>JASDDO010000012.1:255124884-256374884 GCA_030015575.1 Agapanthus africanus | reverse complement strand
GATTTTTATGATAATCTAGTTAGGGTAAAACTTGATTTATGTGTTTAATGTTTATTTTAAGTGTTAATTTGTGTTTTGGAGAAGTTTAACCTATTAGAAAATGTT
The DNA here is from genome assembly GCA_030015575.1 of Agapanthus africanus. Taxonomy (NCBI): domain Eukaryota; kingdom Viridiplantae; phylum Streptophyta; class Magnoliopsida; order Asparagales; family Amaryllidaceae; genus Agapanthus; species Agapanthus africanus. The sequence continues at coordinate 256,374,779 of JASDDO010000012.1, read as the reverse complement.
AACTTTTGCTAATGAACACTTTGTTTAATTATGCAATTTTGCTTATTAGGTTTTTGCTATAATTTATTTAGCAAGTGTTAAAAATATAGAAATGGTTTTTATAGCTTAGTTAAGCTATTTTAAGATGTTTATAATCGCTAGATATGCGTTAGCTTGAAACTAGTGCGTAATATTGCGATAGGTTGCTTACTAGATTTCGGGGGTTTTCCGACGTGGGTTCGATTGGTCGTTGCGAGGTTATATCTATTGTATTCCTCATAATTTTTTTGTTGTGTTGCGCGATCGGGACGATCGGGGTCTAGACTTGTGTTTTGTAGTTTAGCGACCCCAATTAGGGTTTTTGGCCGATGTCGTGCGCGATAGATGCGCTAAGCGCACAGTGTAATTTTCAGGACGTCATTCTTGCGTTTCGATGTCTTTTCGTCGATGTAGGATATTTGCTTATGTGTTGTGTTTGTGAAATTTTAGGTTCGCAAGCTGGGACTTCGGACGCTACGACAAGGGAAAACAGGTGGTAGGCTTCACTTAGCCAGGAGCGTTGGTGAGTAGATTTAACATCTACAGGGGAATCGCCCGCATGGCGTTATGCGTCTGGGCTAGAGATGTTATTTCTGTCGCATATTCTATGTCATATTTAGAATTGCGCATTTACCCTATTACTTAGATATTGTTGTGCTTGGACTAGTATCCTTAGAACACTGTACATATTATTGACGATTCATGTTGCACGAGCACTGATTGTATGCTACACACACAGTCAATAACTGCCATGTCATGCATAACCCACTTATAGATATAATATTGCTTGGTTAGGGACATTGAGACTTTGATTCATATTTCTTTACGCATTGACTTATAGCATACCTGTATACCTACATGCTTACACATATGTTCTGACATACTTATATGCTAGTTACCTGTATACCTATAGAGTATTGTACCATTAGTGATAGGTACATGCACACTTTACGACATAGCTACAGGTATACCTTGCATACATATTTCGCTTATACCCAGGGGGTATGCTACATCATTTACTTATAGGTAGATACATATATCTTGCTATACCTTTATGTTTCACATATTATCTGGTTATAGCTACTTGTTTACCTTTACTTAATGTTATTTTAGAATTGGAGAGATTAGGAACCGCATGATATTATATTAACTTGTTACAGTTAATTGTTGCTTTTCCTTTATATGTTCGCATTTCAGATTTATGATGCGTATATTATATTCATGGATTTTCGCATTGAGATATGGATTTTTCATGATGTTTTCTGGATCTGGGGACCGTGGGAGTTCATGAAATTATGCATTATTTGAAAAACTCGGTTTCCCTTGATATGATATTTCAGCAGCAACAATGAGATTTATCGGTTTGGATATATATACCCCACGCGAGGAACGGAGGGGTCCGTGTGCGGGTACATGGTGGGGCCCGGAGGTACCCCGGGGCAAGAGTCGTGGAGTAGAAGATGAGTTAGTGGGGGAACCATACCATCCGGTGACATTACCAATGACTCAGCAGTTATCATGGGGATACCGACGGGAGTCATGTACGTATAGATATGTCGAGAGGCGAGGGTCAGAGCTAGGCACTCGAGCTTTCGGGATAGCGTATGATACGTACCTATCAGGGTGCCAGTCGTGGTGACAGCACCTGATAGACCTGCATTTCTGTGTCGATGCTTGACACATTGGTTTCATGATATTTCTTTTTACTCCTTTGTATATATAACAGGGGTTTAGGCCGCTGTTATATATGCCCTTACACCAATATTAGTGGAATGAGACGCTGATATATGTGTATTGACATTAAATTATATACATCATCATATTTATTCATGCACATATACCTAGAATGTAAAGGGCTCATTGACATTGGATTTAGGAAATTTGAGAATTTATTTGATATTGATTACAGGATATATGTGAGATTACTTGATATTGTACATTCGGGGTATGTGAGATATACTTGATATTGTACATACGGGATATGTGAGATCTACTTGATATTATACATTCGGGGTATGTAAGATATACTTGATATTGTACATACGGGATATGTGAGATCTACTTGATATTGTACATTAAGGATATGTGAGACTTACTTGATATGATAGCCAAATTGGGGGCTGATTTGAGGAAATTGGGATTTGGATTGTCTTGATGGATTTTGATCCTACCACGATGTCAGGATTCCTTGGAAATGAGATATTTCATTCCATACTCTACATTTACTCTTTATGCACTGCTTCATGCATTAGTGTACCTGTTAGAGTACCTTCCATGACTGTTGCGTTTACATACCTTTATTCATATCATTTCTTCATGTATTAGTTGTACCTGCTAGTGTACCTTTCATCATTATTGCATTCATATGAATTTTTATTGCTATTAATTGCACATGTTAGATTCACACTGTAAGTGCATACTCACGATTACCTGCATATGTTATTTACTATTCACAAGTTGGCAACTCACCCCCGTTGTGCCACAGTGTTTGCAGGTGTTCCTCAGGATAGTCAGAGGCAGGCTATTATCACACATCTTATCATCTTTTGCTACGGATACCGCATCAGCTCACAGTGTGCAGTTTGCTTAGGTTGGTTTTGTGGTTATTCGTTGTATTGTATATTCGTTGTATCCCTGTACTCTCTATCTAATATTTTCTTGTTGACTTAGAGACTTGGTGAGGGCGAAATTATATATTATTTGTGACTTGTTGTCTTTTATACAATTTTCTTTCTACCGTCTTTTATTTCTTCGCTATGGCGTCGTATATTTGTTGTGGTGGTTGTTTTCCGCTTTTGGGCGTGGATTTGCTCCTGTTGGTGATGCTTTACTTTATATTTATGTTGTACCCATTTTTGGGGGTAGCTTTTACAAAGGAGGTGCTGCCAAAATTTTAAAGGAAATAATGTTGGACTTTTAAAGAATTTGGGTTGTGATTTCAAAGATTTTTAAACAATGTTTCTTATCTTTTCTTGTCTTTTACTGGTTTAGATTTCTGGGTTTTGGCTTTCTTTTACTGCGTTACGCCTGTAGACGTTGCATAGTATTAGGGCCGTCACGTGCCAATTTCGGGTCGTGACAAAGTTGGTATCAGAGCGCTAGGTTTTTACCTTACGGAGTGTAGGATGACCTTGATATGATGGAGTAGGTAGCTTAAGCAAAGTAACGTAGTGTGTGTATGTCTGCAGCATACTCACGATGCAGTACTCCGCCTAAAGTGACCTAAGTACAATTACTTGAAATTCCTTCCTTGATGATTCATATCCTTGTGATTCGATTTCCGTGTTCATATCGAATCCTATCCCTATTTATAGCCTTTGCCGCCGCCGACTATGGGGACTCAGTGAGGTGCAGCGAGGGCCGAGGTCAGAGTTGACTCGGGTGGGTCAAGGACTGACCAGGATGGCACGCTCGTTGCACAGGTGTAGACGGATCCGCCTTCGACAAATAGTATCGCTAGGCTTGTGGGAGAGATGCGGGACATGCGCCAGACGATGAGTTCATTGGTTGAGGCCATTCGAGCACAGTGATAGGAGGTTTTCAACCCTGCTACCCAGTTGTTCCTTGCGATCAGCACACAGTATTCCGTCACCTACATAGCACCAGTGGATGCAGCCCCAGTTTACAAGACATGTATTCCAGAGACTCTGAGAGTTCCGGAACAGTGGAGGACTCGTACCGGTGTACCAACCCAGAGACAGAGGACTAGTCGTCGAGATAGGTTTCGTGACCGTTGCGGGAGTAGCAGAGGTTTGGGACGAGGGGATTCGTGTTAGCTAGATCAACCGTTTGTTGTGTTAACTTCTGTCAGCGATTCTTTTGTTGCGCGACACATATTTCAGTAGTATGCCAATCGGTTAGGAGATTCATCCGTCACTTGATCCTTCTAGAGATGTTGGATTTGACATTCTCCTGGGCATGGACTGGTTAGTTACGTGCTAGGTGTCTGTGGACTACCGCGAGGAAACAGTCAGGTTTGTTTTTCCGGCAAGTCAGTTCTTGTTGTGCAGGGGGACAGTGGTGCCGCCTCTCACAACTCGAATTCAGCCTTTTTTGCTAGTCGGCTTTTGAGGAGAGGATGTCGAGGATTCTTGGCATTCATTCGTGATACCGGAGTCACAGTGGGTTTGTTGGACCGGGTTCTTATCGTGCGAGAGTTATCCGACGTTGTTCCAGATGAGCCGGCGGAGCTTAGGGAGCATAAGGATCAGCTGCAGAGTTGTTTGTTGGGGGGATTGTGCGTCTGAGCGTTTCGCATTGGGGAGCTCCTATTTCTGTTCGTCAAGGAGGAAGACGACAGTTTGAGGTTGTGTCTGATGGATCGTCAATTGAACCGGCTTACGGTGCGGAAAGGTATCCTTTACCTCGCATTGACGATTTCTTCGATCAGCTCCTAAGTGCGAGACATTTTTTCCTAGGTTTGTTTGGGGATCAGGTCATCATTGTTGCGGGTTCGGAGTGATGACATTCCGAAGACTGCCTTGTGTGTGCTACGGGCTTTGTGTGTGCTGGTGTGTCATTGGACTCACCAATGCCCTAGCAGCATTCGTAGATGTGATGAACCGGATTTCTTCAGGCCGTTCCTCGACCAGTTATTATTGTGTTATTTACGACATTCTGGTCTATTTAATGTCCCCTCAGTAGAAATGAACTTAAGCTGTGCTCCACGATTGCACAAGAACTGTGAATCTGCAGAAGACTATCTCAACAATCAAAATCTGTTGCAGGAAGGTGTACATTAAGCTCTGATAGTCCGTGAAAATCTGACACGACTCTCGAACAAGTAGTATCTCCAAATCTCCAACGCAAGACCACCGCGGCTATCTCTAGATCGTGAATGGAATATCTTGCTAGTACTTCCTCCAAATGTAGGGAAGCAAAAACGATAACTGTATAGTGTCACCTCGGTACACAATCAAGCCCCACTCGCGAAACATCACAGTTAAAACAACAAAGTCGCCCGAACCAAAAAGCAAGAGGAACTGGTGCAGTTGTTAACCGAATCTCCAACTGCTGAAAAACTCCGCATGCATGCCTCAGTCCAAAGAAAAAGAAACCTCCTTTCAGGTCAGTCCAGTCAACGGTGCAGCACTACACTAGCAATCCTGCATGAAACGGCGGTAAAAACCTGCTAAGCCCAAAATCTGCGGACTTCCGTCCCGTATATAAGTCTGGGCCAAAGCTGTATGGCCTCGATCTTCCTCGGAACCATACGAAAACCATCTCCCGTAACTACCAGACCTAGGGGTCAACACAACAAGCCTGAAGGAACACTCCGAGAATCTAGCAAACCGCTGGGGCTCTCCCAGTATCTGCAAATCAAATCCTCAAGTGCTGCTTGCTCATGTCCGCGCCCGACCACTTTTCCTTAATCGCTTTCGCGAGACACTGCCCGCCGATGCTCGTTCATCAGAAATACTTGAGCATACTTGGCTGGGTAATGATTCGGAGTCCTTGATTTGTGACAAGGGTGTGATGAGTTTAGGGATGCGTTTGTGTACCTGATACTATTGGGTAGAGACGTGAAATCCTAGAGCAGGCACATCTGTCAACTCTCTGTACTCATTCTAGTTCCACCAGCATTTGACGTGACTTGTGAGATAGTTACGGGTGGGCAAGGATGTAAAGAGAAGTTTCGGATTTCGTTTCAAGGTGTTGTCTTGTTTTGTGTTTTGGTTGAGCATCTGAGACCGGTTGGAGAGTTGCAACCTTAAACCGTTTCGAAGTGGGAATGGGAGCAGATCACCATGAATATTCGTTATGGCGTATACCCTGGTTTAGTCAGGGTGTGACTCCATTCGGATGCTAGCTTGAAGTCTTCACAATCCAAGATGATCTACCTTGAGGAGTCACAAACCCAAGATATCTCTTCACTAATTAGGGATTAGTGAAATTAACACACTAATCTATATGGCTAGTATAGAAGAGAATGATGAAGTAGGAATTTTTCTCTCTTTTGTTTTCTTTTTCTCACAATCTTTTATCACTTATGAAAAAGCTAGTCAAGCTTTTGAGGAAGAAGAAGATGAAGTGATAAAAGAATTATTGTTGTGGTTAGAAATGCAACCAAGGGTTAAGCATGTCATGCTTAACCCTTTTAGAGACTTAACCATGAGCTAGGGTTAAAGGTTAGGTCAAAAATATCTTAAGCTAGACAAAAAGAGTGGATAAAGTCAAAGAAGCCTACAAGCTTCAACAAGCTTTCACCAAATATCAACCATGACAAAAATCCACAATATTTGAATTACTTAATGATAAATATAAATCCTAATTTTAACCCTAGCATGGTTTAGTTCTCATAAACCCTAGTTGCATTTATAACCTAGCATGTTACAATTATACATTTAACATATATCACATATATATCAATGTATCCAAAGTGAGAAAATGAAATACTTAAGTGAGCAAATTTATTAGTTAATGTAATTTATTATATCAAATATATAATTATACATTAAATTATCGAATCAACACTTGATCCGATAATCCGGCTATATTACATAAAACCGACTAATATAATATGTATCATTTTATCGAATCAACACTTGATCCGATAACCCGACTATATCACATATAACCGGCCGATATCACATATCGCGAGAATAGAATACGGTATCACATACCGTATTGATCTCGGTCCCGCACATATCACATATGTGCTCCTACTCCGTTTCGCCTGAGCCAGGAAACCTCTGTGTAGGACTCTAAAGACTCGTCAATACGCGGGCAGTAGGTGATGATCATATCAAACACCCACAAGCTGCAAGCGGTCTGCTAAACGTAACAGCCACCCGGGTATTAAGCGATCAGAAGATCAACAAGCAAACCTGTTCACATTCCTTTTGTCACGACCCGAAAGAGCACGTGACTGGCCCTTGAACCATATGAAGTCTATAGGACCCCATCTGATCCAAGTAAGCCAAAAGCCCAGCAATCTAAAACCATTTAAAGAGTAAATAAGGAAAACTGGTTTTGAAAAGTAAGGAAATCATGTTTCGAAAATCAAATTTTTTAAATAACTAAGCCGAATGTGTATTTTTAAAATGGTTACCTTTCCTAAAAATTTCGGCAGAGTTTCCTTTATAAAAACTGGCCCCGAACGGGGTACAACAAGAATAACATATATGAAATGATAAAAGGCATCCCCAAGCGGGAGCTAGATCTTCGTCAATCGACGGTCACAACCACGCAAGCAATAATAATATACAACGCCAAGGGCGAGGATCAACTCCAAAAAGAACTCAAAACAGCCAGAAAACCGTAATACTACGAGCGCGACTCTAAGGTCGAAATAATACAACACTGTTTTCTAAGTCTGAAACAATATACAAGTTTTGGGTTGATGGAATTACTAGATACAATGAATAATACATGAACAATGGCGGTTCTGATACAAAAGAACCCATCTACCAACGCAAGTCACCAATATGGAAACAGTGTGCCAGAAATGCCGCTATGGAATCTGTACGGCAAAAACCTGCAAGGACTGTGGCACAACGGGGGTGAGTTGCCAACTCGTGAATAGAAAATATCTACAAGCAGAGATCGAATGCATGACCCATCCTAGGTCAATACGATCAGATATATAAACCTCAATATGAATAAGTCTGAAACATGCTAAACTGGCAATGTAATCTCTACATGAGTGTAATGACAAGTGCTCGTGCCAGTGCCTCAGGTAATAGCATATCATGAATATGAGGTACAATCAATGTAAACAAATCTGCACACACGTGGATCCCGTCCACTCATCACCCAATGACAATAACCATCATGCATGTAAATATCATCAGCATATGCATGGAAATGTGAGGATATAAACCACCTGTGTCCCTCGCGACACATCAAAATCAAGGGACCGGAGTGCCCAGCATCGGCACTCGAAAATATCATGAAAACTGTGCCCAGCATCGGCACGTAAATCCTCATATATCGGGCTCCGTCAGTCCGGATCGGCCCACAGGATCTGTCTGCGGTATCGACCCTCGGCCCCGGCAGTACGCCATATCCAACTATCGACTCCGGTCGGTATCCTCCGGATAACCGCCAGGTCCAACAAAATCACCGGTAGGTACTCGCCCGCCTCCAGACTCAATCGGCAAAGCTCATCGATCATCTTGCCGAAGGGAACCATACCGGGTCCACCATGTACCCGCAATCGGCTCGTCCACTCCTCGATTCGGGTTACACATGTCGCTCTCAGCACCGAGAAAACACATGGTGGACGCACTGAAATATCATATCAAGGATAACCGGGTTTTCAAAACAAATACATATCCTCTTTGTAAACACCCACGGTTCCAAAAAACCAGAAATATCATGGAAACAGCATATCTCAATGCGTATAATCAGAAAGCAACATGTATGCGACATATAGCAGAAAGGTAAGAATATCAATATGTCATGCTAGGGTCAAATCCTGAATGCAACAGTACTACAGTGTAGTGACATGGCAATTATCGATGATGAAGTGTGTGAGCCGGCAACAGTGTACGTGGAACATACGCATCATCGATAATGGTGCTGGTGTCCTAGCAGTATGACTGAAATATATCAACAATATAAGCGATGCAATGCAAACAGCATGAAAGTGCGGAATCAAGTAATCAACGCAACAGTAGAGAACCTGCCTCAATAGATATATCATGCAACCTTGCCTTTTGAAATAAGACGAATCAGGGCTTTTGGTAAAATAAGGGCTACGGTGTTTTAAGAAAAGATGCGCCTTTTTAAATATCCGTATGAACCCTTTTTGCTTATCTTTAAAATATCCCTGATTCGTTAGTTTTTGAAATAGGTATGACTCGGGTCTAGTCTAACGCCTACTAGGCGAACTACGAATCCACAGTCAAGTCAAAAGAGAGGGGTATGGAAACCACCTAAATCTGAGTCGAGATCACACTATCTCATCACATGACAGGTATCACTACCATCATATCACACCTCCAATACGACTCTGTCATGTCGCCAAATCTCACGGCCTCAATCGAATCTCATCGACTCAACTCAATCCCACGTAACATCCTCAAAACCCGTATATAAACACATAGTCTCATACCCATGTGTAGATATACCCACCATCATATGCGCACAGATATATGAAAGAATGTATGCAAGTATGTGTGTATGTGTGAGTGTGGGTGCAACCACTACTCTAGGGTTCGCACTACTCAACCAATACATCCTTATCACAAATAATCCATTATTACCACCAATAACCCTAAACAACACATAATAAATATATGTGTGTATACGTATTCGTATACATCACCACGGACTGCGGGGGTGCTATACGCCATCCACCCGACTTCTCCCCGTAGATATAAATCTACTCACCTTGCTTCTCATGTGTCGGTGCCGATGTCTCCATCTTCATCTTCTTTGCCTCAACATCTCGTAGTGTACCTACAAGTATATCACAATGCTAAAGCACATGAAAATCACATCGGAAACCAAAATAGCACATGCTACCCGCATAGGTAAAAACCTATCGACTCGCATGTAAACACAATCAATATCCACTTGTCGTTGACGTCCAAACGCCACCCGACAGCAAAGAATCACCAAACACCAAAATCCATGCTAAATCAAGTCGTAAACCATGCACCAACATAGGAAAATCAACCCAGATTTTACCCTAGATGGAATCAGTCAAAACTAGAAGTACCCAGGGTCAATACTAGAGGAAATAGGGCCATGCACGCAAAACGAGGCATTTCCCTCCTGCTCTGGCCGCAAATTGCGGCCAGAATGGAGAAATTGGCGGCCTCACTGTGGAGTTAGGGGCTAGGGTTTGGTGTAGTGGTTCTATGGTGCCTGCACATCTCACTGTCAACTCAGTTTTATTTTAGGGATCTCGGGGTGATAGCAGATTACACAAAACAGTGACAGATTTCCAGTTTTTCCGATATCGGTTCCGTAATTCCGTATTCTGGTTTCAAGTTCAGGTTTGGGTTCAAATTAGCATCACACAAGGGGTTCTAAGGTCACCACAATCCTCAATTCCATCTTTGATTTCAGTTTTTACCCTAAACCCTAACTTGAATTCTCTAAAATCCACAAACATCACAATATCGATACAAAACTAGTATGGATGCACAAGGAATTGAAATACTACTCTATAGGTGGAGAAATTATCTCCTTTGGCAACTCAAGAAAATTCTTGAGTTGCTCAAAGTCTACCAAATCCAATCTTGCTAGGTTCAATGTGTAGCTAGTGAGCTCGGGAACACTTTTTGTGAAGTGGGAATGAGGTTTTGGCTTTGATTTCATGATGGATCTAGAGTTTTAGTGAAGAGGGAGAGTGAGGGAGAGTGGGAGCAGCAGCAGCTCACAAAGGAGAGGGGGGGAAATGAGAAGAGAAATGATGGGGTATGGTTCAAAAAAGGTAAGGTTGACTTGTTCTCTCTCTCTTTCATCATTATACCATTTTCTTTCCCTTTTCTTTTCTTCTCACTCAAATAGTGCACCCAAAAGAACAACCATGGCAATAAAATGTAACACAAGTGTAACAAGTGTGGAAAATGATATGTGCACATTTTTGCACAAAAATGCTAAAAGCCGATTAGCGATTTTTAATCGCGATTAGCACTAAATTAGCATATAACTAATCATAAAAACTTAAAAATGGCATAATTCCATAAAATACCCTATTTTAGAATTTTCCAAAATTTTTCCCATTTATTTGTATTTAATTATGCCGAATTATTAAAATATTCATTAAAATAATATTAAATTAAAAAAATTCCCAAAAATAATATTTTATTATTTTGAAAACGTTACAATCTACCCCCTTTAAAGAAATTCGGTCCCCGAATTTAAATTTAAAACCCCCAAATACTAAAATATTGCAATACAATTTCCAAGTCATCGGGGTTCCGAAATCATCTATACCTAAAACTTCATAGCGCAACGCATGCGCATGAGTTCTGAGCAGATAACTCAAAAGCAACACTCCATCAAGCATCCCGCAATCATCGGAGTCATGGTAAAGACACAAATGTCAAATCCAATACAAAATCAATATGATATAAATCAGAACTATACATGTAGACATCCAATCTATACATGTGAATAGCTGAAGGAAATGCATGCCCAATCTTTTAAGTCGTTGTGCGATGCGCGTAACACTGCACAGTGGCGGACGTTTTTCATAAGAAAATAACTATATACGTATATACATATCCTTTGTTGAATAGGTGCGTTCCGCCGTTTTGAAAACAATTTAGAAGGGTTTCCTTGTTTTTAAAACGTTCCGTGTCATATCGGACACGTAGGTATATATACACCGAGACTATAGCTCGCTCTTTGGAAATCCCTTCGAACTATCAATGCATGCAAAATATATCCAGGTACTGTCCTCTGACTAGTCCTGCTCAGTATGAAAACAAATATCCAACATCATAAAAAGTACTGCTCCAAAGATAATAAATCTCAGAAATGCACATAACACCACCCTGTGCGTCTGGCGCGCACGGAAATCAAAATCCATATATGCGTGCACAAAACAACATCTACGTGCAACGGCTGTGCACGAAACATCTGTCATAGGCAACGTGTGTGCCTGACAGCCAAAACAGGTGCATCTGACATGCACGAAGAATCTCGATTTAGTGCATCGGGTGTGCACCAAAATCGTATCTCAAAGCCTGCGCCCAATATGCGCGAAAATCCAAATCGGTGCATCCATCGTGCACGAATGAAAATCTAGACCCTGCGCACTCAATATGCGCGGAATCACAAAAATCCAATAGCAACGCCGAATATGCGTAAGTCCAGTCAAAACCACGGAGTGCAAGAATCCACCTCAATATCATAATCAAAATCGACATACCGAAAGGCATCAAATCGAAGTCAGGTGCAATCGAAATGCACAAAATATAAATCTGGTGCAACAAAGACACGAAATATAAATCTGATGCGATAAACGCAAGAAACACAAAACTGTTGCGACAAACGCACAAAGTATAGAACTGGTGCATCCCATGCACAAATACCAAGCAATAACTCAAATACGTAAGCAACAACACCAAGTGTACCCAGATATGAAGAAAATCATAAACGTATGCAACTGCGTGCACAGAACACATATCAATGCACTACAAGCACATATAAGCTATACCGGGTGCAAAATCAAAACACTAAAAGTACATGAAACTCTGCTGGAAGCGTAAATCAATCACCGGCATAAAATAGGCATGAAATCACAATCAATACCTCCAGAATAATAATGATGCGCCAGGTATAAATGCCCAATAAGTGCAACCATGGTGCACGAAAACAGAAATCATAGAACTCAGTCATCAAAACCAATCATGCAAATGGATCGCCAAAATACCGAAATCCAAGCAACGGATACGTGATAGTCAAATCACAAAATCACAAATCATAAATACTGTCGTCGGTATATCCTTCTTCAGGGCCGAGAAGGTACCGGAACATCCGATGCTAGCGGCGCAAGATATCTACTTGCCTCTTGCTCGCGGCTGGCGTTCTCTGCCTCTGGGTCTTTATCTTTCCTGTAGATTACTAATCTCGCAATCCATCGGCTCATCAGCCCGGTCAGGTGTGCTGACAGGAACGATTCCGTTCTTGCACTTTCCTGGTCATCTCTCGGTCAATCCCCACAACCGCTCGTAAATCAGCACATCTCTGGCGCCGACCTCGGGTCCTCTGAATGCCCATCACACATCTGATCCTGGGTGCAACTCTTATTGCAGCAGTGTACTGGAAGGAATCCTACTCAAGGTCTCTTCTGATCTTGCCTGAGCCAAACTGTAAGGAGGCTGGTACTCTGGCGTAATCTTTTCTCGCTTTCTGAACATCTGCACCCTTACTACAACATCTCCTCGGAAGCTGGTCGCATCTCTGCACCTCTGTATGCATGTCCGACCTTTAATCTTAACGGGGTGTAGTAACAGCTCATATGCATCTCGCACAAACTTCTTGTCCCGCTTGTCTGTATCATCGACCATTCGACGTCGCGTCTTATCTGCGCACTGCAATGTCCTCGGCTACGGTCCATCTGAAGTCTCTAACACGGACTCGAAATCACGAACTCGGTATCTTCATCACTCAGTAGAAGACATCTAGCCGAACACGTCCTCAGCGTGCATATCGCATTTCTGATGTCAGCGGAGTGAAACGTCATCTCGTGCGAACTCTTTACTCCACCTTGCTCCAATATCGACTAATTCGGACTTATCTCATCATGGCTACACGGACTGCGCTCCGACGGCTATGCTCGTATCTGGAGTCTCCCAAGCAGTGTCCCATCACATGATGTCCGAATGATGTCGACTCATCCGATCGACTCGTCAGAACCTCACAATCCCCCCAAGAGCTCAACATCTCGGGTACAGTTTAATAGTATCGAGTACATGCCACAGCGTCGGTGGTCCAGCCGTAGAAGGGCAAACCCAAGCCTCACTAATGGCGCCGAGGAACTGCCACAAACCCTAAGGTTCAAAGGCTTTCACACGGTCATTAAGTCGAGTTAGGGTTTCATTCTTCTAGAGGGTCCATAGAATCACCTGCATGTCTTTCCGTATACTTTAAACTTGGAAAATGGGTTCCTGACATTCGATCGTCTCAATCGACTCTCAACGAACCTGCGTGAAGTCGTCTCTAGCTGGAATCAATCTACCTGATGACCTCGCATCGGGGTAAGCGAACGAACCACATGTCCTAGTCATTACTCCTCGGTGACTAGCGACTCACTATCATATCTCTATGAATATGCTCATGCTGCAGTAGCTCCAATCATCTGGGCGATATCTCATCATTCGCAGCAGCAACTGGCTCATTCGTCGGTACGCTAAGTAGCGCCTCAACTATCATGAATAAGCGATATATCAACAGTCATCACATCCTGGCTGGCCTCTATCAGTGGCTCAATCCTCTGGTACCGTCCGGTACATCCGAGAAATCTCGCAACAGCGATCTGTCAAACGCTCAAAGTGCGGAAACACAAAATACGAAGCCTCAATGTAACCGTATGTCTCTGGAATCACGCCCCGGTCAGCCCTCGTCCCCGACGAGCTCATGCTGACACAACTCGAGCCGTAGCTTACTCTGCCCGTGCAATCGCGGCAGCAAAACCACAACCAGTATCGATGAAGATAGATCATAGGAAGGAATATAATACGGTGCAAGGAAATGTACAACCTAAGGTTTCTTAAGCGGAGTGGCGTGTCGTAAGTATGCCGTGGAACATACCCACGGTACGTCACTCTACTTTAGTCACCTATTCCATCAACCAAGGGTCATCCTACACGACGAAAGTTCGGGTTTAATACCCCCTCGATTAAGTCTAAGTTTCGTAAGGTCAAGCCTAAGTTCCGTATATAAATAACGCCCTAGGCTCCACATAGTCAAACTTAGACTCGAACCAAGGTCAACCTAGCGCTCTGATACCAACTTTGTCACGACCCGAAAGAGCACGTGACTGGCCCTTGAACCATACGAAGTCTATAGGACCCCATCTGATCCAAGTAAGCCAAAAGCCCAGCAATCTAAAACCATTTAAAGAGTAAATAAGGAAAACTGGTTTTGAAAAGTAAGGAAATCATGTTTCGAAAATCAAAGTTTTTAAATAACTAAGCCGAATGTGTATTTTTAAAATGGTTACCTTTCCTAAAAATTTCGGTAGAGTTTCCTTTATAAAAACTGGCCCCGAACGGGGTACAACAAGAATAACATATATGAAATGATAAAAGGCATCCCCAAGCGGGAGCTAGCTCTTCGTCAATCGACGGTCACAACCACGCAAGCAATAATAATATACAACGCCAAGGGCGAGGATCAACTCCAAAAAGAACTCAAAACAGCCAGAAAACCGTAATACTACGAGCGCGACTCTAAGGTCGAAATAATACAACACTGTTTTCTAAGTCTGAAACAATATACAAGTTTTTGGTTGATGGAATTACTAGATACAATGAATAATACATGAACAATGGCGGTTCTGATACAAATGAACCCATCTACCAACGCAAGTCACCCATATGGAAACAGTGTGCCAGAAATGCCGCTATGGAATCTGTACGGCAAAAACCTGCAAGGACTGTGGCACAACGGGGGTGAGTTGCCAACTCGTGAATAGAAAATATCTACAAGCAGAGATCGAATGCATGACCCATCCTAGGTCAATACAATCAGATATATAAACCTCAATATGAATAAGTCTGAAACATGCTAAACTGGCAATGTAATCTCTACATGAGTGTAATGACAAGTGCTCGTGCCAGTGCCTCAGGTAATAGCATATCATGAATATGAGGTACAATCAATGTAAACAAATCTGCACACACGTGGATCCTGTCCACTCATCACCCAATGACAATAACCATCATGCATGTAAATATCATCAGCATATGCATGGAAATATGAGGATATAAACCACCTGTGTCCCTCGCGACACGTCAAAATCATGGAACCGGAGTGCCCAGCATCGGCACGTAAATCCTCATATATCGGGCTCCGTCAGTCCGGATCGGCCCACAGGCTCTGTCTGCGGTATCGGCCCTCGGCCCCGGCAGTACGCCATATCCAACTATCGACTCCGGTCGGTATCCTCCGGATATCCGCCAGGTCCAACAAAATCACCGGTAGGTACTCGCCCTCCTCCAGACTCAATCGTCAAAGCTCATCGATCATCTTGCCGAGGGGAACCATACCGGGTCCACCATGTACCCGCAATCGGCTCGTCCACTCCTCGATTCGGGTTACACATGTCGCTCTCAGCACCGAGAAAACACATGGTGGACGCACTGAAATATCATATCAAGGATAACCGGGTTTTCAAAACAAATACATATCCTCTTTGTAAACACCCACGGTTCCAAAAAACCAGAAATATCATGGAAACAGCATATCTCAATGCGTATAATCAGAAAGCAACATGTATGCGACATATAGCAGAAAGGTAAGAATATCAATATGTCATGCTAGGGTCAAATCCTGAATGCAACAGTACTACAGTGTAGTGACATGGCAATTATCGATGATGAAGTGTGTGAGCCGGCAACAGTGTACGTGGAACATACGCATCATCGATAATGGTGCTGGTGTCCTAGCAGTATGACTGAAATATATCAACAATATAAGCGATGCAATGCAAACAGCATGAAAGTGCGGAATCAAGTAATCAACGCAACAGTAGAGAACCTGCCTCAATAGATATATCATGCAACCTTGCCTTTTGAAATAAGACGAATCAGGGCTTTTGGTAAAATAAGGGCTACGGTGTTTTAAGAAAAGATGCGCCTTTTTAAATATCCGTATGAACCCTTTTTGCTTATCTTTAAAATATCCCTGATTCGTTAGTTTTTGAAATAGGTATGACTCGGGTCTAGTCTAACGCCTACTAGGCGAACTACGAATCCACAGTCAAGTCAAAAGAGAGGGGTATGGAAACCACCTAAATCTGAGTCGAGATCACACTATCTCATCACATGACAGGTATCACTACCATCATATCACACCTCCAATACGACTCTGTCATGTCGCCAAATCTCACGGCCTCAATCGAATCTCATCGACTCAACTCAATCCCACGTAACATCCTCAAAACCCGTATATAAACACATAGTCTCATACCCATGTGTAGATATACCCACCATCATATGCGCACAGATATATGAAAGAATGTATGCAAGTATGTGTGTATGTGTGAGTGTGGGTGCAACCACTACTCTAGGGTTCGCACTACTCAACCAATACATCCTTATCACAAATAATCCATTATTACCACCAATAACCCTAAACAACACATAATAAATATATGTGTGTATACGTATTCGTATACATCACCACGGACTGCGGGGGTGCTATACGCCATCCACCCGACTTCTCCCCGTAGATATAAATCTACTCACCTTGCTTCTCATGTGTCGGTGCCGATGTCGCCATCTTCATCTTCTTTGCCTCAACATCTCGTAGTGTACCTACAAGTATATCACAATGCTAAAGCACATGAAAATCACATCGGAAACCAAAATAGCACATGCTACCCGCATAGGTAAAAACATATCGACTCGCATGTAAACACAATCAATATCCACTTGTCGTTGACGTCCAAACGCCACCCGACAGCAAAGAATCACCAAACACCAAAATCCATGCTAAATCAAGTCGTAAACCATGCACCAACATAGGAAAATCAACCCAGATTTTACACTAGATGGAATCAGTCAAAACTAGAAGTACCCAGGGTCAATACTAGAGGAAATAGGGCCATGCACGCAAAACGAGGCATTTCCCTCCTGCTCTGGCCGCAAATTGCGGCCAGAATGGAGAAATTGGCGGCCTCACTGTGGAGTTAGGGGCTAGGGTTTGGTGTAGTGGTTCTATGGTGCCTGCACATCTCACTGTCAACTCAGTTTTATTTTAGGGATCTCGGGGTGATAGCAGATTACACAAAACAGTGACAGATTTCCAGTTTTTCCGATATCGGTTCCGTAATTCCGTATTCTGGTTTCAAGTTCAGGTTTGGGTTCAAATTAGCATCACACAAGGGGTTCTAAGGTCACCACAATCCTCAATTCCATCTTTGATTTCAATTTTTACCCTAAACCCTAACTTGAATTCTCTAAAATCCACAAACATCACAATATCGATACAAAACTAGTATGGATGCACAAGGACTTGAAATACTACTCTTTAGGTGCAGAAATTATCTCCTTTGGCAACTCAAGAAAATTCTTGAGTTGCTCAAAGTCCACCAAATCCAATCTTGCTAGGTTCAATGTGTAGCTAGTGAGCTCGGGAACACTTTTTGTGAAGTGGGAATGAGGTTTTGGCTTTGATTTCATGATGGATCTAGAGTTTTAGTGAAGAGGGAGAGTGAGGGAGAGTGGGAGCAGCAGCAGCTCACAAAGGAGAGGGGGGGAAATGAGAAGAGAAATGATGGGGTATGGTTCAAAAAAGGTAAGGTTGACTTGTTCTCTCTCTCTTTCATCATTATACCATTTTCTTTCCCTTTTCTTTTCTTCTCACTCAAATAGTGCACCCAAAAGAACAACCATGGCAATAAAATGTAACACAAGTGTAACAAGTGTGGAAAATGATATGTGCACATTTTTGCACAAAAATGCTAAAAGCCGATTAGCGATTTTTAATCGCGATTAGCACTAAATTAGCATATAACTAATCATAAAAACTTAAAAATGGCATAATTCCATAAAATACCCTATTTTAGAATTTTCCAAAATTTTTCCCATTTATTTGTATTTAATTATGCCGAATTATTAAAATATTCATTAAAATAATATTAAATTATAAAAATTCCCAAAAATAATATTTTATTATTTTGAAAACGTTACACCTTTGAATCCAATCAGTAATACTACCGTACAGTCCGGTCTCTTCGTCTGATATGTTGCATATCCAGTCTAGGGGTGGTGAACGTCAGACCCCAGTAACCGATAAGTTGTGTCGATGTGAGGCTCATAACGGGTCAAGAAACTACTGATAACACTTGCCAGTAGATCTCCATATCAGCCCTGGCCAGGGACTTCCAGTTATAGCCAATCGAACACAGCGAAACATCAACCCCTAATACCTGGAGAGACGAAACCCCTCCTATCGCTCATTGCCTCTATATGATTCGGGACTGTACCCAAAAGCCACCGTTTTGCACATTCTCATGAACGTGGTAAGGTGGAAATCAAAGCACAGTGGGAATCACACAAGACTCTATGACGATCTCGAGTCTACAGACTAACCTGTACCAGTGTCACCAGAGAACTGCTATCTGACGATAGGTATAATACCATCTAGGAGTTCTCGGTGAGTTCGTTCAGTGTACCCAGTCTCCACTGAGTACCCGTACACCATCTTTGATGTCAAACACCAATGGATGTGGGATCATCCATCGCCCATCATATGGGTCAAGATGCGTATACGCTAGTCTACTCTGGAGTATCGATGCCCTGTCTCGATACACCCTCGACTAGGAATAACTATAGGATTTACTCTTGGACTACCCTGGCCCTACTAGTTTGATCTGCATCACAGTCCTAGTAGTCAAGTACATATCCCAAGGGCTTTATCAACATGTGAGAGCAAGACAGTAAACCAATACAAGTCAACATGTTTAGACAAAGTGAAACCAGATAGCATACTATCATATCGAGCAAGAAAGTCCTCTCTATATATATCCATGCATCCACTATAATATATATCATACGTAGAACAATGGCCTCTAGGGCATATACATAACTAACATGAGAAGAAAAGAACAAGCCATGTCACACACACACATACACTAATACAAGTATATATTACAAATACATACTGTTGGCTATAGTGCCCTAAAGGCAATTATTGTAATCGCAGGCAGGTGATTATGTTAATCGAGGGAGGATCTATACGGATAGAACAATCTTACTCAAGATGATAGTATGCTATCTGGTTTGTCTTAATCATCATGTACATGCATTATGTGGTATTATAGATCACTATTACATGTTGATAGAGCCCATATGATTCTTACTTGACTACCAGTATTATGATGGCGATCATATACGTAGGAGCTGGGTGGTCTATAAGCACATCCTTAAATGTCCCTAGTCGTGGGAGTATCGGTAACGCCTTGAAAAGTCGTTTTGGTGTTTTCCTGAAAATCGATGAAAATTCGGTATTTTTCCGTAAACCGTCTTTTTTGTTATTTTGCAGTTTAGGACTAATTATACCTAATTTGGATAGGTAATTGCTAGTTTTTAGTAGCAAATGATTTACTTATGAAATTCTGGTCGTTTAAAAAATTTCCTTAATTTTTCAATTTTTAATATTATTTTAAGCCGGTAAGAAAATACATTAAATTAGCGATAAATACAAATTTAAATGGGCTAAATTTAAGCTTTAAAATCATGTTAATTAAAATCTAGTTGTAACATAAATTTTTAGTATTTTATTACAAGTTTTAACTAATTTTTATTATGGAAAACGAAATTTATTGAATTTAAGTTAAAACTTGCAATTTTGGACTTGTAGGGGGTCTTTTTGCATAAAATTTCTTTTGTAAAACCGCATTCACCCTTCCCTCACCCCTAGGCTGGCCCCACCTCAGCAGCAAGCCCACAAAATAATTTCCCCATCTCATTTGAACAAAATGATATGATAAGTGTTTTAAAGGGGTAAATTTGGAATTATGTGTGCTTTGATTTGAGTGGGTTGACTTAAGCTTTTCCTCACAACACCCACACCATCCCCACTCCTCCATTTCAGCCGAGAATTCCTGCATTCTACAGCAGCCCCCTCCCTCTCCTTGTCTATCTCTTTTCATCATCAAATTTCATCAAATTCCACCTCAAAATCCTTATAAATCCACAATTTCCTTCACAATTTCAAAGCAAAACCTTATTCCCTCTCTTCTCTAACCTAATTGGTTCAAATCTTGGAGAAAGATGACATCTTTGGAGCCATATTATTCTTGCTAGATCTCTAGTTGAGGTATAATTTCAATTTTTGGTTAATTGGTAGTTGTTATATGCTAAATTAGAACCTTGATGTGTTAATTTTTGTTGTTGATTTCTAATCTAGGTTTTAAAGTGAATGGTTTGAATTTTAATTAGGGTTTTAGAAACCATTAATAAGTTAATTAAGTTATTTTGCTTTCTAGTGTTTTACACTAACCTAATTAATGGAGTTATTTTGCTTAAGTGGTTCCATTTTATGCGAATCTAAGTTAATCTAGTGTGAATTTGGATCGCTATTGCTTTTTAGAAAAATCAAGAAAGGGGTTTGTGTATGGAAATAGGTTGAAGCATGCTTGTTGTGTTGTAATTATAGTGTTGTGGCTAACTAGTTATGCGGTTGGATGTTCTTGCTAGGTTGTAGTCTTTTTGTTGCAAATCGGCAATGTTTGCACTGATTATTTTTTGAATGTAATGCTTAGTAGTTTTTATAAAAATATTGTGATGAATTATTTGCGATATCTTGATGATATTTTTGGCATATCCTATGACATTTACGATGTGTGAGTGCGGATTTTTGAGTGATCGGGTTTTAGTTTTGCCGGGCGACCAAATCGACGATTTAGTTAGTTTTTTTGCGTTTTTCGCGTGTGTTCCGCGCACCTTGTGCACGTTGTACCTAGCTTGTGAACGTTAGTATTTTCGTTTGGTATTTGCGTCGTTCTTGATATGTAACCTATGTTTGGTATTGATGTAAATTCCAGGTTCGGTCGCGGAGACGTCAGACGCGGCACGAAAGGAGAAAGCGGTGATTGGACATGACTAGCAAGGGATTCCAGTGAGTAGATTTAATATCTACGGGGGACTATCGTTTGGATGGCGCAAGTCTCCCGATAGTTTAAGTAGTTAAGATTTTAGTGATATTAGTAACTACATCCATGCCTTATTTGACCTACATATGCGAACCGATTCTATAGGACACCTGCACCATTGCCAGGGTTTTTATATGCAGCACAAGCACTATTCATGCTTACACACACGCCCTGGTAATTGCTATGTCACCACACTAGATAACCTATAATTTGAAACCTTTTACTATAATTTATGCTTAAACCTGTGTTATTGCCTTTAATTCCTTAAAATGAAATCATAAGATTGCTAATCATGTGCATGTACCTCATCATGTTATTTATTCATGCCTAGTCTATCAATCATACACCGCAACTTGATTATTGACACCATATGCATTCATTATCATTGGCATATGCATTTATGAGGATTTCTTGAGATTTTGTGATATTCTGGATTTCGGGGGAAAGCCGCAAAATTTCTAAACATATTATATTTTTAAAATATGTAAATTGCGGTTTTCTAGTGATGTAAGTGTCGTCCACCATGAGTTTGCTGTGGTTTTCGAGACCCGTTTCGAGGAGTTGGATGAACCGTCTCGGGTACATGGTGGGCCCGGTAAGGTACCCCGGGGCAAGAAGCTCGTGTTGCTGACGATGAGCCTGGCAGGGGACGGATTACCTACCGGTGACTGTTTGGCACGGCGGATATCCAGAGGATACCGACCGTGGCCGCGAGATGATGAGATATTGATATTGAGATGGGTCAGCCGGATGGCTGAGGCCAGAGATACTATGACATGGATATATGAGATTTGTGATGGTTTTGAGGTGTCGTTGCTGGACACAGGTTCTTGTTGATTCTATTGGTATTGTGCTGGTATTTCAAAAGAGATTCCTAAAGGAAAAACATGATTTCTTATACTTACTCATTCAGATCACGAGTTGATTCATATTGCATTCATACCTGCTAGTATATTCATATTGCATACATACCTGCTATTATGTCCTGCCATACCTGTATTATAGATGCTAGGATGCTTGTGTGCATACTTGCGATAGCCTATATAGATGTTATTTATTACTCACGAGTTGGCAACTCACCCACGTTGTGCCACAGTCTTTTGCAGGTCCGCTCCGTCAACACAGTAGCGGCGGGCGCACCGCTTCTTTTTCCTCTTTTGCCAGGACTCGAGGGTTTTGCTTGTAGGTGGGTTGTATTATTATTTTTGTACCATCTTGTATATTCTTTGTATCTAGAGTACTCCATCTACTGTATCTACCAGTATTGTTGTATATTGACCTAGAGATGAGACTGTGAGATTTGTGGACTTTTTATGCTGTATTTTGGGGTCGAGCTCACTTGAGTCGACATGTTGTTTTTCTCATGCTTCTTTATGATTATTTTGCATGTTGTTGTTTTATATTGCGTGGGATTTATGACCGCCTTGTGGCGAAGAGCTAGCTCCCGCTTGGGGATGCCTTATTTGTTGGATTTATATATATTCTTGTTGTACCCATTTTGGGGGCCAGTATTTACAAAGGAGACTCTGCCGAAATTTTCGGAAAAATTAATATTGTTTTTAAAAAGGTTTTATATGACTTACTTGATATACTCGCTTTTAATTGATTGGTTTTTCTTCACTCTTTTGCTTATTTGGTTTTGGTTTCTGGGCTTTGGCTTACTTATTTTACGGACGTCTTGAGACGTTTTGTAAACTTAAGTGTCAGTCACGTTCCGTACCCGGCGGGTCGTGACAAAGTTGGTATCAGAGAGATATGTTTTACCTTTTTGAGTGTAGGATGACCCTTGGTAGATGGAGTAAGTGACTTAAGTAGGGTAACGTAGCGTGTGTATGTCCGCGGCATACTTGCGATACGGTACTCCGCCTAAGTGACTTTAGGATATACTTTCTTGAAATTCCTTCTTCAATTCCGTGTATCCTATGATTCTATTGCACTGTTCTTATTATCCTTTTTTCCTGTACCAGCCACTATGCTGCCGAAGGCTACGAGGGCACAGAGGGCTGCCACCCGAGACGAGATTCGAGCTGGCTCGTCCGAGACTAGGACTGAGCAGGGTGGTATGCCTACGCCGCAGGGACAGACCGATCCACCTTCCCCAGGCCGTATGGATAGGCTTGAGACTGGTATGGAGGAGTTGCGACAGATGATGGGGAGTATGCAGGAGCTACGTCAGATGGTAGGATCCCTAGTTGCAGCCAGTCGTACACCGAGGCCGGATGACGCACCTACTACATCCCAGACTACTATGATACCTGCTCCTACTACTACCGCCGTGACCATCCCGGTTTCACTACAGGATTTCATGAGGCTGAGACCTCCAGTATTCACCGGCAGCGGAGGACCCACAGACGTTCCTTGACAGTTTAGCCAGGATCTGCCGTTCGCTGAGATGTTCGGATGATCGATGGGTGGAGCTTGCGAATTTCCGTCTAGAGGGTCTCACGCAGACATGGTGGGAGTCAGTCTTGAGAGGTCGAGCTGCAGGTCTACCGCCTATGACGTGGGCCGAGTTTACAGCAGTCTTTCTAGCTCGTTTCCTCCCAGAGAGCGTTCGTGACGCCAGAGCTCGTAGTTTTGAGGCCTTGATCAAGACACCTGGGATGACGGTGTCTGAGTATGACATCCAGTTTACACAGTTGTCCCAATATTCTCCGTATTTGGTGGATACCGAAGAGAAGATAGTGAAGAGGTTCGTACAGGGACTTGATGCCCAGCTATATCTTGCCATTGGCTCCCAGCACTACGACACTTATTCAGCTGCTATGGATACGGCATTACGGATAGAGGCACGCATATCACAGACTTCGGCCGTTTCTGGGCCGAAGAGGATTGGCACCGAGGTGCCGTCTCAGAGGCAGCGTGCCAGATTCTTTCCGAGGGATGGGCCCGGCAGGGGATTTGGACGGGGTCAGTTATATGGTTCATATCCCCAGGGACAGCAGCCGTCACCAGGGTGTTTTGGGTGCGGGAGTCCGCACCATCTTGTCAAAGACTGTCCGGCGAGACGACAGGGAGCGGCAACAGTTCCGCATGTGACCCTACCACCATCACCACCCCCTCCTCAGAGAGCCCTACTTCCTACCACAGGCGATGCTCCACGCCAGTTAGGTGCACCCAGAGTCCATGGACGCGGCTGTCCTGTTCAGAGAGGACGAGGAGGCAGAGGCCGAGGTCGAGGTCAGCCCGCTATCGGTGGAGGACAGGACCGAGTATTTGCTTTGACACCGCAGGATGCGCAGGCATCCAATGCCGTTGTGACAGGTACCTTGCCAGTGTGCTCTTTTGACGCACGGGTATTATTCGACCCAGGTTCCACACATTCATACGTCTCTACACACTTTGCACCGATGTTGGGCCGTGAGTCGTCGTCGTTAGATCATCCGCTTATTGTTGTTACTCCGGTAGGCGAGTCGTTTGTCGCTCGTTTTGTATTTCGATTGTGTTCCGTTCGTATCGGGGAGAGGGATTCATCGGTTGATTTGATTCTCCTCGATATGTTGGACTTTGATGTGCTTCTGGGCATGGATTGGCTAGCCACTTGTTATGCTTCGGTGGACTGCCGTGAGAAGGCAGTCAGATTTAGCTTTTCGGGAGAGCCAGTCCTTGTTATTCAGGGAGACCGCAGCGTCTCCCTTCCCAGCTTGATTTCGTCTCTTCGCGCTGGTCAGCTCTTGCGGAAGGGATGTCAGGGATTCTTAGCGTATATTTGTGATACTCGAGCTGCAGAGGTTTCGTTGGACCGGGTCCCGGTTGTTTGTGAGTTCCCTGATGTTTTCCCTGATGAGCTACCTGGGCTACCACCTGAGCGCGATGTTGAGTTCTGCATTGATTTGATTCCCGGCTAGGGGCCTATTTCTATACCGCCTTATCGGATGGCCCCGGCAGAGCTTCGAGAGCTGAAGGATCAGTTGCAGGATTTGTTAGATAAGGGGCTTATTCGACCTAGTGTTTCTCCGTGGGGTGCTCCGGTCCTGTTTGTCAAGAAGAAGGACGGAAGTTTGCGCTTATGTATCGACTACCGCCAGCTGAACAAGGTTACCGTGCGGAACAGATATCCGTTGCCATGCATTGATGATTTGTTCGACAAGCTTCAGGGTGCGGGGTATTTTCGAGGATCGACTTGCGATCAGGATACCATCAGCTGCGAGTTCGACAGGAGGATATACCGAGGACAGCTTTCCGCACGCGCTACGGCCACTATGTGTTTTTGGTGATGTCGTTCGGACTCACCAACGCCCCAGCAGCATTCATGGATTTGATGAACCGTACATTCAGGCCGTATCTTGACTTGTTCATCGTCGTGTTTATCGACGATATCTTGGTGTACTCCCGGAGCAGAGAGGAGCACGAGCAGCACTTGCGGATTACGTTACAGACTCTGAGGGAGCACCAGCTGTTCGCAAAGTTCTCCAAGTGTGCATTCTGGCTGGACAGCGTCGGATTCTTGGGTCACGTGATTACGAGAGACGGCATATGTGTGGACCCGAAGAAGATTGAGGCTGTTCAGCAGTGGCCCCGACCTACATCGGTTACTAAGAACCGTAGTTTTCTAGGCCTGGCGGGCTACTACAGGCGTTTTGTTCAGGACTTCTCCCGTATAGCTGCACCTTTGACCGGTTTGACCCGGAAGGGAGTTCCTTTCGTTTGGACAGAGGAGTGCGAGCGCAGTTTTCGGCAGCTACGGACTTGTTTGACTACGGCGCCAGTATTATCTTTGCCTTCGGGATCAGGCGGATTTGTGGTCTACTGTGATGCTTCGCGAGTAGGGTTAGGATGCGTATTGATGCAGCATGGCCGGGTGATCGCATATGCTTCTCGGCAGTTAAAGAAGCATGAATAGAACTACCCACTCACGATTTGGATATGGCTGCAGTGGTCTTTGCACTGAAGATTTGGCGACATTACCTCTATGGAGAGTCGTGCCAAATATTCACAGACCACAAGAGCTTAAAATACATATTTCAGCAGCGAGACCTGAACCTCAGACAGCGTCGTTGGATGGAGTTGGTGAAAGACTACGACTGCGAGATCTTATATCACCCAGGCAAGGTGAATGTTGTGGCAGATGCTTTAAGCAGGAGGCCCGGGGGTAGTCTATCCTATTTGCGTGCAATGCAGAGGCAGTCGTCAGCAGATTGGCAGATTTTATGCGACAGCCGAGTTGAGTTCGAGTTCACTCAGACAGGGGGATAGCTCGCGCATGTTCGTGCACGCCCACAGTTGCTTGACCGTATGTATGAGGCACAGAGCAGAGAGGACCGTTGCTCAGAGATCATGGCACAGATGGGACAGGGCCGATTTTCCGAGTTCGTGATTGATGATCAGGGGATTTTACGATATGGATCTAGACTGTGCGTACCAGATGCTGATGGATTGCGGCGCGACATTCTTGAGGAGGCACACCGATCAGTGTATAGTGTCCACCCCGGTTCCACCAAGATGTACCATGATATGAGAGAGACCTACTGGTGGGACGGGATGAAGAGGGACATTGCGGAGTTTGTATCGAGATGCCTGACTTGTCAGCAAGTCAAGGCCGAGCACCAGAGGCCCGCAGGAGAGCTACAGCCGTTACCCATTCCGGAGTGGAAATGGGAGCAGATTTCGATGGATTTCGTTGTGGGTCTACCCAGGACCAGTCGAGGGTACGACTCCATCTGGGTGATCGTAGATCGATTGATGAAAGCGGCTCACTTCCTGCCAGTGAAGACCACTTTCAGCTTCGCTCAGTATGCCCAGCATTACATCGACGAGGTCGTGCGGTTGCATGGCGTACCGACTTGTATCGTGTCAGATCGAGGCACCCAGTTCACCAGCCGACTTTGGCAGAGACTTCAGGAGGCTATGGGCACTCGTTTGAGCTTCATCACAGCGTTTCATCCGCAGACCGACGGACAGTCAGAGCGGACCATTCAAACTCTCGAGGACATGCTCAGAGCGTGCGTTTTAGACTTCGGCGGTAGCTGGGATCGTCATTTATCGTTAGTGGAGTTCTCCTACAACAACAGCTTCCAGGATACTATTCAGATGGCACCTTTCGAGGCATTGTATGGGAGGAGATGTAGATCGCCCGTTTGTTGGACAGAGCTCAGCGAGAGCAGTATATTGGGGCCGCAGCTTGTTGAGGAGACGACAGCGAAGATACAGTTGATTCGAGACCGGATGAGAGCGGCTCAGAGCAGGCAGAAATCGTATGCAGACAGGCGCCGTCGTAGACTAGAGTTCGTAGTTGGCGATCATGTTTTTCTGAGGGTCTCTCCGATGAAGGGCGTGATGCGATTTGGGCAAAAAGGAAAGCTTAGTCCCAGATTTATGGGTCCCTTCGAGATTCTCGAGCGTGTCGGCGCAGTTGCATATCGTTTGGCTCTTCCACCCAGCTTTCCCGATGTTCACCCCGTCTTCCATGTTTCGATGCTCCGCAACTACCTTCACGACCCTTCGCATGCGATTCAGCACCCGACAGTCCAGCTAGAGCGCGACCTTTCTTTTGCAGAGCAGCCGTTGGCCATCCTGGATCGGCAGGTGAAGAAGTTGAGATCGAAAGTTATACCGACCGTCAAGGTCTTTTGGCGTGGCCCGAGCAGCGAGGAGGTCACCTAGGAGACCGAGGGCGAGATGAGAAAGAAATATCCCCATCTCTTTGAAGGTACGCGTAGTTATATTTTTAAATTCGGGGACCGAATTTCTTTAAGGGGGGAAGATTGTAACGCCTTGAAAAGTCGTATTGGTGTTTTCCTGAAAATCGGTGAAAATTCGGTATTTTTCCGTAAACCGTCTTTTTTGTTATTTTGCAGTTTAGGACTAATTATACCTAATTTGGATAGGTAATTGCTAGTTTTTAGTAGCAAATGAGTTACTTATGAAATTCTGGTCGTTTAAAAATTTTCCCTAATTTTTCAATTTTGAATATTATTTTAAGCCGGTAAGAAAATACATTAAATTAGCGATAAATACAAATTTAAATGGGATAAATTTAAGCTTTAAAATCATGTTAATTAAAATCTAGTTGTAACATAAATTTTTAGTATTTTATTTCAAGTTTTAACTAATTTTTATTATGGAAAACGAAATTTATTGAATTTAAGCTAAAACTTGCAATTTTGGACTTGTAGGGGGTCTTTTTGCATAAAATTTCTTTTGTAAAACCGCATTCACCCTTCCCTCACCCCTAGGCTGGCCCCACCTCAGCAGCAAGCCCACAAAATAATTTCCCCATCTCATTTGAACAAAATGATATGATAAGGGTTTTAAAGGGGTAAATTTGGAATTATGTGTGCTTTGATTTGAGTGGGTTGACTTGGGCTTTTCCCCACAACACCCACACCATCCCCACTCCTCCATTTCATCCGAGAATTCCTGCATTCTACAGTAGCCCCCTCCTTCTTCTTGTCTATCTCTTTTCATCATCAAATTTCATCAAATTCCACCTCAAAATCCTTATAAATCCACAATTTCCTTCACAATTTCAAAGCAAAACCTTATTCCCTCTCTTCTCTAACCTAATTGGTTCAAATCTTGGAGAAAGATGACATCTTTGGAGGCAAATTGTTCTTGCTAGATCTCTAGTTAAGGTATAATTTCAATCTTTGGTTAATTGGTAGTTGTTATATGCTAAATTAGAACCTTGATGTGTTAATTTTTGTTGTTGATTTCTAATCTAGGTTTTAAAGTGAATGGTTTGAATTTTAATTAGGGTTTTAGAAACCATTAATAAGTTAATTAAGTTATTTTGCTTTCTAGTGTTTTACACTAACCTAATTAATGGAGTTATTTTGCTTAAGTGGTTCCATTTTATGCGAATCTAAGTTAATCTAGTGTGAATTTGGATCGCTATTGCTTTTTAGAAAAATCAAGAAAGGGGTTTGTGTATGGAAATAGGTTGAAGCATGGTTGTTGTGTTGTAATTATAGTGTTGTGGCTAACTAGTTATGCGGTTGGATGTTCTTGCTAGGTTGTAGTCTTTTTGTCGCAAATCGGCAATGTTTGCACCGATTTTTTTTTGAATGTAATGCTTACTAGTTTTTATAAAAATATTGTGATGAATTATTTGCGATATCTTGATGATATTTTTGGCATATCCTATGACATTTAGGATGTGTGAGTGCGGATTTTTGAGTGATCGGGTTTTAGCTTTGCCAGTTGACCAAATCGACGATTTAGTTAGTTTTTTTGGGTTTTTCGCATGTGTTCCGCGCACCTTGTGCACGTTATACCTAGCTTGTGAACGTTAGTATTTTCGTTTGGGATTTGCGTCGTTCTTGATATGTAACCTATGTTTGGTATTGATGTAAATTCCAAGTTCGGTCGCGGAGACGTCAGACGCGGCACGAAAGGGGAAAGCGGTGATTGGACGTGACTAGCTAGGGATTCTAGTGAGTAGATTTAATATCTACGGGCGACTATCGTTTGGATGGCGCAAGTCTCCCGATAGTTTAAGTAGTTAAGATTTTAGTGATAATAGTAACTACATCCATGCCTTATTTGACATACATATGCGAACCCATTCTATAGGACACCTGCACAATTGCCAGGGTTTTTATATGCAGCACGAGCACTATTCATGCTTAAACACACGCCCTGGTAATTGCCATGCCACCACACTAGATAACATATAATTTGAAACCTTTTACTATAATTGATGCTTAAACCTGTGCTATTGCCTTTAATTCCTTAAAATGAAATCATAAGATTGCTAATCATGTGCATGTACCTCATCATGTTATTTGTTCATGCCTAGTCTATCAATCATACACCGCAACTTGATTATTGACACCATATGCATTCATTATCATTGGCATATGCATTTATGAGGATTTCTTGAGATTTTGTGATATTCTGGATTTCGGGGGAAAGCCGCAAAATTTCTAAACTTATTATATTTTTAAAATATGTAAATTGCGGTTTTCTAGTGATGTAAGTGTCGTCCACCATAAGTTTGTTGTGGTTTTCGAGACCTGTTTCGAGGAGTTGGATGAACCGTCTCGGGTACATGGTGGGCCCGGTAAGGTACCCCGGGGCAAGAAGCTCGTGTTGCTGACGATGAGCCTAGCAGGGGACGGATTACCTACCGGTGACTGTTTGGCACGGCGGATATCCAGAGGATACCGACCGTGGCCGCGAGATGATGAGATATTGATATTGAGATGGGTCAGCCGGATGGCTGAGGCCAGAGATACTATGACATGGATATATGAGATTTGTGATGGTTTTGAGGTGTCGTTGCTGGACACAGGTTCTTGTTGATTCTATTGGTATTGTGCTGGTATTTCAAAAGAGATTCCTAAAGGAAAAACATGATTTCTTATACTTACATATTCAGATCACGAGTTGATTCATATTGCATTCATACCTGCTAGTATATTCATATTGCATACATACCTGCTATTATGTCCTGCCATACCTGTATTATAGATGCTAGGATGCTTGTGTGCATACTTGCGATAGCCTCTATAGATGTTATTTATTACTCACGAGTTGGCAACTCACCCACGTTGTGCCACAGTCTTTTGCAGGTCCGCTCCGTCAACACAGTAGCGGCGGGCGCACCGCTTCTTTTGCATCTTTTGCCAGGACTCGAGGGTTTTGCTCGTAGGTGGGTTGAATTATTATTTTTGTACCATCTTGTATATTCTTTGTATCTAGAGTACTCCATCTACTGTATCTACCAGTATTGTTGTATATTGACCTAGAGATGAGACTGTGAGATTTGTGGACTTTTTATGCTGTATTTTGGGGTCGAGCTCACTTGAGTCGACATGCTGTTTTTCTCATGCTTCTTTATGATTATTTTGCATGTTGTTGTTTTATATTGCGTGGGATTTGTGACCGCCTTGTGGCGAAGAGCTAGCTCCCGCTTGGGGATGCCTTATTTGTTGGATTTATATATATTCTTGTTGTACCCATTTTGGGGGCCAGTATTTACAAAGGAGACTCTGCCGAAATTTTCGGAAAAATTAATATTGTTTTTAAAAAGGTTTTATATGACTTACTTGATATACTCGCTTTTAATTGATTGGTTTTTCTTCACTCTTTTGCTTATTTGGTTTTGGTTTCTGGGCTTTGGCTTACTTATTTTACGGACGTCTTGAGACGTTTTATAAACTTAAGTGCCAGTCACGTTCCGTACCCGGCGGGTCGTGACAGTATCGAGACTGGGCATTGATACTCCAGAGTAGACTAGTGTGTACTTATCGAGACCCCGACGAGGGGCGGCGGCCGGTCTCATAAGCCATTGGTGTTTATTAGTCACCTAAGATAGTATATATGTGCTCATTGGGTTATGAGTAAACTGGACGGACTCGCCGGGAACATGATAGTTGGTATTATACCTATTTTCATATAGCAGTTCCCAGATGACATGTGTACATGTTAGTCTACCCTACTGTGCTTTGATTACTACCCTACTACGGCTTAAAGAAGTCGTACAAACAGATTTTAGTTGGGTATTGTCCCTAGCCACATGAAGGCAGCGAGTGGATCGTCGGGGATGTTAGTGTATATGCCCTAGAGGCCATTACTGTATCATACTAGTTTGTATATTACTTAATGGAAGCTTGGGATATTCACCTTGTATTGACAATCTTGCTCAAAATAGTAGTATGCTACTTGGTTTGTTTCTGCTTTAATGTGTACATGTGTTTATTTTAGTATATCACCTATACACATTAGTGGAGCCCTTAGGATCTTTGGTTGATTACCAGCGTTGTGTTGGCAGTCACACTCATGGGGGCTGGGTAATCCACAAGCACATCCTTATGCAGGTCCCTAGTCGTAGGACTATCGAGACAGGGCATCGATACTCCGGAGTAGACTAGAGTATGCGCTTCTCATCCTAGTGTGGGAGACGGTCTGTCCCACAGCCGTCAGTACGTCGTACTTGAGATAGTATGCGGGTGCTCGTTAGGTTACGAGTACACTGGACAGGACTCGTTGGGAACTATTGGTTGGTACTATACCTATCGCCAGTTATCAGTTCCCAGGTGACATGAGTACAGCTTAGTCCGCTGACTTGACACTGTCACTTCGCCTCGAGTGTGTTCCCACTGTACTTAGATTACTACCCTACCACGGCTCAAAGTAGTTGTGCAAACAGGTAGTAGTTGGGTGCAGTCCCGAAGCACTTGGAGGCAGTGACGGTTAGACAGGATTCGTCTCTCCTGGTATTGGGGGTTGATATCGCGCTGTGTCTAGGAGAGCCATTACACAAAGTCCATGGCCAGGGCAAGCGAGATATACTGGTAGGTTTCCAGTGTTATCTCAGGATGTTCTGGGCTACACTCCGACACGACTTGTACCGCTATTAGGGGACTGACGTTTACCGCCCCCTAGGCCCGCCATGTGATGTTCTCATACGCACAGACCGGACTGTACGCAGATTGTCACATTCAGGCTCAGTAGGAGTTTAGATGGGTTTCACCTCGTCCGTCTTCTTATCGGCATCTACCTGGGGACCGTTACACACAGCTAGTGTCTCTTGTGGTCTGTGGTTAAACCCACTACCAGCGTAGTGTCGATTCTTTAGAGTCCCACACAGAAAGCTATTCGCCTTTAGGCAAAAGAGTAGAGGTCGCATGGTTTTGCGACAGGGTTCGGTCACATCCGTGCACTTGTGCACGTTTAGTGTCCGGGCAGTTAACACTAGCGGGCTTTGGTTTAAGCCAGATCATAGTGTACGTTTTGGGATTGGTTTTATCTCGTTTGTATTCGTGTTCCTCGGAACGCGGATGCGGGTGTGTATGCACAGTTGATAGAGAGACAGAGGCAGAGGATTCTCATTGGGGTTGTTGACTGTTGACTATTGACTTTTGCTAAACCCTAATGAGAATAAGAAATATGATTAATGATAATATTAATTAAGTATTATTGTGTCATGGTTGAGATGAAGGGTTGACTTTGTTGACTAGGTTGGACTAGTTGACCACCAACATTACTATGGCTATCATTTCATGGCAAAGACTTTTGCTTGCTTGTTTCTTTTTGCAAAATGAGTGCATGAAATGATATGACCATTTTGACTTGAACCATCACATAATACTCAATTACTATTATGAGTTATCATGATTTTGGATTATGAGAGCTTGGATGAAAAAATGGGTTGCTCATTCTCTCATTTTCTTTTTTCTCTTTTGCTTGAGCTCTCCCTCTTCCTCTTGCTCTTTCTCTATTCTATGGTTCACTTGTCTCATGTGTTGAGAAGCAAAAACCATAGAGATAAAACCCAACACACTCCTCTACTCATCCTAATTCACAAGGTTTAGCAAACCAAGTGTTCTAGTTTCTTCTAGTTTGAAGTGAAGCCAAAGGTAGAAGCTTTCAGGTGGATCCATCTTCGGCGCAAGGAGACGACGAGGTGAGGACGATTCGACCACCGCAAGGAGTTGAAGACGAAGGAGTTCAAGTTAAGGTATAACCACCTAACCGAGTAGGTAAAACTCTTGTTAGGTTTGGTAGATAGTTGTTTAACAAAGATCCGTATTTTGAGTCTATGTTAGCACCTCTAGAAAAATCAATTTTCATCATTTCCGCAAGCCCGTAAGTACCGGGAGAGGTAACATGGACTTACAGTGTTATCAGAGCCTAGTTAAACACTATCTAATATGTTGGCAAAGTAACTAGAAGTTCGATCGGAGAAAAAGTCGCGAAACGAACCCGAAAAATCAAGTTTCTGTCGATTCTGTATTCTGTTCAAAAAATAATAAATCTTGCACCAAAAATCGACTCAGGCTTTTTAAAATACACTCAAGAAATTTGGTCCACTGGCTCTGTCAAAGCGCCGCGGAACCGCGGCAGGAGCATGCTCCCGCCGCGGATCCGCGGCCGAGTTGACTCGGCCGTGGTGCAAATTTCCTGCAGTGTGTTTCTGTGGTTGTTTTGGGATTTTTAAAATATGTTTTTTCTGCCCAGTTTTTCCAGAAAGCAAAATTTATTTTTGGGGCTTAAAAATCCGTATTTTGATCGAACTTCTAAAGAATTAAGCTAACGGGTTATATCTGTGATGTGATATATGTATTGAACCTCTGTTAATCGCTATACATCGATTAGTGGGGGTTATACATATCTGTGATCTGTAATGTTGATGGTATGTGTATATGAATTCATTGGATTGTCGCGGATGAATAGCCGGGGGGTTTTGAGATGAGAGTTTTCTTTTTCTTTCAATTCATGTAAATTTGTAATTGATGTAATATTATTTATATGGCCACACAACCGGGATGTGGTTGTAGCCGTCATTGTATAATTTCTTTTACTGTTTTTTCTCCTAGGATAGACCCATGGTGGTGTAAGTCTACGCTAGCGCCCCGGCAGTCTACAGACGCCAAATGCGGAACAAAAACTTTTAAACTGGCGCTATCGTATACTTTAACCCGGATCTACCATTATTGGTAAACAAACAAACTGTAAAGAGTGTAGAAAAGGTATACCGAACGATCCGAGTCCTTCGTTCTTTAACCATCATCCCACGCTCCGTTGCGGCTGCTCCGATCTCGTCGATCTCCGATTCCTTCGTCGAGGTGGCACCACATGATCGGTTCTTTAAACGGGCTCTCGCCTCTGACTCGAGGCAACTCGATCGTCAAGTTTGCTAAAAGAGACGACCAAGATTGTTGTAGAGAATGAGTAGATGACTTTGTCTCACTTCGTCCAAATCCGTGGACGATCGGTTAATGAAGTTGCCGAAGGAATCGGGTGATGGAATGAAATGGACTGTGAAATTCCATACACCGATAAAACCTATCATAATCTTTTCTAGCAAATGAAAACTCAAGTGAGAGAGAGAATGAGGAGAGAGAGAGGGCCGGCCATATATAGCAAGAGGGAGGTGACCGTAGGAGAGGGGGGTGACCATAGGATAAATATCATATGTGAACACAAACAAATATCTTGCATAAAGATCTTAAGCAAAACAAGAATGTAATGAAATCATAGCATGAGTCACTTAGCCTTGTCACAAATTCTAGAACCTTCTAGAACCTTCTAGAAGCACGACGCACTCTCTTCCAAGAAAAGATAAATCCGCCTTTAACCAAATGTTAAAAGACGGCTGATAGAAAACTGGAAACTGACAACTTCCAAAAGTGATCCTGAAACTACTTTCAGGATAACCCCGAAACTGTATAAATATACCCGCATTTGTATTACGACCGAATACAAATGCAACCGAGACAAAGATATTATACCTACTCAATATAATACTCGGATCCGGCTTAAACCAAAGCCGACCAGTATCATCTGCCCGAAAACTGACACGTGCGTAAACGCACGTGCATTTTCCGAACCCTGCCATAAAACCATACGGCCTCTACAACGTTTCGCCCGAACTTGGGAAACTGTCTGTGGGGGACTCTAATGACTCGTCAGTACCCTGGCAGTGGGTTTAACCACAAACCGTCAGCGGCACTAGCAATGCGTAACGGCTGCCCATGGACTGACCTCAAGGGAAGCTGATGAGCGAACTCAAGGGAGGACGATGAGTGAACTCATCCAGAAACCCTACTGAGCCTAACAGTGACAATGTAAATACAGTCCGGTCCGTTCGTCAATGAGTATCGCATATCTGCCAAGGGGGCTAGTAACGTCAGACCCCCAATAGCAGTATAAGTCGTGTCGGAGTGAAGCCTCAATACACCCTGAGATACTACTGGAGTACCTACCAGTAAATCTCCTACCATGGCCATGGATTTGTGTAATGGCTCTCCTAGACACAGCACGACCTCGCCCCCAATACCGGGAGAGACGAATCCCCTGCCGATCCGCTCACGTGCCTCCATATGGCTTGGGACTGTACCTAAAAGCTACCTGTTTGCACGACTCCTTTAAGCCGTGGTAGGGTAGAAATCAAAGCACAGTGGGAACTCACACGAGACAAATGACGACCTCAGGTCGATGAACTAACCTGTACACATGTCACCAGGGAACTGCTATCTAACGGTAGATATAATACTAACTAGCAGATTCCCGGCGAGTCCTGTTCGGTGTACTCATTACCCAATGAGCACCTGTATACATCTTAGGTGATCCAACTGACACCAGTGGCTTGTGAGACCGGCCACCGCCCCTCGTCGGGGTCTCGACTGTACACACTAGTCTACTCCGGAGTATCGATGCCCTGTCTCGAAACTCCCACGACTAGGGACCACAATTAAGGATATGCATATAAACTACCCAACTCTCACGTATATGATCTCCATCATACTGTTGGTAGTAAAGCAAGATCCTAAGGGCTCTATCAAAGTGTAACATGCAATCAGTCACCTGAACATGTACACGACTGATAAAGGCAAACCAGATAGCATACTATCATCTCGAGTAAGACTGTGCTACCGGGATAGGTCCTCCGCAATCATTGCAATCACGTACCTGCGATCCAATAATTGACTATGAGGGCACTATCTCCAACAATCTCCCACTTGCACTCAAGGCTAATATTGCGATGTCGACTACTCACAGCCTGTGTGAAACCGAACATCCAACTCCTCTACTAATCAGTTTCACAAAGCCCGTTTGTAAAACTATTGTGTTCGAGAAATAGCCTCAGTGAGTGGATCCGCCTAGAAGTATCTTTCTATATCTCTCTTAATCTCAAGTTCGCGGAGAAAACCATCTCCCGAATTGAGTAATACCTGTCTTAGAACATGTCTGGATATCTGATGGGACCTTAGTTCATAAATGAACTCCATATCCAAACTTCTTAGACTGAATCGATCACTGAACCTAATCAGTATCGGGCACCTTGCTTCCCACAGTATCCTCTTGGACCACCTGTCCATAATACTGTCCCTCTTTGTCAGAGGGAAAAAACTAAAACTCTGACAGTCACTCTGTCATCCACGTCACCTTTGAAGCCTGGAATGATAATCGTCTCCCGAAGGAGGCTGCCGTCATCAAATCCGTAGAACATGCACTTATGTTTTATAACTGCTTCCTTATGTTTCTCCATGATTGGATTAATACAAACTTATTGCATCTAGTGCAAAACCAACATTTGGTGTGGTACTTGACATCTCATGATTGACTCAATTGCCTAAGCAAGTGATCTGCCAATCATGCACATCCCTCTCCCCTTTAGTCTGTAAGACACCTTTAGAGAGGGTGACTCCATCACCTGCAGGTACACCACCATGCTAGGAGTCAACTATTCCAAAAACCATTAGAATATCTGTCAAAGTACCCACATTGGGAAACTACCCAAATCCAGATCTAAAACCATAGATCTAGAAACCAGAATGTCAAATATTATATCCATATCCTGTCTGGAGAAACAACTGTGTGACGACCACAGTACAACCGATCGTAGTATAGGAATTTTACTTCCTACTCTGTGTATGTCATCCAGATACTATGACATCACACCCTACTACCTCCTTAACTGATCCATCCCCTATTCTGACTGAAGTCAAACCCATGACTGTCACATCAAAATTAGATGATCTATCTCCGCTATAACTGCTCTAGTCTATAAATAGACATAAGCTACTTGCCCACTATGTTTCTGCTGCTCCCACTGACTACGACAACCCTCCTACCGGGTCTCACAACCTGGAACAACAGTAGTGTCAAGTCTGGGTAGATAAGAACCTCCCTGTCACCGTCTCTGAGGCTACCGAAGTACCTCTCGGGCGTCTGAGGTTACCTACCATACCTGCGGAGTGGCTATTGGAATGTCAAACCTGATTGAATATATAGGTCCTATTAAATTTTCCATAATCGTTCGCGGTTCTGGAATCGCTTCCAGTTCTACCATACTCCCACTACTGTTTTCTGAAAAAGATCCATTTTTACTAAAACTGTGGCGAGTCAAGAACAATATCACTATTGATCTTCTAAATGGTAGAATATCAACCCTCGTCATAGCCAGGGTCAACCCACAAACAGCCATTACAGAAACATGCCCTGAGTTATCCAGAGTCTGGTTTTAAGCATAAGCTGGACAACTCCCCGTACCTTAATTTCTTTTAAGGTACGATCCATTCTATATCCAATACAGAAACTTTGGCACTTATTTAATTGGAACCATATTCAAATCATGCAGCTGTCTCCAGTGCATATCATCTTATTGGAAATAGGCTAATCAGCATTACTCAACTTAGGAATCCATCCAATTATGAGTAACCTGAAAGAGAAACACGTTTCTCAAAACCATCACTATCATCTGAATACCAATCACAAGAATCTACATCTTCGATCTCTTTGAAGAATCCCGATACTTGTGATACCTGGTTCTCTACTTTATTCTGATACCCACAACTTCTCAAAACTTAGACCTTGTATTTCTACGAAACACTCGTCTAAATACTAGAGAAGTTATAAGTAAACAGAACATAGTACGAGGACCTACCCCTTTGTCCTGATGGACACTTGGACAACATACAATACTCTGTATAAGTCCGCTGAGTTGAACAACTCAAAACCTGTGCGTTGTAGGTGGAAAATTGTACCCTGGCGATTTCCTCAAATATCACCAATTTCAACGAATTCCGATATAATGAGGATGATCACCTGATTCCCAATATCTTACTCCCACTCATCATCTGTAAAACCATACAGATATGAGAATGAAACCTGGTAAATACATACCTTTGGAGTAAGTGTTTAATCGGGAAAACAGTTTTTCTTTTAACAATGCACCGAAACATGAAAATGTTTCGTAGGGGTATCCTGGTATTCATAGTAATGCCTCTTCCATAATCCAATTCATGACTTCAACCGTATATTTTATTGCTGTCTCTCCAAATCCCTTTATTTGTCTTTAGTCGTTACCTTCTGTACACCATCGTTAGGCTAAATGGTTTTCTTCCTTCCCTACCGTTCGGCACCAGCCTATGGTTTGGAAGAAGACTATCCAGTAAGCATAATAGGTTTACCCTCCTAAACCAAGGAGTACTCGCATCTCGAGAGAAGGTGATGATAAAAGACAACTGAATAATACCTTATTCTTTTAAAGGTGAAATAGGAGTGGCGATGAAGTACGCGGTTTTGGTCGTGAATGATATCAGTCGCAATTTACTTTGCCCTCTTTCTAATCCCTTTATTTTGTCTTTACATATTACCTTCTGCACACCCTACTTAGGCTAATTGGTTTTCTTCATTCCCTACCTTTCGGCACCAGCCTATGGTTTGGAATAAGACTATCCAATAAGCGTAATAAGTGTACTCTCCTAAACCAAGGAGCTCTCGCAACCTGAGAGAAGGT
Source organism: Agapanthus africanus (assembly GCA_030015575.1). Taxonomy (NCBI): domain Eukaryota; kingdom Viridiplantae; phylum Streptophyta; class Magnoliopsida; order Asparagales; family Amaryllidaceae; genus Agapanthus; species Agapanthus africanus. Next base: position 256,335,279 of record JASDDO010000012.1, on the reverse strand, counting down.
GATAATAAAAGACAACTGAATAAACCAATTCTATTTCTCCTGAACCTGGATCCATCCTCGAAGAAGTCCCTTCGAGTTTGTATATAACCATACGATGGATCTATCCAATGGAAGTGGATATTCGTAGTAATACGGGTGTTCTGAGAAATTCAAAGGGTAAAAGAAGGAGTGGCAATGACTTATGCAACTCAAACAATCCAAAAGCCAGTATTTTAAGAAGGTTCGGTCAACCTGGTCACTGAGTCATAGTCTAGGGTCGGTCAATGGTCGCTGCCAAAGAGAGAGAGAGAAAAGAAACACTCTGCGTGCACTCTAACCTAGATCAGAATGGTCATCACTTTATCTAATCCGGAAACCTCCCACTGTCCTGTCAAATTCTCCTCCAAACCTAAAGAAGAATCAATCGGGATCACCCGAAGAGTAAACCAACTCATCAGTGGGAATCGGGATCCAACTCTCATCGCATGATAACGTGATGGAATGCATCCACGTTACTCATACTCCAGATGGTATGCGCAAACTTGGCAAGTTTCAGTTTCTTTAGAAACTCCCGATATGATTTATGCCCCATGCTCTTATGACCTTGACGTATGCCAACAAATCATAAGTCACATGTCAAGTTCTGCTCGTCATTATCTTGTTAATTTGAACCCACCCGTACATACCCTTGACGTATGCCAACAAGGTAATACGACTGTCCCAAACCAACTCATCTATCTATGCAACAAATGAATACCCAGCAGCTACCAAACACTATGCCTTGACGTATGCCAACAAACATAGCTTGAATACTACTGACCATCCATAAGAAACGACGGAGGGCTACGGCTGGTTTTTGGCGAAAAACCTTTAGCGTAGTGAACTTGATATCGCTGAAGGAACCTGATAGCTTTTTAAAATATAGTGGCGAAAACCTTTTGCTAAAGAGGTCACTCCCGGTAAAGGGATCTCGGCTCTTTCCTCGTGGAATGAGGTGCAGGATATTCCACTGAATACCGCTATGCAAAGCAACTTGTAATCGACTATAGTGAAGTTATTACTCTGACGCAAACTTCTGCCCAAGGGGTCAGTCCCGGTGAAGGGATATTGGCCCTTGCCCCGTCGAATGAGGTGCAGGATATTCCACTGAATACCTCTATGCATAACAAAAGGAAACGTCTTTGCAATAACACTTTTTAAATTTGTTCCAACAACTGTATACAGGTTTGTTTTACTTTGCATTGATCAGAATCAACGCAGTCCCATCATTAATCACACCAGAAAAGAACAAAAATAAAATGTACGTATATGCCATCCGCATTCGTCACTGGGTCCCGTCATCACTCGTTAGGTTACTTAACTAACGACAGAGCGGGGACTGGACTAGTGCGGGTGTAAAACATATACAACATCTAATAGTATATAAACCAATATACAATAATCGCTCCAGGCGTGATAGTATGCAACATTACAGAAAAGTAATAAGCATCACAGAACAATACAGATAATCTGGGATCCCCGAGTTTCACAGAGCCGCTGCTGAAACTCGACGTTCCCCTGTCGTGTGGATAGCCTGTGCAATGAAACCTAGACCCCTACGGGTGCGGCAAGTTACCCGCCAAAACCTGAAGCGAGGTAGTCCCCACAGCATAGTGAATGGAACACCCGGCACTTCACGGAATCCGGTAAATTGAGCACCCCTCCTTGGGTCAACCTGTACCACCTACGAGTGCGGCGAATAGTCTGCCAATTCTAGAGTGGGACCCCTCTTCCTCTCAAAGCCATGAGATGCGGACCCGTTGCCCTCCCGAACCCGGCTATCCGTGCACTCCGTCGCGGGGCAAAACCTAGTACAGTAATGAAAAATAGTACAATAGGTACATCGACCGCAACCTGGTCGTGCCCCAAAAAGAATATTATACAACAGGCAGTGACGGCAGTCCACAAGTTGGACGCTCGCCCCGCAATATCAAATGTACAAATAAACACAAACTGTACTACCATTGCACACTGCTATCCACCACGACAAATCCGCAACATCACAGCACAACACAGAACATCAACGCGAAAGTCACGTTCGCAAACCCGTCTAAAAGAACTATAGCAATCAGACGCGGTTTACCGATCAAATGACATTCCCGGTCGGAGATATAATGTAAGAACTGTAAACTAACGTGTTTAAATTTCGATCGACCAAAGACCAAATATCAAAAAGTGGGCCCCACGGCTTACTGGTGAACAGTAACAAAATCTGGGCCAAAACGATATTTACCAAAAACCCCAAAATCAAACCAAGAACCCACTGTAAAAAGTTGGGGCCACGAGCTCACTGTTTGGCCGCGGAAGCGCGGTCAAACCTATGGTTTGACCGCGTTTCCGCGGCAGTCTCATCGAATCACGTGCCCAAATTTCTACGTAGTTCTAATAAAAGCCTGCACAGTATTCTGAGATATATAGAATAATTTTAAGAGACCGTTTAAAAACAACAGAAACTGTCAAGCTAGGATTTTGTAGTTTTCGATTTCCGGTTCGATCGATATTTTAAACGCGTTAGCACAAGTTAGCATAGCAAAATGGTTAGGCTCTGATACCACTGTAAGTCTACGCTAGCGCCCCGGCAGTCTACAGACGCCAAATGCGGAACAAAAACTTTTAAACTGGCGCTATCGTATACTTTAACCCGGATCTACCATTATTGCTAAACTAACAAACTGTAAAGAGTGTAGAAAAGGTATACCGAACAATCCGAGTCCTTCGTTCTTTAACCATCATCCCACGCTCCGTTGCGGCTGCTCCAATCTCGTCGATCTCCGATTCCTTCGTCGAGGTGGCACCACATGATCGGTTCTTTAAACGGGCTCCCGCCTATGACTCGAGGCAACTCGATCGTCAAGTTTGCTAAAAGAGACGACCAAGATTGTTGTAGAGAATGAGTAGATGACTTTTTCTCACTTCGTCCAAATCCGTGGACGATCGGTTAATGAAGTTGCCGAAGGAATCGGGTGATGGAATGAAATGGACTGTGAAATTCCATACACCGATAAAACCTATCATAATCTTTTCTAGCAAATGAAAACTCAAGTGAGAGAGAGAATGAGGAGAGAGAGAGGGCCGGCCATATATAGCAAGAGGGAGGTGACCGTAGGAGAGGGGGGTGACCATAGGATAAATATCATATGTGAACACAAACAAATATCTTGCATAAAGATCTTAAGCAAAACAAGAATGTAATGAAATCATAACATGAGTCACTTAGCCTTGTCATAAATTCTAGAACCTTCTAGAACCTTCTAGAAGCACGACTCACTCTCATCCAAGAAAAGATAAATCCGCCTTTAACCAAATGTTAAAAGACGGCTGATAGAAAACTGGAAACTGACAACTTCCAAAAGTGATCCTGAAACAACTTTCAGGATAACCCCGAAACTGTATAAATATACCCGCATTTGTATTACGACCGAATACAAATGCAACTGAGACAAAGATATTATACCTACTCAATATAATACTCGGATCCGGCTTAAACCAAAGCCGACCAGTATCATCTGCCCGAAAACTGACACGTGCGTAAACGCACGTGCATTTTCCGAACCCTGCCATAAAACCATACGGCCTCTACAACGTTTCGCCCGAACTTGGGAAACTGTCTGTGGGGGACTCTAATGACTCGTCAGTACCCTGGCAGTGGGTTTAACCACAAACCGTCAGCGGCACTAGCAATGCGTAACGGCTGCCCATGGACTGACCTCAAGGGAAGCTGATGAGCGAACTCAAGGGAGGCCGATGAGTGAACTCATCCAGAAACCCTACTGAGCCTAACAGTGACAATGTAAATACAGTCCGGTCCGTTCGTCAATGAGTATCGCATATCTGCCTAGGGGGCTAGTAATGTCAGACCCCCAATAGCAGTATAAGTCGTGTCGGAGTGAAGCCTCAATACACCCTGAGATACTACTGGAGTACCTACTAGTAAATCTCCTACCATGGCCATGGATTTGTGTAATGGCTCTCCTAGACACAGCACGACCTCGCCCCCAATACCGGGAGAGACGAATCCCCTGCCGATCCGCTCATGTGCCTCCATATGGCTTGGGACTGTACCCAAAGCTACCTGTTTGCACGACTCCTTTGAACCGTGGTAGGGTAGAAATCAAAGCACAGTGGGAACTCACACGAGACAAATGACGACCTCAGGTCGATGAACTAACCTGTACACATGTCACCAGGGAACTGCTATCTAACGGTAGATATAATACTAACTAGCAGATTCCCGGCGAGTCCTGTCCGGTGTACTCATAACCCAATGAGCACCTGTATACATCTTAGGTGATCCAACTGACACCAGTGGCTTGTGAGACCGGCCACCGCCCCTCGTCGGGGTCTCGACTGTACACACTAGTCTACTCCGGAGTATCGATGCCCTGTCTCGAAACTCCCACGACTAGGGACCACAATTAAGGATATGCATATAAACTACCCAACTCTCACGTATATGATCTCCATCATACTGTTGGTAGTAAAGCAAGATCCTAAGGGCTCTATCAAAGTGTAACATGCAATCTGTCACCTGAATATGTACACGACTGATAAAGGCAAACCAGATAGCATACTATCATCTCGAGTAAGACTGTGCTACAAGGATAGGTGCTCCGCAATCATTGCAATCACGTACCTGCGATCCAATAATTGACTATGAGGGCACTATCTCCAACAGGTGGGGTGCACAAACTACCGGGTATCTCGAAGTGCCGAGTGGCCTACTCACGGTGTTGAGGGAGGTTGCTTCGCTTCGGGTACTTAGCGGGTAGTTTGCCGCACCCATAGGGGTCTACGGTGGGGTCTTGGCTATTCATCGCGACCGTGTAATCTGCTCTTCGTTACAGGCTCGTACGGATTGCGGATTCCTAGTATATCCAATGTGTTCATCTGTGATCTGGAATGGCTATCATTGCATGTGACGAATGTGAATATCTATATATGATATCTATTTAGGCGTTGCTTATGTTTTGCATCCGCGCTAGTCCAACCCCCGCTCTGTCGTTAGTTAAGTAACCTAACGGGTAATGACGGGGCCCCATGGCGAATGCGGATGGCATAAGCGTACGTCATATTTTTGTTGTTTTCTGCAATGGTAGGATTAAATGATGGGACACATTAAATTAATGCAAGAAAATAAACCAATGTTGAGTCGTTGGAACACTTTCAAAAACCACTCGGTTTCTTTTCAAAAACAACTTTTAAACGCGGAGCTTAAGCCACTCCTTTTAAAAGCTATCTCGTTCCATCGATTATATCAAGCTCACTACGTTCACGGTTTCGCCAAAACCATTCGTAGCCCTCCTTCGTTTCACATGGATGGTCAATAGTATTCAAGCTATGTTTGTTGGCCAAAGTCAAGGCATAGTGATTGGTAGCTATTTGTGTATTCATATGCAGCATAGATAGATGTGTTGGTTTGGGACAGTCATACTGCCTTGTTGGCCAAAGTCAAGGGTAGGTACGGGTGGGTTCAAATTAACCTGGAGAATGACGGGTAGAACTTGACATGTGACTTATGATTTGGCCAAAGTCAAGGTCATAAGAGCATGGGGCAAAAATCCACATCGGGAGTTTCAAAAGAACTGAAACTTGCTAGCGCTGCATACCATTTGGAGTGTGATGATTCTGGTATGATTCCTTCAGTTTTGTCACGCAATGATATTTGGATCCCGATCCTACTGTGAGTATATGCTACTCCTCGGGAAATTTCTCACTTAACGATCAATGCTATAAACCAAGTAGGTGTCTAGAAAGGTGTTAGCGGGGCTACGCCCACAGGGAAAAGAGGTTATTTAATTAAGGAACTTCGCGAAAGCGTTGGAAAACCTCCCTCGAAGTACCGACACCAGCTTGGCTTAACGGTTAAGCAAGAATTGTACGGTGAGATTGATCCTGACTAATTCTTCCTTTTTGGTTTGAGGAGGGATTCGAGAGACAGTAGGAGCCATCCTGTTTAGACAAATTAAAAACACTCTAAACTTGCAAGAGCATCATGCTAAAGTGTTTCTTCTCTCTCTCCTAATTGCAGCGACCTAACATCATGACTGGACTTAAGTTACTACTAGATAAAAACATACTGACAGGGCCAAACTACAAAGATTGGCTCAGGAATGTCAAAATGGCAATCACTTATGACATGTTAGGGTATCTCCTTACCACTAAAGCTCCCCCTGTCCCAGGTCCCAAAACCAGCGTCGCGGATAGGGAAATCCGTAAGACCTGGGAAATCGATTGCGCGAAGGCCAAGTGCTTCGTGCTTGCCTCTATGGACAATGAACATCAGAGGAGGCACGAGAATATGGACCTTGAATCCATATTTCTCCATACAAAAGAACTGTATGGAGAGCAATCCCATATCGCCAGATACGAAGTCTCGAAAAAGCAGTTTTCGGCGAGATTGGCCGTCGGATCATCGGTAGCGGAACACGTGCTTAAGATGATTAGCTTCATTGAGGAGCTCGCGGACCTTGGGACCACGTTAGAGAACGAGCTCTACACGGACTTTATTCTCCAGTCCCTTCCTTCCACTTACGCCCAGTTTATCCTGAACTTCAACTTACAAGAAAAAGAAGTTGAACTTTCAGAACTCCTCAACATGCTGAGGAGTGCAGAGGGCACCCTACAGAAAGGTCGGGAAACATCCACTTTGTTTGTAGAAGGATCTTCCTCTTCTAGGTCCAAGGCGAAAGCCAAGGGAAAGAAGAAGAAAGCCCCCGCCAAACCAAGGGGAGGTGTTAGTAAAGTGGATACGAGGGGAAAGACAAAGGCAACAAAGGTAGCGGGAAAGCTTGTGGGAAAGGAAGAATGCTTTTGTTAGTTATGTATATGCCCTAGAGGCCATTGTTGTACATATGATGTATATTATGATGGATGCTTGGATATATACAGAGAGGACTTTCTTGCTCGTCATGATAGTATGCTATTTGGTTTCACTTTATCTTAACATGTTGACTTGTATTGGTTTACTGTCTTACTCTCACATGTTGATAAAGCCCTTAGGATCTGTACTCGACTACTGGGACTATGATGAGATATACTACTGGGGCCATAGTAGTCGATGAGTACATCCTATAAATGTTCCTAGTCGAGGGTATATCGAGACGGGGCATCGATACACCAGAGTAGACTAGCGTATACGCATCTTGACCCATATGATGGGCGATGGATGATCCCATATCCATCGGTGTTTGACATCAGAGATGGTGTACGGGTGCTCAGTGGAGACTGGGTACACGGGACGGACTCGCCGAGAACTCCCAGATGGTGATATACCACACGTCAGATGGCAGTTCTCCGGTGACACTGGTACAGGGTAGTCTGTAGACCCGAGATCGTCATAGAGTCTTGTGTGATTCCCACTGTGCTTTGATTTCCACCTTACCATGTCCAAGAAGGCGTGCAAAATGGTGGCTTTTGGGTACAGTCCCGAATCACATGGAGGCAATGAGCGATAGGACGTGATTCGTCTCTCCCGGTATAGGGAGTTGATGTTGTGCTGTGTTCGATTGGCTATAACTGGAAGTCCCTGGCCAGGGCTGATATAGAGATATATTGGTAAGTGTTACTAGTAGTTTCTCGACCTGTTATGAGCCTCACATCGACACGACTTATCGGTTACTGGGGTCTGACGTATACCACCCCTAGACTTGATATGCGACATATCAGACGAACAGACCGGACTGTACGGGAGTGTTACTAATTGGATTCACAGGAGAACGGACAGGCTAGCTTGTTGATCTTCTGATCGCTCAATACCTGGATGGCTGTTACGTTTAGCTGACCGCTTGCAGCTTGTGGGTAATTGATATGATCATCACCTGCTACCGGCGTATTGACGATTCTTTATAGTCCTACACAAAGGTTTCTTGGCTCAGGGAAAACGGAGTAGAGGCACATATGTGATATGTGCAGGACCGAGGATAATGCGATATGAGATACCGTATTATATTCTCGCGATATCTAGATATGAACCGGGACATCGAATCAAGTGTTGATTCGATGAATCGGTACATGATATATTAGTCGGTTATATTCGATATAGCCGGATCGTTGGATCAAGTGTTGATTCGATGATTTAATGTATAATGATATATATGGTATATTGTATTACATTATCTAATATTGGCTCGCTTTATTATTTCATTTTCTCACCGGATTAATACATTGATATATATGCGATATATGTTAATTGTATTATTTTCTTTTGTTGCAAATATATAATATATATGTGATATATATTATTGTGACATGATATGATTTATTATGAAACATGTTTAAGATAATAAAAGGGGATTAGGGTTTGATTAGGGTTAGCTCTTTCTTGCTCTTTCTAGAAAGATTCTCTTTTGTCAAGTATAAGATATTATGGTTGATATTATCTTATGACTCATTATCTAACCTAACCAAACCCTAGCTCTAGTTTATTCTCTACAAAGGTTAAGCCTCTCATCCTTAACCATGGTTCAATAATCAATCATATATTCTTTACTACTATTCATCACAAAAGTATTATCATTTTCATTGATCATCTTCTTCTCTCTTAGCTTTGAGAAAGCTTACTAGTTAATTCTTTTGTGATGATTTCTTGTGAGAAAATGAATTAAAAAGAAAGCATAAATACTACTCCATCATTCTTATCTAATCTAGCCCATTAGATTAGGGTGTTCATCTCTTTAGAGTGAGAAAGCTTGGGTTATAGCAACTTCGACGTAGATCATCGGAGAAGCGGAACACTTCAAGCTAGCATAGATCGTTCGAGTCGTGAAGCCTCTCTTGAGTCCGGGAGATCATGGATCACGGCGAAGGGACTTCTACTCGGAGCTTGTGAAGTGAAGGAGCGGACTACAAAAGTTGTAATCCCTCACACTTAGGTTTAAAGATGTTATCTTGCATGTTAAACCCTAATAATCTAGCAAAGATCCCGTCTTTGGGTTGTTCGGCACATCTAAAATTTTATTGGGGCATGTTTGATACTTTATGAACCTTCACAAGAGTGCCTAGGAACCCTACAGTGGTATCAGAGCCTAGCTAGAGCATTAGGCGACGTGTTTACGAAGTTAAAACTCCAATCGAACTCGAACCGACCAAGTTAACCCCCTCTCTGGATATTTTTCAAAAATGCGATTTTTTCTGAATTAAAAATACCTGAAAAATACACCAGACAAAAATAAGAATAACTGTGAAATACGAAGACTTGATCCATACAGACGACCGCGGAATCGCGGCCGTACCCTGCTTGGGCCGCGGTTCCGCGGCAGTACTGTTTGATGTGACACTTGTTATTTCACAGTAATTCTTTTAAAATTCTTGTAAGGTTTCTGGTATTTTTATTTTTTTACTCAAGTGTTGAGTATTCTGGGGTTTATTTTGTAATCGTAGATTCGATCGGAATATTTAAATTCGTTATTTTTCCGGATATTTAGAAATTGTTAAAATGTTCGAACGGATATCATTAACTCAATTTTTCCCGGCACGAAAAACTTTCAAGTGTTGAGCTTTTATCGGGTTTAAATCTTTCGGAAAAATGTGCAAGTAACACGGTGGACCCTCTAGAAGACAACAAACCTTAACTCGATTATGTGACCGTCTTGAACTGCTTTTTGAACCTTCGGGTTTGGGGCAGTACGGCGTGCCACATGTGAGGCGTTGGCTTGACCCTTCTACTGCTGGATCACTGGTACTGTGACATATTCTGGGATTTTTGGAACTCCGCTCAAGTGTTGAGCACTTTAGGAAATTTTGGGTATTTGATTATCTGTTCGAAAAGTTTAATACTGTCTATTTATCTGGAATTTGATACAATATATGGAATTCATAGAGTTAGGCATGAAATGCGAAGTATGTGATATTTCGGATTTACTATGTCTAAAGTGATTGTGGATTCCAAATATTGTAGTTTTACAATTTCTTTTCTGTGACCGTAAGTGTAGTATGTAGTTGTATTGCCGGTTTTCGTTGCTATACGACAACGACGATCGGTGTATGCATACTTACTTACGTTGATGATATGAGATATTATGTATTGCTGAGATATGATGTGCAGGATTGTCGCGATTGAATAGCCGGGGTTTTTATGTGAGATGAGAGTTTTATATTTTCATTCATGTAAATTCAATTGTAATGTAATATTCTTTTATTTGGGGCACTTCCGGGTTGAGGTTGATGCCACCAGTGTTGTATATTATTTACTTTTCCGCATTAGGATGGACCCAAGGAGGGGAGCACAGGTGACCGGGTTCTGGGGTTCAGTGGGAGGCCATCTCGAGGAGTCGAGACCGGGTCTCCTAAACTCCAGAATTGGAAGGGTCGCTTGCCGCTCTCGTAGGGGTCCAGGGTGTGGGCTTGGCTATTCATCGCGACTGTGGAATCCGTATTTTATATTGTTGGCTAAATACTAAATACGGACGTCCTAGTATATCCCACATTATATCTATGTTTCTGCTGCGATATCTGTGATGTGATCATTTGATATGTTGTGATGGATACAGTATATAGTATATATGATATATTATATAGACGTTACTTATGTTTTACACCCGCACTAGCCCTGCCCTGCTCTGTCGTTAGTTACCTAACCTAACGGTGCACGAGGGGACATCGAGGCGAATGCGGATGGCATAAGTGTACGTCGTATTTATCTGTGATGCTTAGGAAGCATAAGCTGATAGGATATTTTATTAATGAGATTAATAAAAAGAAAAGAAACCTAAAAGATGTTGCAGAATTAAAACTTTATAAAAAGGGTAGCTACAGTTTTGCTTTGCATAGCGGTATATATGATATACCCTGCACCTTATTCGATGAGGAAAGAGCCGAGATCCCTTCACCGGGAGTGACCTCTTTAGCGAAACTGGTAGATGCTACAAAACTCGGTTTGTCTTTTGATTGCTTTTAGAGTTTTGCTTTGCACAGCGATATATATGATATGTCATGCACCTTATTCGATGAGGAAAGAGCCGAGATCCCTTCACCGGGAGTGACCTCTTTAGCAAAACTAATGAAAGCCTAAAAAACACTCCATTTCAAAATTTCGCTTGATTCTACGACGATATCAAGTTCATTACGCAATAGATTTTTCAGAAAAACCTACGTAGTCCTCCGTCATTTCAGATAGATATTATTTAGTATTCGTGCTATGTTTGTTGACTTAGTCAAGGCATAGTGTACGGTAGCTAAGTAGTGTTTATCTTCTAAAACATGAGATGTGATTGGATTAGGGTATTCGCACGGCCTTGTTGACTCAGTCAAGGGTTGTACGGATGGGTTTAATTCAATCGGGAAATGTACGGGTTGAACTTGACTTGCGATTTATGGTTTGTTGACTTAGTCAAGGTCATAGATCGCTAGGAGCAAAATATTATCGGGAATTTCAAGTGTTGAAATTTGCAATGAGATTGCATACCTCCTATGAGATAGTTGGATCCCGATACCCACTGCGAGTAAGTGTTACTCTTGGGAGAGTTTTACACAAGACAATTAGCCGATCAAGTAGGTGTCTAGAAAAATGTTAACGGGGTTACGCCTCTGGGAAAACGAGGTTTACTTTAATTAGGTTTGTGCGAAAGCACGGGGAACCTCCCTCAAGTACCGACACTGATCTGGCTGAAAGATTGACGAAATTGTAGGGTGTAATTAATCCCGGCTAATCTTACCTTTTAGAGTTTGAAAGAAGATTTGATAAAAATAGTGGGAGACATCCTGATTAGATAAGATAATAATCAATCTAATCTTGCAAGAGCATACGCTAAAGTGTTTTCTTCTTTCTCTCTCCAGGTAGCGACCATGTCAGGCCATAATCAAAATAATAATATGGATGTATTGACTGAACCCGCTTATTCTACTGAGCAGGGGAACGTTGGACCCGTTCTTTCTTATAAGAGTTATAAGACTGAACAGGGAATAGGAGAATATCTGGATTCTCAAGCCGCCCAAAAGAACATGCATGTTGATGCATCTTCTTCAGGTGTGTTAGTTATTGAGAACTGTTTCTCAGTTCACCCTACGTCCTGGGTATTAGATACTGGATCACGATCCCACATATGTAAATTATTACATGGGCTACGTAAAGGTAGAGAACTGGGAAAAGGTGATTATTTCGTTCAAGTAGGGAACGGTGCAAGTATTGCAGCCAAAGCAGTTGGTGAATATCACCTTGTATTGCCAAGTCGTAATACACTGATTCTAAATGAGTGCTATTATATACCGAACATGATGTGCAACATTATATCAGTCTCCTTATTAAGTAAAGAAGGATATAATTTTGTAGTAAAGGATAATGTTATGAACATATTCCTAGATCAAAAGTTGATTGCATCAGGCTCGTTACATAATGGCATATTCATTCTAAATCAGAATACAGTCCTCAATATACAAAACACACACAAGAGGAAAAGTTCAGAAATTAACGAATCTTTCTTGTGGCATTGTAGACTTGGTCATATCAATGCGACACGACTGGCTAAGTTACATAAGGATGGTTATTTGAATCCGTTCGAATTTTCATCTTATGATACTTGCCATTCATGTCTCAAAAGAAAAATGACCAAAGCTCCGTTTAGTGGACACGGAGAAAGAGTTACCGAACTCTTAGGACTGGTACATAGTGATGTATGCGGTCCCATGTCTGCGCATGCCAGGAACGGTTCTTCCTACTTCATTACATTCACTGACGATCTCTCTAGATACGGGCATGTGTTCCTGTTGAAACACAAATCTGAAGCTTTTGAGAAATTCAGAGAATATAAGCATGAAGTAGAGAACCAAACGGGCAAAAGTATTAAGATCCTTCGATCTGATCGAGGAGGAGAATACTTGAGCAATGATTTTCTGGATTATCTAAAAGAGAATGGGATTCTCTCTCAGCTTACTCCTCCTTATATACCACAGCACAACGGTGTATCGGAACGAAGGAATCGGACCCTATTAGATATGGTGCGATCTATGATGAGCGAAGCTGAGTTACCTATTTCCTTCTGGAGGTATGTGCTTGAGACAGCCATATACATATTGAATCTAGTTCCGTCTAAATCTGTACCTACCACACCATATGAGATATGGAGTGGGAAGAGACCATATTTTAAACGAGTTAAGATATGGGGTTGTCCGGCCTATGTCAAAAGACAAAATCCGGACAAACTCGAGGCACGATCAGTTATTTGCAAATTTGTGGGATATCCAAAGAATTCTCAAGGATATTTTTTCTACCACGCTGAGGAACAAAAAGTGTTTGTTGCTCAACATGCCACCTTTTTGGAAAAGGAATTTCTTGCAAAAGAAATTAGTGGCAAAGAGTTAGAGCTGGAAGAGGTTCCAGCACCACAAACATCAACTGATGATTTGTTGGAACCAGAAGATTCAGTAGTACCCAACGAACCCCAGCCTCTCCGCCGATCTAGTAGGGTTTCTCGTTCACCTGAGAGATACTACGGTTTTCTCATTGATAGTGGAAGCGAGGATTGCATCATGGAAGATGATGACCCGACTAGTTTCGAGCAGGCCATCACGAGTGGTGACTCTGTGAAATGGCTGGATGCAATGCGATCCGAGATGGAATCCATGTACACTAATAAAGTATGGATTTTGGAAAATGCTCCTGAAGGGGTAAAACCCATTGGGAGCAAGTGGATTTTTAAAAAGAAATTTGGTGTAGATGGAAAAGTTGAGACTTTCAAAGCTAGACTTGTAGCAAAGGGATTTCATCAACGACCAGGTGTGGATTATGACGAAACCTTTTCTCCAGTGGCTATGCTTAAGTCCATCCGGATCTTACTTGCCATTGTTGCATACCATGACTACAAAATCTGGCAAATGGATGTTAAGACCGCCTTTCTAAATGGTGATTTAGAAGAGTGCGTGTACATGACTCTGCCAGAGGGCTTCGTAGATAGTGGGAGCAGCGGAAAGGTGTGCAAACTGCTTAAATCCATTTATGGGTTAAAGCAAGTATCGTGGAGTTGGAACATCTGTTTTGATGTTGTAGTCAAAGAGTTTGACTTCATCAAAAATATAGATGAACCTTGTATCTATAAGAAGGTGGCAGAGAGTAAGGTTGCCTTCCTCGTATTGTACGTGGATGACATACTTTTGATAGGAAACGATATTCATATGCTGCAATCAGTCAAGCTCTTCTTATCACAAAGATTCTCAATGAAAGATATAGGTGATGCCTCCTGTATATTGGGGATTAGGATCTATAGAGATAGATCCAAAAGGATACTGGGATTGTCCCAATCTAGGTACATTGACACCATACTAAAGAGGTTTAGTATGGAAGAATCCAAGCGTGGGAACCAACCCATGATCTCTGGACTCACTCTCTCCAAAGAGATGTCTCCCAAGACTGATTTGGAGAGAGCTCGCATGCAAGGGATACCCTATGCTTCGGCAGTAGGCTCTATCAGGTATGCGATGCTATGTACCAGAAACGATGTTGCATACTCACTAAGTGTAGTAAGTCGGTATCAAGCAGATCCTGGAGAGAGTCACTGGACTGCTGTAAAGAACATTCTCAAGTACTTGCGAAGGACTAGAGACATGTTCTTGGTGTATGGTAACGGAGAACTCCGGGTGGAGTCCTTTACCGATTCCAGCTTCCAAAGTGATAAGGACGACTCTAAGTCACACTCGGGATTTGTCTTTACCCTCAATGGAGGGGCGGTATGTTGGAAGAGTACCAAACAGGATACCGTTGCAGACTCGACGATGGAGGCTGAATACATCGCTGCCAACGATGCCGCCAAAGAGGCTGTCTGGATGAAGAAGTTCATCACTGAACTTGGTGTGGTTCCATCCATTGAGCATCCAATACCATTGTATTGCGATAACAATGGAGCTTTGGCTTTGGCCAAGGAACCCAGATCCCATCAGAAGTCCAGACATATTCTGAGGCGGTATCACCTGATCAAGAAGATAGTTGATCGCCGGGAGATCGAGGTCGGGAGAGTAGATACGAAGGATAACACTGCGGATCCACTCACGAAGGCCATTCCCAAGATACAGTTTAAGAGATTATTCGGGATGCTATGTATGAGATACTACAACAGCTGGCCTTAGTGCAAGTGGGAGATTGTTAGTTATGTATATGCCCTAGAGGCCATTGTTGTACATATGATGTATATTATGATGGATGCTTGGATATATACAGAGAGGACTTTCTTGCTCGTCATGATAGTATGCTATTTAGTTTCACTTTATCTTAACATGTTGACTTGTATTGGTTTACTGTCTTACTCTCACATGTTGATAAAGCCCTTAGGATCTGTACAATACTGTTGGGACTATAATGAGATCATACTAGTGGGGCCATAGTAGTTGATGAGTACGTCCTATAAATGTTCCTAGTCGAGGGTATATCGAGACGGGGCATCGATACACCAGAGTAGACTAGCGTATACGCATCTTGACCCATATGATGGGTGATGGATGATCCCATATCCATCGGTGTTTGACATCAGAGATGGTGTACGGGTGCTCAGTGGAGACTGGGTACACTGGACGGACTCACCGAGAACTCCCAGATGGTGATATACCACACGTCAGATGGCAGTTCTCCGGTGACACTGGTACAGGGTAGTCTGTAGACCCGAGATCGTCATAGAGTCTTGTGTGATTCCCACTATGCTTTGATTTCCACCTTACCACGTCCAAGAGGGCGTGCAAAACGGTGGCTTTTGGGTACAGTCCCGAATCACATGGATGCAATGTGCGATAGGAGGGGATTCGTCTCTCCCGGTATAGGGAGTTGATGTTGTGCTGTGTTTGATTGGCTGTAACTGGAAGTCCCTGGCCAGGGCTGATATAGAGATATACTGGTAAGTGTTACTAGTAGTTTCTTGACCTGTTATGAGCCTCACATCGACACAACTTATCGGTTATCGGGGTCTGACGTATACCACCCCTAGACTTAATATGCGACATATCAGACGAACAGACCGGACTGTACGGGAGTGTTACTGATTGGATTCACAGGAGAACGGACAGGCTAGCTTGTTGATCTTCTGATCGCTCAATACCTGGGTGGCTGTTACGTTTAGCTGACCGCTTGCAGCTTGTGGGTGTTTGATATGATCATCACCTGCTACCGGCGTATTGACGATTCTTTAGAGTCCTACACAGAGGTTTCTTGGCTCAGGCAAAACGGAGTAGAGGCACATATGTGATATGTGCAGGACCGAGGATAATGCGATATGAGATACCGTATTATATTCTCGCGATATTTAGATATGAACCGGGACATCGAATCAAGTGTTGATTCGATTAATCGGTACATGATATATTAGTCGGTTATATTCGATATAGCCGGATCGTTGGATCAAGTGTTGATTCGATGATTTAATGTATAATGATATATATGATATATTGTATTACATTAGCTAATATTGGCTCGCTTTATTATTTCATTTTCTCACCGGATTAATACATTGATATATATGCGATATATGTTAATTGTATTATTTTCTTTTGTTGCAAATATATAATATATATGTGATATATATTATTGTGACATGATATGATTTATTATGAAACATGTTTAAGGATAA
The DNA here is from genome assembly GCA_030015575.1 of Agapanthus africanus. Lineage (NCBI taxonomy): Eukaryota > Viridiplantae > Streptophyta > Magnoliopsida > Asparagales > Amaryllidaceae > Agapanthus > Agapanthus africanus. Next base: position 256,318,723 of record JASDDO010000012.1, on the reverse strand, counting down.
TAAAAAGGGATTAGGGTTTGATTAGGGTTAGCTTTTTCTTGCTCTTTCTAGAAAGATTCTCTTTTGTCAAGTATTAGATATTATGGTTGATATTATCTTATGACTCATTATCTAACCTAACCAAACCCTAGCTCTAGTTTATTCTCTACAAAGGTTAAGCCTCTCATCCTTAACAATGGTTCAATAATAAATCATATATTCTTTACTACTATTCATCACAAAAGGATTATCATTTTCATTGATCATCTTCTTCTCTCTTAGCTTTGAGAAAGCTTACTAGTTAATTCTTCTGTGATGATTTCTTGTGAGAAAATGAATTAAAAAGAAAGCATAAATACTACTCCATCATCCTCATCTAATCTAGCCCATTAGATTAGGGTTTTCATCTCTTTAGAGTGAGAAAGCTTGGGTTATAGCAACTTCGACGTAGATCATCGGAGAAGCGGAACACTTCAAGCTAGCATGGATCGTTCGAGTCGTGGAGCCTCTCTTGAGTCCGGGAGATCATGGTTCGCGGCGAAGGGACTTCTACTCGGAGCTTGTGAAGCGAAGGAGTGGACTACAAAGGTTGTAATCCCTCACACTTAGGTTTAAAGATGTTATCTTGCATGTTAAACCCTAATAATCTAGCAAAGATCCCGTCTTTGGGTTGTTCGGCACATCTAAAATTTTATTGGGGCATGTTTGATGCTTTATGAACCTTCACAAGAGTGACTAGGAACCCTACAGCTTTTACTGTCACAAGAGTGGACACTGGAAAAAGGATTGCAGGGCTTAGAAGGCCAGAACCCAGGATCTGAAGCAAGTTGCGGCTTCAGCTTCAGGTGTGTATATTATTGAAAATTGTCTATCAATAAACTCTATATCCTGGGTATTGGATACTGGATCAGGATCTCATATCTGTAATTCTTTACAGGCACTGAGAAGGCGTAGGGTTTTGAAGGCAGGTGATATGACCCTCAGAGTTGCAAATAGAGCTGGCATGGATGCTGAGTCCGTGGGGGACTATCACCTGGGGTTGTCAGATGACACGTTTTGGTTTTTCGTAATTGCTATTTTATACCCAATGCAACTTGCAATATCATTTCTGTATCTTTATTATCTAAAGAAGGTTATGAATTTGCATTTGTAAGCAATGTTGTAAACATTCACCTTAATCAAGTTTTGATTGGGTCAGGTACATTAAGCAATGGTATATACGTATTAAACCAACCACAGATTTTCAATGTCCAGAATACACACAAAAGATCCGGAAACTAATCAGGCTTTCTTATGACATTGTAGACTAGGTCACATCAATGAGAGAAGGTTGACGAAGTTATATACAGAAGGATATTTGGATCCGTTCGAATATCAATCATATGCAACTTGTCAATCCTGTCTCAAAGGAAAGATGACAAAGACTCCGTTCACTGGACACGGAGTAAGAGCGAGCGAGCTCTTAGGACTCGTACACAGCGACGTGTGCGGTCCAATGTCTACACATGCGCGAAGCGGTTATTCTTACTTCATTACTTTTACGGATGACTTTTCAAGGTACGGATATGTCTTCTTAATGAAACATAAATCCGAAGCCTTTGGAAAATTTCAGGAATATAAGAATGAAGTAGAAAAACAAACAGGCAAAAGTATCAAGACACTAAGATCTGATCGAGGTGGTGAATACTTAAGTGCCGATTTCCTGGATTACCTAAAAGAGAATGGAATTCTCTCTCAGCTTACTCCTCCATACACTCCGCAGCATAACGGTGTATCGGAGAGACGGAACCGGACCCTATTGGATATGGTACGTTCCATGATGAGTAACGCTAAGTTACCGTGATCATTCTGGGGATATGCACTAGAATCAGCTGCATACCTTTTGAACCGAGTTCCAGCTAAGACTGTGCCTACCACACCATATCAGATGTGGTGTGGGAAGAAACCCTATCTTAAGCACATTAAGACATGGGGATGTCCAGCTTTTGTCAAAAAGCAGCATGCGGACAAACTCGAGGCACGCTCGGTACAGTGCAAGTTTGTGGGATATCCAAAGAACTCCAAGGGATATTTCTTCTATTGCGAAGAGGAACAAAAGATTTTTGTTTCTCGTCATGCCCACTTCTTGGAAACCGAGTTTTTGGAAAATCAGATAAGTGGGAGCGCAATAGAACTGGAAGAAATTCCAGAACCACAAGCTATTACTGAAAGCTTAGTAGAACCAGAGGGTTCGAAAGATCATGACATTCTTGCGCCGCTCCGCAGGAGTAGTAGGCAGTCTCATCCGCCCGGGAGATACTATGGTTTTCTCATAGACGGGGATAGAGAGGATTGCATCATTGATAGTGATGAGCAGACTAGCTTCCAGCAGGCCATTCAGAGCGTTGACTCGGTAAAATGGCTGGAAGCAATGCCGACCGAAATGGAGTCCATGTACACCAACAAAGTATGGATATTGGACGTTGCTCTAGATGGGGTAAAACCCGTAGGATGCAAATGGATCTTCAAAAGGAAGATTGGTGTAGATGGACGGGTTGAGACCTATAAGGCTAGACTTGTTGCAAAGGGCTTTCGTCAAAGACCTGGTTTGGACTATGACGAAACCTTTTCTCCAGTGGCTATGCTGAAATCCATTCGGATCCTTCTTGCCATTGTTGCCTTCCACGATTATGCGATCTGGTAGATGGACGTAAAGACCGCTTTTCTAAATGGAAATTTAGAGGAGTGTGTCTATATGGACCAGCCAGAGGGTTTCATTCAGAGTGGGAGCAGCGGAAAGGTGTGCAAGTTGCTTAAGTCCATCTATGGACTAAAGCAGGCATCGCGGAGTTGGAACATCTGATTTTATGAGACGGTCAAAGAATTTGGCTTTATCAAAAATCCAGATGAACCATGCATCTATAGTAGATTTGTAGCAAGAACTGTCGTATTCCTCGTTTTGTACGTGGATGACATTCTTTTAATAGGAAATGACATTCCTATGCTACAATCTGTCAAGGGGTTCTTGTCGCACAGGTTCTCCATGAAAGACCTGGGTGATGCCTCGTACATTCTGGGGATCCAGATCTTTCGTGACAGATCCAATAGGATATTAGGACTTTCTCAGTCCAGGTACATCGACACCATACTGAGAAGATTCAGTATGGAAGATTCCAAGCGCGGTAATCTACCGGCTTGTCACGGGATCACCCTCTCCAAAGAGATGTCTCCCAAGACTGATTTGGAAAGGGATCGCATGTCTATTATACCCTACACTTCTGCGGTAGGCTCTATAATGTATACGATGTTGTGTACCAGACCAGATGTAGCTTATGCACTGTGTGTGGTAAGCCGGTATCAGTCAAACCCTGGGGAGAAGCACTGGATAGCGGTAAAGAACATTCTCAAGTACCTGAGAAGGACTAAGGAGATGTTCTTGGTGTATGGCGGAAAAGACCTCCAGATCGAGGCCTTTGCTGACTCCAGCTTCCAGAGTGACAAGGATGATTCCAAGTCTATGTCGAGTTAAGTCTTTACCCTCAATGGAGCGGCGGTGTGTTGGAAGAGTTCCAAATAGGAAACCATTGCTGACTCGACGATGGAAGCGGAATATATCGCTGTTGCAGATGCCGCAAAAGAAGCCGTCTGGATAAGGAAGTTCTTGACAAAACTTCAGGTGGTTCCGTCTATTGTTGATCCAATACCTTTGTATTGCGACAACAATGGGGCTATAGCTTTAGCGAAGGAACCCAGGTCCCATCAGAAGTCCAGACACATCTTGAGGCGGTATCACCTGATCAGGGAGATCGTGGGTCGCCAGGAGATCGAGGTTCGGAGAGTTGCTACAGAAGATAACACTGCTGATCCATTCACGAAGGCCTTACCCCAGACTCAGTTTGAGCGGCTGATCGTGATGATAGGTCTTCGATACGCCACTACATGGCCTTAGTGCAAGTGGGAGATTGTTAGTGTATATGCCCTAGAGGCCATTACTGTATCATACTAGTTTGTATATTACTTAATGGAAGCTTGGGATATTCACCTTGTATTGACAATCTTGCTCAAAATAGTAGTATGCTACTTGGTTTATTTCTGCTTTAATATGTACATGTGTTTATTTTAGTATATCACCTATACATATTAGAGGACCCCTTAAGATCTTTGCTTGATTACCAGCGTTGTGATGGCAGTCACACTCGTGGGGGCTGGGTAATCCACAAGCACATCCTTATGCAGGTCCCTAGTCGTAGGACTATCGAGACAGGGCATCGATACTCCAGAGTAGACTAGCGTATGCGCTTCTCATCCCAGTGTAGGAGACGGTCTGTCCCACAGCCGTCAGTACGTCGTACTTGAGATAGTATGCGGGTGCTCGTTAGGTTACGAGTACACTGGACAGGACTCGTTGGGAACTGTTGGTTGGTACTATACCTATAGTCAGTTATCAGTTCCCAGGTGACATGAGTACAGCTTAGTCCGCTGACATGACACTGTCACTTCGCCTCGAGTGTGTTCCCACTGTACTTAGATTACTACCCTACCACGGCTCAAAGGAGTCGTGCAAACAGGTAGTAGTTGGGTGCAGTCCCGAAGCACTTGGAGGCAGTAACGGTTAGACAGGATTCGTCTCTCCCGGTATTGGGGGTTGATATCGCGCTGTGTCTAGGAGAGCTATTACACAAAGTCCCTGGCCAGGGCAAGCGAGATATACTGGTAGGTTTCCAGTGTTATCTCAGGGTGTTCTAGGCTACACTCCGACACAAATTGTACCGCTATTAGGGGACTGACGTTTACCGCCCCCTAGGCCCGCCATGCGATGTTTTCAGACGAACAGACCGGACTGTACGCAGATTTTCACATTCAGGCTCAGTAGGAGTTCAGATGGGTTTCACCTCGTCCGTCTTCTTATCGGCATCTACCTGGGGACCGTTACGCACAGCTAGTGCCGCTTGCGGTCTGTGGTTAAACCCACTGCCAGCGTAGTGTCGAGTCTTTAGAGTCCCACACAGAAAGCTATTCACCTTTAGGAAAAAGAGTAGAGGTCGCATGGTTTTGCGACAGGGTTCGGTCACATCCGTGCACTTGTGCACGTTTAGTGTCCGGGAAGTTAACACTAGCGGGCTTTGGTTTAAGCCAGATCCTAGTGTACGTTTTGGGATTGGTTTTATCTCGTTTATATTCGTATTCCGCGGAACGCGGATGCGGATGTGTATGCACAGTTGACAGAGAGACAGAAGCAGAGGATTCTCATTGGGGTTGTTGACTGTTGACTGTTGACTTTTGCTAAACCCTAATGAGAATAAGAAATATAATTAATGATAATACTAATTAAGTATTATTGTGTCATGGTTGTGATGAAGGGTTGACTTGTTGACTTTGTTGACCGGTTGACTAGGTTGGACTAGTTAACCACCATCATTACAATGGCTATCATTTCATGGCAAAGACTTTTGCTTGCTTGTTTCTTTTTGCAAAATGATTGCATGAAATGATATGGCCATTTTTACTTGAACCATCACATAATACTCAATTACTATAATGAGTTATCATGATTTTGGATAATGAGAGCTTGGATGAAAAAAAGGGTTGCTCATTCTCTCATTTTCTTTTCTCTCTCTTGCTTGAGCTCTCCCTCTTCCTCTTGCTCTCTCTCTAGTCTATGGTTCACTTGTCTCATGTGTTGAGAAACAAGAACCATAGAGATAAAACCCAACACACTCCTCTACTCATCCTAGTTCACAAGGTTTAGCAAACCAAGTGTTCTAGTTTCTTCTATTTTGAAGTGAAGCCAAAGGTAGAAGCTTTCAGGTGGATCCATCTTCGGCGCAAGGAGACGACGAGGTGAGGCCAATCCAACCACCGCAATGATCTGAAGACGAAGGAGTTCAAATTAAGGTATAACCACCTAACCGAGTAGGTAAAACTCTTGTTAGGTTTGGTAGATAGTTGTTTAACAAAGATCCGTATTTTGAGTCCATGTTACCACCTCTACAAAAATCGTTTTTCATCATTTCCGCAAGCCCGTAAGTACTGGGAGAGGTAACGTGGACTTACAGGGGATTCGACTTTCCCGGTATTGGGGGTTGATGTCATGTAGTGCACGAGTGTCCATCACCAAAAATCCTTGGCCAAGATAGTCGAGAGTTACTGATTTAGATCAGTTGTTTCTCAGTTGGTGATGGGCTTCATACCGACATGAAATGCCGCGTTATTAGGGGTCTGATTTTATCCACCACCTATACTCGATATGCGATACTCTTAGACGAACAGACCGGACTGTACGGAGATTGTCACGGACAGGTTTAGTATGGGTTCAGATGAGTTTGCTCGTCGGCCTTCCTTTCGCTCAATACCTGGGTAGCCATTACGTACAGCTCGTGCCGCTGACGTGCTTGTGGTTAAACCCCCTGCCAGCGTATTGACGAGACTTTAGAGTCCCACACAGAGGGTTTCCCTGCTTCGGGCGAAACGATGTAGATGCCGTATGGTTTTACGGCAGAGTTCGATCATATACGTGCACTTGTGCACGTATCATGATTCGGACGGATAATACTAGTGCGTTTTGGTTTAAGACGGATTCTAGTATTATATTATTGGATTATTGGATTATTTTCATCTATTTGTATTCTTATTTTTCGGAATACGGATACGGGTATGTATATACGGATGAGGGGTATTCTTGTAATTCATTACAAGATGCCACTTCCTTTTTATTTTAGCCATTTTTTTAAATGGTTAAATGAAGTGGAGGATGAGGTGTGCTTGGCATTTATGGAAGCATGGCTCATGGGGTCACTCATGGTTCACTATTTGGGCATGCTTGATATTTGTTGTTGTGAGATATTTTGAGGGGCTTGATTCATTTCATTTGTTCACAACACTTAGCCATTTTTCTTTAGTTGCTTCATGCTTCACATTCTCATCTCCTCATGCTTCTTTTTCTTCTACCTCCACCCTAAATGTCTCATGTGTTGAGAAACCTATGGTGTTTAGAGACAAATCAGTCTATCTTTAAACTCTACATCTTCCAGGCTATCTAGTTTAGCGAACTAGGTACCTTAGTTACCTCGTCTATGAGGTAGGAGCTCAGAATACAAATCCTCAGGTGGATCGTCTTCGATGGAGGGAGACCAGAGATCAAGTTTGATCATGAGAGCTTAGGATGATGGTTAAAGACCGAAGGACACGGATCATTCGGTATAACCTTTCTAAACTCCTCTTTATGTTTTCTAGATTAGGGTTAATGGTCGATCCGTATTATGGGGTTATTCTAGCGCCAGTTTTATAAAAAATTTGTTCTGCATTCGGTCACGGTAAATGTCCAGGGCGCTGGCATAACCCAACATGGTATCAGAGCCAAACCATAAACCCTTAGCTAGAAATTTAAACAAAGTTTAAAGTAACGAAACCGAAACAACTCCGAAACAATATGGAAAATATTCAAGTTGTTGTCGAATTTTCAGTCTTCTAAAATTTTTTCAAACAATTGCAGAAGGCTATTTATGTTATATCTAGAACAACCTCAAAACACGAGCCCCAAATGCCAAAATTTGGCCGGCGGGATTGATGATTTACCCGGCCTGGTCGGTCCCATTTAATGTCTGGGACTAGAATTTTTTTTGGTGTTTTAGTCTCTTAAATATTGGTTTTCAGGTGTTGTTGTTTTTGCCCAGATTGCATATTATGTTATCTTTGGTATTGGGGAAATACAGAGTATTTCGAAGTCGCTACTTTTAACACCGTTAAAAGTTTTCAGTACATACATTACTATCTGCGACCGTGAATGTCATTAGAGCGGTATAACTCGTCTAACTGTTATATGTTCTATTAGACGGGTTTGCGAACATAACATTCACGTTGATGTTCTGTATTGTGTTCAGGTTGTGGTTGGATTGTCGTGGTGGATAGCCAGTGGTGCAATGATAGTAGTACAGTTGAGTTTCTTTTGTACATTTGATTTTGCGGGGCGAGCGTCCGACATGTGGACTGCCGTGTCTACCAGTTTCTATATATTACCCCATGGAGGAGTGCTCGAATAGCCGGGTTGTAGAGGGCAATTGGCCCGCATCTCATGGCGTTGAAATTGAGAGGGCCTCACTCTAAAATTGGTGGGCTATTCGTCTCACTCAAAGGGGGTACAGGATGACCCATGGAGGGGTGCTCAAGTTACCGGATTCCGTGAAGTGCTGGGTGGCCCATTCACTTTGTTGATTGGGGTTTCTTCACTTCTGGGTTTGGCGGGTAACTTGCCGCGCTCGTAGGGGTCCAGGTTTTCATTGCACAAGCTATCCACATGACAGGGAACGTCGTGTCTCATTTGCGGCTCAAATGAAACCCGAGGCTCCAAGATTATCTACCATTCAATGTTGCTTGCTGAGATTCTGTGATGTTGCTTATATCATGCCTGGGACGAATATTGTATATATTTATATATATACTACTAGATGTTGTATATGTTTAGCATCCGCGCTAGTACAGCTCCCGCTCTGCCGTTAGTTAAGTAACCTAATGGTGCATGACGGGACCCCGTGGAGAATGCGGATGTCATATACGTACATTTTATTTTCGTTCTTTTCTGGTGTGATATGGATTAATTAATGGGACTGCATTAATTCCGATTAATGCAAGGAAAACAAACCAATATATGATGTTGTTGGAACCATGTTTTTAAAAACAGACATTACAAAAGTTTCCTTTTGCTTTGCACAGCGGTATTCGGTTATGAATATCCAACACCTCATTCGACGAAGCAAGAGCCGAGATCCCTTTATCGGGAGTGACCTCTTCCGCAAAAGTTTGCATCATCGTAATAACTTCACTATAGTCGATTCTTTTGCTTTGCATCGTGATATTCAGTTTGGAATATCTTGCACCTCATTTGATGAGGAAAGAGCCGAGATCCCTTCACAGGGAGTGACCTCTTTAGCAAAAGTTTGAGCCACCATATATTTGTAAAACCACTCGGTTCCTTCAACGATATCAAGTTCATTACGTTAAAGGTATTTTGCCAAAACCCAGCTGTATCCCTCCGTCATTTCTTAAAAGTATCACCTAGTATTCATGCTATGTATGTTGGCCTACGTCAAGGCATAGTGAATGGTAGCTGGGTAATGCTTGTTTGCAGCATGGATATGCGATTATTTAGGGTAGTCGTACAGTTATTTTGGACTACGTCAAGGACTTGTACGGGTGGGTCTAAGTTAATCCATGATAATAATGGGTTGAACTTGACTAACGACTTATGATATGTTGGCCTACGTCAAGATCATAGGTATTAGGGGTAAAAAGCATATCGGGAGTTTCAAATATACAGGAAACTTGCCAGGCATGTACTGTTGGGTTATGCAAGAGCCCCGGCCATCAATTAGTGTCCAAACGTGGAACAAAAATTTTCAAAAACTGGCGCTAACACAACCCTATAACCCGGATCGACCAATAATGTAACGTTTTAAAAATCGTTTAGGTGAAATTTCGAAGAAATCGGTAAAATACCGGGTGTTTTCCGTAAAAATCAAGATATAATTATCTTTCATCATAAAATCAAATATACCTATTTTATCTATGTAATTGCTAGTATTTGGTGTTTTTTGAGTCACTTGTAAAATTTCTAGTTGACTGAAATTTTTTCTGAAATTAATTATTTTAATATTATTTTAAGCCTTCATTAATACATTTAATTAGGGATAATTAAAAATTGAAATGGGTTAATACAAGTTGTGTGCATCATGACACATTAAACCAAAATTTAACATGTTGTTTTTGAAATGAAAAAAAATTGTTAAGACGGTTTTAGAAAATATGATAGAAAAAGGCTTAAATAGTGAATTTAATGTAAATGGAAATTGGGGTATAGTATTTATCTTTTTTTTTCCTCACCCACACTCACCTACACCCTCTCTCCTCCCCCCTAGGCTGCTGGCCGAGCCCCACTTGGCAGCCCCAAAACTTTGTCCCCTCATTTCACAAAAGAAAAGAATTAAAAAGGAAAAGATAGAATAAGAAAAATAGGTATGGGTTTGGGTTGACTTGGACTTTCCTTTACTTGGTTTTTCCCCTCACCACACCCTCTCTCTCCTCTCCCCTTGGCTCAGCAGCAGGTCCCCCAACAGCAGCCCCCATTTTTCTCCTCTCATTCTCATCAAAAAATTCATCTTTTTGCCTCAAAATCAAGCTAAAATCTCAATAATTCTTCAATCCAACTCTTACCCATTATTTCTTTGCCCTAGCTAACATGAATCATGGAGCAAGGAAGCATTTTGGAGGTCAAGTTACATGTTTGATCTCATGGTTTGGAGGTATAATCCTAACCCAAATGTTTAATTATTGATAAACTACTTTAAATCAATTTAATTAGCTAATTAAATGGTTCCAATTTCAAATTTGAAAATTCAAGATTAGGGTTTGTGATCAATTGAGAATTTTTATCAATTATTCATAGTTGTTATGAGTAGATTAACATGTTAATGGAATGCAAAACCTAATCTAGCTACTAGTTTGCTAATTTTTACTTTAAAATTGTGATAATTATGCTACTTTGCAAACTAGGTTTATAGAAATTGATTAAATAATTGAGATTAAAATCTAATTAGGGTTTTCATGACATTATTAACATTATAAATTGTAGTTTAATATCTTAGATCATGCAAAACCTAGTTTAGTTGTTGTTTTGTGCATTGTTATTTTGGAATTGTTAAAATCGGATAATTTTGCAACTAGAATTTTGGGTTTAATGGAAATTGATAAGATTAAATTTAAGTAATGATTTGTATGATCTAATTATGATATTTAGTGAATATTATGGTCATTAGTTTTGTTAAAATATCAAGTTTCGAATTAAAATGGCTAATTGATGCTTACTAGGTTTCTTGTAATAAATCGATTTGATCAATTTATTGGTTTTGATGATTTGCACCCTATTCCTTATAACCTTTTATGAGTTGTGAAACCACGAATGGTATGTTTGGGTTTTCCTCGGTCATTGACGTTTGTACGCCGATGTCGAGGGCTATTTGGTCCTTATGCTAGAGCAAACCATAGGTTTTGACCAATGTGAGAAACATGTGTAGTTTTGGTTTTAAATTGGATTTTAATGCGATACGATGTGTTATGATGCGTAGGTACCCTCACGAGGACTTCGAGACGACAAGAAAGAGCGTGGAGACATCAATATCGGCAAGCGAAGGTCAAGGTGAGTAGATATATATCTACGGGGGAAGTCGGGTGGATGGCGTATATCACCCCCGCATTTTCGTAAAATATGATGTGATATAGTTATACATATTTGTGTTATGGCGAGATATGAACCTTAGCAAGAAAAGATTTAGGAGATCATGGGTTAGTGTTAGCGAGATTTGAGGAAAGTGGTTTAGTTAGTTTCTTAGTCGTGAACCCTAGACTAAGGTTGACACACATATACACATGCATACACGGGATATGGTTTTGGGTGTATACGTCATATGTATATATATATATATATATATATATATATATATATATATGTATGTAGAGGTGGATGTGTTGGTGCATACACACACACACACATATACACGTATACACGGATGTTGAGGATAGTATATGGTACTTGGAGATGAGTCGATGTGATTGGGCATGATGCCGTGAGATCAGTGATGTGATTTGGTTCGTACTATAAGATACGACGGGAGATTATAGCGGATCTTTAGGCGATGTGTTTCGGACACACGCACATATATTTGTTGATGGTATCAGTTTATACTAGACTTAGATCTGTACCCCGGTTCGTGACATATGATGATAAGGATACCAGATGAGTAATGAGATAAATATGATATTTGTCCCGTACCCAGATTTGTGATGCCGTACGATATATTTACCGTACGAGATATAGTTATGATGTTAGATCCCCACTCTTGACTCGAGGATGTCATATATATATATATATATATATATATATATATATATATATATATATATTGTATCGTACGTGATACTATTGAGGCGAGATCACCGACTTCTAGGTATATATATAGATCGACTCAGACTTAGGTGGATTTCCTTACCCTAGTGACTGGGCTCGAGTCATACTAGTTTTAAAAGTGGAGATTTGTGAGTAATTTAAATACAAAACTGTATGACTCGTATATTAGGTAGGTATATTTTTCAGTGTTGCTGTTGCTATATCACTTTCTGTATATTCATGATGTTTCATCGCATTGCATGCTTATACATATGTTATCTGTAATTATTATGAAACCATGTTGTCAGGACACCAGCACCATTACCGATGATGCGTATGCTCTACATACACATTCTTGCCGGCTCACACACATCATCATCGGTAATTGCTATGTCACGTACACTTTAGAGAATATTAATTGATTGATATCGCCTGTTAGCTGATAGTCTCGACTTATCATTACCGTGCTAATTTAGACATTGTATTCATTATTATGATACATCTTGCATATTTATTATTCATTGGTTATGCAGTATTTTGGGGTTTTATGCCGATATTCACTGTTTACTTACTCTTGATTTTTGGATTCGGATTTTCATGAGATTTCGGGATTTGGGAGAAAACCGCAAGAATATATATAAACTTCTCTCTTTCTCTCTCTTTTTAAAATGCAAGTTGCGGTTTTCTCGTGATATATGAGTCGTCCACCATGATGTTTTTGTAGCATTTAAAAAAATATATATTATTTTTGGGAATTTTTATAATTAAATAATAAAATATTGAATATTTTAATAAGGTGGTATAATTAAATTCCGATAAATTTGTGAAAAATTTGGAAAATTATAGAAATTACTTAAAAGAGAGTTTTTTATGTGATTTATGCAAATTTTAAGTTTTTATGATTAATTATATGCTAATTTAGTGCTAATCGCGATTAAAAATCGCTAATCGCGCTTTAAGCGTATTTTGTGCAAACATGCACCATATCCTTTTTATTAACAGTTGTTGAATTTTTACTACAAGTTTTTGGGTGCATGGCTTTTGTTTTGGGGTTACTATTGAGGAGAGAAAGAAAATAGAAAAGAAAAGGGAAAAAGAATAAAGAATTAGGTATGGGTGAGAGAGAGAGAGGTGAGGGGGGAGGGGTATTTGACCTTGACCATTCTCTTTCCCTCTCATCACTCTTCATCATTATCCTCTCCCTCTCTTTCTTTTGCTACTGCTGCTTCCCCCTCCTCCTCCATCTTCATTCTACCAAAACTCCATGAAAAACAGCTAAAAACTCAAATCCTATTTCATTAAAAAGATGCATGAGCTCACTAGCTACTCCATGGACCAAGAAAAATCAAATTTTAGACACTTGGGGCAACTCAAGAAAATTCTTGAGTTGCCAAATGAGGTATTTTCTGAACCTTTAGCTTAGTATTTCCATTACTTTTACCCCCATGTTAACTTTAAACCGATATTGTGAGGTTTAGTGAAGGTAGGAAAATTCTAGTTAAGGGTTTTGAAATTCTTGAGTGGTAATATAGAAACGAGCTCAGTAGAGGCCATACAAACCCCCTAGTACTAGAATTCAGGCCTAAACCAGAGACTAGAATCCCGGATTACGGATTTAGAAACCCGATATCGGAAAATTATGGATTCCGTGGATGTAAAACGAAGTCTGCTATCACTCGGAGACTCTGAAAATTATTTTGCAAACATAGAGTGATGTGCAGGCAACTTGGAGAGTACCACCAAAACCCTAGCACCTATCCCTCAACCCAGGCCGCCAATTAATTCGTTCTGGCCGCAATTTGCGGCCAGAGTAGTGAGGATGTGACTCGTTTTTGTTCCAGGGCTTTATCTCCTGTAAACTAGACCCTTGGCATATGCAAAATTGACCAATTTGACCTAGGGTGAAATCTGGGACCATTTTCCTGAGTTGCTGTTTTGATTCGGGTTTCGTTTCGCGTATTTTAAATTCTGGATTTGCGTATTTGTGCTTTACCTCGATCACTTGACATTTGTACGACGTTATCGAGGGTTGTTTGATGGTTTTGAATGCGTAGTCTATAGGTTCTAACCTATAGGCCTTAGCGTGCCTTTTTGGTTTTCCGATGTGAATTTAATGTGCATTTGCGATTGTGTTATCTTATAGGTACCTTCACAAGGGTTTCACATGACGAAGAAGATGAAGGCGACATCGACACCGACACGCAAGATGCAGGTGAGTAGATTATATCTACGGGGGAAGTCGGGTGGAAGGCGTATAGCACCCCCGCAGTTCGATGTCTAGTATACTATATATATACTATATATATCTATGATAGCGTTAAGTGTGTTATGGATATTCTATATGTGATTAGGTGTACTATGGATAGATTGGGGTTTAGAAGTAAACTAGTATAGTTTCCTAGTTGCGAACCCTAGAATAGGTTTACACCCACACGCGCACACATGCTTATTTGTTATACTTATACCTGGATAATGAGGATAGTGAATGATATTTGGAGATGAGTCGATGAGATTGGGCATAGTGCCATGAGATCGGTGGTAGGATGTTGTTCGTATTTGGGATACGACAGAAGATTTTAGCGGGCCTTTGGGCATGTTTTAATACACACACATACATTTATATATAGAAGGTATCGGTTTGTTCTAGACTTAGATCAGTACCCCAGATCATGAGATATGATGATAAGGATACCGGATAATTGATGAGAAGAAAGTGATATTGACCCGTACCCAGATTTGGGATGTTGTACGATGGATGTACCGTACGAGCTTTATTGATGATAAGATCCGCACTCATGACTCGAGGATGTCATATGATATTGTATCGTACGCGGTACCTTGAGGCGGGATCACCGACTATTATATTTACATATATATATATATATATATATATATATATATATATATATATATATATCGACTCAGATTTATGTGGTTTCCATACCCTCCCGATTGAATTGTTAGTTAGATCTGTAGTTTGCTTAGTAGATATTAGGCTACGCTGATGTCATACCTATTTCAAAAACTAGCGAATCGCGAGTATTTTAAATACAGGCAAGGGGATTCTACGGATATTTTCAAAAGACGCATCTTTTTTAAAAACACCGTAGCCCTTATTTTTCCTAAAAACCCCGATTCGTCTTCTTTCAAATGGCAAAACAATATGACATAGATACATTGATGTAGATACCACATTATTGCGTTTATTATTCATTTGCCGCATATTCTTGCTTTTCGCATCGCATTGCATGTTTAAATATGTTCATTGTTATATTAAAACCATGCTGTTAGGACACCAGCACCATTTTCGATGATGCGTATGTTCCACGCACACCTGCTTGCCGGCTCACACACTTCATTATCGATAATTTCCATGTCACTACACAGTAGGATTATTGCATCAGGATATGACCCACTTGCATGGTATACTTGTGTACTTACATATTGTACACTCATACTTGTGCACATACCAATTGTACATTCATACTTGTGTACTCACATATTGTATACTCATACTTGTGTACATACATATTGTACACCCATTTTTGCATACATACGTATTTGCACATACCTAGATGATTCTGGCATGATTTGAGATTTGGGAACCGTAAGATACTCTTTAAAACTGATTCATTTTAAAAGAACGGTTTCCCTCAATATGTGCATATTACTATTCCATGTTGCATGATATACTGATATGCTTACATTTCTTTTACATGTCGCATACATCATGCTTTATGATTATACGCATTGAGATATGTTGTTTCCATGATATTTCTGGATTTAGGAACCGTGGGTATTTCAAAAGAGAGTATGCATTGTTTTAAAAACCCGATTACCCTTGATATGATATTTCAGTGCGTCCACCATGTGTTTTCTCGGTTCTGAGAGTGGCATGTGAAACCCGATTCGAGGAGCGGTAGGCACCGTTTGGGGGTACATGGTGGACTCGGTGAAGTACCCCGGGGCAAGAAGACTCGTATATGTTAGACGGTGGGCCTAACAGGGGAGTACTACATACCGGTTATTGTATTTGAGCTCGGCGGATATCTGGAGGATACCGACCGGAGTTGAGAGATGAGACGGGCCAATCCAGACTGACGGAGCCCTACATATATATATGAGGATTTACCTGCCGATGCTAGGCACATGTTTCATGGTGTTTTCGATTGTCGATTCTAGACACTCAGGTTCCATGATTTTTATATGTCGCGAGCGACACATATTGATTTACATCCTTATACTTCTATGCATATGCTTTATGATATTTACATGCATGATGCTTATTGTCTTTGGGAGACACATGGACGGGATCCACATACATACAGACATTGATTACATAGTTAGATGATATCCACATACTTATGGACTGCATGATATAGTTGACATTGATTCATGTTGATTACATTGATCTTACCTTATATTTATGATATGTCGTTACCTGAGTCACTGACACGAGCACATGGGATTATACTTATGTATAGATGTTTACACTGGCCACCTTTTCATGATTCAGACTTATTCATTGAGGTTTATATATATATTTGATCGTATTGACCTAGGATTGTGTCATACATACGATTTCTGCTCTGTGATGTTTTCTATTCACGAGTTGGCAACTTACCCCCGTTGTGCCACAGTTCTTGCAGGTTTTGCCGTACAGGTTTCATTGCGGCTTTCTGGCATACTGCTTCCCTTACGGGTGATTTGCTTTGGTAGGTGGGTTCTTTTGCATCAGAACCACCATTGTATCTGTATTACTCAGTTGTATCTAGTAATTCGATCAACCAAACTTGTATATTGTTTCAGACTTAAAAAACCAGTTGTGTATTATTTCGACCTGAGAGTCGCGCGATGTAGTATTATGGTTTTCTTGATATTTTGAGTTTCTTTTGAGTTTTGATCCTCGCCCTTTGGCGTTGTATATTACTGTTTGCGTGGTTGTGACTGTCGATTGACGAAGAGCTAGCTCCCGCTTGGGGATGCCTTTTATCATTGTATATATGCTTTTATCATTTTGTACCCCGTTCGGGGCCAGTATTTACAAAGGAATCTCTGCCGAAATTTTCAGAAAAGACTATAGATTTTAAGAATGCATATTCGGCTTACTTATTTAAAAACCTTTTTTTAAAAACATGTTTCTTCACTTCTTAAAACTATTTTTCCTTCATTTATTATTTAAAATGGTTTTAGATTTCTGGGCTTTTGTCTTACCTGAATTAGATGAGGTCCTATAGACTTCATATGATTCAAGGGCCAGTCACGTGCTATTTCGGGTCGTGGCAAAGTTGGTATCAGAGCGCTAGTTTAACCTTGGTTCGAGTCTATGTTTGACTATGCGGAGCCTAGAGCGTTTATATATATACGGAACTTAGGCTTGACCTTACGGAATTTAGACTTAGTCGAGGGGGTATTATACCCGAACTTTCGTCGTGTAGGATGACCCTTGGTTGATGGAGTAGGTAGCTTGAGTAGAGTGACGTACCGTACTTATGTTCCGCGGCATACTTACGATACGCTACTCCACTTAAGAAACCTTAGGATGTACATTTCTTTGCACAGTATTATATTCATTCCTATGATCTATCCTCATCGGTATCGGTTATGATTTCGCTGCCGCGATTGCACGGGCAGAGAGAGCTACGACTAGAGTTGCGTCAGCATGAGCTCGTCAAAGACTTGGACTGACCAGGGCGTGATTCCAGGGACGTACGATTGCATAGAGAGGCGTCGTTTTATTGTGTTTCCGCGCCAAGAGCGTTTGACGGATCGCTTCTACGAGATTTCCCGGATGTGCAGATCGACACTAGAGGATCATGCTACTGCTAAAGGCTAGCCAAAATGTGATGACCATTGATATATCGCTTACTCAGGATGATTGAGGCGCTGTTCAGCGTACATACGAATGAGCCAGTTGTTGCTGCAAATGACGAGATATCGCCCAGATGTTGGAGCTACTGCAGCATGAATATATACTTAGATATGATGGAGGGTCGCTAATCATCCAAGGATGAAAGACTAGGACGTGTGGTTCGTTCTCTTACCCCGATGCGAGGTCATCAGATAGATTGATTCCA
This sequence comes from Agapanthus africanus, assembly GCA_030015575.1. Lineage (NCBI taxonomy): Eukaryota > Viridiplantae > Streptophyta > Magnoliopsida > Asparagales > Amaryllidaceae > Agapanthus > Agapanthus africanus. Next base: position 256,300,753 of record JASDDO010000012.1, on the reverse strand, counting down.
GCTAGAGACGACTTCACGTAGATTCGTTGAGAGTCGATAGAGACGATCGAATGTCAGGAACCCATTTCTAAGTTTAAAGTATTCGGAAGACAATGCAAGTAATGTTATGGACCCTCTAGAAGAATGAAACCCTAACTCGACGTAATGACCATGGAACGCCTTCGAACCTTAAGGTTTGCGGCAGTTTAGCGGTGCCATTTGTGAGGCTTGGGTTTGCTCTTCTACGGTTGGTCCACAGGTGCTGTGGTATGTACTGGAATACTATTAAACTGTACTCAAGATGTTGATCTCTTGGGGGATTATGAGGTTTTGACAAATCGATCAGATGATTCGACATCATTCGGATATCATGTGATGGGACACATTGCTTGGGAGACACCATATAAGAGTATAGCCGTTGGAGCGCAGTCCATGCAGCCAAGAGAAGACGAGTCCGAATCAGTCGACATTGGAACAGAGTGGAGTAAAGAGTTCGCACAAGATTTCGACGAGATGGCGTTCCACTCCGCTGACATCAGAGTGCGATACGCATGCAGAGGCATTGTATATGGATATACCTTCCAGAAGGAGTCGCGACGAGTATGCAGCCATTCCGGAATAAGAAACAGATATAGTAAAGGATGGTAACTTCCGAGCAATTCGGCAGAAACGAGATTTGAGAGAGACCTCGACAGGACCTTTCTAGAATACTATACAAGAAGACTTGGACCCAGGAGTGGTCATATTGCGCACACCTAGCAGGCCAGAGTTTGGCATCGTCGACGAGATAGTTGACCAGGTTCGGATAGAGGACCTCACCCAGATGCGTTGTGCGTTGATCAAGAATGGACGCGTATGGAGTATACTTCCGCAGGTTGGGACGCGTTCCTGAGGGCGTGTTCGGCTAGATATTTTCCACAGAGTGATGAAGATACCGAGTTCATGATTTCGAGTCCGTGTGAGAGACTTCGGATGTAAGTCGATGTGCAACACCCCACGACTTGCGGGGAGGCGGAAATTTGAAAAACGATCTTGTTCTTTGCTTAAACATCGACTAACCGCATGAATCGAAGCTAAACGATAACTAACATGAAACATAGAAGTTCTATACTACTATGCTTAGGGATTATACCTAACGAAACGTGTCCTTCGTCTTTGCAAACTCCACCTCCTCCTCGGCCTTCTCGAAGTAGTAGACGATCCACCCGAGAGCTTTACTCCAAGCTTAGCCTCTAAACTTAAGGCAACTAACCTTCTTTAAGTGCTAATCAAAGAAGCTAGGTGATATAGAGTGAGGGTTATGGTTTAATTAGTCTAGCTAATCCTTGTACTCAACACATGAGAGGGGAGGATTAGGGTTTGAAGAGGGAGAGCTTGAGGAGAGAGAATATGAGAATAATAATGAAGTGAGAATAATGAGTTATGATAATATATATCAAGCATTTCTTTTTATCAAGAAAAGAATATAAATGATTTAATAACCATGCTTGATAATATCTAGTGATGATTCACTCCATGAGTCATTAAGCATTTATCATGCATTAATGACATGGATGAATCATCACTATGACTCACTAATCACATTCATTATATATGCCACCTAAACCTCCTTAGTCACCACCTTCTAGAAGCTTCTCGCGCAATTACGAGAACGCCCCTCCTTTCCGCAAAAATACGGAAAAACTTTAGACTGTATAAATCCAATAACCGGATACCAGTAACTGGCTTAAACCAAAGCCGACTGGTAAAAACTGTCCGAAAGTCGTACGTGCGTAAACACACGTATGCGTCCGAACCCTTGTCGTAAAACCATACGACCTCTATATCGTTTCGCCCGGAGTAGGGAAACTCTCTGTGTGGGACTCTAGAGACTCGACTACTACGCTGGCAGTGGGTTTAACCACAGTCCGCAAGCGGCACTAGCTGTACGTAACGGTCCCCAGGTAGATGTCGATAAGAAGGCCGATGAGAAAACCCATCGGAACTCCTACTGAGTCTGATGTGACAATCTCCATACAGTCCGGTCCGTTCGTCCAAGACTATCGCATATCGGGCCTAGGGGGGCGGCAAGCGTCAGTCCCCTAATAGCGGTATAAGTCGTGTCGGAGGGAAGCCCATTACACCCTGAGAAACTACTGGAACCTACCAGCAAATCTCGCTTGCCCTGGCCAGGGACTTTGCGTAATGGCTCTCTGACACAGCGCGATATCAATCCCCAATACCGGGAGAGACGAATCCTGTCTAACCGCCACTGCCTCCAAGTGCTCGGGACTGCACCCAACTGCTACCTGTTTGCACGACTCCTTTGAGCCGTGGTAGGGTAGCAATCTAAGAACAGTGGGACACACTCGAGGCGAAGTAGCAGTGTCAAGTCTGCGGACTATGCTGTACTCATGTCACCTGGGAACTGTTCACTGACGACTGGTATAAAACCAACCAACAGTTCCCTGTGAGTCATGTCCGGTGTACCCGTAACCTAACGAGCACCTGCATATTATCTCCAGTACGACGTACTGACGGCTGTGGGACAGACCATTTCCCCAACTGGGATGAGAAGCGTACACACTAGTCTACTCCGGAGTATCGATGCTCTGTCTCGATAATCCAACGACTAGGGACCTGAATAAGGATGTGCTTGTAGACAACCCAGCCCCCACTAGTGTGACTGCCATCACAACGCTGGTAGTCAAGCAAGATCCTAAGAGCTCTATCAATACGTATACTCACATATTAAGATAGAAAAAACCAAGTAGCATACTACCATATTTAGCAAGACTGTTACATACATGTGAATATCCCAAGCTTCCATTAAGTAATATACAAACTAGTATGATACAATAATGGCCCCTAAGGCATATACACTAACAATCTCCCACTTGCACTAGGGCCATGTACTGGCATATCGAAGACCGATGATCTCGAGTAGCCTCTCGAACTGAATCTGAGGTAGGGCCTTTGTGAATGGATCAGCAATGTTCTCTTCAGAAGCAACTCTCCGAACCTCGATCTCCTGACGATCAATGATCTCCCTGATCAGGTGATACCGCCTTAAGATGTGTCTGGACTTCTGATGGGACCTTGGTTCTTTCACTAAAGCTATAGCTCCGTTGTTGTCACAATACAGAGGTATTGGATCAACTATGGTAGGAACCACCTGAAGTTCTGTTAGAAATTCTTCATCCAGACTGCTTCTTTTGCGGCATCGCAAGCAGCTATATACTCCTCTTCCATCGTCGAGTCAGCAACGGTGTCCTTCTTGGAGCTCTTCCAGCACACCGCCCCTCCATTGAGGGTAAAGACATAACCCGGCATGGACTTGGAATCGTCCTTATCACTCTGGAAGCCGGAATCAGCAAAGGCCTCCAACCTGAGGTCTTTTCCGCCGTAAACCAAGAACATCTCCTTTGTCCTTCTCAGGTACTTGAGAATGTTCTTTACTGCTATCCAATGCTTCTCCCCTGGGTCTGACTGATACCGGCTTACCACGCTCAGTGCGTAAGCTACATCTGGTCTGGTGCACAACATCGCATACATTATAGAGCCTACCGCAGAAGCGTAGGGTATAATAGACATGTGTTCCCTTTCCAAATCAGTCTTGGGAGACATCTCTTTGGAGAGGGTGATTCCGTGACAAGCCGGTAGATTACCGCGCTTAGAATCTTCCATACTGAATCTTTTCAGTATAGTGTCGATATACCTGGACTGCGAAAGTCACAACATCCTCTTGGATCTATCACGATAGATCCGGATCTCCAGAATGTAAGAGGCATCACCCAGGTCTTTCATGGAGAACCTGTGTGACAAGAATCCTTTGACATATTGTAGCATAGGAATGTCATTTCCTATTAATAGAATGTCATCCACGTACAACACGAGGAATACGACACTTCTGGCTACAACTTTACTATATATGCACGGTTCATCTGGATTTTTGATAAAGTCGTATTCTTTGACTGTCTCATCAAAACAGATGTTCCAACTCCGCGATGCCTGCTTTAGTCCATAAATGGACTTAAGCAGCTTGCATACTTTCCCGCTGCTCCCACTCTGATTGAAACCCTATGGCTGATCCATATAGACGCACTCTTCTAAATTTCCATTCAGAAAAGTCGTCTTTACGTCCATCTGCCAGATTTCATAATCATGGAAGGAAGCAATAGGAAGAAGGACCCGAATGGATTTGAGTATAGCCACTGGAGAAAAAGTTTCGTCATAGTCCAAACCAGGTCTTTGACGAAAACCCTTTGCAGCAAGTCTAGCTTTATAGGTTTCCACCTGCCCATCTACACCAATCTTTTTCTTGAAGATCCATTTGCATCCTATGGGTTTTACCCCATCTGGAGCAAAGTCCAAAGTCCATACTTTGTTGGTGTACATGGACTCCATTTCGGTCCGCATTGCATCTAGCCATCGTACCGAGTCGCCGCTCTGGATGGCATGCTGGAAGTCAGTAGGTTCATCATCATCTATGATGCAATCCTCTCTATCCCCATCTATGAGAAAACCGTAGTATCTCTCAGGCAGATGAGACGGCCTACTACTCCTGCGGAGGGGTGCGGGAATGTTCTGTTCTTCTTGAACTTCCGGTTCTACCAAACTTTCAGTATTGGTTTGTATTTCTGGAATTTCTTCCAGTTCTATTTCGCTCCCACTTGATTCCTTTTCTAAAAACTGATGTTCTAGAAAATGGGCATTACGAGAAACAAATACCTTTTATTCCTCTGCGTAATAGAATAGATATCTCCTGGAGTTCTTTGGATATCCCACAAACTTACACTTTACTGATCGTGCCTCGAGCTTGTCCACATGCTGCTTTTTAACAAAAGCTGGACATCCCCAAATCTTTATATACTGTAGATGGGGTTTCTTCCCGCTCCACATCTGATATGAAGTGGTAGGCACAGTCTTGGTAGGTACCATGTTCAAAAGATATGCCGCTGATTCTAGCGCATAACCCCAGAAAGATCGCGGTAACTCAGCATTACTCATCATGGATCGTACCATATCCAATAGGGTTCGATTCCGTCTCTCCGATACACCGTTGTGCTGTGGAGTGTATGGAGAAGTAAGCTGAGAGAGAATTCCTTTCTCTTTTAGGTAACCTAGGAACTCGGCACTCAAGTATTCACCACCTCGATCAGATCTAAGTGTCTTGATACTTTTGCCGGTTTGGTTTTCTACTTCATTCTTATACTCTTGGAATTTCTCAAAAGCCTCGGATTTATGTTTCATCAGATAAATGAATCCGTACCTTGAGTAATCATCCGTGAAAGTAATGAAACAGGAAAAACCACCTCTTGCATGTGTAGACATTGGACCACATACATCGCTGTGTATGAGTCCTAAGAGCTCGCTCGCTCTTACTCCTTGTCCAGTAAATGGAGTCTTTGTCATCTTTCCTTTGAGACAAGATTGACAATTGTCATAAGTTTGATATTCGAACGAGTCCAAATATCCATCTCTATGCAACTTAGTCAACCTTCTCTCATTGATGTGACCCAGTCTACAATGCTATAAGAAAGCTTTATTTAAATCTAGAGACTTTCTTTTTAGTGTGTTCTGGACATTGAAAATTTGGAGTTGGTTTAAAACATATATACCGTTATTTAGTGTATCTGACCCAATCAAACCATGATTAAGGTGGATGTTAACAACATCTCTTACAAACGTGAAATCATAACCTTTATTTGATAACAAGGAAACTGATATGATATTACACGTTAAGCTTGGTACAAAAAAACAGTTATGTAAAACCAAAATGTGTCCACTCGTCAATCCTAGGTGATAATCCCCGACGGACGCAGCTCCCACGCTAGCTCCGTTAGCAACCTTTAGGGTCATATCACCTTCCTTCAGCACTCTACGGTTTCTCAGTGCCTGCAATGAATTGCAAATATGAGATCCTGATCCGGTATCCAATACCCAGGAAGTAGAGTTGATCGACAGACAATTCTCAATTACAAACACACCTGAAGTCGAAGCCACAGCTTGCTTCAGTTCCTGGTTCTTGGCGTTCCACGCCTTGCAATCCTTCTTCCAGTGCCCTTTCCTGTGACAATGGAAGCACTCATCCTGGCCAACTACCGGTACCGCAAACTTTTTCTTTCCCTTCCCTCCCACCTTACTTACACCTCCTCTAGGTCTGGGGACGGCCTTCTTCTTCCTTCCTTTGGCCCTAGCCTTGGACCCGAAAGAAGATGCACCGCCAACAAACATAGCGGGTGTTTCCCTTGCTTTCTGCAAGGTGCCCTCTGCACTCCTTAACATGTTCAGGAGTTCCGGAAGTTCAACTTCTTTTCTTTGAATGTTGAAGTTCAGGATAAACTGGGCGTAGGTGGAAGGAAGGGACTGGAGAATAAGGTCTGTATAGAGCTCATTATCCAAAGTCGTCCCAAGGTCTGCGAGCTCTTCTATATAGCCGATCATCTTTAGGACATGTTCTCCTACCGATGACCCGACAGCCAACCTCGCTCGAAACAAGTTCTTTGAGGTCTCATATCTTGCTATACAAGATTGCTCTCCATAAAGTTCCTTTGTATGGAGAAATATGGCGTCTAGTTCCATATCCTCGTGCCTCCTCTGATGTTCATTGTTCATCGAGGCAAGCACGATGCACTTGGCTTTCGCGCAATCTAAATCCCAGGTTTTGCGGATTTCCTTATCCGCATTACTGGATTTGGGACCAGGGACAGCAGGTGCCGTAGCGGTGAGGACGTACCCCAATTTGTCATAGGTCAAAGCCATTTTGACATTCCGCAGCCAATCTTTATAGTTTGGCCCTGTCAGTATATTTTTCTCTAAAAGTAACTTAAGTCCAGTCATTTTCAGGGTCGCTGCAATTAGGAGAGAGAGAAGAAAACTCTTTAGCATGATGCTCTTGCAAGTTTAGAGTGGTTTTTAGTTTATCTAAACTGGATGGCTCCCACTGTTTCTCGAATCCTTCCTCAAACCATAAAAGAAGAATTAGCCAGGACTATTCTCACTATACAATACTTGCTTAACCGTTCAGCCAGGCTGGTGTCGGTACTTCGAGGGAGGTTTTCCAACGCTTTCGCGAAGTTCCTTAATTAAATAACCTCTTTTCTCTGGGGGCGTAACCCCGCTGACACCTTTCTTAACACCTACTTGGTTTATAGCATTGATCGTTAAGTGACGAATATCCTGATAAGTAGCATATACTCACAGTAGGATCGGGATCCAAATATCATCGTATGATAATGTTGAAGGAATCCTACCAACATTCATCAAACTCCAAATGGTATGCAACTCTTTGCAAATTTCAGTTTCTTTAGAAATTCCCGATATTTCTTTTTGCCTCATGCTCTTATGACCTTGGCGTTAGGTCAAAATGTCATAAGTCACATGTCAAGTTCTACCCATCATTATCTTGTCAATTTGAACCCATCCGTATATATCCTTGACGTTCGGCCAAAATGATAATACGACTGTCCCAAACTAACTCATCTATCTATGCAACAAATGAATATCCAGTAGCTACCAAACACTATGCCTTGGCGTTAGGTCAAAATACATAGCTTGAATACTACTGAACACCCAGTTGAAATTACGGAGGGCTACGAATGGTTTTGGCGAAACCTTGAACGTAGTGAACTTGATATAACCGAAGGAACCTGATAGCTTTTAAAAGGAGTGGTTAAAGCTCCGCATTTAAAAATATCTGTTTTTAAAATTAACCGAGTGGTTTCTTTTAAATTGTTCCAACGATTAAAACTTTGGTTTATTTTCTTTGCATTATAGATAATGTGTCCCATCATTAACCTATCATTGCAGAGAACAACGAAAATATGACGTCCTCTTATGCCATCCGCATTCGCCACTGGGTCCCGTCATTACTCGTTAGGTTACTTAACTAACGACAGAGCGGGGACTGGGCTAGCGCGGGTGTAAAACATAAGTGACGTCTAAAATAGCTATCATAAATATAGATATTTTACATTCGTCTGACGCAATGATATTCATTCCAGATCACAGATGAACTTAATTGGATTTGCAAGCAATCCGTGTTTGTTTTGAGCCTGCAACAAAATACGGATTACACAGTTGTGATGAATAGCCATTACCCCACCCAAGACCCCTACGGGTGCGGCAAACTACCCACCCGGCAGTTTGTGCACACCACCTTGGGTCTGACCTAGGAGCAAAAACAGTAAAATGAAATAATACAACGGTGGCTACAACCGCAACCTGGATGTGCCCCGCAAAATAATATTACAACAAATTACATTTACATCAAATGAATTAAATAATAACCCATCACATAACCCCGGCTATACATCACAACAGTCCAACACAGTTCATATGCACAAACAGATAAAATCCATTACAGAAATGTGCAACCCCCTGCCAACCGACATACTAGCAGTTAGGGGAGGTTTACGAACACATTATACAAACACAGATATAACCCAACAAGCAAATACTGTATAATTTCGATCGATTAAACACTTTTAATTTTGCTCCAATACTTCTCTGTAAATCTGAAACCTGAGCAAAAATAAAAAATTCCAGAAAATACCAAATATCCCATAGAACTAACACAGGAAAATTGGGTTCCTGAATCGTCAACTCGGCGGCGGAAGCGCGGCGGATCGGTGGGATCCGCCGCGGTTCCGCGGCGTTTTAGACGATTCAGGGGCCCAAATTTCTTGGGTGTTCTTCTACTGTCATTTCAAGCTTTCTGAACCTCCCTGAAAAATTTTTGGACTTCATTTAAAAAACGACAGAAACTTGTGATTTCGGGCTTTTCCGGTTTCGTTTTTTCCGTTCGAAATTCATACAAATTTGCAAGTAAGTTATTTATTGTTTAGCGAGGCTCTGATACCACTGTAAGTCGATGTGCAACACCCCACGACTTGCGGGGAGGCGGAAATTTGAAAAACGATCTTGTTCTTTGCTTAAACATCGACTAACCGCATGAATCGAAGCTAAACGATAACTAACATGAAACATAGAAGTTCTATACTACTATGCTTAGGGATTATACCTAACGAAACGTATCCTTCGTCTTTGCGAACTCCACCTCCTCCTCGGCCTTCTCGAAGTAGTAGACGATCCACCCGAGAGCTTTACTCCAAGCTTAGCCTCTAAACTTGAGGCAACTAACCTTCTTTAAGTGCTAATCAAAGAAGCTAGGTGATATAGAGTGAGAGTTATGGTTTAATTAGTCTAGCTAATCCTTGTACTCAACACATGAGAGGGGAGGATTAGGGTTTGAAGAGGGAAAGCTTGAGGAGAGAGAATATGAGAATACTAATGAAGTGAGAATAATGAGTTATGATAATATATATCAAGCATTTCTTTTTATCAAGAAAAGAATATAAATGAATTTAACAACCATGCTTGATAATATCTAGTGATGATTCACTCCATGAGTCATTAAGCATTTATCATGCATTAATGACATGGATGAGTCATCCCTATGACTCACTAATCACATTCATTGTATATGCCACCTAAACCTCCTTAGTCACCACCTTCTAGAAGCTTCTCGCGCAATTACGAGAACGCCCCTCCTTTCCGCAAAAATACGGAAAAACTTTAGACTGTATAAATCCAATAACCGGATACCAGTAACTGGCTTAAACCAAAGCCGACTGGTAAAAACTGTCCGAAAGTCGTACGTGCGTAAACACACGTATGCGTCCGAACCCTTGTCGTAAAACCATACGACCTCTATATCGTTTCGCCCGTAGTAGGGAAACTCTCTGTGTGGGACTCTAGAGACTCGACTACTACGCTGGCAGTGGGTTTAACCACAGACCGCAAGCGGCACTAGCTGTACGTAACGGTCCCTAGGTAGATGTCGATAAGAAGGCCGATGAGGAAACCCATCCGAACTCCTACTGAGTCTGATGTGACAATCTCCATACAGTCCGGTCCGTTCGTCCAAGACTATCGCATATCGGGCCTAGGGGGGCGGCAAGCGTCAGTCCCCTAATAGCGGTATAAGTCGTGTCGGAGGGAAGCCCATTACACCCTGAGAAACTACTGGAACCTACCAGCAAATCTCGCTTGCCCTGGCCAGGGACTTTGCGTAATGGCTCTCTGACACAGCGCGATATCAACCCCCAATACCGGGAGAGACGAATCCTGTCTAACCGCCACTGCCTCCAAGTGCTCGGGACTGCACCCAACTGCTACCTGTTTGCACGACTCCTTTGAGCCGTGGTAGGGTAGCAATCTAAGAACAGTGGGACACATTCGAGGCGAAGTAGCAGTGTCAAGTCTGCGGACTATGCTGTACTCATGTCACCTGGGAACTGTTCACTGACGACTGGTATAAAACCAACCAACAGTTCCCTGTGAGTCCTGTCCGGTGTACCCGTAACCTAACGAGCACCTGCATACTATCTCCAGTACGACGTACTGACGGCTGTGGGACAGACCATTTCCCCAACTGGGATGAGAAGCGTACATACTAGTCTACTCCGGAGTATCAATGCTCTGTCTCGATAATCCAACGACTAGGGACCTGAATAAGGATGTTCTTGTAGACTACCTAGCCCCCACTAGTGTGACTGCCATCACAACGCTGGTAGTCAAGCAAGATCCTAAGAGCTCTATCAATAAGTATACTCACATATTAAGATAGAAAAAACCAAGTAGCATACTACCATATTTAGCAAGACTGTTATATACATGTGAATATCCCAAGCTTCCATTAAGTAATATACAAACTAGTATGATACAATAATGGCCCCTAGGGCATATACACTAACATCGGATTGACCGTAGCCGCGGACATTTGTAGTGCGTAGATGAGACTTGACGTCGCAGTGGACGATAATACAGACAAGTGGGACAAGAGGTTCGTACGAGACGCTGACGAGCTGTTGTTACTCCCCGTTATGATCAAAGGTCGGATATGTCTACAGAGGCGTTGGGATGCGACCAGTTTCATGAAATGTTGTGCTGAGGACGCAGATGTCCAGAGAGCGAGAAAAGATTATGCAAGAGTACCAGCCTCCGTACAGTTCGGCATAGACAAGATCGGAAGAGACCTTGAGCAGGATTCCTTCCAGGACACTGCTGCGATAATATTTGCACCAGGATCAGATGTGTGATGTGTATTCAGAGGACCAGAGGTCGGTGCCAGTGACGTGCTTCTTTATGAGTGGTCGTGAGGATTGACCGAGAGATGACCAGGGAAGTGCCAGGATGGAATCGTTCCCGTTAGCACACCTGACAGGGCCGATGAGCCGATGGATTGCGAGATTGTCAATCCACAGAGAAGATAAGGACCTAGAGACAGAGGACGCCAGACCGTGAGCAGGAGGCAAGTAGATATCTTGCTCTGCTAGCATTGGATGCACCGACACCTTCTCGACTTTGAAGGAGGATATATCGACGACGGTATTTATGATTTGTGATTTAGTGATTCGATTATCACGTATCCGTCACTTTGGATTTCGGTATTTTGGGCATCCTATTTGCAGAGTTAGTCTTGATGACTGAGTTTCATGATATTTGTTTTGTGCACACAGTTGCACACGTTTACGATTTTTACACCTTGGTACACTCGGAGTTGCTATTTACGCATTTGAGTTATTGTTTGGGGTTTTGTGCACCGGATGCACTGTATTTGTATTTCTTACACAGGAATCACCAGATTTATGTTTCGTGCGTTTATCGCACCAGATTAATATTTCGTGCATTTGTTGCACCGAATTTATATTTCGTGCGTTGTTGCACCTGACTTCGGTTTGGTGTCATTGGATATGTTGATTTTGATTTCATGCCTATGTTATGCATGTGATTTGACTTATGCTTTCGGCATAGTTTTCATACACTTTTAGTGTTTTGATTTGATTTGTGCACACTGATGCACATGGTTGTGAGATTATATACCACGGTATACATGATTTTGGATTGAGTCGTATTGTATACCGTCGATTTTGATTTTGATATTGATGTTGATTTCGTGCGCTCTATGCACTTCTTTTGGATTCTTGCGCATGATCGACGCTTGATATTGATTTCGTGTTTTCGTGCATGTTGAATGCGCATGATTGAGATTTTATTCGTGCATGATGGATGCACCTGATTTGGATTTTCGCGCGTGTTGAGCGCATGTTTTGAGATGCGATTTTAGTGCACACCAGATACGCTAAATCGAGATTTTTCATGCATATCAGATGCACCTGATTTAGCTGTCAGGCACACACGTTGCCTATGACAGATGTTTCATGCACACCCGTTGCACCTAGATGTTGTTTCTGTGCACATGTATGGCACATATATGGATTTTGATTTCCGTGCGCACCAGACGCACAGGGTATTCTTATATACATTTTGGGATTTATTTCTTATGGAGCAGTACGTTTTATGATAGTTGCTATATGTTTTCGTACTGAGCAGGACTAGTCAGAGGACAGTACCTGAGTATATTTTGCATGCATTGATAGTTATCAAAGGGAGTTCCAAAAAAAGCGAGCTATAGTCTCAGTATTTACCTACGTGTCTGATATGACAGGACACGTCTAAAACATGGGAACCCTTCTAAATCGTTTTCAAAATGGCGGAACATACATATTAAACAAAAGATATATACATATATGCTTTTTTTTCAATAGACGTCCACCACTGTGCAGTGTTATGCGCATCGCATGGCGACTTAAAATGGTTTGGCATGCATTTCTTTCAGATAATTACATGTATAGATTTGATGTTTACGTGTATAGTTCTGAGTCGTCGGGGCTTAAAATTCTTATTGAAATGTTTTAGAATTTTGGGGTTTAAAATTTAAATTCGGGGACCGAATTTCTTTAAGGGGGGAAGATTGTAGCATTTAAAAAAAATATATAATATTTTTGGGAATTTTTATAATTAAATAATAAAATATTGAATATTTTAATAAGGCGGTATAATTAAATACCGATAAATTTGTGAAAAATTTGGAAAATTATAGAAATTACTTAAAAGAGGGTGTTTTATGTGATTTATGCAAATTTTAAGTTTTTACTTAATTATATGCTAATTTAGTGCTAATCGCGATTAAAAATCGCTAATCGCGCTTTAAGCGTATTTTGTGCAAACATGCACCATATCCTTTTTATTAACACTTGTTGCATTTTTACTACATGTTTTTTGGTGCATGGCTTTTATTTTGGGGTTACTATTGAGGAGAGAAAGAAAATAGAAAAGAAAAGGGAAAAAGAATAAAGAATTATGTATTGGTGAGAGAGAGAGAGGTGAAGGTGGGTATTTGACCTTGACCATTCTCTTTTCCTCTCATCTCTCTTCATCATTATCCTCTCCCTCTCTTTCTTTTGCTGCTACTACTGCGGCCCCCACCTCCTCCATCTTCATTCTACCAAAACTCCATGAAAAACACCTCAAAACCCAAACCCCATTTCATTAAAAAGATGCATGAGCTCACTAGCTACCCCATGGACCAAGAAAAATCAAATTTTGGACACTTGGGACAACTCAAGAAAATTCTTGAGTTTCCAAATGAGGTATTTTCTGAACCTTTAGCTTAGTATTTCCATTACTTTTACCCCCATGTTAACTTTAAACCGATATTGTGAGGTTTAGTGAAGGTAGGAAAATTCTAGTTAAGGGTTTTGAAATTCTTGAGTGGTAATATGGAAATGAGCTCAGTAGAGGCCATACAAACCCCCTAGTGCTAGAATTCAGGACTAAACCAGAGAATAGAACCTCGGATTACGGATTTAGAAACCCGATATCGAAAAATTATGGATTCTGTGGATGTAAAACGAAGTCTGCAATCACTCGGAGACTCTGAAAATTATTTTGCAAACATAGAGTGATGTGCAAGCAACCTGGAGTGTACCACCAAAACCCTAGCCCCTATCCCTCAATACAGGCCACCAATTAATTCGTTCTGGCCACTATTTGCGGCCAGAGTAGTGAGGATGTGACTCGTTTTTGTTCCAGGGCTTTATCTCCTGTAAACTAGACCTTTGGCATATGCAAAATTGACCAATTTGACCTAGGGTGAAATCTGGGACCATTTTCCTGAGTTGTTGTTTTGATTCGGGTTTCGTTTCTCGTATTTTAAATTCTAGATATGCATATTTGTGTTTTACCTCGATCACTTGACGTTTGTACGACGATATCGATGGTTGTTTGATGGTTTTGAAAGCATAGTCTATAGGTTCTAACCTATAGGCCTTAGCGTGCCTTTTTAGTTTTCCGATGTGAATTTAATGTGCATTTGCGATTGTGTTATCTTTTAGGTACCTTCACGAGGGTTTCACATGACGAAGAAGATGAAGGCGACATCGACTCCGACACGCAGGATGCAGGTGAGTAGATTATATCTACGGGGAAAGTCGGGTGGATGGCGTATAACACCCCCGCAGTTTGATGTCTAGTATACTATATATATACTATATATATGTATGATAGCGTTAAGTGTGTTATGGATATTCTAGATGTGATTAGGTGTACTATGGATAGATTGGGGTTTAGAAGTAAACTAGTATAGTTTCCTAGTTGCGAACCCTAGAATAAGTTTACACCCACACGCACACACATTCTTATTTGTTATACTTATACCTGGATGATGAGGATAGTGAATGATATTTGGAGATGAGTCGATGAGATTGGGCATAGTGCCATGAGATCGGTGGTAGGATGTGGTTCGTATTTGGGATACGACATGAGATTTTAGCGGGCCTTCGGGCGTGTTTTCATACACGCACATACATTTATATATAGAAGGTATCGGTTTGTACTAGACTTAGATCAGTATCCCAGATCATGAGATATGATGATATGGATACCGGATAATTGATGAGAAGAATGTGATATTGACCCATACCTAGATTTGGGATGCTGTATGATGGATGTACCGTACGAGCTTTATTGATGATAAGATCCGCACTCATGACTTGAGGATGTCATATGATATTGTATCGTACGCGGTACCTTGAGGCGGGATCACCGACTATTATATTTACAGATATATATATATATATATATATATATATCGACTCAGATTTAGGTGGTTTCCATACCCTCCCGATTGACTTGTTAGTTAGATTTGTAGTTTGCTTAGTAGATATTAAGCTAGGCCGATGTCATACCTATTTCAAAAACTAGAGAATCAGGAGTATTTTAAAGACAGGAAAGAGGATTCTACGAATATTTTCAAAAGACACATCTTTTCTTAAAAACACTGTAGCCCTTATTTTTCCTAAAAACCCCAATTCGTCTTCTTTCAAATAGCAAAACAGTATGACATAGATACATTGATGTAGATACCGCACTATTGCGTTTATTATTCATTTGCCGCATATTCTTGCTTTTCGCATCGCATTGCATGTTTAAATATGTTCATTGTTATATTAAAACCATGCTGTTAGGACACCAGCACCATTATCGATGATGCGTATGTTCCACGTACACCTGCTTGCTGGCTCACACACTTCATCATCGATAATTCCCATGTCACTACACAGTAGGATTATTGCATCAGGATCTGCCCCCCTTGCATGGCATACTTGTGTACTTACATATTGTACACTCATACTTGTGCACATACCTATTGTACATTCATACTTGTGTACTCACATATTGTATACTCATACTTGTGTACATACATATTGTACACCCATTCTTGCATACATACGTATTTGCACATACCTAGATGATTCTGGCTTGATCTGAGATTTGGGAACCACAAGATACTCTTTAAAACAGATTCATTTTAAAAGAGCGGTTTCCCTCAATATGTGCATATTACTATTCCATGTTGCATGATATACTGATATGTTTACATTTCTTTTACATGTCGCATACATCATGCTTTATGATTATACGCATTGAGATATGTTGTTTTCATGATATTTCTGGATTTGGGAACCGTGGGTATTTCAAAAGAGAGTATGCATTGTTTTAAAAACCCGGTTACCCTTGATATGATATTTCAGTGCGTCCACCATGTGTTTTCTTGGTTTTGAGAGTGGCATGTGAAACCCGATTCGAGGAGTGGTAAGCACCGTCTAGGGGTACATGGTGGACCCGGTTAGGTACCCCAGGGCAAGAAGACTCGTATATGTTAGACGGTGAGCCTGGCAGGGGAGTACTGCCTACCGGTGATTTTATTTGAGCTCAGCAGATATCTGGAGGATACCGACCGGTGTTGAGAGATGAGACGGGCCGATCCGGACAGACGGAGCCCGTTGGCCTATCCGGACTGACGGAGCCCTATATATATATGAGGATTTACGTGCCGATGCTAGGCACAGGTTTCATGATGTTTTCGAGTGTCGATGCTAGACACTCAGGTTCCATGATTTTGATATGTCGCGAGCGACACATGTTGATTTACATTCTCATACTTCCATGCATATGCTTTATGATATTTACATGCATGATGCTTATTGTCTTTGGGAGACACGTGGATGAAATCCACATACATACAGACATTGATTACATAGTTGGATGATATCCACATACTTATGGACTGCATGATATAGTTGACATTGATTCATGTAGATTACATTGATCTTACCTCATATTTATGATATGTCGTTACCTGAGGCACTGACACGAGCACATGGGATTACACTTATGTATAGATGTTTCCCCTGACCACCTTTTCATGCTTTAGACTTATTCATTGAGGTTTATATATATATTTGATCGTATTGACCTAGGATTGTGTCATACATACGATTTCTGCTCTGTGATGTTTTCTATTCACGAGTTGGCAACTCACCCCCATTGTACCACTGTACAGTTTTAGAAATCGTTTTGCGAATTTTTCCGTTTTAGGGCAAAATTGTCGGTATTTTCCGTTTTAACCCGATTTCGATCAAACATCCGTAGAAACTTGCTGGCACCTATTTTAGCTAAAATAAAGCTAGTGCGTGAACTTTGGGGGTATCTGGGAGGTTTTGGTTCAGATAGAATTTTTCCCAAATAAAAAATTATTTTAGCCGGTAAACTATGCACGTAAATCGGGAAATTTCTTCTAAATAAGAATCATTAGAAATCATCACTACAATTATTTTAGAACTTTCTTTTTAAATGTCTAGATTTTTTTGGTCAATGGAATTAAAATAAAAAAAAAGAAAAGAAAAGAAAGAAATGTGGCAAAATGCATTTAATGAAGCATTTATTGTATTTTTACTAGAACTTTCTTCACTTAAATTCACAAAATACCCCCTCACCTCCTTGGCCGAGTCCTCTCACCAAATTTCTGCCCTCATCATTTTTCAAAGCTCTTTTCTTCTCTTTTTGCTCACTAAAATGCTTCAAAATTCCCAAAATAAATCCACAAAATCCTAAATAAAAATAAAACCATCAATTCTCTTCACTTCTAGCTTGGATCTTCAAGAAAAACATCATTTTTGGAGAAAAAATGATGGATCAGGTTGTTATTTGGTGTTCTTGTTGAGGTATAATTTTCAAAACCCTAATCTAAAATTGTTATGTTTAGATCTTTAAGTTAGTTAATTAAATGGTTATCATAGCTTTAAATTCTTGATTTAATTCATTATTTATAATTTTTGAGAAATTCAAGTTAGGGTTAAAGCTTGATTAAGTATTTAATGTTAATTAAATTATTAATTTGTGCTTAGAAAAAGCTTGACCTAGTAGAAAATGCTAATTATTGTTATTGAATACTTTGTTTAATTATGAAATATTGCTTACTAGATTTTTGCTAAAACTTATTTTGCAAGTGTTAAAAATATAGAAAAGGTTTAGATAGCTTTGTTAAGCTATTATAAGGTGTTTGTAATCGCTAGATATGTGTTAGCTTGAAACTAGTGCGAAATATTGCGATAAGTTGTTTACTAGGTTTCGGGCTTTTTCCGACGTGGTTTCAATTGGTCGATGCGAGATTATATCTATTATATTCCTCGCATTTAGTTGTGTTGTGTTGTGCGATCGGGACGATCAGAGTTTATACTTGGTGTTTCGTAGTTTAGCGACCCTAGTTAGGGTTTTTGACCGATGTCGTGCGCGTTAGATGCGCTAAGTGCGCAGTGTAATTTTCTGGCCGTTTTCATTGCTTTTCGTTGTCTTTTTGTCGATATAGGATATTTAGCTTATGTGATGTGTTTGTGAAATTTTAGGTTTGCAAGCGGGGACTTCGGACGCTACGACAAAGGGAAAACATGTGGTAGGCTTCACTTAGCCAGGAGCGTTGGTGAGTAGATTTAACATCTACAGGGGAATCGCCCGCATGGCGTTATGCGTCCGGGATAGAAATGACTTGACTTGTCGCATATTCTATTTCATATTTAGAATTGCGCATACACCCTACTTCTTAGTTAATTGTTGTGCTTGGACTGGTATTCTTAGGACACTGCACTATTATTGACGGCTTATGTTGCACGAGCACTGATTGTATGCCACACACACCGTCAATAATTGCCATGACACGCACAACCTACTTATAGATATGATATAGTTTGGTTAGGGACAATGAGACATTGATTCATATTTCTTTATGCATGTGACTTATAGCATACCTGTATACCTATATGCTTACACATATGCCTTGACATACTTACATGCTAGTTACCGGTATACCTATAGGGTATTGTACCATTAGTGATAGGTACATACACACATAATAACATAGCTACATGTATACTTTGCATACATACTTCACTTATACCCGGGGGTATATTACATCGTTTCTGATAGGTAGATATCTATATCTTGCTATACCTTTATGTTTACGCATATATCAGTTATAGCTACATGTTTACCTTTACTTGATGATATTTAGAATTGGAGAAAATAGGAACCGCATGATATTTTATATTAACTTGCTGCAGTTAATTAGCGGCTTTTCCTTATATGCTTACATTTCAGTTTTATGTTGCATATATTATATTTATGGATTTTCGCATTGAGATATGGATTCTTCATGATGTTTTCTGGATTTGGGGACCATGGTAGTTCATGAAATTATGCATTATTTGAAAAAACCCGGCTTCCCTTGGTATGATATTTCAGCATCCACCATGAGATTTATCGGTTCTGATATATATATACCCCATGCGAGGAGTCAGGGGCCGTATGAGGGTACACGGTGGGGCCCGGAGGTACCCCGAGGCAAGACGATTGATGGACCTTGCCGATTGAGCCTGGAAGGGGAACCATACACTCCGGTGACATTACCAATGACTCGGCGGTTATCATGGGGATACCGACGGGAGTCATGTGCGTATGGATACGTCGAGAGGCGAGGGTCAGAGCTAGGCACTCGAGCTTTCGGTATAGCGTATGATACGTACCTATCAGGGTTCCAGTCTTGGTGACAGCACCTGATAGATCACTATTTTGTGTCGATGCTTGACACTTGGTTTTCATGATATTTTACTCCTAAGTATATATAACAATGGAATAGGACGCTGTTATATATGCATATACATATATATTAGTGGAATGGGACGCTAATATATATGTATACATATAAATTCATATACTTCATCATATTTATTCATGAAAATTTACCTAGAATATAAGAGATTCACTTGATATTGGATTTATGACATTTGAGATTACTTGATATTGTACATAAAGGATATATGAGATTCACTTTACTTTGTACATTCAGGATATATGAGATTTATTCGATATTGTACATTAAGAATTTGTGAGACTTATATGATATGAAAGCCAATTTGGGGGCTGATTTGAGGAATTGAGATTTGGATTGTCTTGATGGATTGTGATCCTACCACGATGTCAGGATTCCGTGGAAATGACATGTTTCATTCCATACTCCACATTTATTGTTTATGCACTGTTTCATGTATTAGTTGTACCTGATAGAGTACCTTTCATGACTGTTGCATTTACATACCTTTATTTATATGCATTACTTCATGTGTTAGTTGTACCTGCTAGAGTACCTTTCATGACTGTTGCATATATATATTTTCATATCATTATTGCATGATTATTGTATACCGATTGTCATATTATTATTGCTTCATGTATTAGTTGCACCTGCTAGTGTACCTTTCATGATTATTGCATTCATGTGACCTTTTATTGCTATTAATTGCATATGTTAGATTCGCGCTGTATGTGCATACTTGCGATTACCTGCATATGTTATTTACTATTCACGAGTTGGCAACTCACCCCCGTTGTGCCACAGTTGTTTTGCAGGGTGTTCCCCAGAGTAGTCGAGGCAGGCTAATCATCTATCTCATCATCTTTTGTTGCGGATACCGCATCAGCTCACAGTGTGCAGTTTGCTTAGGTGGGTTTTGTGGTTATTCATTGTTTTATTGTATATTCGTTGTGTCCATGTACTCTCCATCTACCATTATCTTGTATGACTTAGAGACTTGATGTGAGGACGATATTGTATATTTTGGGGACTTGGATGTCTTTTATGCAGTTTTACTTATATCGTCTTTTATTTCTTCGCTACGGCGTCGTATATCTCTTGTGGTGGTTGTTTTCCGCCGTTGGGCGTGGATTTGCTCCCGTTGGGGATGCTTTACTTTATATTTATATTGTACCCATTTTTGGGGTTGGTTTTTACAAAAGAGGTGCTGCCGAAATTTTCAAGAAAGTAAATTGGACTTAAAGAATTTATACTTGTGATTTTCAAAAGTTTAAACAATGTTTCTTATCTTTTCTTGTCTTTTAATGGTTTAGATTTCTGGGTTTTGGCTTTCTTTTACTGTGTTACGCCTGTAGACGTTGCGTAGTATTAGGGCCGTCACGTGCCAATTTCGGGTCGTGACAAAGTTGGTATCAGAGCGCAAGGTTTTACCTTTCGGAGTGTAGGATGACCTTGGTATGATGGAGTAGGTAGCTTAAGCAGAGTAACGTAGTGTGTGTATGTCCGCGGCATACTCACGATGCGGTACTCTGTCTAAAGTGACCCAAGTACAAATTGCTTGAAATTCCTTCTTTGATGACATATCCTTGTGATTCGATTTCCGTGTTCATATCGAATCCTATCTCTATTTATAGTCTTTGCCACCGACGACTATAGGAACTCAGAGTGATGCAGCGAGGGCCAAGGTTAGAGTTGACTCGGGTGGGTCAAGGACTAACCAGGATGGCGCACTCGTTGCACAGGAGCAGACGGATCCGCCTTCGACAGATTGTATCGCTAGGCTTATGGCGGATATGCAGGACTTGCGCCAGACGATGAGTTTTTTGGTTGAGGCCATTCGAGCGCAGCGTCAGGAGGTTGTCACCCCTGTTACCCAGTTGTTCCTTGCGATCAGCATGCAGCATTCTGTCACCTACATAGCACCAGTGGATGCAGCCCCAGTTGACGAGACACGTTTTTCAGAGACTTTGGGAGTTACAGAACCGTGGAGAACTCGTACTGGTTTACCAGCCCAGAGACAGAGGCCTAGTCGTCGAGACAACTTTCGTGACCATCGCGGGAGTAGCAGAGGTTTAGGACGAGGAGAGTCGTGTTAAGCTAGATCGGCCGTTTGTTGTGTTAATTTCTGTCAGCGATTCTTTTGTTGCGCAACACGTATTTCAGTCCTGTGCCAATCGGTTAGGAGATTCATCCGTCACTTGATCTTTCTAGAGATGTTGGATTTGACGTTCTCCTGGGCACGGACTGGTAATCTACGTGCTAGGAGTTTGTGGACTACCGTGAGGAAACAGTCAGGTTTTGTTTTCCCGGCAAGTCAGTTCTTTTTTGCGGGAGGACAGTGGTGCCGCCTCTCACAGCTTGAATTCAGCCTTTTCTCTAGTCGGCTTTTGAGGAGAAGATGTAGAAGATTCTTGGTATTCATTCGTGATACCGGAGCCACAGTGGGCTTGTTGGACCGGCTTTCCTTCGTGCGAGAGTTTTCCGACGTTGTTCCAGATGAGACGGCGAAGCTTAGGGAGCTTAAGGATCTGCTGTAGAGTTGCTAGATAGGTGGGGCTTGTGTGTCTGAGTGTTTCGCATTGGGGAGCTCCTATTTCTGTTCGTCAAGGAGAAAGACGGTAGTTTGAGTTTTTGTATTGATTGATCGTCAATTAAACCGGCTTACGGTGCGGATAGGTATCCTTTACCTCGCATTGACGATTTCTTCAATCATCTTCCGAGTGCGAGACATTTTCTAAGTTTGTTTGGGATCAGGTCATCATTGTTGCGGGTTCAGAGTGATGACATTCCGAAGACTGCCTTGTGTGTGCTACGGGCTTTGTGTGTTTTGGTGGTGTCATTGGACTCACCAATTCCCTAGCAGCATTCGTAGAGGTGATGAACCAGATTTCTTCAGGTCGTTCCTCAACCGGTTATTGTTTTTTTATTGATGACATTCTGGTCTATTCAATGTGTCGTGAGGGACAGGAGTAGCACTTGAGTATTTGTTTTGCAGACATTGGGAGAGCCCCGACAGTTTGCTAGATTCACAGAGTGTTCCTTCAGGCTTGTCTGTGTTGACTCCTAGGTCTTGTAGTTACGGGAGACGGTTTTCGTATGGTTCCGAGGAAGATCGAGGCCATACAGCTTTGTCCCAGACTTGTGTACGGATGGAGGCCCATAGATTTTTGGGCTTAGCAGGTTTTTACCACCGTTTCGTGCAGGATTGCTAGTGTAGTGCTGCACCGTTGACTGAACTGACCGGAAGGGAGGTTTCTTTTCTTTGGACTGAGGCATGCGTGCGGAGTTTTTTAGTAGTTGATGACTCGGTTAACAATTGCATCAGTTCTTTCATTGCTTTCTGGTTCGGGCGATTTTGGTGTTTAACTGTAATGTTTTGCGAGTGGGGATCGATTGTGTACTCAGGTGACACTATAGATGTAACGTTTAGAAAATCGTTTCGGTGAAATTTCGGAAAATCGGCAAAATAAGGGGGTTTCTGTAAAAAGTCAAAATACAAATATCTTTATTATAAAATTAAATATACATATTCTAGCTATGTAATTGCTATTATTTGGTGTTTATTGAGCCACTGGTGAAATTTCAAATTTTATGAAATTTTTTCCGAAATTAATTATTTTAATATTATTTTAAGCCGTCACTAATACATTTAATTAGGGAAAAATACAAATTGGAATTAGTTGAAACAAATTTTGTGCATCATAACACATTAAAAAAAATTTTAACATGTGGTTTTTGAATTGAAATGATGTTGTTAATCGGTTTTAGAAAATATTGAAGAAAAAGGCTTATTTTGTGAAAATAAAAGGGTTTTGGTGCATATTGAATTGGTGTTTGGTCTTCATTGCTTCATGATTGAAATTTTTTTCTGATGTGTAGAAGTGAAAGTAAAAAGTATCGATTCAACTAGTCCCCGATTTCGGCGCTATTTGATTGATCATAAAATGCGAGACTAAGTAAGTAAATCAAATCGATAAGAGTCTCTTTGTGTCGGTAATTAGAAAATTGAATAAAGTTCATAATCAAAATATTATATTTGACCGCAATCAACTACGGTGTCGGTTGTAGATCGTAAGCGAGTGCGGATCGTCCACAGGGATTGTGCGATTCGTTTTTATATTTGCTTTGTTTGAATTGAAAAGTTAATCGAAAAGAAGAGAAAACAAGATTCAAGAATTTATCAATTGATTCAGGTGTCACGAGTTTAATCAAGAATCAAGAAACTGATAAACAATCAAGAATTGGGTTTCGATAATATTTCCAACCAAAATGTCAAGAATCAAAATGAGGCTCGTAGGAATCGATCGGATCTATAGACGTGATGTAACCTCAAGATTTCGTGTTCTTGTCCTTCGAAGGATTGATACTAGATCGATGATGGTCGACGAAAGTTAGGGCTTTCATGATTGAAACTAGGGTTTCATCGTTTAACCCTTGTTCTTTCGTCGATATCATTCACATTCTAGCCTCTAGCAATTTCAAGAAACGATCGTAACTCCCCAATCTCGAGCGATATCAATCAAGAAAGCATCGCAACGAAATG
This sequence comes from Agapanthus africanus, assembly GCA_030015575.1. Taxonomy (NCBI): domain Eukaryota; kingdom Viridiplantae; phylum Streptophyta; class Magnoliopsida; order Asparagales; family Amaryllidaceae; genus Agapanthus; species Agapanthus africanus. The sequence goes on along the minus strand of JASDDO010000012.1, from coordinate 256,276,916 downwards.
GGTCGTCGGTTCTTGAATTTGCTAGGGTTTACAAAACTCGTAGGAATCAAGAATCGATTTAAGATATATTACATCATCATTCTATTGATCGTCTCGACTCCTCGACGAGCGGAGTATTACTCAAGCATCACAACAAGAATTATAACTAGAAATTTAGATTGACTCATGATGCAAGAATTTAAAGAAAACAAGATAAAAGAATTTCACCTTTTATTTATATCAACAATTTGATTACAGTCGCTCAAGAACTACAAGAGGAAGAACTAAATTGTCGACTTGGCTTCGCTCGGCTTCGTGAGTCGCGAATCGGCTTGGACCACTTGCTCCGTTGAAGACCGGCTCGGATCCTAAAAGGTTGCAAGGCTTCTTGCTTGAATGGGTACTCGGGATTCTTGGCTTTTGAATGGAATTAGGGTTAGGGTTTCACACAAATCCTCTCACTAGACTTGTGGAAGAAGAAGATGAAGAGAGAGATAGAATGGCTTTCAAATGAACTAGAATTGGGTTGATTCAATAATTAATTATAAGTGAGCCTAGGGTCTTATTTATAGAGTACCCAAACCCTAAGCCTTTGAGTTCCCTCCAAAAGTTTGTTGAAAGACTTCTAGAAAGAGTTTGTTAGGCTTAGCTTATGGTTTAAGCTAGGGTTTAGGAAGAAGTTTCTAGAATGATAGACTAGTTTATTGTTGATCCCAAAGCTTGCTGATCTGGCAGAAGTCTCTGGAGTCTTCTGGAAATTGAAGTATATGAGCTGTATGTGGGCCCTGAGTTAAGAGTTTTGATGCAAAGATCAAGTGCTGACGTGGCAAGACAGCCGCGGAACCGCGGCACAAGGCGGCTTAGGCCGCGGTTCCGCGACCAAGTATGCTCCTTGGGGCTTTGTCTTTTTGCATAGGTCTTGGGATGCTATTTGGGGCTTCTTCTGATATGTTGATTTTTGTTTGTCCCTTTGGATTGATGCCAGAACTGAAATCATTGATTTGGCGTAACGTTTTAGCTGTACCCTGTAAATTTTGGCCTTTCTGCTGGATTTTCCTGCACAGATCTCAAAACAAGTGTTGCGCAAATGTAGGGATGATGCGATGCCATGAAATGCGATCAATTTCCTGTATAGTGTCGGTTTAAGAGTCTAATTCATGCAATCTGATATTTTTCGACAGTTTTGCTAATATGTAAAATATGAATGCCGAACACTTCTATATGAATGCAAATGATGAGGAAATTGCCGGCTAAAATATACAATATTTTTGACTAATCAAATTTCCCCAAACTTAATTTCGATCGTCTCGAGCGAACTGTTTTATTAAAAAGTGAAGGAGAAAAATAAAGAAAGAGAAAAAACTAACTAGCACACTTTCGTAGGCAACACGATTGCACTGAGCACGTGCAACAAGCATTTAAATCTCTAGGTGTCCCTAGTAGGAGGAGTGTTGTCTCCTGAGGGTTTTCAGCGGATTGTACCCACAAAATCCAATAATAAAAGCAAGATCATGAATATTACATTTAAAGAAAATAATCGTAAAAGAAAAGCCTCGAAAATTAGGGTTTCCAACTAAGCTAGCTTTTCGGTTGTCATGAGCTCTATCTTAATGGTCATGAAAAAATGTTAGAAATCACGTCCTCCCTCAATAAAACATCGTCTTATTTTTCATTCCTAGCTTTCTTCCAAACATCGATCATATAACCCTGCGTGTGTGTAAAGACATCCCTAAACCCGGAGAATTCAATTCAAGCTATCATACTCTTGCCCATCAGCCTCAGTACTTTTTGATTAATGAATATTTAAACGAGATTACTCACACACTTTCATGCGACCGTTAATACTTCTTGAGGTACTAACCGACCGATTACTCCTGTGCTTGCTTACTTGGTGTATTTTCCTCGTCTTGCACCACCTCAGGCATAGCAGTGACTCCCAGACCAGTTGGCCTTAGGGCACTAGGTGAAGAAGCACCCTCGCTATATATTTTATTATTGCCCTTGGTGATAACAAAACCAGTGTCCATTTTTCTCACCACTTTATATTTTCTTCATTTCATTTTTTATTTCCTTCATACTTTTGGCTTTAAGACAAGAGCATTTCAAGGTATCCTCTACTATCCCAGGCTTTAAGACGTGTGTAGGTGCGAATAGCAGGGTATCAACGTTCAAAATATTTGGCTTCCAGAATAGAAACTATTTTTCAGACTTATTTTTATCCTCAGATTAGTGACGTCCTTCATCTTACTAACCCTTTGGACAACGGCTCATAACTACTTATTACTAGTTCGTATAAGAAAACTTCTAATTTTCTTAGTTTTCTTAAATTTTTCTAATCTCATGGATGTAATTTGTTCACTATCTAAACTTTCATTATCTTATTTATATACAAAAAAGTGTAAATAAAAATTATTTTTATACTTGAAAATTTTTAAATTTTTATGGGTTTTGAAATTTTTTAAATTTTTATAGATTTTTAAAAGAATTGTTTTGTGCTTATGCAAATGATATGCAAATGATGCAAAAATAAGCACAAACCTCCCCCAAACTTGTTTTCAACAGTGTCCTCACTGTTGCCAACAGCTATATCTGAAAAACCTGTAAATCTGGGAGGAATTATTAGTGGGGGAAAAATGTATAAGTGAAGAACTTCCCCCAAACTTATTCTTTTCACTCACCTCCATTCAAAAGATGATGCAATGATATACTGGATATGAAGGTGAGACGGAGGAATTTTAATCCAAATAAACTGGCTCTTGTAAGAACAAGAGCTCCTCCATGGGGTCAGTGGAAAAATATAGCTTTAGTCTATGTCCATTTACTTTAAAAAAGGTGCCTTTTTTAATATTTTCTACTTCTACTGCCCCGTGCGGGTATACAGACCGCACAACAAAAGGTCCCTTCCATCGAGATCAGAGCTTACCTGCGTGAAGGTGTAATCGTAAATCATAAAGAAGGACTTGTTGACCTTGTGAAAATATTTTCCTCAAAATGTTTTTATCGTGAAAACCTTAGTCCTATTCTTTGTGATCATAGCGTTATCATAAGCTTCATCGCGGAGTTCGCTTAGCTCGTTAAGTTGCAGCTTCCGAAAGTTGCAAGCAAGGTTTAAATCAAAATTTATTTCTTTAATAGCCCACAATGCTTTATGTTCTATCTCGACGGGTAAATGACATGCTTTTCCAAACACTATCCTATATGGAGACATCCCTAGGTCGGTCTTATATGCAGTTCGGAATGCCCAAAGAGCATCCGTCAGTTTGGTCGACCAGTCTTTTCTATTTTTAGCAACAGTTTTCTCCAGGATAAGTTTGATTTGTCTGTTTGAGATTTCAGCCTGCCCGCTTGTTTGGGGGTGATAGGGTGTAGAAAGTCGGCGGTTGATTGAATATTTCCGCATCAGAGTCTCGAAAGACCTGTTGCAGAAGTGTGTCCCATTATCGCTAATAATAGCGCGTGGGTGTCCAAATCGCGAGAAGATATTCTCTTTCAAGAACTTAATGGCAACTTTCTTGTCATTAGTGCGACATGGAATGGCTTCTACCCACTTTGAGACATAATCAACCGCCAGCAGTATGTACAGATTCCCAAAGGAGTTGGGAAAGGGACCCATAAAATCTATACCCCAAACATCGAATATTTCAACAACCAAGATGGGTTGCTGAGGCATTTCATTCCTCTGGGATATTCTACCCGTATACTGACATTGTGTACAGGTTTTGCAATGCTCAAATGCGTCCTTGAATAAGGTCGGCCAATAAAATCCACATTGCAAAACCTTTTCCGCTGTCTTTCTAGGACCAAAGTGACCCCCACAGGCCTGATCATGACAAAAAGAAAGAACACTCTTGAACTCTTTATTCGGGACACACCGGCGAATGATCTGATCAGGACAATATTTAAACAAATAGGGCTCATCCCAGTAAAAGTGTTTTACTTGGGATAGAAAACGGTATTTGTCCTGTTTTGACCAATCGCTGGGTATCAGTCCCGTGGCATGATAGTTCAAAATATCCCTGAACCATGGTTCAGCGGATATGCTCAAGAGTTGCTCGTCAGGAAACAAGTCATTGATCGGCAGGGTCACAGGGGCAGAAATGATGCGTGAAAGATGATCGGCTACTACGTTTTCACATCCTTTCTTATCTTTGATAACAAGATCAAATTCTTGTAACAGTAGGATCCAACGTATTAGTCGACCTTTTGCATCTTTCTTCGCCAGAAGATGTTTTAAAGCGGAATGGTCAGTATACACAACTATAGGTGAGCCGATTAAGTAAGGCCTGAATTTTTCTAATGCAAATACAACCGCTAAGAGTTCTTTTTCTGTGGTTGTATAATTGATTTGCGCATCATTCAGGGTCTTACTAGCATAGTAAATTACGTGTGGCATCTTTTCAATGTGCTGTCCTAAGACTGCACCTACTGCAAAGTCAGATGCGTTACACATCAGCTCAAAGGGGTAGTCCCAGTTTGGTGATGATAAAACGAGGGCTGAAGTGAGTGAGTGTTTAAGTGAGTCGAAAGCTGTCTCGCAATCCGAGTCAAAATGGAAGGTCGTATCCTTGGCCAGGAGAAGAGTTAAAGGTCTAGCAATTTTGCTAAAGTCCTTAATAAATCTCCTATAAAAGCCCGCATGGCCAAGGAAAGAGCGAATATCTTTGACGCTTTTGGGATGAGGGAGGTTTTGAATGACATCTATTTTAGCTCTGTCAACCTCAATGCCTTTCTGTGAAATGACATGTCCAAGAACAATTCCTTCTTGGACCATAAAATGGCATTTTTCACAGTTTAAAGTCAAGTTCTTCTCTTTGCAACGAGTAAGAACAGGGTCAAGATTTGCTAGGCAATCGGAAAAAGAGTCTCCAAAAATCGAGAAGTCGTCCATAAAGATCTCCAGAAAATTCTCTACCATATCAGAGAATATCCCCATCATACACCGCTGAAAGATAGCGGGAGCATTGCATAACCCAAAGGGCATGCGACTGTAAGCAAAGCTACCAAAAGGACAAGTAAAAGTGGTTTTATCTTGATCCTTTTTGGCGATGGGGACCTGATTATAGCCTGAGTATCCGTCCATAAAACAATAATACTCTCGTCCCGCTAAGTGTTCCAGCATCTGATCAATGAATGGTAGAGCAAAGTGGTCTTTCCTCGTGGCAGCGTTGAGTTTTCTATATTCGATACATACACGCCACCCATTTTGGGTGCGTGTCTGAATCAACTCATTCGCCTCATTGGTTATAACTGTGATGCCGGATTTCTTAGGAACGACATGTATAGGACTCACCCATTGGCTATCGGAGATGGGGTATATAATACCATTATCTAAGCATTTGACGATCTCTTTCATGACCGCTTCCTTCATGACGGGATTCAACCGTCTCTGTGGTTCTCGGGTTGGTCTGGCATCATCCATCACATGTATATGATGTTCAACTATCAAGGGACTAATCCTTTTGATGTCCGCCATACTCCAACCAAACGCCTCTTTGTTAGATCTCAATACCGATAAAAGTGCATTCTCTTGCTCTAATGCTAGAGAAGTGGAAATTATAACCGGTAAAGTCTCCTTCTCACCTAAATAAGCATATTTCAGATGAGAGGGTAAAATTTTGAGATCTAATTCAGGCGGAGAAATGATAGAAGGAGGGATCATTGAGTGATTTTTGGATTTACAAAGAAGTTCAGAGCCTATGAAAGATACAGACTCGGGTGGAGAAAAGTCAGAAGTGCAGGACTCAAGTGTAGGTAAAGTGTCCTCACTAAGATCTTGTGTAAAGTCAAACAGAGATGTGGTAATGTCATCGAGATCAGTAAAGCAAAGTTCCTCAGCTCCACAACTATCGGTAGCGATCTCATGGACAGAGCACACATCTAAAATATGAGCAGAGGGTTCTGATGGCTGACTTCCAACTTTGTAGATATTTAGTTCAATGGTCATATTTCCAAATGATAAGTTCATTGAACCGTTTCTACAGTTTATAACAGCGTTGGAAGTGGCAAGGAAAGGACGACCTAGAATCACCGGAATATGGCCCCGGGGGTTTGCTACAGGATGTGTGTCGAGTACAATGAAGTCTACAGGGAAAACAAATTCCCTGACCTTTATCAACACATCCTCTAGTTCACCCCTTGGTTTGGTGATAGATCGGTCTGCCATCTGGAGAGTGCAGTGAGTAGGTTTCAGCTCTCCAATCCCTAGTTGCTCATAGACAGAATAAGGGAGCAGGTTAACACTTGCGCCAAGGTCTAAAAGAGCACGATTTATGTTTTTACCCCCAATAGAAATCGATATTGTAGGACATCCTGGGTCATTTCGTTTCTTTGGTAGCTGGGGAATAAAAGCAGTGCTGATATTATTAGACATAAAGACCTTCTTCGACACTTGAGTCTTCCTCTTCCTAGTGCACAAGTCCTTAAGAATTTTCGCATAAGCGGGGACTTGTTGAATTGCATCTAGGAGAGGGATGTTGATGTTAACCTGTTTGAACATTTCTATAATTTTCTCCATATGAGGACTCGTTCTATTACCCCTTAACCGGTTCGGGTAAGGAGCTTTCGCAATAAGCGCAGAGTCCATCATAGGAGAAGGAAGAGGGGGTAGACAAGGTCCCAAAAGAGATGTGGGGACCGTTTGTGGAGAACTATAAGGGTTGGGAGAAGGTGTTGAGCCTAATGGGAAATGGAGAATAGGCTCGCGAGAAGGTGGTATGGTAGAAGAAGAAGGATCAGAAGGAGAAGTGTGTGTGTGTGGAAAGGACTCAGCCGGGGTGTTGATAAGATTTTCAGTATCATCAATACCTTCCCCGACATGATTATTCAGCACTTTTCCCGATCTCAACGTTGTGATGGAATTTACATTGTAATGCCCAGGATTCTGTAGGGGTTGAGAGGGAAGTTTCCCTTTTTCTATCGCACTCATTTCGGCTTTTAGGCGTACGATTTCAGCTTCCATCGATCTGATACTCTCAGCTTGGAACGTTGAGTTTTTCTTTATCTCACTGACGGAAGATCTAACCTCAGTCGAAACCTCTATGAAATTTGATAAAAGTGATTTCATGGTTTGAGTGAATTGAGAGAATTCGTCAGAACAGGACAACTGCATAGGATTAGACTGTGCAGGAGTGTTGCCCTGGTTTTGGAAATTTTATGACTGGTAGGGGTGCTGAGTGAGTTGAAGGGGTTGCTGTTGTGGTGGAGGAAGAGCCCTTTGAAATTGATTCGTGTTTGGAACCGTGTTTTGAGATTGGTTTTGGTTCCAAGCGAAATTCGGGTGATTCCTCCAACCCTGATTGTACGTGGAAGAATATGGATCGTTTCGAGGTCGTTAAAATGCGGCATTAGAATGCTCGTAACCTTGAAACGCAGAGTTTAATGGACATTCTTCCGTTAAATGAGACGGATCAGAACAGCACCGACAAACAGTTTTTGGGAGCGACATTGGGTTTATGGAGGTTGCAGAAAATTTGTGTTCCATAGCGTCGAGCTTCTTTTACATTGCTGCCATCTCAGCTCGAACACCTATGGATACATCTATTTGGTGTACGCCACCCCTATTCAATGGTTGGGTTCCATTCTCCCACTGTAGTGATTTTTCAACGAACTCTTCTAAGTACTTCCAAGCTTCCCCATCATCCTTGGTCATAAAAGTACCTTGACACATGTTTTCAAGGCTCTGTTTAGTGTTTGAGTTAATGCCCTCATAAATGATTCGGCGAAGCTCCCATCTTGGGATGCCGTGATGAGGACACTGAACCAATAGATCCTTGAAATGTTCAAAGCATTTAGAGAATGGTTCGGTAGGGAGCTGGGCAAATTGATTCAGTTCGCTACGGATTCGAGCTGTCTTTTGGATTGGGTAAAATTTCTTAAGGAATGTAGCGACGAATTCTTCCCAATTTGTAATAGAGTGTGCGGTAGTGTTATATAGCCACTTCTCGGCTATATCGCACAATGTAAATGGAAGAAGTCGTAGACGCATCGCATCCACTGAAAGTTATGACGTACCCATCATTGCGCATACGTTTTCGAATTTGGTAATGAAAACGTAAGCGTCCTCAGTCTCGAGTCCGTGGAATTTGGGTAAAAGATTGATATACTGGGGCTTAATCTCAAAGTTATCCCCATTGGCTGGTGGTGTGGATAAGCAGGTCGAAAGAGGACCTCTAAGTGGATAACACCTCTCCTGGAGAGAGATGCGGGATGGATTCTGCGCACCAACGGATGGCGGCAGATTAGGGTTAAAGAAGTTTGATGGATTCGGATCCATCGGTGTGGGTGTGATAGTAGGTAAAGGAAAGGTAAATGGAGAAATATCGACTTCGGAGTCGATAAAGGGTACGCGGACTAAACGGGCACTAGAATCCCGTTTCCAGCCTATCTTGTACTAAAAAGGGTTAGTACAAGTGGCAGCGTTGGCTTATAATTAGGGGTAAATGAATGCGGTGTTTGCTTTTGAAAAAGGGACGGATTTTTGAAAAAATGATGCGACACAACAAATGCAGCACACAAACCCTAGAATCTAGTGGTCACCTAGGTCCGGCTCTAGACCGCTCCTAACTGCCAAAAGACAAGTCGCGGGATAGAATCCTCCACTGCCTCCTTGTCCCCCTGTGGCCAGGTAAGTGCCAGGTAAGTGGGAAGGTACTCCACTACGTAAGTAGTGGGCCTAATTAATAACCACTAGCCTTCGACACACTTTCCTAGGCACCACAAGAAAACGTGGATAAGCAATGAATTATCCACGGCCTTCTTCTGTCCTAATTGAGCGCGACGGTCCTTAGAGTCATCTCTAGATTTCTTTTAGTTAATGTGGGTCAATACGGATGCAAGTTTTGTGGGTTTTGGGGCCTAGGAAGGGTAATGAAATCCCCACCTAATTTGGATTTGGCCGTGCCCCTTAATATCCGTATTTTGAATGCAAACAACCAAGAAACAAAATCACGCACAAATTTAAATTTGCAATTTGCGAGCTGCTATTCTTTTGCAAAGAATCCTGCAGCAAAGTATTAGTTGGAGCTAAAAAGAGGAGAGAGGAGAAGTCAAGAAATCACCTGAAAGAAAATTTTTGCAGAGAACCCTTAAGGCCACCGCGGTTCCGCCGCAAATGCCCTCTAATGCCGTGCTTCTGCGGTCTATTGATGAGATCACCCCACCAAAATTCTTCAGAGAGTCTCTGTAGACTCCCTCAGCTCTCTGGTATTTTCCAAAAATTTTTCCAAATTCCCATCAAGCTCCAGATCTCCTTGCAATGAAACACAACAAATTGTTTAGGGTTTGCACGAATTTTGATCTCAAAAATCACAATGAAATAAATCTTTCAATTCAAATTTTGATATAAAACGAATTAGCGCGCGATCCCCGGTAACGACGCCATTTTGATTGAATTTTTTTTCTGATGTGTAAAAGTGAAAGTAAAAAGTATCGATTCAAATAGTCCCCGATTTCGGGGCTATTTGATTGATCATAAAATGCGAGACTGAGTAAGTAAATCAAATCGATAAGAGTCTCTTTGTGTCGGTAATTAGAAAATTGAATAAAGTTCACAATCAAAAAATTATATTTGACCGCAATCAACTACGGTGTCGGTTGTAGATTGTAAGCGAGTGCGGATCGTCCACAGGGATTGTGCGATTCGTTTTTATATTTGCTTTGTTTGAATTGAAAAGTTAATCGAAAAGAAAAGAAAACATGATTCAAGAATTTATCAATTGATTCAGGTGTCACGAGTTTAATCAAGAATCAAGAAACTGATAACCAATCAAGAATTGGGTTTCGATAATATTTCCAACCAAAATGTCAAGAATCTAAATGAGGCTCGTAGGAATCAATCGGATCTATAGACGTGATGTAACCTCAAGATTTCGTGTTCTTGTCCTTCGAAGGATTGATACTAGATCGATGATGGTCGACGAGAGTTAGGGCTTTCTTGATTGAAACTAGGGTTTCATCGTTTAACCCTTGTTCTTTCGTCGATATCATTCACATTCTAGCCTCTAGCAATTTTAAGAAACGATCGTAACTCCCCAATCTCGAGCGATATCAATCAAGAAAGCATCGCAACGAAATGGGTCGTCGGTTCTTGAATTTGCTAGGGTTTACAAAACTCGTAGGAATCAAGAATCGATTTAAGATATATTACATCATCATCCTATTGATCGTCTCGACTCCTCGACGAGCGGAGTATTACTCAAGCATCACAACAAGAATTATAACTAGAAATTTAGATTGACTCATGATGCAAGAATTTAAAGAAAACAAGATAAAAGAATTTCACCTTTTATTTATATCAACAATTTGATTACAGTCGCTCAAGAACTACAAGAGGAAGAACTAAATTGTCGACTTGGCTTCGCTCGGCTTCGTGAGTCGCGAATCGGCTTGGACCACTTGCTCCGTTGAAGACCGGCTCGGCTCCTAAAAGGTTGCAAGGCTTCTTGCTTGAATGGGTACTCGGGATTCTTGGCTTTTGAATGGAATTAGGGTTAGGGTTTCACACAAATCCTCTCACTAGACTTGTGGAAGAAGAAGATGAAGAGAGAGATAGAATGACTCTCAAATGAACTAGAATTGGGTTGATTCAATAATTAATTATAAGTGAGCCTAGGGTCTTATTTATCGAGTACCCAAACCCTAAGCCTTTGAGTTCCCTCCAAAAGTTTGTTGAAAGACTTCTAGAAAGAGTTTGTTAGGCTTAGCTTAGGGTTTAAGCTAGGGTTTAGGAAGAAGTTTCTAGAATGATAGACTAGTTTAGTGTTGATCCCAATGCTTGCTGATCTGGCAGAAGTCTCTGGAGTCTTCTGGAAATTGAAGTATATGAGCTGTATGTGGGCCCTGAGTTAAGAGTTTTGATGCAAAGATCAAGTGCTGACGTGGCAAGACAGCCGCGGAACCGCGGCACAAGGAGGCTTAGGCCGCGGTTCCGCGGCCAAGTATGCTCCTTGGGGCTTTGTCTTTTTGCATAGGTCTTGGGCTGCTATTTGGGGCTTCTTCTGATATGTTGATTTTTGTTTGTCCCTCTGGATTGATGCCAGAACTGAAATCATTGAGTTGGCGTAACATTTTAGCTGTACCCTGTAAATTTTGGCCTTTCTGCTGGATTTTCCTGCACAGATCTTAAAACAAGTGTTGCGCAAATGTAGGGAAGATGCGATGCCATGAAATGCGATCAATTTCCTGTATAGTGTCGGTTTAAGAGTCTAATTCATGCAATCTAATATTTTGCGACAGTTTTGCTAATATGTAAAATATGAATGCCGAACACTTCTATATGAATGCAAATGATGAGGAAATTGCCGGCTAAAATATACAATATTTTCGACTAATCACTTCACACACACACACCCTCTCTCCTCCCCACCATGTGGCCGGCCCCCCTTTTTAGACAGCCCTCTCTCTCTCTCTCTCCAATCACCTCATTTTTCACTACTTTTAAAATGAAATAAAAAGAAAATGAGAAGAAGAAAGATGTATGGGCTTTAGTTGACTTTGACACACACCTACCTTTTCTCTCTCCCCTCTCCCTCAATTCCAGCCGACCCCATTTCGGCAGCCTCCCCCATCTTTCCCCACCTCTTTCTCTTCAAGAAAAGTTCTCCAATTTCATCAAAAAAATCATCAAAATTGCTTCAAAAATCCCACAAAATCAAAATCTAATCCCTACCCATTTTTACTTGACCATTCTAGCATGGATTTTGGTGAAAAGTTTTCAAATTGGATGTCAAGATTTTCATGCTAGATCTCAAATCTTGTGAGGTATACATCTTGACTTTTTGTTAAATTGTTGTTTAACTATGATAATCTATCTTATTCAAGTGTTAATTTTGGTGTAATTGCTAGTTTAGGATATTCTAGAAAAGGGTTTGATTTTGGGATTAGGGTTTGTAAAATTCAAGTGAGGGTTTCTAGCATTAGATTATGGTTCTAATGAGTGATTAACATGTTAATTCTATGCAAAACTAAACCTTGTTGCTTATTGCTAGATTGTTAATTTAAATTGTCCTAATTATGATTGTTTTGCAAACTAGATTTTTGTAATTTATATAAAGAAGCGAGATTAAATTCTAGTTAATGGTTGTGTGGCTTTGTTAATATGTTTTAATGAGAATTATGGCCACTAGAATTGTTAAAATTTTTAAAGTTGATTAAAACACCAAGTTTTGAGCTAAAATGGAAAATTGTGCTAATTTTGTTAACTAGGTTTTGTAAATATATATATTTTGATGAGATTAAATTATTGGAATGGTTTATATGACTTGGTTATGATATTGAGTGGATATTGCGGCCGCTAGATTTGTTTAAACGTCGAGTTTTGTACTAAAACGGGTAATTTTTCTTGCTAGATTTTAGGAAAAATAGCTTTTAAAGTGAGGTTGAGGTTTTTTTGTGAATTTTAACCTATTTTATATTATAATTAGTGCTTTTGATTGTGTAAATGAGTGTGTTTGGGTTTTTCTCGATGGTTTGGCGTTTGTACGCCGACGTCGAGAGTTTTTAGGTTGATTTGTGAAAGCAAACCATAGGTTTTGACCTATGTGGGATTCGTGTGTCGTTTTGGTCATGAGTCCGATTTTAATGCGATACGGTGCGTTATGATATGTAGGTACCCCATGTGGACTTGGATACGACAAGAAAGCGCATGGCGACGTCGGCACCGGCGAGCGAGGACCAAGTGAGTAGATTTATATATACGGGGAGAAGTCGGGTGGATGGCGTATAGCACCCCCGCAGTTCGCAGTGATGTATACGAATATGTATACACTTAAATATATATATATTAATATGAGGCTTTGAGGATAAAGGTAGATGTTAGGTGTTCATAGATTAGTTTAGTGTTAGTCGCGAAACCCTAGATTAGTTGCTACACCCACACACGCACACACACACACATGCATACATCTATGTTATTACCTATGCGTATATCGGGATATGTGTTTATGTGTTCAAATGGGTATGGAACTATGTGTTCACATATTGGATTTGAGGATAATGTTTGGGATTTGAGGTGAGTCGATGAACTTGATTTGAGACCGTGAGATCGGTGATATATCAGGATTCGTATTTGAGATACGTCCTGATGTTATAGCGGATCTTGGGACGACGATACATGTGAATAGCGTTATACATTGAATGGTTGACATGCGATCGTGATATGGGATAAGATATGTTAAGATATTCATAATAGGTCGCATTAGGCGTTGTATACCTCTTTATGACGATATATGATGATGATAACAGTTTGTATAAGGCTGTAGATCAGCAGTCAGGTCATGATTAGATTGATGATATTAGTATCGTACTAGACGTAGATCAGTACCCGGATTAAGATCTTGGATAAAGAGGATACCAGATGAATAATGTGATATTGACCCGTACCCAGATTTAGGATGTCGTACGACGGATTTACGTACGAGCTATATATTGATGTTTGATCCGCACTCTTGACTTGGGAATATTTGATTATCGATATGTATCGGATGTGATATTATCGAGGCGGGATCACCGACTATATATATATATATATATGTATCGACTCAGATGTTAGGCAGTTTCCTTACCTTTAGTTTAGCTTGTTAGCTCGGCCGTATAGTTTAGGGTAGTTGTTAGACTAGATTTATATTTAATGGAGATTTGTTATCTTTGTGTCTAGTATTTAGCACCCGCTCATTATTGTTGTTCGCTCCGCACCGCATACATATATTGTGATTTCTATTTGCATTGTTGATATCATGCTGTTAGGACACCAGCACCATTTCCGATGATGCGTATGTACCACGTACACTTACTTGCCGGCTCACACACATATTCATCGGTAATTGCCATGCCACGTACACTTTAGAAATACTATTGAATTGACATAGGATGTTAGCTAATAATTTAGACATGATATTAGTTTACTTGCCTTATATGTTAGATTAGACATTGTAGTTATTACTTGTTACTTCATGCATGTTATTATTCATTGATATGCCGCATTCATGGATTTTTATGTCTATATTCACTGTTTACATGCTATTGAGGATTTGGATTCGGATTTTCATGAGATTTCCTGGATTTGGCGGAAAACCGCAAAAACGCTTATAAAATTCTTTCTCTTTTTCAAAGAAAAGTGCGGTTTTCCCATGATGTATGAGTTGTCCACCATGAGTTTGCTGATGGATTTCGAGATCCGAGTTCGAGGAGTGGGGGAACCGTTTCGGGTACATGGTGGACCCGGTGCGGTACCCTGGGGCAAGAGGATCGCAGATGATGGCGTTGAGCCTGGCAGGGGAGCACTACCGACCGGTGATTTTACCCGACGCGTCGGATATCCGGAGGATACCATCGTGGTCTTGAGATTGATGGTAGGGGTCGGTCTGGATTGACGGCGCCCTAGATAGTGAGATTGAGACATTGAGACATTGGGATTTATGTTTTGTGTCGATGCTAGACAAAGTTTATGCTAATTTCATTTATGATACCTCTTTTAAAAGTATAGAAATCTCACTAAATTATGAAAGCAGTTTTATTCAGTACATTCATTCTGTTTCATGCATTCATACATCATCCATATGATATATTGCTACCTGAGGCACTGACACGGGCACATGGGATTACACTTGGGTTAGATATTTACCCTAGCCATAGTTATAGGCTGCTGGTTATATATTTGAGGACATATTATGATCGTATGAACTAGGATTCCGTTGTTCATGCGATTTCTGTACGCAGTTGTTTTTCTACTCACGAGTTGGCAACTCACCCCCGTTGTGCCACAGTTCTTGCAGGTTTTTCCGCACAGGTTTCATTACGGCTTTGCTGGCACTGCTTCTTTCGGGTGACTTGCTAGTAGGTGGGTTTATTGGTATCGTACCAATCATATTACTTTGTATAATATTATTCAGTTGTATCTAGTAAATTCTATCAACCAAACATGTATTTATTTTTGAGATAGAGACCAGTGATGTTATTCATTCGACCTTAGAGTCGCGCGCTATATTTATGTGGTTTTCTTGTTGTTTTGAGTTTCCTTTTTAGTTTGATCCTCGCCCTTGGCGCTGTATATTATATTGCTTGTGTGGTTGTGACCGTTGATTGACGAAGAGCTAACTCCCGCTTGGGGATGCCTTTTATTGATTTCGTATACTATTCATATTGTATCCCGTTTGGGGGCCAGTAATTACAAAGGAGACACTGCCGAAATTTTCAGAAAATACTTGATGTTTTTTTTAAAACGCATAATTCGGATTATGTTTTTAAAATTACTTGTTTTAAGTTGGTTTTTTCTTCACTCTACTACTTTTCTTGGTTTGGATTTATGGGTTTTCGGCTTACTTAGATTACTTACGTCTCGAGACGTTTTGTAGTTTAAGTGTCGGTCATGTTCCGTACTTTCGGGACGTGACAAAGTTGGTATCAGAGCGTTAGGTTTTACCTTCTGAGTGTAGGATGACCCTTGGTTGATGGAATAGGTGACTAAAGTAGAGTGACGTACCGTGGGTATGTTCCGCGGCATATTTACGATACGCTACTTCACTTAAGAAGCCTTAGGATGTACATTTCCTTGTTCAGTATTATATTCATTCCTGATCTAGCCTCATCGGTACCAGTTATGGTTTCGCTGCCACGATTACGTGCAGGGAGAGCTACGGCTAGAGCTGCAGTCAGCACGAGCTCGTTACGAACGAGGACTGACCAGGGCGTAAATCCGGCGACACACGATTGCAGAGATGTGTCTTTTTTTTGTGTTTTCGCGCCACGAGCATTTGATGGATCGCTGTATGAGATTACTCGGATGTGCCGATCAGTACCAGAGGATTGAGCCAATGATAGAGGCCAGCTAGATTTTGATGACCGTCAGCGTATTGCTTATTCATGATGATTGAGGCACTGTTCAGCGTGCAGACGGGTGAGCCAGTTATTGCTGCGAACGATGAGATATCGCCCCAGACGTTGGAGCTATTGCAGTAAGCGTTATACTAAGAGATGATAGAAGGTCGCTAGTCACCCGAGGATGAATGACTAGGACGTGTGGTTCGTTCGCCTACCCCGATGCGAGGTCATCAGATAGATTGATTCCAGCTAGAGACGACTTCACGCGGAGGTGTTGAGAGTCGACAGAGACGATCGAATGTCACAAACCTATTATTCCAAGTTTAAAGTATTCGGAAGAGCATGCAGGAAATTCTATGGACCCTCTAGAAGAATGAAACCCTAACTCGACTTAATGACCGTGTGAAAGCCTTTGAACCTTAGGGTTTGCGGCAGTTCCACGGTGCCATTAGTGAGTCTTGGGTTTGCCCTTCTACGGCTGGACCATTGATGCTGTGGTATGTACTCGATACTGTTAAACTGTACCCAAGATGCTGAGCTTTTGGGGGATTATGAGGTTTTGACGAATCAATCGGATGGTTCGACTTCATTCGGATGCTAGGTGGAGAGATGCATTTCTTAGGAGACTCCAGATACGAGGATAGCCGTTGGAGCTCAGTCCATGCAGCCACGACGAGACGAGCCCGAAGCAGTCGACATTAGAGAAAGTGGAGTAAAAGGTTCGTACGAGGTCTTGATGAGACGACGTTCCACTCCGCCAACATCAGAGATGCGATACGCATGCCGAGGCATTGTACTTGGATATACCTTCCAGAAGGAGTCGCGATGATTATGCAGCCATTCCGGAACGAGAACAGATCTAGCAAGGGACGATGACTTCCGGACAGTTCGGCAGAGACGAGATTTGGGAGAGATCTCGATAGTACCTTTCTGGGATGAATTACGAGAAGACTTGGACCCAGGAGTGGTCATGTTACGCACACCGGCAGGCCAGAGTTCAGGATCGTCGACGAGACATGCTATGAGTGACCATGACAGTTGGCCAGTGATTCTTGGAGGATGTGTTTGAGCAGGACTATTCCACCATACTTGATTTTGGTATTTTGAGCGATCTATTCGCATGATTTGGTTTTGATGATTGAGTTTCATGATATCGATTTCATGCACCATGGTTGCACCTACTAAGTATTTACGATTTTTGCACAGTTGTTGCACTTGAGATAGTTTTCGTGCCTTGGTTTCTCATGCTTGTGATTATATGGATTTCATACAGTTGAGTTGATTTGTGCGTATATACGCATACGATTTGGTTTTTGCACTCGGTATGATTCACATATGCTTGCAGTGCAGTGATACACATTTTGTGCACTTAGATGCACTGGACTTCGATTTCGATTGTGATACTCGATATTTGTTTTGTGCACCTTGTGCACCTGATTTGATTTTGCGCATGTTCGGCGTTTGATATTGGATTTCATGATTTCGTGCATGATGGATGCACCTGGTTTGGATTTTCGCTCATGTTGAGTGCATGTTTTGAGAAGCGATTTTGGTGCTCACCAGATGCACTAAATCGAGATTCTTCGTGCGTGTCAGACGCACCTGTCCTTGCTGTCAGGCACACACGTTGCTTATGACAGATGTTGTGCGCATACCCGATGCACTTAGATGTTGTTTCCGTGCACATGTATGACACATATATGGATTTTGATTTCCGTGCGCACCAGACGCACATAGCATTTATATGCATATTTTGGGATTGATTTCTTATGGAGCAGTACGTTTTTATGATGATTGCTATGAGTTTTTGTACTGAGAAGGACTAGTCAGAGGACAGTACCTAAATATATTTTGCATGCATTGATAGTTATTGAAGGGATTTCCAAAAAGCGAGCTATAGTCTCAGTATTTACCTACGTGTCTGATATGACACGAAATGTTTAAAACAAGGAGACCCTTCTAAATTGTTTCCAAAACGGCGGAACGTACATATTAAACAAAGGATATATATATATATAGTTATTTTCTTACAATAGACATCCGCCACTGTGCAGTGCTGCGAGCATCACACAGCGATTTGAAGAAGATTTGGAATGCATTGCTTCAAGATGTTTTAATGATGTATATCATATTGATTTTCATTTTGGATTTAGACATTGTGTCTTCACCATGACTCCGATGATTGTGGGATGCTGGATGGAGTTTTGATTTTGAGTTACATGCTCATTTTTCATGCGCATGCGCTGCGCTACGATTTGTTTTATGTATTTATGACTTCGGAACCCCGACGATTTGATGGTTTTTCTTAGATGTTTTAGTGTTTGGGGTGAGTTTTAATTTAAATTCGGGGACCGAATTTCTTTAAGGGGGGAAGATTGTAATGTTTTGAAAATCGTTTCGGTGAAATTTCGGAAAATCCGTAAAATACGGGTGGTTTCTGTAAAATGTCAAAATACAAATATCTTTATTATAAAATTAAATATACATATTCTAGCTATGTAATTGCTAGTATTTGGTGTTTATTGAGCCACTGGTGAAATTTCAAATTTTCTGAAAAAATTTACGAAATTATTTATTTTAATATTATTTTAAGCCGTCACTAATACATTTAATTAGGGAAAAATACAAATTGGAATGAGTTGAAACAAATTTTGTGCATCATAACACATTAAACAAAATTTTAACATGAGGTTTTTGAATTGAAAAGAAGTTGTTAATCGGTTTTAGAAAATATTGATGAAAAAGGCTTATTTGGTGAAAATAAAAGGGTTTTGGTGCATATTGAATTGGTGTTTGGTGTTCATTGCTTCACACACACACACCCTCTATCCTCCCCACCATGTGGCCGTCCCCCCTTTTTTGACAGCCCTCTCTCTTTCTTTCTCCAATCACCTCATTTTTCACTACTTTTAAAATGAAATAAAAAGAAAATGAGAAGAAGAAAGATGTATGGGCTTTAGTTGACTTTGACACACACCTACCTTTTCTCTCTCCCCTCTCCCTTAATTCCAGCCGACCCCATTTCAGCAGCCTCCCCCATCTTTCCCCACCTCTTTCTCTTCAAGAAAAGTTCTCCAATTTCATCAAAAAAATCATCCAAATTGCTTCAAAAATCCCACAAAATCAAAATCTAATCCCTGCCTATTTTTACTTGACCATTCTAGCATGGATTTTGGTGAATAGTTTTCAAATTGGAGGTCAAGATTTTCATGTTAGATCTAAAATCTTGTGAGGTATAAATCTTGACTTTTTGTTAAATTGTTGTTTAACTATGATAATCTATCTTATTCAAGTGTTAATTTTGGTGTAATTGCTAGTTTAGGATATTCTAGAAAAGGGTTTGATTTTGGAATTAGGGTTTGTAAAATTCAAGTGAGGGTTTCTAGCATTAAATTATGGTTCTAATGAGTGATTAACATGTTAATTCTATGCAAAACTAAACCTTGTTGCTTATTGCTAGATTGTTAATTTAAATTGTCCTAATTATGATTGTTTAGCAAACTAGATTTTTGTAATTTATATAAAGTAGTGACATTAAATTCTAGTTAATGGTTGTGTGGCTTAGTTAATATGTTTTAATGAAAATTATGGCCACTAGAATTGTTAAAATATTTGAAGTTGATTAAAACACCAAGTTTTGAGCTAGAATGGAAAATTGTGCTAATTTTGTTAACTAGGTTTCATAAATATATATATTTTGATGAGATTAAATTATTGGAATGGTTTATATGACTTGGTTATGATATTGAGTGGATATTGCGGCCGCTAGATTTGTTTAAACGTCGAGTTTTGTACTAAAACGGGTAATTTTGCTTGCTAGATTTTCGGAAAAATAGCTTTTAAAGTGAGTTTGAGGTTTTTTTTTGTGAATTTTAACCTATTTTATATTATAATTAGTGCTTGTGATTGTGTAAATGAGTGTGTTTGGGTTTTTCTCGATGGTTTGGTGTTTGTACGCCGACGTCGAGGGTTTTTAGGTTGATTTGTGAAAGCAAACCATAGACTTTGATCTATGTGGGATTCGTGTGTCGTTTTGGTCATGAGTCGGATTTTAATGCGATACGGTGCGTTATGATATGTAGGTACCCCATGTGTACTTGGAGACGACAAGCAAGCGCGTGGCGACGTCGGCACCGGCGAGCGAGGACCAGGTGAGTAGATTTATATCTACGGGAAGAAGTCGGGTGGATGGCGTATAGCACCCCCGCAGTTCGCAGTGATGTATACGAATACGTATACACTTAAATATATATTATATTAATATGAGGCTTTGAGGATAAATGTAGATGTTAGGTGTTCATGGATTAGTTTAGTGTTAGTCGCGAAACCCTAGATTAGTTGTTACACCCACACACGCACACACACACATGCATACATCTATGTTATTACCTATGCGTATATCGGGATATGTGTTTATGTGTTCACATGGGTATGGGACTATGTGTTCACATACTGGATTTGAGGATAATGTTTGGGATTTGAGGTGAGTCGATGAACTTGATTTGAGACCGTGAGATCGGTGATATAGCAGGATTCGTATTTGAGATACGTCCTGATGTTATAGCGGATCTTGGGACGACGATACATGTGAATAGCGTTATACATTGAATGGTTGACATGCGATCGTGATATGAGATAAGATATGTTAAGATATTCATAATAGGTCGCATTAGGCGTTGTATACCTCTTTATGACGATATTTGATGATGATATCGGTTTGTATGAGGCTGTAGATCACCAGTCAGATCATGATTAGATTGATGATATTAGTATCGTACTAGACGTAGATCTGTACCCGGATTATGATCTTGGATAAAGAGCATACCGGATGAATAATGTGATGAATGTGATATTGACCCGTACCCAGATTTGGGATGCCGTACGACGGATTCACGTACGAGCTATATATTGATGTTTGATCCGCACTCTTGACTTGGGAATATTTGATTATCGATATGTATCGGATGTGATATTATCGAGGCGGGATCACCGACTATATATATATATATATATATATATATATCCTCAGATGTAAGGCGGTCTCCATACCTTTAGTTTAGCTTGTTAGCTCGGCCGTATAGTTTAGGGTAGTTGTTAGACTAGATTTATATTTAATGTAGATTTGTTATCATTGTGTCTAGTATTTAGCTCCCGCTCATTGTTGATGTTTGCTCCGCACCGCATACTTATATTGTGATTCCTATTTGCATTGTTGATATAATGCTGTTAGGACACCAGCACCATTACCGATGATGCGTATGTACCACGTAGACTTACTTGCCGGCTCACACACATCTTCATCGGTAATTGCCATACCACGTACACTTTAGAAATACTATTGCATTGACATAGGATGTTAGCTAATAATTTAGACATGATATTAGTGTACTTGCCTTATATGTTAGATTAGACATTGTAGTTATTACTTGTTACTTCATGCATGTTATTATTCATTGATATGCCGCATTCATGGATTTTTATGTCTATATTCACTGTTTACATGCTATTGAGGATTTGGATTCGGATTTTCTTGAGATTTCCTGGATTTGGTGGAAAACCGCAAAAACACTTATAAAAATCTCTCCTTTTTAAAGAAAAGTGCGGTTTTCCCATGATGTATGAGTCGTCCACCATGAGTTTGCTGATGGATTTCGAGACCCGAGTTCGAGGAGTGGAGAAACCGTTTCGGGTACATGGTGGACCCGGTGCGGTACCCTAGGGCAAGAGGATCGCAGATGATGGCGTTGAGCCTTGCAGGGGAGCACTACCGACCGGTGATTTTACCCGACGCGTCGGATATCTGGAGGATACCGTCGTGGTCTTGAGATTGATGGTAGGGGCCGGTCTGGATTGACGGCGCCCTAGATAGTGAGATTGAAAAATTGAGATCCTGAGATATTGAGACATTGGGATTTATGTTTTGTGTCGATGCTACACACTGTTTATGCTAATTTCATTTATGATACCTCTTTTAAAAGTAGAGAAATCTCACTAAATTATGAAAGCAGTTTTATTCAGTACATGCATTCTGTTTCATGCATTCATACATCATCCATATGATATATTGCTACCTGAGGCACTGACACGGGCACATGGGATTACACTTGGGTTAGATATTTACCCTAGCCATGGTTATAGGCTGCTGGTTATATATTTGAGGACATATTATGATCGTATGACCTAGGATTGCGTTGTTCATGCGATTTCTATACGCGGTTGTTTTTCTACTCACGAGTTGGCAACTCACCCCCGTTGTGCCACAGTTCTTGCAGGTTTTGCCGCACAGGTTACATTACGGCTTTGCTGGCAATGCTTCATTTGGGTGACTTGCTAGTAGGTGGGTTTATTGGTATCGTACCAATCGTATTACTTTGTATAATATTATTCAGTTGTATCTAGTAAATTCCATCAACCAAACATGTATTTATTTTTGAGATAGAGACCAGTGATGTTATTCTTTCGACCTTAGAGTCGCGCGCTATATTTCTGTGGTTTTCTTGTTGTTTTGAGTTTCCTTTTGAGTTTGATCCTCGCCCTTGGCGCTGTATATTATATTGCTTGTGTGGTTGTGACCGTCGATTGACGAAGAGCTAGCTCCCGCTTGGGGATGCCTTTTATTGATTTCGTATACTATTCATGTTGTATCCCGTTTCGGGGCCAGTATTTACAAAGGAGATTCTGTCGAAATTTTCAGAAAATACTTGATGTTTTTTTAAAAACGCATAATTCGGATTATGTTATTAAAATTACTTGTTTTAAGTTGGTTTTTCCTTCACTCTACTACTTTTCTTGGTTTGGATTTCTGGGTTTCTGGCTTACTTAGATTACTTACGCCTCGAGACGTTTTGTAGTTTAAGTGTCGGTCATGTTCCGTACTTTCGGGACGTGACAAAGTTGGTATCAGAACGTTAGGTTTTACCTTCTGAGCGTAGGATGACCCTTGGTTGATGGAATAGGTGACTAAAGTAGAGTGACGTACCGTGGGTATGTTCCGCGGCATATTTACGATACGCTACTCCACTTAAGAAGCCTTATGATGTACATTTCCTTGTTCAGTATTATATTCATTCCTGATCTAGCCCCATCGGTACCAGTTATGTTTTTGCTGCCACGATTACGGGCAGGGAGAGCTACGGCTAGAGTTGCGGTCAGCACGAGCTCGTTACGAACGAGGACTAACCAGGGCGTAAATCCGGTGACACACGATTGCAGAGATGTGTCTTTTATTGTGTTTTCGCGCCATGAGCGTTTGATGGATCGCTGTAAGAGATTACTCGGATGTGCCGATCAGTACCAGAGGATTGAGCCAATGATAGAGGCCAGCTAGATTTTGATGACCGTTGGCGTATTTTTTATTCATGATGATTGAGGCACTGTTAAGCGTGCAGACGGGTGAGCCAGTTATTGCTGCGAACGATGAGATATCGCCCTAGATGTTGGAGCTATTGGAGTACGAGTTGTACTAAGAGATGATAGAAGATCGCTAGTTACCCGAGGATGAATGATTAAGACGTGTGGTTCGTTCGCCTGCCCCGATGAGAGGTCATCAGATAGATTGATTCCAGCTAGAGACGACTTCACGCGGAGGCGTTGAGAGTCAACAGAGACGATCGAATGTCAGAAACCTATTATTCCAAGTTTAAAGTATTCGGAAGAGCATGCATGCAATTTTATGCACCATCTAGAAGAATGAAACCCTAACTCGACTTGATGACCGTGTGAAAGCCATTGAACCTTAGGGTTTGCGGCAGTTCCACGGCGCCATTAGTGAGGCTTGGGTTTGCCTTCTACGGCTGGACCATCGATGCTGTGGTATGTACTCGATACTGTTAAACTGTACCCAAGATGTTGAGCTTTTGGGGGATTATGAGGTTTTGACGAATCAATCGGATGGTTCGACTTCATTCAGATGCTAGGTGGTGAGATGCATTTCTTAGGAGACTCCAGATACGAGGATAGCCGTTGGAGCTCAGTCCATGCAGCCACGACGAGACGAGCCCGAAGTAGTCGACATTAGAGAAAGTGGAGTAAGAGGTTCGTACGGGGTCTTGATGAGACGACGTTCCACTCCGCCAACATCAGAGATGCGATACGCATGCCGAGGCATTGTACTTGGATATACCTTCCAGAAGGAGTCGCGATGAGTATGCAGCCATTCCGGAACGAGAACAGATCTAGCAAGGGACGATGACTTCCGGACAGTTCGGCAGAGACGAGATTTGGGAGAGATCTTGACAGGACCTTTCTGGGATGAATTACGAGAAGAATTTGTTAGGTCCACGTTACCCACCCCGGTTCTTTCGGGGAGGCGGAATAGGTAAAACGAAAATTTTTCCCTGGCTATGTAACATGGACCGTTTCATGAAGGATCGTTGCTAAACAAAACTAACATAAAATCTACAAGTTATAACTACTATGTAGAATGGTTATACCTAGTCTTGAGCTCCTTCTCTTCTTGTTGTTCTCTTGAACTCCTTCTCTTCTTGTTGTTCTCCTCCTTGCTTGATCCTTGTATTAGTTTGAACGACTCCTCCTTCTCGTCTCCTCTTAGCCGAAGATAGATCCACCCGAGGGCCTCGAACTTGAGCTCCTACCTCAACCTAGAGGTTACTAAGGTATTTGGTTTGCTAAACCTAGTACCCTAGAATGAGTAGACATGTGTTATGGTGGCTTTGTCTCATAAACTTATGATTTCCAACACATGGAACACTTAAGCTTTGAGAAAGGAAGAAGAAGAGCTTTTGCAAAGAGAGAGAAAAGATATGATAGAATGAGAGCTCTCTTTTGCAACCATGCTCATATGAGAATAATAGATTAACAATAATAATCAAAAAGGAAAATGTGATGGTGAGTATGGAATGACCATTATCATTTCATAATAAATGCAATTTGCAAAGATCAAGAAGTATCTTTGATATGAAATGATTATGGTCAAAATGTCAACAATGGTCAAAATGTCCACCATGGTCAAATGGTCAACCTAACCATCACAGAACAATCCATGATTATCATTATTAATCATATTTATCATTCTCATTAGGGTTTGGAAAAAGTCAACGGTCAACAAGTCAACCAAAGTCAAACGATCAACAACCCTAATGAGAATCCTCTGCCTCTGCCTCTATCAACTGTGCATACACACCCGCATCCGCGTTCCGAGGAACACGAATACAATGAGACAAAACCAATCCCAAAACTAATACCAGTATCTGGCTTAAACCAAAGCCCACTAGTAATAACTGCCCGGTCACCAAACGTGCACAAGTGCGCGAGTGTGAACGAACCCTATCGCAAAACCATGCGAACTTTACTTAGTTTTGCCCAAAGGCGAGTAACCCTCTGTGTCGGACTCTAAAGGCTCGACATTACGCTGGCAGTGGGGTTAACCACAGACCGCAACGGCACTAGCTGTACGTAACGGTCCCCAGGTAGATGCCGATAAGAAGACTGATGAGGTGAATCCATCCGAACTCCTACTGAGCCTGTATGTGACAATCTCCGTACAGTCCGGTCTGTTAGTCTAAGAACATCGCATGGCGGGCCTAGGGGGTGGTAAACGTCAGTCCCCTAATAGCGGTACAAGTCATGCCGGAGTGTAGCCCAGAACACCTGAGATAACACTGGAAACCTACCAGTCTATCTCGCTTGCCCTGGCCAGGGACTTTGTGTAATGGCTCTCCTAGACACTGCGCGATATCAACCCCCAATACCGGGAGAGACGAATCCTGTCTAACCGTCACTGCCTCCAAGTGCTTCGGGACTGTGCCCAACTACTACCTGTTTGCACGACTCAGTAGAGCCGTGGTAGGGTAGTAATCTAAGAACAGTTGGAACACACTCGAGGAGAAGTGACAGTGTCAAGTCAGCGGACTAAGCTGTACTCATGTCACCTGGGAACTGTTAATTGACAATAGGTATAATACCAACCAACAGTTCCCAACGAGTCCTGTCCAGTATACTCGTAACCTAATGAGCACCTGCATACTATCTCCAGTACGACGTACTAATGGCTGTGGGACAGACCATCTCCCCCGCTGGGAAGAGAAGCGTATGCACTAGTCTACTCTGGAGTATCGATGCTCTGTCTCGAAAATCCTACGACTAGGGACCAAAATAAGGATGTGCTTATAGACTACCCAGCCCCCACTAGTGTGATCGCCATCACATCGCCGGTAGTCAAGCAAAGATCCTACGGTGTCTACCAATATGTTTTTTAGCGATATGTTAAAAGAAACATATACACATATTAAGATAGAAACAAACCAAGTAGCATACTACTATATCGAGCAAGACTGTCGTAAAACCATATATATATATCCCAAGCCTCCAAAATGTATTATACAAACCAGTACAATACAATAATGGCCTCTAGGGCATACATATCTAACAATATCCCAATTGCACTAAAGGCCAGTAATTGGTGTACCGCATACCCAACGTCTGCACTAAGGCCAGCCGCCGGTGTACCGCATACCTAATAGCTCAAAAAGTCGCTCGAACTGTGTTTGAGGGAGGGCCTTTGTGAATGGATCCGCTGTGTTGTCTTTTGTGTCCACTCTCCGTACCTCGATCTCCTGGCGATCATTGATCTCCCTGATCTGGTGATACCGCCTTAAGATGTGTCTGGATTTCTGATAGGACCTTGGTTCCTTCGCTAAAGCTATAGCCCCATTGTTATCCCAATACAAAGGTATTGGGTCAACAATGGACGGATCCACCTGAAGGTCACTAATGAACTTCTTTATCCAGACCGCCTCTTTTGCGGCATCGCTTGCAGCAATGTATTCAGCCTCCATCGTCGAGTCTGCGCCGGTATCCTGTTTGGAACTCCTCCAACATACCTCCCCTCCGTTGAGGGTAAACACAAAACCCAAGACAGACTTGCTGTCATCTTTGTCACTCTGGAAGCTTGAATCGGTAAAGGACTCAACCCTGAGGTCTCCATTACCGTAAACCAGGAACATCTCCTTAGTCCTTCTCAGGTACTTGAGAATGTTCTTCGCTGCCGTCCAGTGGTCCTCACCTGGGTCTGACTGATAACGGCTCACCACGCTCAGCGCGTAAGCTACATCTGGTCTTGTACATAGCATCACATACATTATAGATCCTACCGCCGAAGCGTAGGGTATAGTGTTCATGCGAGCCCTCTCCTCGTCAGTCTTAGGAGACATCTTCTTGGAGAGGGTAATTCCGTGCAATGCGGGTATGTTACCACGCTTGGAATCCTCCATACTAAATCTCTTTGGTACGGTCTCTATGTACCTGGACTGCGAAAGTCCCAGTAGTCTCTTGGATATATCTCTATAGACCTTGATCCCCAGAATGTACGAGGCATCACCCAGGTCCTTCATTGAGAACCATTGTGACAAGAGTAGCTTGACCGATTGTAGCATAGGAATGTCATTTCCTATCAAAAGAATGTCGTCCACGTACAAGACTAGGAATACGACAGTTCGTCCTATAATCTTCTTATAGACACAAGGTTCATCTTCGTTCTTGATGAAATCAAATTCCTTGATTGCCTCATCAAAACAGATGTTCCAGCTCCGCGATGCCTGCTTCAATCCATAAATGGATTTGAGTATCTTGCACACCTTCCCGCTGCTCCCACTGTCCACGAAACCTTCTGGCTGATCCATGTAAACGCACTCTTCTAAACAGCCGTTTAGAAAAGCCGTTTTAACGTCCATTTTCCAGATTTCATAGTAATGGAAGGCAACAATGGCAAGTAGGATCCGAATGAATTTGAGCATAGCCACTGGAGAAAAAGTTTCGTCATAGTCCAAACCAGGTCTTTGACAAAAACCTTTTGCAACGAGTCTAGCCTTATAGGTTTCCACCTGCCCATCTACACCATGTTTCCTTTTGTAGATCCATTTGCTTCCAACGGTTTTTACCCCAGGTGGAGAAATATCCAAGGTCCACACTTTATTGGTGTACATAGACTCCAATTCGGATTGCATTGCATCCAGCCATTTATCAGAGTCCCTACTGATAATGGCCTGCCTGAAACTGGTAGGGTCATCTTCTTCCAAGATGCAATCCTCTCGATCCCCGTCTATGAGAAAACCGTAGTATCTCTCGGGCGGATGAGAAATCCTACCAGATCTGCGGAGTGGCTGAGGTTCATTCGGGGTTATTAAATCCTGAGGTTCTGTCAAATCTTCAGTTTCATTTTGTGGTCGCTGAATTTCTTCCAGTTCTACCGTGCTCCCACTAATTTCTTTTGCAAGAAACTCCGTTTCTAAGAAAACGGCATGCTGAGCAACAAACACCTTCTGTTCCTCGGTGTGGTAGAACAGATATCCATAACCATTCTTTGGATATCCCACAAACTTACATAAAACTGACCGCGCCTCTAGTTTATCTGGTTTATGCGTTTTAACATAAGCCGGACAACCCCATATCTTAAATCTTTTAAGATATGGCCCTTTTCCATTCCATATCTCGAATGGAGTCTTAGGCACTGATTTGGACGGAACATCATTCAATAGATATGCCGCTGTCAAAAGCGCATGTCCCCAAAAAGAAAGAGGCAACTCGGCACTACTCATCATGGAGCGAACCATATCCAATAGGGTACGATTCCTCCGCTCCGATACACCGTTGTGCTGTGGTGTATAAGGTGGAGTAAGCTGAGAGAGAATACCATTCTCTTTTAAGTAATCTAGGAATTCCGTGCTTAAGTACTCCCCTCCTCTATCCGATCGGAGGATCTTGATACTTTTTCCAGTCTGGTTCTCTACTTCGTTTCTGAATTCCTTGAATTTCTCAAAAGCTTCGGATTTGTGTTTCATCAGATACACGCATCCGAATCTAGAGAGATCGTCAGTGAATGTGATGAAGTATGAGAACCCACCCCTTGCATGTATAGACATCGGACCAAATACATCACTGTGTATGAGTCCCAAGAGCTCTGCTGCCCTTTCTCCATGTCTGGTGAACAGAGATTTGGTCATCTTCCCTTTGAGACAAGACTGACAAGTTTCATAAGGTGAAAACTCGAACGTATTCAAGAGTCCATCTTTATGCAACCTACTTAGTCTTTTCTCTCCAATATGACCAAGTCTATAATGCCACAAGTAGGATTCATTCGTATCTGAATTCTTCCTCTTGCGTGTGTTTTGTATATTGAGAACTGTATTCTGATTTAGAACGTAGATACCATTACACAGTGTACCTTCTGCAACATGTACCTTATGAAGGTAGATGTTCATGATATTTCTATCAAGAACAAAGTTATATCCATCTTTATCGAGTAAAGAAACTGATATGATGTTGCAAACCATGGAAGGTACATAGTAGCAATCGTTCAAAATCATAGTATTGCCATTTGGCAACACTAGGTGATATTCACCGACGGCTGCAGCATTAACTTGTGCTCCGTTCGCTACTCTGAGCGACATATCACCAGGTACAACTCTCCTACTTTTTCTCAGTCCCTGCAATAAATTACAGATATGAGATCCTGATCCGGTATCAAGTACCCAGGAGGTAGGGCTGACCGTAAAGCAGTTCTCAATTACAAGAACACCTGAAGTAGATGCAAAACCATGCTTCTTCTTCAACTGGGTATCCTTGGAATCCATACAATCCTCTTTCCCTTGCTCGTACTTATGACTGTTGTCGTAAGTTAGAGCCGAACCAACGTTCCCCGGCCCCGAAAAAGAATTTGGATCGGTCAAGCGATATATTTTCTTGATTAGGGCGTGAAATGGCTGCTACCTGGAGAAAGTGAAAAGAAACACTCAGCGTGCGCTCTTGCAAGATTAGATTGGTTTATTGATTTATCTAATCAGGATGGCTCCCACTGTTTCCTCAAATTCTTCTTCAAACCCTAAAAGAAGAACTAGTCAGGATTAATCGAACGTCACAATACTTGCTTAACCTTTCAGCCAGGCTGGTGTTGGTACTTCGAGGGAGGTTTTCCAACGCTTTCGCGAAGTTCCTTAATTAAATAACCTCTTTTCCCTGGAGGCGTAGCCCCGCTAACACCGTTCTACACACCTACTTAGTTTATTGCATTGATTGTTAAGTGAAATATTCTCCCGAGAGTCATCCAACTCATCAGTGGGATCGGGATCCAACTATCATCGTGTAATGACCTAGATGGAATCCACTCTAGTCACTACACTCCAGAAGGTATGCTAAATCTGCAAGTTTCAGTTTCCTTAGAAACTCCCGATGTGGTTTTTACCCCTAACGGTTTATGATCTTGACTAGGTCAACAAACCATAAACCGTTAGTCAAGTTCTTCCCGTCATTATCCTGATTGCATTAGACCCACCCGTACGTGCCCTTGACTAGGTCAACAAGGCCGCACGACTGTCCTAACCAATCCCATTTGCAATGCACAGAAAAAATATTATCTAGCTACCGTTCACTACGCCTTGACTAGGTCAACAAATGCAGCACGAATACTAAATAATACCAATCCGAAATGACGGAGGGCTACGGCTGGGTTTTGGCGAAAAAACCCGTTAACGTAATGAACTTGATATAGTTGAAAGAACATGATTGCCTTTTTTTTTGAAAATACAGTGGCGAAAACTTTTGCTAAAGAGGTCACTCCCCGTGAAGGGATCTCGGCTCTTTCCTCGTCGATTGAGGTGCAGGATATTCCAAACTGAATACCTCGATGCAAAGAAAGAATAATCGACTATAGTGAAGTTATTACCCTGACATAAACTTTTTGTCCAAGGGGTCACTCCCGATGAAGGGATCTCGGCCCTTGCCTCGTCGACTGAGGTGCTGGGCATTCATAACCGAATACCTCTATGCAAAACAAAAGAGAACGTCCTTGCAATAACAGCTTTTATGAAAATTGTTCCAACAACGTCTTTTCGGTTTGTTTTCTTGCATTAATTTAATGTGTCCCATCAGTTAATCCTACCATTGCAGAAAACAACGAAAATATGACGTACGCTTATGCCATCCGCATTCGCCACGGGGTCCCGTCATCACCCATTAGGTTACTTAACTAACGACAGAGTGGGGGCTGGACTAGTGCGGATGCAAAACATAAGAAACGCCTAAATAGATATCATATAGATATATACACATTCGTCAGATGCAATGATAGCCATTCCAGATCACAGATGAACACATCGGATATACTAGGAATCCGCATTCCGTACGAGCCTGTAACGAAGAGCGGATTACACGGTCGCGATGAATAGCCAAAACCCCACCCTAGACCCCTACGGGTGCGGCAAACTACCCGCCAAGTACCCGAAGCGAAGCAACCTCCCTCAACGACGTGAGTAGGCCACTCGGCACTTCGAGATACCCGGTAGTTTGTGCACCCCACCTTGGGTCTATCCTAGGAGCAAAAACAGTAAAAAGAAATTATACAATGACGTCTACAACCCCATCCCGGTTGTGCGGCCAAATAAATAATATTACATCAATTTACATGTTACATGTATTGAAAGATAAAGAAAAACTCTCATCTCACAACCCCCGGCTATTCATCCGCGACAATCCAACGAATTCATATACACAAACCATCAACATTACAGATCACAGATATGTATAACCACCGCTAATCGACGTATAGCGATTAGCAGACGTTCAATACATATATCACATTACAGATATAACCCATTAGCCAAAGTCTAGAGAAGTTCGATCAAAATACGGATTTGTGACCACCCTAAACACAAATTTGTTCTCTAGAAAATCTGGGCAGAAACAACATATACTAAAAATCCCAAAACATCCAAATAAGAACACTGCACAAAACCCGATCCATGGACGAGTCAACTCGGCCGCGGTTCCGCGGCAGGAAGCATGTTCGTGCCGCGGATCCGCGGCGCTTTGACCGAGTCACTGGATCGTTTTTGTTCTGTGTTTTTATAAAACCCTGGGCCGATTTTTCATGTATGTTAAATCATTTTTAGAGCAGTATAAAAAATCGGCAGAAACATGGTTTTTCCGGACGTGTTTTGCTATTTTTGTCCGATCGAAATTCTAGATACTTTGCTAACATGCTAGTTTGTGTTTAGCTAGGCTCTGATACCACGGTTAGGTCCACGTTACCCACCCCGGTTCTTTCGGGGAGGCGGAATAAGTAAAACGAAAATTTTTCCCTAGCTAGGTAACATGGACCGTTTCATGAAGGTTCGTTGATAAACAAAACTAACATAAAATCTACAAGTTATAACTACTATATAGAATGGTTATACCTAGTCTTGAACTCTTTCTCTTCTTGTTGTTCTCTTGAACTCCTTCTCTTCTTGTTGTTCTCTTGAACTCCTTCTCTTCTTGTTGTTCTCCTCCTTGCTTGCTCCTTGTAGTAGTTTGAACGGCTCCTCCTTCTCGTCTCCTCATAGCCGAAGATAGATCCACCCGAGGGCCTCGAACTTGAGCTCCTACCTCAACCTAGAGGATACTAAGGTATTTGGTTTGCTAAACCTAGTACCCTAGAATGAGTAGAGATGTTTTATGGTGGCTTTGTCTCTAAAACTTATGATTTCCAACACATGGAACACTTAAGCTTTGAGAGAGGAAGAAGAAGAGCTTTTGCAAAGAGAGAGAAAAGATATGATAGAATGAGAGCTCTCTTTTGCAACCATGCTCATATGAGAATAATAGATTAACAATAATAATCAAAAAGGAAAATGTGATGCTGAGTATGGAATGACCATTATCATTTCATAATAAATGCAATTTGCAAAGATCAAGAAGCATCTTTGATATGAAATGATTATGGTCAAAATGTCCACCATGGTCAAATGGTCAACCTAACCATCACACAACAATCCTTGATTATCATTATTAATCATCTTTATCATTCTCATTAGGGTTTGGAAAAAGTCAACGGTCAACAAGTCAACCAAAGTCAAACGGTCAACAACCCTAATGAGAATCCTTTGTCTCTGCCTCTATCAACTGTGCATACACACCCACATCCATGTTCCGAGGAACACGAATACAATGAGACAAAACCAATCCCAAAACCAATACCAGTATCTGGCTTAAACCAAAGCCCACTAGTAATAACTGCCCGGTCACCAAACGTGCACAAGTGCGCGAGTGTGAACAAACCCTGTCGCAAAACCATGCGACATCTACTCAGTTTTGCCCAAAGGCGAGTAACCCTCTGTGTGGGACGCTAAAGGCTCGACACTACGCTGGCAGTGGGGTTAACTACAGACCGCAAGCGGCACTAGCTGTACGTAACGGTCCCCAGGTAGATGTCGATAAGAAGACTGATGAGGTGAATCCATCCGAACTCCTACTGAGCCTGTATGTGACAATCTCCATACAGTCCGGTCTGTTCGTCTAAGAACAACGCATGGCGGGCCTAGAGGGGCGGTAAACGTCAGTCCCCTACTAGCGGTACAAGTCGTGCCGGAGTGTAGCCCAGAACACCTGAGATAACACTGGAAACCTACCAGTCTATCTCGCTTGCCCTGGCCAGGGACTTGTGTAATGGCTCTCCTAGACACAACGCGATATCAACCCCCAATACCGGGAGAGACGAATCCTGTCTAACCGTCACTGCCTCCAAGTGCTTCAGGACAGTGCCCAACTACTACCTGTTTGTATGACTCAGTAGAGCCGTGGTAGGGTAGTAATCTAAGAACAGTGTGAACACACTCGAGGCAAAGTGATAGTGTCAAGTCAGCGGACTAAGCTGTACTCATGTCACCTGGGAACTGTTAACTGACGATAGGTATAATACCAACCAACAGTTCCCAACGAGTCCTGTCCAGTGTACTCGTAACCTAACGAGCACCTGCATACTATCTCCAGTACGACGTACTGATGGCTGTGAGACAGACCATCTCCCCCGCTGGGAAGAAAAGCGTATGCACTAGTCTACTCTGGAGTATCGATGCCATGTCTCGATAATCCTACGACTAGGGACCAAAATAAGGATGTGATTATAGACTACCCAGCCCCCACTAGTGTGATCGCCATCACAACGCCGATAGTCAAGAAAAGATCCTAAGGACTTACCAATATGTTTTTTAGCGATATGTTAAAAGAAACATATACACATATTAAGATAGAAAAAACCAAGTAGCATACTACTATATCGAGCAAGACTGTCGTAAAACCATATATATATCCCAAGCCTCCAAAATGTATTATACAAACCATTACTATACAATAATGGCCTCTAGGGCATACATATCCAACAGACTTGGACCCAGGAGTGGTCATGTTACGCACACCGGCAGGCCAGAGTTCAGGATCGTCGACGAGACATCCTATGAGTGACCACGACAGTTGGCCAGAGATTCTTGGAGGATGTGCTTGAGCGGGACTATTCCGCCATACTTGATTTTGGTATTTTGAGCGATCTATTCGCATGATTTGGTTTTGATGATTGAGTTTCATGATATCGTTTTCATGCGCCATGGTTGCACCTACTGAGTATTAACGATTTTTGCACAGTTGTTGCACTTGAGATAGTTTTCGTGCCTTGGTTTCTCATGCTTGTGATTATATGGATTTCATACAGTTGAGTTGATTTGTGCGTATAAACGCATACGATTTGGTTTTTGCACTCGGTATGATTCATATATGCTTGCAGTGCAGTGATACGCATTTTGTGCACTTAGATGCACTAGACTTCGATTTCGATTGTGATGCTCGATATTTGTTTTGTGCACCTGATTTGATTTTGCGCATGTTCGGCGCTTGATATTGGATTTCATGATTTCGTGCATGATGGATGCACCTGGTTTGGATTTTCGCGCATGTTGAGCGCATCTTTTGAGAAGCGATTTTGGTGCACACCAGATGCACTAAATCGAGATTCTTCGTGCGTGTCAGACGCACCTGTCCTTGCTGTCAGGCACACACATTGCCTATGACAGATGTTGTGTGCACACCCGATGCACTTAGATGTTGTTTCTGTGCACATGTATGGCACATATATGGATTTTAATTTCCGTGCGCACCAGACGCACATAGCATTTATATGCATATTTTAGGATTGATTTCTTATGGAGCAGTACGTTTTTATGATTATTGCTATGAGTTTTTGTACTGAGAAGGACTAGTCAAAGGACAGTACCTGAATATATTTTGCATGCATTGATAGTTATTGAAGGGATTTCCAAAAAGCGAGCTATAGTCTCAGTATTTACCTACGTGTCTGATATGACACGAAATGTTTAAAATAAGGAGACCCTTCTAAATTGTTTCCAAAACGGCAGAACGTACATATTAAACAAAGGATATATATATATATAGTTATTTTCTTACAATAGACGTCCGCCACTGTGCAGTGCTGCGAGCATCACACAGCGATTTGAAGAAGATTTGGAATGCATTGCTTCAAGATGTTTTAATGATGTATATCATATTGATTTTCATTTTGGATTTAGACATTGTGTCTTCACCATGACTCCGATGATTGCGGGATACTGGATGGAGTTTTGATTTTGAGTTACATGCTCATTTTTCATGCGCATGCGCTTCGCTACGATTTGTTTTATGTAGTTATGACTTCGGAACCCCGACGACTTGATGGTTTTGCTTAGATGTTTTAGTGTTTGGGGGGAGTTTTAATTTAAATTCGGGGACCGAATTTCTTTAAGGAGGGAAGATTGTAACGTTTTGAAAATCGTTTGGGTGAAATTTCGGAAAATCGGCAAAATAAGAGGGTTTTCTATAAAAAGTCAAAATACAAATATCTTTATTATAAAATTAAATATACATATTCTAGCTATGTAATTGCTAGTATTTGGTGTTTATTGAGCTACTGGTGAAATTTTAAATTTTCTGAAATTTTTTGCGAAATTAATTATTTTAATATTATTTTAAGCCGTCACTAATACATTTAATTAGGGAAAAATACAAATTGGAATGAGTTGAAACAAATTTTGTGCATCATAACACATTAAACAAAATTTTAACATGTGGTTTTTTAATTGAAATGAAGTTGTTAATCGGTTTTAGAAAATATTGAAGAAAAAGGCTTATTTTGTGAAAATAAAAGGGTTTTGGTGCATATTGAATTGGTGTTTGGTGTTCATTGCTTCACACACACAGACCCTCTCTCCTCCCCACCATGTGGCCGGCCCCCCTTTTTTTGACAGCCCTCTCTCTCTCTCTCTCTCCAATCACCTCATTTTTCACTACTTTTAAAATGAAATAAAAAGAAAATGAGAAGAAGAAAGATGTATGGGCTTTAGTTGACTTTGACACACACCTACCTTTTCTCTCCCCCTCTCCCTCAATTCCAGCCGACCCCATTTCAGCAGCCTCCCCCATCTTTCCCCACCTGTTTCTCTTCAAGAAAAGTTCTCCAATTTCATCAAAAAAATCATCCAAATTGCTTCAAAAATCCCACAAAATCAAAATCTAATCCCTACCCATTTTTACTTAACCATTCTAGCATGGATTTTGGTGAAAAGTTTTCAAAATGGAGGTCAAGATTTTCATGCTAGATCTCAAATCTTGTGAGGTATAAATCTTGACTTTTTGTTAAATTATTGTTTAACTATGATAATCTATCTTATTCAAGTGTTAATTTTGGTGAATTGCTAGTTTAGGATATTCTAGAAAAGGGTTTGATTTTGGGATTAGGGTTTGTAAAATTCAAGTGAGGGTTTCTAGCATTAGATTATGGTTCTAATGAGTGATTAACATGTTAATTCTATGCAAAACTAAACCTTGTTGCTTATTGCTAGATTGTTAATTTAAATTGTCCTAATTATGATTGTTTTGCAAACTAGATTTTTGTAATTTATATAAAGTAGTGAGATTAAATTCTAGTTAATGGTTGTGTGGCTTAGTTAATATGTTTTAATGAGAATTATGGCCATTAGAATTGTTAAAATATTTAAAGTTGATTAAAACACCAAGTTTTGAGCTGAAATGGAAAATTGTGCTGATTTTGTTAACTAGGTTTTGTAAATATATATATTTTGATGAGATTAAATTATTGGAATAGTTTATATGACTTGGTTATGATATTGAGTGGATATTGCGGCCGCTAGATTTGTTTAAACGTCGAGTTTTGTACTAAAACGGGTAATTTTGCTTGCTAGATTTTCGGAAAAATAGCTTTTAAAGTGAGTTTGAGGTTTTTTTGTGAATTTTAACCAATTTTATATTATAATTATAGCTTGTGATTGTGTAAATGAGTGTGTTCGGGTTTTTCTTGATGGTTTGGCGTTTGTACGCCGACGTCGAGGGTTTTTGGGATGATTTTTGAAAGCAAACCATAGGTTTTGACCTATGTGGGATTCGTGTGTCGTTTTGGTCATGAGTCGGATTTTAATGCGATACAGTGCGTTATGATATATAGGTACCCCATGTGGACTTGGAGACGACAAGCAAGCGTGTGGCGACGTCGGCACCGGCGAGCGAGGACCAGGTGAGTAGATTTATATCTACGGGGAGAAGTCGGGTGGATGGCGTATAGCACCCCCGCAGTTTGCAGTGATGTATACGATGTTAGTTATATGTATGCCCTAGAGGCCATTACTGTACATACGATGTTTATTGTAGTGGATGCTAGGACATATATAGGGAGGAATTTCTTGCTCGACATGATAGTATGCTATCTGGTTGTACTTTATCTTAACATGTACTCTGATTGTCTCTATGTTATATGTTGATAAAGCCCTTAGGATGTGTACTCGACTACTGGGACTATGATGAGATCATACTAGTGGGGCCAAGGTAGTCGACGAGTACATCATATAACTGTTCCTAGTCGAGGGTGTATCAAGACAGGGCATCGATACACCAGAGTAGACTAGCGTATACGCATCTTGACCCATATGATGGGCGATGGATGATCCCATATCCATCGGTGTTTGACATCAAGGATGGTGTACGGGTGCTCAGTGGAGACTGGGTACACTGGACGGACTCGCCGAGAACTCCCAGATGGTATTATACCTCACGTCAGATGGCAGTTCTCCGGTGACACTGGTACAGAGTAGTCTGTTGACCCGAGATCGTCATAGAGTCTTGTGTGATTCCCACTGTGCTTTGATTTCCATCATACCACGTCCAAGAGGGCATGCAAAAAGGTGGCTTTTGGGTACAGTCCCGAATCACATGGAGGCAATGAGCGATAGGAGGGGATTCGTCTCTCCCGGTATAGGGAGTTGATGTTGTGCTGTGTTCGATTGGCTATAACCGGGAATCCCTGGCCAGGGTTGCTGAGATTTACCGGTAAGTGTTATCAGTAGTTTCTCGAACTGTTATAGACCTCATATCGACACGACTTATAAAGCTACTGGGGTCTGACGTTTACCACCCCTAGGCGAGATATGCAACATATCAGACGACGAGACCGGACTGTACGGGAGTGTTACTGTTTGGATTCACAGGAGAATGTACAGGCTTGCTTGTTAATCTTCTGAGCGCTCAATACCTGGGTAGCTGTTACGTTTAGCTGACCGCTTGCAGCTTGTGGGTGTTTGATATGATCATCACCTACTGCCGGCGTATTGACGATTCTTTAGAGTCCTACACAGAGGTTTCTCGACTCAGGCAAAACGGAGTAGGGGCACATATGTGATATGTGCGGGACCGAGGATAATACGATATGAGATACCGTATTATATTCTCGCGATATTTGATATCAGCCGGGTCATCGGATCAAGTGTTGATTCGATGAATCGGTACGGATAAATATTAGTCGGTTATATGCGATACAGCCGGATTGTCGGATCAAGTGTTGATTCGATAATTTAATGTTTAATAATATATATATGATATATTAAATTACATTAACTAATATTAGCTCACTAAAAGATTCTTATTCTCACTCGGTTAATACATTGATGTATATGTGATATATGTTAATAGTATTATTTTCTTTTGTTGCAAATATATAATATGTATGTGATATATATTATTGTGACATGATATGATTTATTATAAAACATGTTTAAGGATGATATAAAGGGATTAGGGTTTGATTAGGGTTAGCACCTTCTTGTTCATTCTAGAAGGATTCTATTTTGTCATGATAAAGATATTTTGTTATGACTCATGCTTTGACCTAACCAAACCCTAACTCTAGTTTATTCTCTACATTGGTTTAGCCTCTCATCCTTGACCATGGTTTGATAATCAATCATATATTCTTGATTACTATTCATCACAAAAGGATTCTATCATAATTCTTCATCTTCTTCCTTGATCTTTCTTCATGGAAAAAGCTTACTAGCTTTTTCAAGTGATGAATAAATATTAGAAAAAGATAAATAAAGAGAGCAAAAAATCCTACTTCATCATCCTCATCTTCCCTTGCCATTTAGATGAGGGTGTTCACATCATTTCATGAGTGTTAGCTTGTGTTAACGAAACTTCAAGGTAGATCATCTTTGTATCGAAGATCGGAAGCAAAGGTTGCATCTTTCTCTTCGTGGAACCTCTCGAGAGTCCGGAACCCGATGATCGCAGCGAAGGGACCACAACACGGAGCATATGAAGTGAAGGACCGGATATACAAAGGTTGTAATCCCTCTCACTTAGTGTTAAAGTTGTTAACATGTTAGTTTTCGCCTAATCTCTAGTTTAAAGATCCGTATTCGGGTTGTTCGGCACGGCTAATTTTTCAATCGGGCATGGTTGATGTCTCGTAGACCTTTGTGCGCGTGTAAGTGCACGGCGGCGCCCCGGCCGTCAATCCGACGCCGGAATGCGGAAGAGGTGATAAACTTTAATTTTGTGAACTTAGCAAACCGGCACCACCGCGCACTAAACACCCGGATCGAAACATTAACTAGTCCTAGCTAACTACAAGAGGGGAAGGGAGATATTCCGACTGATCCGAGTCCTCCGGTCTTCTCATCGTCGTCCCGACCTCCCACGGAAACTCCGGTCGTCGCCTCCTCGCCTGAAGGGCACCACATCGCCTACGTCGTTTATGGGCTCCCACCTCAATGCCGAGGCAACTCGGGCGCGAAGTTGGCTGGCCGACGCGTCCAAGATTTGCTGTAGAATGTGTAGTGAAGAACCATGTCTCATTTGGGGTTTATGGAGGTGCCATTTTGGTGGAGTAATGATACAAGAATTATGTGGAGGAACTTGGGGATATTTGGGAGCATGAAATGAACCAAATACCCACTCCAAAAATTTGGACAGCCCATGAGGGAAGTGGCCGGCCATGCAAGTGAGGGGAGTGTGAGAAAATGAGAGTGTCATCCAATAATCCAAGGGAGAGAGAGAGAAGGCTATAATGCAAACAATCATCATCACAACAATTCCAATACTCAACCAACAACCATGATAGCTAAACCAACCTCACACTCCAACACCACCATCATCACCTCACAAAGTCAAGAAATCATGAACTCAAGAAAGGTCAAGGGATGGGGCTCCATCATGCAACCATCATGATACAAATATATGCAAAGAACACCCTCCACAAATGCCTATTTGTAACAATGCAAATAAGCCCTCCTCCACCAATCTTCGGCCAATGAACGATACAAAGGAAATTGGCCGAAACGGAAAGCAAACTGGCAACTCCAGAAAACTGGTCCCGTAATAAATTACAGGAAAACCCCGATACTGTGCATACACACCCGCATCTGTATTCCGACGGAAATACAATTGCAGTGAGACAAAAATCTACACTGTACTATACTAGGATCCGGCTTAAACCAAAGCCGGCTAGTAATATCCGTCCGATCCTGATCTGTGCAATACCGCACGTATCTGATCGAACCCTGCCATATAACCATACGGCCAGTAGTACAAACTGTCCGATCCTGATCCGTGCAATATCGCACGTATCTGATCGGACCTTGACATATCTCCATACGGCCTCTACAGCTTTTCGCCCGAAAGCTTGAGTAACTGAATGTGGGGGACTCTAAAGACTCGTCAACACCTTGGTTGTGGATTTAACCACTAGCACGTCAGAGGTATAAGCCAATACGTAACGGGCTACCAGGTATTGACTAAAAGGGAAGTCTGCGAGCGAACTCAGCCTGACAACCCAACTGAGCCTGTCAGTGACAATATCCGTACAGTCCGGTCCGTTCGTCTATGAGCATCGCATGGCGGGCCTAGGGGGTTGGTAAAAGTCAGACCCCCAAAAGCGGTACATGTCGTGTCGGAGTGTATCCCAGAACACCCTGAGATATTACTGGAATACCTACCTGTAAATCTCCTTGCCTCGGCCGAGGGCTTCATGTAATGGCTCTTCTAGTCACAGCGCGACCTCACCCCCAATACCGGGAGAGACGAACCCCTGAAGATGCGCTCACTGCCTCCATGTGGCTCGGGACTGTACCCAACTAAAACCTGTTTGCAAGACTCCTTTGAGCCGTGGTAGGGTAGTAATCAAAGTACAGTGACAACTCACACGAGACAAATGACGATCCCCAGGTCGATGAACTAACCTGTACACATGTCACCAAGGAACTGCCATCTGACGTCTGGTATATGACCAACTAGCATGTTCCCGGCGAGTCCTGTCCGGTGTACTCATAACCCAATGAGCACCTGTATACATCTTAGGTGAACCAACTGACACCAGTGGCTTGTGAGACCGGCCACCGCCCCTCGTCGGGGTCTCGACTGTATACACTAGTCTACTCTGGAGTATCG
Organism: Agapanthus africanus; assembly: GCA_030015575.1. Classification (NCBI taxonomy): domain Eukaryota; kingdom Viridiplantae; phylum Streptophyta; class Magnoliopsida; order Asparagales; family Amaryllidaceae; genus Agapanthus; species Agapanthus africanus. Next base: position 256,235,576 of record JASDDO010000012.1, on the reverse strand, counting down.
ATGCCCTATCTCGAAACTCCCACGACTAGGGACCATTTAAGGATGTTCTTATAGACTACCAGCTCCCACGTAGATGATCGCCCTCATACTGCTGGTGGTCAAGCAAGAATCCTAGGGGCTCTATCAACGTGCAATAGTGACCTGTCAGGTCACCTAAAGCAGTACACGATGATAAAGATAAACCAGATAGCATACTATCATCTCGAGTAAGATTGTCCTACTGGGACATGTCCTCCCTCAATCATTGCAATCACGTACCTGTGATCCAATAATTGACTCTGAGGGCACTATCTCCAACAATCTCCCACTTGCACTCAAGGCTAATTATTGCGATGTCGCATACTCACAGCCCGTGTGATACCGAACACCCAACTCCTCTACTAGTCAGTCTCACAAAGCTCGCTTGTGAAACTATTGCGTTCGAGGAATAACCTTAGTGAGTGGATCCGCCTTGATGTCTCTTTTTGTGTCTCTCTATATCTCAAGTTCGCGGAGAAACCCATCTCCCGAAATGAGCAATACCTGTCTTAGAATGTGTCTGGATGTCTGATGGGACCGAGCTTATAAATGAACTCCAAATCCAAACTTCTTAGACTGTACCGTCAACTGAACTTAATCAGTATCCTGCGCCATGCCTCCCTCAGTATTGCCTTGGAACACCTGTCCAAAATACTGCCCCTCGTCAGAAGGAAAAACTATAACCCCGACAACCTCCTTGTCGTCCATGTCACCTTGGAAGCCTGGAATGATAACTGTCTCCCGAATGAGGCTGTCGTTATCATATCCCTAGAACATCCACTTATGTTCTAAAACTGCTGCCGACTGTTTCTCCAGGATTGGATCAATGTCAACTTATTGCATCTAGTGCAAGAACAACATCTGGTGTGGTACTTGACATCTCATGATTGACTCAATTGCCTGAGCAAGTGATCTGCCAATCATGCACATCCCTCTCCCTTAGTCTATAAGACACCTTTAGAGAGGGTGACTCCATCACCTGCAGGTACACTACCGTGCCAGGAGTCGTCCATTCTAAATACTCTTAAAATGCTGCCTAAGTACCCAGATTGGGAAACCACCCAAATCTAGATCTAAAATCATAGATCTATTAACCAGTATGTTTGATATAATGTCCAAGTCCTATGTGGAGAAACCACTGTGTGACGACCAAAGTATAACCGATCGTAGTATAGGAGTTTCTTTTCCTATTCTGTGTATGTCATCCAAATACCATGACATCACACCCTACTACCTTCTCAACAGATCCATCCCTTATTCTCATGAAGTCAAACCTATGACTGTCACATCAGAAATTGATGATCTATCTCCGCTAGACCTGCTTTAGTCTATAAATAGACATAAGCCAACTGTCCACCAATGCTTCCGCTGCTCCCACTGACTACGACAACCCTCTGCAAGAGTCATATACACGTACACTTCTAAAACTAGTTTAGAACGGCGCTATAATCATCCTCCCGCCGGGTCTCGCAACCTGGAACAACAGCAATGGCAAGTGTTGGTAAACAAGAACTTCCCTGTCACCGTCCTTGAGGCTACCGGAGTACCTCTCGGGTGCCTGAAGTTACCCACCTTATCTGCGGAGTGGCCAATGGAATGTCAATCCAGATTGAATCTTTAGGTTCCTTATCAAATCTTCAGTAATCGTTTGCGGTTCTGGAATCACTTCCAGTTCTACCATACTCCCACTGCTGTTTTTCTGAAAAAATCCATTTTTAATAAAACTGTGGCGAGTCAAGAACAATATCACTATTGATCTTCCAGATGGTAGAAAGTCAACCCTCGTCATAGCCTGGGTCAACCCACAAACAGACATTACAGAAACGTGCCTTGAGTTATCCAGAATCTGGTTTTAAGCATAAGCCAGACAACTCCCCGTACCTTAACACCGTTAAGATACGAACTGTTCTATATCCAATATAGAACCAGAGGCACTGATTTAATTGAACCAGATTCAAATCATGCAGCTGTCTCCAGTGCATGTCAACTAAATGGAAAAAGGCCGATCAGCGTTACTCAACTTATGAATGCTTCCAATTATGAATAACTTGAAAGAGAAGCAAGATCTCTTAATCATTACTATCATCTGAATACCATACTCAAGTATCTACATCTTCGATCACTTTGAAGAATCCCGATACTTGCAATATCTGGTTCTCTACTTTATTCAAATACCTACAATTTCTCAAAATTCAGACCCTGTGTTTCCACGAAACACTTGTCTAAAAACTAGAGAAGTCATAAGTAAACCGAATATAGTACGAGGACCAACCCCTCTGTCCTGATGGACGCTGGACAACATACAATACTCTGTTTATGTCCCTTGAGTCTGATAACTCATTCACCGTGTGTCGTAGGTTGAAAACTGTACTTATGGTTAAGAAGAATTACACCGCTGTTTAATGCTCCTTACCTAACCATCCACTGATATAGGTAAATGTCACTGACATAATTTCAAAAGGTATATCTCACTCTATGAAAATAGACGTACATATATATCGATTTGATATTGGTGCATAACAGCGGATATTCAAAACCAAATATTCGCCGAACGGCAAACAACCCAGGTGATTTCCTCAAATATCACCGATTACAACGAATCCCGATATAATGAGGACGATCACCTAATTCCCAATAACTTACTCCCACTCATCATCTGTAAAACCATACAGATGTGAGAATCATACCTGGTAAATACATACACTGGAGTAAGTATCTAATCGGGAAAACAGTCTTCCTTTAACAGTACATAGTGAAACTGAAACCTTGAAATGTTTCGATGGGGTATCCCGGTATTCCTAGTAACGCCTCTTCCATTATCCAGATCCACAACTGTAACCGTGTAATTCTTTGCCACCTCTCCAAATCCCTTTATATGTCTTTAGTCATTACCTTCTGCACACCCCTTTAGGCCAAATGGTTTTCTTCCTTCCCTACCGTTCGGCACCATCCTATGGTTTGGAAGAAGACTATCCAATAAGCATAATGGGTGTGCTGTCCTGATCCTAGGAGCACTCGCAATGCGAGAGAAGGTGAAGATAAAAGACAACCGAATAAACCTTATTCCTATTCCTCCTGAACCAGAATCCATCCCCGAACTGAAACAAGTTCCTTTCGAGTTCGTATATAACCATACGATGGAGTATCCAATAAACTTTGGATCTTCGTAGTGATACGGAGTGTCCTGGAGAAATACAAAGGTGATTTAGGATTGGCGAAGGAATACTTGGTTTGGTCGTGAATATCAGTCGCAATTTACTTTGCCCTCCTACTAATCCCTTGCTTTGTCTTAACTTAATACCTTCTGCACACCATCGTTATGCTAATTGGTTTTCTTCATTCCCTACCGGTCGGCACCAGCCTAAGGTTTGGAAGAAGACTATCCAATTTGCGTAATAGGTGTACTATCTCCTAAACCAAGGAGTACTCGCAACCTGAGAGAAGGTAAAAGGAAAAGACAACTGAATAGTCCTATCCGTTTCCTCCAGAACCTGAAACCATCCTCGAATAAATTCCTTTGAGTTCGTATCTAACCATACGATGGTTCTGTCCAATGGAAGTGGACGTTCGTAGTAATACGGGGTGTCCTGGAGAAAAGGTTAAAAGTGGGAGTGGCAATGAGGTCTGCAACTCTGACAATCCAAAAGCCAGTGTTTAAGAAGGTTCGGTCAACTTGGTCACTGAGTCATAGTCTTAGGGTTGGGTCAATGGTCGCTGCCAAAAAGAGAGAGAAAAGAAACACTCAGCGTGCACTCTAACCTAGATCAGAATGGTTATCAATTTATCTAATCTGGAAACCTCCCACTGTACCGTCAAATTCTCCTCCAAACCTAAAAGAAGAATTAGTCGGGATCACCCGAGGAGTAAACCAACTCATCAGTGGGAATCGGGATCCAACTATCATCGCATGATAACATGACGGAATCCGCTCACGTCATCACACTCCAGAAGGTATGCGCATATCTGGCAAGTTTCAGTTCTTTTGAAACTCCCGATGTGGATTTTTGCCCCATGCTCTTATGACCTTGACTAAGGCCAACAAATCATAAGTCACATGTCAAGTTCTACCCGTCATTATCCAGGTTGATTTGAACCCACCCGTACAAGCCCTTGACTAAGGCCAACAAGGCTATACGACTGTCCCAAACCAACGCATCTATCTATGCAGCATATGAACACCCAATAGCTACCAAACACTGTGCCTTGACAATGGCCAACAAACACAGCTTGAATACTATTGACTATCCATATGAAATGACGGAGGGCTACGAATGGTTTCTGGCGAAAACCTATAACGTAAAGAACTTGATATCGTTGAAGGAACGGATAGCTTTTTAAAATATAGTGACGAAAACGATTTCTAAAGAGGTCACTCCCGGTGAAGGGATCTCGGCTCTTTCCCCGTAGAATGAGGTGCAGGATATTCCAACTGAATACCACGGTGCAAAGCAAAAGTAATCGGCTATAGTGAAGTTAATGCCCTGACGCAAACTTCTGTCCAAGGGGTCACTTCCGGTGAAGGGATCTCGGCCCTTGCCTCGTCGAATGAGGAGCAGGATATTCCAACTGAATATCACGATGCAAAACAAAAGTGAACGTCCTTGCAATAACAGCCTTTTGAAAAGTGTTCCAACAACATCAGATTAGGTTTGTTTTTAACTTGCATTGATCCGAATCAACGCAGTCCCATCAATGGATCACACCACAAAGAACGAAAATATACTGATGTACGTATATGCCATCCGCATTCGCCACTGGGTCTCGTCATTACCCGTTAGGTTAGCTAACTAACGACAGAGCGGGGACTGGACTAGCGCGGATGTAAAACATATACAACATCTACTAATATATATACCAATATATTATATTTCGCTCAAGGCGTGATAAGAAATGCAACATCACAGAAATGTACAGCATCACAGAACAATACAGATATCTGGGATCCCCGGGTTTCACAGAGCCACTACTGAAACCCGACGTTCCTCTGGTCGTGTGGATAGCCTGTGCAATGAAACCCTAGACCCCTACGGGCGCGGCAAGTCACCCGCCAAAACCTGAAGCGAGGCAGCCCCCTTCAGTACCGTGAATGGACAACCCAGCACTTCACGGAATCCGGCAACTTGGGCACCCCTCCTGGGTCAACCTGTACCCCCTACGAGTGCGGCGAATAGCCCGCCAATCCAAGAGTGAGGCCCCCTCCGTCTCAATGCCATGAGATGCGGGCCCGTTGCTCTCTGGAACCCGGCTATCCATGCACCCCTCCGCGGGGTAATCCTAGTACAGAAAGTAAAACATACATACAACGGGTGCATCGACCGCAACCTGGCCGTGCCCCAAAATAATAATACAATCAGGCAGTGACGGCAGTCCACATGTCGGACGCTCGCCCCGCAATATCAAATGTACATAATACAACAACAACTGTACTAGCATTGCATCCAGGCTATCCCCCACGACCAATCCGCAACATCACAACATAACACAGAACATCAACGTGAAAGTCACGTTCGCAAATCCGTCTAACCGGGCTATAGCAGTTAGACTGGATTTACCGATCAAGTGACATTCACGGTCGCAGATATAATGTAAATACTGTGAACTAATGTGTTTAAAATATTCGATCGATTAAATTTTATCAAGTGGGCCCCCAAGTACTACTGTAGCACATCAAGAAATTCTGGGCCCAAATATAATATTCCAAAACCCCTATTTTTAACCCAGAAAGCGACTGCAAAAATTTGATACAGCGAGGACACCAATGTGCGGCGGAACCGCGGCCCAAAGGGGGTTTTGGCCGCGGTTCCGCGCTTCAGTGGTCGACTCACTGTGTCGAATTTCTACAGAGTGCTTATAATTTCCAGTACATCACCTTTCTACAACCTGAAAAAATTTTCGACTCCAAAAAATTTCAACAGAAAACTGATGTGAACAAAAACGCGGATTTTGGAATTTTGGTCGATCGGAAATGTAAACACATTAAACAAAGCTAGACTAAGTTAATGGCGAGGCTCTGATACCACTGTAAGTGCACGGCGGCACCCCGGCCGTCAATCCGACGCCGGAATGCGGAAGCGGTGATAAACTTTAATTTTGCGAACTTAGCAAACCGGCACCACCGCGCACTAAACACCCGTATCGAAACATTAACTAGTCCTAGCTAACTACAAGAGGGGAAGGGAGATATACCGACTGATCCGAGTCCTCCGGTCTTCTCATCGTCGTCCCGACCTCCCGCGGAAACTCCGGTCGTCGCCTCCTCGCCTGAAGGGCACCACATCGCCTACGTCTTTTACGGGCTTCCACCTCAATGCCGAGGCAACTCGGGCGCGAAGTTGGCTGGCCGACGCGTCCAAGATTTGCTGTAGAATGTGTAGTGAAGAACCATGTCTCATTTGGGGTTCATGGAGGTGCCATTTTGGTGGAGGGATGATACAAGAATTATGTGGAGGAACTTGGGGATATTTGGGAGCATGAAATGAACCAAATACCCACTCCAAAAATTTGGACAGCCCATGAGGGAAGTGGCCGGCCATGCAAGTGAGGGGAGAGTGAGAAAATGAGAGTGTCATCCAATAATCCAAAGGAGAGAGAGAGAAGGCTATCATGCAAAGAATCATCATAACAACAATTCCAATACTCAACCAACAACCATGATAGCTAAACCAACCTTACACTCCAACACCACCATCATCACCTCACAAAGTCAAGCAATCATGAACTCAAGAAAGGTCAAGGGATGGGGCTCCATCATGCAACCATCATGATACAAATATATGCAAAGAACACCCTCCACAAATGCCTATTTGCAACAATGCAAATAAGCCCTCCTCCGCCATTCTTCGGCCAATGAACGATACAAAGGAAATTGGCCGAAACGGAAGGCAAACTGGCAACTCCAGAAAACTGGTCCCGTAATAAATTACAGGAAAACCCCGATACTGTGCATACACACCCGCATCTGTATTCCAACGGAAATACAATTACAATGAGACAAAAATCTACACTGTACTATACTAGGATCCGGCTTAAACCAAAGCCGGCTAGTAATATCCGTCCGATCCTGATCCGTGCAATACCGCACGTATCTGATCGAACCCTGCCATATAACCATACGGCCAGTAGTACAAACTGTCCGATCCTGATACGTGCAATATCGCACGTATCTGATCGGACCTTGCCATATCTCCATACGGCCTCTACAGCTTTTCGCCCGAAAGCTTGAGTAACCGAATGTGGGGGACTCTAAAGACTCGTCAACACCTTGGTTGTGGATTTAACCACTAGCACGTCAGAGGTATAAGCCAATACGTAACGGGCTACCAGGTATTGACTAAAAGGGACGTCTGCGAGAGAACTCAGCCTGACAACCCTACTGAGCCTGTCAGTGACAATATCCGTACAGTCCGGTCCGTTCGTCTATGAGCATCGCATGGCGGGCCTAGGGGGTTGGTAAATGTCAGACCCCCAAAAGCGGTACAAGTCGTGTAGGAGTGTAGCCCAGAACACCCTGAGATATTACTGGAATATCTACCAGTAAATCTCCTTGCCTCGGCCGAGGGCTTCGTGTAATGGCTCTCCTAGACACAGCGCGACCTCACCCCCAATACCGGGAGAGACGAACCCCTGAAGATGCGCTCACTGCCTCCACGTGGCTCGGGACTGTACCCAACTAAAACCTGTTTGCATGACTCCTTTGAGCCGTGGTAGGGTAGTAATCAAAGTACAGTGGGAACTCACACGAGACAAATGACGATCCCAGGTCGATGAACTAACCTGTACACATGTCACCAGGGAACTGCCATCTGACGTCTGGTATATGACCAACTAGCATGTTCCCGGCGAGTCCTGTCCGGTGTACTCATAATCGAATGAGCACCTGTATACATCTTAGGTGAACTAACTGACACCAGTGGCTTGTGAGACCGGCCACCGCCCCTCGTCGGGGTCTCGACTGTATACACTAGTCTACTCTGGAGTATCGATGCCCTATCTCGAAACTCCCACGACTAGGGACCATTTAAGGATGTGCTTATAGACTACCAGCTCCCACGTATATGATCGCCCTCATATTGCTGGTGGTCAAGCAAGAATCCTAGGGGCTCTATCAACGTGCAATAGTGACCTTTCAGGTCACCTAAAGCAGTACACGATGATAAAGATAAACCAGATAGCATACTATCATCTCGAGTAAGACTGTCCTACTGGGACAGGTCCTCCCTCAATCATTGCAATCACGTACCTGTGATCCAATAATTGACTCTGAGGGCACTATCTCCAACAGCGCGTGCATAGCAACCCTACAGTTTAGTGGTATCAGAGCCAAGCTAGAGCTTTAGGCGAAGTCTAGGCGAAGTTTAAAGTCCGATCGAACCCAGAAAACCCGATATACCCTAGTTTCTGGAAATTTTTCAAAACTGTGATTTTTTTCATATTAAAAATACCCAAAAAATTCAGCAGGCTATTTTAGGAATTACTGTGAAACCCGACCCCCTAAATCGCCCAAAGCGCCGCGGAACCGCGGCCAAACCCTGGTATTGGCGGCGGTTGGCAAGAAGGAAGGATTGAGGGATAGGGTTTGCATAGTAACCTCCGTAGCTAATTCCTGATTCTTCTGGGAATTTTTTATTTTCACTCCAGTGTTGTGTTTTCTGGGTTGTATTGGGTACTTAAAGATTCGATCGGATATTTTAACTTTGTTTAGTTTTGTCCGGATAATTTTTAGAAACTGTTAAAAGTTCGAACGGATAACAATAACTCACTTTTTCCCCTGTCGGAAAATTTTTCAAAAGTTGGATTTTTTTTCTCGTGTTTAAGAACGTTCTAAGTCGTGCAAGTAACGCGGTGGACCCTCTAGAAGACAACAAACCTTAACTCGATTATGTGACCGTCTTGAACTGCCTTTTGAACCTTAGGGTTTGGGGCAGTACGGCGTGCCACATGTGAGGCGTTGGCTTGACCCTTCTACGGCTGGACCATTGGTACTGTGGCATGTGATGGATGTTTTTAAACTGATTTCAAGTGTTGAGATATATTGGGGAAATATTGGGTGTTTGATTATTCGATCGGAAAGTTTAACTTTGTCTATTTATCTGGAATGTGATACAATATTTGGAATCCACAGGTAGTTATGAGATAACTAATTTGAATATTATAAACATAGCAGTTTAGTCCCAGATGATGGGTTGCCACGGAATTTTGATGTGATCAAAAGTCCGTCGCAATCACGTAGCGTACGCGGATACTTGCCGGGTAAACTTAATAGACAGCCATGCCCCATAGCCCCGACCAAGTGACTGTAGGAGAACCCCGTCGCCGAAAGCATCCGTTCGGGTGCTCACGGCAGCGGTGTTCCGCCTTATTGCACTTCGTCGACGGCATCTGGGGGTGCGGCCGTCTACTAAAGTTTGCGACGAGCATTCGATCAGGACGTCGGGAATCTTGTTGAATTGCCCGACTTGATATTGAAAAGAGTTTTCGATAATGAGACTAAAATGCGGGGTTTATAATTGTTAGGCATGAGATGCCTAAGGAATTCATTTGGTTAGGCATGCGATGTCTAAGGAGGTTGCGGATTCTAACTGTTGTAGTTTTACACTTTCTTTTCTGTGACCGTAAGCGTAGTATGTGGTGTATCGACGGCTTCGTTGCTATACATCAACGACAATCGGGATACGCATACTTGCTTACGTTGATGATATGAGATATTTTGTGTTGCTATGATATGTTATATTGGATCATCGCGTTTTGAATAGCCGGGGGTTTTATGTGAGATGAGAGTTTTTTCTTTTTCATTCATGTAAAATTCATTTGTATGTAATATTCTTTTATTGGGGCACTTCCAGGTTGCGGAAGCTGTCACCGTTGTATATTATTTACTTTTCCGCATTAGGTAGACCCAACGCGGGGAGCACAAGTAACCGGGTTCTAAGGTCCAGTGGGAGACCATCTCGAGGAGTCGAGACCGGGTCTCCTAACCCTAGAATTGGCAGTGTTACTTGCCGCTCTCGTAGAGGTCTAGGGATGTGGGTTTGGCTATTCATCGCGACCGTGGAATCCGTGTTTTATACAGGCTAGTATTTAAAACACGGACGTCCTAGTATATCCAATATTTCATATATGTTCTTCTGCTGCCATGTTCTGTGATGAGATCATATTACTGCCTGAGACGAATGTTTATATTATATATATGTTATATTGCAGATTTCGTTTTCAAATGTGATGCTTGCGAAGCATATTAAAATGGGACTTCATTAATGAGATTAATGAAATAAAAGAAACCTAGAGATGTTGTAGAAACTTGTTTTAAAAACTGGTAGCTACAGTTCTTGCTTTGCATTGCGGTGTTCCTTGTATAACATCCTGCACCTTATTTGATAAGGAAAGGACCGAGATCCCTTCACCGGGAGTGACTCCTTTAGCAATGACTGGCAGATGCTACACCTCTCGGTTTGTCTTTTGATTGCTTCTATAGTTCTTGCTTTGCATAGTGGTATATGTGATATATCCTGCACCTAATTCGATGAGGAAAGTGCCGACGATCCCTTCACCGGGAGTGACACCTTTAGCAAAACTAGAAAAGCCTAAAAAACACTCCATTTAAAATCAGTCGATTCTACAACGATATCAAGTTCATTGCGCAATAGGTTTTCAGAAAAACCTGTCGTAACCCTCCGTCATTTCAGATAAGTTGTATATAGTATTCGTGCTACATTTGTTGGCTTTCGTCAAGGTGTAGTGTGCGGTAGCTATCTGCTGCTTATCTGCTGCATATGATGCGATTGGATTAGGGTAGTCGTGCGGCTTTGTTGGCTTTCGTCAAGGGTCGTGCTGGTGGGTTTAATTCAATCAAGAAATGACGGGTTGGACTTGACTAGTAGCCTATGGTTTGTTGGCTTTCGTCAAGGTCATAGGATGCTAGAGGTAAAATATTATTGGGAATTTCAAGTATTGAAATTTGCAATGAGATTGCATACCTTCTATGAGATAGTTGGATCCCGATACCCGCTGCGAGTAAGAGTTACTCCTGGGAGAGTTTTACACATTACAATTAGCCGATCAAGTAGGTGTCTAGAAAGGTGTTAACGGGGTTACGCCCCTGGGAAAACGAGATTTACTTTAATTAGGTTCGTGCGAAAGCACGGGGGACCTCCCTCAAAGTACCGACACTGGCCTGGCTGAAAGATTGGCGAACTTGTAGCGTGTAATTAATCCCGGCTAGTCTTTCCTTTTAAGGTTTGAAAGAAGATTTGATTAAAACAGTGGGAGACATCTTGATTAGATATATTAGATAACCAATCTAATCTTGCAAGAGCATACGCTGAGTGTTTTCTTCTCTCTCTCTCCAGGTAGCGACCATATCACGCCTTAATCAAGATAATAATACGGATATATTGACCGAACCCGCTTGTTATACTGAGCTGGGGAACGTTGGTCCCGCTCCAACTTATAATTATTATAAGACAGAGCAGGAAATTGGGGATTACCAGAATTCCCGTGCCGCCCAAACGAAGAAAGTGCATGCTGATGCATCTTCTTCGGGTGTATTCATTACATAGAACTGTTTCTCAGTATCCTTTACGTCCTGGGTATGTGATACCGCATCAGGATCCCACATATGTAATCTGTTACATGGGCTACAGATAGGTAGAGAACTGAGAACGGGTGATAAGTTTCATGAGACAGAAAACGGTGCAAGTATTGCAGCCAAGTCTGTTGGTCACTATCACCCTGTATTACCAGAATACATTGATTATGAACGAATGTTATTAGATACCGAACCTGATATACAAAATCATATCAGTCTCTTTATTAGTAAAGAAGGATATAATTTTGTATTGTTGGATAATATTTTGAACATTTCCTATATCAAGAGTTGATCGGTTCAGGCACGATATCTAAAAGTATTGACGTTCTAAATCAAACTACAGTTCTTAGTATACGGAACACATACAAGAGGAAGAGTTCAGAAATGAACAAATCCTTCTTGAGGCATTGTAGACTAGGTCATATCAATGAGACCCGACTAGCTGAAGTTACATATAGATGCATATTTAAATTATTTTGAATTTACATCTTGTGAAACTTGCCGGTCATGTCACAAAGATAAGATGACCATAGCTCTGTTTATTGGGAACAGAGAAAGAGTTAGTGAACTCTTGGGATTGATACATGCTGATGTATGAAAGTCCCCTGTCTACATATGCCAGGACCGGTTCTTTTTACTTCGTTACATTCTCTGATAATCTCTCAAGATTCAGACATATGTTCCAGTTGAAACACAAGTCCGAACCTTTTGAGATATTCACAGAATATAAATTAGAAGTAGAGAACCAAAATAGGGGTATAAGTATTATGTCCTTTGATGAGATCAAGGAGGAGAATACTTAAGCATGGAATTCCTGGACTATTCTAAAGGAGAATGAGATTCTGTAAGAATGGCTGGATGCTTAGTGATCTGAGATGGAATCCTTATACACGAACAAAGTATGGACTTTGGTTGCTTTATCTGAAGGGTTAAATCCCCATCAGGAGCGAGTATATCTTGAGAAGATTACTTGGTGTACATGGAAAAGTTGAGACTTTCAAAGCTATGCTTAAAGTCCATCCAGATCCTCCTTGCCACGGCTACATACCATGACTACGATATCTGGTGGTTGGGTGTCATGACTGCTTTTCTAAATGATGTTTTAGAAGATAGCGTCTATAAGTACACAGCCAGAGGGCTTCGTAGACAGTGGAAGCAGCGGAAACGTGTGCAAGATGCTTTATAGGATAAAGCAGGCATCGCGGAGTTGGAACATCTGTTTTGATGTGGTAGTCAAAGAGTTTGACTTCATCAAATTGGTAGATGAACCTTGTATATACAAAAAGGTAGTAGAGAGTATGGTGGTGATCCTCGTAGAGTACGTGGATGACATACTCTTGATAGGGAAGGAGTTTCCGATGCTACGCTCGGTCAATCTCCGCTTATCACAAGGATTCTCCATATAGGATCAAAGTGATACCTCCTGAATCCTGGATTTTGGATCTATGAGATAGATCTAATTGGATGTTAGGATACTCACTAGTTGTAGTGAGATGGTATCAATCGATCCTGGGGAGAATCACTGGAAAGGTTCCAGGGTGATAAGGACGACTGAATGTCAGTCGTAGGCATTGTCTTTACCCTCAGTGGAGGGACAGTATGTTGGAAGAGTTCCAAGCTAGATACCGTGACATACTAGACGATTAAAGGCAAGATACATCATTACCAAGGATGCTACCAAAGAGGCAGTCTGGATATGTATAAGTTCATGAGATGAACTTCGTTCCTACCATTGTGTGACAATGGAGTTGTGGCTTTAGCCAAGGAACTACCGTCCCATCAGAAATCCAGATAAAATTCTTAGGCAGTATCACCTGATCATGGAGATGGTTGATCTCCAAGGTGATCGAGGTTAGGAGAGTAGACACAGATGACAACAGCGCGGATCCACTCACAAATGCCTTTTTCCCAGTAGAGACTTTTATGGGATGGTTGAGTATGAGATACTTCAACCGCAGCTAATTGTTGGGTATGCGATACCATAACCGATGGCCCTAGTGCAAGTGGGAGATTGTTAGTTATATGTATGCCCTAGAGGCCATTACTGTACATACGATGTATATTCTAGTGGATGCTAGGACATATATAGGGAGGACTTTCTTGCTCGACATGATAGTATGCTATCTGGTTGTACTTTATCTTAACATGTACTCAGATTGTCTCTATGTTACATGTTGATAAAGCCCTTAGGATGTGTACTCGACTACTGGGACTATGATGAGATTATACTAGTAGGGCCAAGGTAGTCGACGAGTACATCCTATAACTGTTCCTAGTCGAGAGTGTATCGAGACAGGGCATCGATACACCAGAGTAGACTAGCGTATACGCATCTTGACCCATATGATGGGCGATGGATGATCCCATATCCATCGGTGTTTGACATCAAGGATGGTGTACGGGTGCTCAGTGGAGACTGGGTACACTGGACGGACTCGCCGAGAACTCCCAGATGGTATTATACCACACGTCAGATGGCAGTTCTCCGGTGACACTGGTACAGAGTAGTCTGTTGACCCGAGATCGTCATAGAGTCTTGTGTGATTCCCACTGTGCTTTGATTTCCATCATACCACGTCCAAGAGGGCGTGCAAAAAGGTGGCTTTTGGGTACAGTCCTGAATCACATGGAGGCAATGAGCGATAGGTGGGAATTTGTCTCTCCCGGTATAGGGAGTTGATGTTGTGCTGTGTTCGATTGGCTATAACCGGAAATCCCTGGCCAGGTTTGCTGAGATTTACTGGTAAGTGTTATCAGTAGTTTCTCGAACTGTTATAGACCTCATATCAACACGACTTATCGAGCTACTGGGTCTGACGTTTACCACCCCTAGGCGAGATATGCAACATATCAGACGACGAGACCGGACTGTACGGGAGTGTTACTGTTTGGATTCACAGGAGAATGTACATGCTTGCTTGTTGATTATCTGAGCGCTCAATACCTGGGTAGCTGTTACGTTTAGCTGACCGCTTGCAGCTTGTGGGTGTTTGATATGATCATCACCTACTGCCGGCGTATTGACGATTCTTTAGAGTCCTACACAGAGGTTTCTTGACTCAGGAAAAACGGAGTAGGGGCACATATGTGATATGTGCGGGACCGAGGATAATACGATATGAGATACCGTATTATATTCTCGCGATATTTGATATCAGCCGGGTCATCGGATCAAGTGTTGATTCGATGAATCGGTACGGATAAATATTAGTCGGTTATATGCTATATAGCCGGATTGTCGGATCAAGTGTTGATTCGATAATTTAATGTATAATAATATATATATGATATATTAAATTACATTAACTAATATTAGCTCACTAAAAGATTCTTTTTCTCACTCGGTTAATACATTGATATATATGCGATATATGTTAATAGTATTATTTTCTTTTGTTGCAAATATATAATATATATGTGATATATATTATTGTGACATGATATGATTTATTATAAAACATGTTTAAGGATGATATAAAAGGATTAGGGTTTGATTAGGGCTAGCACCTTCTTGTTCATTCTAGAAGGATTCTATTTTGTCATGATAAAGATATTTTGTTATGACTCATGCTTTGACCTAACCAAACCCTAACTCTAGTTTATTCTCTACATTGGTTTAGCCTCTCATCCTTGACCATGGTTTGATAATCAATCATATATTCTTGATTACTAATCATCACAAAAGGATTCTATCATAATTCTTCATCTTCTTCCTTGATCTTTCTTCATGGAAAAAGCTTACTAGCTTTTTCAAGTGATGAATAAATATGAGAAAAAGATAAATAAAGAGAGCAAAAAATCCTACTTCATCATCCTCATCTTCCCTTGCTATTTAGATGAGGGTGTTCACATCATTTCATGAGTGTTAGCTTGTGTTAACGAAACATCAAGGTAGATCATCTTTGTATCGAAGATCGGAAGCAAAGGTTGCATCTTTCTCTTCGTGGAACCTCTCGAGAGTCCGGAACCCGATGATCGCAGCGAAGGGACCACAACACGGAGCATATGAAGTGAAGGACCGGATCTACAAAGGTTGTAATCCCTCTCACTTAGGGTTAAAGTTGTTAACATGTTAGTTTTCGCCTAATCTCTAGTTTAAAGATCCGTATTCGGGTTGTTCGGCACGGCTAATTTTTCAATCGGGCATGGTTGATACCTCGTAGACCCTTGTGCGCGTGCATAGCAACCCTACAGAATACGTATACACTTAAATATATATTATATTAATATGAGGCTTTGAGGATAAAGGTAGATGTTAGGTGTTCATGGATTAGTTTAGTGTTAGTCGCAAAACCCTAGATTAGTTGTTACACCCACACACGCACACACACACATGCATACATCTATGTTATTACCTATGCGTATATCGGGATATGTGTTTATGTGTTCACATGGGTATGGGACTATGTGTTCACATACTGGATTTAAGGACAATGTTTGGGATTTGAGGTGAGTCGATGAACTTGATTTGAGATCGTGAGATCGGTGATATAGCAGGATTCGTATTTGAGATACGTCCTGATGTTATAGCGGATCTTGGGACGACGATACATGTGAATAGCGTTATAAATTGAATGGTTGACATGTGATCGTGATATGAGATATGATATGTTAAGATATTCATAATAAGTTGCATTAGGCGTTGTATTCCTCTTTATGACGATATATGATGATGATATCGGTTTGTATGAGGCTGTAGATCATCAGTCAGATCATGATTAGATTGATTATATTAGTATCGTACTAGACGTAGATCAGTACCCGGATTATGATCTTGGATAAAGAGGATACCAGATGAATAATGTGATATTGACCCGTACCCAGATTTGGGATGTCGTACGACGGATTTACGTACGAGCTATATATTGATGTTTGATCCGCAATCTTGACTTGAGAATATTTGATTATCGATATGTATCAGATGTGATATTATCGAGGCGGGATCACCGACTATATATATATATATCTGTGTGTGTGTGTGTGTGTGTGTGTGTGTCGACTCAGATGTTAGGCGGTTTCCTTACCTTTAGTTTTGCTTGTTAGCTCGGCCATATAGTTTAGGGTAGTTGTTAGACTAGATTTATATTTAATGTAGATTTGTTATCATTGTGTCTAGTATTTAGCTCCCGCTCATTATTGTTGTTCGCTCCGCACCGCATACTTATATTGTGATTCCTATTTGCATTGTTGATATCATGTTGTTAGGACACCAACACCATTACCGATGATGCGTATGTACCACGTACACTCACTTGCTGACTCACACACATCTTCATCGGTAATTGCCATGCCACGTACACTTTAGAAATACTATTGCATTGACATAGGATGTTAGCTAATAATTTAGACATGATATTAGTGTACTTGCCTTATATGTTAGATTAGACATTGTAGTTATTACTTGTTACATCATGCATGTTATTATTCATTGATAACATGGATTTTTATGTCTATATTCACTGTTTACATGTTATTGAGGATTTGGATTCGGATTTTCATGAGATTTCCTGGATTTGGGGGAAAACCGCAAAAAACACTTATAAAATTCTTTTTCTTTTTTAAAGAAAAGTGCGGTTTTCTCATGATGTATGAGTCTTCCACCATGAGTTTGCTGATGGATTTCGAGACCCGAGTTCGAGGAGTGGAGGAACCGTTTCGGGTACATGGTGGACCCGATGCGGTACCCCGGGGAAAGAGGATCGCAGATGATTGCGTTGAGCCTGGCAGGGGAGCACTACCGACCGGTGATTTTACCCGACGTGTCGGAAATCCGGAGGATACCGTCGTGGTCTTGAGATTGATGGTAGGGGGCGGTCTGGATTGACGGTGCCCTAGATAGTGAGATTGAGATATTGAGATCCTGAGATATTGAGACATTGAGATTTATGTTTTGTGTCGATGCTACACACTGTTTATGCTGATTTCATTTATGATACCTCTTTTAAAAGTACAGAAATCTCACTAAATTATGAAAGCAGTTTTATTCAGTACATGCATTCTGTTTCATGCATTCATACATCATCCATATGATATATTGCTACCTGAGGCACTGACACGGGCACATGGGATTACACTTGGGTTAGATATTTACCCTAGCCATGGTTATAGGCTGCTGGTTATATATTTGAGGACATATTATGATCGTATGACCAAGGATTGCGTTGTTCATGCGATTTCTGTTCGTAGATGTTTTTTACTCACGAGTTGGCAACTCACCCCCGTTGTGCCACAGTTCTTGCAGGTTTTGCCATACAGGTTTCATTACGACTTTGCTGGCACTGCTTCTTTCGGGTGACTTGCTAGTAGGTGGGTTTATTGGTATCGTATCCATCGTATTACTTTGTATAATATTATTCAGTTGTATCTAGTAAATTCTATCAACCAAACATGTATTTATTTTTGAGATAGAGACCAGTGATGTTATTCTTTCGACCTTAGAGTCGCGCGCTATAGTTCTGTGGTTTTCTTGTTGTTTTGAGTTTCCTTTTGAGTTTGATCCTCGCCCTTGGCGTTGTATATTATATTGCTTGTGTGGTTGTGACCGTCGATTGACGAATAGCTATCTCCCGCTTGGGGATGCCTTTTATTGATTTCGTATACTATTCATCTTGTATCCCGTTTGGGGGCCAATATTTACAAAGGAGACTCTGCCGAAATTTTCAGAAAATACTTTATGTTTTTTTAAAAAGGCATAATTCGGCTTATGTTATTAAAATTACTTGTTTTAAGTTGGTTTTTCCTTCACTCTACTACTTTTCTTGGTTTGGATTTTTTGGTTTTCGGCTTACTTAGATTACTTACGCCTCGAGACGTTTCGTAGTTTAAGTGCCGGTCATGTTCCGTACTTTCGGGACGTGACAATAGAGTCATCGCTTTTGCTTCCCTACATCTAGAGGAAGTACGAGCAGGATATCCCACTCATGATCTGGAGATGGCCGCGGTGGTCGTGTGTTGGATATTTGGAGACACTACTTGTTCGAGAGTCGTGTCAGATTTTTACGGACCACCAGAGCTTAATATACATCTTCCTGCAGCGGGTGTTGATTGTTGAGACAGTCTTCTGTAGACTTACAGTTCTTGTGCAATCGTTGAGTACAGCTTATGTTCTCCTCAACTGAGGGGACAACTTGCTCATGTCCGCGCCCGACCACTTTTCCTTAATCGCTTTCGCGAGGCACTGCCCGCCGATGCTCGTTCGTCAAAGATTCTTGAGCATACTTGGTTGGGTAATGATTCTGAGTCCTTAATTTGTGACAAGGGTGTTCTATGTTTAGGGATGCGTTTGTGTACCTGATACTATTGGGTAGAGACATGAAATCCTAGAGCAGGCACATCTGTCAACTCTCTGTACTCATTCATGTTCCACCAGCATTTGACTTGACTTGTGAGATAGTTACGGGTGGGCAGGGATGTAAAGAGAAGTTTCGGGTTTCGTTTCAAGGTGTCTGTCTTATTGTGTGCTTAGGTTGAGCATCTGAGACCGGTTGGAGAGTTGCAACCTTTAACCGTTCCGAAGTGGGACTGGGAGCAGATCTCCACGAATTTCGTTATGGTGTCTACCCAGGTTTAGTCAGGGTGTGACTCCATTTGAATGTTTGTCGTCCGGTTATACTCGGTTTGCTCAGTTGTCCTTTGTTAAGTTTGTGCGTTGCACGGAGTTCCTTCATGGGTCGTATCCAAATAGGGCACCCTATTCGCTTTCCGTCTTGGGCAGGAACTTCAGGAAGCCTTGGTTACTGGTTAAGCTTTAGCTCCATTTTTCCATCGCATGATGATGGTTTTGTGAGAGCGGGCTAAACCGACTCTGAAAGATATGCTTTTGCGTACGTATTAATTGTTGTCGGCAGTTGGGATCGTCACTTGCCATTGTTAGGATTCTCCTTCGATAGCTGTTATCAGGAGGCACTCCAATGGGCAACCTTTAAGTTTTGTATGTTAGGTGTTGTCGATCTCCAGTCTGTTTTTCTGATTCTGCGTAAGTAGGATTTTTGGACCCCAGCTAGTCTAGAGACTTCGGAGATGATCCAGTTGGTTCAGGTCAGAATGAGGATAGCCCAGTGCAGACAAAGGTCTTATGCCGACCGTTGTGGTCGCAGACTTGAGTTCGCAGTGGGAGCTCATGTATTCCTACGGATTTTTCCGATGAATAACATGTTGAGTTTTGGGAAGCTTATCCCAGGATTGTAGGTCCTTTTGAGATCCTCAAGCGAGTTAGTTCCGTTGCCTTTAATTTGGCACTTCTGCCCAGATTATTGAGTATTCACCCCGTATTCCTTTTGTCGATACTTTGCAATTACCTTCATGACCTTTCTAACATGATTCAGCACCAGACCATTTAGCTTGGACTCGATCTTTTCGTTCACCAGCAGCCAATTGTGTTAGTGGTTCGGCAGGTGGAGAAACTTCGGTCAAGGGTCTTGCCATTTGTGGAGGGTTTTCTTGGGCTTAGCCGTATACTGAGGTGATCACTTGGAAGGCTGCGAGCGAGATTTGGGAGTTTTGTAATCTTCTTTTTGAAGGTACGCTTAGTGAAAATTTTAAATTCGGTGATGAATTTTTATAAGGGGGGGGGGGGGAGATTGTAACGTTTTAGAAATCGTTTTGCGAATTTTTCCGTTTTAGGGTAAAATAGTCGGTATTTTCCGTTTTAACCCGATTTCGATAAAACGTCCGTAGAAACTTGCTGGCACCTATTTTAGCTAAAATAAAGCTAGTGCGCGAACTTTGGGGGTGTTTGGGAGGTTTTGGTTCAGATAGAATTTTTCCTAAATAAAATATTATTTTAGCCGGTAAAATATGCGCGTAAATCGGGAAATTTCTTCTAAATAAGAATCATTAGAAATCATCACTACAATTATTTTAGAACCTTCTTTTAAATATCTATATTTTTTTGGTCAATGGAATTAAAATTAAAAAAAGAAAAGAAAAGAAAGAAAGGTGGCAAAATGCATTTAATGAAGCATTTATTGTATTTTTACTAAACTTTCTTCACTTAAATTCACAAAACACCCCCCCTCACCTCCTTGGCCAAGCCCTCTCCCCAAATTTCTGCCCTCATCATTTTCAAAGCTCTTTTCTTCGCTTTTTGCTCACTAAAATGCTTCAAAATTCCCAAAATAAATCCACAAAATCCTAAATAAAAATAAAACCATCAATTCTCTTCACTACTAGCTTAGATCTTCAAGAAAAACATCATTTTTGGAGAAAAAAATGAAGGATCAAGTTGTTATTTGGTGTTCTTGTTGAGGTATAATTTTGAAAACCCTAATCTTAAATTGTTATGTTTAGATCTTTAAGTTAGTTAATTAAATGGTTATCATAGCTTTAAATTCTAGATTTAATTCATTATTCATAATTTTTGAGAAATTCAAATTAGGGTTAAAGCTTGACTAAGTATTTAATGTTAATTAAATTGTTAATTTGTGGTTAGAAAAAGCTTGACCTAGTAGAAAATGCTAATTATTGTTAATGAATACTTTGTTTAATTATGAAATATTGCTTACTAGGTTTTTGCTAAAACTTATTTTGCAAGTGTTAAAAATATAGAAATGGTTTAGATATCTTAGTTAAGCTATTATAAGGTGTTTGTAATCGCTAGATATGCGTTAGCTTGAAACTAGTGTGAAATATTGCGATAAGTTGTTTACTAGGTTTCGGGGTTTTTCTGACGTGGTTTCAATTGGTCGCTGCGAGATTATATCTATTATATTTCTCGCATTTAGTTGTGTTGTGTTGCGCGATCGGGACGATCGAAGTCTATACTTGGTGTTTCGTAGTTTAGCGACCCTAGTTAGGGTTTTTGACCGATGTCGTGCGCGTTAGATGCGCTAAGTGCGCAGTTTAATTTTCTGGCTGTTTTCATTGCTTTTCGTTGTCTTTTCGTCGATATAGGATATTTAGCTTATGTAATGTGTTTATGAAATTTTAGGTTCGCAAGCGGAGACTTCGGATGCTACGACAAAGGGAAAGCATATGGTAGGCTTCACTTAGCCAGGAGCGTTGGTGAGTAGATTTAACATCTACAGGGGAATCGCCCGCATGGCGTTATGCGTCTGGGCTAGAAATGACTTGACTTGTCGCATATTCTATTTCATATTTAGAATTGCGCATACACCCTACTGCTTAGTTAATTGTTGTGCTTGGACTAATATCCTTAGGACACTGCACTATTATTGACGGTTTATGTTGCACGAGCACTGATTGTATGCCACACACACCGTCAATAATTGCCATGACACGCACAACCCACTTATAGATATGATGTAGTTTGGTTAGGGACATTGAGACATTGATTCATATTTCTTTATGCATGTGACTTATAGCATACATGTATACCTATATGCTTACACATATGCCTTGACATACTTACATGCTAGTTACCTGTATACCTATAGGGTATTGTACCATTAGTGATAGGTACATACACACATAATAACATAGCTACATGTATACTTTGCATACATACTTCAGTTATAGCTACATGTTTACCTTTACTTGATGATATTTAGAATTAGAGAAAATAGGAACCACATGATATTTTATATTAACTTGCTGCAGTTAATTAGCGGCTTTTCCTTATATGGTTACATTTCAGTTTTATGTTGCATATATTATATTCATGGATTTTCGCATTTAGATATGGATTTTTCATGATGTTTTCTGGATTTGGGGACCATCGTAGTTCATGAAATTATGCATTATTTGAAAACCCGGCTTTCCTTGATATGATATTCCAGCATCCACCATGAGATTTATCGGTTCTGATATATATATACCCCATGCGAGGAGTCAGGGGCCGTATGAGGGTACACGGTTGGGCCCGGAGGTACCCCGGGGCAAAACGATTGATGGACCTTGCCGATTGAGCCTGGCAGAGGAACCATACACTCCGGTGACATTACCAATGACTCGGCGGTTATCATGGGGATACCAACGGGAGTCATGTGCGTATGGATACGTCGAGAGGCGAGGGTCAGAGCTAGGCACTCGAGCTTTCGGTATAGCGTATGATACGTACCTATCAGGGTGCCAGTTTTGGTGACAGCACCTGATAGATCACTATTTTGTATCGATGCTTGACACTTGGTTTTCATGATATTTTACTCCTAAGTATATA
Organism: Agapanthus africanus; assembly: GCA_030015575.1. Classification (NCBI taxonomy): domain Eukaryota; kingdom Viridiplantae; phylum Streptophyta; class Magnoliopsida; order Asparagales; family Amaryllidaceae; genus Agapanthus; species Agapanthus africanus. Next base: position 256,212,858 of record JASDDO010000012.1, on the reverse strand, counting down.
TAACAGTGGAATAGGACGCTGTTATATATGCATATACATATATATTAGTGGAATGGGACGCTAATATATATGTATACATATAAATTTATATACTTCATCATATTTATTCATGCAAATTTACCTAGAATATAAGAGATTCACTTGATATTGGATTTAAAACATTTGAGATTACTTGATATTGTACATAAAGGATATATGAGATTCACTTGACTTTGTACATTCAGGATATATGAGATTTATTCGATATTGTACATTAAGGATTTGTGAGACTTATATGATATGAAAGCCAATTTGGGGGCTGATTTGAGGAATTGGGATTTGGATTGTCTTGATGGATTGTGATCCTACCACGATGTCAGGATTCCGTGGAAATGACATGTTTCATTCCATACTCCACATTTATTTTTTATGCACTGTTTCATGTATTAGTTGTTCCTGATAGAGTACCTTTCATGACTGTTGCATTTACATAGCTTTATTTATATGCATTACTTCATGTGTTAGTTGTACCTGCTACAGTACCTTTCATGACTGTTGCATATATATATTTTCATATCATTATTGCATGATTATTGCATACCGATTGTCATATTATTATTTCTTCATGTATTAGTTGCACCTGCTAGTGTACCTTTCATGATTATTGCATTCATATGACCTTTTATTGCTATTAATTGCATATGTTAGATTCGCGTTGTATGTGCATACTTGCGATTACCTGCATATGTTATTTACTATTCACGAGTTGGCAACTCACCCTCGTTGTGCCATAGTTGTTTTGCAGGGTGTTCCCCAGAGTAGTCGAGGCAGGCTATTCATCTATCTCATCATCTTTTGCTGCGGATACCGCATCAGCTCACAGTGTGCAGTTTGATTAGGTGGATTTTGTGGTTATTCGTTGTTTTATTGTATATTCGTTGTGTCCATGTACTCTCCATCTACCATTATCTTGTATGACTTAGAGACTTGATGTGAGGACGATATTGTATATTTTGGGGACTTTGATGTCTTTTATGCAGTTTTACTTATATCGTCTTTTATTTCTTTGCTACGGCGTCGTATATCTGTTGTGGTGGTTGTTTTCCACCGTTGGGCGTGGATTTTCTCCCATTGGGGATGCTTTACTTTATATTTATATTGTACCGATTTTTGGGGTTGGTTTTTACAAAGAAGATGCTGCCGAAATTTTCAAGAAAGTAAATTGGACTTAAAAAATTTATCTTTGCGATTTTCAAAAGTTTAAACAATGTTTCTTATCTTTTCTTGTCTTTTAATGGTTTAGATTTCTAGTTTTTGGCTTTCTTTTACTGCGTTACGCCTGTAGACGTTGCGTAGTATTAGGGCCGTCACGTGCCAATTTCGGGTCGTGACAGCCACAGTTCTTGCAGGTTTTGCCGTACAGGTTTCATTGCGGCTTTCTGGCACACTGCTTCCCTTACGGGTGATTTGCTTTGGTAGGTTGGTTCTTTTGCATCAGAACTACCATTGTATCTGTATTACTCAGTTGTATCTAATAATTCCATCAACCAAACTTGTATATTATTTCAGACTTAGAAAACCAGTTGTGTATTATTTCGACCTTAGAGTCGCGCGATGTAGTATTATGGTTTTCATGATATTTTGAGTTTCTTTTGAGTTTTGATCCTCGCCCTTCGGCGTTGTATATTACTGTTTGCGTGGTTATGACCGTCGATTGACGAAGAGCTAGCTCCCGCTTGGGGATGCCTTTTATCATTGTATGTATGCTTTTATCATGTTGTACCCCGTTCGGGGCCAGTATTTACAAAGGAAACTCTATCGAAATTTTCAGAAAAGACAATAGATTTTAAGAATGCATATTCGGCTTACTTATTTAAAAACCTTGTTTTTAAAACATGTTTCTTCACTTATTAAAAATATTTTTCCTTCATTTATTATTTAAAATGGTTTTCGATTTCTGGGCTTTTGGCTTACTTGAATTAGATGAGGTCCTATAGAATTCAATGATTAAAGGGCCAGTCACGTGCTATTTCGGGTCTTGATAGTTTTCTCGGTTATGAGATGGATTTCGAACCCGATTCGAGGAGCCGGATGAACCGTATGCGGGTACATGGTGGACCCGGAGAGGTACCCCGAGGCGAGAGTGATTTCATGGAGGATGATGAGCCTGGCAGGGGGCACTACCTACCGGTGATATTATTTGGACTCATCGGTTATCCGGGGGATACAGACCGGAGTCATAAGATGGATACAGGCTGATCCGTTCTGCCGGAGCCCGCTGGCCGATCCCGCAGATGATACGGATGCCTGAGATATTGGGATTTGAGATATTGAGATACTGAGATATTGAGATTTATGTTTTGGTGTCGTTGCTTGACACTGATTTCTCCGATTATTATTGATGATACTCGATTTATATACATATAGAAATCTCATTAATTAAAGAAAACAGTTATCTCACTCATGATGTATTCTATTTTTATTCATAATGCATTCATACATCATATATCTGATATGTTGCTATCTGAGGCACTGACACGAGCACGTGGTATTGCACTTATATGTAGATGGATCAGGATATTATTTGAGGATATTACATGGTATGACCTAGAATAGCGTCATGCATGCGATTTCTGCTTTGTGATGTTTTCTACTCACGAGTTGGCAACTCACCCCCGTTGTGCTACAGTTCCTTGCAGGTTTTTCCGTACAGGTATCGTTGCGGCTTTGCTGGCACACTGTTCCTTCCGGGTGATTGCTTTGGTAGGTGGTTTCATTGTGTCACAGACCCGAAATAGCACGTGACTGGTACTTGAATCATATGAAGTTTATAGGACCATATCTAATTCAAGTAAGCCAAAGCCCAGAAATCTAAAACCATTTTTAATAAAATGTTTTGTTCAAATGTGCCGAATATGTGTTTCTAAAACATCAAGTCTTTTCTGAAAATTTTGGCAGAGTTTCCTTTGTAAAAACTGGCCCCAAACGGAGTACAACAAGAATAATATATATACGATGAATAAAAGGCATCTCCAAGAAGGAGCTAGCTCTTCGTCAATCGACGGTCACAACCACGCAAGCAATATAATTTACAACGCCGAAATGGGAGGATCAAAACTGAAAAGGAACTCAAAACCACAAGAAACCCATAGTAATACAATGTGCGACTCTAAGGTCGAAAGAATATACAACTGGTCTCTAAGTCTGAAATAATATACATGTTTGGTTGATGGAGTTTCTAGATACAACTAAAATATAAATAATGGTACAATGGTGGTCATGATGCGAGTGAACCCACCTAACAAAGAAATCACTCGGAATGAAAGCAATGTGCCAGTAAAGCCGCAACAAAACCTGTACGGCGAAACCTGCAAGAACTATGGCACAACGGGGGTGAGTTGCCAACTCGTGAGTAGAAAATATCACCGAGCAGAAATCGTAAGTATGACACAAACCAAGGTCAAAACGATCAATAAATATATCCTCAAAATAGTATCCTGAACCATATACACCTATGTGTAAAAAAAATCAGATAAGACCTGAAGCATGTAATAATGATGTCAAGGGTAACATCTATGCGTAAGGGTAAATCCCAGGTGCTCGTGCCCGTGCCTCAAGTAGCAATATGTCACATATATGATCTATAAATGCATGGAAACATAATACATATAAGTGAGAAACTGTTTTATTATCTCCAAGAGATTATGTATATAAAAACCGAGGTATCATCAATGAAATCATCATGAAAACGGTGTCTAGTATCGACACAATATATATCTCAATATCTCAGGCTCCCGCTATCCGGACTGGCCTGTATCATCAAATCTCGATACCTCAAATCCCAATACCTCGGGCTCCGTCAGTCCGGATCGGCCCATATAATCAATCACACGACCACGAATAGTATCCTCCGGATATCCGACGCGCCAGGTTAAATTACCGGTAGGCGGTCTGCCCCTGCCAGGCTCATCATCCTGTTAGTTATATGTATGCCCTAGAGGCCATTACTATACATAGGATGTATATTGTAGTGGATGCTTGGACATATATAGGGATGACTTTCTTGCTCGATATGATAGTATGCTATCTGGTTACTTTTTACCTTGACGTGTACACTGATTGTCTCTCTGTTATATCTTGGTAAAGCCCTTAGGATGTGTACTTGACTACCTGGACTATGATGCGGATCATACTAGTGGGGACATGGTAGTCCATAAGTACATCCTTCAAAGTCCCTAGTCGTGGGTGTATCGAGACGGGGCATCGATATGCCAGAGTAGACTAGCGTGTAGTTTTTCGACCCATACAGATGGGCGATGGATGATCCCATATCCATTGGTGTTTGACATCAGCGATGATATACGGGTGCTCAGTAGAGACTAAGTACACTGGACGGACTCGGCGAGAACTCCCAGATGGTATTATACCTTACGTCAGATGGCAGTTCTCTGGTGACACTGGTACAGGTTAGTCTGTAGACCCGAGATCGTTATAGAGTCTTGTGTGATTCCCACTGTGCTTTGATTTCCATCATACCACTTCTAAGAGGGCGTGCAAAAAGGTGGCTTTTGGGTACAGTCCCGAATCACATGGAGGCAATGAGTGATAGGAAGGGTTTCGTCTCTCCCGGTATAGGGAGTTGATGTTGCGCAGTGCTCGATTGGCTATAACAGGAAGTCCTTGGCCAAGGCAGCTTTTGGGATTTACTGGTAAGTGTTACCAGTAGTTTCTCAACCCGTTATGAGCCTCATATCGACATGACTTATCGAGTTATTGGGGTCTGATGTTTACCACCCCTAGACGAGATATGCGACATATCAGACGAACAGACCGGACTGTACGGTAGTGTTACTCGTTGGATTCACTGGAGTGTGAGCGGGCTTGCTCGTTGATCTTCTGATCGCTCAATACCCGGGTGGCCGTTACATTTAGCAGACCGCTTGCGGCTTGTGGGTGTTTGATATGATCATCACCTGCTGCCGGCGTATTGATGAGTCTTTAGAGTCCTACACAGGGGTTTCCTTGCTCAAGCGAAACGAAATAGGAGCGCATATGAGATATGTGCGGGACCGAGAATAATACCAGTATGTGATACTGTATTATATTCTCGCGATTTGTGACATTGATCGGTTATATGCGATATAGCCGGGTTATCGGATCAAGTGTTGATTCGATAAGTTGTTACTATAGATATTAGTCGGTTATATGCGATATGACCGGATCGTTAAATTAAGTGTTGATTTAATGATTTAATGTATAATTATATATTTGATATATTACTTTACATTAACTAGTATTGGTTCACTTAAGATTTGCTTTCTTACTTGAAAGTGTACATTGTTTATATGTGATATATGCAAGTGTACATGCTTGTATCATGCTTGATGATACAAACAAGATTGAGTGTATGAGACTTGAACCATATCAAGGTTGGATTAGGGTTTATTATTTTACTAAAAAAATAACAAAAGAGAATGACTTTGGTCAAAGTTATCAAGCTTCATGAAGCTTGATGAACATTGACAAAGTCAACTCTTTTGTCATTTGTTAAAGATATTAGCTAACCCAACCCTTAACCTTATGCTATGGTTAATTCTCTACATGAGTTAAGCATGAGGGCTTAACTCAAACATGGTGCCATGATTAAAAGGATAAGTGTTCATATTATTCTTTTAATGGAGATGATTCTTTCTTCTTCTTCATCTTCATCAAGCTTAAAAAAGCTTGCTAGCTCCAATGGCATCATGAGAAAAAGAGTGAGAAATCCAATTCTAAAGTGAACCCACTTCCTATTTCTTCATCCTCTACCACTTGCCATGTAGTATAGGGTGTTCTCTTCACAAAGTTTTCGACCGAGTGAAGGAATAGCTTGAGTTTGAGTCTCCCCGACATAGATCATCTTCGGCCTCGAAGTCAATGACCTAGCCCGATCATTTCTCCGACGAAACCATTTCTAGAGTCCGGGATCCGATGATCGCAGCGGAGGGACTTCAACACGGAGCTAAAGAAGTGGTGGACCGGATCTACAAAGGTTGTAATCCCTTTCACTTAGTAGCAAAGTCGTTTGCTTGCTTTTCGCCTTATCTTCTAGTTAACGATCTTCATTAGGGTTTCTCGGCACCCGAAAATTTTTGTTTGGCATGGTTGATGCCTTGTGGAACCACCTTAGTGTCCCTAGGAACCCTACAGTGGTATCAGAGCCTAGCTAGAGCCTTAGGCGAAGTGTAGACGATGTTAGAAATCCGATCGAACCCGAAACCCTAATCCGAGACCACTCTCTGTACATTTTTTCAAAACTGGGAATTTTGTGAATTAAAAATATGCAGAAAAATAAGCAGGCTTTTATAAGAATTACTGTACAAAACGGGACCCATAAATCGTTCAAAGAGCCGCGGAAACGCGGCACGAGCATGGCTCGTGCGGCGCTTCCGCGGCCGTACGGTCGCTTCTTTCAGATCTGTTTGCACAGTAATTCCTAACTTTGATTCCTGTATTTTCTGGGTATTTTTATTTTCTACTCAACAGTTGAGTTTTCTGGGATGTATTGAAGACTCGATGATTCGATCGAATTGTTTAGCTTTGTCTATAAGTTTTTCCAGATAATTTTAGAATATGTTAAAAAGTTCGACCGGATATAAATACCCACTTTTTCCCCTGTCGGGAAATTTCCAAGTGTTGGATCTTTCCATGGTTTAAAGACGTTCTGAGTAGTGCAAGTAACGCGATGGACCCTCTAGAAGACAACAAACCTTAACTCGATTATGTGACCGTCTTGAACTGACCTTTGAGCCTTCGGGTTTGGGGCAGTACGGCGTGCCACATGTGAGGCGTTGGCTTGACCCTTCTACGGCTGGACCGTTGGTACTGTGGCATGAAATGGATGTTTTTGAACTTATTTCAAGAGTTGAGCTGTTTCGGGAAAACTTGGGTGTTTGATTGTTCGAGCGGAAAGTTTAACATTTTCTATTTATCTGGAATGTGATACAATATTTGGAATTCACAAGTAGTTATGAGATAACTAATATGAATGTTATAAACATAGCAATTTAGTCTCGATTGATCGGTTGCCGCGGAATTTTGATGTGATCAAAAGTCCGTTGCAATCACGTAGCGTACGCGGATACTCGTCGGGTAAACTTAATAGACAGCCATACCCCATAGCCCCGACCAAGTGACTGTAGGAGAACCCCGTTGCCGAAAGCATCCGTTCGGGTGCTCGCGGCAGCGGTGTTCCGCCTTGGTGCACTTCGTCGACGGTATCGGGGGTGCGGCCGCCTACTAAAGTTTGCGATGAGCATTCGATCAGTTTATCGGGAATCTTGTTGAATTGCCCGACTAAATATAGAAAAGTGTTTTCGATATAGAGACTAAAATGCGGGGTTTATAATTGTTAGGCATGTGATGTCTAAAGAATTCATTTGATTAGGCATGCGATGTCTAAGAAGGTTGCAGATTCCAACTGTTGTAGTTTTACACTTTCTTTTCTGTGACCGTAAGTGTAATATGTGATATCGCCGGTTTCGTTGCTATATGTCAACGACAATTGGGGTGCGCACATTTACTTACGTTGATGACATGTGATGTTATGTGTTGCTGGATATGTTATATTGGATCGTCGCGTTATGAATAGCCGGGGTTTTTATGTGAGATGAGAGTTTTTATTTTCATTCATGTAAAATTTATTGTATGTAATATTCTTTTATTGGGGCACTTCCAGGTAGCGGAAGATGTCACCCATTGTATATTTTTTACTTTTCCGCACTAGGATAGACCCAAGGAGGAGGGCACAAGTAACCGGGTTCTGGAGTCCAGTGGGAGACCAACTCGAGGAGTCGAGTCCGTGTCTCCTAACTCTAGAATTGGCAGGGTTGCTTGATGCTCTCGTAGGGGTCTAGGGGTGTGGGTTTGGCTATTCATCACGACCGTGGAATCCGTGTTTTATACAGGCTCATATTGAAAACACGGACGTCCTAGTATATCCAATATTTCATATGATTCTTCTGCTGCGATATCTATGATGTGATCATGTGATGTTCTGTGATAGATACAGTATATAGTATATATGATATATTATATAGACGTTACTTATGTTTTGCACTCGCGCTAGCCCTGCCCCGCTCTGCCGTTAGTTACCTAACCTAACGGTGCACGAGGGGACATCGAGGCGAATGCGGATGGCAAAAGTGTACGTCGTATTTATCTGTGATGTTTAGGTATAATAAATGATAGGACTTCATTAATATGATTAATGAAAGAAAAAGAAACCTAAAGATGTTGTGGAATCGAATTTTCAAAAACAGGTAGCTACAGTTCTTGCTTTGCATCGCAGTGTTCCTTGTAGAACATCCTGCACCTTATTCGATAAGGAAAGGACCGAGATCCCTTCACCGGGAGTGACTCCTTTAGCAATAACTGGCAGATGCTACAACTCTCGGTTTGTCTTTTGATTGCTTCTATAGTTTTTGCTTTGCACAGTGATGTATATGATATATCCTGCACCTCATTCGACGAGGAAAGGGCCGACGATCCCTTCACCGGGAGTGACCCCTTTAGCAAAACTAGAAAAGCCTAAAAAACACTCCATTTTAAATCATTTGATTCTACAACGATATAAAGTTCATTACGCAAAGGGTTTTCTTAAAAACCTGTCGTAGCCCTCCGTCATTTCAGATAAGTAATAGTTAGTATTCGTGCTGCGTTTGTTGACTCAGTCAAGGCGTAGTGTGCGGTAGCTGATTAGTGCTTATCTGCAAAGCATATGATGCGATTGGATTAGGGTAGTCGTGCGGCCTTGTTGACTCAGTCAAGGGTCGTGCGGGTGGGTTTAATTCAATCAAAAATGACGGGTTGAACTTTACTTGCGGTCTATGGTTTGTTGACTCAGTCAAGGTCATAGATCGCTTGGGGCAAAATATTATCGGGAATTTCAAGTGTTGAAATTTGCAATGAGATTGCATACCTTCTATGAGATAGTTGGATCCTGATACCCACTGCGAGTAATTGTTACTCCTGGGAGAGTTTTACACATTACAATTAGCCGATCAGGTAGGTGTCTAGAAAGGTGTCAACGGGGTTACGCCTCTGGGAAAACGAGGTTTACATTAATTAGGTCCGTGCGAAAGCACGGGGCACCTCCCTCAAAGTACCGACACTAGCCTGGCTGAAAGATTGGCGAACTTGTAGCGTGTAATTAATCCCGGCTAGTCTTTACTTTTAGGGTTTGAAGGAAGATTTGATAAAAACAGTGGGAGCCATCCTGATTAGATAAAATAATAACCAATCTGATCTTGCAAGAGCGCACGCAGAGTGTTTTCTTCTCTCTCTCTCCTGGTAGCGACCATGTCACGCCTTAATCAAGATAATAAAACGGATATATTGACCGAACCCGCTTGTTATACTGAGCTGGGGAACGTTGGTTCCGCTCCAACTTATAAATGTTATAAGACAGAGCAGGAATTAGGGAATTACCAGAATTCCCGTACCGCCCAAACAAAGAAAGTGCATATGATGCATCTACTTCGGGTGTGTTCGTTACAGAGAACTGTTTCTCAAATGTCCTTTACGTCCTGGGTATGTGATACCGGATCAGGATCACGTATATGTAATATGTTACATGGGCTATAGAAAGGTAGAGAACTGAGAACGGGTGATAGGTTTCATGATGCAGAAAACGGTGCAAGTGTTGCAGCCAGGTCTGTTGGTCATTGTCACCTTGTATTACCAGAATACATTGATTCTGAACAAATGTTATTAGATACCGAACCTAATATACAAAATCATATCAGTCCCTTTATTAGATAAAGAAGGATATAATTTTGTATTGTTGGATAATGTTTTGAACATTTCCTATATCAAAAGTTGATCGGTTCAGGCACGTTATCTAAAAGCATTGATGCTCTAAATCAAACTACAGTTCTAAGTATACGGAACACACACAAGAGAAAGAGTTCAGAAATGAACGAATCCTTCTTGAGGCATTGTAGACTAGGTCATATCAATGCGACCCGACTGACTGAAGTTACATTTAGATGCATATTTAAATCAGTTTGAATTTATATCTTATGAAACTTGCCAGTCATGTCACAGAGATAACATGACCATAGCTCTGTTTATTGGAAACAGAGAAAAAGTTAGTGAACTCTTGGGATGATACATGTTGATGTATGTAGTGTTAGTGTATATGCCCTAGAGGCCATTACTGTATCATACTAGTTTGTATATTACTTGATGGAAGCTTGGGATATTCACAGTTGTATATACAATCTTGCTCGAAATGGTAGTATGCTACTTGGTTTGTCTCTGCTTTAATATGTGCATGTGTTTCTTTTAGTATATTGCTGGTATACATATTAGTAGAGCCCTTAGGATCTTTGCTTGATTACCAGCGTTGTGATGGCGCTCACACTCGTGGGAGCTAGGTAATATATAAGCACATCCTTATACAGGTCCCTAGTCGTTGGACTATCGAGACAGGGCATCGATACTCCGGAGTAGACTAGCGTATGCGCTTCTCATCCCAGTGTGGGAGACGGTCTGTCCCACAGCCGTCAGTACGTCGTACTTGAGATAGTATACGGGTGCTCGTTGGGTTACGAGTACACTGGACAGGACTCGTCGTGGACTGTTGGTTGGTATTATACCTATCGTCAGTTATCAGTTCCCAGGTGACATGAGTACAGCTTAGTCCGCTGACTTGACACTGTCACTTCGCCTCGAGTGTGTTCCCACTGCGCTTTGATTACTACCCTACCACGGCTCAAAGGAGTCGTGCAAACAGGTAGTTTTTGGGTGCAGTCCCGAAGCACTTGGAGGCAGTGACGGTTAGACAGGATTCGTCTCTCCCGGTATTGGGGGTTGACATCGCGCTGTGTCCAGGAGAGCCATTACACGAGTAGTCCCTGGCCAGGGCAAGCGAGATATACTGGTAGGATTCCAGTGTTATCTCAGGGTGTTCTGGGCTTCACTCCGGCATGACTTGTACCGCTATTAGGGGACTGACGTTCACCGCCCCCCAGGCCCGCCATGCGATGTATCAGACGAACAGACCGGACTGTACGGAGATTGTCACATACAAGCTCAGTAGGAGTTCAGATGGGGTTCACCTCGTTAGTCTTCTTATCGATATCTACCTGGGGACCGTTACGTACAGCTAGTGCCGCTTGCGGTCTGTGGTTAAACCCTCTGCCAGCGTAGTGTCGAGTCTTTAGAGTCCCACACAGAGAGCTATTCGCCTTTAGGCAAAATGAGTAGAGGTCGCATGGTTTTGCGACAAGGTTCGTTCACATCCGCGCACTTGTGCACGTTTGCTGTCCGGACAGTTTATACTAGCGGGCTTTGGTTTATGACGGATCCTAGTATATGATTTGGGATTGGTTTTTCTCATTGTATTCGTGTTCCTCGGATCACGAATGCGGGTGCGTATGCACAGTTGCTTGAGACAGAGGGAGAGGACTTTGATTAGGGTTAATGGCTATTGTCATTTTATTAACCCTAATGTTTATATATGCATTATAGTTAATTGATAATTAGTTTAAATGATTGTGCATGGTTATGGTTGTTGACCATTTGACCTCATTGACTTGTTAACCTAGGTTGACACTTTGACCATCATCATTTCTTTTGGAAGATGCTTTTTGATCTTTGCAAATTGAAATGATAATGGTCATGTCATGATTAACCATGAAAATTATCTAGCTAATTGTTCAATTAAAATAATTCACACATATTAGTGAGAATGGTTCAATTATTTTCCCATTTTCTATCATATCCTTTCTCTCTCTTGTTCTTCCTCTCCCTCAAGCTCTCTCCCTCTCATGTGTTGAGAAATACTTGAGCTTGAGAAAAACCCTCTCTTGATCTTCTCTACTCTCATCTAGGGTTCAAATATTAGCACTTCTTGCACCCTAGTTACTCCTAGCTTGGAGTTGAAGCCAAAGGTTGAGGCTTTCGGGTGGATCTTTCTTTGACGGGAGAAGACGACAAGGTGACCTCCTTCCACTACTTCTAGGAGCAAGGAGAGAAGGACAAAAAGACCAAAGGTATAACCTTTCTAGCTCTTAGCTAGTTACTAGTTAGCTTTTGCAAGTTTTTGTTTAGTAAAGATCCTTAAAGCATAGTCCATGTTGCCTATAGTTGATAAAAATCCGATTTTTATTATGTTTTCCGCCTCCCCGTAAGCACCGGGCTGGGCAACGTGGACTTACAGTGGTATCAGAGCCTAACTAAACATAAACTAGCTAAGTAGTGAAGTGTGTCGAAGTTCGAAACCGGAAAATCGAAAAACCAAAGTTTTAAAAACCCTAGTTCTGTAAAAAAAATTTCTGGTCAAAACAAAATTTGTTATACTGCTAAAATCGTCTCAGGATTTTCTAAAGATAACCACAAAACCCGGTCCAGTGATTCGTCTAAACCGCCGCGTTTCCGCGGCAATAGCAAGCTATTGCCGCGGAACCGCCGCCGATTGGACTCCTCACTGGGTCGAGTTTGGTGCAGTGTATCTCTGGCTAGGTTTCTGGATTTTTGAGATATGTTATATGTGCCCAGATTTTCCAGAATAGAAATATATTTTTGGGGGCCTATGTAAGTCCACGTTGCCACCCTCGGTTCTTGCGGGGAGGCGGAAACGGTATAAAAATCAAATTTTTAGCGCATGAGGCAGCATGGACTAACAAAGTCGGGATCTTTTCTAAACTAAACTAGCAAGAAAGCTAAAGAGAGTTAGCTACTCGGATAAAAGGTTATACCTAACTTGAACTCCTTCTTCTTGAAACCTTTGTAGAGTTTGATGGTGCTTTCCTCGTCGCCTTCTTCCGTCAAAGATGGATCCACCTGAGGGTTCAACCTTCGGGCTCTTTCTCGAACTTTGAGAGAACTAGGATCTTCGGCTTGCTAAACCTCTAACCCTAGAGTGAGTAGAGAGTGGCTTTGGGGTGCTTTTATCTCAAGGAGAGGGATTCTCAACACATGAGAAATGTTCTCCTTTTACTAGAGGAGGAGGAAGAAGAAGAGAGGAGAGAGAAGAGATATGATAGAATGAGCTATTCTTTTCATTTTACAACCATAACTCAAATGAAAAGAATTATCAAATTAACAATAATAATAAAAATTAAATAGTTGATGGATGGTTTGGAATGACCACTATCATCACATTCATTAAATGAATTTTGCTAGAATCAAAGAGCATCTTTGATATGTAATGATAATGGTCAAACTTTCAACCATGGTCAACAAGTCAACCATGGTCAACAAGTCAACAAACCCAACCATGACACAATTTCATTTAATTGATATTATTAATTGATATATCATAAATTCATTAGGGTTTGGAAAAAGACGACTGTCAACTGTGCATACGCACCCGTTCCGAAACCCTAATGAAAATCCTCTTCCTCCGCCTCAATCAACTGTGCATACACACCCGCATTCTTGTTCCGAGGAACATGAATACTATGAGATAAAATCAACCCCAAAACATATACCAGTATCTGGCTCAAACCAGAGCCTGCTAGTAATATCCGTCCGGACTCCAAACGTGCACAAGTGCGCGGATGAGAACGAACCCTGTCGCAAAACCATGCGACCTCTACTCTGTTTTGCCCAAAAGAGAATAGCCCTCTGTGTGGGACTCTAAAGACTCGACACTACGCTGGCAGTGGGTTTAACCAGAGACCGCAAGCGGCACTAGCTGTGCGTAACGGTCCCCAGGTAGATGCCGACAAGAAGACTGACGAGGTGAACCCCATCTGAACTCCTACTGAGTCTGAATGTGACAATCTTCGTACAGTCCGGTCTGTTCGTCTGATACATCGCATGGCGGGCCTAGGGGGCGGTAAACGTCAGTCCCCTAATAGCGGTACAAGTCGTGTCGGAGTGAAGCCCAAAACACCCTGAGATAACACTGGAAGCCTACCAGTATATCTCGATTGCCCTGTCCAGGGACTACTCGTATAATGGCTCTCCTAGACACAGCGCGATGTCAACCCCCAATACCGGGAGAGACGAATCCTGTCTAACCGTCACTGCTTCCAAGTGCTTCGGGACTGCACCCAACCACTACCTGTTTGCACGACTCCTTTGAGCCGTGGTAGGGTAGTAGTCAAAGTACAGTGGGAACACACTCGAGGCGAAGTGACAGTGTCAAGTCAGCGGACTAAGCTGTACTCATGTCACCTGGGAACTGATAACTGACGATAGGTATAATACCAATCTGTCAGTTCCCGACGAGTCCTGTCCAGTGTACTAGTAACCCAACGAGCACCCGTATACTATCTCCAGTACGACGTACTGATGGCTGTGGGACAGACCATCTCCCACACTGGGATGAGAAGCGCATACGCTAGTCTACTCCGGAGTATCGATGCCCTGTCTCGATAGTCCCGCGACTAGGGACCTGTATAAGGATGTGCTTATAGATTACCCAGCCCCCACTAGTGTGACTGCCATCACAACGCTGGTAATCAAGCAAAGATCCTAAGGGCTCCACTAATGTGTAGAGGTGATATACTAAAATAAACACAAGTACACATTGAAGTAGAAACAAACCAAGTAGCATACTACTATATTGAGCAAGATTGTTTATACAAGGTGAATATCCCAAGCTTCCATTAAGTAATATACAAACTAGTATGATACAGTAATGGCCTCTAGGGCATATACACTAACAGCCTATAAATCTGTATTTTTTCCGAACTTCAATACACTTTGACTACAAAGGTTATATCTGTGATGTTTGCATGTATTGAACGTCGGCTAATCGCTATATGTCGATTAGTCGGGGTTATACATATCTGTGATCTGTGTTTGATACTGGTTTGTGTATATGAATGGGTTGGATTGTCGCGGGTGAATAGCCGGGATGGATGTGAGATGAGTGTTGCTTTTCTTTCATTCATTTGTAATATGTAAATTGATGTAATATTATTATTTGTTTGGCCGCACAACCGGATCGGGGTTGTAGCCGCCATTGTATAATTCTTTTTACTGTTTATGCTCCTAGGATAGACCCATGGAGGGGGTGCACAAACTACCGGGTAGCTCGAAGTGCCGAGTGGCCTACTCACGGTGGTGAGGGAGGTTGCTTCGCTTCGGGTACTTGGCGGGTAGTTTGTCGCACCCGTAGGGGTCTTGGGTGGGGTATTTGGCTATTCACCGCGACCGTGTAATCCGCTTTTCGTTGCAGGCTCGAACGGATTACGGATTCCTAGTATATCCAATGTATTCATCTGTGATCTGTAATGTCTATCATTGCTATATATTTATATATGATAACTATTTAGACGTTGCTTATGTTTTACAGCCGCGCTAGCCCAACCCCCGCTCTGTCGTTAGGTAAGTAACCTAACGGGTGATGACGGGGCCCCGTGGCGAATGCGAATGGCATAAGCGTACGTCATATTTTGGTTGTTTTCTGCAATGGTAGGATTAATTGATGGGACGCTTTAAAAGAACTAATGCAAGAAAATAAACCAAGTAAAAGTCGATTGGAACACTTTGAAAACCACTCGGTTCTTTTCAAAACTAAACTTTTAAACGCGGAGCTTGAACCACTCCTTTTTAAAAGCTATCTCGCTCCATCAACTATATCAAGTTCACTACGTTCACGGTTTCGCCAAAACCATCCGTAGCCCTCCGTCGTTTCGTATGGATATTCAATAGTATTCAAGCTATGTTTTTTGACCTTCGTCAAGGCATAGTGATTGGTAGCTGTTGGGTGTTCATATGTAGCATAGATAGATGCGTTGGTTTGGGACAGTCGTACTACCTTGTTGACCTTCGTCAAGGGTATGTGCGGGTGGGTTCAAATTAACCTTGATAACGACGGGTAGAACTTGACATGTGACTTATGATTTGTTGACCTTCGTCAAGGTCATAAGAGCATGGGGCAAAAATCCACATCGGGAGTTTCATAAGTACTGAAACTTTCTAGCGCTGCATACCATTTGGAGTGTGATGATTCTGGTAGGATTCCTTCGGTTTTATCACGCGATGATATTTGGATCCCGATCCTACTGTGAGTATATGCTACTCCTCGGAGACTTTCTCACTTAACGATCAATGCTATAAACCAAGTAGGTGTCTAGAAAGGTGTTAGCGGGGCTACGCCCACAGGGAAAAGAGGTTACTTAATTAAGGAACTTCGCGAAAGCGTTGGAAAACCTCCCTCGAAGTACCGACACTGGCCTGGCTGATTGGTTAAGCAAGTATTGTACGGTGAGAAAGATCCCGACTAATTCTTCCTTTGTGGTTTAGGAGGGATTCGAGAGACAGTGGGAGCCATCCTGTTTAGATAAATTAAAAACCAATCTAAACTTGCAAGAGCATCATGCTGAGTGTTTTCTTCTTTCTCTCTTAATTGCAGCGACCAGATGACCGCACCTAGGTTACATCTAGATAATAAGATGACTGAATCTGACTGTTATGACTGGCAAAGGTCTGTCCAGATGTCCATTTCCCAGGACAAGCTGGGACACCTCTTGACTGATCCCACCCATGCCGTCTCAGGTCCAGTTTCCCCTGTCACGGATATTGATATCCGTAGGACATCGGAAGAAGACTGTGCGAAAGCCAAGTGCCTCGTCTTCGCCTCAGTTGATGGTATATACCAGAGGCAGCACGAGAAGATGGACTCAGCTTCTATCTTCCTCCATAACAAAGTTTTATATGGAGAGCAATCTCTTATCGCAAGATATGAGACCTCGAACGAATTGCTTCCAGCGAGGTTGGCTATCGAGTCATCTGTAGGGGGCAACGTCCTTACAGAGACCAGCTCTTTTGAGCTCTCGGACCTGAAGACCACGTTGAAGAACGGGTCAGATGCTGACTTAGTTCAACAGTCTCTACCTAATACCCTGAAGGAAACCAGGGAAGTAGAAAGAAAGAGAAAGGCAGAAGTTTCAGGAATGGATGCAGTGAAAGAGGGATGTTCCTATTGTTGCGGGAATGAACATGGGCAGAAGGATTACAGGGCTTGCAAAGCCAGTAGCCAGAATTCGAAGCATGTTGTGGCTTCGGCTTCGGGTGTGTTTGTAATAGAGAACTGTATGTCAGTTAACCCTACTTCCTGGGTATTGGATACCGGATCAGGATCTCATATCTGTAACTCGTTACAGGCTTTGAGAAACCGTAGGGTTATCAGTAAAGGTGATATTGTTGGAGATAGTGCCCTCAGATTCAATTATTCGATCACAGGCACGTGATTACAATGATTGATGGAGGACCTATCCCGATAGGACAGTCTTACTCATGATGATAGTATGCTATCTGGTTTACCTTTATCGTCGTGTACTGCTTTAGGTGACCTGACAAGTCGCTATTACACGTTGATAGAGCCCCTAGGATTCTTGCTTGACCACCAGCAGTATGAGAGCGATCATATACGTGGGAGCTGGTAGTCTATAAGCACATCCTTAAATGGTCCCTAGTCGTGGGAGTTTCGAGATAGGGCATCGATACTCCAGAGTAGACTAGTGTGTACATTCGAGACCCCGACGAGGGGCGGTGGCCGGTCTCACAAGCCACTGGTGTCAGTTCGTTCACCTAAGATGTATACAGGTGCTCATTGGGTTATGAGTACACCGGACAGGACTCGCCGGGAACATGCTAGTTGGTCATATACGAGACGTCAGATGGCAGTTCCCTGGTGACATGTGTACAGGTTAGTTCATCGACCTGGGGATCGTCATTTGTCTCGTGTGAGTTCCCACTGTACTTTGATTACTACCCTACCACGGCTCAAAGGAGTCGTGCAAACAGGTTTTAGTTGGGTACAGTCCCGAGCCACATGGAGGCAGTGAGCGCATCTTCAGGGGTTCGTCTCTCCCGGTATTGGGGGTGAGGTCGCGCTGTGTCTAGGAGAGCCATTACACGAAGCCCTCGGCCGAGGCAGGAGATTTACTGGTAGGTATTCCAGTAGTATCTCAGGGTGTTCTGGGCTACACTCCGACACGACTTGTACCGCTTTTGGGGGTCTGACTTTTACCAACCCTCTAGGCCCACCATGCGATGCTCATAGACGAACGGACCGGACTATACGGATATTGTCACTGACAGGCTCTATAGGGTGTCAGACCGAGTTCGCTCATAGACGTCCCTTTTGGTCCATACCTGGTAGCCCGTTACGTATTGGCTTATACCTCTGACGTGCTAGTGGTTAAATCCACAACCAAGGTGTTGACGAGTCTTTAGAGTCCCCCACATTCAGTTACTCAAGCTTTCGGGCGAAAAGCTGTAGAGGTCGTATGGAGATATGGCAAGCTCCGATCAGATACGTGCGGTATTGCATGGATTAGGATCGGACAGTTTGTACTAGAGGCCGTATGGAGATATGGCAAGGTCCGATCAGATACGTGCGGTATTGCACGGATTAGGATCGGACAGTTTGTACTAGAGGCCGTATGGAGATATGGCAAGGTACGATCAGATACGTGCGGTATTGCACGGATTAGGATCGGACAGTTTGTACTAGAGGCCGTATGGAGATATGGCAAGGTCCGATCAGATACGTGCGGTATTGCACGGATTAGGATCGGACAGTTTGTACTACTGGCCGTATGGTAATATGGCAGGGTTCGATCAGATACGTGCGGTATTGCACGGATCAGGATCGAACGGATATTACTAGCCGGCTTTGGTTAAAGTCGGATACTAGTATAGTACAGTGTAGATTTTGTCTCATTGCATTTGTATTTCTTTCGGAATACAAATGCGGGTGTGTATACACAGTATCGGGGTTTTCCTGTAATTTATTACGGGACCAGTTTTCTGGAGTTGCCAGTTTGCTTTTCGTTTCGGCCATTTTTATTTGTATCGTTCATTGGCCTAAGATTGGTGGAGGAGGGCTTATTTGCATTTGTGCAAATAAGCAATTGTGGAGGGGGTCTTTGCATTTTGTTGTATCTTGATAGTTTTTCCTTGACCTTGACTTCTAGCTTCATCATGCCTTGACTTTTGTAGGACATGATGGTTGATGATGAGTGATGGTTGTTGGTTGAGTGTTGGAATTATTTTGTGATCATTGCCTTTTCATGATAACATTGTTTTTCCTCTTGCATTATTGATAAAGCCACACACTCTCCACTCTCTCACTCTCTTGCTCATTCTTTTTGGCCGGCCATGCATGGGGCTGTCCATGATTATTGGTGTGGGATTTTTGATTCATTTCATGTTGGAAATTCCCACAATACCATCTCCAAAAAGGCTTGTATCATACCTCCACCAAAGGCAAACTCCATAACCCCAAATGAGACATGGTTCTTCACTACACATTCTACAGCAAATCTTGGGCATGTCGACTAGCCAGCTTCGTGCCCGAGTTGCCTCTGCATTGAGGTGGGAGCCCGTAAAAGATGCATACGATGTGGTGCCCTTCCGGCAAGGAGGCGACGACCGGAGTTTCCGCGGGAGATCGGGACGATGACGAGAAGACCGGAGGACTCGGATCAGTTGGTATATCTCTATTCCCCATCTTGTAGTTAGCTAGGACTAGTTAATGGTTCGATCCGGGTGATTAGTGCGCGGTAGTGCCGGTTTGCTAGTTTGCAAAAATTAATGTTTATCACCGCTTCCGCATTCCGGCGTCGGATTGACGGCCGGGGCGCCGCCGTGCACTTACACTGGTATCAGAGCCTCGCCATTAACTTAGTCTAGCTTTGTTTAATGTGTTTACATTTCCGATCGACCAAAATTCTAAAATCCGCGTTTTTGTTCACATCAGTTTTCTGTTGAAATTTTTTGGAGTCGAAAATTTTTTCAGGTTGCAGAAAAGTGATGTACTGGAAGTTTTAAGAGTTCTGTAAAAATTCGACACACTAACTCGACTGAAAGAGCGCGGAACAGCGGCCAAACACCCCTTTGGGCCACGGTTCCGCCGCATTCTGTTGATATCACTGTGTCAAATTTCTACAGTTGCCTCCTTAGTGGATTTTAGGGTTTCTGGAATGTTAATTTTGGGCCCAGAATTTCTTGATGTGCTACAGTAGTACTTGGGGGCCCACTTGTTAAAATTTGATCGATCGGAATATTTTAAACACATTATTTCACAGTATTTACATTATATCTGCGACCGTGAATGCCACTTGATCGGTAAATCCTGTCTAACTGCTATAGCCCGGTTAGACAGATTTGCGAACGTGACTTTCACGTTGATGTTCTATGTATTTGCTGTGATGTTGCGGATCGGTCGTGGGGGATAGCCTGGATGCAATGCTAGTACAGTTTTTTGTTGTATTATGTACATTTGATATTGCGGGGCGAGCGTCCGACATGTGGACTGCCGTCACTGCCTGATTGTATTATTATTTTGGGGCACGGCCAGGTTGCGGTCGATGCACCCGTTGTATGTATATTTTACTTTCTGTACTAGGATTACCCCGCGGAGGAGTGCACGGATAGCCGGGTTCTAGAGGGCAACGGGCCCGCATCTCATGGCATTGAGATGGAGGGGGCTTCACTCTAGGATTGGCGGGCTATTCGCCGCACTCGTAGGGGGTACAGGTTGACCCAGGAGGGGTGCCCAAGTTACCGGATTCCGTGAAGTGCTGGGTGGTCCATTCACGGTACTGAAAGGGGCTGCCTCGCTTCAGGTTTTGGCGGGTGACTTGCCGCGCCCGTAGGGGTCTAGGATTTCATTGCACAGGCTATCCACACGACCAGGGGAACGTCGGGTTTCAGTAGTGGCTCTATGAAACCCGGGGATCCCAGATATCTGTATTGTTCTGTGATGCTGTACATTTCTGTAATGTTGCATTTCTTATCACGCCTTGAGCGAAATATAATATATTGGTATATATATTAGTAGATGTTGTATATGTTTTACATCCGCGCTAGTCCAGTCCCCGCTCTGTCGTTAGTTAGCTAACCTAACGGGTAATGACGGGACCCAGTGGCGAATGCGGATGGCATATACGTACGTCATATTATTTTCGTTCTTTGTGGTGTGATCAATTGATGGGACTGCGTTGATTCGGATCAATGCAAGTTAAAAACAAACCTAATCTGATGTTGTTGGAACACTTTTCAAAAGGCTGTTATTGCAAGGACGTTCACTTTTGTTTTGCATTTTGCATCGTGATATTTAGTTAGAATATCCTGCTCCTCAGTCGACGAGGCAAGGGCCGAGATCCCTTCACCGGGAGTGACCCCTTGGACAAAAAGTTTGCGTCAGGGCATTAACTTCACTATAGCCGATTACTTTTGCTTTGCATCGTGGTATTCAGTTGGAATATCCTGCACCTCATTCTACGGGGAAAGAGCCGAGATCCCTTCATCGGGAGTGACCTCTTTAGCAATGGTTTTCGTCACTATATTTTAAAATGCTATCCGTTCCTTTAACGATATCAAGTTCTTTACGTTAAATGTTTTCGCCAGAAACCATTCGTAGCCCTCTGTCGTTTCAATGAGTGTTCAATAGTATTCAAGCTGTGTATGTTGGCCAAAGTCAAGGCACAGTGATTGGTAGCTATTGGGACATTCATATGCAGCATAGATAGATGCGTTGGTTTGGGACAGTCGTACTGCCATTTTGGCCAAAGTCAAGGGTAGGTACGGGTGGATTCAAATTAACCTGGAGAATGACGGGTAGAACTTGACATGTGACTTATGATATGTTGGCCAAAGTCAAGGTCATAAGAGCATGGGGCAGAAATCACATCGGGAGTTTCAAAAGTACTGAAACTTTCCAGATATGCGCATACCTTCTGGAGTGTGATGACGTGAGCGGATCCTGTCACGTTATCATGCGATGATAGTTGGATCCCGATTCCCACTGATGAGTTGGTATACTCCTCGGGTGATCCCGACTAATTCTTCTTACAGGTTTGGAGGAGAATTTGACGGTACAGTGGGAGGTTTCCGGATTAGATAAATTGGTAACCATTCTGTTCTAGGTTAGAGTGCACGCTGAGTGTTTCTTTTCTCTCTCTCTTTGGCAGCGACCATTGACCCGACCCTAAGATTATGACTCAGTGACCAAGTTGACCGAACCTTCTTTAAGAACCGGCTTTTGGATTGTCAGAGTTGCAAACCTCATTGCCACTCCTACTTTTACCCATTTCTCCAGGACACCCCGTATTACTACGAACGTCCACTTCCATTGGACAAAACCATCGTATGGTTAGATACGAACTCGAAAGAATTTATTCGAGGATGGTTTCCGGTTCTGGAGAAAACGGATAGGACTATTCAGTTGTCTTTTCCTTTTACCTTCTCTCAGGTGATGAGTACTCCTTGGTTTAGGAGTAGTACACCTATTACGCAAATTGGATAGTCTTCTTCCAAACCTTAGGCTGGTGCCGACCGTTAGGGAATGAAGAAAACCAATTAGCCTAACGATGGTGTACAGAAGGTATTAAGTTAAGACAAAGCAAGGGATTAGTAAGAGGGCAAAGTAAACTGCGACTGCTATTCACGACCAAACCAAGTATTCCTTCGCCAATCCTAAATCACCTTTGTATTTCTCCAGGACACTCCGTATCACAACGAAGATCCACAGTTTATTGGATACTCCATCGTATGGTTATATACGAACTCGAAAGGAACTTGTTTCAGTTCGGGGATGGATTCTGGTTCAGGAGAAATAGGAATAAGATTTATTCAGGTGTCTTTTATCTTCACCTTCTCTCGCATTGCGAGTGTTCCTATGATTAAGACAGTGCACCCATTATGCTTATTGGATAGTCTTCTTCCAAACCATAGGCTGGTGCCGAACGGTAGGGAAGGAAGAAAACCATTTGGCCTAAAGGGGTGTGCAGAAGGTAATGACTAAAGACATATAAAGGGATTTGGAGAGGTGGCAAGGAATTACACGGTTACAGTTGTGAATCAGGATAATGGAAGAGGCATTACTTGGAATACCAGAATACCCCTACGAAACATTTCAATATTTCAGTTTCACTGTGTACTGTTAAAGGAAAACTGATTTCCCAGTTAGACACTTGCTCCAAGGTATGTATTTACCAAGTATGATTCTCACATCTGTATAGTTTTACAGATGATGAGTGGGAGTAAGTTATTGGGAATTAGGTGATCATCCTCATTATATCAGGATTCGTTGTAATCGGTGATATTTGAGGAAATCACCTGGGCTGTTTGCCGGTCGACAAATATTTGGTTTTGGATATCCGTTGTTATGCACCAATTTCAAATCGATATATCTGTACGTCTATTTTCATAGAGTGAGATATACCTTTTGAAATTATGTCAGTGGCATTTACCTATATCAGTGAATGGTTAGGTAAGGAGCATTAAACAGCGGTGTAATTCTTCTTAACCATAAGTACAGTTTTCAACCTACGACACACAGTGAATGAGTTATCAGACTCAAGGGACTTATACAGAGTATTGTATGTTGTCCAGGGTCCATCAGGACAGAGGGGTTGGTCCTCGTACTATATTCGGTTTACTTATGACTTCTCTAGTTTTTAGACAAGTGTTTCGTAGAAACACAGGGTCCGAATTTTGAGAAGTTATAGGTATTTGAATAAAGTAGAGAACCAGATGTAGCAAGTATCGGGATTCTTCAAAGTGATCGAAGATGTAGATACTTGTGTATGGTATTCAGTTGATAGTAATGATTAAGAGAACTTGCTTCTCTTTCAGGTTACTCATAATTGGAAGCATTCTTAAGTTGAGTAACGCTGATCGGCCTTTTTCCATTTAGTAGACATGCACTGGAGACACTGCATGATTTGAATCTGGTTCAATTAAATCAGTGCCTCTGGTTCTATATTGGATATAGAACAGTTCATATCTTAACGATGTTAAGGTACGGGGAGTTGTCTGGCTTATGCTTAAAACCAGACTCTGGATAACTCAAGGCACGTTTCTGTAATGGCTGTTTGTGGGTTGACCCAGGCTATGACGAGGATTGATTTTCTACCTTCTGGAAGAACAATAGCGATATTGTTCTATACTCGCCACAGTTTTATTAAAAATGGATTTCTTCAGAAAACAGTAGTGGGGGTATGGTAGAACTGGAAGTGATTCCAGAACCACAAACGATTACTGAAGATTTGATAAGGAACCTAAAGATTCAATCTGGTTTGACATTCCATTGGCCACTCCGCAGATAAGGTGGGTAACCTCAGGCACCCGAGAGGTACTCCGGTAGCCTTAAGGACGGTGACAGGGAGGTTCTTGTTTACCCACACTTGCCATTGCTGTTGTTCCGGGCTGGGAGACCCGGCAGGAGGATGAGTATAGCGTCGTTCTGAACTGGCTTCAGAAGTGTATGCGTATATGACTCTGCCAGAGGGTTGTCATAGTCAGTGGGAGCAGCGGAAGCATTGGTGGACAGGTAGCTTATGTCTATTTATAGACTAAAGCAGATGTAGCGGAGATAGATCATATATTTCTGACGTGACAGTCATAGGTTTGACTTCATCAGAATAGGGGATGGATCTGTTGAGAAGGTAGTAGGGTGTGATGTCATGGTATTTGGATGACATACACAGAGTAGGAAGTGATATTCCTATACTTTGGTCGGTTACACTTTGGTCGTCACACAGTGGTTTCTCCACACTGGACTTGGATATTATATCAGACATACTGGTTACTAGATCTATGGTTTTAGATCTGGATTTGGGTGGTTTCCCAATGAAGGGTACTTAGACAACATTCTAAGAGTATTTAGAATGGACGACTCCTGGCACGGTGGTGTGCCTGCAGTTGACGGAGTCACCCTCTCTAAAGGTGTCTTACGGACTAAAGTAGAGAGGGATGTGCAAGATTGACAGATCACTTGCTTAGGCAATTGAGTCAATCATGAGATGTCAAGTACCACACCAGATGTTGTTCTTGCACTAGATGCAATAAGTTGATATTGATCCAATCCTGGAGAAACAGTCGGAAGCAGTTTTAGAACATAGGTGGATGTTCTAGGGATATGATAACGACAGCCTCATTCGGGAGACAGTTATCATTCCAGGCTTCCAAGGTGACATGGACGACAAGGAGGTTGTCAGAGTTATAGTTTTCCCTCTGACGAGGGACAGTATTTTGGATAGGTGATCCAAGGCAATACTGAGGGAGGCATGGCGCAGGATACTGATTAAGTTCAGTTGACGATACAATCTAAGAAGTTTGGATTTGGAGTTCATTTATGAGCTAGGTCCCATCAGACATCCAGACACATTCTAAGACAGGTATTGCTCATTTCGGGAGATGGGTTTCTCCGCGAACTTGAGATTTAGAGAGAAATAGAAAGAAACATCAAGGCGGATCCACTCACTAAGGCTATTCCTCGAACGAAGTAGTTTCGCAAGCGAGCTTTGTGAGACTGACTAGTAGAGGAGTTGGGTGTTCGGTATCACACGTGCTGTGAGTATGCGACAACGCAATAATTAGCCTTGAGTGCAAGTGGGAGATTGTTAGAGATAGTGCCCTCAGATTCAATTATTCGATCACAGGCACGTGATTACAATGATTGATGGAGGACCTATCCCGATAGGACAGTCTTACTCATGATGATAGTATGCTATCTGATTTACCTTTATCATCGTGTACTGCTTTAGGTGACCTGACAAGTCGCTATTACACGTTGATAGAGCCCCTAGGATTCTTGCTTGACCACCAGCAGTATGAGGGAGATCATATACGTGGGAGCTGGTAGTCTATAAGCATATCCTTAAATGGTCCCTAGTCGTGGGAGTTTCGAGATAGGGCATCGATACTCCAGAGTAGACTAGTGTGTACATTCGAGACCCCGACGAGGGGCGGTGGCCGGTCTCACAAGCCACTGGTGTCAGTTCGTTCACCTAAGATGTATACAGGTGCTCATTGGGTTATGAGTACACCGGACAGGACTCGCCGGGAACAAGCTAGTTGGTCATATACCAGACGTCAGATGGCAGTTCCCTGGTGACATGTGTACAGGTTAGTTCATCGACCTGGGGATCGTCATTTGTCTTGTGTGAGTTCCCACTGTACTTTGATTACTACCCTACCACGGCTCAAAGGAGTCGTGCAAACAGGTTTTAGTTGGGTACAGTCCCGAGCCACATGGAGGCAGTGAGCGCATCTTCAGGGGTTCGTCTCTCCCGGTATTGGGTGTGAGGTCGCGCTGTGTCTAGGAGAGCCATTACACAAAGCCCTCGGCCGAGGCAGGAGATTTACTGGTAGGTATTCCAGTAGTATCTCAGGGTGTTCTGGGCTACACTCCGACACGACTTGTACCGCTTTTGGGGGTCTGACTTTTACCAACCCCCAAGGCCCGCCATGCGATGCTCATAGACGAACGGACCGGACTATACGGATATTGTCACTGACAGGCTCAGTAGGGTGTCAGACCGAGTTCGCTCATAGACGTCCCTTTTGGTCAATACCTGGTAGCCCGTTACGTATTGGCTTATACCTCTGATGTGCTAGTGGTTAAATCCACAACCAAGGTGTTGACGAGTCTTTAGAGTCCCCCACATTCAGTTACTCAAGCTTTCGGGCGAAAAGCTGTAGAGGCCGTATGGAGATATGGCAAGGTCCGATCAGATACGTGCGGTATTGCACGGATTAGGATCGGACAGTTTGTACTAGAGGCCGTATGGAGATATGGCAAGGTCCGATCAGATACGTGCGGTATTGCACGGATTAGGATCGGACAGTTTGTACTAGAGGCCGTATGGAGATATGGCAAGGTCCGATCAGATACGTGCGGTATTGCACGGATTTGGATCGGACAGTTTCTACTAGAGGCCGTATGGAGATATGGCAAGGTCCGATCAGATACGTGCGGTATTGCACGGATTAGGATCGGACAGTTTGTACTACTGGCCGTATGGTAATATGGCAGGGTTCGATCAGATACGTGCGGTATTGCACGGATCAGGATCGAACGGATATTACTAGCCGGCTTTGGTTTAAGTCGGATACTAGTATAGTACAGTGTAGATTTTGTCTCATTGCATTTGTATTTCGGTCGGAATACAAATGCGGGTGTGTATACACAATATCGGGGTTTTCCTGTAATTTATTACGGGACCAGTTTTCTGGAGTTGCCAGTTTGCTTTTCGTTTCGGCCATTTTTATTTGTATCGTTCATTGGCCGAAGATTGGTGGAGGTGGGCTTATTTGCATTTGTGCAAATAAGCAATTGTGGAGGGGGTCTTTGCATTTTGTTGTATCATGATAGTTTTTCCTTGACCTTGACTTCTAGCTTCATCATGCCTTGACTTTTGTAGGACATGATGGTTGATGATGAATGATGGTTGTTGGTTGAGTGTTGGAATTATTTTGTGATCATTGCCTTTTCATGATAACATTGTTTTTCCTCTTGCATTATTGATAAAGCCACACACTCTCCACTCTCTCACTCTCTTGCTCATTCTTTTTGGCCGGCCATGCATGGGGCTGCCCATGAATATTGGTGTGGGATTTTTGATTCATTTCATGTTGGAAATTCCCACAATACCATCTCCAAAAAGGCTTTTATCATACTTCCACCAAAGGCAAACACCATAACTCCAAATGAGACATGGTTCTTCACTACACATTCTACAGCAAATCTTGGGCACGTCGACTAGCCAGCTTCGTACCCGAGTTGCCACTGCATTGAGGTGGGAGCCCGTAAAAGATGCAGACGATGTGGTGCCCTTCCGGCAAGGAGGCGACGACCGGAGTTTCCGCGGGAGATCGGGACAATGACGAGAAGACCAGAGGACTCGGATCAGTCGGTATATCTCTATTACCCATCTTGTAGTTAGCTAGGACTAGTTAATGGTTCGATCCGGGTGTTTAGTTCGCGGTAGTGCCGGTTTGCTAGTTTGCAAAAATTAAAGTTTATCACCGCTTCCGCATTCCGGCGTCGGATTGACGGCCGGGGCGCCGCCGTGCACTTACAGATATGACTCTCAGGGTTGCTAACGGAATGAGAATGTATGCTGAATCCGTAGGGGAATATCATCTAGGACTGACAACTGGGCAGATATTGATTCTGCGTAACTGCTTTTATGTACCAGGTGCGACTTGTAATATCATATATGTATCCTTAATTTCTAAGGAAGGATATGATTTTACTTTTGTAAGCGATGTAGTTAACATCCACCTAAATCAAGTTCTGATTGGGTCAGGTACATTACAAAACGTTATATACGTATTGAATCAAGCTCAGATCTTCAGTGTCCAGAACACACTTAAAAGAAAGTCTCCGGAAACAAATCAGGCTTTCTTATGGCATTGTAGACTTGGTCACATTAATGAGACACGGTTAACAAAGTTACATAAAGAGGGATACTTAAATCCGTTTGAGTATCAGTCTTATGCCACTTGTGAATCTTGTCTTATGGGAAAGATGACAAAGACTCCGTTCACTGGACACGGAGAAAGAGCAAGCGAGCTCTTGGGACTCATACACAGTGATGTGTGTGGTCAAATGTCTACACATGCGCGAAGTGGTTATTCATACTTCATTACTTTCACAGATAATTTCTCTAGGTATGGGCATGTCTTCTTGATGAAGCACAAATCCGAGGCCTTTGAGAAATTTCAAGAATACAAGAATGAAGTTGAAAAACAAACAGGCAAAAGTATCAAGACACTAAGATCTGATCGAGGTGGTGAATACTTAAGTGCCGAGTTTCTGGGCTTTTAAAAAGAGAATGGAATTCTCTCTCAGCTTACTCCTCCATACACACCACAACACAACGGTGTATCGGAACGGCGGAATCGAACCCTATTGGATATGGTTCGTTCCATGATGAGTAAGGCTGAGTTGCCGCGATCCTTCTGGGGTTATGCGCTAGAAACAACAGCATATCTCTTGAACAAGGCTCCAACCAAGACTGTGCCTACCACCCCATATCAGATGTGGAGTGGGAAGAAACCCGTCTCAAGTACCTTAAGACATGGGGATGTCCAGCTTTTGTAAAAAAGCAGCATGCGGACAAGCTCGAGGCACGCTCAGTATTGAGTAAGTTTGTGGGATACCCAAAGAACTCCAGGGGGTATCTTTTCTATTCCGCAGAGGAACAAAAGGTTTTTGTTTCTCAGCATGCCCACTTCTTGGAAACTGAATTTTTAGAAAATCAGATAAGTGGGAGCGCAATAGAACTGGAAGAAATTCCAGAACCACAAACTATTACTGAAAGCTTGGAAGAACCAGAGGTTTCAAGAGAACCGGACATCCCAGCGCCACTCCGCAGGAGTAATAGGCAGTCTCATCCGCCCGAGAGATACTACGGTTTTCTCATTGACGGGGATAGAGAGGATTGCACCATGAATTATGGTGAGCCTACTAGCTTCCAGCAAGCCATCCAGAGCGGCGACTCGGTAAAATGGCTGGATGCAATGCGCGCCGAGATGGAGTCCATGTACACCAACAAAGTTTAGACTTTGGACTTTGCTCCAGAAGGGGTAAAACCCGTAGGATGCAAATGGATCTTCAGAAAGAAGATTGGTGTAGATGGGCAGGTTGAGACCTATAAAGCTAGACTTGTAGCAAAGGGTTTTCGTCAAAGACCTAGTTTGGACTATGACGAGACCTTTTCTCCAGTGGCTATGCTGAAATCCATTCGGATCCTTCTTGCCATTGCTGCCTTCCACGATTATGAAATCTGGCAGATGGACGTAAAGACGGCTTTCCTAAATGGAAATTTGGAAGAGTGCGTCTATATGGATCAGCCGGAGGGATTCAATCAGAGTGGGAGCAGCGGTAGAGTGTGCAAGTTGCTAAAGTCCATCTATGGACATAAGCAAGCATCGCGGAGTTGGAACATCTGCTTTGATGATACTGTCAAAGAATTCGACTTTATCAAAAACCCAGATGAACCATGCATTTACAGTAAGATTGTAGGGAGAACTGTAGTATTCCTCGTCTTGTACGTGGATGACATTCTCCTAATAGGAAATGATATTCCGATGCTACAGTCAGTCAAAGGATTCTTGTCGCAGAGGTTCTCCATGAAAGACCTGGGCGATGCCAACTACATTCTGGGGATCCAGATCTATCGTGATAGATCTAAGAGGATGTTGGGACTTTCACAGTCAAGGTACATCGACACCATACTGAAAAGGTTCAGTATGGAAGATTCCAAGCGCGGTAATCTACCGGCTTGTCACGGGATCACCCTCTCCAAAGAGATGTCTCCCAAGACTGATTTGGAGAGGGATCGCATGTCTATTATACCCTACGCTTCTGCGGTAGGCTCTATAATGTATGCGATGTTGTGTACCAGACCAGATGTAGCATACGCATTGAGCGTTGTAAGCCGGTATCAGTCGAACCCAGGGGAGAAACACTGGATAGCGGTAAAGAACATTCTCAAGTACCTGAGAAGGACTAAGGAGATGTTCTTGGTGTATGGCGGAAAAGACCTCCAGCTTGAGGCCTTTGCTGACTCCAGCTTCCAGAGTGACAAGGATGACTCCAAGTCCATGTCGGGTTATGTCTTTACCCTCAATGGAGGGGCGGTTTGCTGGAAGAGTTCCAAGAAGGAGACCGTTGCTGACTCAACTATGGAAGCGGAGTACATAGCTGCTTGCGATGCCGCAAAGGAAGCTGTCTGGATGAAGAAGTTCCTCACGGAGCTTCAGGTGGTTCCTACCATTGTTGATCCAATACCGCTGTATTGCGACAACAACGGAGCTATAGCTTTAGCGAAGGAACCCAGGTCCCATCAGAAGTCCAGGCACATTTTGAGGCGTTATCACCTGATCAGGGAGATCATAGATCGCCAGGAGATCGAGGTGAAGAGAGTTAATACGGAGAACAACACTGCAGATCCACTCACGAAGGCCCTACCCCAGACTCAGTTCGAGCGGCTGATCGAGATGATAGGTCTTCGATACGCCAGTACATGGCCTTAGTGCAAGTGGGAGATTGTTAGTGTATATGCCCTAGAGGCCATTACTGTATCATACTAGTTTGTATATTACTTGATGGAAGCTTGGGATATTCACAGTTGTATATACAATCTTGCTCGAAATGGTAGTATGCTACTTGGTTTGTCTCTGCTTTAATATGTGCATGTGTTTCTTTTAGCATATTGCTGGTATACATATTAGTAGAGCCCTTAGGATCTTTGCTTGATTACCAGCGTTGTGATGGCGCTCACACTCGTGGGAGCTGGGTGATCTATAAGCACATCCTTATACAGGTCCCTAGTCATTGGACTATCGAGACAGGGCATCTATACTCCGGAGTAGACTAGCGTATGCGCTTCTCATCCCAGTGTGGGAGACGGTCTGTCCCACAGCCGTCAGTACGTCGTACTTGAGATAGTATACGGGTGCTCGTTGGGTTACGAGTACACTGGACAGGACTCGTTGGGGACTGTTGGTTGGTATTATACCTATCGTCAGTTATCAGTTCCCAGGTGACATAAGTACAGCTTAGTCCGCTGACTTGACATTGTCACTTCGCCTCGAGTGTGTTCCCACTGCACTTTGATTACTACCCTACCACGGCTCAAAGGAGTCGTGCAAACAGGTAGTTTTTGGGTGCAGTCCCGAAGCACTTGGAGGCAGTGACGGTTAGACAGGATTCGTCTCTCCCGGTATTGGGGGTTGACATCGCGCTGTGTCCAGGAGAGCCATTACACGAGTAGTCCCTGGCCAGGGCAAGCGAGATATACTGGTAGGATTCCAGTGTTATCTCAGGGTGTTCTGGGCTTCACTCCGGCACGACTTGTACTGCTATTAGGGGACTGACGTTCACCGCCCCCTAGGACCGCCATGCGATGTATCAGACGAACAGACCGGACTGTACGGAGATTGTCACATACAGGCTCAGTAGGAGTTCAGATGGGGTTCACCTCGTCAGTCTTCTTATCGACATCTACCTGGGGACCGTTGCGTACAGCTAGTGCCACTTGCGGTCTGTGGTTAAACCCACTGCCAGCGTAGTGTTGAGTCTTTAGCGTCCCATACAGAGAGCTATTCGCCTTTAGGCAAAATGAGTAGAGGTCGCATGGTTTTGCGACAGGGTTCGTTCACATCCGCGCACTTGTGCACGTTTGCTGTCCGGACAGTTTATACTAGCAGGCTTTGGTTTAAGCCGGATCCTAGTATATGATTTGGTATTGATTTTTCTCATTGTATTCGTGTTCCTCGGATCACGAATGCGGGTGCGTATGCACAGTTGCTTGAGACAGAGGGAGAGGACTTTGATTAGGGTTAATGGCTATTGTCATTTTATTAACCCTAATGTTTATGTGTGCATTATAGTTAATTGATAATTAGTTTAAATAATTGTGCATGGTTATGGTTGTTGACCATTTGACCTCATTGACTTGTTGACCTAGGTTGACACTTTGACCATCATCATTTCTTTTGGAAGATGATTTTTGATCTTTGCAAATTGAAATGATAATGGTCATGTCATGATTAACCATGACAATTATCTAGATAATTGTTCAATTAAAATAATTCACACATATTAGTGAGAATAGTTCAATTATTTTCCCATTTTCTATCATATCCTTTCTCTCTCTTGTTCTTCCTCTCCCTCAAGCTCTCTCCCTCTCATGTGTTGAGAAACACTTGAGCTTGAGAAAAACCCTCTCTTGATCTTCTCTACTCTCATCTAGGGTTCAAATATTAGCACTTCTTGCACCCTAGTTACTCCTAGCTTGGAGTTGAAGCCAAAGGTTGAGGCTTTCGGGTGGATCTTTCTTTGACGGGAGAAGACGACAAGGTGACCACCTTCCACTACTTCTAGGAGCAAGGAGAGAAGGACAAAAAGACCAAAGGTATAACCTTTCTAGCTCTTAGCTAGTTACTAGTTAGCTTTTGCAAGTTTTTGTTTAGTAAAGATCCTTAAAGCATAGTCCATGTTGCCAATAGTTGATAAAAATCCGATTTTTATTATGTTTTCCGCCTCCCCGTAAGCACCGGGGTGGGCAACGTGGACTTACATGTAGGTCCCCTGTCTACACATGCCAAGACCGGTTCTTTGTACTTCATTACATTCTTTGATAATCTCTTAAGATTCAGACATATGTTCCTGTTGAAACACAAGTCCGAACCTCTTGAGATATTCAAAGAATATAAGTTAGAAGTAGAGAACCAAAATACGGGTAAAAGTATTATGTCCTTTGATGTGATCAAGGAGGAGAATACTAAAGCATGGAATTCCTGGATTATTCTAAAGGAGAATGAGATTCTCTCTCAGCATTACTCCTCCGTATACACCATAGCACGATGGTATATCGGGGCGGAGCAATAACACCCTATGTGATATGGTGTGCTCTATGATGAGTACTACTGAGTTTCCTATTTCCTTTTAGGGAGTTATGCACTTATGAAGT
Source organism: Agapanthus africanus (assembly GCA_030015575.1). Lineage (NCBI taxonomy): Eukaryota > Viridiplantae > Streptophyta > Magnoliopsida > Asparagales > Amaryllidaceae > Agapanthus > Agapanthus africanus. Next base: position 256,179,652 of record JASDDO010000012.1, on the reverse strand, counting down.
TGCATACCTATTGAATAGGGTTCCGATCAAATCAGATGCCTACCATTTCATATGAGATATGGAAAGGGAAGAGCCCATCTCTTAAGTCAGTTAAGATTTGGGGTTGTCCGGCCTATGTCTAAAAGCAAAATCTGGACAAGCTCGAGGCAAGGTCAGTTATATAGATCTGGAAATGTTCTAGCTATATAAACTGAAGCAGATTGATTTGGTAGAACCAAAGGATTCAATAGCAACCAACGAACCTCAGCCTCTCCGCCGATCTAGTAGGGTTCTTCACCCACCTGAGAGATACTTCGGTTTTCTCTATGACAGTGGGAGCGAGGATTGCATCATGAGATGATGACCCAACTAGTTTCGGGCTGGCCATCAGGAGTAGGACTCTGTAAGAATGGCTGGATGCTTATCGATCTGAGATGGAACCCTTATACACCAACAAAGTATGGACTTTGGTTGCTTTATCTGAAGGGTTAAATCCCCATCAGGGGCAAGTATATCTTGAGAAGATTACTTGGTGTACATGGAAAAGTTGAGATTTTCAAAGCTAGACTCGTTAAAGGTTTGCATAATAGACCAGTTGTGGCTAATGATGAAACCTTTTCTGGGGCCTATGCTTAAGTCCATCCAGATCCTACTTGCCACGGCTACATACCATGACTACGATATCTGGTGGTTGGGTGTCATGACTGCTTTTCTAAATATTGATTTAGAAGAGAACGTCTATAAGTACACAGCCAGAGAGCTTCGTAGACAGTGGGAGCAGCGGAAACGTGTGCAAGATGTTTTATGTGATAAAGCAGGAATCGCGGAGATGGAACATCTGTTTTGATGAGTTAATCAAAGAGTTTGACATCATCAAAATGGTAGATGAACCTTGTATATACAAAAATGTAGTAGAGAGTATGGTAGTGATCCTCGTATAGTACGTGGATGACATACTCTTGGTAGGGAAGGAGTTTCCTATGCTACGCTCGGTCAATCTCCGCTTATCACAAGGATTCTCCATATAGGATCAAAGTGATACCTACTAAATCCAGGGTTTTGGATCTATGAGATAGATCTAATTGGATGTTAGAATACTCACTAGTTGTAGTGAGAAGGTATCAATCGGTCCTGGGGAGAATCACTGGAAAGGTTCCAGAGTGATAAAGATGACTGAATGTCAGTCACAGGCATTGTCTTTACCCTCAGTGGAGGGACGGTATGTTGGAAGAGTTCCATGCTAGATACCGTGACATACTAGACGATTAAAGGCAAGATACATCGTTACCAAAGATGCTACCAAAGAGGAAGTCTGGGTGTATATTAGTTCATGAGATGAACTTCGTTCCTCCCATTGTGTGACAATGGAGTTGTGGCTTATGCCAAGGAACGTCCATCCCATCAGTGATCCAGACATATTCTTAGGCAGTATCGCCTGATCGTGGAGATGGTTGATCTCCAGGAGATCGAGGTTAGGAGAGTAGACTCAGAGGACAACACGGCGGATCCACTCACGAAAGGCCTTTTCCCAGAGAGAGACTTTTATGGGATGGTTGAGTATGAGATACTACAACCACTGCTATCAGATGGCCCTAGTGCAAGTGGGAGATTGTTAGTTTTATGTATGCCCTAGAGGCCATTACTATACATAGGATGTATATTGTAGTGGATGCTTGGACATATATAGGGATGACTTTCTTGCTCGATATGATAGTATACTATCTGGTTACTCTTTACCTTGACGTGTACACTGATTGTCTCTCTGTTACATGTTGGTAAAGCCCTTAGGATGTGTACTTGACTACCTGGACTATGATGCGGATCATACTAGTGGGGACATGTTAGTCCATAAGTACATCCTTCAAAGTCCCTAATCGTGGGTGTATCGAGACGGGGCATCGATATGCCAGAGTAGACTAGCGTGTAACTTCTCGACCCATACAGATGGACGATGGATGATCCCATATCCATTGGTGTTTGACATCAGAGATGATATACGGGTGCTCAGTAGAGACTGAGTACACTGGACGGACTGACCGAGAACTCTCAGATGGTATTATACCTTACGTCAGATGGCAGTTCTCTGGTGACACTGGTACAGGTTAGTCTGTAGACCCGAGATCGTCATTGAGTCTTGTGTGATTCCCACTGTGCTTTGATTTCCATCATACCACGTCCAAGAGGGCGTGCAAAAAGGTGGCTTTTGGGTACAGTCCCGAATCACATGGAGGCAATGAGCGATAGGAGGGGTTTCGTCTCTCCCGGTATAGGGAGTTGATGTTGCGCAGTGCTCGATTGGCTATAACAGGAAGTCCTTGGCCAAGGCAGCTTTTGGGATTTTCTGGTAAGTGTTACGAGTAGTTTCTCAACCCGTTATGAGCCTCATATCGACATGACTTATCGAGTTATTGGGGTCTGACGTTTACCACCCCTAAACGAGATATGCGACATATCAGACGGACAGACCAGACTGTACGGTATTGTTACTCGTTGGATTCACTGGAGTGTGAGCGGGCTTGCTCGTTGATCTTCTGATCGCTCAATACCCGGGTGGCCGTTACGTTTAGAAGACCGCTTGCGGCTTGTGGGTGTTTGATATGTTCATCACCTGCTGCCGGCGTATTGACGAGTCTTTAGAGTCCTACACAGGGGTTTCCTTGCTCAAGCAAAACGAAATAGGAGCGCATATGAGATATGTGCGAGACCGAGAATAATACCAGTATGTGATACTGTATTATATTCTCGCGATTTGTGACATTGATCGGTTATATGCGATATAGCCGGGTTATCGGATCAAGTGTTGATTCGATAAGTTGTTACTATAGATATTAGTCGGTTATATGCGATATGACCGGATCGTTAAATCAAGTGTTGATTTAATGATTTAATATATAATTATATATTTTATATATTACTTTACATTAACTAGTATTGGTTCACTTAAGATTTGCTTTCTCACTTGAAAGTGTACATTGTTTATATGTGATATATGCAAGTGTACATGTTTGTATCATGCTTGATGATACAAACAAGATTGAGTGTATGAGACTTGAACCATATCAAGGTTGGATTAGGGTTTATTATTTTACTAAACAAATAACAAAAGAGAATGACTTTGGTCAAAGTTATCAAGCTTCATGAAGCTTGATGAACATTGACAAAGTCAACTCTTTTGTCATTTGTTAAAGATATTAGCTAACCCAACCCTTAACCTTATGCTATGGTTAATTCTCTACATGAGTTAAGCATGAGGGCTTAACTCAACCATGGTGCCATGATTAAAAGGATAAGTGTTCATATTATTCTTTTAATGGATATGATTCTTTCTTCTTCTTCATCTTCATCAAGCTTAAAAAAGCTTGCTAGCTCCAATGGCATCATGAGAAAAAGAGTGAGAAATCCAATTCTAAAGTGATCCCACTTCCTATTTCTTCATCCTATACCACTTGCCATGTAGTATAGGGTATTCTCTTCATAAAGTTTTCGACCGAGTGAAGGAATAGCTTGAGTTTGAGTCTCCCCGACGTAGATCATCTTCGGCCTCGATGTCAATGACCTAGCCCGATCATTTCTCCGACGAAACCATTTCTAGAGTCCGGGATCCGATGATCGCAGTGGAGGGACGTCAACACGGAGCTAAAGAAGTGGTGGACCGGATCTACAAAGGTTGTAATCCCTTTCACTTAGTAGCAAAGTCGTTTGCTTGCTTGCTTTTCGCCTTATCTTCTAGTTAACGATCTTCATTAGGGTTTCTCGGCACCGGAAAATTTTTGTTTGGCATGGTTGATGCCTTGTGGAACCTCCTTAGTGTGCCTAGGAACCCTACACATCCGCCATGAAATCACTCTCATCCCGGGGTACCATACCGGGTCTACCATGTGCCCGAGACGGTTCATACGTCTCCGTTTTCATGATAATTACAATGAAAGCACATTATAAGCCTGCAATGCGAAGCGAACAACAATAATATGCAGGAGCTGAATATAAATCACAACAATAATGAAATGCAGTAATAATAACGAATAATACGGTAAACTACAGGTCTAAACTAACAGACTGATCAACGGGTAACGAAAACCACCTATATCTGAGTCGATATATATATATAGTAGTCGGTGATTCCGCCTCAATAGTATCATGTACGATACAATACATTATATGACGTCCTCGAGTCAAGAGCACGGATCTATCATCAATATATAGCTCGTACGGTAAATGCATCGTATGGCCTCCCAAATCTGGGTACGGGTCAATATTACATTTATCACACTATTCATCTGGTATCCTCTTTATCATATATCATGATCCGGGGTACTGATCTAAGTCTAGTACTATGCTGATACCATCTACATATATGCATGCATGTGTATGAAAACACCACGCCTAAGGACCCGCTAAACATCGTGTCGTATCTCAGAATACGGATCACGTCACATCACCGATCTCATGGCCTCAAGCCCAATCTCATCGACTCATCTCAAATCCCATGTACTATCCTCATGATCCCTGTATATGTATACGTATATATATATATATATATATATATAGTCCCATACCCATGCGTATATATATATATATATATACGTATCCCCATATACGCACAATTATAAAATGAATGCAAGTATGTGTGTGTGGGTGTAAACCTATTCTATGGTTCGCGGCTAAAAAGCTATGCTAGGTTACTTCTAATAACACTAAACTATATCATGAACCCTATCTTAAATATCCATGTTTCGTAACATAAACATATATATAATATATCATACTATACTTCGAACTGCGGGGGTGCTATAGGCCATCCACCCGACTTCCCCCGTAGATGTATATCTACTCACCTTGATCTTCATTTGCCGATGCCGACGTCGCCACGCGCTTGCTTGTCGTCTCGAAGTTCACATGGGGTACCTACACATCATAACTTATCGTATCGCGTTAAAATCAAATTCGAAGACGAAACGACACACGAAAACCAAAACGACACACTTAAAAGCCTATAGGTTAGAACCTATAGTTGCATCTCGCAAAATAACCAAATAACACTCGGGATAGACGTACAAACGTCAAGTGCTCGAGTGCAAACACAAATATCAAAAATTAGATTCGAAAACAACACAAAACATAAGGTAGCAACATTGAAAACATGCTCCAGATTTTGTTTAAGGTGAAACCAAGGTACACAAACAACTCTGGGGTGATGTATAGTATGAATATGACCTACTGAACCAACCTGGGCCCTAACCCCCACCAAGTGGCCGAGCACTCTCCATGGATTTCCGAGCTCGCCGTCCCTGTGCTTGGATGGGTGTCGTATTGGTAGGGTGGCTTCAAATTGTTCTGGGTTTCTAACACCATAGGGGGTTTAAGGTCATCACTAAAGCCCAATTACACTAACACAGCATCAAAATTTCCTAAAACCCTAACTAGAAATTCCCAAACCTCTTTAAAAGACACTAAATCAATTCTAATCAAGCATGGATGTAAAAGCAAATGGAAATACTATGCTAATGGTTAAGAGAATACCTCGTTAGGCAACTCAAGAAATTTCTTGAGTTGCCCCAAGTGCGCAAGATCCACCCTTTCTTGGTCCAAAGTGTAGCTAGAAGGCTTGTGCACATTTTTAATGAAATGGGGATGGAGTTTTGGGGTTGTTTTGGGGGTGAAGTGAGGAGTTTTTTTGTTGAGTAGGAAGAGGGTGCCGCCATGAGTGAAATGGAGAGGAGAAAGATGAAGAGAAGTGAAGAGGAAAGAGAATGTCCATGGTCAATTGACCCCCTCACCTTTCTCTCTCATGCCCATGACTCATCTTTTTATGTTTTCCTTTTTCTTTTTCATTAGTTTTCTTTGCTTTTATTTTCTCTCATGTTAAAACCCAAACCATGCAAAAAGGATGAGAAAAAGCCATGATAGAAAATGTAAGAAGTGTTAAAATGACATGGTGCATGTCATGTGCACAAATCCAGTTTAATACACGATTAGCGATTTTTAATCGCGATTAGCACTAAAATAGTGTCAAATAAATCATAATTATTTATAATTTGCATAAATCCAATAAAACACCCATTTTTATATAATTTCTATAATTTTCCAAAATTTTCCCAAATTATCGGTATTTAATTATACCGCCTTATTAAAATATTCAATATATTTATTATTTAATTATAAAAATTTCCCAAAATAATATTTTATTTTTCTGAAATGTTACAGTCTTCCCCCCTTAAAGAAATTAAGTCCCCGAATTTAAATTTAAACCCCTCAATACTAAAACTTTTCAGTAAAAAGATCCATTCGTCGGGGTCCCGAAATCATAAATACATAAAGCACAACGTAGCGCAATGCAGGCGCATGAAAAACGAGTATATCAATCAAAAGTAAAACTCCGTCAAGCATCCCGCAATCATCGGAGTCATGGGGAAGACATCAATGTCAAATCCAAAACGAAATCAACATGATATATATCAGCACTATACATATAAACACCTGAAGGAAATGCATGCCAAACCGTTTTAAGTCGCTGTGCGATGCGCATAACACTGCACACTGGCTGACGTCTTTAGTAAGAAAACAACTCTCTCTCTATATATATATATATCCTTTGTTTACATGCACGTACCGCCATTTTGAAAACAATTTAGAAGGGTTTCTTGTTTTAAAGGTTTCGTGTCATCTCTGACACGTAGGTAAATACTGAGACTATAGCTCCCTTGTTGGAAATCCCTTCGATATTTATCAATGCATGCAAAAATATACTCAAGTACTGTCCTCGGACTAGTCCTGTCTAGCTAATATACCAATAGAAATTATCATAAAAACGTACTGCTCCATAAGAAATCAATCCCAAAATGTGTATAAGAATGCTACGTGCATCTGGTGCGCACGGAAATCTAAACCCATGAATGTGCCACACATGGGCACAGAAACAACATCTAAGTGCAACGGGTGTGCACGAAACATCGTCAGAGGCAACGGTGTGCCTGTCAGCAAAATCAGGTGCATCTGATATGTACAAAGAATCTCGATTTAGTGCATCTGGTGTGCGCTAAAATCGCATCTCATATCATGCGCCCAATATGCGCAAAATCCAAAACAGGTGCATCCATCATGCACGAATAAAATCTAACTCATGTGCATCCAACATGCACGAAATCACGAAATCCAATATCAAGCGCCAAACATGCGCAAAATCCAATCCAAGCGCGTAAAATATGCGCAAGAATCCAATCAGGTGCATAAGGTGCACACAACAATGTAAGTCCTCGTTACCTCTCTCGGTTCTTTCGGGCTTGCGGAAATGGTGAAAAACGATTTTGAAGACTTAGGTAACATGGACTACAAAAACGGATCTTGGCTAAACTACACACTAGCAACCTAACTAGAGAGTTGTCTACTCGGTTAGGGGTTATACCTCAACTTGAACTCCTTCTTCTTGACTCTTGATGGTGGTCGAATGGTGCTTTCCTCGTCGCCTACTCTTATCAAAGATGGATCCACCTGAGGGTTTCTTCCTTGAGCTCCTTTCTCGAACTTTGAGAGAACTAAGATCTTTGGCTTGCTAGACCTTTAACCTTAGAGAGAGTAGAGAGTATCTTTGGGTGTTTTATCCTCAAGGAGATGTTTCTCAACACATGAGAATTGTTCTCCTTGAACTAGAGGAGGAAGAAGAAGAATGGAGGAGAGAGAATGGTTATGATAGAATGAGATGGTTTTTTACAACCATAACATAATAAGTGAATTATTTAATAATAATATTAATCCAAAAATGAAAAAGGTGATGGATGGTTTGATGAGACTGTTATCATATCACATTAAATGTTTTTTTCTAGAATCAAAGAGCATCTTTGATGTGTAATGATGATAGTCAATGTTTCAACCATGGTCAACTAGTCAACCTTGGTCAACAAGTCAACCAACCCAACCATGACAAAATTTCATTTAATTAATATTATTAATTGATATATCACAAATTCATTAGGGTTTGGAAAAAGACGACTGTCAACTGTGCATACACACCGGTTCCAAAACCCTAATGAAAATCCTCTTCCTCCGCCTCAAACAACTGTGCATACACACCCGCATTCGTGTTCCGAGGAACATGAATACTATGAGATAAAACTAACCCTAAAACATATACTAGGATCTGGCTCAAACCAGAGCCCGCTAGTAATATCCGTCAGGACGCCAAACGTTCACAAGTGCGCGGATGAGAACGAACTCTGCCGCAAAACCATGCGACCTCTACTATGTTTTGCCCAAAGGAGAATAACCCTCTGTGTAGGACACTAAAGACTCGACACTACACTGGCAGTGGGTTTAACCACAAACCGCAAGCGGCACTAGCTGTACGTAACGGTCCCCAGGTAGATGCCGACAAGAAGACTGATGAGGTAAACCCATCCGAACTCCTACTGAGCCTGAATGTGACAATCTCCTTACAGTCCGGTCTGTTCGTCTGATAACATCGCATGGCGGGCCTAGGGCGGCGGTAAACTTCAGTCACCCAATAGCGGTACAAGTCGTGTCGGAGTGTAGCCCAGATCACCCTGAGATAACACTGGAAACCTACCAGTATATCTCACTTGCCCTGGCCAGGGACTACTTGTGTAATGGCTCTCCTAGACACAGCGCGATACCAACCCCCAATACCGGGAGAGACGAATCCTGTCTAACCGTCACTGCCTCCAAGTGCTTCGGGACTGCACCCAACTACTACCTGTTTGCACGACTCCTTTGAGCCGTGGTAGGGTAGTAATCAAAGTACAGTGGGAACACACTTGAGGCGAAGTGACAGTGTCAAGTCAGCGGACTAAGCTGTACTCATGTCACCTGGGAACTGATAACTGACGATAGGTATAATACCAACCAACAGTTCCCGACGAGTCCTGTCCAGTGTACTCGTAACCTAACGAGCACCCGCATACTATCTCAAGCACGACGTACTGACGACTGTGGGACAGACCGCCTCCCGCACTGGGATGAGAAGCGCATACGCTAGTCTACTCCGGAGTATCGATGCCCTGTCTCGATAATTCCACGACTAGGGACGTGTGTATAAGGATGTGCTTGTAGATTACCCATCTCCTACGAGTGTGACTGCCATCACAACGCTGGTAATCAAGCAAAGATCCTAAGGGCTCCACTAATGCGTATAGATGATACGATAAAGAAACACCTGTACACATTAAAGCAGAGACAAACCAAGTAGCATACTACCATTTTGAGCAAGATTGTCTATACAACTGTGAATATCCCAAGCTTCCATCAAGTAATATACATACTAGTATGATACAGTAATGGCCTCTAGGGCATATACACTAACAATCTCCCACTTGCACTAAGGCCATATACGGGCGTATCGAAGACCTATCATCTCGATCAGCCGCTCGAACTGAGTCTGGGGTAAGGCCTTTGTGAATGGATATGCAGTGTTATCTTCTGAAGCAACCCTCCGAACCTCGATCTCCTTGCGTTCCACGATCTCCCTGATCAGGTGATACCGCCTCAAGATGTGTCTGGATTTCTGATGGGACCTGGGTTCCTTTGCTAAAGCTATAGCCCCATTGTTGTCGCAATACAGAGGTATTGGGTCAACAATGGACGGAACCACCTGAAGTTCTTTCAAGAACTTCCTTATCCAGACGGCTTCTTTTGCAGCATCAGATGCAGCGATATATTCCGCTTCCATAGTCGAGTCAGCAACGGTTTCCTGTTTGGAACTCTTCCAACACACCGCCCCTCCGTTGAGGGTAAAGACAAAACCCGACATAGACTTGGAATCATCCTTGTCACTCTGGAAGCTGGAGTCAGCAAAGGTCTCAATCTGGAGGTCTTTTCCGCCATACACCAAGAACACCTCCTTAGTCCTTCTCTGGAACTTGAGAATGTTCTTTACCGCTATCCAGTGTTTCTCCCTAGGGTTTAACTGATACCTGCTTACCACACTCAGTGCATACGCCACATCTGGTCTGGTACACAACATCGCATACATTATATAGCCTACCGCAGAAGCGTAGGGTATAATAGACATGCGATCCTATTCCAAATCTGTCTTGGGAGACATCTCTTTGGAGAGGGTGATCCCGTGACAAGCCGGTAGATTACCGCGCTTGGAATCTTCCATACTGAATCTTTTCAGTATGGTGTCGATTTACCTGGACTGCGAAAGTCCTAATATTATCTTGGATCTATCACGATAGATCCGGATCCCCAGAATGTAGGAGGCATCACCCAGGTCTTTCATGGAGAACCTGTGTGACAAGAACCCTTTGACAGATTGTAGCATAGGAATGTCATTTCCTATCAAGAGAATGTCATCCACGTATAAAACGAGGAATACAACAGTTTTCGCTACAAATCTACTATAGATGCATGGTTCATCTGGAGTTTTGATAAAGCCAAATTCCTTTACTGTCTCATCAAAACAGAAGTTCCAACTCCGCGATGCCTGCTTTAGTCCATAGATGGACTTAAGCAACTTGCACACCTGTCCGTTGCTCCCACTCTGAACGAAACCCTCTGGCTGGTCCATATAGACACACTCCTTTAAATTTCCATTTAGAAAAGCGGTCTTTACGTCCATCTGCCAAATCTCATAATCGTGGAAGGCAGCAATGGCAAGAAGGATCCAAATGGATTTCAGCATAGCCACTGGAGAAAAGGTTTCGTCATAGTCCAAACCAGGTCTTTGACGAAAACCCTTTGCAACAAGTCTAGCTTTATAGGTCTCGACCTGTCCATCTACACCAATCTTCCTTTTGAAGATCCACTTGCATCCTACGGGTTTTACCCCATCTGGAGCAACGTCCAAAGTCCATACTTTGTTGGTGTACATGGACTCCATTTCGGTCCGCATTGCATCCAGCCATTTTACCGAGTCAACGCTCTGAATGGCCTGCTGGAAGCTAGTCGGCTCATCACTATCAATGATGCAATCTTCTCTATCCCCATCTATGAGAAAACCGTAGTATCTCTCTGGCGGATGAGACTGCCTACTACTCCTGCGGAGCGGCGTAGGAATGTCCTGATCTTTTGAACCCTCTGGTTCTACTAAGCTTTCAGTAATAGCTTGTGGTTCTGGAATTTCTTCCAGTTCTATTGCGCTCCCACTTATTTCCTTTTCTAAGAACTAGTGTTCCAGAAAGTGGGCATTACGAGAAACAATGATCTTTTGTTCCTCTGCGTAATAGAAAAGATACCCCTGGAGTTCTTTGGGTATCCCACAAACTTGCACAGTACTAAGCGTGCCTCGAGTTTGTCCGCATGCTGCTTTTTGAAAAAAGATGGACATCCCCAAATTTTCAGGTATTGAAGATAGGGTTTCTTCCCACTCCATAACTCATATGGTGTGGTAGGCACAGTCTTAGTGGCAACACAGTTCAAAAGGTATGCAGCTGATTCTAGCGCATATCCCCAGAATGATCGCGGTAACTCAGCGTTACTCATCATGGACCGTACCATATCCAATAGGGTTCGGTTCCGTCTCTCCGATACACCGTTATGTTGCGGAGTGTAGGGAGGAGTAAGCTGAGAGAGAATTCCATTCTCTTTTAAGTAGTCCACGAACTCGGCACTCAAGTATTCACCACCTCGATCAGATCTTAGTGTCTTGATACTTTTGCCTGTTTGTTTTTCTACTTCATTCTTATATTCCTGGAATTTTCCAAAGGCTTCGGATTTATGCTTCATTAAGAAGACATGTCCGAACCTTGAAAAATCATCCGTAAAAGTAATGAAGTAAGAATAACCGCTTCGCGCATGTGTAGACATTGGACCGCACACGTCGCTGTGTACGAGTCCCAAGAGCTCGCTCGCTCTTACTCCGTGTCCAGTAAACGGAGTTTTTTTCATCTTACCTTTGAGACAGGATTGACAAGTTGCATACGATTGATATTTGAACGGATCCAAATATCCTTCTGTATGTAACTTCGTCAACCTTCTCTCATTGATGTGACCGAGTCTACAATGCCATAAGAAAGCCTGATTGATTTCTGGAGACTTTCTTTTGTGTGTATTCTGGACAATGAAAATCTGTGGTTGGTTTAATACGTATATACCATTGCTCAATGTACCTGACCCAATCAGAACTTGATTAAGGTGAATGTTTACAACATTACTTACAAACGCAAATTCATAACCTTCTTTAGAAACTAAAGATACAGAAATGATATTACAGGTTGCATTGGGTACAAAAAAGCAATTACGTAAAACCAAAACATGTCCATCTGACATTCCCAGGTGATAGTCCCCCACGGCCTCAGCATCCATGCTAGCTCCGTTTGCAACTTTGAGGGTCATGCCACCTGCCTTCAAAAACCTACGCTTTCTCAACCCCTGCAAAGAATTACAGATATGAGATCCTGATCCGGTATCCAATACCCAGGAAGTAGAGTTTATTGATAGACGGTTTTCACTAACATACACACCTGAAGCTGAAGCAGCAACTTGCTTCAGATCCTGTGTTCTGGCCTTCCAGGCCCTGCAATCTTTCTTCCAGTGTCCACTATTGTGACAGTAAAAGCATTCTTCCTTATCCACAAGTTTTCCCACTACCTTTGTTTCTTTTGCCTTTCCCTTCGTATCCACTTTACTAATACCGCCCCTTGGTTTAGCGGGGGTTTTCTTCTTCTTTCCCTTGGCTTTCTCCCTGGACTTAGAAGAGGAAGATCCTCCTACAAACAAAGTGGATGTTTCCCTACCTTTCTGTAGGGTGCCTTCTGCACTCCTCAGCATGTTGAGGAGTTCTGAAAGTTCAACTTCCTTTTCTTGTAAGTTGAAATTCAGGATGAACTGGGCGTAAGTGGAAGGAAGGGACTGAAGAATCAAGTCTGTATAGAGCTCATTCTCCAATCTGGTCCCAAGGTCCGCGAGCTCCTCTATGTAGCCAATCATCTTAAGCACGTGTTCCGCTACCGATGATCCGACGGCCAATCTTGCCGAAAACAACTTCTTCGACACTTCGTATCTTGCGATACGAGATTGCTCTCCATACAGTTCTTTTGTATGGAGAAATATGGATTCGAGGTCCATATTCTCATACCTCCTCTGATGTTCGTTATCCATAGAGGCAAGCATGAGGCATTTGGCCTTCGCGCAATCGATCTCCCATGTCTTACGGATTTCTATATCCGCGACGCTTGAGGTGGGACCTAGGACTTGGGGAGCATTGGTGGTAAGGAGATACCCCAACTTGTCGTAAGTGATTGCCATTTTGACATTCCTGAGCCAATCTTTGTAGTTTGGCCCTGTCAGTATGTTTTTATCTAGTAGTAACTTAAGTCCGGTCATGATGTTTGGTCGCTGCAATTAGGAGAGAGAGAAGAAACACTTTAGCATGACGCTCTTGCAAGTTTAGAGTGGTTTTTAATTTGTGAAAAACGATTTTTAAGACTTAGGTAACATTGACTACAAAAACGGATCTTGGCTAAACTACACACTAGCAACCTAACTAGAGAGTTGTCTACTCGGTTAGGGGTTATACCTCAACTTGAACTCCTTCTTCTTGACTCTTGATGGTGGTCGGATGGTGCTTTCCTCGTCGCCTACTCTTGTCAAAGATGGATCCACCAGAGGGTTTCTTCCTTGAGCTCCTTTCTCGAACTTTGAGAGAACTAAGATCTTTGGCTTGCTAAACCTTTAACCTTAGAGAGAGTAGAGAGTATCTTTGGGTGTTTTATCTTCAAGGAGATGTTTCTCAACACATGAGAATTGTTCTCCTTGAACTAGAGGAGGAAGAAGAAGAATGGAGGAGAGAGAATGGTTATGATAGAATGAGATGGTTTTTACAACCATAACATAATAAGTGAATTATCTAATAATAATATTAATCCAAAAATGAAAAAGGTGATGGATGGTTTGATGAGACTATTATCATATCATATTAAATGTTTTTTGCTAGAATCAAAGAGCATCTTTGATGTGTAATGATGATAGTCAATGTTTCAACCATGGTCAACTAGTCTACCTTGGTCAACAAGTCAACCAACCCAACCATGACACAATTTCATTTAATTAATATTATTAATTGATATATCACAAATTCATTAGGGTTTGGAAAAAGACGACTTTCAAATGTGCATACACACCGGTTCCAAAACCCTAATGAAAATCCTCTTCCTCCGCCTCAAACAACTGTGCATACACACCCGCATTCGTGTTCCGAGGAACATGAATACTATGAGATAAAACTAACCCCAAAACATATACTAGGATCTGGCTCAAACCAGAGCCCGCTAGTAATATCCGTCTGGACGCCAAACGTGCACAAGTGCGCGGATGAGAACGAACCCTGCCGCAAAACCATGTGACCTCTACTCTGTTTTGCCCAAAGACGAATAACCCTCTGTGTGGGACTCTAAAGACTCGACACTACACTGGCAGTGGGTTTAACCACAGACCGCAAGCGGCACTAGCTGTACGTAACGGTCCCCAGGTAGATGCCGACAAGAAGACTGACGAGGTAAACCCATTTGAACTCCTACTAACCCTGAATGTGACAATCTCCTTACAGTCCTGTCTGTTCGTCTGATAACATCGCATGGCGGGCCTAGGGTGGCGGTAAATGTCAGTCCCCCAATAGCGGTACAAGTCGTGTCGGAGTGTAGCCCAGAACACCCTGAGATAACACTGGAAACCTACCAGTATATCTCGCTTGCCCTGGCCAGGGACTACTTGTGTAATGGCTCTCCTAGACACAGCGCGATGCCAACCCCCAATACCGGGAGAGACGAATCCTGTCTAAACGTCACTGCCTCCAAGTGCTTCGGGACTGCACCCAACTACTACCTGTTTGCACGACTCCTTTGAGCCGTGGTAGGGTAGTAATCAAAGTACAGTGGGAACACACTTGAAGCGAAGTGACAGTGTCAAGTCAGCGGACTAAGCTGTACTCATGTCACCTGGGGACTGATAACTGACGATAGGTATAATACCAACCAACAGTTCCCGACGAGTCCTTTCCAGTGTACTCGTAACCTAACGAGCACCCGCATACTATCTCAAGCACGACGTACTGACGACTGTGGGACAGACCGCCTCCCGCACTGGGATGAGAAGCGCATACGCTAGTCTACTCCGGAGTATCGATGCCCTGTCTCGATAATCCCACGACTAGGGACGTGTGTATAAGGATGTGCTTGTAGATTACCCAGCTCCCATGAGTGTGACTGCCATCACAACGCTGGTAATCAAGCAAAGATCCTAAGGGCTCCACTAATGCGTATAGATGATACGATAAAGAAACACATGTACACATTAAAGCAGAGACAAACCAAGTAGCATACTACCATTTCGAGCAAGATTGTCTATACAACTGTGAATATCCCAAGCTTCCATCAAGTAATATACATACTAGTATGATACAGTAATGGCCTCTAGGGCATATACACTAAAAAACAAATATCGAGTATCACTATCGAAATCGATGGTATACAACACATCTCAAATCCAAATCCAAATCAGGTATACCGTGGTATCTAATCTCACAACCGTGTGCAACCACGTGCACAAAATCAAATCAATATACTAAAGGTGCATGAAATCTATGCTGAAAGCATAAGTCAAATCATATGCATGCCCTAGGCATGAAGTCAAAATCAATACCTCAAATAACATCAAATCGAAGTCCTGTGCAACTGTAGTGCACAAAATACGTATCACTGCATTGCAAGCATATGTGAACTATACCGAGTGCAAAAGTCAAATTGGGTGCGTACCATATGCACAAAATCAACCCAACTCTATGAAATCCATGAAATCATGAGCATGTGCAACCAAGGCACAAAAATGATATCAAGTGCAATATCTGTGCACAAATCAGAAATACCAAGTAGGTGCAACCATGGTGCACGAAAACAATATCATGAAAATCAGTCATCAAAACTCAATCATGCGAATAGATCGCCCGAAATACCGAAATCAAAATATGGCAGAATCAGTCCCGCTCAAGCACATCCTATAAGAATCTCTGGCCAACTTTCGTGGTTACTCATAACATGTATCGTCGACGATGCCGAACTCTGGCCTGCTGTGTCTGCATAATATGACCGCTCCTGGGTCCAAGTCTTCTCGTAAATTGTTCCAGAAAGGTACTGTCGAGGTCTCTCCCAAATCTCATTCCTGCCAAACTGCCCGGAGGTTATCACCCTTCACTATAACTGTTTCTGGTTCCGGAACGGCTGCATACTCATCGCGACTCCTTCTGGAAGATATATCCATATACAACGCCTATGCACGCGTATCACATCTCTAATGTCGGCAGGGTGGAACGTCATCTCATCAAGATCTCGTACGAACCTCTTACTCCTATTTTCTCTAATGTCGACTGCTTCGGACTCATCTCATCGTGGCTGCATGGACTGTGCTCCAATGGCTATACTCATATCTGAAGTCTCCCTGTAGGGTTCCTAGGCACACAAAGGAGGTTCCACAAGGCATCAACCATGCCAAACAAAAATTTTACGGTGCCGAGAAACCCTAATGAAGATCGTTAACTAGAAGTTAAGGCGAAAAGCAAGCAAGCAAACGACTTTGCTACTAATTGAAAGGGATTACAACCATTGTAGATCTGGTCCACCACTTCTTTAGCTCCGTGTTGACGTCCCTCTGCTGCGATCATCGGATCCCGGACTCTAGAAATGGTTTCGTCGGAGAAATGATCGGGCTAGGTCATTGACTTCGAGGCCGAAGATGATCTACGTCGGGGAGACTCAAACTCAAGCTATTCCTTCACTCGGTCGAAAACTTTGTGAAGAGAACACACTATACTACATGGCAAGTGGTAGAGGATGAAGAAATAGGAAGTGGGTTCACTTTAGAATTGGATTTCTCACTCTTTTTCTCATGATGCCATTAGAGCTAGCAAGCTTTTTCAAGCTTGATGAAGATGAACAAGAAGAAAGAATATCATATGAATAGTTTCCAAAGTGAAACTTATCCAAATGAATGATGGCACCATGGTTGAGTTAAGCCCTCATGCTTAACTCATGTAGAGAATTAACCATAGCATAAGGGTAAGGGTTTGGTTAGCTAATATCTTGAACAAATGACAAAAGAGTTGACTTTGTCAATGTTCATCAAGCTTCATGAAGCTTGATAACTTTGACCAAAGTCACCCTCTTTTGTTATTTGTTTAGGAAAATAGTAAACCCTAATTCAACCTTGATATGGTTCAAGTCTCATACACACAACTTGTTTGTATCATCAAGCATGATACAAACATGTACACTTGCATATATCACATATAAACAATGTACACTTTCAAGTGAGAAAACAAATCTTAAGTGAACCAATACTAGTTAATGTAAAGTAATATATCAAATATATAATTATACATTAAATCATTAAATCATTAAATCAACACTTGATTTAACGATCCGGTCATATCGCATATAACCGACTAATATCTATAGTAACAACTTATCGAATCAACACTTGATCCGATAACCCGGCCATATCGCATACAACCGATCAATGTCACAAATCACGAGAATAGAATACAGTATCACATACTGGTATTATCCTCGGTCCCGCACATATCTCATATGCGCTCCTATTTCGTTTCGCTTGAGGAAGGAAACCCCTGTGTAGGACTCTAAAGACTCGTCAATACGCCGGCAGCAGGTGATGATCATATCAAACACCCACAAGCCGCAAGCGGTCTGCAAAACGTAACGGCCACCCGGGTATTGAGCGATCAGAAGATCAACGAGCAATCCCGCTCACACTCCAGTGAATCCAACGAGTAACACTACCGTACAGTCCGGTCTGTTCGTCTGATATGTCGCATATCTCGTCTAGAGGTGGTAAACGTCAGACCCGAATAACTCGATAAGTCGTGTCGATATGAGGCTCATAACGGGTCGAGAAACTACTGGTAACACTTACTAGTAAATCCCTAAAGCTGCCTTGGCCAAGGACTTTCTGTTATAGCCAATCGAGCACTGCGCAACATCAACACCCTATACCAGGAGAGACGAAACCCCTCCTATCGCTCATTGCCTCCATGTGATTCGGGACTGTACCCAAAAGCCATCTTTTTGCACGCCCTCTTGGATGTTGTATGATGGAAATCAAAGCACAGTGGGAATCACACAAGACTCTATGACGATCTCGGGTCTACAGACTAACCTGTACCAGTGTCACCAGAGAACTTCCATCTGACGTAATGTATAATACCATCTGGGAGTTCTCGGCGAGTCCGTACAGTGTACCCAGTCTCTACTGAGCACCCGTATATCATCTCTGATGTCAAACACCAATGGATATGGGATCATCCATCGCCCATCTGTATGGGTCGAGAAGCTACACGCTAGTCTACTCTGGTATATCGAAGCCCCGTCTCGATACACCCACGACTAGGGACTTTGAAAGATGTACTTATGGACTACCATGTCCCCACTAGTATGATCCGCATCATAGTCCAGGTAGTCAAGTACACATCCTAAGAGCTTTACCAACATGTAACAGAGAGACAATCAGTGTACACGTCAAGGTAAATAGTAACCAGATAGCATACTATCATATCGAGCAAGAAAGTCATCCCTATATATGTCCAAGCATCCACTACAATATACATCCTATGTATAGTAATGGCCTCTAGGGCATACATATAACTAACAATCTCCCACTTGCACTAGGGCCATCTGATAGCAGTGGTTGTAGTATCTCATACTCAACCATCCCATAAAAGTCTCTCTCTGGGAAAAGGCCTTTTGTGAGTGGATCCACCGTGTTGTCCTCTGAGTCTACTCTCCTAACCTCGATCCCCTGGAGATCAACCATCTCCATGATCAGGTGATACTGCCTAATAATATGTCTGGATCACGGATGGGATGGACGTTCCTTGGCATAAGCCACAACTCCATTGTCACACAATGGGAGGAACGAAGTTCATCTCATCAACTAGTATACACCCAGACTTCCTCTTTGGTAGCATCTTTGGTAACGATGTATCTTGCCTTTAATCGTCTAGTATGTCACGGTATCTAGCTTGGAATTCTTCCAACATACCGTCCCTTTACCGAGGGTATAGACAATGCCTGCGACTGACATTCAGTCGTCCTTATCATCCTGGAACCTTTCCAGTGATTCTCCCTAGGATCGATTGATACCATCTCACTACAACCAGTGAGAATTCTAACATCCAATTAGATCTATCTCATAGATCCAAAACCCAGGATTTAGTAGGTATCACTTTGATCCTATTTAGAGAATCCTTGTGATAAGCGGAGATTGACCGAGCGTAGCATAGGAAACTCCTTCCCTATCAAAAGTATGTCATCCACGTACTCTACGAGGATCACTACCGTACTCCCTACTACCTTTTTGTACATACAAGGTTCATCTACCATTTTGATGATGTCAAACTCTTTGACTATTACATCAAAACAGATGTTCCAACTCCGCGATTCCTGTTTTATCACATAAAACATCTTGCATACGTTTCCGCTGCTCCCACTGTCTACGAAGCCCTCTGGCTGTGTACTTATAGACGCTTTCTTCCAAATCATCATTTAGAAAAGCATTCAAGACACCCAACTGCCAGATATCGTAGTCATGGTATGTAGCCGTGGTAAGTAGGATCTGGATGGACTTAAGCATAGCTACTTAGAAAAGGTTTCATCATAAGCCACAACTGGTCTATTATGCAAACCTTTAACGAGTCTAGCTTTGAAAGTCTCAACTTTTCCATGTACACCAAGTAATCTTCTCAAGATATACTTGCTCCTGATGGGGATTTAACCCTTCAGATAAAGCAACCAAAGTCCATACTTTGTTGGTGTATAAGGATTCCATCTCAGATCGATAAGCATCCAGCCATTCTTACAGAGTCCTACTCCTGATGGCTAGCCCGAAACTTGTGGGGTCATCATCTCATGATGCAATCCTCGCTCCCACTGTCATAGAGAATCCGAAGTATCTCTCAGGTGGGTGAAGAACCCTACTAGATCGGCGGAGAGGCTGAGGTTCGTTGGTTGCTATTGAATCCTTTGGTTCTACCAAATCAGCAGCTGCAGTTTGTATAGCTGGAACTTTTCCAGATCTACATAACAGACCTTGCCTAGAGCTTGTCCGGATTTTGCTTTTAGACATAGTCCGGACAATCCCAAATCTTAACTAACTTAAGAGATGGGCTCTTCCCTTTCCATATCTCATATGAAATGGTAGGCATCTGATTTGATCGGAACCCTATTCAATAGGTATGCAACTTCATAAGTGCATAACCCCCTAAAAGGAAATAGGAAACTCAGTAGTACTCATCATAGAGCACACCATATCACATAGGGTGTGATTGCTCCGCCACGATATACCATCGTGCTATGGTGTATGAGGAGGAGTAATGCTGAGAGAGAATCTTATTCTCCTTTAGAATAGTCCAGGATTTCCGTGCTCAAGTATTCTCCTCCTTGATCACATCAAAGAACATAATACTTATACCCGTATTTTGGTTCTCTACTTCTAACTTATATTCTATGAATATCTCAAAAGGTTCGGACTTGTGTTTCAACAGGAACATATGTCTGAATCTTGAGAGATTATCAGAGAATGTAATGAAGTACAAAGAACCAATCTTGGCATGTGTAGACAGGGGACCTACATACATCAACATGTATCATCCCAAGAGTTCACTAACTCTTTCTCTGTTTCCAATAAACAGAGCTATGGTCATGTTATCTCTGTGACATGACTGGCAAGTTTCATAAGATGTAAATTCAAACTGATTTAAATATGCATCTAAATGTAACTTCTGCCAGTCGGGTCGCATTGATATGACCTAGTCTACAATGCCTCAAGAAGGATTCGTTCATTTCTGAACTCTTCCTCTTGTGTGTGTTCCGTATACTTAGAACTGTAGTTTGATTTAGAACATCAATGCTTTTAGATAACGTGCCTGAACCGATCAACTTTTGATATAGGAAATGTTCAAAACATTATCCAACAATACAAAATTATATCCTTCTTTATCTAAATAAAGAGACTTATATGATTTTGTATATCAGGTTCGGTATCTAATAACATTTGTTCAGAATCAATGTATTCTGGTAATACAGGGTGATAGTGACCAACAGACTTGGCTGCAACACTTGCCCCGTTTTCTGCCTCATGAAACTTATCACCCGTTCTCAGTTCTTTACCTATCTGTAGCCCATGTAACAAATTACATATGTGGGATCCTGATCCGGTATCATATACCCAGGACGTAAAGGACATTTGAGAAACAGTTCTTTGTAACGAACACACCCGAAGGAGATGCATCATATGCACTTTCTTCGTTTGGGCGGCACGGGAATTCTGGTAATCCCCTAATTCCTACTCTGTCTTATAAAAATTATAAGTTGGAGCGGGACCAACGTTCCCCAGCTCAGTATAACAAGCGGGTTCGGTCAATATATCCGTTTTATTATCTTGATTAAGGCGTGACATGGTCGCTACCAAGAGAGAGAGAGAAGAAAACACTCTGCGTCCGCTTTTGCAAGATCAGATTGGTTATTATTTTATCTAATCAGGACGGCTCCCACTTTTTTTATCAAATCTTCCTTCAAACCCTAAAAGGAAAGACTAGCCGGGATTAATTACACGCTACAAGTTCGCCAATCTTTCAGTCAGGCCAGTGTCGGTACTTTGAGGGAGGTCCCCCGTGCTTTCGCACGAACCTAATTAATGTAAACCTCGTTTTCCCAGAGGCGTAACCCCGTTGACACCTTTCTAGACACCTACTTGATCGGCTAATTGTAATGTGTAAAACTCTCCCAGGAGTAACAATTACTCGCAGTGGGTATCGGGATCCAACTATCTCATAGAAGGTATGCAATCTCATTGCAAATTTCAACACTTGAAATTCCCGATAATATTTTAACCCTAGTGTTCTATGACCATGACGAATGCCAAACAACCCATAGTCCACTAGTCAAGTTCAACCCGTACATTTCTTGATTGAATTAAACCCACCCGCACGACCCTTGACGAATGCCAAACAACGCCGTACAAATACCCTAATCCAATCTGCATCATATGCATAAGCAGATAAATACTAGTTAGCTACCGTACACTACGCCTTGACGAATGCCAAACTACCGCAGCACGAATACTAAGTAGTACTTATCTGAAATGACGGAGGGCTACGACAGGTTTTTCTGAAAACCTATTGCGTAATGCACTTGATATCGTTGTAGAATCAAATGATTTTAAATGGAGTGTTTTTGAGGCTTTTCTAGTTTTGCTAAAGGGGTCACTCCAGGTGAAGGGATCGTCGGCCCTTTCCTCGTCGAATGAGGTGCAGGATATATCATATACATCACTGTGCAAAGCAGAAACTATAGAAGCAATCAAAAGACAAACCAAGAGTTGTAGCATCTTCCAGTTATTGCTAAAGGAGTCACTCCCGGTGAAGGGATCTCGGTCCTTTGCTTATCGAATAAGGTGCAGGATGTTCTACAAGGAACACCGCGATGCAAAGCAAGAACTGTAGCTACCTGTTTTTGAAAATTCGATTCCACAACATCTTTAGGTTTCTTTTCTTTCATTAATCATATTAATGAAGTCCTATCATTTAAGTACCTAATCATCACAGATAAATACGACGTACACTTATGCCATCCGCATTCGCCTCGTTGTCCTCTCGTGCACCGTTAGGTTAGGTAACTAACGGCAGAGCAGGGCAGGGCTAGCGCGAGTGCAAAACATAAGTAACGTCTATATAATATATCATATATACCATATACTGTACCTATCACAGAACATCATATGATCACATCACAGATATCGCAGCAGAAGAATCATATGAAATATTGGATATACTAGGACGTCCGTGTTTTCGATACGAGCCAGTATAAAACACGGATTCCACGGTCGTGATGAATAGCCAAACCCACACCCCTATACCCCTACGAGAGCGTCAAGCAACCCTGCCAATTCTAGAGTTAGGAGACCCGGACTCGACTCCTCGAGTTGGTCTCCCACTGGACTCCAGAACCCGGTTACTTGTGCTCTCCTCCTTGGGTCTATCCTAGTGCGGAAAAGTAAATAATACACAATGGGTGACATCTTCCGCTACCTGGAAGAGCCCCAATAAAAGAATATTACATACAATAAATTTTACATGAATGAAAATGAAAAACTCTCATCTCACATAAAAATCCCCGGCTATTCAAAACGCGACGATCCAATATAACATATCCAGCAACACATAACATCACATGTCATCAACGTAAGTAAATGTGTGCATCCCAATTGTCGTTGACATATAGCAACGAAACCGGCGATATCACATATTACACTTACGGTCACAGAAAAGAAAGTGTAAAACTACAACAGTTGGAATCCGCAACCTCTTTAGACATCGCATGCCTAATCAAATGAATTCCTTAGACATCACATGCCTAACAATTATAAACCCCGCATTTTAGTCTCTATATCGAAAACACTTTTCAATATCAAGTCGGGCAATTCAACAAGATTCCTGGAATTTTGATCGAATGCTCGTCGCAAACTTTAGTAGACGGCCGCACCCCCGATACCGTCGATGAAGTGCACCAAGACGGAACACCGCTACCGCGAGCACCCGAACGGATGCTTTCGGCGACGGGGTTCTCCTACAGTCACTTGGTCGGGGCTAAGGGGTGTAGCTATCTATTAAGTTTATCCGGCGAGTATCTGCGTACGCTACGTGATTGCGATGGACTTTTGATCACATCAAAATTCCGTGGCAACCGATCAATTGAGACTAAAGTGCTATGTTTATAACATTCATATTAGTTATCTTATAACTATTTGTGAATTCCAAATATTGTATCACATTCCAGATAAACAGAAAATGTTAAACTTTCCGATCGAACAATCAAACACCCAAGTTTTCCCGAAACAAATCAACACATGAAATAGGTTTAAAAACATCCAGTTCATGCCTCAGTACCAACGGTCCAGCCGTAGAAGGGTCAAGCCAACGCCTCACATGTGGCACGCCGTACTGCCCCAAACCCTAAGGTTCAAAGGGCAGTTCAAGACGGTCACATAATCGAGTTAAGGTTTGTTGTCTTCTAGAGGGTCCATCGCGTTACTTGCACTACTCAGAACGTCTTTAAACCATGGAAAGATCCAACACTTGGAAATTTCCCGACAGGGGAAAAAGTGGGTATTTATATCTGGTCGAACTTTTTAACATATTTTAAAATTATCCGGAAAAACTTATAGACAAAGCTAAACAATCCGATCGAATCATCGATTCTCCAAAGCAACCCAGAAAACTCAACTCTTGAGCAAACTTTAAAAATTCCCATAAAATACAGCACTCAATATAGGATATTACTGTGCAAAGCACGTGCGAAGAACAAACTTGTTGGCCGCGGAACCGCCGCACATTGCTTGGGTGGGGCCGCGGTTCCGCGCTGCTTTGGTGGACTTATGCTCACGTGCTTCACAGTAACTCTTACAATACCCTGCTGTATTTTTTGGATATTTTTAATTTTGAAAAATCCTCATTTTCAGAAAATGTCCAGAGAGGGTTAAAAGTTGGGGTTTCGGGGTTCGATCGGATTTCTAACATCGTCTACACTTCGACTAAAGCTCTAGCTAGGCTCTGATACCACTATAGGGTTCCTAGGCACACAAAGGAGGTTCCACAAGGCATCAACCATGCCAAACAAAAATTTTACGGTGCCGAGAAACCCTAATGAAGATCGTTAACTAGAAGTTAAGGCGAAAAGCAAGCAAGCAAACGACTTTGCTACTAAGTGAAAGGGATTACAACCTTTGTAGATCTGGTCCACCACTTCTTTAGCTCCGTGTTGACGTCCCTCCGCTGCGATCATCGGATCTCGGACTCTAGAAATGGTTTCGTCGGAGAAATGATCGGGCTAGGTCATTGACTTCGAGGCCGAAGATGATCTACGTCGGGGAGACTCAAACTCAAGCTATTCCTTCACTCGGTCGAAAACTTTGTGAAGAGAACACCCTATACTACATGGAAAGTGGTAGAGGATGAAGAAATAGGAAGTGGGTTCACTTTAGAATTGGATTTCTCACTCTTTTTCTCATGATGCCATTAGAGCTAGCAAGCTTTTTCAAGCTTGATGAAGATGAAGAAGAAGAAAGAATATCATATGAATAATATCCAAAGTGAAACTTATCCAAATGAATGATGGCACCATGGTTGAATTAAGCCCTCATGCTTAACTCATGTAGAGAATTAACCATAGCATACGGTTAAGGGTTGGGTTAGCAAATATCTTGAACAAATGACAAAAGAGTTGACTTTGTCAATGTTCATCAAGCTTCATGAAGCTTGATAACTTTGACCAAAGTCACCCTCTTTTGTTATTTGTTTAGGAAAATAGTAAACCCTAATTCAACCTTGATATGGTTCAAGTCTCATACACACAACTTGTTTGTATCATCAAGCAAGATACAAACATGTACACTTGCATATATCACATATAAACAATGTCAACTTTCAAGTGAGAAAACAAATCTTAAGTGAACCAATACTAGTTAATGTAAAGTAATATATCAAATATATAATTATACATTAAATCATTAAATCAACACTTGATTTAACGATCCGGTCATATCGCATATAACCGACTAATATCTATAGTAACAACTTATCGAGTCAACACTTGATCCGATAACCCGGCCATATCGCATACAACCAATCAATGTCACAAATCGCGAGAATAGAAACAGTATCACATACTGGTATTATCCTCGGTCCCGCACATATCTCATATGCGCTCCTATTTCGTTTCGCTTGATCAAGGAAACCCCTGTGTAGGACTCTAAAGACTCGTCAATACGCCGGCAGCAGGTGATGATCATATCAAACACCCACAAGCCGCAAGCGGTCTGCTAAACGTAACGGCCACCCGGGTATTGAGCGATCAGATGATCAACGAGCAAGCCCGCTCACACTCCAGTGAAGCCAACGAGTAACACTACCGTACAGTCCGGTCTGTTCGTCTGATATGTCGCATATCTTGTCTAGGGGTGGTAAACGTCAGACCCCAATAACTCGATAAGTCGTGTCGATATGAGGCTCATAACGGGTCGAGAAACTACTGGTAACACTAACCAGTAAATCCCTAATGCTGCCTTGGCTAAGGACTTCCTGTTATAGCCAATCGAGCACTGCGCAACATCAACTCCCTATACCGGGAGAGACGAAACCCCTCCTATCGCTCATTGCCTCCATGTGATTCGGGACTGTACCCAAAAGCCACCTTTTTGCACGCCCTCTTGGACGTGGTATGATGGAAATCAAAGCACAGTAGGAATCACACAAGACTCTATGACGATCTCGGGTCTACAGATTAACCTGTACCAGTGTCACCAGAGAACTGCCATCTGACGTAAGGTATAATACCATCTGGGAGTTCTCGGCGAGTCCGTCCAGTGTACCCAGTCTCTACTGGGCACCCATATATCATCTCTGATGTCAAACACCAATGGATATGGTATCATCCATCGCCCATCTGTATGGGTCGAGAAGCTACACGCTACTCTACTCTGGTATATCGATGCCCCGTCTCGATACACCCACGACTAGGGACTTTGAAGGATGTACTTATGAACTACCATGTCCCCACTAGTATGATCCGCATCATAGTCCAGGTAGTCAAGTACACATCCTAAGAGCTTTACCAACATGTAACAGAGAGACAATCAGTGTACACGTCAAGGTAAAGAGTAACCAGATAACATACTATCATATCGAGCAAGAAAGTCATCCCTATATATGTCCAAGCATCCACTACAATATACATCCTATGTATAGTAATGGCCTCTAGGGCATACATATAACTAACAGTCCCAAGCAATTCATCCCAACACATGATATCCGAAAGATGTCGAACCATCTGATCGACTCGTCAAAACCTCCTAATCCCCTAAGAGATCAACATCTTGGGTACAGTTTAAAAATATTGAGTACATGTCACAGCACCCATGGTCCAACCGTAGAGAGGCAAATCCAAGCCTCATTAATGGCACCGTGGAACTGCCGCAAACCCGAAGGTTCAAAGGCTTTCACATGGTCATTATGTCGAGTTAGTGTTTCATTCTTCTAGAGGGTCCGTAGAGTGTTTTCTTCAAATACTTTAAACTTGGAAAATGGGTTTCTGATATTCGATCGTCTCTATCGACTCCCAACGTATTTGTGTGAAGTCTTCTCTAGCTGTAATCAATCTATCCGATGACATCGCATCAGGGTAAGCGAACGAACCGCATGTCCTAGTCATTTATCCTTGGCGACTAGCGATCTTCTATCATATCTCTGCGTATAAACTCGTGCTGCAACAGATCCAACATCTGGGCGAAATCTCGTCGTTCGCAGCAACAACTGGCTCATTCGTCTGCACATCGAATAATGCCTTAATCATCAAGAATAATCCGTGCATTGACGGTCATCATATTCTGGCTGGCCTCTATCAGTGGCTCGATCCTCTGGTGCTGATCTGCATGTCCGAGTAATCTCATAAAATCGACCCATCAAACGCTCATGGCGCGAAAACACAATAAAACGACGCCTCTCTATGCAATCGTATCCTTGGAATCACGCCCTGGTCTGTCCTCGTCTGTGATGAGCTCGCGATGACCACAACTCTAGCCGTGGCTCTCTCTGCCTATATAATCATGGCAGCAACAACCATAACCGATATCGATGAGGATAGATCATGAATGAATATAATAATGTGCAAGGAAATGTACATCCTAAGGCTTCTTAAGCGGAGTAGCGCATCGTAAGTATGCCGCGGAACATACACACGGTACATCACTCTTCTTAAGTCACCTACTCCATCAACCAAGGTCAACCTATGCGACGAAAGTTCGGGTCTAACACCCCCTCGACTAAGTCTAGGTCCCGTAAGGTCAAGCCTAGATTCCGTATATATACAAACGCCCCAGGCTCCGCATAGTCAAACCTAAACTCAAACTAAGGTTAACCTAGAGCTCTGATACCAACTTTGTCACAGACCCGAAATAGCACGTGACTGGAACTTGAATAATATGATGTCTATAGGACCACATCTAATTCAAGTAAGCCAAAGCCCAGAAATCTAAAACCATTTTTACAAAAATGTTTTGTTAAAATATGCCGAATATGTGTTTTTAAAACATCAAGTCTTTTCTGAAAATTTCGGCAGAGTTTCCTTTGTAAAAACTGGCCCAAAACGGGGTACAACAAGAACAATATATATACGATGAATAAAAGGCATCCCTAAGCGGGAGCTAGCTCTTCGTCAATCGGCGGTCACAACCAGGAAAGCAATATAATGTACAACGCCGAAGGGCGAGGATCAAAACTGAAAAGGAACTCAAAACCACAACAAACCCATAGTAATACAATGCGCGACTCTAAGGTCGAAAGAATATACAACTGGTCTCTAAGTCTGAAATAATATACATGTTTGGTTGATGGAGTTTCTAGATACAACTGAAATATAAATAATGGAACAATGGTGGACACGATGCGAGTGAACCCACCTAACAAAGCAATCACCTGGAATGAAAGCAGTGTGCCAGAAAAGCCGCAACGAAACCTGTACGACGAAACCTGCAAGAACTGTGGCACAACGGGGGCGAGTTTCCAACTCGTGAGTAGAAAACATCACTGAGCAGAAATCGTAAGTATGACACAAACCTAGGTCAAAACGATCAATAAATATATCCTCAAAATAGTATCCTGAACCATATACACAAATGTGTAAAAAAAACCAGATAAGACCTGAAGCATGTAATAATGATGTCAAGGGTAACATCTATGCGTAAGTGTAAATCCCAGGTGCTCGTGCCCGTGCCTCAAGTAGCAATATATCACATATATGATGTATAAATGCATGGAAACAGAATACATATAAGTGAGAAAATGTTTTATTATCTCCAAGAGATTATGTATATAAAAACCGAGGTATCATCAATGAAATCATCATGAAAACGATGTCTAGTATCGACACAAAATATATCTCAATATCTCAGGCTCCGGCTATCCGGACTGGCCTGTATCATCAAATCTCGATACCTCAAATCCCAATTACTCGGGCTCCGTTAGTTCGGATCGGCCCATATAATCAATCACACGACCACGAACGGTATCCTCCGGATATCCGACGCGCCAGGTAAAATCACCGGTAGGCGGTCTGCCCCTGCCAGGCTCATCATCCGCCATGAAATCACTCTCGCCCCGGGGTACCATACCGGGTCCACCATGTACTCAAGACGGTTCATACGTCTCCTCGAATCGGGTCTCAAAATCCATCTCATAATCGAGAAAACATCATGGTGGATAATTCATACATCACGAGAAAACCGCAACTTGCATTTTAAAATGATAATCAGTTTATAAATCTTGTGGTTTCCCCAAAACCATAAATCTCATGGAAAACTAAATCTCGAGAGTAAATAATAATGAACATAAAATGTATCGGGCTCCAGCAATCCGGACTGGCCCTAAAATGCATGAAAATGAATACGTAAATATGCATTCAAAACACGGTAATAAATGCAATGTTTAAGCTATCAAATAAAAACAAGTACACTAATACTATGTCGAAACTATCAGCTAACAATTTATACTGATAACTAGTATTTTGTAAGGTGTACGTGACATGGCAATTTGAAGGGTTTCCTACAGCACCAAAACAAGGGTTTGGAGGCAACACACATGCCATATTTAAATTTTATATGGTGCTAGAGAAACCATCTTAAGGATCATGCTAGAAAATATAGGGTAACATAACATTAAAAATAACACAAGTAGTAAAAGCTAGGATTCTGAGAGTACAACCTTTGTAGCTCCCTACTCTAGACTCCTTGGCTACTTGAGAGTTGGAAAATGGTTTACTTGAGATCCTCTAGGTCTACGACGATCCACCCGGAGTCCTCTTTGTCCAAGCTTGAAGCTCCACTAGATCATGAGAAGAAGTAGAAGCTAACACTCTTGACTAATGGGCAAGACTAGTGTAGAATGGTGATGTGGTTAGTTTTCTCACTTGAAAACCCTAACTTGATGACTCTTTTGCTCACTTGAGAAAACTAGAGAGCAAGAGAGAAAGGAGGAAGAAGATGATGGCTTGTAAAAACTCAAGATAATGATAAGCATAACAATAAAAATGAGAAATGAAAATATATATATTTTCTCTTTCTCATTCTTAACCTAGTTATAAAATATCTAGATATTTGTTTTGGAACAAAAATGGCCATAGAAAATGAATCATGGTTAAACCAAAGGGTTAGTGCATGAATAAAATAATAAACCATGATAACAATTTCCATTTCCATTTTTCTTTTCCAAATAAATAATATCTATATATTTATATATATATGGTGTGAGTCTTATATTGCCACCATCCACTATATTAACAACCATGATAGAATTGTGTATGCATGCATGTATTTCCTTGCACATCAATATATGCAAGAATGAGAATAAATGCATACATGCATGCATACAACAAAAAGACAAGAAAGGGTTAAAAGTGAGAAACTAATGGTCAATGATAAATCAACACTTGATTTAGCAAACCGGTCATATCACAAACGAACCGACCAAAAGAAAACCGCCCGATTAATATACGGTATCTCATACGTGCATTTTAACAGGGTCCACGCGCATATCTCATATGCGCACCACATCGTTTCGCCTGGACTAGGTAACTCCATTGTGGGACTCTAAGACTCGTCAATACGCCGGCAGTGGGTGATGATCATATCAAGCACCCCCAAGACGCAAGCGGTCAGCTAAACGTAATGGCCACCCGGGTATTGAGCGATCAGAAGAAAACAAGCGAACCTGTCTCAACTCCCGTCGAGCCAACCGGCAACACTACCGTACAGTCCGGTCTCTTCGTCAGATATGCAGCATATCGAGTCTAGGGATAGTAACGTCGATCCCAATAACTCAATAAGTCGTGCCGATGAATGGTCTATAACAGATCGAGAAACTACTGATAACACTTATCAATAAATCTCAACAGCCCTGGTCAGGGACTTTCTGATATATCCAATCGAGCACAGCACAGCATCAACTCCCAATACCGGGAGAGACGGAACCTCTCCTATCGCTCATCGCCTTCGTGTGTCTCGGGACTGTACCTAACGGCCACCTGTTTGCACGACTCAGTAGAGCCATGGTAGGGTGGTAATCAAATTACAGTAGGAGAACACGCAAGTCTCTATGACGATCTCGGGTCTACAGACTAACCTGTACCAGTGTCACCTGAGAACTGCTATCTGACGATAGATATAATTCCATATAGGAGTTCTCGGTGAGTCCGTCCAGTGTACCCAGTCACCACTGAGCACCCGTATAAGATCTCGATGTCAAACATCGATGAATGTGGGAACATCCATCGCCCATCATATGGGTCTAGTATCAAATACGCTAGTCTACTCTGGTATATTGATGTCCCGTCTCGATACATCTACGACTAGGGACTTTTCAGGATATGCTTATAAACTACAGATGTCCCACTAGTATGATCTCCATCATAATCACAGTAGTCAAGCCAATATCCTCAGGGCTTTATCAACATGTATGAATGAATAAAAACATGATCAAGTCAACATGTCAGATAAAGAAGAACCAGATAGCATACTATCACGTCGAGCAAGAATGTACAATATATATATATATATATATATACATGTATAAATACATCCACTATCATATAATGGCCTCTAGGGCATACATATATCCAACAATCTCCCACTTGCACTAAGGGCAGTTATTGGCGTATCTCATACCCAACATCTCAAAAATTCGCTCATGCTGTGGCTGAGGGAGGGCCTTGGTGAGTGGATCTGCGGCGTTATTCTTTGTGTCTACTCTCTTAATCTCGATCTCGCGGCGATCTACAATCTCCCGGATCAAATGAAAGCGCCTCAGGATGTGTCTGGATCGCTGATGGGACCTGGGCTCCTTGGCTAACGCCATAGCCCCATTATTATCACAATACAATGGTATTGGATCAATAATGGTTGGAACTACTCCTAGCTCCGAGAAGAACTTCTTCATCCAGACGGCTTCCTTGGCGGCATCATTTGCAGCAATGTACTCAGCCTCCATCGTAGTGCAACGGTATCCTGTTTGGAACTCTTCCAACTTACCGCCCCTCCATTGAGGGTAAATACAAACCCGGAGATAGATTTGTTGTCGTCCTTATCGCTCTGGAAGCTCGAATCGGTAAAGGCCTCCATTTGGAGATCTCCATTACCTTACACTATGAACAATTCTTTAGTCCTTCGCAAGTACTTAAGAATGTTCTTCACAGCTATCCAGTGATTCTCCCCTAGGTTGGATTGTTATCTGCTTACAACACTAAGTGCATAAGCTACATCTGGACGTGTACATAACATCGCATACATTATAGATCCTACTGCCGAAGCATAGGGTATAATGCTCATGCGAGCTCTCTCTTCATCGGTCTTTGGGCAAGAGTCCTTAGAGAGAGTGACCCCATGGCAAGCGGGTAAGGCACCCCGCTTGGAGTCTTCCATACTAAACCCTTTTAGGATGGTGTTGATGTACCTGGTTTGGGACAATCCCAATAACCTCTTGGATCTATCCCTATAGATCCTAATGCCCAGAATGTATGTGGCATCACCCAAGTCCTTCATGGAGAACCTTAGTGATAAGAAGGATTTGACCGACTGTAGCATAGGAATATCATTTCCTATCAGAAGAATGTCATCCACGTACAATACGAGGAATGTGACAGCTATCCCTACAGCCTTCTTATAAACAAAAGGTTCATCTGGATTTTTGATGAAATCAAACTCTTTGATAACATCATCGAAACAGATGTTCCAACTCCGTGATACCTGCTTTAACCCATAAATGGATTTAAGCAATCTACATGCTTTCCTGCTGCTCTCACTGTCAATGAAGCCCTCTGGCTGATCCATATAAACGCATTTTTCTAAATCTCCATTTAGAAATGCCGTTTTAACGTCCATCTGCCAGATTTCATAGTCGTAGAGAGCAGAAATAGCAAGTAGGATCCGAATGGATTTAAGCATGGCTACGGGAGAAAAAGTCTCGTTATAGTCCAAACCTGGTCTTTGACGAAAACCCTTCGCCACAAGTCTTTCCTTATAGGTCTCTACCTGCCCATCTACACCAATCTTTCTTTTAAAGATCCATTTGCACCCCACAGGTTTTACCCCAGGGGGTACAACATCCAAAATCAATACTTTGTTGGTGTACATAGACTCCATTTCGGATCTCATGGCATCCAGCCACTTCACAGAGTCTCCATGTTGGAGATAGTGCCCTCATAGTCAATTATTGGATCGCAGGTACGTGATTGCAATGATTGCGGAG
Organism: Agapanthus africanus; assembly: GCA_030015575.1. Lineage (NCBI taxonomy): Eukaryota > Viridiplantae > Streptophyta > Magnoliopsida > Asparagales > Amaryllidaceae > Agapanthus > Agapanthus africanus. Next base: position 256,146,369 of record JASDDO010000012.1, on the reverse strand, counting down.
GACCTATACCGGTAGGACAGTCTTACTCGAGATGATAGTATGCTATCTGGTTTGCCTTTATCAGTCGTGTACATGTTCAGGTGACTGATTACATGTTACACTTTGATAGAGCCCTTAAGATCTTGCTTTACTACCAACAATATGATGGCGATCATATACGTGAGAGTTGGGTAGTTTATATGCATATCCTTAATTGTGGTCCCTAGTCGTGGGAGTTTCGAGACAGGGCATCGATACTCCGGAGTAGACTAGTGTATACAGTCGAGACCCCGACGAGGGGCGGTGGCCGGTCTCACAAGCCACTGGTGTCAGTTGGATCACCTAAGATGTATACAAGTGCTCATTGGGTTATAAGTACACCGGACAGGACTCGCCGGGAATCTGCTAGTTAGTACTATACCTATCGTCAGATAGCAGTTCCCTGGTGACATGTGTACAGGTTAGTTCATCGACCTGAGGTCGTCATTTGTCTCGTGTGATTTCCCACTGTGCTTTGATTTCTACCGTACCACGGCTCAATGGAGTCGTGCAAACAGGTAGCTTTTGGGTACAGTCCCGAGCCATATGGAGGCACGTGAGCGGATCGGCAGGGGATTCGTCTCTCCCGGTATTGGGGGCGAGATCGTGCTGTGTCTAGGAGAGCCATTACACAAAGCCCACGGCCGTGGCAGGAGATTTACTGGTAGGTACTCCAGTAGTATCTCAGGGTGTTATTGGGCTTCACTCCGACACGACTTATACTGCTATTGGGGGTCTGAAGTTACTAGCCCCCTAGGCAGATATGCGATACTCATAGACGAACGGACCGGACTGTATATACATTGTCACTGTTAGGCTCAGTAGGGTTTCTGGATGAGTTCGCTCATCAGCCTCCCTTGAGGTCAGTCCATGGGCAGCCGTTACGCATTGCTAGTGCCGCTGACGGTTTGTTGTTAAACCCACTGCCAGGGTACTGACGAGTCATTAGAGTTCCCCACAGACAGTTTCCCAAGTTCGGGCGAAACGTTGTAGAGGCCGTATGGTTTTATGGCAGGGTTCGGAAAATGCACGTGCGTTTACACACGTGTTATTTTTCGGGCAGATGATACTGGTCGGCTTTGGTTTAAGCCGGATCCGAGTATTATAATGAGTAGGTATAATATCTTTGTCTCAGTTGCATTTGTATTCGGTCGTAATACAAATGCGGGTATATTTATACAGTTACGGGGTTATCCTGAAAGTCGTTTCAGGATCACTTTTGGATGTTGCCAGTTTCCAGTTTTCTATCAGCCGTCTTTTAACATTCGGTTAAAGACGGATTTATCTTTTCTTGGATGAGGGTGGGTCATGCTTCTAGAAGGTTCTAGAAAGGGTGACTTGGCATGGTGAGTCATTAGTGTAATAATGGAGCCATTAATGCAATGGTGACTAGGTTAATGAATCACCATTTGCATTAATGAGGTTTTGTTTGCTTAAGGATATTTTTCTTGTATTCACACATGATATTTCTTTCTTATCGTCACCCTCTTCTCTCCTACACTCACCCCCCTCCCTATATATGGCCGGCCCCTCCTCTCTCTCTCACATACTTGTTTTTTCACTTGAAAAGATTATGATAGATTTTGGGGTGTATGGAATTCACACCTCATTTCATTCCATCACCCGATTCCCTCGGCAACTTCATTAACCGATCGTCCACGGACTTGGACGAAGTGAGACAAAGTCATCTACTCATTCTCTACATCATTCTTGGTCGTCTCTTTTAGCAAACTTGACGACCGAGTTGCCTCAAGTCATAGGAGGGAGCCCGTTTAAAGAATCAGTGACGTGGTGCCACCTGGACGAGCAGATCGGAGATCGACGAGATCGGAGCAGCCGCAACGGAGCGTGGGATGATGGTTAAAGAACGAAGGACTCGGATCGTTCGATATAACCTTTCTACACTCTTTACAGTTTGTTAGTTTAGCAATAATGGCAGATCCGGGTTAAAGTATACGATAGCGCCAGTTAAAAAGTTTTTGTTCCGCATTTGGCGTCTGTAGACGGCCAGGGCGCTAGCGTAGACTTACACTCCACTCGTGATAGCTTGCCGAAAGCTGGTAGGATCATCATCCTCCATGATGCAGTCTTCTCTGTCACCATCAATGAGGAAACCGTAGTACCTCTCCGGTGGGCAAGAAGTCCTACCAGACCAATGGAGTGGCCGAGGTTCCTCAGTTTTTATTGCAACAGCCGGTTCAACCAAGTCGTCATTTGTAGTTTGTGTCTATAGAACCTCTTCTAGATCCAACACATTGCCATCAGTTTCATTTGTGAAAAGCTCTTTTTCCAAGAATGTGGCATGCTGAGAAACAAACACCTTTTGTTCCTCCTTATGGTAGAAAAGATATCCATAAGAATTCCTTGGATATCCCACAAAGTTATACATGACCGACCGTGCCTCCAGTTTGTCCAAATTCTGCTTTTTAACTTAGGCCGGGCAACCCCAAATCTTAATTCTCTTAAGAGATGGTCTCTTCCCATTCCATATCTCATATGGCGTGGTAGACACGGTTTTGGTTGGAACCCTGTTCAGTAGAAACGCTGCAGTTTCCAATGCATGCCCCCAAAATGAGACGGGTAACTCAGCATCACTCATCATGGAACAGACCATATCTAATAGGGTCCAATTCCGTCGTTCTGACACACCGTTGTGTTGTGGTGTGTAAGGAGGAGTGAGCTGAGAGAGAATCCCATTCTCTTTTAGGAAGTTCGCAAACTCTGTACTGAGATACTCCCCACCTCGATCTGATCGAAGCATTTTAATACTCAAGACGGTTTGTTTTTCTACTTCGAGTTTATATTCAGTGAATTTCTTGAAAGCTTCAGATTTGTGCTTTAATAAAAATACATGACCGAATCTTGAGAAATCATCAGTGAATGTAATGAAGTATGAAAAACCGCCTCTAGCCTGTGTAGACATTGGCCCGCATACATCACTATGTATGAGCCCTAATAGCTCAGTAGCTCTTTCTCCGTGTCCTGTAAATGGGGTTTTGGGCATTTTACCCTTGATACAAGACTGGAAAGTTGCATAAGATTTATATTCAAAAGGATTTAAATATCCATCTTTGAGTAACTTGTTTAGTCTTGTTTCGTTAATATGACCAAGTCTACAGTGCCAAAGAAAAGCTTCATTTATTTCTGAAAGTTTTCTTTTATTAGTGTGTTGTATGCTGAAAACTGTGTGTTGATTTAGGACGTATATCCCGTTATTAAGCGTACCATACCCAACCAACATTTGATTCAGGTGAATGTTCACAACATTGTTCTGCAATACAAAATTATATCCTTCATTGTCTAACAAGGAAACGGATATTATATTACAAAGCATACAAGGTACATAATAACATGGGTTCAAAACCAATATACACCCAGATGGCAACCCCAAGTGATATTCTCCCACTGCAACTGTATGTACATTGGAACCATTTCCAACGCGGAGAGTATGGTCACCTGTCTTCAAAACCTTGCTATTTCTCAGCCCCTGCATAAAATTGCAAATGTGAGAACCTGAACCGGTATCTAATACCCAGGAAGCAAAGTTTATTGAAAAACAGTTTTCTCTCACAAACACACCTAAAGCGGAAGCATCCCCATGCTTCTTCTTGAGATTCAAGTACTCCATGCAGTTGCGCTTCCAATGTCCTATTTTGTGGTAGTGATAACATTCCCCTTTCCCCGATTCTCCAGCTTTGGACTTTTCCTTCCCCTGAACCTTTTTAACTCATCCCCTAGGATTGGTGGGCTTCTTCTTCATCTTTCCCTTGGCCTTAACCTTTGGGCGAGAAGAGGAAGATTGCCCAACATTCAAAGCGGGATTTTTCACTGATTTCAGTGTGCTCTCTGCACTCCTAAACATATTAAGGAGTTCAGGTAGTTCCTTCTCCATGTTGTGCATGTTGAAGTTAACTATGAATTGAGCTAAGGTGGAGGGGAGGGACTGCAGAATAATATCCGTATATTGTTCATTGTCCATTGTCCATCCAAGGTACTCAAGCTCTTCTATGAGAGCTATCATCTTCAGAACATGGTCTCCTACTGGTGTGCCAGGGGCCATTCGCATCTGAAACAGTTTTCTTGATGCTTCGTATCGTAATACGCGGGATTGCTCTACATACAACTCCTTTGTATGGAGGAATATGGCGTGAACGTCCATATTCTCGTGCTGCTTTTGATGTGTGTTATCCATCGATGCAAGCGCGAGGCATTTGGCCGTGGCACAGTCAGCGTCCCATGTCTTGCGGACTTCAATATCCGCAACTGAGGATTTTGGACCTGGGACGGGCGGGGCTGGAGCCGTGAGGACATATGATACCTTATCATAAATCAAGGCAATGTTAAGATTCCTCAGCCAGTCTTTATAATTGGTCCCATTCAGTTTATTTTTATCTTGTAGAAGCTTGAGTCCAGTCATTGGTATCTGCCATTAAGAGAGAGAAAAGAATACACTCAGCGAAAGCTGTTGCAAAGATCAGATTGGTTATTATATTATCTAATCGATGTCTTCCACTGCTTTAATCAAGTTTTTCTTTCAAACCTTAAAAAGAAAACTAGCCAGGATTAATTACAGTCTACAACTTCGCTAACCGTTCAGCCAGGCCAGTGTCGGTACTTGAGGGAGGTTCCCCGTGCTTTCGCACGGACCTAATTAAAGTAAACCTCGTCTTCCCAGAGGCGTAGCCCCGTTAAAAACTTTCTAGACACCTAATGGGTTAGCTAATTGTAAACTGCAAAACTCTCTTGGGAGCAACTATTGCCCACAGTGGGATCGTGATCCAACCTTCATATGGAAGGTATGCAATCTCATTGCAAATTTCAACTATTGAAATTCCCGATGTGGTTTTCACCCCTAGTACTCATGACCTTGGCTATGGTCAACAAATCACAAGCACTAGTCAAGTTCAACCCGTCATTTCTTGATCAATTAGACCCGTTCACATGACCCTTGGCTAAGGTCAACAAAGTCACATGCCCGTCCCAATTAATCTGCATCATATTGATTGTAGGAAGACATCACTTAGCTACCGTACACTACGCCTTGGCTAAGGTCAACAAACGTAGCACGAATACTAAGTACTCTACTTCCTAAAATGACGGAGGGTTGCAGATGATTTTTAAGAAAATCTTTAACGCTTTGAACTTGATATCGTCGTAGAATCAAATTGTTTTCAAAAGGAGTGGCTTGAGCTCCGCAGTTTTGAAATGTAGCTTTTTCATAAAGAGCCGAGTGGTTTTCAAATCCGATTCTACAACATCATTTTAGGTTTATTTTCTTTACATTAATCATATTAATGTAGCCCCATCATTTAAGTCCTTAAGTCAATCACAGAAAAGAAACGAAAATACAACTTACGCTTATGCCATCCGCATTCACCGCAATGTTCCGTTATGCACCGTTAGGTTACTTAACTAACGGCATACCGGGACGAGACTAGTGCGGGTGTAAAACATAAGCAACGTCTACTATATATCTCATATATAATATATCATTCGTCTCAGATATCACAGCACAGTATACAGGCAGCAGAAACACAGATATGATAATATAGGATATACTAGGACGTCCGTATTTAGTATTTAGCCAATAATAGAAAATACGGATTCCACGGTCGCGATGAATAGCCAAGCCCACACCCCTAGACCCCTACGAGAGCGGAAAGAGACCCTACCAATTCTGGAGTTTAGGAGACCCGGTCTCGACTCCTCGAGATGGCCTCCCACTGAACCTCAAAACCCGGTCACTTGTGCTCCCCTCCTTGGGTCTATCCTAATGCGGAAAAATAAATAATATACAACACTTGTGGCTTCAACCTCAACCCGGAAGTGCCCCAAATAAAAGAATATTACATTACATTTGAATTTTACATGAATGAAAAGAAAACTCTCATCTCACATGAAAACCCCCTGGCTATTCAATCACGACAATCCTACATGTCAAATCTCAGTAACACATAATATCACATATCATCAACGTAAGTAAGTATGCACACCCCGATTGTCGTTGATGTATAAAAACGAAACCGGCAATATGCGACATACTACACTTACGGTCACAGAGAAGTAAATGAAAAACTACAACAATTGGAATCGTAACCCCATTTAGACAACACAAACCCAGAATATCACATATACAAGATTTCATGCCTAACAATGTAAACTCGGATTTCGGTCTCATCCATGAAAACACCTTTTCAAAAAAAGCCGGATAATTCAACAAGATTTCCGATTGTCGCCGAGACCGAACTGCTAGATTTACACGCAACAAACAAATTTGTAGATTCCAATTATTGTATCAAATATTAATAAACTAGGCGACGTTAAAACATTCGATCGAACGATTGAACACCCAAAGACTTCTCAGAAAGCTCAACACCTGAGTAGATTTTAAAAATACCAGTAACTGCACAAAATACATACGAGACTGCACAAGAAAATAAGGCCCATGACCCACCTATTGCGCCGCGGAACCGTCGCAGGAAGGCCACTATGGCCGCGGTTCCGCGGTCGTATGGATGAGTTAGGGCATCGTTTTTCTGGTGGGCCCATAAAATACCCTGCTGAATTTTTTAAGTATTTTTAATTTGAAAAAATCCAGGTTTTAGAAAAATTTCCAGAGAGCATCCCCCGGGTGTCGTTTTTCGTTCGTTCGAGGTTTTTAACGTCGTCTAGGTTACCCTAGGGTTATAGCTTGGCTCTGATACCATGAAGGGTTTCCTACAGCACCACAACAAGGGTTTGGAGGAAACACACATGCCATATTTAAATTTTATATGGTGCTAGAGAAACTATCTTAAGGATCATGCTAGAAAATATAGGGTAACACAACTTTAACAATAACACAAGTAGTAAAAGCTATGATTTTGAGAGTACAACCTTTGTAGCTCCCTATGCTAGACTCCTTGGCTACTTGATGAAAGGTTCCTAGGCACCCTATAGTGGTCTCACAAGGCATCGAACATGCCAATTTAAAATTTTTGGTGCCGAGAAACCCTAGACTACGGATCTTAGACTAGATGTTTAGGCGAAAAGAAAACTTAGTTAACACTTTAACTAGAAATGAGAAGCTACAACCTTTGTAGATCCGAATTTCCACTTGCTTAGCTCCACATGGGTGTCCTCTCGCTGTCCGTCTCGAATCCTAGACTCGATCGTCGACTTCATCGGGAAAACGAGCAAGCTAGGTCATCGGCTTTGTGTCAAAGACGATCTACCTCGAGGCATCGCAAGTTCAAGCTCCGACTTCACAAACTTGTGAAACTTGTGAAGTAAACACCCAAAACAACTTGGCAAGAGGTAGAGGGTGAAGAAATAGGAGGTGGGTTCTCTTTGAAATTGGATTTTACTCACTTTTGCTCAAGTTGCCATTGATGGCATCTTGTTTTCTCTCTTGAAGAAGAAGGAAGAAGCAAATAGAATATGATAAGTATATTATGAAAAAGAATAATAAAATCAAAAACTTATCATGTTCTAACCTAGGTTAAGTGTAGAGAATAAACCATGGTCACTTGGATGGGTTAGGGTTAAGCATGAAGATAAGGATGGTTGCAAAAGTCAAAGCTTCATGAAGCTTCAACAAATGACAAAGAAAGCCACCATTCTCATCTTTATCTTTTCCAAATAAATAAATAAACAAATAAATAAATAAATAAATATGCAAAACCCTAATTATCAAATTAACCATGGATTAATTCTATACACTTAACTAAATGATCAAGTATCATCAAACATGATACAAAAATATGCACTAAAGTATATCACATATACAATGTGCATCAAGTGAGAAAAATCCGTTTAAAGTGAACCAATACTAGTTAATGCAATGCAATATATCAAATATATAATTATGCATTAAATCATTAAATCAACATTTGATTCAATGATCCGGTCATGTCGCACATAACCGACTAGAATCCAACGTATCGATTTATCGAATCAATGATTCGATAATTAGGTCATATCGAATATAACCAATCGAAACATATATCGCGAGAATGAAATGCGTTATCACATACACGCATTATTCTCGGTCCTGCACATATCTCATATGCGCTCCTATTTCGTTTCACTTGAACCAGGAAACCTCTGTGTAGGACTCTAAAGGCTCGTCAATACGCCGGTAGCAGATGATGATCATATCAAGCACCCACAAGCCGCAAGCGGTCTGCTAAACGTAACGGCCATCCGGGTATTGAGCGATCAGAAGATCGACGAGCTAGCCCGCTCACACTCCTGTGAATCCAACCAGTAACACTTACCGTACAGTCCAGTCTATTCGTCTAATACGTCGCATATCAAGTCTAGGGGTGGTAAACGTCAGACCCCAATACTCGATAAGTCGTGCCGATGTGAGGCTCATAACGGGTCGAGAAACTACTGGTAACACTTACCAGCAAATCTCTGATCAGCCCTGGCCAGGGACTTCCTTGCTACGGCCAATCGAGCACTGCGCAACATAAACCCCCAATACCGGGAGAGACGAAACCCCTCCTATCGCTCATTGCCTCCATGTGACTCGGGACTGTACCCAAAGACCACCGTTTTGCACGCCCTTATGGACGTGGTATGGTGGAGATCAAAGCACAGTGGGAATCACACAAGACTCTATGACGATCTCGGGTCTACAGACTAACCTGCACAAGTGTCACCTGAGAACTGCCATCTGACGTGAGGTATAATAACATCTGGGAGTTCTCGGCGAGTCCGTCCAGTGTACACAGTCTCCACTGAGCACCCGTATACCATCTCTGATGTCAAACACCAATGGATATGGGATCATCCATCGCCCATCACATAGGTCGAGAAGCGTATACGCTAGTCTACTCTGGTATATCGATGCCCCGTCTCGATACACCCACGACTAGGGACCTTGAAGGATGTACTTATGGACTACCATGTCCCCACTAGTATGATCTGCATCATAGTCCAGGTAGTCAAGTACACATCCTAAGGGCTTTACCAACATGTAACTATAAGACATTATAAAGTGACTAGTGTACATGTTAAGATAAAGAGTAACCAGATAGCATACTATCATATCGAGCAAGAAAGTCATCTCTATATATGTCCAAGCATCCAATATAATATACATCATCTGTACAATACTGGCCTCTAGGGCATACATACAACTAACAATCTCCCACTTGCACTAGGGCCAGCTGCTGTAGTATCGCATACCGAGCATCCCGAAGAGTCTCTCAAACTGTATCTGGGGAATGGCCTTCGTGAGTGGATCCGCCGTGTTGTTCTTCGTGTCAACTCTCCTGACCTCGATCTCCCGGCGATCAACTATCTACCGGATCAGGTGATACCGCCTCAGAATATGCCTGGACCGCTGATGGGACCTGGGTTCCTTGGCCAAAGCCACCGCTCCATTGTTATCGCAATAAAAAGGTATTGGATGCTCAATGGATGGAACCACTCCAAGTTCTGTAATGAACTTCTTGATCCAGACAGCCTCTTTGGCAGCATCGTTGGCAGCGATGTATTCAGCCTCCATCGTCGAGTCTGCCACGGTTTCCTGCTTGGAACTCTTCCAGCTAACCGCCCCTCCATAAAGGGTAAAGACAAAGCCCGACTGCGACTTAGAGTCGTCCTTATCACTCTGGAAGCTCGAATCGGTAAAGGACTCCACTTGGAGCTCCCCGTTACCATACACCAAGAACATATCTCTAGTCCTTTGTAAGTACTTGAGAATGCTCTTCACAGCTGTCCAGTGACTCTCTCCAGGATCAGCTTGATACCTGCTCACTATACTTAGTGAGTATGCTACATCGGGTCTGGTACATAGCATCACATACATGATAGAGCCTACTGCCGAGGCATAGGGTATCCCTTGCATGCGAGCTCTCTCCAAATCAGTCTTGGGAGACATCTCTTTGGAGAGAGTGACTCCAGAGATCGTGGGCAAGTTCCCACGCTTGGACTCTTCCATACTAAACCTCTTTAGTATGGTGTCAATGTACCTGGATTGGGACAATCCCAAAATCCGTTTGGATCTATCTCTATAGATCCTGATTCCCAATATGCAGGAGGCATCACCAAGATCTTTCATTGAGAATCTTTGTGATAAGAAGAGCTTGACCGATTGCAGCATAGGAATATCATTTCCTATCAAGAGTATGTCGTCTACGTACAATACGAGGAAGACAACCTTACTCTCTGTCACCTTCCTGTAGATACAAGGTTCATCTGGATTTTTGACGAAATCAAACTCTTTGATAACGACGTCAAAGCAGATGTTCCAACTCCGCGATGCTTGCTTTAATCCATAAATGGATTTAAGCAGCTTGCACACCTTCCCGCTGCTCCCACTGTCTACGAAGCCCTCTGGCTGAGTCATGTACACGCACTCTTCTAAATCACCGTTTAGAAAGGCGGTCTTAACATCCATTTGCCAGATTTCGTAATCATGATATGCAGCGATGGCAAGCATGATCCGGATGGATTTAAGCATAGCCACTGGAGAAAAGGTCTCGTCATAGTCCACACCTGGTCTTTGACGAAAACCCTTTGCTACAAGTCTAGCTTTGAAAGTATCCACTTTCCCATCTACACCAAGTTTCTTCTTAAATATCCACTTGCTCCCAATGGGTTTTACCCCTTCAGGAGCAATTTCCAAAGTCCATACTTTGTTGGTGTACATGGAATCCATCTCGGACCGCATAGCATCCAGCCATTTCACTGAGTCCCCACTCGTGATGGCCTGCTTGAAGCTAGTTGGGTCATCATCCTCCATGATGCAATCTTCACTACCACCATCAATGAGAAAACCATAGTATCTCTCAGGTGGACGAGAAACCCTACTAGATCGGCGGAGAGGCTGGGGTACGTCGGGCACCACTGAATCCTCTGGTTCTACTAAATCGTCAGTTGCAGTTTATGGTGCTGGAACCTCTTCCAGCTCTACCTCTTTGCCATTAATTTCTTTTGCAAGAAATTCCCTTTCCAATAAGGTGGCATGTTGAGCAACAAACACTCTTTGTTCCTCAGCTTGGTAGAAAAAATATCCTTGAGAATTCTTAGGATATCCCACAAACTTGCAAAGGACTGCTCGTGCCTCGAGTTTGTCCGGATTTTGCTTTTTGACATAGGCCGGACAACCCCATATCTTAATTCGCTTAAAATATGGTCTCTTCCCACTCCATATCTCATATGGTGTGGTAGGTACAGATTTAGACGGAACCAGATTCAATAGATATATGGCTGTCTCAAGCGCATACCCCCAAAAGGAAATAGGTAACTCAGCATTACTCATCATTGAACGCACCATATCTAATAGGGTGCGATTCCTTCGTTCCGATACACCGTTGTGCTGTGGTGTATAAGGAGGAGTAAGCTGAGAGAGAATCCCATTCTCTTTTAGATAATCCAGGAATTCACTACTTAAGTATTCACCTCCTCGATCAGATCGAAGAACCTTAATACTTTTGCCCGTTTGGTTCTCTACCTCGTGCTTATATTCTTTGAATTTCTCAAAAGCTTCAGACTTGTGTTTCAACAGGAACACATGCCCGTATCTAGAGAGATCGTCAGTGAATGTAATGAAGTAGGAAGAACCATTTCTGGCGTGTGTAGACATTGGACCGCATACATCACTATGCACCAGTCCCAAGAGTTCAGTAACTCTTTCTCCGTGTCCCATAAACGGAGTTTTGGTCATTTTTCCTTTGAGACATGAATGGCAAGTGTCATAAGATGATAATTCGAATGAATTCAAATATCCATTCTTATGCAACTTAGCTAGTCGTGTCTCATTGATATGGCCAAGTCTACAGTGCCACAGGAAGGATTCGTTCATTTATGAGCTTTTCCTTTTGTGTGTGTTTTGTATATTGAAGATTGTATTTTGATTGAGAATGAATATGCCATTATGTAGCGAGCCTGATGCAATCAACCTTTGATCTAGGAATATGTTCATAACATTATCCTTTACTACAAAATTATAACCTTCTTTACTTAATAAAGAAACTGATATAATGTTGCACATCATGTTCGGTATATAATAGCACTCATTCAGGACTAGTGTATCACCATTTGGTAATACCAGGTGATATATGCCAACTGCTTTGGCTGCAACATTTTCCCCATTCCCTACATGAACGGAATGTTCACCTTTTCTCAGTTCTCTACCTTTTCGCAGCCCATGTAACATCTTACATATGTGGGATCCTGACCCGGTATCTAATACCCAGGACGTAGGGTGAACTGAGAAACAGTTCTCAATGACAAACACACCCGAAGATGATGCATCAACATGCATGTTCTCCATTTGGGCGGTGTGAGAATCCAGATATTCTCATGTTTCCTGTTCAGTCTTATAACATTTATAAGATAGAACGGGTCCAACGTTCCCCTGCACAGTATAACAAGCGGGTTCGGTCAATACATCCATATTATTATCTTGATTAAGGCATGAACTGGTCGCTACCTGGAGAGAGAGAGAAGAAAACACTTTAGCGTATGCTCGTGCAAGATCAGATTGGTTATTATCTTATCTAATCAGGATGGCTCCCACTGCTTTTTATCAAATCTTCCTTCAAACCCTAAAAGGAAAGACTAGCCGGGATTAATTACACACAACAAGTTCGCCAATCTTTCAGCCAGGCCAGTGTCGGTACTTTGAGGGAGGTCCCCCGTGCTTTCGCACGAACCTAATTAATGTAAACCTCGTTTTTCCAGAGGCGTAACCTCGTTGACACCTTTCTAGACACCTACTTGATCAGCTAATTGCAATGTGTAAAACTCTCCCAGGAGTAACTCTTACTCGCAGTGGGTATCGGGATCCAACTATCTCATAGAAGGTATGCAATCTCATTGCAAATTTCAACACTTGAAATTCCCGATAATATTTTGCCCCAGGCGATCTACGACCTTGACTGAGTCAACAAACCATAGACCGCAAGTAAAGTTCAACCCGTCATTTCCTGATTGAATTAAACCCACCCGCACGACCCTTGACTAATTCAACAAGGCCGCACGACTACCCTAATCCAATCTGCATCATATGCATAAACAGATAAATAGTAATCAGCTACCGCACACTACGCCTTGACTAAGTCAACAAACGCAGCACGAATACTAACTATTACTTATCTGAAATGACGGAGGGCTACGTCAGGTTTTTAAGAAAACCCTTTGCGTAATGAACTTTATATCGTTGTAGAATCAAATGAAGTTTTAAAATGGAGTGATTTTGAGGCTTTTCTAGTTTTGCTAAAGGAGTCACTCCCGGTGAAGGGATCTCGGTCCTTTCCTCGTCGAATGAGGTGCGGGATATATCATATATATCGCTGTGCAAAGCAAAAACCCAAAAGCAGTCAAAAGCAAACCGAGTGTGTAGCATCAGCCAGTTATTGCTAAAGGAGTCACTCCCGGTGAAGGGATCTCGGTCCTTTCCTCATCGAATAAGGTGCGGGGTATATCATATATACCGCTGTGCAAAGCAAGAACTGTAGCTACCTGTTTTATTTTAAAATTCGATTCTACAACATCTTAGATTTCTTATCTTTCATTAATCACATTAATGAAGTCCCATCATTTAAATACCTAAACATCACAGATAGATATGACGTACACTTATGCCATCCGCATTCGCCTCGATGTCCCCTCGTGCACCGTTAGGTTAGGTAACTAACGACAGAGCAGGGCAGGGCTAGCGCGGGTGTAAAACATAAGTAACGTCTATATAATATATCATATATACTATATACTATATCCATCACAGTGTCACAACACAGATATCGCAGCAGAATAAACATATGAAATATTGGATATACTAGGACGTCCGTGTTTTTTATACGAGCCAGTATAAAACACGGATTCCACGGTCGTGATGAATAGCCAATCCCACACCCCTAGACCCCTACGAGAGCGGCAAGCAACCCTGCCAATTCTAGGGTTAGGAGACCCGGACTCGACTCCTCGAGTTGGTCTCCCACTGGACCCCAGAACCCGGTTACTTGTGCTCTCCTCCTTGGGTTTATCCTAATGCGGAAAAGTAAATAATATACAAAGGGTGACAACTTCCGCTACCTGGAAGTGCCCCAAATGAAAGAATATTACATACAAGTTTTTACATGAATGAAAATGGAAAAACACTCATCTCACATAAAAACCCCCCGGCTATTCGAATACGACGATCCAATATAACATATCCAGCAACACATAACATCACATGTCATCAACGTAAGTAAGTATGCATACCCCAATTGTCTTTGACATATAGCAACGAAACCGGCGATATGAACATACTACACTTACGGTCACAGAAAAGAAAGTGTAAAACTACAACAATTGGAATCCGCAACTTCTTTAGACATCGCATGCCTAACAGATATAAATCCCGCATTTTAGTCTCATTATCGAAAACTCTTTTCAATATCAAGTGAAACTAAACAGCTAGATTTATAACATTCATTCAGTTATCACATAACTGTTTGTGAATTCCAATTATTGTATCACATTCCAGATAAACAGAAAATGTTAAACTTTCCGATCGAACAATCGAACACCCAAGTTTTCCCGATACAATCCAACACATGAAATAAGTCTAACAACATTCAGTTCGTGCCTCAGTACCAACGGTACAGCCGTAGAAGGGTCAAGCCAACGCCTCACATGTGGCACGCCGTACTGCCCCAAACCCGAAGGTTCAAAGGGCAGTTCAAGACGGTCACATAATCGAGTTAAGGTTTGTTGTCTTCTAGAGGGTCCATCGCATTACTTGCACTACTTAGAACGTCGTTAAACTACGGAAAAATCCAACACTTGGAAATTTCCCGATAGGGGAAAAATTGGGTATTTATATCCGGTCGATCTTTTTAACATATTCTGAAAATTATCCGGAAATACACAAAAGACGAAATTTGATAATCCGATCGAAATACCGAATCCCCAAAGCAACCCCAGAAAATTCAACTCTTGAATAATTATTAAAAATACCCAGAGAACTCAGCACAGTTAAATAGGAGTTACTGTGAAAATAGGTATTGCTGACGTCATCAAGAGGCAGCGGAACCGCCGCACGAGCCATGCTCGTGCCGCGGTTCCGCGGCTGTTTAAACTCCAAACAGTGTCGTATTTGCACAGTAATTCTTACAATTTCCTGCTGATATTTCTACATATTTTTAATACTGAAAAATCCCTGTTTTTAGAAAAAGTACAGAGAGCATCTTAAAGTTTGGTTTTCGGGTTCGTTCGGATATCAAACTCCGTCGGGACTTCGCCTATGGCTCTAGCTAGGCTCTGATATGGGATCATCCATCGCCCATCACATGGGTCGAGAAGCGTATACGCTAGTCTACTCTGGTATATCGATGCCCCGTCTCGATACACCCACGACTAGGGACCTTAAAGGATGTACTTATGGACTACCATGTCCCCACTAGTATGATCTGCATCATAGTCCAGGTAGTCAAGTACACATCCTAAGGTCTTTACCAACATGTAACTATAAGACAGTATAAAGAGACTAGTGTACATGTTAAGATAAAGAGTAACCAGATAGCTTACTATCATATCGAGCAAGAAAGTCATCTCTATATATGTCCAAGCATCCAATATAATATACATCATCTGTACAATACTGGCCTCTAGGGCATACATACAACTAACACTTGAGAGTTGGAAAAAGGTTTACTTGAGATCCTCTAGGTCCACGACGATCCACCCGGAGTCCTCTTTGTCCAAGCTTGAAGCTCCACTAGATCAACAGAAGAAGTAGAAGCTAACACTCTAGACTAATGGGCAAGACTAGTGTAGAATGGTGATGTGGTTTGTTTTCTCACTTCAAAACCCTAACTTGATGACTCTTTTGCTCACTTGAGAAAACTAGAGAGCAAGAGAGAAAGGAGGAAGAAGATGATGGCTTGTAAAAACTCAAGATAATGATAAGCATAACAATAAAAATGAGAAATGAAAAAATAGATATTTTCTCTTTCTCATTCTTAACCATAGTTATAAAATATCTAGATATTTGTTTTGGAACAAAAATGTCCATAGAAAATGAATCATGGTTAAACCAAAGGGTTAGTGCATGAATAAAATAATAAACCATGATAACAATTTCCATTTCCATTTTTCTTTTCCAAATAAATAATATCTATATATTTATATATATATGGTGTGAGTCTTATATTGCCACCATCCACTATATCAACAACCATGATAGAATTATGTATGCATGTATGTGTGCATGCACATCAATATGTGCAAGAATGAGAATAAATGCATACATGCATGCATACAACAAAAAGACAAGAAAGGGTTAAAAGTGAGAAACTAATGGTCAATGATAAATCAACACTTGATTTAGCAAACCGGTCATATCACATACGACCCGACCAAAAGTAAACCGCCCGATTAATATACGATATCTCATACGCGCATTTTAACCGGGTCCACGCGCATATCTCATATGCGCACCACATCGTTTCGCCTGGACTAGGCAACTCAATTGTGGGACTCTAAGACTCGTCAATACGCCGGCAGTGGGTGATGATCATATCAAGTACCCCCAAGCCGCAAGCGGTCAGCTAAACGTAACGGCCACCCGGGTATTGAGCGATCAGAAGAAAACAAACGAAACTGTCTCAACTCCCGTCGAGCCAACCGGCAACACTACCGTACAGTCCGGTCTCTTCGTCAGATATGCTGCATATCGAGTCTAGGGATGGTAACGTCGACCCCAATAACTCAATAAGTCATGCCGATGAATGGTCTATAACAGATCGAGAAACTACTGATAACACTTATCAGTAAATCTCAACAGCCCTGGCCAGCGACTTACTGATATAGACAATCGAGCACAGCACAGCATCAACTCCCAATACCGGGAGAGACAAAACCTCTCCTATCGCTCATCTCCTTCGTGTGTCTCGGGACTGTACCCAACGGCCACCTGTTTGCACGACTCAGTAGAGCCGTGGTAGGGTTGTAATCAAAGTACAGTGGGAGAACACGCAAGACTCTATGACGATCTCGGGTCTACAGACTAACCTATACCGGTGTCACCTAAGAACTGCTATCCGACGATAGATATAATTCCATATAGGAGTTCTCGGTGAGTCCGTCCAGTGTACCCAGTCACCACTGAGCACCCGTATAAGATCTCGATGTCAAACATCGATGAATGTGGGAACATCCATCGCCCATCATATGGGTCTAGTATCAAATACGCTAGTCTACTCTGGTATATCGATGCCCCGTCTCGATACACCTACGACTAGGGACTTTTCAGGATATGCTTATAAACTACAGATGTCCCACTAGTATGATCTCCATCATAATCACAGTAGTCAAGCCTATATCCTCAGGGCTTTATCAACATGTATGAATGAATAAAAACATGCTCAAGTCAACATGTCAGATAAAGAAGAACCAGTTAGTATACTATCATGTCGAGCAAGAATATACACTGAATATATATATATATATATACATGTATAAATACATCCACTATCATATAATGTCCTCTAGGGCATACATATATCCAACACAATTACCGATGATGATGTGTGATCCGGCTAGCAAGTGTACGTGGAACATATGCATCATCGGTAATAGTGCTGGTGTTCTGATAGCATGGTTTCATAATAACAATGAAAGCACAGTATAAGCCTGCAATGCGAAGCGAACAACAATAATATGCCGGAGATGAATATAAATCACAACATTAACGAAATGCAGTAATAATAACGAATAATACGGTAAACTACAGGTCTAAACTAACAGACTAATCAACGGGTAAGGAAAACCACCTATATGTGTGTGTGTGTGTAGTAGTCGGTGATTCCGCCTCAATAGTATCATGTACGATACAATACATCATATGACGTCCTCGAGTCAAGAGCGCGGATCCATCATCAATATATAGCTCGTACGGTAAATCCATCGTACGGCCTCCCAAATCTGGGTACGGGTCAATATCACATTTATCACACTATTCATCTGGTATCCTCTTTATCATATATCATGATTCGGGGTACCGATCTAAGTCTAGTACTATACTGATACCATCTACATATATGCATGCGCGTGTATAAAAACACCACGCCTAAGGACCCGCTAAACATCGTGTCGTATCTGTAACGCTTTGAAATTCGTTTAGGATAATTTCGCGTTAGTTAGTAATGATGCGTGTTTTTCATAAAACCCGAAAATCTTATTTTCCTTTTAAACTAGTGCAAATTGTGATGAGAGGTGTTTTTTTTATATATCTATAGGGTTTATTAATTATAATTTAGTTTGTGTTCACCCTATTAGGAATTTTTTTTCTTAATTATTTTCTTAAGTAAAGCTTAGTGTACAACTTGCACACATATCTTTTTTTTTGAACCATAGGTTAGTGTAACCATTTTAATTCTTCATGCATGGCTTATTTTCCCCACTATATCAATTTAAAACCCTTTTAATATTAAAATGAAAGGAGGGAATGGGAGGTATGTTGGTTAGGTGAGGGGGCCTTGACCTTTTGACCATTTTCTCTCTCTTTTCTCTCTCTCCCTCTCATTCAGAAATTCTGAAGAGAGAGCAGCAGCAACAACAACATTTTCATCATCCTCTCTTCTTCCTTCACTTCTCTTTGGATCCTTACTCAAACCCTACACAAAAACCCTTATCCCTTCACACAAAAACCTTGGAAAATGGCTTCTTTGTGGACTTTGGAGGCAAGTCAGTGCATGTGAGGGCAAGGGCTGGGAAATTGAGTTCTCTAGGATCTTTTGAAGTTATCAAAACTCACCCATATCACCCTAGATCATAATTTATAGTTTTGTTAGCTAAAAATCGTGTTTTTTTTTGCTTTTTGTGATATTGAAAGGAAATTAGTGAAGTTTATGTTAAGTTAGTGTTTTTAAGGTTTGTTTAACTTATTCAAGTGTTGTTTTAACTTGGGGTTTGCTTCAGGTTTCACTAAAATACCTTAATGTATCGTTTTAGTGCTAAAATAGCTATTTTAACTAGGTTTTGGGCTCTGTTGAAATCTGCTTGTACCCCTGTTGCTTCAGACCAATATTGTAATTACTGGAGCATGTACACAAGGTATAGAGAGCACACACAAAGCACGGGAGCCCAACTCCCTCGTCGGGCCACCGGAATATTCATTCTGGCTACAATTTGCGGCTAGATGGGGGACCTGGGGGTTGGGGTTTGTGGTGTAGGTGTCCGCTACTATTTTAAGACTTATGGTATATGCAATTTTGTAAAATTCCCTCTGTAGAAAAATCTGGAACCAAATACCCTATTTCCTAAGATTTTTAACTTTCGCGACACGTGTGACACGTGTGTGGGTTTGGGGTTTTCTGCGTATCGCGACGTGTCGGGGTAGCATCAGGCGCGTAATCACATGTTTTAGCGTATCGCACACACACGCGTTTGGTTCGCGACGCGGGGTTCTAGTTTGGCTTCAATGTTGTGTTTTTGTAGATTTGAGCTTATGTGTGCTATTTTGTGAAATTCTAGGTTCGTAGGTGAGTACGACGGACGCCGCGAAGAAGGGGAAACAAGTCGTCGGCTATACTTAGCACGAGACTACGGTGAGTAAATTTAACATCTACGGGGAAATTGCCCGTATGACGTTAAGCGTCAGGGCTTGATAGGCTATAGTAGTTGCATATTTGCATCCATATACCTTAATTGCATACTGTAGTTCCTGCTATATAATATATATGTATATGAACTTAGAATTAATAACACACCGCACTGTTACTAATGGTTCATGTTGCACGAGCACTAATCTGCATGTTACACACACACCGTTAGTAATTTCCATGACACTCACATTATAAAACTGCCATGAACAGTATATTGTAGCTCACCTAATATATGATGTGACATGATTTTTCTACTTATGCACTCACTCATTTGCATATCCATACTTATGCATATTCAACTGTACCTACCTAGATAAGCCGTTTTTTGGTAAAAACTGGGGACCGCATGAGACTTTTTGAAAAACTGAATCTATTTTAAAGAGCGGTTTCTCCCTTTTACTTATAGTATGACTTTTGATGCATATATCACATCGCATGGATTTGCGCATTGGCTTTGGGTTTTAATTTGATTTCTGGATTTGAGGACCGTGGGGTTATTTAAGAAAATATGAACTATTTTGAAAACCCGGTTCCTCTTGATATGATATTTTGGTGCGTCCACCACGCGTTTTCTCGGTTCTGAGGCGTGTGCTTGAAACCCGATTCGAGGAGTTGGATGATCCGTTTGCGGGTTCGTGATGGACCCGGTATGATTCCCCGGGGCTAGAAATGTTTTTCGTGGAGTAGACGATGAGCCTGGCAGGATGGCTTATACCTACAGGTGATTGGTTGGATCTGGCGGTTATCTGGAGGATACTGACCAGAGTCAATAGATGGACATGGGATGACCCGTACTGCTGGGGCCGAGGGCCGATTCCGCAAACGGAGCCCGATATATGAGGATTTGCGTGTCGATGCTAGACACGATTATTTCATGATATTTCGAGTTCCGATGATGGGCATTCGCGATTCTCAGAGATTTACAGGATTTGAGGGCCGATGAGGATTACGGCGACTGAGTTTTCATTGGGATTTGGGTGCATTGATGGACACCGATTATTTTTCCACGTTGACATTCCGTGTAGATGCTATTTTATCTCATGCTCAGCATTCATTATTATGCATCTCATCCTGCAGTCATATTACCTGATAGAGTACTTATGCATGATTATTGCACATCTTGCTCATCGCATATAGATATTATCACATGTTAGAGTAGCACAGTACGTGCATACTCGTGATTACCTTTATATATTATCTCCTATTAACGAGTTGGCAACTCACCCCCATTGTGCCACAGTGTTTACAGGTTGCCCCTCAGAGTAGTCGCGGCAGGCTTCTTTCCTGTATCTTTTTGGCTACGGATACCACTGCAGTTGGTGCGTGAGCTGTTTTGCTGTTAAGTGGGTTGTGGTATCCGGTTATTTACATTGTACACACTTTTGTATCTAGTACTCTCCATCTACTTTATGTATTGACTTAGAGACCAGTGTGAGGACGACGATGTATATTATTTGCATTCTGGTGTCGAGCTCGTGTGGGCCGACTTTACTTATGCAGTTTATCATTTTGTGATGTCCTTCATTTATTACTTATTTCTTCACTACGGCGTCGTATATTAGTTTTGTGGTGATTGTTTCCGCCGTTGGGCGTGATTGCTCCCGTTTGGGATGCTTTATTATATTGTTATCATTTTACTCATATCTTGTTGTGTACCCGATTTCGGGGTTAGTTTTACAAAGGAAATGCTGCCAAAATTTTTAAGATAATAACTTAAACTTTAAAGAATGTTATTAAACTACTTAAGGTTTTCCAAACGTTTTTAAACAAATGTTTCCAACACTCACTACTTTTAATGGTTTTGATTTCTGGGTTTCGGCTTACTTAGTCGCGTTACACCTGTAGACGTTACGTGGTTAAGTGTCGGTCACGGGTCGAACTTCGGGTCGTGAAAAAGTTGGTATCAGAGCGTAGGTTTTACCTTTCGGAGTGTAGGATGACCCTGGTATGATGGAGTAGGTAGTTGAAGCAGAGTGGCGTAGCGTGCGTATGTTCTGCGGCATACTCACGACACGGTACTCCGCCTAAGCGACCTTAGGTCTTATTGATTTAAATTCCTTCATGAGTATAAATATTCTTGCGATTTGGTTTCCATATCCTTATCGAATCATACTTTCTTTTCAACCATTATGCCGCCAAAGACTACGAGGGCACAGAGAGCGGCCGCGAGAGCCGAGATTAGAGTTGATTCGTCTGAGACGAGGACAGACCCGGTCAGTACACCCGTTGCACCAGAGCATGGTGTTCCTCCTCCGACAGACCAGATCGCTATGTTAGGGGCCGGTATGCAGGAGATGCGCCAGACGATGGGATCCAGTATGTAGGAGATGTGCCAGATGATGGGATCGCAAGTTGAGACACTTCGAGCGCAGTGACCAGAGGTAGTTCCACCCGTTGCAGGGACCGTGATGGTACCCATGTAAGACTACGGTAGCGCCCCGACCTTCTTTCCGAGGTCAAAATGCGGAACGAAAATTTTCTAGACTTGAAAAACGGCGCTATCGTATGCTTAAAACCCGGATCGAACCGTTAACCTACAACTAGCTATCTAGAGAGAGGGTTGGAAAGCTATACCGATCGATCCATGTCCTTCGGTCTTTGGTCACCATCCTAAGCTCCCCGCGACATCTCCGGTCTTGATCTCCTCGTCGGAAAGGGCACCACATCTACGAGTCTTTTTACGGGCTCCCGCTTCATCCGAAGCAACTCGGGCATGAAGTGTGCTAGCCGACGTGTCCAAGGTGTTGTAGGGAATGTTTGTGATCACTTTGTCTCTCGCTTCCATTGCTTTGGATGGAGGTTGAAGGTGTTGCCATTGATGAAGATAATGAGCTAGAGGAAGAAGAAGAAGAAGATAAGGCTTTTTTTTCTTTTTCTTTTGTTCTTGCTATCATTAAAAGAGAGAGAGAGAGAGAGAAGAATAATATGAGAGCTCCCTACTCATGGCAGCCCCTCTCACTCACTTCTCATCATATAAACACAAATCAATCCACTAATGTGACATTTTTGCTGAAAAAGAGACCATGAGTCACTAGTGAAGTCCATATCACATTTAATGCATGTCATGATGAAATTCTAGCTCATTATTTCCATAAGAAAACATTAATTCAAATGTTTGCCACAACAAAAAGATACGGCAACATCTAAAGTAAACTCGTGACGGATCACAAGGATACCCCTCACCTGTATATACATACCTGCATTCGCATTCCGACTGAATGCGAATGCGATGAGTCTAAAGTAATCCAAAAAATCTATTACTAGGATCCGGCTTAAACCAAAGCCCACTAGTATGATTCGTCCGATCATGATCCGTATAATACCGCACATATATGATCGAACCCTGCCATATATCATACGGCCTCTATAACGTTTCGCCCGAAACTTGAGAAACTGTCTGTGGGGGACTGTGAAGACTCGTCAATACTTTGGCTATGGATTTAACCACTAGCACGTCAGAGGTATTAGCCGTACGTAACGGGCTACCAAGTATTGACAAAAAGGGAGGTCGATGAGCGAACTCATCCTGACACCCTACTGAGCCTATCAGTGACAATATCCGTACAGTCCGGTCCGTTCGTCTATGAGCATCGCATGGCAGACCTAGGGGGTTAGTAAAAGTCAGACCCCCAAAAGCGGTACAAGTCGTGTCAGAGTGTAGCCCAGAACACCCTGAGATACTACTGGAATACCTACCAGTAAATCTCCTGCCTTGGCCGAGGGCTTTGTGTAATGGCTCTCCTAGACACATCGCGATCTCACCCCCAATACTGGGAGAGACGAAACCCCTGCCGATCCGCTCACTTGCCTCCATGTGGCTCGGGACTGTACCCAACTAAAACCTGTTTGCACGACTCCTTTGAGCCGTGGCAGGGTAGTAATCAAAGCACAGTAGGAACTCACACGAGACAAATGACGACCTCAGGTCGATGCACTAACCTGTACACATGTCACCAGGGAACTGCTATCTGACGTCAGGTATATTACCAACTAGCAGATTCCCGGCGAGTCTTGTCCGGTGTACTCATAACCCAATGAGCACCTGTATACATCTTAGGTGAACCAACTGAGACCAGTGGCTTGTGAGACCGGACACCGCCCCTCGTTGGGATCTCGACTGTATACACTAGTCTACTCCGGAGTATTGATGCCCTGTCTCAAAACTCCCACGACTAGGGACCACTTTTATGGATGTGCTTATGGACTACCCAACTCTCACGTATATGATCGCCATCATACTGTTGGTAGTCAAGCAGGATCCTAAGGGTTCTATCAACGTGTAATAGTGAACATGTCACCTAAAGTTGTACACGATGATAAAGACAAAACCAGATAGCATACTATCATCTTGAGTAAGACTGTCCTACCGGCATAGGTCCTCCCTCAATCATTGCAATCACGTGCCTGTGATCCGATAATTGACTCTGAGGGCACTATATTCAACAATCTCCCACTTGCACTCAAGGATAATTATTGCGATGTCGCATACTCACAGCCCGTGTGATACCGAACACCCAACTCCTCTACTAATCAGTTTCACAAAACCCGTTTGCGAAGCTATTGCGTTCGAGGAACAGCCTCAGTGAGTGGATCCGCCCTGATGTTTCTTTCTATGTCTCCCTTTATCTTAAGATCGCGGAGAAAACCATCTCCCGAAATGAGCAATACCTGTCTTAGAATATGTCTGGATATCTGATGGGACCTAGCTCATAAATGTACTTCAAATCCAAACTTCTTAGACTGTATTAACAACCGAACTTAATCAGTATCCTGAGTCATGCTTCCCTCAGTATCCCCTTGGACCGCCTGTCCAAAATACTGCCTCTCGTCAGAGGGAAAACTATAACTCTGATAGTCACTCTGTCATCCAGGTCACCTTGGAAGCCTGGAATGATAACTATCTCCCGAAGGAGGCTGCTGTTATCATATCCCTAGAACAACCACTTATGTTCTAAAACTGCTTCCGAACGTTTCTCTAAGATGGGATTAATATCAACTTACTGCATCTCGTGCAAAAACAATATCTGGTGTGGTACTTGACATCCCATGATCGACTCAATTGCCTAAGCAAGTGATCTGCCAATCATGCATATCCCTCTCCCCTTTAGTCTGTAAGACACTTTTAGAGAGGGTGACTCCATCACCTGCAGGTACACTACCGTGCCAGGAGTCGTCCATTCTAAAACACCTTTAGAATGCTTTCTAAGTACCCAGATTGGGAAACTACCCAAATCTAGATCTAGTAACCAGAATGTCTGATATAAAATCCATATCCTTTGTGGAGAAAACACTTTGTGACAACCAAACTATAACCGACCGGAGTATAAGAATTTCTCTTCCTACTCTGTATATGTCATCCAAATACCAGGACATCACACCCTACTACCTTCTTAACATATCCATCCCCTATTCTGATGAAGTCAAACCTATGACTGTCACATCAGAAATAGATGATATATCTCCGCTTTATCTGCTTTAGTCCATAAATAGACATAAGCCACTTGTCCACTATGCTTCCGCTGCTCCCACTGACCACGACAACCCTCTGGCAGAGACATATACACGTACACTTCTAAAGCTAGTTCAGAACGATGCTATACTCATCCTCCTGCCGGGTCTCACAGTCTGGAACAACAACAATAGCAAGTCTGGGTAAACAAGAACCTCCCTGCCACCGTCCCTGAGGCTACCGAAGTACCTCTCGGGTGCCTGAGGTTACCCACCATATCTGCGGAGTGGCCTAATGGAATATCAAACCAGATTGAATATTTAGGTTCTTATCAAATTTTCAGTAATCATTTGTGGTTCTGGAATCACTTCCAGTTCTACCATACTCCCACTACTGTTTTCTGAAAAAATCCATTTTACTAAAACTGTGGCGAGTCAAGAACAATATCACTATTGATCATCCAGATGGTAGAAAGTCAACCCTCGTCATAGCCCGGGTCAACCCACAAACTGCCATTACAGAAACGTGCCTTGAGTTATCCAATGTTTGGTTTTAAGCATAAGCTGGATAACTCCCCGGGCCTTAACAATGTTAAGTTATGAACTATTCTATATCCAGTATAGAAATAGAGGCACTGATTTAATTGGAACCAGATTCAAATATTGCAACTGTCTCCAGTGCATGTTAACTAAATGGAGGGAGGCCGATCAGCATTACTCAACTTAGGAATGCTTCCAATTATGAGTTACCTGAAAAAAAAGTAAGTTCTCTTAATCATTACTATCAACTGAATACCATACACAAGTATCTACATCTTCGATCACCTTGAAGAATCCTGATACTTGCAATACCCGGTTCTCTACTTTATTCATATACCTATAACTTCTCAAGACCTTGTGTTTCTATGAAACACTTGTCTAAGAACTAGAGAAGTCATAAGTAAACCGAATATAGTGCGAGGACCAACCCCTCTGTCCTAATGGACACTAGACAACATACAATACTCTGTATAAGTCCCTTGAGTCTAATAACTCATTCTCTGTGTTTCGTAGGTTGAAAACTGTATTTATGGTTAAGAAGAATTACACCGCTGTTTAATGCTTCTTACCTAACCATCAACTGATATAGGTAAATGTCACCGACATAATTTCAAAAAGTTATATCTCACTTTATAAAAATAAAAGTACTGATATATCAATTTGAAATTGGTGCATTACAACGGATATTCAAAACCAAATATTTGCCGTCCGGCAAACAACCCAGGTGATTTCCTCAAATATCACCAGTTACAACGAATCCCGATATAATGAGGATAATCACCCAATTCCCAATAACTTACTCCCACTCATCATCTGTAAAGCCATACAGATGTGAGAATCAAACCTGGTAAATACATACCCTGGAGCAAGGACTAATTGAGAAATCAGTTTTCTATTAACAATACACAGTGAAACTGAAGCATGAAAATGTTTCATAGGGGTATCCGGGTATTCCTAGTAATGCTTCTTCCATTATCCAGATTCATGACCGTAACCGTATATTTCTTTTCCATCTCTCCAGATCCCTTTATATGTCTTTAGTCGTTACCTTCTGTACATCTTCTTAGGCTAAATGGTTTTCTTCCTTCCCTGCCGTTCGGCACCAGCCCATGGTTTGAAGAAGACTATCCAATAAGCATAATAGGTGTACTATCCCAATCTGTTGGAGATAGTGCCCTCATAGTCAATTATTGGATCGCAGGTACGTGATTGCAATGATTGCGGAGGACCTATCCCGGTAGCACAGTCTTACTCGAAATGATAGTATGCTATCTGGTTTACCTTTATCAGTCGTGTACATGTTCAGGTGACTTATTGCATGTTACACTTTGATAGAGCCCTTAGGATCTTGCTTTACTACCAACAGTATGATGGCGATCATATACGTGAGAGTTAGGTAGTTTATATGCATATCCTTAATTGTTGTCCCTAGTCGTGGGAGTTTCGAGACAGGGCATCGATACTCCGGAGTAGACTAGTGTGTACAGTCGAGACCCCGACGAGGGGCGGTGGCCGGTCTCACAAGCCACTGGTGTCAGTTGGATCACCTAAGATGTATACAGGTGCTCATTGGGTTATGAGTACACCGGACAGGACTCGCCGGGAATCTGTTAGTTAGTACTATACCTATCGTCAGATAGCAGTTCCCTGGTGACATGTGTACATGTTAGTTCATCGACCTGAGGTCGTCATTTGTCTCGTGTGAGTTCCCACTGTGCTTTGATTTCTACCCTACCACGGCTCAAAGGAGTCGTGCAAACAGGTAGCTTTTGGGTACAGTCCCGAGCCATATGGAGGCACGTGAGCGGATCGGCAGGGGATTCGTCTCTCCCGGTATTGGGGGCGAGGTCGTGCTGTGTCTAGGAGAGCCATTACACAAATCCATGGCCATGGTAGGAGATTTACTGGTAGGTACTCCAGTAGTATCTCAGGGTGTATTAGGCTTCACTCCGACACGACTTATACTGCTATTGGGGGTCTGACGTTACTAGCCCCCTAGGCAGATATGCGATACTCATTGACGAACGGACCGGACTGTATATACATTGTCACTGTTAGGCTCAGTAGGGTTTTCCGGATGAGTGCGCTCATCGGCCACCCTTGAGGTCAGTCCATGGGCAGCCGTTACACATAGCTAGTGCCGCTGACGGTTTTTGGTTAAACCCATTGCCAGGGTACTAACGAGTCATTAGAGTCCCCCACAGACAGTTTCCCAAGTTCGGGCGAAACGTTGTAGAGGCCGTATTGTTTTATGGCAGGGTTCGGAAAATGCACGTGCGTTTACGCACGTGTTATTTTTCGGGCAGATAATACTGGTCGGCTTTGGTTTAAGCCGGATCCGAGTATTATATTGAGTAGGTATAATATCTTTGTCTCAGTTGCATTTGTATTCGGTCGTAATACAAATGCGGGTATATTTATACAGTTTCGGGGTTATCCTGAAAGTTGTTTCAGGATCACTTTTGGAAGTTGCCAGTTTCTAGTTTTCTATCAGCCGTCTTTTAACATTCGGTTAAAGACGGATTTATCTTTTCTTCAGTTGGGGTGAGTCATCATTGTAGAAGCTTCTAGAAGTGATGATGAGGCTAATTGGTGTTGTATTCTAATTGGTTGCATTTATTAAAGGGTGACTAGGTTTAGTGAGTCATGCTTTGTATTAATGCATTCTTGGATTGCTTAAGATATTTTTAAAGTGAGAAGGTTTCTCTTGTGGTCACCCCCCTCTCCTACGGTCACCTCCCTCTTGCTATATATGGCCGGCCCTCTCTCTCCTCACTCTCACTTGATGATTTCATTTGTAGAAAAAGATTATGATAATTTGGGGTGTATGGAATTTACAGCTCATTTCATTCCATCACCCGATTTCCACGGCAACTTCATTAACCGATCGTCCCGAACTTGGACGAAGTGAGACAAAGTCATCTACTCATTCTCTACATCAATCTTGGTCGTCTCTTTTAGCAAACTTGACGATCGAGTTGCCTCGAATCAGAGGCGGGAGCCCGTTTTAAAGAACCGATCATGTGGTGCCACCTCGACGAGGAGATCGGAGATCGACGAGATCGGAGCAGCCGCAACGGAGCGTGGGATGATTGTTGAAGAACGAAGGACTCGGATCGTTGGGTACAATCTTCCTACACTCTTTACAGTTTGTTAGTTTAGCAATAATGGCAGATCCGGGTTAAAGTATACGATATCGCCAGTTAAAAAGTTTTTGTTCCGCATTTGGCGTCTGTAGACTGCCGGGGCGCTAGCGTAGACTTACAGTGGTATCAGAGCCTCACCATTTTGCTATGCTAACTTGTGCTAACGCGTTTAAAACTTCGATCGAACCGAAAAACAAAAATTGCAAAATTCCTACCTGACAGTTTCTGTCGATTTTAAACAGTGTCAAAATTGATTTCTACATGTCTTAAAAATCCGTGCAGGCTTTTCTAAGAATCACGGCAAAATTTGGGCTCATGATCTCTCCATGGAGGCGCGGAAGCGCGGCCAACCCTATTGTATTGGCCGCGCATCCGCGGCCACGTGAGAAGCACGTGCTCCCAAATTTTCTCTGTGGGTTCTTGGTTGGATTTTGGGGTTTTTGGTAAATACAGTTTGGGCCCAGGTTTTATTACTGTTCTACAGATTTGCGTGAGGCCCACTTTTTGATATTTGGTCGATCGAAATTTAAACATGTTAGTTTACAGTGCTTACATTATATCTCCGACCGGGAATGTCATTTGATCGGTAAACCGCGTCTGATTGCTATAGTTCTTTTAGACGGGTTTGCGAACGTGACATTCCCGTTGATGTTCTGTGTTGTGCTGTGATGTTGCGGATTTGTCGTGGTGGATAGCAGTGTGCAATGGTAGTACAGTTTGAGTTTATTTGTACATTTGATATTGCGGGGCGAGCGTCCAACTTGTGGACTGCCGTCACTGCCTGTTGTATAATATTCTTTTGGGGCACGACCAGGTTGCGGTCGATGTACCTGTTGTACTATTTTTCATTACTGTACTAGGTTTTGCCCCGAGACGGAGATAGCCGGGTTCGGGAAAGCAACGGGTCCGCATCTCATGGCTTTGAGAGGCAGAGGGGCCCCACTTCAGAATTGGCAGACTATTCGCCGCACTCGTAGGGGGTACAGGTTGACCCAAGGAGGGGTGCTCAATTTACCGGATTCCGTGAAGTGCCGGGTGTTCCATTCACTATGCTGTGGGGACTACCTCCCTTCAGGTTTTGGCGGGTAACTTGCCGCACCCGTAGGGGTCTAGGTTTCATTGCACAGGCTATCCACACGACAGGGGAACGTCGAGTTTCAGCAGCGGCTCTGTGAAACTCGGGGATCCCAGATATCTGTATTGTTCTGTGATGCTTATTACTTTTCTGTAATGTTGCATATTATCACGCCTGGAGCGATTATGTATATTGTCTTATATACTATTAGATGTTGTATATGTTTTACACCCGCGCTAGTCCAGTCCCCGCTCTGTCGTTAGTTAAGTAACCTAACGGGTGATGACGGGACCCAGTGACGAATGCGGATGGCATATACGTACATTTTATTTTCGTTCTTTTCTGGTGTGATTAAATGATGGGACTGCGTTGATTCTGATTAATGCAAAGTTAAAACAAACCTGTTTACAGTTGTTGGAACAAATTTAAAAAGTGTTATTGCAAAGACGTTTCCTTTTGTTATGCATAGCGGTATTCAGTGTGAATATCCAGCACCTCATTCGACAAGGCAAGGGCTGATATCCCTTCACCGGGAAAGACCCCTTGGACAGAAGATTGCGTCAGGGTAATAACTTTACTATAGTCGATTACATGTTGCTATGCATAGCGGTATTCAGTGGAATATCCTGCACCTCATTCCACGAGGAAAGAGCCGAGATCCCTTTACCGGGAGTGACCTCTTTAGCAAAAGGTTTTCGCCACTATATTTTAAAAAGCTATCTGGTTCCTTCAGCGATATCAAGTTCACTACACTAAAGGTTTTTCGCCAAAAACCAGTCGTAGCCCTCCGTCACTTCTTTTGGGTATTCAGTAGTATTCAAGCTACATATTTTGACCAACGCCAAGGCATAGTGTTTGGTAGCTGCTGGGTATTCAATTGTTGCATAGATAGATGAGTCAGTTTGGGACAGTCGTTCTGCCATTTTGGCCAACGTCAAGGGCATGTGCGGGTGGGTTCAAATTGGCAAGATAGTGACGGGTAGAACTTGGCATGTGACTTATGACATTTTGACCAACGCTAAGGTTATAAGAGCATGGGGCAAAAATAATATCAGGAGTTTCTAAAGAAACTGAAACTTGCCGAGTATGCGCATACCTTCTGGAGTATGAGTAACGTGGATGCATTCCATCACGTTATCATGCGATGAGAGTTGGATCCGGATTCCCACTGATGAGTTGGTTTACTCTTCGGGTAATCCCGATTGATTCTTCTTTAGGTTTTGAGGAGAATTTGACAGGACAGTGGGAAGTTTCCGGATTAGATAAAATGATGACCATTCTGATCTAGGTTAGAGTGCACGCTGAGTGTTTCTTTTCTCTCTCTCTCTTTGGCAGCGACCTTTGACCGACCCTAGACTATGACTCAGTGACCAGGTTGACCGAACCTTCTTAAAATACTGACTTTTGGATTGTTTCAGTTGCATAAGTCATTGCCACTCCTTCTTTTACCCTTTGAATTTCTCAGAATACCCGTATTACTACGGATATCCACTTCCATTGGATAGATCCATCGTATGGTTATATACGAACTCGAAGGGACTTCTTCGGGGATGGATCCAGGTTCAGGAGAAATAGAATTGGTTTATTCAGTTGTCTTTTATTATCACCTTCTCTCAGGTTGCGAGAGCTCCTTGGTTTAGGAGAGTACACCTATTACGCTTATTGGATAGTCTTATTCCAAACCATAGGCTGGTGCCGAAAGGTAGGGAATGAAGAAAACCAATTAGCCTAAGTAGGGTGTGCAGAAGGTAATATGTAAAGACAAAATAAAGGGATTAGAAAGAGGGCAAAGTAAATTGCGACTGATATCATTCACGACCAAAACCGCGTACTTCATCGCCGCTCCTATTTCACCTTTAAAAGAATAAGGTATTATTCAGTTGTCTTTTATCGTCACCTTCTCTCGAGTTGCGAGTACTCCTTGGTTTAGGAGGGTACACTTATTATGCTTACTGGATAGTCTTCTTCCAAACCATAGGCTGGTGCCGAACGGTAGGGAAGGAAGAAAACCATTTAGCCTAACGATGGTGTACAGAAGGTAACGACTAAAGACAAATAAAGGGATTTGGAGAGATGGCAATAAAATATACGGTTGAAGTCATGAATTGGATTATGGAAGAGGCATTGCTATGAATACCAGGATACCCCTACGAAACATTTTCATGTTTCAGTGCATTGTTAAAGGAAAAACTGTTTTTCCCGATTAGACACTTACTCCAAGGGTATGTATTTACCAGGTTTCATTCTCATATCTGTATGGTTTTACAGATGATGAGTGGGAGTAAGATATTGGGAATTAGGTGATCATCCTCATTATATCGGAATTCGTTGTAATTGGTGATATTTGAGGAAATCGCCAGGGTACAGTTTTCCACCTACAACGCACAGGTTTTGAGTTGTTCAACTCAGTGGACTTATACAGAGTATTGTATGTTGTCCAAGTGTCCATCAGGACAAAGGGGTAGGTCCTAGTACTATGTTCTATTTACTTATAACTTCTCTAGTATTTAAACGAGTGTTTCGTAGAAATACAAGGTCTAAGTTTTGAGAAGTTGTGGGTATAAGAATAAAGTAGAGAACCAGGTATCACAAGTATCGGGATTCTTCAAAGAGATCGAAGATGTAGATTCTTGTGATTGGTATTCAGATGATAGTGATGGTTTTGAGAAACGTGTTTCTCTTTCAGGTTACTCATAATTGGATGGATTCGTAAGTTGAGTAATGCTGATTAGCCTCTTTCCATTAAGTAGATATGCACTGGAGACAGCTGCATGATTCGAATATGGTTCCAATTAAATTAGTGCCAAAGTTTCTATATTGGATATAGAATAGTTCGTACCTTAAAAGATATTGAGGTACGTGGAGTTGTCCAGCTTATGATTAAAACCAGACACTGGATAACTCAGGGCACGATTCTGTAATGGCTGTTTGTGGGTTGACCCTGGCTATGACGAGGGTTGATATTCTACCATTTGGAAGATCAATAGTGATATTGTTCTTGACTCGCCACAGTTTTAGTAAAACAGATCTTTTTCAGAAAACAGTAGTGGGAGTATGGTAGAACTGGAAGTGATTCCAGAACCGCGAACGATTACGGAAAATTTAATAGGACCTATACATTCAATCAGGTTTGACATTCCAATAGCCACTCCGCAGGTATGGTAGGTAACCTCAGACACCCGAGAGGTACTTCGGTAGGCTCAAGGACGGTGACAGGGAGGTTCTTATCTACCCAGACTTGACACTACTGTTGTTCCAGGATATGAGACCCGGTAGGAGGGTTGTCGTAGTCAGTGGGAGCAGCGGAAGCATGGTGGGCAAGTAGCTTATGTCTATTTATAGACTAGAGCAGTTATAGCGAAGATAGATCATTTAATTTTGATGTGACAGTCATGGGTTTGACTTCAATCAGAATAGGGGATGGATCAGTTAAGAAGGTAGTAGGGTGTGATGTCATGGTATCTGGATGACATACACAGAGTAGGAAGTAAAATTCCTATACTACGATCGGTTGTACTGTGGTTGTCACACAGTTGTTTCTCCAGACAGGATATGGATATAATATTTGACATTGTGGTTTCTAGATCTATGTTTTTAGATCTGGATTTGGGTAGTTTCCCAATGTGGGTACTTTGACAGATATTCTAATGGTTTTTGGAATAGTTGACTCCTAGCATGGTGGTGTACCTGCAGATGATGGAGTCACCCTCTCTAAAGGTGTCTTACAGACTAAAGGGGAGAGGGAAGTGCATGATTGGCAGATCACTTGCTTAGGCAATTGAGTCAATCATGAGATGTCAAGTACCACACCAAATGTTGGTTTTGCACTAGATGCAATAAGTTTGTATTAATCCAATCCTGGAGAAACATAGGGAAGCAGTTTTAGAACATTGGTACATGTTCTACGGATTTGATGACGGCAGCCTCTTTCGGGAGACGGTTATCATTCCAGGCTTCAAAGGTGACATGGATGACAGAGTGATTGTCAGAGTTTTAGTTTTCCCTCTGACGAGGGACAGTATTATGGACAGGTGGTTCCAGAGGATACTGTGGGTGGCATGGTGCCGGATACTGATTAGGTTCAGTGATCCATACAGTCTAAGAAGTTTGGATATGGAGTTCATTTATGAACTAAGGTCCTATCAGATATCCAGACATTCTAAGACAGGTACTACTCAATTCGGGAGATGGCTTTCTCCGCGAACTTGAGATTAAGAGAGATACAGAAAGAAACTTCTAGGCGGATCCACTCACCGAGGCTATTTCTCGAACACAATAGTTTTACAAACGGGCTTTGTGAAACTGATTAGTAGAGGAGTTGGATGTTCGGTTTCACACGGGCTGTGAGTAGTCGACATCGCAATATTAGCCTTGAGTGCAAGTGGGAGATTGTTGGAGATAGTGCCCTCATAGTCAATTATTGGATCGCAGGTACGTGATTGCAATGATTGCGGAGGACTTATCCCGGTAGCACAGTCTTACTCGAAATGATAGTATGTTATCTGGTTTGCCTTTATCAGTCGTGTACATGTTCAGGTGACTGATTGCATGTTACACTTTGATAGAGCCCTTAGGATCTTGCTTTACTACCAACAGTATGATGGCGATCATATACGTGAGAGTTGGGTAGTTTATATGCATATCCTTAATTGTTGTCCCTAGTCGTGGGAGTTTCGAGACAGGGCATCGATACTCCGGAGTAGACTAGTGTGTACAGTCGAGACCCCGACGAGGGGCGGTGGCCGGTCTCACAAGCCACTGGTGTCAGTTGGATCACCTAAGATGTATACAGGTGCTCATTGGGTTATGAGTACACCGGACAGGACTCACCGGGAATCTGTTAGTTAGTACTATACCTATCGTCAGATAGCAGTTCCCTGGTGACATGTGTACAGGTTAGTTCATCGACCTGAGGTCGTCATTTGTCTCGTGTGAGTTCCCACTGTGCTTTGATTTCTACCCTACCACGGCTCAAAGGAGTCGTGCAAACAGGTAGCTTTTAGGTACAGTCCCGAGCCATATGGAGGCACGTGAGCGGATCGGCAGGGGATTCGTCTCTCCCGGTATTGGGGGCGAGGTCGTGCTGTGTCTAGGAGAGCCATTACACAAATCCATGGCTATGGTAGGAGATTTACTGGTAGGTACTCCAGTAGTATCTCAGGGTGTATTGGGCTTCACTCCGACACGACTTATACTGCTATTGGGGGTCTGACGTTACTAGCCCCCTAGGCAGATATGCGATACTCATTGACGAACGGACCGGACTGTATATACATTGTCACTGTTAGGCTCAGTAGGGTTTTCCGGATGAGTGCGCTCATCGGCCACCCTTGAGGTCAGTCCATGGGCAGCCGTTACGCATAGCTAGTGCCGCTGACGGTTTGTGGTTAAACCCACTGCCAGGGTACTGACGAGTCATTAGAGTCCCCCACAGACAGTTTCCCAAGTTCGGGCGAAACGTTGTAGAGGCCGTATGGTTTTATGGCAGGGTTCGGAAATTGCACGTGCGTTTACGCACGTGTTATTTTTCGGGCAGATAATACTGGTCGGCTTTGGTTTAAGCCGGATCCGAGTATTATATTGAGTAGGTATAATATCTTTGTCTCAGTTGCATTTGTATTCGGTCGTAATACAAATGCGGGTATATTTATACAGTTTCGGGGTTATCCTGAAAGTTGTTTCAGGATCACTTTTGGAAGTTGCCAGTTTCTAGTTTTCTATCAGCCGTCTTTTAACATTCGGTTAAAGACGGATTTATCTTTTCTTCAGTTGGGGTGAGTCATCATTCTAGAAGCTTCTAGAAGTGATGATGAGGCTAATTGGTGTTGTATTCTAATTGGTTGCATTTATTAAAGGGTGACTAGGTTTAGTGAGTCATGATTTGTATTAATGCATTCTTGGATTGCTTAAGATATTTTTAAAGTGAGAAGGTTTCTCTTGTGGTCACCCCCTCTCCTACGGTCACCTCCCTCTTGCTATATATGGCCGGCCCTCTCTCTCCTCACTCTCACTTGATGATTTCATTTGTAGAAAAAGATTATGATAGTTTGGGGTGTATGGAATTTACAGCTCATTTCATTCCATCACCCGATTTCCACGGCAACTTCATTAAC
Organism: Agapanthus africanus; assembly: GCA_030015575.1. NCBI lineage: Eukaryota > Viridiplantae > Streptophyta > Magnoliopsida > Asparagales > Amaryllidaceae > Agapanthus > Agapanthus africanus. The sequence continues at coordinate 256,110,437 of JASDDO010000012.1, read as the reverse complement.
CGATCATCCACGGACTTGGACGAAGTGAGAAAAAGTCATCTACTCATTCTCTACATCAATCTTGGTCGTCTCTTTTAGCAAACTTGACGATCGAGTTGCCTCGAGTCAGAGGCGGGAGCCCGTTTAAAGAACCGATCATGTGGTGCCACCTCGACGAGGAGATCGGAGATCGACGAGATCGGAGCAGCCGCAACGGAGCGTGGGATGATGGTTGAAGAACGAAGGACTCGGATCGTTCGGTACAATCTTCCTACACTCTTTACAGTTTGTTAGTTTAGCAATAATGGCAGATCCGGGTTAAAGTATACGATAGCGCCAGTTAAAAAGTTTTTGTTCCGCATTTGGCGTCTGTAGACTGCCGGGGCGCTAGCGTAGACTTACACAATCCTAGGGGCACTCGTAACCCGAGAGAAGGTAAAGATAAAAGACAACTGAATAAACCTTATTCCTATTTCTCCTGAACCAGAATCCATCTCCGAACTGGAACAAGTTCCTTCGAGTTCGTATATAACCATACAATGGAGTATCCAAATAACTGTGGATTTTCGTAGTGATACGGAGTGTCCTGGAGAAATACAAAGGTGAAGTGGGAATGGTAATGAAATACATTGTTTGGTCATGAATAGCAGTCACAATTTACTTTGCCCTCTTTCTAATCCCTTTATTTGTCTTTACTTAATACCTTCTGTACACCACACTTAGGCTAATCGGCTTTCTTCATTCCCTACCGTTCGGCACCAGCCTAAGGTTTGGAAGAAGACTATCCAATAAGCGTAACAGGTGTACTATCCCCTAATCCAAGGAGCACTCGCAACCTGAGAGAAGGTAAAAGAAAAAGACAACTGAATACTCCTATTCGTTTTCTCCAAAACCAGAAACCATCCTCGAATCTGGAACAAGCTCCTTCGAGTTCGTATATAACCATACGATGTTTTTATCCTATGGAAGTGGACGTTCGTAGTAATACGGGGTGTCCTGGAGAAAAGGGTAAAAGTAGGAGTGGCAATGAGGTATGAAACTCAGACAATCCAAAAGCTAGTGTTATAAGAAGGTTCGGTCAACTTGGTCACTGAGTCATAGTCAAGGGTCGGGCCATTGTCGCTGCCAAAGAGAGAGAGAGAAAAGAAACACTCAGCGTGCACTCTAACCTAGATCAGAATGGTTATCACTTTATCTAATCAGGAAACCTCCCACTGTAACGTCAAATTCTCCTCCAAACCTGAAAGAAGAATTAGTCGGGATCACCCGAGGAGTAAACCAACTCATCAGTGGGAATCGGGATCCAACTATCATCGCATGATAACATGACGGAATCCACTCACGTTATCACACTCCAGAAGGTATGCACATGCCTGGCAAGTTTCAGTTTCTTTAGAAACTCCCGATGTGATTTTTACCCCTAGGACCCAAGTGACCTTGACACAGTCAACAAATCAAAGAGTCCTAGTCAAGTTCAACCCGTCATTATGCTGGATTGCATTAAATCAACCCGTACGAGCCCTTGACACAGTCAATAAGGCCGCAAGACTGTCCTAACCAATCCCATTAGTATGCCACAAACGAACACTACTTAGCTACCGTACACTATGCCTTAACACAGTCAACAAACGCATCACGAATACTAAGTAATACTTGTAAGAAATGACGGAGGGCTACGTCTAGTTTTTGGCGAAAAACTTTTAACGTAATGAACTTGATATCGTTGAAGGAACTGCATAGCTTTTTATAAAAATATAGTGACGAAAACCTTTGCTAAAGAGGTCACTCCCGGTGAAGGGATCTCGGCTCTTTCCCCGTAGAATGAGGTGCAGGATATTCCAACTGAATACCACGATGCAAAGGAAAAATTAATCGGCTATAGTGAAGTTATTACCCTGACGCAAACTTCTGTCCAAGGGGTCACTCCCGGTGAAGGGATCTCGGCCCTTGCCTCGTCGACTGAGGTGCTGGATATTCATAACCGAATACCACTATGCAAAACAAAAGAGAACGTCCTTGCAATAACAGCTTTTTGAAAAATGTTCCAACAACATCAGAATAGGTTTGTTTAACTTGCATTGATCCGAATCAATGCAGTCCCATCAATTGATCACACCAATAAAGAACGAAAATACGATGTACGTATATGCCACCCGCATTCGCCACTAGGTCCCGTCATCACCCGTTGGGTTACTTAACTAACGACAGAGCGGGGACTGGACTAGCGCGGGTGTAAAACATATACAACAACTACTAGTATATATATCAATATATAATAATCGCTCAAGGCGTGATAAAATGCAACATCACAGAAATGTAATAAGCATCACAGAACAAGACAGATAATCTGGGATCCCCGGGTTTCATAGAGCCGCTACTGAAACCCGACGTTCCCCTGGTCGTATTGATAGCCTGTGCAATGAAATCCTAGACCCCTACGGGCGCGGCAAGTTACCCGCCAAAACTTGAAGCGAGGCAGCCCCCTTCAACAACGTGAATGGACCACCCAGCACTTCACGGAATCCGGTAACTTGAGCACCCTTCCTTGGGTCAACCTGTACCCCCTACGAGTGCGGCGAATAGCCTGCCAATTCTAGAGTGAAGCCCCCTCCGTCTCAAAGCCATGAGATGCGGGCCCGTTGCCCTCTAGAACCCGGCTATCCGTGCACCCCACCTTGGGGTAATCCTAGTACAGAAAGTAAAATATACAACGGGGACATCGACCTCAGCCCGGTCGTGCCCCAAAAGAATAATATAGAAACAAGTAGTGACGACAGTCCACATGTCGGACGCTCGCCCCGCAATATCAAATGTACATATACAACCAAACTGTACTAACATTGCATCCAGGCTATCCACCACGACAAATCCGCGACATCACAGCACAACACAGAACATCAACGTGAATGTCACGTTCGCAAATCCGTCTAAAAGAGCTATAGAAATTAGACAGGATTTACCGATCAAATGACATTCACGGTCGCAGTTATAATGTCAATACTGTGAACTAACATGTTTTAAAAATTTCGATCGACAAATTTTCCCGAAGTGGGCCCCAACCACAATACCCAGTACTCAGACAAATCTGGGCCCAAACAAAAAATACCAGAAACCGCATTTCCAAGTTATGAACCCCTGTAGAAAAAATGGCGCACTGTTGCTACAGTGCTGCCGCGGAACCGCGGCAAAAATGAGGGTACGGCCGCGGTTCCGCCGCGCTACAGTGTTAACAGCTTACTAAATTTTGTCTGGTTTCATAAAAACGCCTGCACATATTTCTGCAATACACCAAATAATTTTTTGACAACTAAAAAATTTCGACAGAAACTGTCAAGTTGGAAAAGCAGTTTTTGAAATTTTCGTCCGATCGAAGTTCTAAACACGCTAGAGCAAGCTAGTAAAGGTTAATGGCGTGGCTCTGATACCATGTAAGACTACGGTAGCGCCCCGACCGTCTTTCCGAGGCCTAATGCGGAACGAAAATTTTCTAGACTTGAAAACCGGCGCTATCGTATTCTTAAAACCCGGATCGAACCATTAACCTACAACTAGCTATCTAGAGAGAGGGTTGGAAATCTATACCGATCGATCCATGTCGTTCGGTCTTTGGCCACCATCCCAAGCTCCTCGCGGCATCTCCGGTCTTGATCTCCTCGTCGGAAAGGGCACCATATCTACGAGTCTTTTTACGGGCTCCCGCTTCATACGAAGCAACTCGGGCACGAAGTGTGCAAGCCGACGTGTCCAAGGTGTTGTAGAGAATGTTTGTGATCGCTTTGTCTCTCGCATCCATTGCTTTGGATGGAGGTTGAAGGCGTTGCCATTGATGAAGATAATGAGGTAGAGGAAGAAGAAGAAGAAGAGAAGGCTTTTTTTCTTTTTCTTTTGTTCTTGCTATCATAAAAAGAGAGAGAGTGAGAAGAATAATATAAGAGATCCCTACTCATGGCAGCCCCCCTCTCTCTCTTCTCATCATATCAACACAAATCAATCCACTAATGTGACATTTTTGCTAAAAAAGAGACCATGAGTCACCAGTGAAGTCCATGTCACATTTAATGCATGTCATGATGAAATTCTAGCTCATTATTTCCATAAGCAAACATTAATCCAAATGTTTTCCACAACAAAAAGATACGACAACATCTAAAGTAAACTCGTGAAGGATCACAAGGATACCACTCACCTGTATATACATACCTGCATCCGCATTCCAACTGAATACGAATGCGATGAGACTAAAGTAATCCAACAAATCTAATACGAGGATCCGGCTTAAACCGAAGCCTACTAGTATGATCCGTCCGATCATGATCCGTACAATACCGCACGTATATGATCGAACCCTGCCATATATCATACGGCCTCTACAACGTTTCGCCCGAAACTTGAGAAACTGTCTGTGGGGGACTCTGAAGACCCGTCAATACTTTGGCTATGGATTTAACCACTAGCACGTCAGCGGTATTAGCAGTACGTAACGGGCTACCAAGTATTGACAAAAAGGGAGGTCGATGAGCGAACTCATCCTGACACCCTACTGAGCCTGTCAGTGACAATATCCGTACAGTCCGGTCCGTTCGTCTATGAGCATCGCATGGCGGGCCTAGGGGGTTAGTAAAAGTCAGACCCCCAGAAGCGGTACAAGTGGTGTCGGAGTGTAGTCCAGAACTCCCTGAGATACTACTGGAATACCTACCACTAAATCTCCCGCCTCGGCCGAGGGCTTTGTGTAATAGCTCTCCTAGACACAGCGCGATCTCACCCCCAATACCGGGAGAGACGAAACCCCTACCGATCCACTCACTTTCCTCCATGTGGCTCGGGACTGTACCCAACTAAAACCTGTTTGCACGACTCCTTTGAGCCGTGGCAGGGTAGTAATCAAAGCGCAATGGGAACTCACACGAGACAATTGACGACCTCAGGTCGATGAACTAACCTGTACACATGTCACCAGGGAACTGCTATCTGACGTCAGGTATATTACCAACTAGCAGATTCCCGGCGAGTCCTGTCCGATGTACTCATAACCCAATGAGCACCTGTATACATCTTAGGTGAACCAACTGACACCAGTGGCTTATGAGACCGGCCACCGCCCCTCGTCGGGGTCTCGACTGTATGCACTAGTCTACTCCGGAGTATCGATTCCCTGTCTCGAAACTCCCACGACTAGGGACCACTTTTAAGTGTTAGTGTATATGCCCTAGAGGCCATTATTGTATCATACTAGCTTGTATATTACTTAATGGAAGCTTGGGATATTCATAGTTGTATAGACAATCTTGCTCAAAATGGTAGTATGTTACTTGGTTTGTTTCTACTTCAATATGTGCATGTGTTTCTTTTAGCATATCGCTTATACATATTAGTAGAGCCCTTAGGATCTTTGCTTGATTACCAGCGTTGTGATGGCAGTCACACTCGTGGGGGCTGGGTAATCTATAAGCACATCCTTATACAGGTCCCTAGTCGTAGGACTATCGAGACAGGGCATCGATACTCCGGAGTAGACTACGTATGCGCTTCTCATCCCAGTAGGGAAGATGGTCTGTCCCACAGCCATCAGTACGTCGTATTGGAGATAGTATGCGGGTGCTCGTTGGGTTACGAGTACACTGGACAGGACTCGTCGGGAACTGTTGTTTGGTACTATACCTATCGTCAGTTATCAGTTCCCAGGTGACATGAGTACAGCTTAGTCCGCTGACTTGACACTGTCACTTCGCCTCGAGTGTGTTCATACTGTACTTTGATCACTACCCTACCACGGCTCAAAGGAGTCGTGCAAACAGGTAGTAGTTGGGTGCAGTCCCGAAGCACTTGTAGGCAGTGATGGTTAGACAGGATTCGTCTCTCCCGGTATTGGGGGTTGATATCGCGCTGTGTCTAGGAGAGCCATTACACGAGTAGTCCCTAGCCAGGGCAAGCGAGATATACTGGTAGGTTTCCAGTGCTATCTCAGGGTGTTCTGGGCTACACACCGACACGACTTGTACCGCTATTAGGGGACTGACGTTTGCCGCCCCCTAGGCCCGCCATGCGATGTATCAGACGAACAGACCGGACTGTACGGAGATTGTCACATTCAGGCTCAGTAGGAGTTCAGATGGGTTTCACCTCGTCAGTCTTCTTGTCGGCATCTGCCTGGGGACCGTTACGCACAGCTAGTGTCGCTTGCGGTCTGTGGTTAAACCCACTGCCAGCGTAGTGTCGAGTCTTTAGAGTCCCACACAGAAAGCTATTCGCCTTTAGGCAAAAGAGTAGAGGTCGCATGGTTTTGCGACAGGTCGCATGGTTTTGCGACAAGGTTCGGTCACATCCATGCACTTGTGCACGTTTGGTGTCCGGACAGTTAACACTAGCGGGCTTTATTTTAAGCCAGATCCTAGTGTACATTTTGGGATTGGTTTTATCTCGTTTGTATTCGTGTTCCTCGGAACGCGAATGCGGGTGTGTATGCACAGTTGACAGAGAGACAGAGGCATATGATTCTCATTGGGGTTGTTGACTGTTGACTTTTGGCTAAACCCTAATGAGAATAAGAAATATAATTAATGATAATATTAATTAAGTATTATTGTGTCATGGTTGTGATGAGGGGTTGACTTTGTTGACTTGTTGACTTTGTTGACCGGTTGACTAGGTTGGACTAGTTGACCATCATCATTGCAATGGCTATCATTTCATGGCAAAGACTTTTGCTTGCTTGTTATGCTTTGCAATATGAGTGCATGAAATGATAATGCCACTTGATATGATATGAACCATCACATAATACTTAATTATTATTATTCTTTTTGGATTATGGGAGAGAGGTTGGCAAAAGATTTTCTCATTCTCTCATTTCATTTCTCTCTCTTGCCATCACTTGCTCAAGCTCTCCCTCTTCCTTTTGCTCTCTCTAGCTCAAGGCAAACCATTCTCATGTGTTGAGACTCATTGCCTTAGAGATAAAAAGACATCAAAACAATCCTCTACTCATTCTAGTTCACAAGGCCTAGCAAGCCAAGTGTTCTAGTTTCTTCAAAGTTCGAAGAAGAAGCCAAAGGTAGGAGCTTTCGAGTGGATCCATCTTCGGCGCAAGGAGACGACGAGGTGAAGCCGATCCGTACACCGGAAGGAGTTGAAGACGAAGGAGTTCAAGAAAGGTATAGCCCCCTAACCGAGTAGGTAAAACTCAAGTTAGGTTGTTAGTTATTTAACAAAGATCCGTTTTTGTAGTCCATGTTACCACCCTTTTGAAAATCATTTTTCACCACTTCCGCAACCCCGTAAGTACCGGGGAAGGGTAGCATGGACTTATAGTGGTATCAGAGCCTAGTTAAACACTATCTAACATGTTAGCAAAGTAAGTAGAAGTTCGATCGGAGAAAAAGTCACGAAAAACACCCGGAAAATCAAGTTTCTGTCGATTCTGTATTCTGTTCAAAAAATGATAAATCATACTCCAAAAATCGACTCAGGCTTTTTAAAACACACTCAAGAAATTTGGTCCACAGAACCGTTCAAAGCGCCGCGGAACCGTGGCGGGAGCACGCTCCCGCCGCGGATCCGCGGCCGAGTTGAGTCGGTCGTGGCTCAATTTTCTTGCAGTGTGTTTCTGGGGGTGTTTTGGGATTTTTACAATATTTTTTTTCTTCCCAGGTTTTCCAGAAAGAGAATTTGTTTTTGGGGCTTGAAAATCCTTATTTTTATCGGAATTCTAAAGACTTAAGCTGACGGGTATATATCTGTGATGTGATATATGTATTGAACGTCCGCTAATCGCTATTCGTCGATTAGTGGGGGTTATACATATCTGTGATCTATAATGTTGATGGTATGTGTATATGAACTCATTGGATTGTCGCGGGTGAATAGCCGGGGGTTGTGAGATGAGAGTTTTCTTTTCTTTCAATTCATGTAATATGTAAATTGATGTAATATTATTTTTGGCCGCACAACCGGGTCGGGGTTGTAGCCGTCATTGTATAATTTCTTTTTACTGTTTTTGCTCCTAGGATAGACCTAAGGTGGGGTGCACAAACTACCGGGTATCTCGAAGTGCTGAGGGGCCTACTCACGTCGTTGAGGGAGGTTGCTCCGCTTCGGATATTTGGCGGGTAGTTTACCGCACCCGTAGGGGTCTAGGGTGGGGTAATTGGCTATTCATCGCGACCGTGTAATCCGCTTGTCGTTACAGGCTCGTATGAATTGCGGAATCCTAGTATATCCAATGTGTTCATCTGTGATCTGGAATGGCTATCATTGCATGTGACGAATGAGTATATCTATATATGATATCTATTTAGGCGTTGCTTATGTTTTGCATCCGCGCTAGTCCATCCCCCGCTCTGTCGTTAGTTAAGTAACCTAACAGGTAATGACGGGGCCCCGTGGCGAATGCGGATGGCATAAGCGTATGTCACGACCCAAATTTGGCCCGTAACCGGCACTTAAACTACGTAACATCTAAAGGCGTACGCAACTTAAGTAAGCCGAAACCCAGAAATCTAAACCACCCAAAACTGGATCAACGGAGAAAAACATAGTTTTTAACATTCGGAAATTTTCAAGTAAAAATCTTTAAGTTTAGTTTTCGTTCTTAAAAATTTCGGCAGCACCTCCTTTGTAAAAACTAACCCCGAAAACGGGTACAACATAGATAATAATAAAAGCATCCCAAATGGGAGAAAATCACGCCCAACGGCGGAGAGAACCACCACAACATATATACGACGCCGAAGCGAAGAAATATAAAAGGAAACCGCATAAAGAAGTAAAACTTTTCAACAAAAACCGGCTCCCACGAGCACGGCACCCAAAGTCACCACAAAATATAACACTGAATCCTCACAAGTCGTCTCTAAGTCATATACAACATAGCGGTAGATGGAGAATACTAGATCCAACAAAAAATATACAACGTACAAACAGATAACCGCAACCCACCTAAAAGCAAGGCTTCACAGCCAACCGTAGCGGTATCCGCAAAAGTAGAGATGAAAAGATGCCCTGCCGCGACTACTCAGAGGGTAAGTCCTGCACAACACTGTAGCACAACGGGGGGTGAGTTACCAACTCGTGAATAGTAAATAACATCATACAGTAATCGCAAGTATGCACGAACAGCGATCTATCTATCACAAGTAATCCGATAGCATAAGTATGATAAGTGAATATGCAACAATCATGTAAAGGTACATCATCAGGGTACTACAACTACATGAAACAATGCATATCAACATAATCCTGAGTGTGGGATGATATAATATAAAATCTCATGCAAAAATCATCAGCATGGAAAAACACCAGTGTCCCTCACTGACACATCAAATCCCAAATCCTCAGGCACCGCATCCTCAGATCGGCCCTCACATCCTGTATATCTCACGAAAACCTGAGTGTCAAACACCGACACTCGAAACATCATGAAACCCGTGTCTAGCATCGACACGTAAATCCTCATAACTCAAGCACTGTCACCATGACTAGCCCTGACGAAATGTCATACCTCACTCCGGTCGGTATCTCCATGATAACCGCCGAGTCCAAATACAATCACCGGTAGGTAGTGGTCCCACCGTCAGGTTTATCGTCTACACCACGAAATCACCACTCACCCCGGGGTACCATACCGGGTCCACCATGTACCCGCAGACGGTGCATCCCGCTCCTCGAATCGGGTATCACAAGCCAAATCTCATAACCGAGAAATCACATGGTGGACGCATCAAATATCATATCAAGAGAAACCGGGTTTTCAAACAATACAATGTTTTCTTGAAAATATCCCCCACGGTTCTCAAATCCATAAATCATATGAAATCCATATCTCAATGCGTAAAATCCATATAAAACTGATATATGCAACATAAAACATCAATATGAGCATATAAAGGGAAAACCGCTCTTTAAATTGAATCTAACTTTAAAACACATCATGCGGTTCCCAATTCCTTCGAAAATAAATGCAGTATCATATGAAGTGTACACATAAGTGTAGCAGGGTTTAAGTATTTACATGTAATCAAGTACGAGGGTGTACATGTCAATATGTATGCATGATGTATAGGTAATTATAACAAGATATAAGTGAAGTGGAATAGGGTTCACTACCTTAACTATTCCTGCCCAATGCAATATCACGTATGTATGTGTCCACAGTATTTCATATGCATAATAGAATATGAGTTACTACTCTAATCATTCGTATCCACTATCATATCACATATGTAGGTGTTTGTGCGTGTCATGGCAATTATAGACGGTGTGGGTGTTGCATACAATTTAGTGCTCGTGCAACATGAACCGTCAGTAATGTGTTATATCTAAAGGTACGAGTCAAGTACAACAGATAATGCTATGCAATGACATTCATATGAAAGTAACTAATATGCAAATACATGCAGGTATCATATCATATTCGCCCCGACGCATAACGCCATACGGGCGATTTCCCCGTAGATGTTAAATCTACTCACCCATGGTCTCGAGCTAAGAAAATCCGACCACCTGCTTCCCCTTGTCCGCAGCACCCAAAGTCCCTGCTTCCGAACCCAAAAGTTCATAAATACAACACATAAGCTAAATATCCTATAATGACGGAAAGACAACGAAACGCGACGAAAACGTCCGGAAAATTACACTGCGCGCTTAGCGCATCTATCGCGCACGATACCGGCCAAAACCCAAATTGGGGTCGCTAAACTACAAAACACCATGTCTGGACCCCGATCGTCCCGATCGCGCAACACAACACAAAAATTACGAGGAATACACTGGATATAATCTCGCAACTACCAAACGGACCCTACGTCGGAAAACCCCGAAATCTAGCAAGCAACCTATCGCAATATATCGCACTAGATTCAAGATAACACAATTCTAACAATTACAAATACCTTAAAATAGATTAACTAAGCTATCTAAACAAATCCTATATTTTTAACACTCGCTAATTATGTTTTAGCAAAAATCTAGTAAGCAATTTTGCTTAATTAAACAAAATGCTTATTAGCAAATTTTAACACTTTCTACTAGATTATTCTTTTCCAAATCACAATTTAACACTTGAATTAAACACTAATCACTTAATCAAAATTTAACCCTAACATGAATTTCTTAAACCAAATATAATGAATTAATCAAGATTTAAATGCTAAACTAAGCACTTAACTAGTTAACTAAATTAGCTAGTTAAAGATTAAAGCAATTAATTATGGATTAAGGTAAGAAATTATACCTCCTCAAGAACACCAAAAAGAACTTAGATCCATCACTTTAGCCTCCAAAACTCAAGCTTTGATGAAGATCCATGAAGGATTAGTGAAGGAAAAAGGTTTAATATTTATATAGGAATTTTTGGAATTATTTTTGGATATCTTTTTGTGTTTTTGAAAGGAAATGAGAGAGAAATGAGCATGGAATTATTTTGGACAGAAATGGGGGAGTTAGGGTCGGCCAAGGTGAGTGGGGGGGGGGGGTTGTGTAATATTTTGTGAAGAAAAAGCAAGGAAAAATAGAATTAAATGCTAATTAATGCATTTTGCCACCATTACACCCTTTTCTTTTAAATTTTAAAAACACACCATTAGTCACCAAAAAATATCTAGATTTTTGAAAAGAACATTCTAAAATAATTCTAGTGACAAAATTAATTTATTCACAAAAATAAAAATTTTCCCGATTTACGTGCACAAAACACCGCTTAAAATAATATTTTTTTTCGGGAAAAAATCTATCGGAACCAAATACTCCCAAAGTTCGCGCACAAGCTTTATTTTGGCCAAATTAGGTGTCGGTAAGCTTATACGGTCGTTTGATCGAAATCGGGTTAAAACGGGAAAAACCGACAATTTTGCCCTAAAACGGGAAAATTCGCAAAACGATTTCTAAAACGTTACAATCTCCCCTCCTTATAGAAATTCGGTCCCCGAATTAAAATTTCATACTAAGCGTACCTTCAAAAAGATGAGGAAATTTCTTCCACATCTCGCTCTCGGCCTCCCAAGTGATCTCCTCACTAGTCGGGCTACGCCAAAGAACCTTCACAGATGGCAAGACCTTTGACCGAAGTTTCTTCACCTGCCGATCCAAAATATCTACCGGCTGCTCGGTGAAAGAAAGATCGCGCTCAAGCTGAACGGTCTCGTGCTGAATCGTGTGAGAAGGATCATGAAGGTATCTACGAAGCATCGACACATGAAAAACGGGGTGAACATCCGGAAAACTGGGCGGGAGCTCCAAACGATAAGCAACAGAACCCACTCGCTCAAGGATCTCGAAAGGACCTACAAATCTGGGACTGAGCTTCCCTCTCTTCCCAAATCGCATAACGCCCTTCATCGGAGAAATCCTTAGGAATACATGATCCCCCACTGCGAACTCAAGTCTGCAACGACGACGGTCGGCATAAGACTTCTGCCTGCACTGGGCTGCTCTCATCCTATCCTGAATCAGCTGGATCTTCTCCGTGGTCTCCTGAACTAGCTGGGGTCCCAAAACCAAACTCTCACTAAGCTCGGTCCAACAGACTGGCGATCGACACTTCCTACCATATAAAGCCTCAAAAGGTGCCATCTGAATAGTCTCCTGAAAGCTGTTGTTGTAGGAGAACTCAATCAACGGCAAGTGACGATCCCAACTGCCACCAAAATCAAGCACACATGCACGGAGCATATCCTCCAGAGTCTGTATAGTCCGCTCCGACTGGCCATCGGTCTGTGGATGAAAAGCGGTACTAAAACTCAGCCGGGTACCCAAAGCTTCCTGAAGCTTCTGCCAAAGACGGTTAGTAAACTGGGTGCCTCTGTCGGATACTATGCATGTGGGAACACCGTGCAAACGCACAATCTCATCTATGTATAACTGAGCATACTGAGCATAACCGAAAGTGGTCTTCACTGAAAGAAAGTGAGCCGCTTTCGTCAACCGGTCTATAATAATCCAAATGGAGTCATACCCTCGACTGGTCCTGGGTAGACCCACAATGAAGTCCATGGAAATCTGCTCCCATTTCCACTCCGAAACGGGTAAAGGCTGCAACTCTCCAGCCGGTCTCTGATGCTCAGCCTTGACTTGCTGACAAGTCAGGCACCTCGAAACGAAGTACGATATATCACGCTTCATCCCTTCCCACCAGTGGAAGTCCCTCAAGTCACGGTACATCTTGGTGGAACCTGGATGAACGCTAAAGGCTGACTGATGTGCCTGCTCTAAGATCTCGCGTCTCAACCCATCAACGTCTGGTACACACAAGCGAGTCCCGCATCGTAGCACACCGTGGTCATCAATCATGAACTCTGAAACTCTTCCCTGCCGAACAAGCTCAAGAATCTCAATCAAACGGGCATCACTGGGCTGCACCTCACGGATATGATCAAAAAGAAGTGGACGGGCGCGGACATGAGCAAGTTGTCCCCCAGCGGAAGTGAACTCGAACTGCACTCTACTATCACACAAGAGCTGCCAATCTGCAGAAGACTGACACTGAACTGCGCTCAACTGGGACAAGCTACCCACGGGCCTACGACTCAAAGCATCAGCTACCACATTCGCCTTGCCCGGGTGATAAAGGATCTCACAATCATAATCCTTCACTAGCTCCATCCATCGGCGCTGTCTCAGGTTCAGATCTCGCTGCTGGATGATGTACTTCAAACTCTTGTGATCCGTGAAGATCTGACACGACTCTCCGTACAAGTAGTGTCTCCAAATCTTCAACGCAAAGACTACCGCTGCCATCTCAAGATCGTGAGTGGGGTAATTCTGCTCGTGCTTCTTTAGCTGCCTAGAAGCATATGCAATTACCCTATCATGCTGCATCAAAACACAGCCGAGCCCCACTCGAGAAGCATCATAATAAACAACAAAGCCGCCTGATCCAGAAGGTAAAGAAAGAACTGGTGCTTTCGTCAACCGAGTCTTCAACTGTTGAAAACTCTGCTCGCACATCAGTCCAGAGAAAAGGAATTCCCTTCCGGGTCAGTCCAGTCAGCGGTGCAGCGATACTCGAGAAATCCTGCACAAAACGGCGGTAATAACCAGCTAAGCCCAAAAAGCTGCGGACCTCCGTCACCGATACAGGTCTGGGCCAAAGCTGTACAGCCTCGATCTTCCTCGGGTCCACAAGAATACCATCACCAGTCACCACATGACCCAGGAAGTCAACTCTATCAAGCCAAAATGCGCACTTTGAGAATTTAGCATACAGCCGGTGCTCTCTCAATATCTGCAAAGTAATCCTCAAGTGCTGCTCATGCTCCTCATGACTCCTAGAGTAGACCAGTATGTCATCAATAAACACTATAATGAACTGGTCGAGGAACGGCCTGAAAATCCGGTTCATCAGATCCATGAACGCTGCTGGCGCATTGGTGAGTCCGAACGACATCACCAAAAACTCATAATGCCCATAGCGTGTACGAAAAGCAGTCTTCGGAATGTCATCATTCCGAACCCGCAACTGATGATATCCCGAACGCAAATCAATCTTCGAAAAATGTTTCGCACCTTGGAGCTGATCAAATAAATCGACAATGCGGGGTAAAGGATACCTGTTCCGCACCGTAACTCGGTTCAACTGACGATAATCCACACATAGCCTCAAACTGCCGTCCTTCTTCTTGACGAACAGAACAGGAGCTCCCCACGGCGAAACACTCGGATGCACAAGTCCCAAAACAAGAAACTCTTGCAACTGATCTTTAAGCTCTCTAAGCTCTGCCGGAGCCATCCGATAAGGCGGTATAGAAATAGGCTCCGTGCCAGGAATCAGATCAATGCAAAACTCAATATCGCGCTCTGGCGGCAACCCAGGTAACTCATCGGGAAAGACATCGGGAAACTCTCGCACGGTAGAAACCTGGTCCAACGACTCCACCGTAACTCCAGTATCATGAATGAAAGCCAAGAATCCCTGACATCCCCTCCTCAAAAGCCGACTAGCGCACAGAACAGAAACCAAACTGTGAGGGGCGACACCACGGTCTCCCTGCACAACAAACACTGACTCGCCGGGAAAACAAAATCTAACTGTCTTCTCGCGGCAGTCCACGGACGCATAGCAAGTAGCTAGCCAATCCATGCCCAACAGAACGTCGAAGTCCAACATCTCAAGAAGGATCAAGTCGACGGACAGATCTCTGTCTCCTAAGCGGACAACACATGATCGGAATACGTGCCGCGCAACAAACGACTCTCCCACAGGAGTAGTCACTACTAACGGCTGATCTAGCAAACACGACTCTCGGCCTAACCTCGGCGCGAAGTGCGTAGAAACATACGAATGCGTAGATCCCGGATCGAAAAGAACATGTGCATCAAAAGAACATACGGAAAGGGTACCTGAAACCCTAGCATTAGACGCCTGAGCGTCCTGGTGAGTCAAGGCAAAAACCCGTGCCTGCCCTCTACCGGCTACTGGCTGTCCTCTGCCTCTGCCACCTCGTCCTCTCGGCACAAAACCACCGCGACCACGACCTCTCTGAGTAGGAGTCTGACACGGCGCAACAACAGGAATAAGAGGCAACGCTCTCTGAGGCGGAGAAGGTGGTAAGGTAACCTGCGGTACTGCTGGCCCTCTCTGACGCACCACAGTACAATTCCGAACAAGATGCTGCAAACTGCCACAACCAAAGCATCCATAAGACGGTCGCTGGCCCTCCTGAGAATAAGAACTGAATAACTGGCCACGTCCCACGTCTCTGCTACTCCCCGAGTCTGATGGAACTTTGCCTCTGCGGACAAACCTCGGTCCTCGTGCTGGCTCATCCGTACGAGTCCTCTTCGGTTCTGGAACAACCGATGACTCACTAGACGCTCCTCCACCAATAGGGCTGCATCGACAGCTGCCGCATACGTGTCACAATCCTGAATGCTGATGGCTAAGAACAACTGGGTAAGCAGGCCTCGAACAAACCTCTTCAACCGCATCTCCTCAGTCGCCACCAAGTACGGAGCATACACCGACAGCTTAGTAAACAATACATCATACTCCGACACCGTCATCCCCGGCGTCTGACGTAAAGACTCAAATCTGCGCGCTCGCGCATCCCTGACGCTCGGTGGAAGAAAACGGGCAAGAAACGACGTCACAAACTCAGCCCAGGTCATAGGAGCAAGACCAGTGGCTCTGCCCCTCTCCAACGACTCACACCACTTCTGGGCCATACCCTCCAGCCGGAAACTCGCAAACTCTACCCATCTCTCGTCAGAGCATCGGAGTGAGCGACAAATCCTGGCCATCCGATCGATGAACGACTGCGGATCCTCAGTAACATCTGTGCCAGTAAACACCGGAGGCCTCAGCCTCATGAACTCCGTCAGTGACACGGTAATAACCTCTGGAGCTGCAACTACGACTGCCTGATTAGTAGGTACCATCGTGGTCCCTGCAACGGGTGGAACAACAGCCCGCCCCTGTGCTCGAATGGCCTCTACTAAAGTCCCCACAATCTGGCGCAGATCCTGCATACCAGCACCAATCATAGCAATGTGCTCCGGTACCACAGGTGTATCGCCCTGGTCAACCCTCGCATCAGACGAGTCGACTCTGGCCTCGGCCCTCGCGGTCGCTCTCTGTGCCCTCGTAGTCTTCGGCGGCATATGGGCTGGAAATTGAAACAAGATTCGATAAGGAAACGGAAATCGAATCACAAGGATGTATATTAATCACGGAAGGAATTTAAATCAATAAGTCCTAAGGTCACTTAGACGGAGTACCGTGTCGTAAGTATGCCGCGGAACATACACACGCTACGTCACTCTGCTCAAGCTACCTACTCCATCATACCAAGGTCATCCTACACTCCGAAAGGTAAAAACCTAGCGCTTTGATACCAACTTTGTCACGACCCAAATTTGGCCCGTAACCGGCACTTAAACTACGTAACGTCTAAAGGCGTACGCAACTTAAGTAAGCCGAAACCCAGAAATCTAAACCACCCAAAACTGGATCAACGGAGAAAAACATAGTTTTAAACATTCGGAAATTTTCAAGTAAAAATCTTTAAGTTTAGTTTTCGTTCTTAAAAATTTCGGCAGCACCTCCTTTGTAAAAACTAACCTCGAAAACGGGTACAACATAGATAATAATAAAAGCATCCCAAATGGGAGAAAATCACGCCCAACGGCGGAGACAACCACCACAACATATATACGACGCCGAAGCGAAGAAATATAAAAGGAAACTGCATAATGAAGTAAAACTTTTCAACAAAAACCGGCTCCCACGAGCACGGCACCCAAAGTCACCACAAAATATAACACTGAATCCTCACAAGTCGTCTCTAAGTCATATACAACATAGTGGTAGATGGAGAATACTAGATCCAACAAAAAATATACAACGTACAAACAGATAACCGCAACCCACCTAAAAGCAAGGCTTCACAACAAACCGTAGCGGTATCCGCAAAAGTAGAGATGAAAAGATGCCATGCCGCGACTACTCAGAGGGTAAGTCCTGCACAACACTGTGGCACAACGGGGGATGAGTTGCCAACTCGTGAATAGTAAATAACATCATACAGTAATCGCAAGTATGCACGAACAGCGATCTATCTATCACAAGTAATCCGATAGCATAAGTATGATAAGTGAATATGCAACAATCATGTAAAGGTACATCATCAGGGTACTACAACTACATGAAACAATGCATATCAACATAATCCTGAGTGTGGGATGATATAATGTAAAATCTCATGCAAAAATCATCAGCATGGAAAAACACCAGTGTCCCTCACTGACACATCAAATCCCAAATCCTCAGGCACCGCATCCTCAGATCGGCCCTCACATCCTGTATATCTCACGAAAACCTGAGTGTCAAACACCGACACTCGAAACATCATGAAACCCGTGTCTAGCATCGACACGTAAATCCTCATAACTCAGGCACTGTCACCATGACTAGCCCTGACGAAATGTCATACCTCACTCCGGTCGGTATCTCCATGATAACCGCCGAGTCCAAATACAATCACCGGTAGGTAGTGGTCCCACCGTCAGGTTTATCGTCTACACTACGAAATCACCACTCACCCAGGGATACCATACCGGGTCCACCATGTACCCGCAGACGATGCATCCCGCTCCTCGAATCGGGTATCACAAGCCAAATCTCAGAACCGAGAAATCACATGGTGGACGCATCAAATATCATATCAAGAGAAACCGGGTTTTCAAACAATACAATGTTTTCTTGAAAATATCCCCCACGGTTCTCAAATCCATAAATCATATGAAATCCATATCTCAATGCATAAAATCCATATAAAACTGATATATGCAACATAAAACATCAATATGAGCATATAAAGGGAAAAACGCTCTTTAAATTGAATCTAACTTTAAAACACATCATGCGGTTCCCAATTCCTTCGAAAATAAATGCAGTATTATATGAAGTGTACACGTAAGTGTAGCAGGGTTTAAGTATCTACATGTAATCAAGTACGAGGGTGTACATGTCAATATGTATGCATGATGTATAGGTAATTATAAGAAGATATAAGTGAAGTGGAATAGGGTTCACTACCTTAACTATTCCGGCCCAATGCAATATCACGTATGTAAGTGTCCACAGTATTTCATATGCACAATAGAATATGAGTTACTACTATAATCATTCCTATCCACTATCATATCACATATGTAGGTGTTTGTGCGTGTCATGGCAATTACAGACGGTGTGGGTGTAGCATACAATTTAGTGCTCGTGCAACTTGAACCGTCAGTAATGTGTTATATCTAAAGGTACGAGTCAAGTACAACAGATAATGCTATGCAATGACATTCATATGAAAGTAACTAATATGCAAATACATGCAGCTATCATATCATATTCGCCCCGACGCATAACGCCATACGGGCGATTTCCCCGTAGATGTTAAATCTACTCACCAAATCTACTCACCGATGGTCTCGAGCTAAGAAAATCCGACCACCTGCTTCCCCTTGTCCGCAGCACCCAAAGTCCCTGCTTGCGAACCTAAAATTTCATAAATACAACACATAAGCTAAATATCCTATAATGACGGAAAGACAACGAAACGCGACGAAAACGTCCGGAAAATTACACTGCGCGCTTAGCGCATCTATCGCGCACGATACCGGCCAAAACCCTAATTGGGGTCGCTAAACTACAAAACACCACGTCTGGACCCCGATCGTCCCGATTGCGCAACACAACACAAAAATTACGAGGAATACACTGGATATAACCTCGCAACTACCAAACGAACCCTACGTCGGAAAACCCCGAAATCTAGCAAGCAACCTATCGCAATATATCGCACTAGATTCAAGATAACACAAATCTAACAATTACAAATACCTTAAAATAGCTTAACTAAGCTATCTAAACAAATCTTATATTTTTAACACTCGCTAATTATGTTTTAGCAAAAATCTAGTAAGCAATTTTGCTTAATTAAACAAAATGCTTATTAGCAAATTTTAACACTTTCCACTAGATTATTCTTTTCCAAATCACAATTTAACACTTGAATTAAACACTAATCACTTAATCAAAATTTAACCCTAACATGAATTTCTTAAACCAAATATAATGAATTAATCAAGATTTAAATGCTAAACTAAGCACTTAACTAGTTAACTAAATTAGCTAGTTAAAGATTAAAGCAATTAATTATGGATTAAGGTAAGAAATTATACCTCCTCAAGAACACCAAAAAGAACTTAGATCCATCACTTAAGCTTCCAAAACTCAAGCTTTGATGAAGATCCATGAAGGATTAGTGAAGGAAAAAGGTTTAATATTTATATAGGAATTTTTGGATTTATTTTTGGATATCTTTTTGTGTTTTTGAAAGGAAATAAGAGAGAAATGAGCATGGAATTATTTTGGACAGAAATGGGGGAGTTAGGGTCGGCCAAGGTGAGTGGGGGGGGGGTTGTGTAATATTTTGTGAAGAAAAAGCAAGGAAAAATAGAATTAAATGCTAATTAATGCATTTTGCCACCATTACACCCTTTTCTTTTAAATTTTAAAAACACACCATTAGTCACCAAAAAATATCTAGATTTTTGAAAAGAACATTCTAAAATAATTCTAGTGACAAAATTAATTTATTCACAAAAATAAAAATTTTCCCGATTTACGTGCACAAAACACCGCTTAAAATAATATTTTTTTTCGGGAAAAAATCTATCGGAACCAAATACTCCCAAAGTTCGCGCACAAGCTTTATTTTGGCCAAATTAGGTATCGGAAAGCTTATACGGTCGTTTGATCGAAATCGGGTTAAAACGGGAAAAACCGACAATTTTGCCCTAAAACGGGAAAATTCGCAAAACGATTTCTAAAACGTTACAGCGTACGTCATATTTTCGTTGTTTTCTGCAATGGTAGGATTAAATGATGGGACGCATTGGAATTAATGCAAGAAAAATAAACCAAGTAAAAGTCGTTGGAACAATTTCAAAAACCACTCGGTTACTTTTCAAAAATAACTTTTAAAAGGCGGAGCTTAAGCCACTCCTTTTAAAAGCTATCAAGGATCCTTCGATTATATTAAGTTCACTACGTTCAAGCTTTCACCAAAACCATTCGTAGCCCTCCGTCATTTCGTATGAGTATTCAATAGTATTCAAGCTATGTTTGTTGACCTTCGTCAAGGCATAGTGATTGGAAGCTGTTGGGTGTTCATATGTGGCATAGATAGATACGTTGGTTTGGGACAGTCGTATTACCTTGTTGACCATCGTCAAGGGTATATACGGGTGGGTTCAAATTAACCTGGACAATGACGGGCAGAACTTTGTAAGTCCACGTTGCCCACCCCGGTGCTTGCGGGGAGGCGGAAAACGGAATAAAAATCGGATTTTTATGAGCTTAGGCAACATGGACTATAGCTAGAAGGATCTTTGCTAAACAAAAACTTGTTAAATCTAACTAGTAACTAGCTAAGTGCAAGAAAGGTTATACCTTGGGCTCTAAGTCCTTCTCTCCTTGCTCCTTGGAGTGGTGGAAGGAGGTCACCTTGCTCGTCTTCTCACGCCGAAGAAAGATCCACCCGAAAGCCTCAACCTTTGGCTTCAACTCCAAGCTAGAAGTAACTAGGGTTCAAGAAGTGCTAGTCCTTCAACCCTAGATGAGAGTAGAGAAGATCAAGAGAGGGTTTTTGTCAAGCTCAAGTGTTTCTCAACACATGAGAGGGAGAGAGCTTGAGGGAGATGAAGAACAAGAGAGAGAAAAGATATGATAGAATGAGTATAATTGAACCATTCTCACTAATATGTGTGAATTATTTTAATTAAATAATTAGCTAGATAATTGTCATGGTTAATCATGACATGACCATTATCATTTCAATTTGCAAGGATCAAAAAGCATCTTCCAAAAGAAATGATGATGGTCAAAGTGTCAACCTAGGTCAACAAGTCAATAAGGTCAAATGGTCAACAACCATAACCCTGCACAATTATTAAACTAATTATCAATTAACTATAATACACACATAATCATTAGGGTTAATAAAATGACAATAGCCATTAACCCTAATCAAGGTCTTCTCCCTCTGTCTCAAGGAACTGTGCATACGCACCCGCATTCGTGATCCGAGGAACACGAATATAATGAGAAAAACCAATCCCAAATCATATACTAGGATCCGGCTTAAACCAAAGCCCGCTAGTATAAACTGTCCATACAGTTCTTTTGTATGAAGAAATATGGACTCCAGGTCCATATTCTCGTGCCTCCTCTGATGTTCGTTGTCCATCGAGGCTAATACGAGGCATTTGGCCTTCGCGCAATCTATCTCCCATGTCTTACGGATATCCTTATCCACGACGCTGGAGATGGGACCTGGGACATGGGGGCTTTGGTGGTAAGGAAATACCCCAACTTTTCGTAAGTGATTCCCATCTTGACATTCCTGAGCCAATCTTTGTAGTTTGGCCCTGTCAATATGTTTTTATCTAGTAATAACTTAAGTCCGGTCATGTTGAATGGTCGCTGCAATTAGGAGAGAGAAAAGAAACACTTTAGCATGATGCTCTTTCAAGTTTAGAGTGGTTTTTAGTTTGTCTAAACTGGATGGCTCACACTGTCTCTCGAATCCATTCTCAAACCGTAAAGAAAGGATTAGTCAGGATCACTCTCACCGTACAATACTTGCTTAACCGTTCAGCCAGGCCAGTGTCGGTACTTCGAGGGAGGTTTTCCAACGCTTTCGCGAAGTTCCTTAATTAAGTAACCTCTTTTCCCTGTGGGCGTAGCCCCGCTAACACCTTTCTAGACACCTACTAAGTTTATAGCATTGATCGTTAAGTGAGAGTTTTCCCGAGGAGTAGCATATACTCACAGTAGGATCGGGATCCAAATATCATCGCGTGATAAAACCGAAGGAATCCTACCAGAATCATCACACTCCAAATGGTATGCAACGCTAGCAAGTTTCAGTACTTATGAAACTCCCGATGTGGATTTTTGCCCCATGCTCTTATGACCTTGACTTTGGCCAAAATATCATAAGTCACATGCCAAACAAATAATAATATTACATCAATTTACATATTACAAATGAATGAAAGAAAAGCAACACTCATCTCACATCCATCCCGGCTATTCACCCGCGACAATCCAACCCATTCATATACATAAACCAGTATCAAACACAGATCACAGAGATGTATAACCCCGACTAATCGACATATAGCGATTAGCCGACGTTCAATACATGCAAACATCACAGATATAACCTTTGTAGTCAAAGTGTATTGAAGTTCGAAAAAAATACGGATTTATAGGCCCGCAAAAATAAATTTCTATTCTGGAAAAACTGGGCACAAATAAACCATCTGAAAAATCCTAAAACCAAGCCAGAAATACTTTGCACCAAACTCGACCAAGTGAAGAGCCAAGACGGCCGCGGTTGCGCGGCAATAGCTTCCTATTGCCGCGGAACCGCGGCACTTTGGTCGATTCGCTTGCTCGTTTTAGGTGGCTATCTTTAAAAAACCCTGAGACGATTTTAGGAGTACAACAAATTTTGTTTTGACCAGAAAAAAATTTAACAGAAACATAGGGTTTTTGAAACTCGGTTTTTCGATTTTTCGGTTTCGAACTTCGACACACTCTACTACCTAGCTAGTTTATGTTTAGTTAGTCTCTGATACCACTGTAAGTCCACGTTGCCCACCCCGGTGCTTGCGGGGAGGCGGAAAGCGGAATAAAAATCGGATTTTTATGAGCTTAGGCAACATGGACTATAGCTAGAAGGATCTTTGCTAAACAAAAACTTGCTAAAGCTAACTAGTAACTATCTAAGTGCTAGAAAGGTTATACCTTGGGCTCTAAGTCCTTCTCTCCTTGCTCCTTGGAGTGGTGGAAGGAGGTCACCTTGCTCGTCTTCTCACGCCGAAGAAAGATCCACCCGAAAGACTCAACCTTTGGCTTCAACTCCAAGCTAGAAGTAACTAGGGTTCAAGAAGTACTAGTCCTTCAACCCTAGATGAGAGTAGAGAAGATCAAGAGAGGGTTTTTCTCAAGCTCAAGTGTTTCTCAACACATGAGAGGGAGAGAGCTTGAGGGAGAGGAAGAACAAGAGAGAGAAAAGATATGATAAAATGAGAATAATTGAACCATTCTCACTAATATGTGTGAACTATTTTAATTAAATAATTAGATAGATAATTGTCATGGTTAATCATGACATGACCATTATCATTTCAATTTGCAAGGATCAAAAATCATCTTCCAAAAGAAATGATGATGGTCAAAGTGTCAACCTAGGTCAACAAGTCAATAAGGTCAAATGGTCAACAACCATAACCATGCACAATTATTAAACTAATTATCAATTAACTATAATACTCACATAATCATTAGGGTTAATAAAATGACAATAGCCATTAACCCTAATCAAGGTCCTCTCCCTCTGTCTCAAGTAACTGTGCATACGCACCCGCATTCATGATCCGAGGAACACGAATACAATGAGAAAAACCAATCCCAAATCATATACTAGGATCCGGCTTAAACCAAAGCCCGCTAGTATAAACTGTCCGGACAGCAAACGTGTACAAGTGTGCGGATGTGACCGAACCCTGTCGCAAAACCATGCGACCTCTACTCATTTTGCCTAAAGGCGAATAGCTCTCTGTGTGGGACTCTAAAGAATCGACACTACACTGGCAGTGGGTTTAACCACAGACCGCAAGCGGCACTAGCTGTACGTAACGGTCCCCGGGTAGATGTCGATAAGAAGGCTGACGAGGTGAACCCCATCTGAACTCCTACTGAGCCTGTATGTGATAATCTCCGTACAGTCCGGTCTGTTCGTTTGATACATCGCATGGTGGGCCTAGGGGGCGGTGAACGTCAGTCCCCTAATAGCGGTACAAGTCGTGTCGGAGTGTAGCCCAGAACACCCTGAGATAACACTGGAAACCTACCAGTATATCTCGCTTGCCCTGGCCAGGGACTACTCGTGTAATGGCTCTCCTGGACACAGCGTGATGTCAACCCCCAATACCGGGAGAGACGAATCCTATCTAACCGTCCCTGCCTCCAAGTGCTTCGGGACTGCACCCAAAAACTACCTGTTTGCATGACTTCTTTGAGCCGTGGTAGGATAGTAATCAAAGTGCAGTGGGAACACACTCGAGGCGAAGTCACAGTGTCAAGTCAACAGACTAAGCTGTACTCATGTCACCTAGGAACTGATAACTGACGATAGGTATAATACCAACCAACAGTTCCCGACGAGTCCTGTCCAGTGTACTCGTAACCTAACGAGCACCCGTATACTATCTCAAGTACGACGTACTGACGGCTGTGGGACAGACCGTCTCCCACACTGGGATGAGAAGCGCATACGCTAGTCTACTCCGGAGTATCGATGCCCTGTCTCGATAGTCCAACGACTAAGGACCTGTATAAGGATGTGCTTATAGATCACCCAGCTCCCACGAGTGTGAGCGCTATCACCACGCTGGTAATCAAGCAAAGATCCTAAGGGCTCTACTAATATATATATCAGCAATATGCTAAAAGAAACACATGCACATATTAAAGCAGAGACAAACCAAGTAGCATACTACCATTTCGAGCAAGATTGTACATACAACTGTGAAGATCCCAAGCTTCCATTAAGTAATATACAAACTAGTATGATACAGTAATGGTCTCTAGGGCATATACACTAACAAACTTGACATGTGACTTATGATTTGTTGACCTTCGTCAAGGTCATAAGAGTATGGGGCAAAAATCCACATCGGGAGTTTCAAATGATCTGAAAATTGCTAGTGTTGCATACCATTTGGAGTGTGATGATTCTGGTAGGATTCCTTCAGTTTATCACACGATGATATTTGGATCACGATCCTACTGTGAGTATATGCTACTCCTCCGGAACTTTCTCACTTAACGATCAATGCTATAAACCAAGTTGGTGCCTAGAAAGGTGTTAGCGTGGCTACGCCCACAGGGAAAAGAGGTTATTTAATTAAGGAATTTCGCGAAAGCGTTGGAAAACCTCACTCGAAGTACCGACACCATCCTGGCCGAACGGTTAAGCAAGTACTGTACGGTGTGATTGATCCTGACTAATTCTTCCTTTATGGTTTGAGGAGCGATTCGAGAGACAGTGGGAGCCATCCTGTTTAGATAAATTAAAAACCAATCTAAACTTTCAAAAAGCATCATGCTGAGTGTTTTCTTCTCTCTCTCTTAATTGCAGCGACCCAGTGACCAGACATAGGTTACATCTAGATAATAAAATTACTGAACCTGACTGTTATGATTGGCAAAGGTCTGTCCAGATGTCCATTACCCATGACAAGCTGGGAAACCTCTTAACTAATCAAACCCTTGCCGTCTTAGGACCAGTTTCCCCTGTCATGGACATTGACATCCGTATGACATCGGAAAAAGACTGTGCGAAAGCTAAGTGCCTTGTGTTAGCCTCAGTTGATGGTGCAAACCAGAGGCAGCACGAGAAGATGGACTCACTTTCTATCTTTCTCCATAACAAAGATTTATATGGAGAGCAATCTCGTATCGCAAGATATGAGACCTCGAACGAATTGCATCAAGCGAGGTTGGTTGTCGGGTCATCTGTAGGGGACAACGTCCTTACATAGACCAGCTATTTTCAGCTCACGGACCTGGAGACCACGTTGGAGAATGGGTTAAGTACAGACTTAATTCTACAGTCCCTGCCCTCTGCTTATACCCTGAAGGAAACCAGGGAAGAAGAAGGAAAGGGAAGGGAAAAAGTTTCGGGACTGGATGTAGTAAAAGAGGGAGGTTCCTATTGTTACGGGAATGAACATTGGCAGAAAGATTGCAGGGCAAGCAAAGCCAGTAGCCAGACTTCGAAGCATGTTGTGGCTTCGGCTTCGGGTGTGTTTGTAATAGAGAACTGTATGTCAGTTAACCCTACTTCCTGGATATTGGATACCGGATCAGGATCTCACATCTGTAATTCATTACAGGCTCTAAGAAACCGTAGGGTTATCAGGAAAGGTGATATGACTCTCAGGGTTGCTAACGGAATGAGTATGGATGTTGAATCCGTAGGGGAATATCATCTTGGACTGACAACTGGGCAGATATTGATTTTGCGTAACTGTTTGTATGTACCAGGTGCGACTTGTAATATCATATCTGTATCCTTACTTTCTAAGGAAGGATATGAATTTACTTTTGTAAGCGATGTAGTACACATCCACCTAAATCAAGTTATGATTGGGTCAGGTACATTAAATAATGGGATATACGTATTAAATCAAGCTCAGATATTCAGTGTCCAGAACACACTTAAAAGAAAGTCTCCGGAAACGAATCAGGCTTTCTTATGGCATTGTAGACTGGGTCACATCCGTCCGAGAGATACTACGGTTTTCTCATAGACGGGGATAGAGAGGATTGCACAATCGATTATGATGAGCCTACTAGCTTCCAGCAAGCCATTCAGAGCGTTGACTCGGTAAAATGGCCGGATGCAATGCGGACCGAAATGGAGTCCATGTACACCAACAAAGTATGGACGTTGGACGTTGCTCCAGATGGGGTAAAACCCGTAGGATGCAAGTGGATCTTCAAAAGGAAGATTGGTGTAGATGGACAGGTTGAGACCTATAAGGTTAGACTTGTTGCAAAGGGTTTTCGTCAAAGACCTGGTTTGGACTATGACGAAACCTTTTCTCCAGTGGCTATGCTGAAATCCATTCGGGTCCTTCTTGCCATTGCTGCCTTCCACGATTATGAAATCCGGCAGTTGGACGTAAAGACGGCTTTCCTAAATGGATATTTGGAAGAGTGCGTTTATATGGATCAGCCAGAAGGATTCATTCAGAGTGGGAGCAGCAGTAAATTGTGCAAGTTGCTCAAGTCCATCAATGGACTGAAGCAGACATCGCGGAGTTGGAACATCTGCTTTGATGATACTGTCAAAGAATTCGACTTTATCAAAAACCCAGATGAACCATGCATTTACAGTAAGATTGTAGGGAGAAATGTGGTATTCCTCGTCTTGTACGTCGATGACATTCTCCTAATAGGAAATGATATTCCTGTGTTATAGTCAGTCAAAGGATTCTTGTCACAGAGGTTCTCCATGAAGGACCTGGGCGATGCTAACTACATTCCGGGGATCCAGATCTATCGTGATAGATCTAAAAGGATGTTGGGACTTTCACAGTCAAGGTACATCGACACCATACTGAAACGATTCAGTATGGAAGATTCCAAGCGCGGTAATCTACCGGCTTGTCACGGAATCACCTTCTCCAAAGAGATGTCTCACAAGACTGATTTGGAAAGGGCTCGCATGTCATCAATGCCCTACGCATCTGCGGTAGGATCTATTATGTATGCGATGTTGTGTACCAGAACAGATGTAGTATACGCATTGAGCGTTGTAAGCTGGTATCAGTTGAACCCAGGGGAGAAACACTGGATAGCAGTAAAGAACATTCTCAAGTACCTAAGAAGGACTAAGGAGATGTTCTTGGTGTATGGCAGAAAAGACCTCCAGATCGAGGCCTTTCCTGACTCCAGCTTCCAGAGTGACAGGGATGACTCCAAGTCCATGTCGGGTTATGTCTTTACCCTCAATGGAGGGGCGGTTTGCTGGAAGAGTTCCAAGCAGGAAACCGTTGCTGACTCAACTATGGAAGCGGAGTACATAGTTGCTTGCGATGTCGCAAAGGAAGCTGTCTGGATGAAGAAGTTCCTTACGGAGCTTCAGGTGGTTCCTACTAGTGTTGATCCAATACCGCTGTATTGTGACAACAACGACGCTATAGCTTTAGCGAAGGAACCCAGGTCCTATCAGAAGTCCAGGCATATTTTGAGGCGGTACCACCTGATCAGGGAGATCGTTGATCGCCGGGAGATCGAGGTGAAGAGAGTAAATACAGAAGATAACACTGCTGATCCACTCACGAAGGCCTTACCCAAGACTCAGTTCGAGCGGCTGATCGAGATGATAGGTCTTCGATACGCCAGTTCATGGCCTTAGTGCAAGTAGGAGATTGTTAGTGTATATGCCCTAGAGGCCATTACTGTATCATACTAACTTGTATATTATTTAATGGAAGCTTGGGATATTCACAGTTGTATAGACAATCTTGCTCAAAATGGTAGTATGCTACTTGGTTTATTTCTACTTCAATATGTGCATGTGTTTCATTTAGCATATCGCTTATACATATTAGTAGAGCCCTTAGAATCTTTGCTTGATTACCAGCGTTGTGATGGCAGTCACACTCGTGGGGGCTGGGTAATCTATAAGCACATCCTTATACAGGTCCATAGTCGTAGGACTATCGAGACAGGGCATCGATACTCCGGAGTAGATTAGCGTATGCGCTTCTCATCCCAGCAGGGGAGATGGTCTGTCCCACAGCCATCAGTACGTCGTACTGGAGATAGTATGCGGGTGCTCGTTGGGTTACGAGTACACTGGACAGGACTCGTCGGGAACTGTTGGTTGGTACTATACCTATCGTTAGTTATCAGTTCCCAGGTGACATGAGTACAGCTTAGTCCGCTGACTTGACACTGTCACTTCGCCTCGAGTGTGTTCCTACTGTACTTTGATCACTACCCTACAACGGCTCAAAGGAGTCGTGCAAACAGGTATTAGTTGGGTGCAGTCTCGAAGCACTTGGAGGCAGTGACGGTTAGACAGGATTCATCTCTCCCGGTATTGGGGGTTGACATCGCGCTGTGTATAGGAGAGCCATTACACGAGTAGTCCCTGGCCAGGGCAAGCGAGATATACAGGTAAGTTTCCAGTGCTATCTCAGGGTGTTCTGGGCTACACTCCGACACGACTTGTACCGCTTTTAGGGGACTGACGTTTACCGCCCCCTAGGCCCGCCATGCGATGTATCAGACGAACAGATCGGACTGTACGGAGATTGTCACATTCAGGCTCAGTAGGAGTTCAGATGGGTTTCACCTCGTCAGTCTTCTTGTCGGCATCTACCTGGGGACCGTTACACACAGCTAGTGCCGCTTGCGGTCTGTGGTTAAACCCACTGCCAGCGTAGTGTCGAGTCTTTAGAGTCCCATACAGAAAGCTATTCTCCTTTAGGCAAAAGAGTAGAGGTCACATGGTTTTGCGACAGGTCTCATGGTTTTGCGACAGGGTTCGGTCACATCCGTGCACTTGTGCACGTTTGGTGTTCGAACAGTTAACACTAGCAGGCTTTGGTTTAAGACAGATCCTAGTGTACGTTTTGGGATTGGTTTTATCTCGTTTGTTTTCGTGTTCCTCGGAACGCGGATGCGGGTGTGTATGCACAGTTGACAGAGAGACAGAGGCAGAGGATTCTCATTGGAGTTGTTGACTGTTGACTGTTGACTGTTGACTTTTGGCTAAAACCTAATGAGAATAAGAAATATGATTAATGATAATATTAATTAAGTATTATTATGTCATGGTTGTGATGAGGGGTTGACTTTGTTGACTTATTGACTTTGTTGACCGGTTGACTAGGTTGGACTAGTTGACCATCATCATTGCAATGGCTATCATTTCATGGCAAAACTTTTGCTTGCTTGTTATGTTTTGCAATATGAGTGCATGAAATGATAATGCCACTTGATATGATATGAACCATCACATAATACTCAATTATTATTATTATTAATATTATTCTTTTTGGATTATAGGAGAGAGGTTGGCAAAAGATTTTCTCATTCTCTCATTTCATTTCTCTCTTGCCATCACTTGCTCAAGCTCTCCCTCTTCCTCTTGCTCTCTCTAGCTCAAGGCAAACCATTCTCATGTGTTGAGACTCATTGTCTTAGAGATAAAAAGACACCAAAACAATCCTCTACTCATTCTAGTTCACAAGGCCTAGCAAGCCAAATGTTCTAGTTTCTTCAAATTTCGAAGAAGAAGCCAAAGGTAGAAGCTTTCGGGTGGATCCATCTTCGGCGCAAGGATACGACGAGGTGATGCCGATCCATACACCGGAAGGAGTTGAAGACGAAGGAGTTCAAGAAAGGTATAGCCCCCTAACCGAGTAGGTAAAACTCAAGTTAGGTTGTTAGTTAGTTGTTTAACAAAGATCCGTTTTTGTAGTCCATGTTACCACCCTTTTGAAAATCGTTTTTCACCACTTCCGCAACCCCGTAAGTACCGGGGAAGGGTAGCATGGACTTACAGTGGTATCAGAGCCTAGTTAAACCCTATCTAACATGTTAGCAAAGTAAGTAGAAGTTCGATCGGAGAAAAAGTCACGAAAAACACCCGGAAAATCAAGTTTCTGTCGATTCTGTATTCTGTTCAAAAAATGATAAATCATACTCCAAAAATCGACTCAGGCTTTTTAAAACACACTCAAGAAATTTAGTCCACAGAACCGTTCAAAGCGCCGCGGATCCGCGGCCGAGTTGAGTAGGTCGTGGCTCAATTTTCTTGCAGTGTGTTTCTGGGGGTGTTTTGGGATTTTTACAATATGTTTTTTCTGCCCAGGTTTTCCAGAAAGAAAAATTTGTTTTTTAGGCTTGAAAATCCGTATTTTTAACGAACTTCTAAAGACTTAAGCTGACGGGTATATATCTGTCATGTGATATATGTATTGAACGTCCGCTAATCGCTATACGTCGATTAGTGGGGGTTATACATATCTGTGATCTGTAATGTTGATGGTATGTGTATATGAACTCATTGGATTGTCGCGGGTGAATAGACGGGGGTTGTAAGATGAGTGTTTTCTTTTCTTTCAATTCATGTAATATGTAAATTGATGTAATATTATTTTTGGCCGCACAACCGGGTCGGGGTTGTAGCCGTCATTGTATAATTTCTTTTTACTGTTTTTGCTCCTAGGATAGACCCAAGGTGGGGTACACAAACTACCGGGTATCTCGAAGTGCCGAGTGGCCTACTCACGTCGTTGAGGGAGGTTGCTCTGCTTCGGATATTTGGCGGGTAGTTTGCCGCACCCGTAGGGGTCTAGGGTGGGGTAATTGGCTATTCATTGCGACCGTGTAATCCGCTTTCCGTTACAGGCTCGTACGAATTGCGGATTCTTAGTATATCCAATGTGTTCATCTGTGATCTGGAATGGCTATCATTGCATGTGACGAATGAGTATATCTATATATGATATCTATTTAGGCGTTGCTTATGTTTTGCATCCACGCTAGTCCAGCCCCCGCTCTGTCGTTAGTTAAGTAACCTAACGGGTAATGACGGGGCCCCGTGGCGAATGCGGATGGCATAAGCATACGTCATATTTTCGTTGTTTTCTGCAATGGTAGGATTAAATGATGGGACGTATTGGAATTAATGCAAGAAAAATAAACCAAGTAAAAGTCGTTGGAACAATTTCAAAAACCACTCCGATCCTGTAACGTCCGTATTGACGAGAGAGAGAGTTGCCTGTCTACTTGATCCTTCTCGAGATGTTGGACTTCGACGTTCTTTTGGGCATGGATTGGTTAGCCACGTGCTATGCGTCTGTGGACTGCCGCGAGAAGACAATTAGATTTTTTTTTCCCGGTGAGTCGACTTTTGTTGTGCTGGGGGACCGTGGTGCCGCCCCTCACAGTTTGATTTCTTCTTTTCGCGCTGGACAGCTTTTGAGGAAGGGATGTCAGGGATTTCTCGCCTATGTTTGCGATACTAGAGCTACAGTGGTTCCGTTGGATCAAGTTCCGGTTGTTAGCGAGTTCCCTGATGTGTTCCTTGACGAGCTTCCCGGGCTACCGCCTGAGCGCGATATTTCTTTCTGTATTGATTTGATTCCTGGCACGGGGCCTATTTCTGTACCGCCTTATCGGATGGCCCCGACGGAACTTAGAGAGTTGAAGGGTCAGTTGCAAGATTTGCTGGATACGGGACTTATTCGACCCAGTGTTTCTCCTTGGGGAGCTCCTGTCCTGTTTGTCAAGAAGGACGGCAGTTTGCGTTTGTGTATCGACTACCGCCAGCTGAACAGGGTTACAGTGCGGAACAGGTATCCTTTGCCACGCATCGACGATTTGTTCGACCAGCTTTAGGGGGCAGGATACTTTTCGAGGATCGATTTGCGATCAAGCTACCATCAGTTGTGGGTTCGACAGGAGGACGTTCCGAGGACAGCTTTCCGCACGCGCTACGGCCATTATGAGTTTTTGGTGATGTCGTTCGGACTCACCAATGCACTAGCAGCATTCATAGACTTGATGA
Source organism: Agapanthus africanus (assembly GCA_030015575.1). Lineage (NCBI taxonomy): Eukaryota > Viridiplantae > Streptophyta > Magnoliopsida > Asparagales > Amaryllidaceae > Agapanthus > Agapanthus africanus. Next base: position 256,077,798 of record JASDDO010000012.1, on the reverse strand, counting down.
ACCGTATTTTCCGGCCGTATCTTGATCTGTTCATCATCGTATTCATTGAAGATATCTTGGTGTATTCCCGGAGTAGAGAGGAGCACGAGCAGCACCTGCGGATCACACTGCTGATCTTGAGGGAGCACCAGCTTTTCGCCAAATTCTCCAAGTGTGCCTTCTGGCTGGACAACGTAGACTTCTTGGGTCACGTGATTACACGAGATGGTATATGTGTGGACCCGAGGAAGATCATGGCCCTTTAAGTGTTGTCCCAGACCCACATCAGTTACGGAGATTCGCAGCTTTTTAGGGTTGTCCGGTTACTACAGGCGATTCGTGCAGGACTTCTCCCATATTGCTACACCTTTGACCAGGTTGACCCGGAAGGGGGTTCTTTTCGATTGGACGAAGGAGTGCGAGCATAGTTTTCAGCAGCTACGGACTCGACTGACTATGGCGCCGGTGTTATCATTGCCTTCAGGATCAGGCGGATTTGTGGTCTTTTGTGATGCTTCTCGAGTGGGGCTAGGGTGCGTATTGATGCAGCATGACAGGGTGATCGCATATGCTTCACGGCAGTTTAGGAAACACGAACAGAACTACCCCACTCATGATTTGGAGATGGATGCAGTGGTCTTTGCACTTAAGATCTGGCGACATTACCTATACGGCGAGTCATGCCAGATATTCACTGATCACAAGAGCTTAAAGTATATATTTCTGCAGCGGGACCTGAATCATAGACAGCGCTATTGGATATAACTAGTAAAGGATTACAATTGTGAGATCTTGTATCACCTGGGCAAGGCGAACGTAGTAGCGGATGCTTTGAGCAGGAGGCCCGGGGGTAGTCTATCTTGCTTGAGTGCAGTGCAGAGACAGTCGTCGGCAGATTGGCAGATTTTATGCAACAGCCGAGTGCAGTTCGAGTTCACGCCGATCGGGGGACAGCTTGCGCATGTTCGTGCACGCCCACAGTTGCTTGACCGTATACATGAGGCACAGTACAGTGATGACCGTAGTTCGGAGATCATGGCACAGATTGGACAGGGCAGATTTTCCGAGTTCGTGATCGATGATCAGGGGATACTGCGATTTGGGACTATACTGTGCATACCAGATGCTAAGGGACTGCGGCGCGAGATTTTTGAGGAGGCACATCGATCGGTGTACAGTTTTCATCCGAGTTCCACCAAGATATGAGAGATGTTTACTGGTGGGACGGGATAAAGAGGGACTTCGCAGATTTCGTGTCGAGATGCCTGACTTGTCAGCAAGTCAAGGCCGAGCATCAGAGGCCCGCGGGAGAGCTACAACCGTTACCCATTCCGGAGTGGAAATGAGAGAAGATTTCTATGGACTTCATTGTGGGTCTACCTAGGACTAGTTGATGGTATGACTCCATCTGGGTGATCGTGGATCGTTTGACGAAAGCGGCTCACTTCCTGCCGGTGAAGACGACTTTCAGATTTGCTCAGTATGCCCAGATATACATCGACGAGATTATATGACTGCATGGAGTTCCGACATGTATCGTGTTCGACAGAGGCACCCAGGTTACCAGCCGATTATGGCAGAGGCTTCAGGAGGCTTTGGGCACCCGCTTGAGTTTCAGTACAACATTTCATCCGCAGACCGACGGACAGTCAGAGCGGACTATTCAGACTCTCGAGGACTTGCTCCGAACGTGCGTATTAGACTTCGGAGGTAGCTAGGATCATCATTTACCCTTGGTAGAGTTCTCCTACAACAACAGTTTCCAGGAGACCATTCAGATGGCACCTTTCGAGGCTCTTTATGGAAGGAAATGCAGATCGCCCGCCTGTTGGACAGAGCTCAGCGAGAGCAGTATCTTAGGGCCGCAGATTGTTGAGGAGACGACCGTGAAGATCCAGTTGATTCGTGATAAGATGAGAGCAGCCCAGAGTAGGCAGAGATCTTATGCGGACCGTCGTCGGCACAAACTTGAGTTTTCTGTTGGCGATCATGTTTTTTCTTAAGGGTCTCTCCAATGAAATGTGTGATGAGGTTTCGGAAGAAGAGGAAGCTTTGTTCCAGGTACGTGGGCCCCTTCGAGATCCTCAAGCGTATTGGTGCAGTTGCATATCGATTAGCCCTTCCGCCCAGTTTTCCAGATGTGCACCCCGTATTTCACGTTTCGATGCTTCGCAAGTATCTTCATGATCCTTCGCATGTAATTCAGCACCCGACGATCCAGCTGGAGCGCGATCTTTCTTTTGTATTGCAGCCGGTAGTCATCTTGGATCGACAAGTGAAGAAGTTGAGATCGAAGGATATACCGTCCGTCAAGTTCCTTTGGCGTGGCCCGAGCAGCGAGGACGTCACTTGGGAGACCGAGAGCGAGATGAGAAAGAAGTATCCCCATCTTTTTGAAGGTATGCGTAGTTAGATTTTTAAATTCGGGGACCGAATTTCTTTAAGGGGGTAGATTGTAACGCTTTGAAATTCGTTTAGGATAATTTCGCGTTAGTTAGTAATGATGCGTGTTTTTCATAAAAACCCGAAAATCTTATTTTCCTTTTAAACTAGTGCAAATTGTGATGAGAGGTGTTTTTTTATATATATAGGGTTTATTAATTATAATTTAGTTTGTGTTCACCCTATTTGGATATTTTTTTCCTAATTATTTTCCTAAGCAGGGTTTAGTGTACAAATTTCACACTTATCTTTTTTTTTTTGAACCATAGGTTAGCGTAACCATTTTAATTCTTCTTGCATGGGTTATTTTCCCCACTATATCAATTTAAAACTCTTTTACTTTTAAAATGAAAGGAGGGAATGGGAGGTATGGTGGTTAGGTGAAGGGGGCTTGACCTTTTGACCATTTTTCTCTCTCTTTTCTCTTTATCCCTCGCATTCTGAAATTCTGCAGAGAGAGCAGTAGTAACAACAACATTTTCATCATCTTCTCTTCTTCCTTCACTTCTCTTTGGATCCTTACTCAAACCCTACACAAAAACCCTTATCCCTTCACACAAAAACCTTGGAAAATGGCTTCTTTGTGGACTTTGGAGGCAAGTCAGTGCATGTGAGGGCAAGGGCTGTGAAATTGAGTTCTCTAGAATCTTTTGAAGGTATCAAAACTCACCCATATCACCCTAGATCATAATTTATAGTTTTGTTAGCTAAATATCGTGTTTTTGTGCTTTTTGTGATATTGATGGGAAATTAGTGAATTTTATGTTAAGTTAGTGCTTTTATGGTTTGTTTAACTTATTCAAGTGTTGTTAGTGTTCTTTTAACTTGGGGTTTGCTTCAGGTTTCACTAAAATACCTTAATGTATCGTTTTAGTGCTAAATAGCTATTTTAACTAGGCTTTGGGCTCTGTTGAAATCTGCTTGTACCCCGGTTGCTTCAGACCAATATTGTAATTACTGGAGCATGTGCACTAGGTATAGAGAGCACACACGAAGCATGAGAGCCTAAATCTCTCATCGAGCCGCCGGAATATTCATTCTGGCCGCAATTTGCGGCCAGATGGGGGACCTGGGTGTTAGGGTTTGTGATGTATGTGTCTGCTACTATTTTAAGACTTATAGTATATGCAATTTTTTAAAATTCCCTTTGTAGAAAAATCTGGAACTAAATACCTTATTTCCTACGATTTTTAACTTTCGCGACACGTGTGACACGTGTGTGGGTTTGGGGTTTTCTGCGTATCGTGATGTGTTGGGGTAGCTTCATGCGCGTAATCACACGTTTTAGCGTATCGCACACACACGCGTTTGGTTCGCGATGCGGGGTTCTAGTTTGGCTTCAATGTTGCGTTTTTGTAGATTTGAGCTTATGTGTGCTATTTTGTAAAATTCTAGGTTCGCAGGCGAGTACGACAGACGCTGTGAACAAGGGGAAACAAGTTGTCGGCTATACTTAGCACGAGACTACGATGAGTAGATTTAACATCTACGGGGAAATCGCCCGTATGGCGTTAAGCGTTAGGGCTTGATAGGCTATAGTAGTTGCATATTTGCATCCAAATACATTAATTGCATACTGTAGTTCCTGCTATATTATATATATGTATATGAACTTAGAATTAATAACACACCGCATTGTTACTAACGGTTCATGTTGCACGAGCACTAATCTGCATGTTACACACACACCGTTAGTAATTGGCATGACACTCACATTATAAAACTGCCATGAACAGTATATTGTAGCTCACCTAATATATGATGTGACATGATTTTGCTACTTGTGCACATACTCATTTGCATATCCATACTTATGCATATTCAACTGTACCTACCTAGATACGCCGATTTTTGGTAGAAACTGGGGACCGCATGAGACCTTTTGAAAAACTGAATCTATTTTAAAGAGCGGTTTCTCCCTTTTACTTATAGTATGACTTTTGATGCATTTATCACATCGCATGGATTTGCGCATTGGATTCGGGATTTCATGTGATTTCTGGATTTGAGGACCGTGGCGTTATTTAAGAAAATATGCACTATTTTGAAAACACGGTTCCTCTTGATATGATATTTTAGTGCGTCCACCACGCGTTTTCTCGGTTCTGAGGCGTGTGCTTGAAACCCGATTCTAGGGGTTGGATGATCCGTTTGCGGGTTCGTGGTAGACCCAGTATGGTTCCCCGGGGCGAGAAATGTTTTTCGTGGAGCAGATGATGAGCATGGCAGGGTGGCTAGTACCTACCGGTGATTGGTTGGGCCTGGTGGTTATCCGGAGGATACTAACCAGAGTCGATAGATGGACATGGGATGACTCATACTGCTGGGGCCAAGGGCCGATTCCGCAGACGGAGCCCGATATATGGGGATTTGTGTGTCGATGCTGGACACGATATTTCATGATATTTCGAGTGTCGATGATGGGCATTCACGATTCTCAGAGATTTACAGGATTTGAGGGCCGATGAGGATTACGGCGCCTGAGTTTTCATTGTGATTTGGGTGCATTGATGGACACCGATTATTTTTCCACGTTGACATTCCGTGTAGATGCTATTTTATCTCATGCTCAGCATTCATTATTATGCATCTCATCCCGCAGTCATATTACCTGATAGAGTACTTATGCATGATTATTGCACATCTTGCTCATCGCATATAGATATTATCAGCTGGCACATGTTAGAGTATCGCAGTATGTGCATACTCGTGATTACCTTTATATGTTATCTCCTATTCACGAGTTGACAACTCACCCCGTTGTGCCACAGTGTTTGCAGGTTGCCCCTCAGAGTAGTCGCGGCAGGCTGCTTTCTTGTATCTTTTTGGCTACGGATACCATTGCAGTTGGTGCGTGAGCTGTTTTACTGTTAGGTGGGTTGTGGTATCCGGTTATTTACATTATACACACTTTTGTATCTAGTACTCTCCATCTACTTTATGTATTGACTTAGAGACCAGTGTGAGGACGACGATGTATATTATTTGCATTCTGGTGTCGAGCTCGTGTGGGTCGACTTTACTTATGCAGTTTATCATTTTGTGATGTCCTTCATTTATTGATCATTTCTTCGCTACGGCGTCGTATATTACTTTTGCGGTGATTGTTTCCGCCGTTGGGCGTGATTGCTCCCGTTTGGGATGCTTTATTATATTGTTATCATTTTACTCATATCTTGTTGTGTACCTGATTTCGGGGTTAGTTTTACAAAGAAAGTGCTGCCAAAATTTTTAAGATAATAACTTAAACGTTAAAGAATGTTATTAAACTACTTAAGTTTTTCCAAACGTTTTTAAACAAATGTTTTCAACACTCACTACTTTTAATGGTTTTGATTTCTGGATTTCGGCTTACTTAGTCGCGTTACTCCTGTAGACGTTACGTGGTTAAGTTCCGGTCACGGGTCGAACTTCGGGTCGTGACAGTATCTCAGAATACGGATCACGTCACATCACTGATCTCATGGCCTCAAGCCCAATCTTATCGACTCATCTCAAATCCCAAGTACTATCCTCATGATCCCTGTATATGTATATATATATATATATACATAGTCCTATACTGTAAGTCCACGGCGGCGCCCCGGCCTCCATCCCGAGGCCAAATGCGGAAGCGATGGCTAACTTTAATTTTCTTGAACCGGCACCACCGCGCACTATAACCCGGATCGGGCCATTAACTAGTCCTAGCTAACTACTAGATGGGGAAGAGAGATATACCGAGTGATCCGAGTCCTCCGGGCTTCTCGTCGTCGTCCCAATTTCCCACGGAATCTCCGGTCTCCACCAAGTCGCCGGAAGGGGCACCACGTCGCCTGGTTCTTTTACGGGCTTCCACCTCTATACCGAGGCAACTCGGGCACGAAGTTGGCGAGCCGACGTGCCCAAGGTTTGCTGTAGAATGTGTAGTGCTCAAGTCTCATTTGGGGTTGTCGGAGTTGCCTTTGGTGGAGGAATGAAGTTGTGGCCTAATAAGATGAACTTTGGGGAGTTTTAGCAAGCCAAAGAGAGCGAAAAGACCCCACCAAAATTTTGGACAGCCCCTTGCTATCAATGGCTGGCCATGCTCATGGTGGTGGGGTGAGAATGAAATGGTGTGAGGAAATAATCCCATGGGATAAGAATAATGCAAGGTAGAGTGTAAAAAGGGGAAAAGGCAAGTCTCACATCAAACAACATAACCCTTCATCATCAACAAGCATGATAACAAACTAAAACCAACACTCCACCACAACCATCAACTCATCACAAAGTCAAGCCATCATGAAAGAAGAAGTCAAATGGTCAAGGGATGGTGTAACCATCATGACACCACAATATGCAAAGACCCCCTTCCAAATTGCTTATTTGCACAAATGCAAATAAGCCCTCCTCCACCAATCTTCGGCCATTGAAAGATACAAATGAAAATGGACGAAACGGAAAGCAAACTGGCAATTCCAGAAAACTGGTCCCGTAATAAATTACAGGAAAAACCCTGATACTGTGTATACACACCCGCATTTGTTTTCCGACCGAAATACAAATGCAATGAGACAAAATCTACACTGTACTATACTAGGATCCGGCTTAAACCAAAGCCGGCTAGTAATATCCGTTCGATCCTCATCCATGCAATACCGCACGTATCTGATCGAACTCTGCCATATATCCATACGGCCTCTAGTACTAATCGTCCGATCCTGATCCGTGCAATACCGCACGTATCTGATCGAACGCTGCCATATCTCCATACGGCCTCTAGTACTAACCGTCCGATCCTGATCCGTGCAATACCGCACGTATCTGATCGAACGCTGCCATATCTCTATACGGCCTCTACAACTAACCGTCCGATCCTGATCCGTGCAATACCGCACGTATCTGATCGAACGCTGCCATATCTCCATACGGCCTCTACAGCTTTTCGCCCGAAACTTGAGTAACTGAATGTGTGGTGGACTCTAAAGACTCGTCAATACTATGGCTGTGGATTTAACCACTAGCACGTCAGAGGTATTAGCCATACGTGACGGGCCACCAGCTATTGACCAAAAGGGACGTCGATGAGCGAACTCATCCTGACATCCTACTGAGCCTGTCAGTGACAATATCCGTACAGTCCGGTCCATTCGTCTATGAGCATCGCATGGCGGGCCTAGGGGGTTGGTAAAAGTCAGACCCCCAAAAGCGGTACAAGTCGTGTCGGAGTGTAGCCCAGAACACCCTGAGATACTACTGGAATACCTACCAGTAAATCTCCTGCCTCGGCCGAGGGCTTCGTGTAATGGCTCTCCTAGACACAGCGCGACCTCACCCCCAATACCGGGAGAGACGAACCCCAGAAGATCCGCTCACTGCCTCCATGTGGCTCGGGACTGTACCCAACTAAAACCTGTTTGCACGTCTCCTTTGAGCGTGGTAGGGTAGTAATCAAAGTACAGTGGGAACTCACACGAGACAAATGACGATCCCCAGGTCGATGAACTAACCTGTACACATGTCACCAGGGAACTGCTATCTGACGTCAGGTATAAGACCAACTAGCATGTTCCCGGCGAGTCCTGTCCTGTTTACTCATAACCCAATGAGCACCTGTATACATCTTAGGTGAACCAACTGACACCAGTGGCTTGTGAGACCGGCCACCGCCCCTCGTCGGGGTCTCGACTGTATATACTAGTCTACTCTGGAGTATCGATGCCCTGTCTCGAAACTCCCACGACTAGGTACCTTTTAAGGATGTGGTTATAGACCGCCAGCTCTCACGTATATGATCGCCCTCATACTGCTGGCAGTCAAGCAAGAATCCTAGGGGCTCTACCAACGTGTAATAGCGACCTGTTAGGTCACCTAAAGCAGTACACGATGATAAAGGTAAACCAAATAGCATACTATCATCTCGAGTAAGACTGTCCTCCTGGGATAGGTCCTCCCTCAATCATTGCAATCACGTGCCTGTGATCCAATAATTGACTCTGAGGGCACTATCTCTAACAATCTCCCACTTGCACTCAAGGCTAATTATTGCGATGTCGCATACTAACAGCCCGTGTGATACCGAACACCCAACTCCTCTACTAGTCAGTCTCACAAAACCCGTTTGCGAGACTATTGCGTTCGAGGAATAGCCTCAGTGAGTGGATCCTCCTTGATGTTTCTTTCTATGTCTCTCTATATCTCAAGTTCGCGGAGAAACCCATCTTCCGAAATGAGCAATACCTGTCTTAGAATGTGTCTGGTTGTCTGATGGGACCTAGCTCATAAATGAACTCCAAATCCAAACTTCTTAGACTGTATTGTCAACTGAACTTAATCAGTATCCTGCGCCATGCCTCCCTCAGTATTGCCTTGGACCACCTGTCCAAAATACTGCCCCTCGTCAGAAGGAAAAACTATAGCTCTGACAACCTCCTTGTCGTCCATGTCACCTTGGAAGCCTGGAATGATAACTGTCTCCCAAATGAGGCTGTCGTTATCATATCCTTAGAACATCCACTTATGTTCTAAAACTGCTTCCGACTGTTTCTCCAGGATTGGATCAATGTCAACTTATTGCATCTAGTGCAAGAACAACATCTGGTGTGGTACCTGACATCTCATGATTGACTCAATTGCCTGAGCAAGTTATCTGTCAATCATGCATATCCCTCTCCCCTTTAGTCTGTAAGACACCTTTAGAGAGGGTGACTCCATTACCTGCAGGTACACTACCGTGCCAGGAGTCGTCCATTCTAAATACTCTTAGAATGCTGTCTAAGTACCCTTAATTGGGAAACCACCCAAATCTAGATCTAAAACCATAGATCCAGTAACCAGTATGTTTGATATAATGTCCAAGTCCCATGTGGAGAAACCACTGTGTGACGACCAAAATATAACCGATCGCAGTATAGGAGTTTCTTTTCCTATTCTGTGTATGTCATCCAAATACCATGACATCACACCCTACTACCTTATCAACAGATCCATCCCCCATTCTGATGAAGTCAAACCTATGACTGTCATATCAGAAATTGATGATCTATCTCCGCTATATCTGCTTTAGTCTATAAATAGACATAAGCCAACTGTCCACCAATGCTTCCGTTGCTCCCACTGACTACGACAACCCTCTGCCAGAGTCATATACACGTACACTTCTAAAACTAGTTTAGAACGACGCTATAATCATCCTCCCGCCGGGTCTCGCAACCTGGAACAACAGCAATGCAAGTGTGGGTAAACAAGAACCTCCCTGTCACCGTCCTTGAGGCTACCGGAGTACCTCTCGGGTGCCTGAGGTTACCCACCTTATCCGCGGAGTGGCCAATGGAATGTCAATCCAGATTGAATCTTTAGGTTCCTTATCAAATCTTCAGTAATCGTTTGCGGTTCTGGAATCACTTCCAGTTCTACCATACTCCCACAGCTGTTTTTCTGAAAAAATCCATTTTTAATAAAACTGTGGCGAGTCAAGAACAATATCACTATTGATCTTCCAGATGGTAGAAAGTCAACCCTCATCATAGCCTGGGTCAACCCACAAACAGCCATTACAGAAACGTGCCTTAAGTTATCCAGAGTCTGGTTTTAATCATAAGCCGGACAACTCCCCGTACCTTAACATCGTTAAGATATGAACTGTTCTATATCCAATATAGAACCAGAGGCACTGATTTAATTGAACCAGATTCAAATCATGCAGCTGTCTCCAGTGCATGTCAACTAAATGGAAAAAAGGCCGATCAGCGTTACTCAACTTAGGAATGCTTCCAATTATGAGTAACCTGAAAGAGAAGCAAGTTCTCTTAACCATTACTATCAACTGAATACCATACACAAGTATCTACATCTTCGATCACTTTGAAGAATCCCGATACTTGCTACACCTGGTTCTCTATTCTATTCAGATACCTATAACTTCTCAAAATCCGGACCCTGTGTTTCCGCGAAACACCTGTCTAAAAACTAGAGAAGTCATAAGTAAACCAAATATAGTACGAGGACCAACCCCTCTGTCCTAATGGACCCTGGACAACATACAATACTCTGTATAAGTCCCTTGAGTCTGATAACTCATTCACTGTGTGTCGTAGGTTGAAAACTGTACTTATGGTTAAGAAGAATTACACCGCTGTTTAATGCTCCTTACCTAACCATCCACTGATATAGGTAAATGTCACTGACATAATTTCAAAAGGTATATCTCACTCTATGAAAATAGACGTATAGATATATCGATTTGAAATTGGTGCATAACAGCGGATATTCAAAACCAAATATTTGCCGACCGGCAAACAGCCCAGGTGATTTCCTCAAATATCACCGATTACAACGAATCGCGATATAATGAGGACGATCACCTAATTCCCAATAACTTACTCCCACTCATCATTTGTAAAACTATACAGATGTGAGAATCATACCTGGTAAATACATACCCTGGAGCAAGTGTCTAATTGGGAAATCAGTTATCCTTTAACAGTTCACAGTGAAACTGAAACATTGAAATGTTTCGATGGGGTATCCTGGTATTTCTAGTAAAGCCTCTTCCATTATCCAGATTCACAACTGTAACCGTGTAATTCTTTGCCACCTTTCCAAATCCCTTTATATGTCTTTAGTCATTACCTTTTGCACACCCCTTTAGGCCAAATGGTTTTCTTCCTTCCCTACCGTTCGGCACCGGCCTATGCTTTGGAAGAAGACTATCCAATAAGCATAATGGGTGTGCTGTCGTAATCCTAGGAAGACTCGCAAAGCGAGAGAAGGTGAAGATAAAAGACAACCGAATAAACCTTATTCCTATTTCTCCTGAACCAGAATCCATCCCCGAACTGGAACAAGTTCCTTTCGAGTTCGTATATAACCATATGATGGAGTATCCAATAAACTGTGGATCTTCGTAGTGATACGGAGTGTCCTGGAGAAATACAAAGGTGCTTTAGGATTGGCGAAGAAATACTTGGTTTGGTCGTGAATAGCAGTCGCAATTTACTTTGCCCTCCTTCTAATCCTTTTCTTTGTCTTTACATAATACCTTCTGTACACCATCGTTAGGCTAATTGGTTTTCTTCATTCCCTACCGGTCGGCACCAGCCTATGGTATGGAAGAAGACTATCCAATTTGCGTAATAGGTGTACTATCTCCTAAACCAAGGAGAACTCGCAACCTGAGAGAAGGTAAAAGGAAAAGACAACTGAATAATCCTATCCGTTTTCTCCAGAACCGGAAACCACCCTCGAATAAATTCCTTCGAGTTTGTATCTAACCATACGATGGTTTTGTCCAATGGAAGTGGACGTTCGTAGTAATACGGGGTGTCCTGGAGAAAAGGGTAAAAGTAGGAGTGGCAATGAGGTTTGCAACTCTGACAATCCAAAAGCCAGTGTTTAAGAAGGTTCGGTCAACTTGGTCACTGAGTTATAGTCTTAGGGTCGGGTCAATGGTCGCTGCCAAAGAGTGAGAGAAAAGAAACACTCAGCGTGCACTCTAACCTAGATCAGAATGGTTACCAATTTATCGAATCTGGAAACCTCCCACTGTACCGTCAAATTCTCCTCCAAACCTGAAAGAAGAATTAGTCGGGGTTACCGGAGGATTAAACTAACTCATCAGTGGGAATCGGGATCTAACTATCATCGCATGATAACATGACGGAATCGGCTCACGGTGTCACACTCCAGAAGGTATGCGCATATCTGGCAAGTTTCAGTTTCTTTAGAAACTCCCGATGTGATTTCTGCCCCATGCTCTTATGACCTTGACTTTGGCCAACATATCATAAGTCACATGTCAAGTTCTACCCGTCATTCTCCAGGTTAATTTGAACCCACCCGTACCTACCCTTGACTTTGGCCAAAATGGCAGTACGACTGTCCCAAACCAACGCATCTATCTATGCTGCATATGAATACCCCAATAGTTACCAATCACTGTGCCTTGACTTTGGCCAACATACACAGCTTGAATACTATTGACCACCCATATGAAACGACGGAGGTCTACGAATGGTTTCTGGCGAAAACCTTTAACGTAAAGAACTTGATATCGTTGAAGGAACGGATAGCTTTTAAAATATAGTGACGAAAACCATTGCTAAAGAGGTCACTCCCGGTGAAGGGATCTCGGCTCTTTCCCCGTAGAATGAGGTGCTGGATATTCCAACTGAATACCACGGTGCAAAGCAAAAGTAATCGGCTATAGTGAAGTTAATGCCCTGACGCAAACTTTTTGTCCAAGGGGTCACTCCCGGTGAAGGGATCTCGGCCCTTGCCTCGTCGACTGAGGAGCAGGATATTCCAACTGAATACCACGATGCAAAACAAAAGTGAACGTCCTTGCAATAACAGCCTTTTGAAAAGTGTTCCAACAACATCAGATTAGGTTTTTTTTAACTTTCATTGATCCGAATCAACGCAGTCCCATCAATTGATCACACCACAAAGAACGAAAATAATATGACGTACGTATATTTCATCCGAATTCGCCACTGGGTCCCGTCATTACCCGTTAGGTTAGCTAACTAACGACAGAGCGGGGACTGGACTAGCGCGGATGCAAAACATATACAACATCCAATATATTATATTTCGCTCAAGGCGTGATAAAAATGCAACATCACAGAAATGTACAGCATCACAGAACAATACAGATATCTGGGATCCCCGGGTTTCACAGAGCCACTACTGAAACCCGACGTTCCCCTGGTCGTGTGGATAGCCTGTGCAATGAAATCCTAGACCCCTACGGGCGCGGCAAGTTACCCGCCAAAACCTGAAGTGAGGCAGCCCCCTTCAGCACCGTGAATGGACCACCCAGCACTTCACGGAATCCGGCAACTTGGGCACCCCTCCTGGGTCAACCTGTACCCCCTACGAGTGCAGCGAATAGCCCGCCAATTCCAGAGTGAAGCCCCCTCCGTCTCAATGCCATGAGATGCGGGCTTTTTGCCCTCTAGAACCCGGCTATCCATGCACCCCACATTGGGGTAATCCTAGTACAGAAAGTAAAATATACATACAACGGGTACATCGACCGCAACCTGGTCGTGCCCCAAAATAATAATACAATCAGGCAGTGACGGCAGTCCACATGTCGGACGCTCTCCCCGCAATATCAAATGTACATAATACAACCAAATCTGTACTAGCATTGCATCCAGGCTATCCCCCACGACCGATCCGCAACATCACAGCAATACATAGAACATCAACGTTAAAGTCACGTTCGCAAATCCGTCTAATCGGGCTATAGCAGTCAGACTGGATTTACCGATCAAGTGACATTCACGGTCGCAGATATAATGTAAATACTGTGAACTAATGTGTTTAAAATACCCGATCGATCAAATTTTACCAAGTGGGCCCCCAAGCAATACTGTAACACTCACAGAAATTCTGGGCCCAAACAAAGTATACCAAAACCCCTATTTTCAGCCCACAAGCCCACTACAAAGAATTGGTGACGTGAATACAAATTCCTACGGTGGAACAGCGGCCAAAGAGGGGTTATGGCCGCGGTTCCACGGTCGTACGGAATGATCAGGTGACCAAAATTCTACAGTGTTCTTAGGATTCCCTGCACATCATTCTGCAACACCCTGAAAAATTTTTCGAGACAAAAAAAATTTCGACAGAAACTGATATGCTTGAAAACGCGGGTTTTGGGATTTTTGTTCGATCAGAAATGTAAAACACATTAGACAAAGCTAGACTATGTTAATGGCGAGGCTCTGATACCACTGTAAGTGCACGGAGGCGACCCGGCCTCCATCACGAGGCCAAATGCGGAAGCGATGGCTAACTTTAATTTTCTTGAATCGGCACCACCGCGCACTATAACCCGGATCGGGCCATTAACTAGTCCTAGATAACTACTAGATGGGGAAGAGAGATATACCAAGTGATCTGAGTCCTCCGGTCTTCTCGTCGTAGTCCCAATTTCCCGCGGAATCTCCGGTCTCCACCAAGTCGCCGGAAGGGGCACCACATCGCCTGGTTCTTTTACGGGCTCCCACCTCTATACCGAGGCAACTCGGGCACGAAGTTGGCGAGCCGACGTGCCCAAGATTTGCTGTAGAATGTGTAGTGCTCATGTCTCATTTGGGGTTGTCGGAGTTGCCTTTGGTGGAGGAATGAAGTTGTGGACTAATGAGATGAACTTTGGGGATTTTTAGCAAGCCAAAGAGAGCCAAAAGACCCCACCCAAATTTTGGACAGCCCCTTGCTATCAATGGCCGTCCATGCTTATGGTGGTGGGGTGAGAATGGAATGGAGTGAGGAAATAATCCCATGGGATAAGAATAATGCAAGGTAGAGTGTAAAAAGGGAAAAAGGCAAGTCTCACATCAAACATCATAACCCTTCATCATCAACAAGCATGATAAAAAACTAAAACCAACACTCCACCACAACCATCAACTCATCAAAAAGTCAAGCCATCTTGAAAGAAGAAGTCAAATGGTCAAGGGATGGTGCAACCATCATGACACCACAATATGCAAAGACCCCCTTCCAAATTGCTTATTTGCACAAATGCAAATAAGCCCTCCTCCACCAATCTTCGGCCATTGAAAGATACAAATGAAAATGGCCGAAACGGAAAGCAAACTGGCAACTCCAGAAAACTGGTCCCGTAATAAATTACAGGAAAAACCCCGATACTGTGTACACACACCCGCATTTGTATTCCAACCGAAATACAAATGCAATGAGACAAAATCTACACTGTACTATACTAGGATCCGGCTTAAACCAAAGCCGGCTAGTAATATCCGTTCGATCCTGATCCGTGCAATACCGCACGTATCTGATCGAACTCTGCCATATATCCATACGGCCTCTAGTACTAACCGTCCGATCCTGATCCGTGCAATACCGCACGTATCTGATCGAACGCTGCCATATCTCCATACGGCCTCTAGTACAAACCGTCCGATCCTGATCCGTGCAATACCGCACGTATCTGATCGAACGCTGCCATATCTCGATACGGCCTCAACAGCTAACCGTCCGATCCTGATCCGTGCAATACCGTACGTATCTGATCGAACGCTGCCATATCTCCATACGGCCTCTACAACTTTTCGCCCAAAACTTGAGTAACTGAATGTGTGGTGGACTCTAAAGACTCGTCAATACTATGGATGTGGATTTAACCACTAGCACGTCAGAGGTATTAGCCATACGTGACGGGCCACCAGCTATTGAACAAAAGGGACGTCGATGAGCGAACTCATCCTGACACCCTACTGAGCCTGTCAGTGACAATATCCGTACAGTCCGGTCCGTTCGTCTATGAGCATCGCATGACGGGCCTAGGGGGTTGGTAAAAGTCAGACCCCCAAAAGAGGTACAAGTCTTGTCGGAGTGTAGCCCAGAATACCCTGAGATACTACTGGAATACCTACCAGTAAATCTCCTGCCTCGGCCGAGGGCTTCGTGTAATGGCTCTCCTAGACACAGCACGACCTCACCCCCAATACCTGGAGAGACGAACCCCTGAATATCCGCTCACAGCCTCCATGTGGCTCGGGACTGTACCCAACTAAAACCTGTTTGCACGTCTCCTTTGAGCGTGGTAGGGTAGTAATTAAAGTACAGTGGAAATTCAAACGAGACAAATGTCGATCCCCAAGTCGATGAACTAACCTGTACACATGTCACCAGGGAACTGTTATCTGACGTCAGGTATAAGACCAACTAGCATGTTCCCGGCGAGTCCTGTCCGGTGTACTCATAATCCAATGAGCACCTGTATACATCTTAGGTGAACCAACTGACACCAGTGGCTTGTGAGACCGGCCACCGCCCCTCGTCGGGGTCTCGACTGTATACACTAGTCTACTCTGGAGTATCGATGCCCTGTCTCGAAACTCCCACGACTAGGGACCTTTTAAGGATGTGCTTATAGACTGCCAGCTCTCACGTATATGATCGCCCTCATACTGCTGGCAGTCAAGCAAGAATCCTAGGGGCTCTGCCAACGTGTAAAAGCGACCTGTCAGGTCACCTAAAGAAGTTCACGATGATAAATGTAAACCAGATAGCATACTATCATCTCGAGTACGACTGTCCTCCTGGGATAGGTCCTCCGTCAATCATTACAATCACGTGCCTGTGATCCAATAATTGACTCTAAGGGCACTATCTCCAACATATACCCATGTGCGTATGTGTGTGTCTGTGTGTGTGTGTGTATATACATATCCCCATATACGCACAATTATAAAATGAATGCAAGTATTTGTGTATGTGGGTGTAAACCTATTCTAGGGTTCGCGGCTAAAAAGCTAGGCTAGGTTATTTCTAATAACACTAAACTATATCATGAACCCTATCTTAAATATCCATGTTTCGCAACATAAACATATATATAATATATCATACTATACTTCGAACTGCGGGGGTGCTATACGACATCCACCCGACTTCCCCCGTAGATGTATATCTACTCACCTTGATCTTCGTTTGTCGATGACTACGTCGCTACGCGCTTGCTTGTCGTCTCGAAGTTCACATGGGGTACTTACACATCATAACGTGTCGTATCACATTAAAATCAAATTCAAAGACGAAACGACACACGAAAACCAAAACGACACGCTTAAAAGCCTATAGGTTAGAACCTATGGTTGCATCTCGCAAAACAACCAAATAACACTCGGGATAGACGTACAAACGTCAAGTGATCGAGTACAAACACAAATATAGATTCGAAAAAAACACAAGACATAAGGCATCAACATTGAAAACATGCTCCAGATTTTGTTTAAGGTGAAACCAAGGTGCACAAACAACTCTGGGGTGATGTATAGTGTGAATATGACCTACTGAAGCAACCTGGGTCCTAACCCCCACCAAGTGGCCGAGCACTCTCCATGGATTTCCGAGCTCGCCGGCCCTGGGTGCTTGGATGGGTCTCGTATTGGTAAGGTGGCTTCCTATGGTCTTAATTTGGTCACTAGAGTTGTTTGCTTCACTCAAAAATGTCCCAGATCATCCCAGATCTCCCTGCACACCCTAAAAACTCACAAAACTGACATTGGAAGTTTATGTTTTCTGTAAACTGGGTTTTGTATCAAATTGGTCTGGGTTACTAACACCATAGGGGTTTAAGGTCATCACTAAAGCCCAATTACACTAACACAACATCAAAATTTCCTCAAACCCTAACTAGAAATTCCCAAACCTCTCTAAACGACACTAAATCGGTTCTAATCAAACATAGATGTAAAAGCAAATGGAAATACTATGCTAATGGTTAAGAGAATACCTCATTTGGCAACTCAATAAATTTCTTGAGTTGCCCCAAGTGCCCAAGATCCACCCTTTCTTGGTCCAAAGTGTAGCTAGAAGGCTTGTGCACATTTTTAATGAAGTGGAGATGGAGTTTTGGGGTTGCTTTGGAGGTGAAATGAGGAGTTTTTTGTTGAGGAGGAAGAGGGTGCTGCCATGAGAGAAATGGAGAGGAGAAAGATGAAGAGAAGTGAAGAGGAAAGATAATGTCCATGGTCAATTGACCCCCTCACCTTTCTCTCCCATGCTCATGCCTCATCTTTTTTATGTTTTCCTTTTTCTTTTTCATTAGTTTTCTTTGCTTTTATTTTCTCTCATGTTAAAACCCAAGCCATGCAAGAAGGATGAGAAAAAGCCATGATACAAAATGTAACAAGTGTTAAAATGACATGGTGCATGTCATGTGCACAAATCCGGTTTAATACACGATTAGTGATTTTTAATCGCGATTAGCACTAAAATAGTGTCAAATAAATCATAATTATTTATAATTTGCATAAATCCAATAAAACACCCTCTTTTATATAATTTCTATAATTTTGAAAAATTTTCCCAAATTATCGGTATTTAATTATACTGCCTTATTAAAATATTCAATATATTTATTATTTAATTATAAAAATTCCCAAAAATAATTTTTTTTTCTGAAATGTTACACATTGCATCGTGACCACCATTATATTTATGTTTATATTCAGTTGTATCTAGTTAAACTCCATCAACCAGACTTGTATTTTTGGTAGAGAAAGAAGCCCGGTGTTTATTCTTCGACCTTAAAGTCGCGCGTTGTATTAGTATGGATTTCATATTGATTTTGAGTTTCCCTTTTGAGTTTTGATCCTCGCCCTTCGGCGTTGTATATTATATTGCTTGCGTGGTTGTGACCGTCGATTAACGAAGAGCTAGCTCCCGCTTTAGGATGCTTTTTATCATTTCGTATACTATTCATGTTGTACCCCGTTTGGGGCCTGTATTTACAAAGGAAACTCTGCCGAAATTTTTAGCAAACACTTGAGAATTTAAAAATGCATACCTCGTCTTATGTTGTTAAACTTCTTGCTTTAAAAATTGGTTTTTCCTTCACTCTACTGATTTAATTGGTTTTGATTTCTGGGTTTTGACTTATTTAGATTACGTACGCCTCGAGACATTTCGTAATTTAAGTGCCGGTCATGTTCCGTACTTTTTGGGTCATGACAAAGTTGGTATCAGAGCATTAGGTTTTACCTCCTGAGTGTAGGATGACCCTTGGTTGATGGAGTAGGTGACTTAAGGAGAGTGACGTACCATGTGTATGTTCCGCGGCATACTTACGATACGCTACTCCGCTTAAGAAGCCTTAGGATGTACATTTCTTTGCATAGTATTATATTCATTCCTATGATCTATCCTTATCAGTACCAGTTATGGTTTTGTTACCACGGTTGTACGGGCGTGGAGAGCTATGGCTGGAATTACGGTTAGCACGAGCTCGTCATGGACGAGGACTGACCACGGCGTGATTCCAGGGATATACGATTGTATAAAGAGGCGTCGTTTTATTGTGTTTTCGCGCCATGAGCGTTTGATGGATCGCTTTTACGAGATTTCTCGGACGTGCATACTAGCACCAGAGGATTGAGCCACTGATAGAGGCCAGCCATAATGTGATGACCATTGATGTGTCGCTTATTCATGATGATTGAGGCGCTGTTTAGCGTGTAGACGAATGAGCCAGTTGCTGCTGCGAATGACGAGATATCGCCCCAGATGTTGGAGCTATTGTAGTATGAATTATACTCAGAGATATGATAGATGGTCGCTAGTCACATGAGGATGAATGACTAGGACATACGGTTCGTTCGTTTACCCCGATGTGAGGTCATCAGATTGATTGATTCCAGCTTGAGAAGACTTCACCTAGATACGTTGGGAGTCGATGGAGACGATCGAATATCAGAAACCCATTTTCCAAGTTTAAAGTATTTGGAGAAAACATGAAAGTAACTCTACGGACCCTCTAGAAGAATGAAACCCTAACTCGACATAATGACGATGTGAAATCCTTTGAACCTTAGGGTTTGCGGCAGTTCCACGGTGCCATTAATGAGGCTTGGGTTTGCCCTTCTACGGTTGGTCCATAGGTGCTGTGGCATGTACTCGATATTATTAAACTGTATTCAAGATGTTGATCTCTTGGGGGATTATGAGGTTTTGACGAGTTGATCGGATGGTTCAACTTCATTCGGATGTCATGTGATGGGATGCATTGCTTGGGAGACTCCAGATACGAGTATAGCCGTCAGAGCACAGTCCATGCAGCCACGAGGAGATGAGTCCGAATCAGTCGACATTAGAGAAAAGTGGAGTAAGAGGTTCGTACGAGATCTTGATGGGCTGACATTCCACTCCGCCAACATCAGAGATGTGATACGCAAGCAGAGGCGTTGTACATGGATATATCTTCCAGAAGGAGTCGTGATGAGTATGCAGCCGTTCCGGAACAAGAAATAGATTTAGTAAAGGATGATGACTTCCGGGAAGTTCGGCAGAAAAGAGATTTGGGAAAGACCTCGATAGGACCTTTCTGGAATAATTTACGAGGAGACTTGGACCAGGAGTGGTCATATTGTGCATACCCAGCAGGCCAGAATTCGGCATCGTCGACTAGACATGTTATGAATGACCACGACAGTTGGCCAGAGATTCATAGAGGATGTACTTGAGCGGGACTATTCCGCCATACTTGATTTCAGTATTTTGGGCGATCAATTTGCATGATTGAGATTTTGTGCACTACAGTTGTACTTGACTTGCTTTGATGTCATTCGAGATATTGATTTTGATTTCATGCCTATGTTATGCATGAGATTTGACTTGTGTCTTCGGCATAGCTTTAATGCACTTTTAATATTATGATTCGATTTTGTGCGCGCTGATACACATGGTTGTGAGATTATATACCACGGTATACCTGATTTGGTTTTGGATTGAGGTTTTATTGTATGCCATCGATTTCGATGGCGATATTCGATATTTGTTTTTGTGCACACTGCGCACTTGATTTGGTTTTTTGCGCAGACTTGACGCGCATGATGAGATTTAGGTGCACACCAGCTGCATTGAATCGAGATTTTTCGTGCATATCAGATGCACCTGGTTTTGCTGTCAGGCACACAAGTTACCCTTGACAGGTGTTTTCGTGCACACCCGTTGTACTCAGATTTTGTTCTGTGCACATGTAGGGCACATTCATTGATTTCGATTTCCGTGCGCACCAGACGCACGCGGCATCCTTAGGCATATTTTGGGATTGATTTCTGTTGGAGCGGTATGTTTTTATGATATTTACTATTTGTTTAGTAGCTGATCAGGACTAGTCAGAGCACAGTATCTGAATATATTTTGGCATGCATTAATAGTTATCGAAGGGATTTCCAAAGAGGAGACTCGGTATTTACCTACGTGTCCAAGGTGACACAGAACATTTTATAAAGGAAACCCTTCTAAATCGTTTTCAAACGGCGGGACGTGCATATTAAACAAAGGATATATATATATATAGTTATTTTTTTTACAATAGACGTCCGCCACTGTGCAGTAATATGCGCATCGCACAGCGACTTGAAAGGTTTGGCATGCATTTCTTTCAGATTTTTTAATGATTTTTACATATATAGTTGATGTATATCATGTTGGTTTTCGTATTGGGCTTTGACATTTATGTCTTCACCATAACTCCGATGACTGCGAGATGCTTGACGGAGTTTGATTTGGGTTATGTACTCGTTTTCATGTGCATGTATTGCGCTATGATGTGTTTTATGTATTTGTGATTTCGGAACCCCGACGACTTGATCTTTTTACTGAAATGTTTTAGTATTTGGGGGTGTTTTAATTTAAATTCGGGGACCGAATTTCTTTAAGGGGGGAAGATTGTAACGTTTTGAAAAATCGTTTAGGTGAAATTTCGGAGAAATCGGTAAAATACCGGGTGTTTTCCTTAAAAATCAAGATATAATTATCTTTCATCATAAAATCAAATATACCTATTCTATCTATGTAATTGCTAGTATTTGGTGTTTTTTGAGTCACTTGTAAAATTTCTAGTTGACTGAAATTTTTTCCGAAATTAATTATTTTAATATTATTTTAAGCCTTCACTAATACATTTAATTAGGGATAAGTACAAATTGAAATGGGTTAATACAAGTTGTGTGCATCATGACACATTAAACCAAAATTTAACATGTTGTTTTTGAAATGAAAAGAAATTGTTAAGACGGTTTTAGAAAATATGATAGAAAAAGGCTTAAATAGTGAATTTAATGTAAATGGAAATTGGGGTATAGTATTTATCTTTTTTTCCCTCACCCACACTCACCCACACCCTCTCTCCTCCACCCTAGGTTGCTGGCTGAGCCCCTCTTGGCAACCCCAAAACTTTGTCCCCTCATTTCACAAAAGAAATGAATTAAAATGGAAAAGAAAGAATAAGAAAAGGAGGTATGGGTTTGGGTTGACTTGGACTTTTCTTTACTTGGTTTTTCCCCTCACCACATCCTCTCTCTCCTCTCCCATTGGCTCAGCAGCAGGTCCCCCAACAGCAGCCCCCATTTTTCTCCTCTCATTCTCATCAAAAAATTCATCCTTTTGCCTCAAAATCAAGCTAAAACCTCAATAATTCTTCAATCCAACTCTTACCCATTATTTCTTTGCTCTAGCTAACATGAATCATGGAGCAAGGAAGCAATTTGGAGGTCAAGTTCCATGTTTGATCTCATGGTTTGGAGGTATAATCCTAACCCAAATGTTTAATTATTGATAAACTACTTTAAATCAATTTAATTAGCTAATTAAATGGTTCCAATTTCAAATTTGAAAATTCAAGATTAGGGTTTGTGATCAAGTGAGAATTTTTATCAATTACTCATAGTTGTTATGGTTAGATTAACATGTTAATGGAATGCAAAACCTAATCTAGTTACTAGTTTGCTAATTTTTACTTTAAAATTGTAATAATTATGCTACTTTGCAAACTAGGTTTTTACAAATTGATTAAATAATTGAGATTAAAATATAATTAGGGTTTTCATGACATTATTAACATTATAAATTGTAGTTTAATACCTTAGATCATGCAAAACCTAGTTTAATTGTTGTTTTGTGCATTGTTATTTTGGAATTGTTAAAATCGGATAATTTTGCAACTAGAATTTTGGGTTTAATGGAAATTGATGAGATTAAATTTAAGTAATGGTTTATAAGATCTACTTATGATATTTAGTGAATATTATGGCCATTAGTTTTGTTAAAACATCAAGTTTCGAGTTAAAACGGCTAATTGATGCTTACTAGGTTTCTTGTAATAAATCGATTTGATCAATTTATTGGTTTTAATGATTTGCACCCTATTCCTTAGAACCTTTTGTGAGTTGTGAAATCACGAATGGTACGTTTGTTAACTGTGCATACACACCCGCATCCGTGTTCCGAAAACACGAATACAATGAGATAAAACTAATCCCAAAACATATACTAGGATCTGGCTTAAACAAAAGCCCGCTAGTAATAACTGCCTGGACACCAAACGTGCACAAGTGCGTGGATGTGAACGAACCCCGTCGCAAAACCATGCGACCTCTACTCTGTTTTGCCTAAAGGCGAATAGCCCTCTTTGTAGGATTCTAAAGACTCGACACTACGCTGGCAGTGGGTTTAACCACAGGCCGCAAGCGGTACTAGCTGTACGTAACGGTCCCCAGGTAGATGCCGATAAGAAGACTGATGAGGTGAACCCATCCGAACTCTTACTGAGCCTGAATGTGACAATCTCTGTACAGTCCGGTCTGTTCGTCTAAGAGTATCGCATGGCAGGCCTAGGGGGGCGGTAAACGTCAGTCCCCTAATAGCGGTACAAGTCGTGTCGGAGTGTAGCCCAGAACACGCTGAGATAACACTGGAAACGCTACCAGTATATCTTGCTTGCCTTGTCCATAGACTTTGTGTAATGGCTCTCCTTGACACAACGCGATATCAACCCCCAATACCGGGAGAGACGAATCCTGACTAACCGTCACTGCCTCCAAGTGCTTCGGGATTGCAGCAAACTGCTACCTGTTTGCACGACTCAGTTGAGCCATGGTAGGGTAGAAGTCTAAGAACAGTGGGAACACACTCGAGGCGAAGTGACAGTGTCAAGTCAGCGGACTAAACTGTACTCATGTCACCCGGGAACTGATAACTGACGATAGGCATAAGACCAACCAACAGTTCCCAGCGAGTCCTGTCCAGTGTACTCGTAACCTAACGAGCACCTGCATACTATATCCAGTACGACGTACTGATAGCTGTGGGACAGAACATCTCCCCTCCTGGGATGAGAAGCGTATACACTAGTCTACTCTGAAGTATCGATGCCCCGTCTCGGTAATCCTACGACTAGGGACCAATATAAGGATGTGCTTGTAGATTACCCAGCCCCCACTTGTAAGTCGATGTACTTCACCCCAGTGCTTGTGGGGAGGCGGAATTTACAAAAACTTATCAAGTTTAAACAACGAACATCGACTAACCGCTTGAATCGAAGCTAAACTATAAATAACCGTATCTTATGAGTTTCTTTTCATAAGTGATTAGGGATTATACCTAACGATACTAGTCCTTCGTCTTTACGATCTCCTTGTTCTCCTCGGCCTTCTCTAGGTAGTAGACGATCCACCCGAGAGCAAAACTCCAAGCTAAACCTCTAAGCTTGAGGCAACTAACCTTCTTGGATTGCTAATCAAAGAAGCTAGGTGTAATATAGAGATGGTTATGGATTGATTAGTCTTACTAATCCTAGATCTCAACACATGAGGGTGAGGATTAGTCTTTTGAAGAGAGAGAGCTTGAGGAGAGAGAAGGTGAGAATGATTGTAATGAGAATAGTAAATCTATCATAATATATATGAACCTTTAATATTCATTCATAAAAGAAAACTAAAATGATGAATAAATGAAGTTTCATAAATATCTAGTGGTGATTCATAACCATGACTCATTAAGCATTTATCATGCATTAATGATATGCATGAATCACCCTCATGACTCACTAAACTCATTTAATGCAAATGACACCTAAACCTCCTTAGTCACCACTTCTAGAAGCTTCTCGAGTAATTACGAGAACGCCCCTCCGATCCGCAAAAATACGGAAAAACTTTAGACTGTAAAAATCCAATAACCGGATACCAGTAACTGGCTTAAACCAAAGCCGACTGGTAAAATCTGTCCGAAAGTCGTACGCGCGTAAACGCACGTATGCGTCCGAACCCTTTGTCGCAAAACCATGCAACCTCTATATCGTTTCGCCTGGAGTAGGAAACTCTCTGTGTGGGACTCTAGAGACTCGACTACTACGCTGGCAGTGGGTTTAACCACAGACCGCAAGCGGCACTAGCTGTACGTAACGGTCCCCAGGTAGTTGTCGATAAGAAGGCCGATGAGTAAACCCATCCGAACTCCTACTGAGTCTAATGTGACAATCTCCATACAGTCCGGTCCGTTCGTCCATGACTATCGCATATCGGGCCTAGGGGGGCGGCAAGCGTCAGTCCCCTAATAGCGGTATAAGTCGTGTCGGAGTGAAGCCCATTACACCCTGAGAAACTGCTGGAACCTACCAGCAAATCTCGCTTGCCCTGGCCAGGGACTTTGCGTAATGGCTCTCTGACACAGCACGATATCTACTCCCAATACCGGGAGGGACGAATCCTGTCTAACCGCCACTGCCTCCAAGTGCTCGGGACTGCACCCAACTGCTACCTGTTTGCACGACTCCATAGAGCCGTGGTAGGGTAGCAATCTAAGAACAGTGGGACACACTCGAGGCGAAGTAGCAGTGTCAAGTCTGCGGACTACGCTGTACTCATGTCACCTGGGAACTGTTCACTGACGACTGGTATCAAACCAACCAACAGTTCCCTGTGAGTCCTGTCCGGTGTACCCGTAACCTAACGAGCACCTGTATACTATCTCCAGTACGACGTACTGATGGCTGTGGGACAGACCATCTCCCCAACTGGGATGAGAAGCGTACACACTAGTCTACTCCGGAGTATCGATGCTCTGTCTCGATAATCCAACGACCAGGGACCTGAATAAGGATGTGCTTGTAGACTACCCAGCCCCCACTAGTGTGACTGCCATCACAACGCTGGTAGATAAGCAAGATCCTAAGAGCTCTATCAATACGTACACTCACATATTAAGATAGAAAAACCAAGTAGCATACTACCATGTTCAGCAAGACTGTTATATACATGTGAATATCCCAAGCTTCCATTAAGTAATATACAAGCTAGTATGATACAGTAATGGCCTTCTAGGGCATAAACACTAACACCACTAGTGTGACTGCCATCACAACGCTGGTAATCAAGCAAAGATCCTAAGAGCTCCACTAATGTTTAAAGGCGATATGCTAAAAGAAACACATGCACACATTAAAGTAGAAACAAACCAAGTAGCATACTACCATTTCGAGCAAGATTGTCTATACAACTGTGAATATCCCAAGCTTCCATCAAGTAATATATAAACTAGTATGATACAGTAATGGCCTCTAGGGCATATACACTAACATCGGATCGATCGGTATAGCTTTGCTACCTCTTTTCTGTTAGTTAGTTTAGCGTTAATGGCAAGATCCGGGATATAGTATGTGATAGCGCCAGTTATAAAAGTTTTTGTTCCGCGTTTGGCGTCAGAATGACGGCCGGGGCGCTATCGTAGATGTACATGGTATCAGAGCCACGCCATTAACCTTTACTAACTTGTTCTAACGTGTTTAAAACAATGATCGAACGAAATTTCCAAAACCGCAATTTTCAGGCCAAAGTTTCTGTCGAAATTTTAAACAGGTCTAAAAATCATTTTGAGCATCTCAAAAAATCGAGCAGGCTTTTTTAAGAATACAGTATAAATTTGGTCAACTGTTGCCTCCAGAGCGCCGCGGAACCGCCGCACAAGCCATGTATTGGCCGCAGTTCCGCCGCTGCTTTGGAGCAACAGTGCACCAATTTTCTACAGTAATGTCTTTAATGTAAAATTGTGGTTTCTGGAATATTTTGTTTGGGCCCAGATTTTGTTTGAATACTGCAGTCGTACATGGGGCCCACTTCGGGAAGTTTTGTCGATCGAAATTTTAAACTTGTTAGTTTACATTACTTACATTATATCTCCGACCGTGAATGTCATTCGAGCGGTAAATTGCGTCTAATTTCTATAGTCCTTTTAGACGGGTTTGCGAACGTGACATTCCCGTTGATGTTCTATGTTGTGCTGTGATGTTGCGGATTTGTTGTGTTGGATAGCAGTGTGCAATGGTAGTGCAGTTTGGATTTATTTGTACATTTGATAGTGCAGGGCGAGCGTACAATATGTGGACTGCCGTCACTGCCTGTTTGTATAATATTCTTTTGTGGCACGACCGGGCTGAGGTCGATGTACCCGTTGTACATATTTTTCATTTCTGTACTAGGTTTACCCCGCGACGGAGTGCACGAATAGCCGGGTTCTGGAGGGCATCGGGTCCGCATCTCATTGCTTTGAGTGGCAGATGGCCTCACTCTAGAATTGGTAGACTATTCGCCACACTCGTAGGGGGTACAGGTTGACCCAAGGAGGGGTGCTCAAGTTACCGAATTCCGTAAAGTACAGGGTGGTCCATTCACTATGCTGTAGGGGGTTGCCTCGCTTCAGGTTTCGGCGGGTAACTTGCCGCACCCGTAGGGGTCTAGGTTTCATTGCACAGGCTATCCACATAACCAGGGGAACGTCGGGTTTCAGCAGCGGCTCTGTGAAACCCGGGGATCCCAGATTATCTGTATTGTTCTGTGATACTTATTACTTTTCTGTAATGTTGCATATTATCACGCCTGGAGCGATTATTGTATATTGGTATATATACTAGTAGATGTTGTATATGTTTTACACCCGCGCTAGTCCAGTCCCCGATCTGTCGTTAGTTATGTAACCTAACGGGTGATGACGGGACCCAGTGGAGAATGCGGATGACATATACGTATATTTTATTTTCGTTCTTTTCTGGTGTGATTAATTGATGGGACTGCAATGATTCTGATCAGTGCAAAGGAAAAAAAACCTGTTTGGACTTTGTTGGAACAGTTTTAAAAAGTGTTATTACAAGGACGTTTTCTTTTGTTTTGCATAGTAGTATTCAGTTGGAATATCCTGCACCTCATTCGACGATGCAAGGGCCGAGATCCCTTCACCGGGAGTGACCCTTTGGGCGGAAGTTTGCATCAGGGTAATAACTTCACTATAGTCGATTACATGTTGCTTTGCATCACGGTATTCAATTGGAATATCCTGCACCTCATTCCATGAGGAAAGAGCTGAGATCCCTTCACCGGGAGTGACCTCTTTAGCAAAGGTTTTCGCCACTATATTTTTATAAAAAGCTATCAGGTTCCTTCAACGAGATCAAGTTCATTACGTTAAAAGTTTTTCGCTAAAAAACAGCTATAGCCCTCCGTCATTTCAGTTTGGTATTCAAGCTATGTATTTTGACCAACGCCAAGGCATAGTGTTTGGTAGCTACTGGGTATTCTTCTGTTGCATAGATAGATGAGTTAGTTTGGGGCAGTCGTTCTGCCATTTGGCCAACGTCAGGGGCATGTGCGGATGGGTTCAAATTGATAAGATAATGATGGGTAGAACTTGGCATGTGACTTATGGCATTTTGGCCAACGTCAAGGTCATAAGAGCATGGGACAAAAATCCACATCGGGAGTTTCTAAAGAAACTGAAACTTGCCAAGTATGCGCATACCTTCTGGATTGTGATAACGTGAGTGGATTCCTTCACGTTATCATGCGATGATAGTTGGTTCTCGATTCCCACTGATGAGTTGGTTTACTCTTCGGGTGATCCCGATTGATTCTTCTTTCAGGTTTGGAGGAGAATTTGACAGTACAGTGGGAGGTTTCTTGATTAGATAAAGTGATAACCATTCTGATCTAGGTTAGAGTGTACGCAGAGTGTTTCTTTTCTCTCTCTCTTTGGTAGCGACCTTTGACCGACCCTAGACTATGACTCAGTGACCGAGTTGACCGAACCTTCTTAAAATACTGGCTTTTGGATTGTCTAAGTTGCATAAGTCATTGCTGCTCTTTCTTTTACCCTTTGCATTTCTCAGAACACCTCGTATCACTACGAACATCCACTTCCATTGGATAGATCCATCGTATGGTTATATACGAACTCGAAGGGACTTCTTCGAGGATGGATCCAGGTTTAGGAGAAATAGAATTGGTTTATTCAGTTTTCTTTTATCATCACCTTCTCTCAGGTTGCGAGGGCTCCTAGGTTTAAGATATTACACCTATTACGCTTATTGGATAGTCTTCTTCCAAACCATAGGCAGGTGTCGAAAGGTAGGGAATGAAGAAAGCCACTTAGCCTAAGTAGGGTGTACAGAAGGTAATAAGTAAAGATAAAATAAAGGGATTAGAAAGAGGGCAAAGTAAATTGCGACTGCTATCATTCACGACCAAACTGCATACTTCATCGCCACTCCTACTTCACCTTTGCTTTTTTCCCCAGTTCGGGAGAAATAGAATAAGGTTTTATTCAGTTGTCTTTTATCATCACCTTCTCTCAGGTTGCGAGTGATCCTTGGTTTAGGAGGGTACACCTATTACGCTTATTGGATAGTCTTCTTCCAAACCATAGGCTGGTGCCGAACGGTAGGTAAGGAAGAAAACCATTTAGCCTAACGATGGTGTACAGAAGATAACAACTAAAGACAAATAAAGGGATTTGGAGAGATGGCAAAGAAATATACGATTAAAGTCATGAATTGGATTATGGAAGAGGCATTACTAGGAATACTAGGATACCCCTACGAAACATTTTCATGTTTCAGGTTCATTGTGCATTGTTAAAGGAAAACTGATTTCCCGATTAGATACTTACTCCAGGGTATGTATTTACCAGGTATGTTTCTCACATCTGTATGGTTTTGCAGATGATGAGTAGGAGTAGGTTATTTGAAATAAGGTGATCATCCTCATTATATCAGAATTCGTTGTAATTGGTGATATTTGAGGAAGTCGCCTGGGTTTTTGCCGGACGGCATGTATTTGGTTTTGAGTATCGGTTGTTGTGCACCAATTTCAAACTGATATATCTGTACGTTTATTTTTATAAAGTGAGATATAAATTTTTGAAATTATGTTCCTGACATTTACCTATATCGGTTGACGATTGGGTAAGGAGCATTGAACAACGGAGTAGTTCTTAACCATAAGTACAGTTTTCAACCAACGATGCACAGGTTTTGAGTTAATCAACTCAACGGATTTATACAAAGTATTGTATGTTGTCCAGTTTCCATCAGGACAAAGGGGTCGGTCCTCGTACTATGTTCTGGTTACTTGTGACTTCTCTAGTTTTTAGACAAGTGTTTCGTATAAATACAAGGTTTAAGTTTTGAGAAGTTATAGGTATAAGAATAAAGTAGAGAACCAGGTGTCGCAAGTATCGGGATTATTCAAAGAGATCGAAGATGTAGATACATGTGATTGGTATTCAGTTGATAGTAATGGTTTTGAGAAACTTGTTTCTCTTTCAGGTTACTCATAATTGAATGTATTCCTAAGTTGAGTAATGCTGATTAGCCTCTCTCCATTAAGTTGATATGCACTGGAGACAGCTGCATGATTTGAATCTGGTTCCAATTAAATAAGTGCCAAAGTTTCTACATTGGATATAGAATGGTTCATATCTTAACGATGTTAAGGTATTGGGAGTTGTCCGGCCTATGCTTAAAACCAGACTCTGGATAACTCAGGGCATGTTTCTGTAATGGCAGTTTGCGTGTTGTCCCAGGCTATGACGAGGGTTGACTTTCTACCATCTGGAAGATCAATGGTGATATTGTTCTTGACTCGCCACAGTTTTAGTAAAATGGATTTTTTTTCGGAAAACAGCAGTGGGAGTATGGTAGAACTGGAAGTGATTCCAGAACCGCAAAGGATTACAGAAAATTTAATAGGACCTAAAGATTCAATCAGGATTGACATTCCAATTAGCCACTCCGCAGATATGGTGGGTAACCTCAGGCACCCGAGAGGTACTCTGGTAGCCTCAAGGACGGTGACAGGGAGGTTCTTGTTTACCCAGATTTGACACTACTGTTGTTCCAGGATATGAGACACGGTAGGAGGTTAAGTATAGCGTCGTTATAAACTAGATTTAGAAGTGCATGTATATATTATTCTTCCAGAGGGTTGTTGTGGTCAGTGGGAGCAGCAGAAGAATAGTGGGCAAGTAGCTTATGTCTATTTATAGACTTGAGCAGATATAGCGGAGATAGATCATCTAATTTTGTTGTGACAGTCATGGGTTTGACTTCATCAGAATAGGGGATGGATCTGTTAAGAAGGTATTAGGGTGTGATGTCCTGGTATTTGGATGACATACACAGAGTAGGAAGTAAAATTCCTATACTACGATCGGTTATACTTTTGGTTATCATATAGTTGTTTCTCCACATAGGATATGGATATAATATCAAACATTCTGGTTACTAGATCTATGGTTATAGATCTATGTTTGGGTAGTTTCCCAATGTGGGTACTTTGACAGTATTCTAAAAGTATTTGGAATAGATGACTCCTGGCATAGTGGTGTACCTGCAGGTGATGGAGTCACCCTCTCTAAAGGTGTCTTACAGACTAAAGGGGAGAAGGATGTGCATGATTGGCAGATCACTTGCTTAGGCAATTGAGTCGATCATGAGATGTCAAGTACCATACCAGATGTTGTTTTTGCACTAGATGCAATAAGTTTATATTAATCCAATCCTGGAGAAACATAAGGAAGCAGTTATAGAACATAAGTGAATGTTCTAAGGATTTTATAACGTCAGCCTCCTTCGGGAGACGGTTATTATTCCAGGCTTCAAAGGTGACATGGATAACAGAGTGATTATCATAGTTATAGTTTTTCCCTCTGCAGGAGGGGGCAGTATTATGGACAGATGGTCCAAGAGGATACTGTGGGAAGCATGGTGCTGGATACTGATTAGTTTCAGTTGTAGATACCGTCTAAGAAGTTTGGATTTGGAGTTTATTTATGAACTAGGTCCCATCAGATATCCATACATATTCTAAGATAGGTATTACTCAATTCGGGAGATGGCTTTCTCCGCGAACTTGAGATTAAGAGAAACATGGAAAGATACATCAGGGCGGATCCACTCACTGAGGCTATTTCTCGAACACAAGAGTTTTACAAACAGGCTTTGTGAAACTGTTTAGTAGAGGAGTTGGGTGTTCGGTATCATACGGACTGTGAGTATGCGACATCGCAATAATTATCCTTAAGTGCCAGTGGGAGATTGTTGGATATAGTGCCCTCAAAGTCAATTATTGGATCGCAGGTACGTGATTGCAATGATTGAGGGAGGACCTATACCGGTAAGACAGTCTTACTCGAGATGATAGTATGTTATCTGGTTTGCCGTTATCAGTCATGTACAGCTTTAGGTGACATGATCACTATTACACGTTGATAGAGCCCTTCGGATCCTGCTTGACTACCAACAGTATGATGGCGATCATATACGTGAGAGTTGGGTAGTCCATAAGCACATCCTTAAAAGTGGTCCCTAGTCGTGGGAGTTTCGAGACAGGGCATCGATACTCCGGAGTAGACTAGTGTATACAGTCGAGACCTCGACGAGGGGTGGTGGCCGGTCTCACAAGCCATTGGTGTCAGTTGGATCACCTAAGATGTATACAGGTGCTCATTGGGTTATGAGTACACCGGAAAGGACTCACCGGGAACCTGCTAGTTGGTATTATACCTAGCGTCAGATAGCAGTTCCCTGGTGACATGTGTACAGGTTAGTTCATCGACCTGAGGTCGTCATTTGCCTCGTGTGAGTTCCCACTATGCTTTGATTTCTACCCTACCATGGCTCAAAGGAGTCGTGCAAACAGGTTTTTTTTGGGTACAGTCCCGAGCCACATGGAGGCAAGTGAGCGGATCGGCAGGGGATCCGTCTCTCTCGGTATTGGGGGTGAGATCGTGCTGTGTCTAGGAGAGCCATTACACCAAGTCCTTGGCCAAGGCAAGTGAGAATTACTGGTAAGTATTCCAGAAGTTTCTCAGGGTGTTCAGGGCTACTCTCTGACATGACTTATACCGCTATTGGGGGTCTGACGTTACCAGCCCCTTAGGCCCGATATGCGATACTCATAGACGAACGGACCGGACTGTATGTATATTGTCACTGATATGCTCAGTAGGGTTCCAGGATGAGTTCTCTCATCGGCTTCCCTTGAGGTCAGTACATGGGCAGCCGTTACACACAGCTAGTGCCGCTGACGTGCTTGTGGTTAAACCTACTGCCAGGGTACTGCCGAGTCTTTAGAGTCCCCGACAGATAGTTTCCCAAGTTCGGGGGAAACGTTGTAGAGGTCGTATGGTTTTATGGCAGGGTTCGAAAATGCACGTGCACTTGTGCACGTGTCATATTTCGGACAGTTAATACTGGTGGGCTTTGGTTTAAGCCGGATCCATGTATTATATTGAGTCGGAATATTTTAGTCTCTCGTATTCGTATTCGGTCGGAATACGGATACAGTTATGTATATACAGGTGAGGGGTATTTTCGTAATCCGTTACGAGAATATTTTAGAAGATGCATTTCTTTTGGTTAATCATTTTGGTTTAAATGATTAAATGGATTTTGGAAAGGGTGACTCATTTTGGATGACACATTTCTTCTAGCATGTTCATTAGTGACTCATGCTAATGAGTCACTAAGTGAGTCATGACAGAATTAATGTGTTTTGTTTTGGGTTTAGATATTTGAGGAAATATTTTCTTGTGATATTTTTCTTTCTCAACCTTATATATCTATTCACAAGAGAAGAAAAAGGAGAGGACACAAGTTTATGAGCTTAGTTTTCCTTTTGGCTCACTAGTGTTTCTTGAGTTCACCATTTCCAATCCATAGCAACTTCTTCTACCTCCACCATATCCCTCTCATGAGATGAGAACCCTAGGGTGTTCGAGACAAAGTATTCTACTCATTCTCTACTTCATCTTGGTCATCTCTTTTAGCAGACTTGATGACCGAGTTGCCTCGGTATAGAGGCGGGAGCCCGTTTAAAGATCCGTTGACGTGGTGCCACCTCGATGAGGAGACGAGAGATCGGAGTTGCCACGAGGAGCGTGGGATGATGGCTAATGACCGAAGGACTCGGATCGATCGGTATAGCTTTTCTACCACTTTACAGTTTGTTAGTTTAGCTTTTATGGCAAGATCCGGGTTATAGTATGCGATAGCGCCAGTTATAAAAGTTTTTGTTCCGTGTTTGGCGTCAGAATGACGGCCGGGGTGCTACCGTAGACTTACAGTATCTACTCTCTTCACCTCGATCTCCCGGCGATCTACGATCTCCTTGATCTGGTGATACCGCCTTAAGATGTGTCTGGACTTCTGATGGGACCTGGGTTCCTTCGCTAAAGCTATAGTGCCGTTGTTGTCGTAATACAGAGGTATTGGATCAACACTGGTAGGAACCACCAAAAGTTATGTTAGGAACTTCATCATCCAGACAGCTTCTTTTGCGGCATTGCAAGCAGCTATATACTCGGCTTCCATCGTCGAGTCAGCAACGGTGTCCTGCTTGGAACTCTTCCAGCACACCGCCCCTCCGTTGAGGGTAAAGACATAACCTGACATGGACTTGGAGTCATCCTTGTCACACTGGAAGCTCGAGTCAGCAAATTCCTCGATCTGGAGGTCCTTTCCGCTATACACCAAGAACATCTCCTTAGTCCTTCTCAGGTACTTGAGAATGTTCTTTACTGCTATCCAGTGCTTCTCCCCTGGGTTTGCCTGATATCGGCTTACAACGCTTAATGCGTATGCTACATCTGGTCTGGTACATAACATTGCATACATTATAGAGCCTACCGCAGAAGAGTACGGTATAGTCGACATGCGAGCCCTTTCCAAATCAGTCTTGGGAGACATCTCTTTGGAGAGGGTGATTCCGTGACAAGCCGGCAGGTTACCGCGCTTAGAATCTTCCATTCTGAATCTTTTCAATATGGTGTCTATGTACCTGGACTGTGAAAGTCCAAACATCCTTTTTGATCTATCACGATAGATCTGGATCACCAGAATGTAGGTGGCATCACCCAGGTCCTTCATGGAGAACTTCTGTAACAAGAGAATCCTTTGACTGACTGTAGTATAGGAATATCATTTCCTACTAGGAGAATGTCATCCACGTACAAGACGAGGAACACTACACCTCTCCCTAAAATCTTACTGTATATGCATGGTTCATCTGGATTCTTGATAAAGTCGAATTCTTTAACAGTATCATCAAAACAGATGTTCCAACTCCGCGATGCTTGCTTTAGTCCATAAATGGACTTAAGCAACTTGCACACTTTACCGCTGCTCCCACTCTGAATGAATCCCTCTGGCTGATCCATATAGACGCACTCTTACAAATTTCGATTTAGAAAAGTCGTCTTTACGTCCATCTGCCAGATCTCATAATCGTGGAAGGAAGCAACGGCAAGAAGGACCCGAATGGATTTGAGCATAGCCACTGGAGAAAAGGTTTCGTCATAGTCCAAACCAGGTCTTTGACGCTTTCTTTAAACCTCACCGGCGTTTCCTTTCAAAACCCTTTGCAACAAGTCTAGCCTTATAGGTTTCAACCTGTCCATCTACACCAATCTTCTTTTTGAAGATCCATTTGCATCCTACGGGTTTTACCCCATCTGGAGCAATGTCCAAAGTAAATACTTTGTTAGTGTACATCGACTCCATTTCGGTCCGCATTGCATCCAGCCATCTTTGTCAATAATGGCCTGTTGGAAGCTAGTAGGGTCATCATTGTCAATGATGCAATCCTCTCGTTCCCCGTCTATGAGAAAACCGTAGTATCTCTCGGGCGGATGAGAATGACTACTACTTCTGCGGATAGGCGCTAGGATGTCCCTTTCTTCTGAAACTTCTGGTTATAGCATACTTTCAGTAACAGCTTGTGGTTCTGGAATTTCTTCCAGTTCCATTGCGCTCCCACTCTTCCGATTTTCTAAAAATTCAGCTTCCAAGAAGTGGGCATGACGAGAAACAAAAACCTTTTGTTCCTCTGCGTAATAGAAATAATAGCCCTTGGAGTTCTTTGGATATCTCACAAACTTACATTGTACTGAGCGTGCCTCGAGCTTGTCCGCATGCTGCTTTTTAACAAAAGCTGGACATCCTCATGTCCTAAAGTGTTTAAGACAGGCTTTCTTCCCACTCCACATCTGATATGGTGTGGTAGGCACAGTCTTGGTTGGAACCTGGTTCAAAAGATATGCAGCTGATTCTAGTGCATAACCCCAGAAAGATCGCAGTAACTCAGCCTTACTCATCATGGAACGTACCATATCCAATAGGGTTCGGTTCCGTCTTTCCGATACACCGTTATGTTGTGGAGTGTATGGAGGAGTAAGCTGAGAGAGAATTCCTTTCTCTTTTAGGTAACCTAAGAACTTGGCACTTAAGTATTCACCACCTCGATCAGATCTCAGTGTCTTGATACTTTTGCCTGTCTGGTTTTCCACTTCATTCTTGTATTCTCGGAATTTCTCAAAGGCCTCAGATTTATACTTCATCAAGAATATATGTCCACACCTAGAGAAATCATTCGTAAAAGTAATGAAGTAGGAATAACCACCTCTTGCATGTGTAGACATTGGACCGCACACGTCACTGTGTACGAGTCCCAAGAGCTCGCTCGCTCTTACTCCGTGTCCAGTAAACGGAGTCTTTGTCATCTTTCCCATGAGACAAGATTCACAAGTAGCATAAGATTGATATTCGAACGGATTCAAATATCCTTCTCTATGTAACTTAGTCTACCGTGTTTCATTGACGTGACCTAGTCTACAATGCCATAAGAAAGCCTGATTTATTTCCGGAGACTTTCTTTTAAGTGTGTTCTGGACATTGAAAACTTGAGCTTGATTTAATACGTATATACCGTCATATAATGTACCGGACCAAATCAGAACTTGATTTAGGTGGATGTTTACTACATCGCTTACGAATGTAAAATCATATCCCTCTCTCGAAAGTGAGGACACTGATATGATATTACAAGTCAAACTAGGTACATACAAATAGTTATGTAGAATCAATATCTGCCCACTTGTCAAACCTAGGCGATATTCTCCCACGGATTCAGCGTCCACGCTCATTCCGTTCGCAATTCTGAGAGACAAATTGCCTACCCTAATAACTCTATGGTTTCTCAAAGCATGTAATGAATTACAGATATGAGATCCTGCTCCGGTATCTAGTACCCAGGAAATAGAGTTAATTGACAAACAGTTCTCAATTACAAACACACCCGAGGCAGAAGCCACAACAAGCTTCGAATCCTGGCTACTGGCTTTCAAAGCCCTGCATTCTTTCTGCCAATGCCCTTTTCCATAACAATAGGAACATCCTTCCTTCCCTACACCAAGTCCTGAAACTTTTGCTCTTCCCTTTCCTTCTACTTCACTGACACCGTATATCGGCTTTCTGGAGGTCTTTTTCTTTTCACCCTTTCCTTTCGCCCTGGATGTAGAAGAAGAAGGTCCCCCATTAAGCAGGGCAGGTGTCTTCCTGGTTTCTTTCAGGATGTAAGTAGAGGGTAGGGACTATGGAAATAAGTCAGTACATGACCCGTTTCCCAACGTGGTCTCCAGGTCCGTGAGCTCATCAATATAGCTAGTCATCGTAAGGACGTTGTCCCTTGCAGATGACCCGACAGCCAACCTCGCTTGAAACAATTCGTTCGAGGTCTCATATCTTGTAATACGAGATTGCTCTCTATATAAATCTTTGTTATGGAGGAAGATGGAAACTAAGTCCATCTTCTCGTGCTGCTTCTGGTATACACCATCAACTGAAGCCAACACGAGGCACTTGCTACTCGCACTGTCCTTTTCCCTTGTCTGACGGATATTCATATCCGCGACGGTGGGAACTGGACCTGGGACGGCGGGGGCTTGAGTAGTAATAGGGTGGTCCATCTTGTCATAGGCATGGACATCTGGACTGACCTTTGCCAGTCAAAAAAGTCAGATTCAGTCAACTTGTTATCTAGATGTAACCTAGTCATGGTCACAAGGTCGCTGCAAAGAGAGAGAGAGGGAACACTTTAGCATGATGCTCTTGCAAGTTTAGAGTGGTTTTAGTTTATCTAAACAGGATGGCTCCTACTGTTTCTCGAATCCCTCCTCAAACCAAAAAGGAAGAACTAGTCAGGACTATTCTCACCGTACAATACTTGCTTAACCGTTCAGCCAGGCCGGTGTCGGTACTTCGAGGGAGGTTTTACGACACATTCGCGAAGTTACTTAATTAAATAACCTCTTTTCTCTGGGGGCGTAGCCCCGCTGACACCTTTCTCGACACCTACTTGGTTTATAACATTGATCATTAAGTGACGAATCTCCCGATAAGTAGCGTATACTCACAGTAGGATCGGGACCCAAATATTATCGTGTGATAATGCTGAAGGAATCCTACCAACATTATCAAACTCCAAATGGTATGCAACACTAGCAAGTTTCTTTTTCTTTAGAAACTCCCGATGTGGATTTTTCCCCACGCTCTTATGACCTTGACTAAAGGCCAACAAATCATAAGTCACATGTCAAGTTCTACCCATCATTATCTTGTTAATTTGAACCCACCCGTATATACTCTTGACTAAGGGCCAAACAAAGTAATACGACTGTCCCAAACCAACGCATCTATCTATGCTACATGTGAACAACCCAGCAGCTACCAATCACTATGTCTTGACTAAGGGCCAAACAAACATAGCTTGAATACTACTGACCATTCATATGAAATGACGGAGGGCTACGATTGATTTTGGCGAAACCGTGAACGTAGTGAACTTGATATAACCGAAGGAACCTGATAGCATTTTGAAAGGAGTGGTTAAAGCTCCGCAATTAAAAATTCTGCTCTTTTTAAAATAACCAAGTGGTTTCTTTTAAACTGTTCCAACGATTCAAGTTTGGTTTATTTTCTTTGGATTAATATAATGCGTCCCATCAATTAACCTATCATTGCAGAAAACAACGAAAATACAATGTCCTCGTATGCCATCCGCATTCGCCACTGGGCCCCGTCATTCACCCGTTAGGTTACTTAACTAACGACAGAGCGGGGGCTAGGCTAGCACGGGTGCAAAACATAAGTGACGCCTAATAGATATCATATATAGATATTGTACATTCGTCAGACGCAATAATAGGCATTCCTGATCATAGATGAACATATTGGATTTTCTACGAATCCGCATTCCTTTTGAGCCTGCAAAGAAATACGGATTACAAAATCGTGATGAATAGCCAAAACCCCATCCTAGACCCCTACGGGTACGGAAAACTACCCATCAAGTACCCGAAGTGAAGCGGTCTCCCTCAACGACGTGAGTAGGCCACTAAACACTTCAAAGTATCCGGTAGTTTGTGCACCCTATCTTGGGTCTATCCTAGGAGCAGAAAATAGTAAATGAAATAATACAACGGTGGCTACAATCTCAACCCGGATGTGCCCCGCAAAAGAATATTAAAAAAAATTACAAATTATATTTGAATGAAAGAAACTCTCGTCTCACATCCCCGGCTATCAATTCATGACAATCCAACAAGTCCACATTCACAAACCAGTAAAAACCATTACTGAAATGTGCAACCCCTGCTAACCGACATACTTGCAGTTAGGAGAGGTTTGCAAACACATTAAACACAACACAGATATAATCAAGTTAGCCAAACATCTTAGAATTTCGATCAAGCAAACACAAATGAATCTACTCCAAATAATTCTCTGTGCACCTGAAACCTGAGCAGAAACAAAACATCCCAGAAAACACAACATCAACACAGAAGAATAACTGAGCAAATTTGGGCTGACTCCGAGTCAACTCGGCCTCGGATCCGCGGCGGATCGCTTGGATCGGCGGCGGTTCCGCCGCGCTTTGGTCGAGTCACATTCCCAAATTTATTCACAATTCTTAAAATTCCATGCTTGTATTTTTAAGGGTCCCTGAAAAATTTTTAGACCCCGTTTTAAAATCGGCAGAAACTTGGTTAAAACGTCGTATTTTCGGGTTCGTTTTGCGATCGAATTTCTAACGACTTTGCTAACAAGTTATTTATGGTTTAGCGAGGCTCTGATACCATAGTAAGTCGACGTTAGATACCCCACATGTTGCGGGGAGACGGAATAGGTAAAACAATCATTTTGTTTAAACTAACATCGACTAACTTTACGGATCTTTGCTAAACCCTAACTAACAACTATATAGAAGTGATTAGCTACTATGATAGATGATTATACCTAATGAATCAATTCCATCTTGTTCTTGTTGATCACTTCATCGTCGGCCTCCTCGATGTGATAGAAGATCCACCCAAGAGCTACTTCTCCAAGCTTTAACCTCTCACTTGAGGTAACTAGGTGACTGTGAGTGCTAATCAAAGCAACCTAGAGGATATAGAAAAGGATTAGGGATCTATTAGTCTTGCTAACCCTTGGATCTCAACACATGAGAGGTTGGGGTTAGTTCTTTGAAGAGAGAGCTTGAGGAGTGAGAAGGTGTGAGTGAGAAATGATAATGAATTATATCTCATTTGTGAATATATGAAGCATGATAATTATTAAATGAATAACATATGTTAATATCAACCATGCTTCATTTACTCATTATGTGTGAATAATCTCATGAGTCATTAAGTAATAAATGCTTCATTAACTCATTTGGATGAATCACACCATGAGTCACTAATCCATTTAATGCAAATTCCAACTAAGCTCTCCACCTCATCTTTCTTCTAGATGCTTCTCGACAAATTATAAGAATGCCCCTCCTATCCGTGAAAACACGGAAATACTGAGACTGTATAAATCTAATAATCCAATACTAGAATCTGGCTTAAACTAAAGTCCGCTAGTAAAAACTGTCCGAACATCATACGTGCATAAAAACACGTATGTGTCCGAAACCTGTCGTAAAACCATACGACATCTATATCATTTCACCTAAAGCAGGGAAACTCTCTGTGTGGGACTCTAAAGACTCGACACTACGCTGGCAGTGGGTTTAACCACAGACCGCAAGCGGCACTAGCTATACGTAACGGTCCCCAGGTAGATGTCGATAAGATGGCCGATGAGGAAACCCATCCGAACTCCTACTGAGCCTGATGTGACAATCTCGGTACAGTCCGGTCTGTTCGTCTAAGACTATTGCATATCAATCCTAGGGGGCGGCAAGCGTCAGTCCCCTATAAGGCGGTATAAGTCGTGTCGGAGCGAAGCCCATTACACCTTGAGATGCTACTGGAAATCCTACCAGTAAATCTCGTTCGCCCTGGCCAGGGACTTTGCGTAATGGCTCTCCAAACACAGAACGATATCAACTCCCAATACCGGGAGAGACGAATCCTATCTAACCGCCACTGCCTCCAAGTGCTTCGGGACTGCACCAAACTGCTACCTGTTTGCACGACTCCTTTGAGCCGTGGTGGGGTAGCAATCTAAGAACAGTGGGAACACACTCAAGACGAAGCAACAATGTCAAGTCTGTGGACTATGCTTTACTCATGTCACCTGGGAACTGTTAACTGACGACGGGTATAATACCAACCAACAGTTCCCTGCGAGTTATGTTCGGTGTACACGTAACCCAACGAGCACCTATATACTATCTCCAGTACAACGTACTAATGGCTGTGGGACAGACCATTTCCCCTGCTGGGATGAGAAGCGTACACACTAGTCTACTCCGGAGTATCGATGCCCTGTCTTGATAATCCTATGACTAGGGACCTGTAAAAGTATGTGCTTGTAGACTACCCAGCCCCCACTAGTGTGACTGCCATCACAACGCTGGTAATCAAGCAAAGATCCAAAGGGCTCTACTAATATGTATAGGCAATATGTTAAAAGAAACACATGCACACATTAAAGTAGAAACAAACCAAGTAGCATACTACCATTTTTTAGCAAGACTGTTAATACAACTGTGAATATCCCAAGCTTCCATTAAGTAATATACAAACTAGTATGATACAATAATGGCCTCTAGAGCATAATCACTAACAGCCGAAGCATAGGGTATCCCTTGCACGCGAGCTCTCTCCAAATCAGTCTTGGTAGACTTCTTTTTGGAGAGAGTGATCCATGAGTAAGTGGGCGAACCGGCACGCTTAGAATCCGCCATACTAAACCCCTTTAGTATGGTATTAATGTACCCGGATTTGGAACACTCCCAACATCCACTTAGATCTATCACCATAGATCATAATCAAAAGTTGTAATAGGTATCATCCAGATCTTATATTGAGAATCCTCATGATAAGAGGAGCTTGACCGAGTGTAGCATAGGAAATCCTTTCCTATCAAGAGTATGTCATCTATGTATAATACGTAGAAGACAACCTTACTCTCTACAACCTTCTTGTATATACAAGGTTCATCTACCATTTTGATGAAGTCAAATTCTTTGACTGCCACATCAAAACAGATGTTCCATCTTCGCGATTTGCGTATTGATCCTGATGGACTTAAGCATAGCTTTGAAAGTCTTAACTTTTCCATATATACCAATGATCTTCTCAAGATCCATTTGCTCCCAATGGGTTTTACCCCTTCAGGTGGAACATGCAAAGTCATATTTTGTAGGTGTACATGGATTCCATCTTTGATCACATAGCATCCAGCCTTTACTCATAGTCCCCACTCGTGATGGCCTTCCTGAACCTAGTTGGGCCATCATCTACCATGATGCAATCCTTGCTCCCACTATCACCGAGAAGACCGTAGTATCTCTCAAGTGGAAGAGGAACCTTACCAGATTCGCGGAGAGGCTGAAGTTCGTTGGAGACTATTGAATCCTTTGGTTTTACCAAATCATCAGCTGTAAGTTTGTCTAGCTGGAACTCCTACCAGTTCTACCTCATGACCATTAATTTCTTCATAAGAAATTCCTTTTCTAGAAAGGTGGCATGCTGAGAAACAAAAGACCTTTTGCTCCTCAGAGTGGTAAAAGATAATCCCTCGCAAATGTTTGGGATATCCAACAAACTTATACAGATCTGACTTTGCCTCGAGATTGTCCGTATTCTACTTTTCAACATAGGCCCGACAACCCCATATCTTAACTCGTTTAAGACATGGACTCTTCCCATACCATATCTCATATGGAGTGGTAGGCACTGATTTGGATGGAACCCCATTCAATAGGTATGCAGCTTCTCAAGTGCATAACTCCAAAAGAAAATAGGTAACTCAGCAGTACTCATTATAGAGCGCACCATATCTCATAGGGCGCGATACCTCTGTAGGGTTCCTAGGCACGCTAATGAAGTCTCAGAAGGCATCAACCATGCCAATTTCAAATTTTACGGGTGCCGAGAAACCCTAATACGGATCGTTGACTAGAAGTTTAGGCGAAATACGAATCTAGTTAACAACTTAACTAAAGGAGAGAGGCTACAACCTTTGTAGATCCGGTTCTCCACTTCTTTAGCTCCAAGTAGGTGTCCTCTCGCTGTCCATCTCGAATCCCGGACTCAATCGTCGGCTTGATCGGAGAAATAGGCGGACTAGGTCGTCGGCTTCGTGCCGAAGATGATCTACGTCGAGGCATCACAAGTTCAAGCTCCGACTTCACAAATTTGTGAAACTTGTCAAGAAAACACCCAAAACAACTTGGCAAGAGGTAGAGGGTGAAGAAATAGGAGGTGGGTTCACTTTAGAATTTGATTTCTCACTTTAGAACTCAAGTTGCCATTGATGGCATCAAGCTTTCTTTCTTGAAGAAGAAGATCAAGAAGAAGGAAATATTATGATAAGTTAATCTAAAATGTAAAAGAAATGAATACTTATCATAATAGGAACCATGGTTAGGTGTAGAGAATTGACCAAGGTTAGAAGAGTGGTTAGGGTTAAGCATGAAGACAAATTGGTCACTTTGGTCAAAGCTTCATGAAGCTTCACAAAGGTTCAAGAATAAAAGCAACCATTTTGTATTCTTATCCCATTATTTTTCCAAAATCAATAAATAAAAGAATGGATAATTAAAACCCTAATCACTTTCTTAACCTAGGTTTAATTCTTTACACTTAACCAAATGAGCAAGCATCATCAAACATGATACAAAGATGTGCACAAAAGTATATCACATATACAACTTGCACATCAAGTGAGAAAATCCATTTAAAGTGAACCAATACTAGTTAATGCAAAGTAATATATCATATATATAATTATACATTAAATCATTAAATCAACACTTGATTTAACGATCCGGTCATATCGCATATAACCGACTAGTGTACAATGTATCGATT
This sequence comes from Agapanthus africanus, assembly GCA_030015575.1. Classification (NCBI taxonomy): domain Eukaryota; kingdom Viridiplantae; phylum Streptophyta; class Magnoliopsida; order Asparagales; family Amaryllidaceae; genus Agapanthus; species Agapanthus africanus. The sequence continues at coordinate 256,033,674 of JASDDO010000012.1, read as the reverse complement.
TATCGAATCAATGATTCGATAACTAGGTTATATCGAATATAACCAATCGATACATTCATCCCGAGAATGGAATACGGTATCACATACACGCATTATTCTTGGTCCTGCACATATCTCATATGCGCTCCTATTTCGTTTCGCTTGAGCCAGGAAACCTCTGTGTAGGACTCTAAAGACTCGTCAATACGCCGGTAGCAGATGATGATCATATCAAGCACCCACAAGCCGCAAGCGGTCTGCTAAACGTAACGGCCATCCGGGTATTGAGCGATCAGAAGATCGACGAGCTAGCCCGCTCACACTCCTGTGAATCCAACCAGTAACACTTACCATACAGTCCGGTTTGTTCGTCTGATATGTCGCATATCAAGTCTAGGGGTGGTAAACGTCAGACCCCAATAACCGATAAGTCGTGCCGATGTGAGGCTCATAACGGGTCGAGAAACTACTGGTAACACTTACCAGCAAATCTCTGATCAGCCCTGGCCAGGGACTTCCCTGTTACGGCCAATCGAGCACAGCGCAACATCAACACCCAAAACCGAGAGAGACGAAACCCCTCCTATCGCTCATTGCCTCCATGTGAATCGGGACTGTGCCCAAAGACCACCGTTTTGCACGCCCTTATGGACGTGGTAAGGTGGAGATCAAAGCACAGTGGGAATCACACAAGACTCTATGACGATCTCGGGTCTACAGACTAACCTGTACAAGTGTCACCTAAGAACTGCCATCTGACGTGAGGTATAATACCATCTGTGAGTTCTCGGCTGTAAGTCTACGCTAGCGCCCCGGCAGTCTACAGACGCCAAATGAGGAACAAAAAACTTTTAACTGGCGCTATCGTATACTTTAACCCGGATCTGCCATTATTGCTAAACTAACAAACTGTAAAGAGTGTAGAAAGGTTATACCGAACGATCCGAGTCCTTCGTTCTTCAACCATCATTCCACGCTCCGTTGCGGCTGCTCCGATCTCGTCGATCTCCGATATCCTCGTCGAGGTGGCACCACGTCGACGATTCTTTAAACGGGCTCCCGCCTCTGACTCGAGGCAACTCGATCGTCAAGTTTGCTAAAAGAGACGACCAAGAATGATGTAGAGAATGAGTAGATGACTTTGTCTCACTTCGTCCAAGTCCGTGGACGATCGGTAAATGAAGTTGCCGAGGGAATCGGGTGATGGAATGAAAGAGGCTATGAAATTTCCATGCACCACAAAAACTATCATAATCTTTTCTACTACTCAAAAACCAAGTCAATGAGAGAGAGGAAGGGGCCGGCCACTTTATATGCAAGAGGGAGGTGACCGTAGGAGAAAGAGGGTGACTATATGAACAAATATCATGAAGAAATATCCTTAAGTAAACAAAACCTCATTAATGCAAATGGTGATTCATTAACCTAGTCACCATTGCATTAATGGCTCCATTAAAAGCACTAACGACTCACTAGCCTCATCACCACTTCTAGAAGCTTCTAGAATGATGACTCACCTCAACTGAAGAAAAAGATAAATCCGTCTTTAACCGAATGTTAAAAGACGGCTGATAGAAAACTGGAAACTGGCAACTTCCAAAAGTGATCCTGAAAACGACTTTCAGGATAACCCCGAAAACTGTAATAAATATACCCGCATTTGTATTACGACCGAATACAAATGCAACTGAGACAAAAAATATTATACCTTCTCAATATAATACTCGGATCCGGCTTTAAACCAAAGCCGACCAGTATTATTTGCCCGAAAAAATAACACGTGCGTAAACGCACGTGCATTTTCCGAACCCTGCCATAAAACCATACGGCCTCTACAACGTTTCGCCCGAACTTGGGAAACTGTCTGTGGGGGACTCTAATGACTCGTCAGTACCCTGGCAGTGGGTTTTAACCACAAACCGTCAGCGGCACTAGCAATGTGTAACGGCTGCCCATGGACTGACCTCAAGGGATTGCCGATGAGCGCACTCATCCGGGAAAACCCTACTGAACCTAACAGTGACAATCTATATACAGTCCGGTCCGTTCGTCTATGAGTATCGCATATCTGCCTAGGGGGCTAGTAACGTCAGACCCCCAAATAGCAGTATAAGTCGTGTCGGAGTGAAGGCCCAATCACACCCTGAGATACTACTAGAGTACCTACCAGTAAATCTCCTGCCATGGCCATGGACTTTGTGTAATGGCTCTCCTAGACACAGTACGACCTCGCCCCCAATACCGGGAGAGACGAATCCCCTGCCGATCCGCTCACGTGCCTCCATATGGCTCGGGACTGTACCCAAAAACTACCTGTTTGTACGACTCCTTTGAGCCGTGGTAGGGTAGAAATCAAAGCACAGTAGGAACTCACACGAGACAAATGACGACCTCAGGTCGATGAACTAACCTGTACACATGTCACCAGGGAACTGCTATCTGACGATAGATATAATACTAACTAGCAGATTCCCGGCAAGTCCTGTCCGGTGTACTCATAACCCAATGAGCACCTGTATACATCTTAGGTGATCCAACTGACACCAGTGGCTTGTGAGACCGGCCACCGCCCCTCGTCGGGGTCTCGACTGTACACACTAGTCTACTCCGGAGTATCGATGCCCCTGTCTCGAAACTCCCACGGACTATGGACCACAATTAAGGATATGCGTATAAAACCACCCAACTCTCACGTATATGATCGCCATCATACTGTTGGTGGTAAAGCAAGATCCTAAGGGCTCTATCAAAGTGTAACATGTAATCAGTCACCTGATCATGTACACGACTGATAAAGGCAAAACCAGATAGCATACTATCATCTTGAGTAAGACTGTTCTACCGGTATAGGTCCCTCCGCAATCATTGCAATCACGTACCTGTGATCCAATAATTGACTATGAGGGCACTATCTCCAACAATCTCCCACTTGCACTCAAGGCTAATTATTGCGATGTCGACTACTCACAGCCCGTGTGAAACCGAACATCCAACTCCTCTACTAATCAGTATCACAAAGCCCGTTTGTAAAACTATTGTGTTTTGAGAAATAGCCTTAGTGAGTGGATCCGCCTAGAAGTTTCTTTCTATATCTCTCTTAATCTCAAGTTCGTGGAGAAAGCCATCTCCCGAATTGAGTAATACCTGTCTTAGAATGTGTCTGGATATCTGATGGGGACCTAGTTCATAAATGAACTCCAAATCCAAACTTCTTAGACTGTATCGATCACTGAACCTAATCAGTATCCAGCACCATGCCACCCACAGTATCCTCTTGGACCACCTGTCCACAATACTGTCCCTATTCGTCAGAGGGAAAAACTATAACTCTGACAATCACTCTGTCAACCATGTCACCTTTGAAGCCTGGAATGATAACCGTCTCCCGAAAGAGGCTGCCGTCATCAAATCCGTAGAACATGTACTTATGTTCTAAAACCTCTTCCTTATGTTTCTCCAGGATTGGATTAATACAAACTTATTGCATCTAGTGCAAAAAACAACATCTGGTGTGGTACTTGACATCTCATGATTGACTCAATTGCCTAAGCAAGTGATCTGCCAATCATGCACATCCCTCTCCCCTTTAGTCTATACGACACCTTTAGAGAGGGTGACTCCATCACCTGCAGGTACACCACCATGCTAGGGGTCATCTATTCTAAAAACCATTAGAATACTGTCAAAGTACCCACATTGGGAAACTACCCAAATCCAGATCTAAAACCATAGATCTAGAAACCAGAATGTCAAATATTATATCCATATCCTGTCTGGAGAAACAACTGTGTGACGACCACAGTACAACCGATCGTAGTATAGGAATTTTACTTCTTACTCTGTGTTTGTCATCCAGATACCATGACATCACACCCTACTACCTTCTTAACAGATCCATCCCCTATCCTGATTGAAGTCAAACCCATGACTGTCACATCAAAATTAGATGATCTATCTCCGCTATTACTGCTCAAGTCTATAAATAGATATAAGCATCTTGCCCACTATGCTTCCGCTGCTCCCACTGACTACGACAACCCTCCTACCGGGTCTCATATCCTGGAACAACAGTAGTGTCAAGTCTTGGTAGATAAGAACCTCCCTGTCACCGTCTCTGAGGCTACTGAAGTACCTCTTGGGCGTCTGAGGTTACCTACCATACCTGCGGAGTGGCTATTGGAATGTCAAACCTGATTGAATGTATAGGTCCTATTAAATTTTCCGTAATCGTTCGCGGTTCTGGAATCACTTCCAGTTCTACCATACTCCCACTACTGTTTTCTGAAAAAGATCCATTTTACTAAAACTGTGGCGGGTCAAGAACAATATCATTATTGATCTTCCAAATGGTAGAATATCAACCCTCGTCATAGCCAGGGTCAACCCACAAACAGCCACTACAGAAACGTGCCCTGAGTTATCCAGAGTCTGGTTTTAAGCATAAGCTGGACAACTCCCCGTGCCTCAATATCTTTTAAGGTACGAACTATTCTATATCCAATATAGAAACTTTGGCACTAATTTAATTGGAACCAGATTCAAATCATGCAGCTGTCTCCAGTGCATATCAACTTAATGGAAAGAGGCTAATCAGCATTACTCAACTTAGGAATCCATCCAATTATGAGCAACCAGAAAGAGAAACACGTTTCTCAAAACCATCACTATCATCTGAATACCAATCACAAGAATCTACATCTTCGATCTCTTTGAAGAATCCCGATACTTGTGATACCTGGTTCTCTACTTTATTCTTATACCCACAACTTCTCAAAACTTAGACCTTGTATTTCTACGAAACACTCGTCTAAATAATAGAGAAGTTATAAGTAAACAGAACAAAGTACGAGGACCTACCCCTTTGTCCTGATAGACACTGGACAACATACAATACTCTGTATAAGTCCGCTGAGTTAAACAACTCAAAACCTGTGCGTCGTAGGTTGAAAACTGTACCCTGGTGATTTCCTCAAATATCACCAATTACAACGAATTCCGATATAATGAGGATGATCACCTAATTCCCAATATCTTACTCCCACACATCATCTGTAAAACCATACAGATATGAGAATGAAACCTGGTAAATACATACCCTTGGAGTAAGTGTCTAATCGGGAAAAACAGTTTTTCTTTAACAATGCACTGAAACATGAAAATGTTTCGTAGGGGTATCCTGGTATTCATAGTAATGCCTCTTCCATAATCCAATTCATGACTTCAACCGTATATTTTATTGCCATCTCTCCAAATCCCTTTATTTGTCTTTAGTCGTTACCTTCTGTACACCATCGTTAGGCTAACTGGTTTTCTTCCTTCCCTACCGTTCGGCACCAGCCTATGGTTTGGAAGAAGACTATCCAGTAAGCATAATAGGTGTACCCTCCTAAACCAAGGAGTACTCGCATCTCGAGAGAAGGTGATGATAAAAGACAACTGAATAATACCTTATTCTTTTAAAGGTGAAATAGGAGTGGCGATGAAGTACGCGGTTTTGGTCGTGAATGATATCATTCGCAATTTACTTTGCCCTCTTTCTAATCCCTTTATTTTGTCTTTACATATTACCTTCTGCACACCCTACTTAGGCTAATTGGTTTTCTTCATTCCCTACCTTTCGGCACCAGCCTATGGTTTGGAATAAGACTATCCAATAAGCGTAATAGGTGTACTCTCCTAAACCAAGGAGCTCTCGCAACCTGAGAGAAGGTGATAATAAAAGACAACTGAATAAACCAATTCTATTTCTCCTGAACCTGGATCCATCCTCGAAGAAGTCCCTTCGAGTTCATATATAACCATACGATGGATCTATCCAATGGAAGTGGATATCCGTAGTAATACGGGTGTTCTGAGAAATTCAAAGGGTAAAAGAAGGAGTGGCAATGACTTATGCAACATAGACAATCCAAAAGCCAGTATTTTAAGAAGGTTCGGTCAACCTGGTCACTGAGTCATAGTCTAGGGTCGGTCAAAGGTCGCTGCCAAAGAGAGATAGAAAAGAAACACTCTTCATGCACTCTAACCTAGATCAGAATGGTCATCACTTTATCTAATCCGGAAACCTCCCACTGTCCTGTCAAATTCTCCTCCAAACCTAAAGAAGAATCAATCGGGATCACCCGAAGAGTAAACCAACTCATCAGTGGGAATCGGGATCCAACTCTCATCGCATGATAACGTGATGGAATGCATCCACGTTACTCATACTCCAGAAGGTATGTGCATACTTGGCAAGTTTCAGTTTCTTTAGAAACTCCCGATATGATTTTTGCCCCATGCTCTTATAACCTTGGCGTTGGTCAAAATGTCATAAGTCACATGCCAAGTTCTACCCGTCACTATCTTGTCAATTTGAACCCACCCGCACATGCCCTTGACGTTGGCCAAAATGGCAGAACGACTGTCCCAAACTAACTCATCTATCTATGCAACAATTGAATACCCAGAATCTACCAAACACTATGCCTTGGCGTTGGTCAAAATACATAGCTTGAATACTACTGAATACCCAAAAGAAGTGACGGAGGGCTATGGCTGGTTTTTGGCGAAAAACCTTTAACGTAGTGAACATGATATCGCTGAAGGAACCTGATAGCTTTTTAAAATATAGTGGCGAAAACTTTTTGCTAAAGAGGTCATTCCCGGCAAAGGGATCTCGGCTCTTTCCTCATGGAATGAGGTGCAGGATATTCCACTGAATACCACTATGCAAAGCAACTTGTAATCGACTATAGTGCAGTTATTACCCCGACGCAAACTTCTGTCCAAGGGGTCAGTCCCGGTGAAGGGATATCGGCCCTTGCCCCGTCGAATGAGGTGCAGGATATTCCACTGAATACCGCTATGCATAACAAAAGGAAACATCTTTGTAATAACACCTTTTTAAAATTGTTCCAACAACTCAAACAGGTTTGTTTTACTTTGCATTGATCAGAATCAACGCAGTCCCATCATTAATCACACCAGAAAAGAACGAAAATAAAATGTTCGTATATGCCATCCGCATTCGTCACTGGGTCCCGTCATCACCCGTTAGGTTACTTAACTAACGACAGAGCGGGGACTGGACTAGCGCGGGTGTAAAACATATACAACATCTAATAGTATATAAACCAATATACAATAATCGCTCCAGGCGTGATAATATGCAACATTACAGAAAAGTAATAAGCATCACAGAACAATACAGATAATCTGGGATCCCCGGGTTTCACAGAGCCGCTGCTGAAACCCGACGTTCCCCTGTCGTGTGGATAGCCTGTGCAATGAAACCTAGACCCCTACGGGTGCGGCAAGTTACCCACCAAAACCTGAAGCGAGGCAGCCCCCTACAGCATAGTGAATGGACCACCCAGCACTCCACGGAATCCGGTAATCTTGGGCACCCCTCCTTGGGTCAACCTGTACCCCCTACGAGTGCGGCGAATAGTCTGCCAATTCTAGAGTGGGACCCCTCTGCCTCTCAAAGCCATGAGATGCAGACCCGTTGCCCCCAAGAACCCGGCTATCCGTGCACTCCGTCGCGGGGCAAAACCTAGTACAGAAATGAAAATAGTACAATAAGTACATCGACCGCAACCTGGTCGTACCCCAAAAGAATATTATACAACAGGCAGTGACGGCAGTCCACAAGTTGGACGCTCGCCCCGCAATATCAAATGTACAAATAAACTCAAACTGTACTACCATTGCACACTGCTATCCACCACGACAAATCCGCAACATCACAGCACAACACAGAACATCAACGCGAATGTCACGTTCGCAAACCCGTCTAAAAGAACTATAACAATCAGACGCGGTTTACCGATCAAATGACATTCCCGGTCGGAGATATAATGTAAGCACTGTAAACTAACATGTTTAAATTTCGATCGATCAAATATCAAGAAGTGGGCCCCACGACTTACTGGTGAACAGTAACAAAACCTGGGCCAAAAAGATATATACCAAAAATCCCAAAATCCATCAGAGAACCCACTGTACAAATTTAGGAGCATGAGCTCACCAAGTGGCCGCGGATGCGCGGCCAAACCATGGGTTTGGCCACGTTTCCGCGGCGGCTTGGAGGAATCACGAGCCCAAATTTTGTCGTGGTTCTTAGAAAAGCCTGCACATATTTTTAAGACATGTAGAATTAATTTTTGAGACCATTTAAAAACAACAGAAACTGTCGAGCTAGGATTTTGCAATTTTCGATTTCCGGTTCGATCGATGTTTTAAACGCGTTAGCACAAGATAGCATAGCAAAATGGTGAGGCTCTGATACCACTGTAAGTCTACGCTAGCGCCCCGGCAGTCTACAGACGCCAAATGCGGAACAAAAAACTTTTAACTGGCGCTATCGTATACTTTAACCCGGATCTGCCATTATTGCTAAACTAACAAACTGTAAAGAGTGTAGAAAGGTTATACCGAACGATCCGAGTCCTACGTTCTTCAACCATCATTCCACGCTCCGTTGCGGCTGCTCCAATCTAGTCGATCTCCGATATCCTCGTCGAGGTGGCACCACGTCGACGATTCTTTAAACGGGCTCCCGCCTCTGACTCGAGGCAACTCGATCGTCAAGTTTGCTAAAAGAGACGACTAAAAATGATGTATAGAATGAGTAGATGACTTTGTCTCACTTCGTCCAAGTCCGTGGACGATCGGTAAATGAAGTTGCCGAGGGAATCGGGTGATGGAATGAAAGAGGCTATGAAATTTCCATGCACCACAAAAACTATCATAATCTTTTCTACTACTCAAAAACCAAGTCAATGAGAGAGAGGAAGGGGTCGGCCACTTTATATGCAAGAGGGAGGTGACCGTAGGAGAAAGAGGGTGACTATATGAACAAATATCATGAAGAAATATCCTTAAGTAAACAAAACCTCATTAATGCAAATGGTGATTCATTAACCTAGTCACCATTGCATTAATGGCTCCATTAAAGCACTAATGACTCACTAGCCTCATCACCACTTCTAGAAGCTTCTAGAATGATGACTCACCTCAACTGAAGAAAAGATAAATCCGTCTTTAACCGAATGTTAAAAGACGGCTGATAGAAAACTGGAAACTGGCAACTTCTAAAAGTGATCCTGAAACGACTTTCAGGATAACCCCGAAACTGTATAAATATACCCGCATTTGTATTACGACGGAATACAAATGCAACTGAGACAAAGATATTATACCTACTCAATATAATACTCGGATCCGGCTTAAACCAAAGCCGACCAGTATTATCTGCCCGAAAAATAACACGTGCGTAAACGCACGTGCATTTTCCGAACCCTGCCATAAAACCATACGGCCTCTACAACGTTTCGCCCGAACTTGGGAAACTGTCTGTGGGGGACTCTAATGACTCGTCAGTACCCTGGCAGTGGGTTTTACCACAAACCGTCAGCGGCACTAGCAATGCGTAACGGCTGCCCATGGACTGACCTCAAGGGATGCCGATGAGCGCACTCATCCGGAAAACCCTACTGAGCCTAACAGTGACAATGTATATACAGTCCGGTCCGTTCGTCTATGAGTATCGCATATCTGCCTAGGGGGCTAGTAACGTCAGACCCCCAATAGCAGTATAAGTCGTGTCGGAGTGAAGCCCAATCACACCCTGAGATACTACTGGAGTACCTACCAGTAAATCTCCTGCCATGGCCATGGACTTTGTGTAATGGCTCTCCTAGACACAGTACGACCTCGCCCCCAATACCGGGAGAGACGAATCCCCTGCCGATCCGCTCACGTGCCTCCATATGGCTCGGGACTGTACCCAAAAACTAACTGTTTGCACGACTCCTTTGAGCTGTGGTAGGGTAGAAATCAAAGCACAGTGGGAACTCACACGAGACAAATGACGACCTCAGGTCGATGAACTAACCTGTACACATGTCACCAGGGAACTGCTATCTGACGATAGATATAATACTAACTAGCAGATTCCCGGCGAGTCCTGTCCGGTGTACTCATAACCCAATGAGCACCTGTATACATCTTAGGTGATCCAACTGACACCAGTGGCTTGTGAGACCGGCCACCGCCCCTCGTCGGGGTCTCGACTGTACACACTAGTCTACTCCGGAGTATCGATGCCCTGTCTCGAAACTCCCACGACTAGGGACCACAATTAAGGATATGCATATAAACCACCCAACTCTCACGTATATGATCGCCATCATACTGTTGGTGGTAAAGCAAGATCCTAAGGGCTCTATCAAAGTGTAACATGTAATCAGTCACCTGATCATGTACACGACTGATAAAGGCAAACCAGATAGCATACTATCATCTTGAGTAAGACTGTCCTACCGGTATAGGTCCTCCGCAATCATTGCAATCACGTACCTGTGATCCAATAATTGACTATGAGGGCACTATCTCCAACATCGGCGAGTCCGTCCAGTATACCCAGTCTCCACTGAGCACCCGTATACCATCTCTGATGTCAAACACCAGTGGATATGGGATCATCCATCGCCCATCTCATAGGTCGAGAAGCATATACGCTAGTCTACACTGGCATATCGATGTCCCGTCTCGATACACGCACGACTAGGGACCTTGAAGGATGTACTTATGGACTACCATGTCCCCACTAGTATGATCTGCATCATAGTCCAGGCAGTCAAGTACACATCCTAAGAGCTTTACCAACATGTAACTAAAAGACAGTTTAAAGAGACTAGTGTACATGTTAATATAAAGAGCAACCATATAGCATACTATCATGTCGAGCAAGATAGTCATCTCTATATATGTCCAAGCATCCAATATAATATACATCATCTGTACAATACTGGCCTCTAGGGCATACATACAACTAACAACCTCCGCCCCGATACACCATTGTGTTGTGGTGTACTCGAAGGAGTAAGGTGAGAGAGAATCACATTCTCCTTTTAGAAACTCCAGGAACTCCATGCGCAAGTATTCTCTTCTCCGATCGCATCGAAGGACTTAATACATCTACCCGTCTGGTTCTTCAACTTCAAGCTTATATTCCTTGAATTTCTCAAAAGTTTCAGACTTGTGTTTCAACAGGAACATATGTCCGAATCCTGAGAGATGATCAGTGAATATAACGAAGTACGAAGAACCAAGCCTGGCATTTGTAGACATAGGAGCGTATACATCATCATGTATCTGTCCCAAGAGTTCAGTAACTCTTTCTCTGTTTCAAGTAAGCGGAGTATTGGTCACTTTACCTTTGTGACAAGACTAGAAAGTATCATAAGATAAAAATTCGAACAGATTCTTATATTCATCTTTATGTAACTTAGCTGGTCGTGTCACATTGATATGACCTAGTCTATAATGCCACAAGAAGGATTCGTTCATTTCTGAATTACTCCTCTTGTGTGTGTTCGGTATACTTTGAACTGTGGTTTGATTTAGAATGTGTATGCTATTATATAACGTGCCTGATCAAATCAACTCTTGAGTCAGGAAAATGTTCACAACATTATTCTTCAATACATAATTTTATTTTTCTTTAACTTAATAATGAAACCGATATAATGTTGTATATCAGGTTCGGTATGTAATAACATCCGTTCAGAATCAATGCATTAATATAAGGTGATATCTGCCAACTGACTTGGCTGCAACAATTGCACCATTCTCTAACTCTTAGAGATATATCACCCATTCTCAGTTTTCTACTTGTCTGTAGCCCACGTAACAGATTACATTAGTGGGATCCTAATCCGGTATCTCATACCTAGGACGTAGAGGATACTGAGAAACAGTTCTTGGTAATGAACACAGCCGAAGAATATGCATCAACATGCTTAATCCTCGATTGGGTGGCATGGGAATCCGGATATTCCTCTATTTCCTGCTCGGACTTATAACAGTTATAAGATAGAGCGGAACCAACGTTCCCCAGCTCAGTATAATAAGCAGGTTCGGTCAATGCATCCATATTATTATCTTGATTAAGGCATGACATGGTTGCTACCAGGAGAGAGAGAAGAAAACACTCTGCGTGCGCTCTTTGTAAGATAAGATTGGTTATTAATTTATCTAATCAGGATGGCTCCCACTGTTTTTATCAAATCTTCCTTCAAACCTTAAAAGGTAAGACTAGCTGGAATTAATTACACCTAACAAGTTCGCCAATCTTTTGGCCAGGCCAGTGTCGGTACTTTGAGGGAGGTTCCCCGTGCTTTAGCACAGACCTAAATAAAATAAACCTCGTTTTCCCAAGGGCGTAACCCCGTTAACACCTTTCTAGACACCTACTTGATTGGCTAATTGTGATCTGTAAAACTCTCCCTCGAGTAACTCTTACTTGCAGTGGGTATCAGGATCCAACTATCTCATAGAAGATATGCAATCTCAATGCAAATTTCAACACTTGAAATTCCCGATAATACTCTGCCCCTAGCGTCCTATGACCTTGACGAAAGCCAACAAACCATAGTCCACTGGTCAAGTTCAACCCGTACATTTCATGATTGAATTAAACCCACCCGCACGACCCTTGACGAAAGCCAAAAAAGTCGTACGACTACCTTAGTCCAATCGCATCATATGCTTAAGCAGATAAGCACTAATCAGCTACCGCACACTACGCCTTGACGAAAGCTAACAAACGTAGCACGAATACTAAATACTACTTATCTGAAATGTCGGAGGGCTACGACAGGTTTTTCAGAAAACCTTTTGCGTAATGAACTTGATATCGTTGTAGAATCGAGTGATTTTGAAAAGAAGTGTTTTTTAGGCTTTTACTAGTTTTGCTAAAGAGGTCACTCCCGGTGAAGGGATCTCGACTCTTTCTTTATCAAAGAAGGTGCAGGATATTTCATAAATACCACTATGCAAAGCAAAAAACTATAGAAGCAATCAAAAGACAAACCGAGTGGGTTGTAGCATCTTCCAATTTCGCTAAAGAGGTCACTCCCGGTGAAGGGATCTCGGCTCTTTCCTTATCGAATAAGGTGCTGGATATTCTACAAGGAATACCGCTACGCAAAGCAAAAACTAGAGCTACCAGTTTTTAAAACATCTTTAGGTTTCTTTTTCTTTCACTAATCTCATTAATGAAGTCCCATTAATTATGCTTCCCAAGCATCACATATGAAACGAAAGTAGCAATATTAATTATATCTCATATATATAATATAGGCATTCGTCTCAGAACATATCAAGTGATCACATCATAAAATACCAGCAGCAGAAGAATCATATATGAAATATTGGATATACTAGGAATTCTGTATTTTAAATTAAGCCAAATAAAAAACGCGGATTCCACGGTCGCGATGAATAGCCAAACCCACATCCTTAGACCCCTACGAGAGTGGCAAGCAACCCTCCCAATTCTAGAGTTAGGAGACCCAGTCTCGACTCTTCGAGATAGTCTCCCACTGGACCCTAAAACTCGGTTACTTGTGCTCTCCTCCTTGGGTCTATCATAATGTGGAAAAGTAAATAATATACATCAATGGTGACATCATCCTCAATCCAGAAGTGCCACAATAAAAGAATATTACATACAAGCTTTTACATGAATGAAAATGAAAAACTCTCATCTCACATAAAAACCCCTGGCTATTCAAAACACGGCGATCCAATATAACATATCACATCAACACATAACATCACATGTTATCAACGTAAGTAAATATGTGTATCCCAATTGTCGTTTGTTAGTTATATGTATGTCCTATAGGCCATTACTATACATACGATGTATATTGTAGTGGAAGCTTGGACATATATAGGGAGGACTTTCTTGCTCGACAAGATAGTATGCTATCTGCTTACACTTTATCTTAACATGTACTCTGATTGTCTTTATGTTACATGTTGATAAAGCCATTAGGATGAGTACTTGACTACCAGGACTATGATGCGGATCATACTACTGAGGACAGTGTAGTCGCCAAGTACATCTTTCAAATGTTCCTAGTCGTGGGAGTACCGAGACAGGGCATCGATACTCCAGAGTAGACTAGCGTATGCGCTTCTTGACCCATATGATGGGCGATGGATGATCTCATATACATTGGTGTTTGACATCAGAGAAGGTATACGGGTGCTCAGTGGAGACTGGGTACACTGGACGGACTCGCCGAGAACTCCCAGATGGTATTATACCTCACGTCATATGGCAGTTCTCTGGTGACACTGGTACAGGTTAGTCTGTAGACCCGAGATAGTCATAGTGTCTTGTGTGATTCTTACTGTACTTTGATTTCCATCATACCACGTCCAAGAAGGCATGCAAAAAGGTGGCTTTTAAGTACAGTCCCGAATCACATGGAGGCAATAAGCGATAGGAGGAGATTCGTCTATCCCGGTATAGGGAGTTGATGTTGCGCTGTGTTCGATTTGCTATAACTGGAAATCCCTGGCCTGGGTTGCTGAGATTTACTGGTAAGTGTTATCAGTAGTTTCTCGAACTGTTATATACCTCATATCGACACGACTTATCAAGCTACTGGGGTCTGACGTATACCACCCCTAAGCGAGATATGCGACCTATCAGACGAAGAGACCTGACTGTACGGGAGTGTTACTTATTGGATTCGTAGGAGAATGTACAGGGTTGCTTGTTGATCTTCTAATCGCTCAATACCTGGGTGGTTGTTACGTTTAGCTGACCGCTTGCTGCTTGTGGGTGTTTGATATGATCATCACCTGCTGCCGGCGTATTGACGATTCTTTAGAGTCCTACACAGAGGTATCTTGACTCAGGAAAAACGGAGTAGGGGCACATATGTGATATGTGCAGGACCGAGGATAATGCAATATGAGATACCATATTATATTCTCGCGTTATTTTGATATGAGTCGGATCATCGGACCAAGTGTTGATTCGATAAATCGGTACATGATATATTAGTCGGTTATATTCGATATAGCCGGATTGTCGGATCAAGTGTTGATTCGATAATTTAATGTATAATAATATATATGATATATTAAATTACATTATCTAATATTGGCTCGCTTTATTTATTCATTTTCTGACCGGGTAATACATTGATATATATACGATATATGTTAATTGTATTATTTTATTTTGTTACAAATATATATTATATATGTGATATATAATATTGTAACATGATATGATTACTAATGCAACATGTTTAGTGGAGATTAAACAAGGTTAGGGTTTGAATTGGGTCAGTTCTTTCATGAACCTTATAGAAGGTTTTCTTTTGTTTTGTGCTAAGATATTTTTTAGTCACTCATTCTTAACCCAACCCAAACCCTTAGCCCTAATTAAATCTCTACATGAGTTAGCCTTGTCATGGTTGACCATGGTTGCATTTGTAATGATATTATCATTTGCATTATTCATCACAAAAGGATTATTCATTGTTCATCTTCTTCTTCCTTCTTGCAAAGCTTTCTAGCTTTGATTCTTGTGATGAAAATGGGTGAGATTATGGAAATAAAATAGAGCTAAATTCTTACTTCATCATCCTAATCTATCCTAGCCATTTATATTAGGGTGTTCACTTCATTTGAGAGTGAGAGCTTGTGTTTAAGAAACTTCAAGTTAGATCATCTTACTTATCGAAGATCGGAAGCAAGTTTGCATCATTCTCTTCATGAAGCCTCTCAAGAGTCCGGGTACATGATGATCGCTGTGAAGGGACCTCAACACGGAGCTTATGAAGTGAAGGACCGGACTACAAAGATTGTAATCCCAAACTCGTAGATGCTAAAGTGTTTAACATGCTTTGTTTCGCCTAATCTCTAGTTTAAAGATCTTGGTTAGGGTTGTTCGGCACGGCTAAATTTTAAATCGGGCATGGTTGATGCCTTGTAGAACCTTATTAGAGTGCCTAGTCACCTTGCAGTGGTATCAGAGCCAAGCTAGAGCTTTAGGCGAAGTCTGGGCGAAGTTTAAATTCCGATCGAACTCCGAATACCCGTAAAACCCTAGTTTCTGGAATTTTTTCAAAAAGTTGATTTTTCATATTAAAAATACTCAAAAAAATCAGCAGGGAATTCTATGGACCTCTGTGAAAAACGAGCCAGTAAGCCCATTACATAGCCGCGGAACTGCGGCAAATACATGCCATTAGCGGTGGTTCCGCGATGCTACAGTGGACTTAGGGTATCATTTTTCCACAATTATATCCGTAGGTACTTCCTGATGCTTCTGGGAATTTTTAATTTTACTCAAGTGTTGAGTTTTCTGGGTTGTATTGGGAGCTCGTTGATTCGATCGGAAAGTTTAACTTCATTTATTTTTTTCCGGGTAATTTTAGAAACTGTTAAAAAGTTCGAACGGATATCAATAACTCACTTTTTCCCCTGTCGGAAATTTTTTCAAAAGTTGGATTTTTTCTCATGTTTGAAACTTCCGGAAAATCATGCAAGTAACGCGGTGGACCCTCTAGAAGAACACAAACCTTAACTCGATTATGTGACCGTCTGGACCGCCTCTGAACCTTAGGGTTTGGGGCAGTACGGCGTTGCCACTTGTGAGGCGTTGGCTTGACCCTTCTACGGCTGGACCATTGGTACTGTAGCATGTGATGGATATTTTTTGAACTCTGCTCAACTGTTGAGCTATTTGGGAAATCTTTGGTGTTTGATTATTCGATCGGAAAGTTTAACACTGTCTTTTTATCTGGAATGTGATACAATATTTGGAATCCACAGGTAGTCATGAGATAACTAATTTGAATGTTATAAATCAAGCAGTTTAGTCTTAGATGATCGGTTGCCACGGGATTTTGATGTGATCAAAAGTCCGTCGCAATCACGTAGCGTACGCGGATACTCACCGGGTAAACTTAATAGACATCCACGCCCCATAGGCCCGACCAAGTGACTGTAGGAGAACCCCGTCGCCAAAAGCATCCGTTCGGGTGCTCGCGGAAGCGGTGTTCCTCCTTAGTGCACTTCGTCGACGGCATCCGGGGGTGCGGCCGTCTACTAAAGTTTGCGACGAGCATTCGATCAGGATGTCGGGAATCTTGTTGAATTGCCCGACTAGATATTGAAAAGAGTTTTGGATAATGAGACTAAAATGCGGGGTTTATAATTGTTAGGCATGCGATGTCTAAGGAATTCATTTGGTTAGGCATGCGATGTATAAGGTGGTTGCGCATTCCAACTGTTGTAGTTTTACACTTTCTTTTCTGTGACCGTAAGCGTAGTATGTGGTGTATCACTGGCTTCGTTACTATACATCAACGACAATCGGGATACGCATACTTGCTTACGTTGATGATATGAGATATTATGTGTTGATGTGATATGTTATATTGGATCGTCGTGTTCTAAATAGATGGGGGTTTTATGTGAGATGAGAGTTTTTCTTTTTCATTCATGTAAAATTCATTTGTATGTAATATTCTTTTATTGGGGCACTTCCGGGCTGAGGATGTTGTCACCATTGTATATTATTTACCTTTCCGCATTAGGTAGACCCAAGGCAGGGAGCACAAGTAACCGGGTTCTGGGGTCTAGTGGGAGACCATCTCGAGGAGTCATGACCGGGTCTCCTAACTCTAGAATTGGCAGTGTTACTTGCCGCTCTCGTAGGGGTCTAGGGATGTGGGTTTGGCTATTCATCGCGGCCGTGGAATCCGTGTTTTATACAGGCTCGTATTAAAAGGCGGACGTCCTAGTATATCCAATATTTCATATATGTTCTTCTGCTGCAATGTTCTGTGATGAGATCATATTACTGCCTGAGACGAATGTTTATATTATATATATGAGATATATATTATATATTGTTGATTTCGTTTCATATCTCATGCTTGTGTAGCATAATTAAAATGGGACTTCATTAATGAGATTAATGAAATAAAAGAAACCTAAGATGTTGTAGAAACTTGTTTAAAAACTAGTAGCTCTAGTTCTTGCTTTGCATAGCGGTGTTCCTTGTAGAACATCCAGCACCTTATTCGATAAGGAAAGAGCCGAGATCCCTTCACCGGGAGTGACCTCTTTAGTGAAACTAGCAGATGATACAAACTCGGTTTGTCTTTTGATTGCTTATATAGTTCTTGCTTTGCACAGCGGTATTTGTGAAATATCCTGCACCTTATTCGATGAGGAAAGAGCCGACGATCCCTTCACCGGGAGTGACCTCTTTAGAGAAACTAGAAAAGCCTAATAAACACTCCATTTAAAATCACTCGATTCTACAACGATATCAAGTTCATTGCGCAAAGGGTTTTCTTAAAAACCTGTCGTAGCCCTCCGTCATTTCAGATAAGTACTGGTTAGTATTCGTGCTGTGTTTGTTGACCTTAGCCAAGGCGTAGTGTGCAGTAGCTGATTAGCGCTTATCTGTATAAGCATATGATGCGATTGAGTTAGGGTAGTCGTGCGACTTTGTTGACCTTAGCCATGGGTCGTGCGGGGGGTTTAATTCAATAGGAAAATGACGGGTTGAACATGGCTAGCACTTATGATTTGTTGACCTTAGCCAAGGTCATAAGTTGCTAGGGGTAAAATATTATTGGGAATTTCAAGTGTTGAAATTTGCAATGAGATTGCATACCTTCTATGAGATGGTTGAATCCCGATACCCGCTGCGAGTAAGAGTTACTCCTAGGAGAGTTTTACACATTACAATTAGCCGATCAAGAAGGTGTCTAGAAAGGTGTTAATGGGGTTACGCCCCTGGGAAGACGAGGTTTATTTTAATTAGGTCCGTGCGAAAGCGCGGGGAACCTCCCTCAAAGTACCGGCACTGGCCTGGCTGAAAGATTGGCGAACTTGTAGAGTGTAACTAATCCCGGCTAGTCTTTCCTTTTAGGTTTTGAAGGAAGATTTGACTAAAACAGTGGGAGACATCCTGATTAGATAAATTGATAACCAATCTAATCTTGTAAAAGCGCACGCTGAGTGTTTTCTTCTCTCTCTCTCCTGGTTATGACTATGTCACGTCTTAATCAAGATAATAATACGGATGTATTGACCGAACCCACTTGTTATACTGCGCTGAGGAACGTTGGTCCCGCTCCAACTTATAATTGTTATAAGACAGAGCAAGAAATAGGGGATTACCAGAATTCCCGTGCCACCCAAACGAAGAAAGTACATGTTGATGTGTCTTCTTCGGGTGTGTTCATTAAATGAGAACTGTTTCTCAATATCCTTTACTTCCTGTGTATTTGATACCGGATCAGGATCCCACATATGTAATTTATTACATGGGCTACAGATAGGTAGAGAACTGAGAACGGGTGATAAATTTAATGAGATAGAAACGGTGCAAGTGTTGCAGCCATGTCTGTTGGTAGTTATCACCCTGTATTACCAGAATACATTGATTCTGAACGAATGTTATTAGATACCGAACCTGATATACAACATCATATCAGTCTCTTTATTAGTAAAGAAGGATATAATTTTGTATTGTTGGATAATGTTTTGAACATTTCCTATATCAAGAGTTGATCGGGTCAGGCACGTTATCTAAAAGAATAGACGTTCTAAATCAAACCACAGTTCTTAATGTACAGAACACACACAAGAGGAAGAGTTCAGAAATGAACGAATCCTTCTTAAAGTATTGTAGACTAGGTCATATCAATGCGACCCGACTAGCTGAAGTTACATATAGATGCATATTTAAATTAGTTTGAATTTACATCTTGTGAAACTTACCGGTCATGTCACAGAGATAAGATGACCACAACTCCGTTTATTGGAAACAGAGAAAGAGTTAGTGAACTCTTGGGATTGATACATGCTGATGTATGAAGCCCCCCTGTCTACACATGCCAGGACATGTTCTTTGTACTTCATTACATACACAGATGATCTCTCAAGATTCAGACATATGTTATTGTTGAAACACAAGTCCGAAACTTTTGAGATAATCACAGAATATAAGTTAGAAGTAGAGAACCAAAAACGGGTATAAATATTATGTCCTTTGATGAGATCGAGGAGGAGAATACTTGAGCACGGGATTCCTGGACTATTCTAAAGGAGAATGAGATTCTCTCTCACCATTACTCCTCCGCATACACCACAACACGTAGGTGTATCAGGGCGGAGCAAAAGCACCCTATGTGATATGGTGTGCTCTATGATGAGTACTACTGAGTTTCCTATTTCCTTTTGGGAGTTATGAACTTAAGAAGCTGCATACCTATTGAATACGGTTCAAATCAAATCAGTTGCCTACCACTTCATATGTGATATGGAATGGGAAGAGCCCATATCTTAAGTATATTAAGATTTGGGGTTGTCCCTCCTATGTCTAAAAGCATAATCCGGACAAGCTCGAGGCAAAGTCAGTTCTGTAGAAGTTTGTTGGATATCCCAAGCATTCGCAAGGGAATATCTTTACCAAACCGAGGAACAAAAGATGTTTTGTTTCTCAGCATGCCACCTTTGTGAAAGGGAATTTCTTGTGAAGAAATTATTGGCCATGAGGTAGAACTGGAAGGAGTTCCAGCTATACAAACTGCAGCTGATGATTTGGTAGAACCAAAGGATTCAATAGTTTCCAACGAACCTCAGCCTCTTCGCCGATCTAGTTGGGTTCCTCACCCACCTAAGAGATACTTCGGTTTCTCTATGATAGTGGGAGCGAGGATTGCATCATGAGATGATGACCCAACTATTTTTCGAGCTGGCCATCAGGAGTGGGACTCTGTAAGAATGTCCGGATGCTTAGCGATCTGATATGTAATCCTTATACACCAACAAAGTATGGACTTTGGTTTCTTTATCTGAAGGGTTAAATCCCCATCAGGAGAAAGTATATCTTGAGAATATTACTTGGTGTACATGGAAAAGTTGAGACTTTCAAAGCTATGCTTAAGTCCATCCAGATCCTACTTGCCACTGCTACATACCATGACTACGATATCTGGTGGTTGGGTGTCATGACTGCTTTTCTAAATGATGATTTGGAAGAGAGCGTCTATAAGTACACAGCCAGAGGGCTTCGTAGACAGTGGCAGCAGTGGAAACATGAGCAAGATGTTTTATGTGATAAATCAGGCATCGCGGAGTTGGAACGTCTGTTTTGATATGGTAGTCAAAGAGTTTGACTTCATCAAAATGGTAGATGAACCTTGTATATACAAAAAGGTAGTAGAGAGTATGGTGGTGATCCTCGTAGAGTACGTGGATGACAAACTCTTGATAGGGAAGGAGTTTCCGATGCTACGCTCGGTCAATCTTCGCTTATCATAAGGATTCTCCATATAGGATCAAGGTGATACCTCATAAATCCTGGGTTATGGATCTATGGGATAGATCTAATTGGATGTTAGGAATCTCACTAGTTGTAGTGAGATGGTATCAAACGATCCTGGGGAGAATCACTGGAAAATTTCCAGGGTGATAAGGACGACTGAATGTCAGTCGCTGGCTTTGTCTTTACCCTCAGTGGAGGGACGGTATGTTGGAAGAGTTCCAAGCTAGATACTATGACTTACTAGATGATTAAAGGCAAGATACATCGTTACCAAGGATGCTACCAAAGAGGCAGTCTGGATATATATATATATATATATATATATATATAAGTTCATGAGATGAACTTCGTTCCTGCCATTGTGTGACAATGGAGATGTGGCTTATACCAAGGAACACCCGTCCCATCAGAAATCCAGATATAATTCTTAGGAAGTTTCACCTGATCATGGAGATGGTTGATTTCCAGGGAGATTGAGGTTAGGAGAGTAGACACAGAGGACAACAGCGCGGATCCACTCACAATGGCCTTTTTCCCAGTAGAGACTTTTTTGGGATATTTGAGTATGATATACTTCAACCACAGCTAATTGTTGGGTATGCGATACAACAACAGATGGCCCTAGTGCAAGTGGGAAATTGTTAGTTATATGTATGCCCTATAGGCCATTACTCTACATACGATGTATACTGTAGTGGATGCTTGGACATATATAGGGAGGACTTTCTTCCTCGACATGATAGTATGCTATATGTTTACACTTTATCTTAACATGTACTCTGATTGTCTCTATGTTGCATGTTGATAAATCCGTTAGGATGAGTACTTAACTACGAAGACTATGATGCGGATCATATTAGTGAGGACAGTGTAGTCGCCAAGTACATCCTTCAAATGTTCCTAGTCGTGGGAGTACCGAGACGGGGCATCGATACTCCAGAGTAGACTAGCGTATGCGCTTCTTGACCCATATGATGGGCGATGGATGATCTCATATCTATTGGTGTTTGACATCAGAGAAGGTATACAGGTGCTCAGTGGAGACTGGGTACACTGGGCGGACTCGCCGAGAATTCCCAGATGGTATTATACCTCACGTCAGATGGCAGTTCTCTGGTGACACTGGTACAAGTTAGTTTGTAGACCCGAGATCATCATAGAGTCTTGTGTGATTCCCACTGTGCTTTGGTTTCCATCATACCACGTCCAAGAGGGCGTGAAAAAGGTGGCTTTTGGGTACAGTCCTGAATCACATGGAGGCAATGAGCGATAGAAGGGGATTCGTCTCTCCCAGTATAGGGAGTTGATGTTGCACTATGTTCGATTGGCTATAACTGGAAATCCCTGGCCAGGGTTGCTGAGATTTACTGGTAAGTGTTATTAGTAGTTTCTCGAACTGTTATAGACCTCATATCGACACGACTCATCACGCTACTGGGGTACGACGTATACCAACCATAGGCGAGATATGCGACATATCAGACGACGAGACCTGACTGTATGGGAGTGTTACTGATTGGATTCGTAAGAGAATGTACAGGCTTGCTTGTTGATCTTCTGATCGCTCAATACCTGGGTGGCTGTTACGTTTAGCTGACCGCTTGCAGCTTGTGGGTGTTTGATATGATCATCACCTGCTACTGGCGTATTGACGATTCTTTAGAGTCCTACATAGAGGTTTCTTGACTCAGGCAAAGCGGAGTAGGGGCACATATGTGATATGTGCAGGACCGAGGATAATGCGATATGAGATACCGTATTATATTCTCGCGTTATTTTGATATGAGCCGGATCATCGGATCAAGTGATGATTCGATGAATCGGTACATGATATATTAGTCGGTTATATTCGATATAGCCGGATTGTCGGATCAAGTGTTGATTCGATAATTTAATGTATAATAATATATATGATATATTGAATTACATTATCTAATATTGGCTCGCTTTATTGATTCATTTTTTCACCGGGTAATACATTGATATATATGCGATATATGTTAATTGTATTATTTTCTTTTTTTACAAATATATATTATATATGTGATATATAATATAGTAACATGATATGATTACTAATGCAACATGTTTAGTGGAGATTAAACAAGGTTAGAGTTTGAATTGGGTTAGTTCTTTCATGAACCTTCTAGAAGGTTTTCTTTTGTTTTGTGCTAAGATATTTTTTAGTGACTTATTCTTAACCCAACCCAAACCCTTAGCCCTAGTTAAATCTCTACATGAGTTAGCCTTGTCATGGTTGACCATGGTTGCATTTGTAATGATATTATCATTTGCATTATTCATCACAAAAGGATTATTCATTGTTCATCTTCTTCTTCTTTCTTGCAAAGCTTTCTAGCTTTGATTCTTGTGATGAAAATGGGTGAGATTATGGAAATAAAATAGAGCTAAATTCCTACTTCATCATCCTAATCTATCCTAGCCATTTAGATTAGGGTGTTCATTTCATTTGAGAGTGAGAGCTTGTGTTTAAGAAACTTCAAGGTAGATCATCTAAGTTATAGAAGATCGGAAGTAAGTTTACATCATTCTCTTTGTGGAGCCTCTCTAGAGTCCGGGTACATGATGATCGCTGCGAAGGGATATCAACACGGAGCTTATGAAGTGAAGGACCGAACTACAAAGGTTGTAATCCCAAACTCTTAGATGTTAAAGTGTTTAACATGCTTTGTTTCGCCTAATCTCTAGTTTAATGATCTTGGTTAGGGTTGTTCGGTACGGCTAAATTTTAAATTAGGCATGGTTGATGCCTTGTAGAACCTTATTAGAGTGCCTAGTAACCCTACAGTCGTTGACGTATACCAACGAAACCGGCGATACACCATATATTACACTTACGGTCGCAGAAAAGAAAGTGAAAAACTACAACAATTGGAATCCGCAACCACCTTAGACATCATAAACTCAATGTATCTCATACTTTGGATTTCATGCCTAAACAAATGAATTCCTTAGAAATCACATGCCTAACAATTATAAACCCAGCATTTTAGTCTCGATATTGAAAACACTTTTCAATAACCATTCGGGTAATTCAACAAGGTTCCTGATAACCTGATCGAATGCTCGTCGGAAACTTTAGTAAACGGCCGCACCCCCGATGCCGTCGACGAAGTGCACTAAGGCGGAACACCGCTGCCGCGAGCACCCGTATGGATGCTTTTGGCGACGGGGTTCTCCTACAGTCACTTGGTCGGGGCTATGGAGCGTGGCTGTCTATTATGTTTATCCGGCAAGTATCCGCGTACGCTACATGATTGCGATGGACTTTTGATCCACATCAAAATTCCGTGGAAACCGATCAAATGAGACTAAACTGCTAGATTTATAAAATTCAAACTAGTTATCTCATAACTAATTATGTGGATTCCAAATATTGTATCACAATCATTGATAGCTAGACGAAGTTAAACTTTTCGATCGAATAAGCAAGCACCCAAAATTTTCCGACAAGCTCAACACTTGAGCGGAGTTCAAAAAGTACCCAGAACATGCCACAGCTCCTATGAACCATCCGTAGAAGGGCCGACCAATGCCTCACTCATGTCGCCACGGAATTGTGGCAAACCCTAGGGTATCACCGCGGTTCCGCGATCCAAAAAGTCAAGTTTGGGTATCGTTCTTCTAGAGGGTCCACAGGATCGCTTGCATGATTTTCTGAAAATTTTAAACTCGGAAAAAATTCAACACTTGGAAAATTTCCAGCGGGGAAAAATTGGGTTATTGATATCCGTTCAAACTTTTTAACATCGTCTAAATAACCCGAATACATGTTAGAATTACGACTGTGAAACACTCCGAGTTTCCTTTGCAGAAAGTTAACATCACATGCAAATTTAGCAAAAAAAAAACAACACCTGAAACCCCAAAACCCAGAGACTGGAACACCCCCAAAATTCCAAAAATGACCCGAGCTCACCTATTTTTGTGCCTATGTGGCCAGCCACTTTGAGGCCAAATTGCATCAAATTTTCACAGTGTTCATGTTATATCTCATACAACATTCTGCAGTTGTTTAAAAAAAATTTGACATCTCTAAAAAATCGACAGAAACTAGATTTTTTATCGGGTGTTCCAGAGTAGTGTCGGTTTCGTAATCTAACAAAGTTGGTATTAGAGCGCTAGATTTAACCTAGGTTCCGAAATACATACTCGCCCTAGACTCCGCATAGTCAAACATAGACTCGAACCAAGGTTAAACCTAGCGCTCTGATACCAACTTTGTCACGACCTGAATGATTTTCTCGTGACCAGCACTTGAATCACGCAACGTGTAAAGGCGTAACGGGATTCAAATAAGCTGAAACCCATAAATCTAAACCTTTTTAAGAAAATAATAGAGGTGATGTTTTGAAATAAAGGTATAATGAAATCAGGTTTTCTTAAATGCATAAAAAGGGAACATGAAAAATGCAAGTTTATTTTACTAACTGAAAAACATGTTTCGTCATTTAAAATTTTGGGCAGCACCTTCTTTGTATATTTTGATCCAAAACCACAATACAAGACGATGATGAAGGCATCCCCAAGCGGGAGCTTGCTCTTCGTCAACCGGCGGATCACAACCACGCAAGCAGTATAAATATGTATATGACGCCCAACGGTGAAGATCGACACAAAAAATAAAGAATAAAGTTAGAAATCAACTCAAAACGCGAACATAAAACCCATCGCTCAAATCTCGCAACTACAAGTTGTAGGGTTCCTAGGCACACTAATGAAGTCTCACAAGTGATCAAACATGCTCAATTCAAAAATTTCCTTGTGCCAAGAAACCCTAATACGGATCGTTAACTAGAAAACAAGGCGATGCAAGCAAGTAAATGAATTTATTGCTAAAGGGAAGGGGCTACAACCTTTGTAGATCCGGTCCTCCACCTCCATAGCTCCGTGATGAAGTCCCCTCGCTGTCCAAATCGAATCCCGGACTCTAGCATCGGCTTCATCGGAGAAATGGGTGGGCTAGGTCATCGACTACGATGCCGAAGATGATCTACGTCGAGGCAACACAAGATCAAGCTCCAACTTCACCAAGCCATGAAACTTGTGAAGAAAACACCATATATTACTTGGCAAGAGGTAGACGATGAAGAAATAGGAAGTGGGTTCACTTTGGAATTGGATTTTTTGTAGGGTTCCTAGGCACGCTAATGAAGTATCACAAGGCATCAACCATGCCAATTTTAAATTTTATGAGTGCCGAGAAACCCTAATACGGATCGTCGACTAGAATTTTACGCGAAAAAGGAAACTAGTTAACAACTTAACTAAAAGTGAGATGCTACAACCTTTGTAGATCCGGTTCTCCACTTCCTTAGCTCCACGTAGACGTCCTCTCGCTGTCCGTCTCGAATCCCAGACTCAAGCATCGGCTTCATCGGAGAAATGGGCGGGCAAGGTCGTCGGCTTCGTGCCAAAGATGATCTACGTCGAGGTTACACAAGATCAAGCTCCAACTTCACCAAGTTGTGAAACTTGTGAAGAAAACACCCTATACTACTTGGCAAGAGGTAGAGGCTGAAGAAATAGGAGGTGGGTTCACTTTAGAATTGGATTTAACACACTTTTGCTCAAGATGCCATTGATGAAGACAAGCTTTCCTTCTTGATGAAGATGATGAAGAAGAAGAAAAGATATGATAAGTTATTTTAAAATGAAAAAGAAAATGAATACTTATCATAATGTAGACCATGTTTAGGTGTAGAGAATTGACTATGGTTAGATGAATGGTTAGGGTAAAGCATGAAGACAAAATGGTCACTTTGGTCAAAGCTTCAACAAGCTTCAAGAATGAAAGCAACCATTTTGTTTTCTTTTGCCATTTCTTTTTAATCCAAATAAAAAGATAAATGTATGAATAAAGAAAAACCCTAACCATTTACTTAACCAAGGTTTAATTCTTTACACTTAACCAAATGAGCAAGCATCATCAAACATGATACAAACATGTGCACAAAAGTATATCACATATACAACTTGCACATCAAGTGAGAAAATCCATTTAAAGTGAACCACTACTAGTTAATGCAAAGTAATATATCAAATATATAATTATACATTAAATCATTAAATCAACACTTGATTTAACGATCCGGTCATATCGCATATAACCGACTAGTATCCTATGTATCGGCTTATCGAATCAATCTTGGATTCGATATCTAGGTTATATCGCATATAACCATTCGATACATTCATCGCGAGAATGAAATACGGTATCACATACACGCATTATTCTCGGTCCCGCACATATCTCATATGCGCTCCTATTTCGTTTCGCTTGAGCCAGGAAACCTCTATGTAGGACTCTAAAGACTCGTCAATACGCCGGTAGCAGATGATGATCATATCAAGCATCCACAAGCCGCAAGCGGTCTGCTAAACGTAACGGCCATCCGGGTACTGAGCGATCAGAAGATCGACGAGCAAGCCCGCTCACACTCCTGTGAATCCAACCAGTAACACTTACCGTACAGTCCGGTCTGTTCGTCTGATATGTCGCATATCAAGTCTAGGGGTGGTAAACGTCAGACCCCAATAACCGATAAGTCGTGCCGATGTGAGGCTCATAACGGGTCGAGAAACTACTGGTAACACTTACCAGCAAATCTCTGATCAGCCCTGGCCAGGGACTTCCCTGTTACGGCCAATCGAGCACTGCGCAACATCAACCCCTAATACCGGGAGAGACGAAACCCCTCCTATCGCTCATTGCCTCCATGTGACTCGGGACTGTACCCAAAGACCACCGTTTTGCACGCCCTCATGGACGTGGTAAGGTGGAGATCAAAGTACAGTTGGAATCACACAAGACTCTATGACGATCTCGGGTCTACAGACTAACCTGCACAAGTGTCACCTGAGAACTGCCATCTGACGTGAGGTATAATACCATCTGGGAGTTCTCGGCGTGTCCGTCCAGTGTACCCAGTCTCCACTGAGCACCCGTATACTATCTCTGATGTCAAACACCAATGGATATAGGATCATCCATCGCCCATCTCATGGGTCGAGAAGCGTATACGCTAGTCTACTCTGGTATATCGATGCCCCGTCTCGATACACCCTCGACTAGGGACCTTGAAGGATGTACTTATGGACTACCATGTCCCCACTAGTATGATCTGCATCATAGTCCAGGCAGTCAAGTACACATCCTAAGGGCTTTACCAACATGTAACTATAAGACAGTATAAAGAGACTAGTATACATGTTAAGATAAAGAGAAACCAGATAGCATACTATCATATCGAGCAAGAAAGTCATCTCTATATATGTCCAAGCATCCAATATAATATACATCATCTGTACAATACTGGCCTCTAGGGCATACATATAACTAACAATCTCCCACTTGCACTAAGGCCAGCTGCTGTAGTATCGCATACCGAGCATCCCGAAGAGTCTCTCAAACTGTATCTGGGGAATGGCCTTCGTGAGTGGATCCGCCGTGTTGTTCTTCATGTCAACCCTCCTGACCTCGATCTCCCGGCGATCAACTATCTCCCGGATCAGGTGATACCGCCTCAGAATATGCCTGGATCGCTGATGGGACCTGGGTTCCTTGGCCAAAGCCACCGCTCCATTGTTATCGCAATACAAAGGTATTGTATGCTCAATGGATGGAACCACTCCAAGTTCAATAATGAACTTCTTGATCCAGACAGCCTCTTTAGCAGCATCGTTGGCAGCGATGTTTTCAGCCTCCATCGTCGAGTCTGCCACGGTTTCCTGCTTGGAACTCTTCCAGCTAACCGCCCCTCCGTAAAGGGTAAAGACAAATCCCGACTGCGACTTAGAGTCGTCCTTATCACTCTGGAAGCTCGAATCGGTAAAGGACTCCACTTGGAGTTCTCCGTTACCATACACCAAGAGCATCTCTTTAGTCCTTCGTAAGTACTTGAGAATACTCTTCACAGCTGTCCAGTGACTCTCTCCAGGATCAGCTTGATACCTGCTCACTACACTTAGTGAGTATGCAACATCGGGTCTGGTACATAGCATCGCGTACATGATAGAGCCTACAGCCGAAGCATAGGGTATCCCTTGCATGCGAGCTCTCTCCAAATCAGTCTTGGGAGACATCTCTTTGGAGAGAGTGACTCCAGAGATCATGGGCAAGTTCCTACGCTTGGATTCTTCCATACTAAACCTCTTTAGTATGGTGTCAATGTACCTGGATTGGGATAATCCCAATATCCGTTTGGATCTATCTCTATAGATCCTTATTCCCAATATGCAGGAGGCATCACCAAGATCTTTCATTGAGAATCTTTGTGATAAGAAGAGCTTAACCGTTTGCAGCATAGGAATATCATTTCCTATCAAGAGTATGTCGTCCACGTACATTACGAGGAAGACCACCTTACTCTCTGCTACCTTCTTGTATATACAAGGTTCATCTGGGTTTTTGACGAAATCAAACTCTTTGATAACGACATCAAAGCAGATGTTCCAACTCCGCGATGCTTGCTTTAATCCATAAATGGATTTAAGCAGCTTGCACACCTTCCCGCTGCTCCTATTGTCTACGAAGCCCTCTGGCTGAGTCATGTACACGCTCTCTTCTAAATCACCATTTAGAAAGACGGTCTTAACATCCATTCGCCAGATTTCGTAGTCATGATATGCAGCGATGGCAAGCATGATCCGGATGGATTTAAGCATAGCCACTGGAGAAAAGTTTTCGTCATAGTCCACACCTGGTCTTTGACGAAAGCCTTTTGCAACAAGTCTAGCTTTGAAAGTCTCCACTTTCCCATCTACACCAAGTTTTTTCTTGAAGATCCACTTGCTCCCAATGGGTTTTACCCCTTCAGGAGCAACTTCCAAAGTCCATACTTTGTTGGTGTACATGGATTCCATCTCGGACCGCGTAGCATCCAGCCATTTCACTGAGTCCCTACTCGTGATGGCCTGCTCGAAGCTAGTTGGGTCATCATCCTCCATGATGCAATCCTCGCTTCCACCATCCATGAGAAAACCGTAGTATCTCCCAGGTTGGCGAGGAACCCTACTTGATCGGCGGAGAGGCTGGGGTTCGTCGGGTACTACTGAATCCTCTGGTTCTACCAAGTCTTTAGTTATAGTTTGTGTTGCTGGAACCTCTTCCAGTTCTACCTCAATGCCACTAATCTCTTTGTCAAGAAATTCCTTTTCTAAAAAGGTGGCATGTCGAGAAACAAACACTTTTTGTTCCTCGGTGTGGTAGAAGATATACCCGCGTGAATGTTTGGGATATCCAATAAACTTACACAGAATGGACCTTGCAGCGAGTTTGTCCGGATTTTGCGTTTTTACATATGCCGGACAACCCCATATCTTAACATAATTAAGACATGGTCTCTTTCCTTTCCATATCTCATATGGAGTGGTTGGCACGGATTTGGTGGGAACCATATTCAATAGGTCTACAGCTGTTTCCAGTGCATATCCCCAGAAGGAAATAGGTAACTCAGCTGTGCTCATCATAGAGCGCACCATATCTAATAGGGTGCGGTTCCTCCGTTCTGATATACCGTTGTGCTGTGGTGTATATGGAGGAGTCAGCTGAGAGAGAATCCCATTCTCTTTTAGGAAGTCCAGGAATTCATTGCTCAAGTATTCACCTCCTCGATCAGATCGAAGGATTTTAATACTTTTTCCGGTTTGGTTTTCGACTTCTTGTTTATATTCTCTAAATTTCTCAAAAGCTTCTGATTTGTGTTTCATCAGGAACACATATCCGAATCTAGAGAGATCGTCAGTGAATGTAATGAAGTACGAAGAACCATTCCTGGCATGTGTAGACATAGGACCGCATACATCACTATGTATCAGTCCCAAGAGTTCAGTAACTCTTTCTCCGTGTCCCGTAAATGGAGTTTTGGTCATCTTGCCTTTGAGACATGACTGGCAAGTGTCATAAGATGAAAATTCAAACGGATTTAAATATCCATCCTTATGCAACTTAGCCAGTCGTGTCGCATTGATGTGACCGAGTCTACAATGCCACAAGAAGGATTCGTTCAGTTCTGAACTCTTCCTCTTATGTGTGTTTGTTATGCTCAGAACTGTTGATTGATTTAGAACATAAATGCCATTGCACAACGTGCCTGATCCAACCAACTTTTGGTTACGAAAAATGTTCATAACATTGTCCTGTAGTACAAAATTATATCCCTCTTTACTCAATAAAGAAACCGATATAATGTTGCATATCAGGTTCGGCATGTAATAGCATTCGTTCAGAACCAATGTATTACCAGTTGGTAATGCAAGGTGATATTCCCCGACAGTCTTAGCTGCAACAATTGCACCATTTCCAACTTTAATGTCTTTATCACCTTCTCCAAGTTCTCTACCTTTTCTGAGCCCATGTAACTGATTACATATATAGGATCCTGACCCGGTATCTAATACCCAGGACGTGGACCAAATGGAGAAACAGTTCTCTGTAACGAACACACCCGAAGAAAATTCATCATCATGTACTTTCTTCATTCGGGTGGCATGGGAATCCTGGTATTCCCCTAAGTCCTGATCTTTCCTATAACTCTTATAAGAAAGAACGGAACCAACGTTCCCCAGCACAGTATAACATGCGGGTTCGGTCAATACATCTATATTATTATCTTTATTAGGGCATGACATGGTCGCTACCTGGAGAGAGAGAGAAGAAAATACTTTAGCGTATGCTCGTGCAAGATCAGATTGGTTATTATCTTATCTAATCAGGATGGCTCCCACTGGTTTTTATCAAATCTTCCTTCAAACCCTAAAAGGAAAGACTAGCCGGGATTAATTACACCCTACAACTTCGTCGATCTTTCAGCCAGGCCAGTGTCGGTACTTTGAGGGAGGTTCCCCGTGCTTTCGCACGGACCTAATTAAAGTAAACCTCGTTTTCCCAGAGGCGTAACCCCGTTGACACCTTTCTAGACACCTACTTGATCGGCTAATTGTAATGTGTAAAACTCTCCCAGGAGTAACTCTTACTCGTAGTGGGTATCGGGATCCAACTATCTCATAGAAGGTATGCAATCTCATTGCAAATTTCAACACTTGAAATTCCCGATAATATTTTGCCCCTAGCGTCCTATGACCTTGACGCAGGCCAACAAACCATAGTGCGCTAGTCAAGTTCAACCCGTCATTTCCTGATTGAATTAAACCCACCCGCACGACCCTTGATGCAGGCCAACACTGTCGCACGACTACCCTAATCCAATCTGCATCATATGCATAAGCAGATAAATACTAGTTAGCTACCGCACATTACGCCTTGACGCAGGCCAACAAACGTAGCACTAATACTAACTACTACTTATCTGAAATGACGGAGGGCTACGACAGGTTTTTCTGAAAACCTATTGCGTAAAGAACTTGATATCGTTGTAGAATCAAATGAAGTTTTGAAATGGAGTGATTTTGAGGCTTTTCTAGTTTTGCTAAAGGGGTCACTCTCGGTGAAGGGATCGTCGGCCCTTTCCTCTTCGAATGAGGTGCGGGATATATCATATTTATCACTGTGCAAAGCAGAAACTATAGAAGCTATCAAAAGACAAACCGAGTGTGTAGCATCTGCCAGTTATTGCTAAAGGAGTCACTCCCGGTGAAGGGATCTCGGTCCTTTCCTCATCGAATAAGGTGCAGGATATATCACATATACCGCTGTGCAAAGCAAGAACTGTAGCTACCTGTTTTGTTTAAAATTTGATTCTACAACATCTTAGGTTTCTTTTCTTTCATTAATCACATTAATGAAGTCCCATCATTTAAGTACCTAAACATCACAGATAAATACGACGTACACATATGCCATCCGCATTCGCCTCGATGTCCCCTCGTGCACCGTTAGGTTAGGTAACTAACGGCAGAGCGGGGCAGGGCTAGCGCGGGTGTAAAACATAAGTAACGTCTATATAATATATCATATATACTATATACAGTATCTATCACAGAACATCACATTATCGCATCACAGATAAAGCAGCAGAAGAAACATATGAAACATTGGATATACTAGGACGTCCGTGTTTTCAATACGAGCCAGTATAAAACACGGATTCCACGGTCGTGATAAATAGCCAAACCCACACCCCTAGACCCCTACGAGAGCGGCAAGCAACCCTACCAATTCTAGAGTTAGGAGACCCGGACTCGACTCCTCGAGATGGTCTCCCACTGGATCCTAGAACCCGGTTACTTGTGCTCCCCACCTTGGGTCTATCCTAATGCGGAAAAGTAAATAATATACAAAAGGTGACAACTTCCGCTACCTGGAAGTGCCCCAATAAAAGAATATTACATACAAGTTTTTACATGAATGAAAATGAAAAACACTCATTTTACATAAAAACCCCCGGCTATTCGAACACGACGATCCAATATAACATATCCAGCAACACATAACATCACATGTCATCAACGTAAGTAAATATGCGCATCCCAATTGTCGTTGACATATAGCAACGAAACCGGCGAAATCACATATTACACTTACGGTCACAGAAAAGAAAGTGTAAAACTACAACAGTTGGAATCCGCAACCTCTTTAGACATCGCATGCCTAATCAAATGAAATACTTAGACATCACATGCCTAACAATTATAAACCCCGCATTTTAGTCTCATTATCGAAAACTCTTTTCAATATCAAGTGAGACTAAACCGCTAGATTTATAACATTCATTCAGTTATCTCATAACTGTTTGTGAATTCCAATTATTGTATCTCATTCCAGATAAATAGAAAATATTAAACTTTCCGATCGAACATTCAAACACCCAAGTTTTCCCGAAACCGATCAACACATGAAATAAGTTCAAAGACATTCATTTCATGCCTCAGTACCAATGGTCCATCCGTAGAAGGGTCAAGCCAACGCCTCACATGTGGCACGCCGTACTGCCCCAAACCCGAAGGTTCAAAGGGAAGTTCAAGACGGTCATATAATCGAGTTAAGGTTTGTTGTCTTCTAGAGGGACCATCGCGTTACTTGCACTACTTAGAACGTCATTAAACTACGGAAAAGTCCAACAATTGGAAATTTCCCGGCAGGGGAAAAATTGGGTATTTACATCCGGTCGAAACTTTTAACATATCCCAAATATCAGGAAAACACATAGACGAAATCTGATAATCCGATCGAATCATCGAATCCCCAAAACAACACCAGAAAATTCAACTCTTGAATAAATATTAAAAATACCCATAAAACTCAGCACTGTGAAAGAGGAATTACTGTGCAAATATGGAGGGCTGACGTCACCAGAGATCCGCGGAACCGCCGCAGAAGCTAGGCTTCTGCCGCGGTTCCGCCGCATGTTTGAGGCATCATTGGTAAAATTTTGCATCGTAATTCTTATAATTCCCTGCTGAATTTTTTAAGTATTTTTAATCTGGAAAAAACCCAGTTTTTGAAAAAAGTCCAGAGAGCAATTTGTTTTAGGGTTTCGATGTTCATTCGGGTTTCAAACGTCGTCTAGACTTCGCTTAAGGCTCTAGCTAGGCTCTGATACCACTGTAGGGTTCCTAGGCACGCTAATGAAGTCTCACAAGGCATCAACCATGCCAATTTTAAATTTTATGAGTGCCGAGAAACCCTAATACGGACCGTCGACTAGAATTTTAGGCGAAAAAGGAAACTAGTTAACAACTTAACTAAAAGTGAGATGCTACAACCTTTGTAGATCCGGTTCTCCACTTCCTTAGCTCCACGTAGACGTCCTCTCGCTGTCCGTCTCGAATCCCGGACTCAAGCATCGGCTTCATCGGAGAAATGGGCAGGCTAGGTCGTCGGCTTCGTGCCGAAGATGATCTACGTCGAGGTTACACAAGATCAAGCTCCAACTTCACCAAGTTGTGAAACTTGTGAAGAAAACACCCTATACTACTTGGCAAGAGGTAGAGGGTGAAGAAATAGGAGGTGGGTTCACTTTAGAATTGGATTTAACACACTTTTGCTCAAGATGCCATTGATGAAGACAAGCTTTCCTTCTTGATGAAGATGATGAAGAAGAAGAAAAGATATGATAAGTTATTTTAAAATGAAAAAGAAAATGAATACTTATCATAATGTAGACCATGTTTAGGTGTAGAGAATTGACTAAGGTTAGATGAATGGTTAGGGTTAAGCATGAAGACAAAATGGTCACTTTGGTCAAAGCTTCATGAAGCTTCAACAAGCTTCAAGAATGAAAGCAACCATTTTGTTTTCTCTTGCCATTTCTTTTTAATCCAAATAAAAAGATAAATGTATGAATAAAGAAAAACCCTAACCATTTACTTAACCAAGGTTTAATTCTTTACACTAAACCAAATGAGCAAGCATCATCAAACATGATACAAACATGTGCACAAAAGTATATCACATATACAACTTGCACATCAAGTGAGAAAATCCATTTAAAGTGAACCACTACTAGTTAATGCAAAGTAATATATCAAATATATAATTATACATTAAATCATTAAATCAACACTTGATTTAACGATCCGGTCATATCGCATATAACCAATTAGTATCCTATGTATCGGCTTATCGAATCAATCCTGGATTCGATATCTATGTTATATCGCATATAACCATTTGATACATTCATCGCGAGAATGAAATACGGTATCACATACACGCATTATTCTCGGTCCCGCACATATCTCATATGCGCTCCTATTTCGTTTCGCTTGAGCCAGGAAACCTCTGTGTCGGACTCTAAAGACTCGTCAATACGCCGGCAGCAGATGATGATCATATCAAACACCCAGAAGCCGC
Source organism: Agapanthus africanus (assembly GCA_030015575.1). Classification (NCBI taxonomy): domain Eukaryota; kingdom Viridiplantae; phylum Streptophyta; class Magnoliopsida; order Asparagales; family Amaryllidaceae; genus Agapanthus; species Agapanthus africanus. The sequence goes on along the minus strand of JASDDO010000012.1, from coordinate 255,997,765 downwards.
AAGCGGTCTGCTAAACGTAACGGCCACCCGGGTATTGAGCGATCAGAAGATCGACGAGCAAGCCCGCTCACACTCCTGTGAATCCTACCAGTAACACTTACCGTATAGTCCGGTCTGTTCGTCTGATATGTCGCATATCTCGCCTAGGGGTGGTAAACGTCAGACCCCAGTAGCTTGATAAGTCATGCCGACGTAAGGTCCATAACATTCATGAAACTACTAATAACTCTTACCAGTATATCACTGCAACCCTGACCAGGGATTTTCTGTTATGGCCAGTCGAGCATAGCGCAACATCCACCCCCAATACCGGGAGAGACGAATCCCTTCCTATCGCTCATTGCCTCCATGTGAATCGGGACTGTACCCAAAAACCACCTGTTTGCACGACTCAGTAGAGCCGTGGTAGGGTGGAAATCAAAGCACAGTGGGAGACACACAAGACTCTATGACGATCTCGGGTCAACAGACTAAGCTGTACCAGTGTCACTAAAGAACTGCCATCTGACGTGAGGTATAATACCATCTAGGAGTTCTCGGCGAGTCCGTTCAGTGTACCCAGTCTCCACTGAGCACCCGCATACCATCTCTGATGTCAAACACCAATGGATTTGGGATCATCCATCGCCCATCACATGGGTCGAGAAGATATACGCTAGTCTACTCTGGAATATCGATGCCCCGTCTCGATATTCCCACGACTAGGAATAATGAAGGATGTACTCATTGACTACACAGGCCCCACTAGTATGATCTACATCATAGTCCTGGAAGTCGAGTACACATCCTAAGGGCTTTATCAACATGTAATCAGAGAGACAGAAAGTATACATGTTAAGATAAAGAGCAACCAGATAGCGTACTATCATGTCGAGCAAGAAAGTCCTACCTATATATGTCCCAGCATCCACTACAATATACATCCTATGTACAGTAATGGCCTCTAGGGCATACATATAACTAACACAAGTCTCACTAAGTCTCATTACTTATACAAATACTAGTTTGATTTGATGGAGTTGACTAGATACAATATAAATATAAATATAAGAGGGGGCACGATACAAATGTCCCACCTACCAAAGCAAAACACCGGAATGCAACTGTGTGCCAGTGATGCCGCTACTGATCCATGCGGTCAACCTGCAAGAACTGTGGCACAACGGGGGTGGGTTGCCAACTCGTGAGTAGAAAAATATGTTAGTGTATATGTCCTAGAGGCCATTACTGTATCATACTAGTATGTATATTACTTGATGGAAGCTTGGGATATTCACAGTTGTATAGACAATCTTGCTCGAAATGGTAGTATGCTATTTGGTTTGTCTCTGCTTTAATGTGTACATGTGTTTCTTTTATTATATCACCTATACGCATTAGTGGAGCCCTTAGGATCTTTGCTTGATTACCAGCGTTGTGATGGCAGTCACACTCGTGGGGGCTGGGTAATCTACAAGCACATCCTTATTTACATGTCCCTGGTCGTGGGATTATCGAGACAGGGCATCGATACTCCGGAGTAGACTAGCGTATGCGCTTGTCATCCCAGCACGGGAGACGGCCTGTCCCACAGCCGTCAGTACGTCGTACTTGAGATAGTATACGGGTGCTCGTTAGGTTACGAGTAGACTGGACATGACTCGTCGGGAACTGTTGGTTGGTATTATATCTATCGTCAGTTATCAGTTCCCAGGTGACATGAGTACAGCTTAGTCCGCTGACTTGACACTGTCACTTTGCCTCGAGTGTGTTCCCACTGTACTTTGATTACTACCCTACCACGGCTCAAAGGATTCGTGCAAACAGGTAGTAGTTGGGTGCAGTCCCGAAGCACTTGGAGGCAGTGACGGTTAGACAGGAGTCGTCTCTCCCGGTATTGGGGGTTGAAATCGCGTTGTGTCCAGGAGAGCCATTACACAAGTAGTCCCTGGCCACGGCAAGCGAGATATACTGGTAGGTTTCCAGTTTTATCTCAGGGTCTTCTGGGCTACACTCCGACACGACTTGTACCGCTATTAGGGGACTAACATTTACCGCCCCGTAGGCCCGCCATGCGATGTATTAGACGAACAGACCAGACAGTATGGAGACTGTCACATTCAGGCTCAGTAGGAGTTCAGATGGGTTCACCTCGTTGGTCTTCTTATCGGCATCTACCTGGGGACCGTTACGTACAGCTAGTGTCGCTTGCGGTCTGTGGTTAAACCTACTGCCAGCGTAGTGTCGATTCTTTAGAGTCCCACACAGAGGGTTATTCGCCTTTAGGCAAAATGAGTAGAGGTCGCATGGTTTTGCGACAGGGTTTGTTCACATCCGCGCACTTGTGCACGTTTGCTGTCCGGACAGCTTATACTAGCGGGCTTTGGTTTAATCCGGATCCTAGTATATAATTTGGGATTGGTTTTATCTCATTGTATTCGTGTTCCTCGGATCACGGATACGGGTGCGTATGCACAGTTGACTGAGACATAGGCAGAGGACTTTGATTAGGGTTGATGACCATTGTCATTTTCTTAACCTTAATGCTTATGTGTGAATTATGAATAATTGATATTAGTTAAATATAATTGTGCATGGTTAGGGTTTTTGACCATTTGACTATACTTGACTTGTTGACCTAGGTTGACATGTTGACCATCATCATTCCATATGAAAGATGCTCTTTGATCCTTGCAAATGGCATTTAATATGAAATGATAATGGTCAAGTCTTGATTAACCATGACAATTATCTTAGCTAATTATCTAATTTACATTATTCACATATATGAGAGAAGGATGGTTCATTTCTTTTTCATTCTATCATATTAGTTCTCTTTCCTCCGCCTCCTCTCTCTCTAGCTCTCCCCTCTCATGAGTTGAGAATCCTTTAAGCTTGAGATAATTCCCTCTAAAATACTCTCTACTCTTTTCTAAGGTTATAGGATTAGCACTCCAAGCATCTTAGTTACTTCTAGCTTGAAGTTGAAGCCAAAGGTTGAGGCTCTCGGGTGGATCCTTCTTCGACTAGAGAAGGCGACAAGGAGATTACTTTCTTTCACTCTAAGGAGTAAGGAGAGAAGGACATAAAGCCCTAGGTATAACCTCTCTTCCATGTAGCTAAACTCCTTTTAGCTTTGTAGTTAGTTTTTGTTTAGCAAAGATCCTCCTTTTGATAGTCCATGTTGCCTAGTGTGTTAAAAATCCGTTTTTTATACCGTTTCCGCCTCCCCGCAAGCACCGGGGTGGGCAACGTGGACTTACAGTGGTATCAGAGCCTAACTAAACATAAAATAGCTAGTTAGTAAAGTGTCTAGAAGTTCGATCGGTAAAAATCACAAAACTTTTTTTCAAAAAAACCCAAGTTTCTGCCGATTTTTAAATCTGCTTTAAAAATAATAAATCACACCTTAAAAATCGGCTCAGGGTTTTTACAGTACACCCAAGAAAAACGAACCAGTGAACCGACCAACTCACCGCGGTTCCGCGGCCGAGTTGACTCGGCCGCGGCTCGTTTCTCTTGCAGTGTTCTTATTTTATGGTTTTGGGATTTTTTAGATATTTTATTTCTGCCCAGATTTTCCAGAAAAGAAATTTGTATTTGGGGTGGCTATAAATATGTATTTTTGATCGAACTTCCCTATACTTTGACTAATGGGTTATATCTGTGATGTTTATATGTATTGAACGTCTGCTAATCGCTATACGTCGATTGGTGGGGGTTATACATATCTGTGATCTGTAATGCTTGTTGGTTTGTGTATATGAACTCGGTGGATTGTCGCGGATGAATAGCCGGGGTGGATGTGAGATGAGAGTTTCTTTTTTTCTTTCATTCATGTAATATGTAAATTGATGTAATATTATTTGTTTGGCCGCACAACCGGGTCGGGGTTGTAGCCGTCATTGTATAATTTCTTTTTACTGTTTTTGCTCCTAGGATAGACCCATGGTGGGGTGCACAAACTACCAGGTATCTCGAAGTGCCGAGTGGCTACTCACGTCGTTGAGGGAGGTTTCTTCGCTTCGGGACTTGGCGGGTAGTTTGCCGCACCCGTAGGGGTCTTGGGTGGGGTATTGGCTATTCATCGCGACCGTGTAATCCGTTTTTCGTTGCAGGCTCGAACGAATCGCGGATTCCTAGTATATCCAAAGTGTTCATCTGTGATCTGGATTGACTATCATTGCTATATATCTATATATAAAATCTATTTAGGTGTTGCTTATGTTTTGCATCCGCGCTAGTCCAGCCCCCGCTCTGTCGTTAGTTAAGTAACCTAACGGGTGATGACGGGGCCCCGTGGCGAATGCGGATGGCATAAGCGTACACCATATTTTGGTTGTTTTCTGCAATTGTAGGATTAAATGATGGGACGCATTAAAATTAAAGCAAGAAAATAAACCAAGTAAAAGTCGTTGGAACACTTTGAAAACCACTCGGTTCTTTTCAAAACTAAACTTTTAAATGCGGAGCTTGAACCACTCCTTTTAAAAGCTATCTCGTTCCATCGATTATATCAAGTTCACTACGTTCACGGTTTCGCCAAAACCATTCGTAGCCCTCCGTCATTCCACATGAATGCTCAAAAGTATTCAAGCTATGTATGTTGGCCAAAGTCAAGGCATAGTGATTGGTAGCTATTGGGTATTCATGTGCAGCATAGGTAGATGCGTTGGTTTGGGACAGTCGTGCTGCCATTTTGGCCAAAGTCAAGGGTAGGTACGGGTGGGTCCAAATTAACCAGGAGAATGACGGGTAGACTTGATATGTGACTTATGATATTTTGGCCAAAGTCAAGATCATAAGAGCATGGGGCAAAAATCCACATCGGGAGTTTCATAAGTACTGAAACTTGCTAGCGCTGCATACCATTTGGAGTGTGATGATTCTGGTAGGATTCCTTCAGTTTTATCACGCGATGATATTGGATCCCGATCCTACTGTGAGTATATGCTACTCCTCGGGAAATTTCTCACTTAACGATCAATGCTATAAACCTAGTAGGTGTGTAGAAAGGTGTTAGCGGGGCTACGCCCACAGGGAAAAGAGGTTACATAATTAAGGAACTTCGCGAAAGCGTTGGAAAACCTCCCTCGAAGTACCGACACTGGCATGTCTGAACGGTTAAGCAAGTATTGTACGGTGAGATGGATCCCGACTGATTCTTACTTTATGGTTTGAGGAGGGATTCGAGAGACAGTGGGAGCCATCCTGTTTAGACAAACTAAAAACATCTCTAAACTTGCAAGAGCATCATGCTAAAGTGTTTCTTTTCTCTCTCCTAATTGCAGCGACCATTCAACATGACCGGACTTAAGTTATTACTAGATAAAAACATACTGACAGGGCCAAACTATAAAGATTGGCTCAGGAATATCAAGATGGCAATCACTTACGACAAGTTGGGGTATATCCTTACCACTAAAGCTCCCCCTGTCCCAGGTCCCACCTCCAGCGTCGCAGATAGACATGGGAGATCGATTGCGCGAAGGCCAAATGCCTCGTGCTTGCCTCTATGGACAACGAACATCAGAGGAGGCACGAGAATATGGACCTAGAGTCCATATTTCTCCATACAAAAGATCTGTATGGAGAGCAATCTTGTATCGCCAGATACGAAGTGTCGAAGAAGTTATTTTCGGCAAGATTGCCCATCGGATCATCGGTAGCGGAACACGTGCTTAAGATGATTGGCTGCATAGAGGAGCTTGCGGACCTTGGGACCACGTTGGAGAATGAACTCTATACTGACTTGATTCTCCAGTCCCTTCCTTTCACTTACGCCCAGTTTATCCTTAACTTCAACATGCAAGGAAAGGAGGTTGAACTTTCCGAACTTCTGAACATGTTGAGGAGTGCTGAGGGCACCCTACAGAAAGGTAGAGAGACATCCACTTTGTTTGTAGGAGGATCTTCCTCTTCTAGGTCCAGGGCGAAAGCCAAGGGAAAGAAGAAGAAAGCCCCCGCCAAACCAAGGGGCGGTGTTAGTAAAGTGGATACGAAGGGAAAGGGAAAGGAAACAAAGGTAGCGGGAAAGCTTGTCGGAAAGGAAGAATGCTTCTACTGTCACAAAAGTGGACACTGGAAACAGGATTGCAAGGTTTGGAAGGCCAGAACCCAGGATCTGAAGCGAGTTGCGGCTTCAGCTTCAGGTGTTTATGTTATTGAAAACTGTCTATCAATAAACTCTACTTCCTGGGTATTGGATACCTTATCAGGATCTCATATCTGTAATTCTTTGCAGGCGTTGAGAAAGCGTAGGGTTTTGAAGGCAGGTGATATGACCCTCAGAGTTGCAAACGGAGCTAGCATGGATGCTGAGGCCGTGGGGGACTATAACCTGGGATTGTCAGATGGACACTTTTTGGTTTTGCGTAGTTGTTATTTTGTACCAAATGCAACTTGTAATATCATTTCTGTATCTTTATTGTCTAAAGAAGGTTATGAATTTGCATTTGTAAGTAATGTTGTGAACATTCACCTTAATCAAGTTTTGATTGGGTCAGGTACATTAAACAATGGTATATACGTATTAAACCAACCACAGATTTTCAATGTCCAGAATACACACAAAAGAAAGTCTCCAGAAATCAATCAGACTTTCTTATGGCATTGTAGACTGGGTCACATCAATGAGAGAAGGTTGACTAAGTTATATACTGAAGGATATTTGAATCCGTTCGAATATCAATCGTATGCAACTTGTCAATCCTGTCTCAAAGGATAGATGACAAAGACTCCGTTCACTGGACACGGAGTAAGAGCGAGCGAGTTCTTGGGACTCGTACACAGCGACGTGTACGGTCCAATGTCTACGCATGCACGAAGCGGTTATTCTTACTTCATTACTTTAACGGATGACTTTTCAAGGTACGGATATGTCTTCTTAATGAAACATAAATCCGAGGCCTTTGGAAAATTCCAGGAATATAAGAATGAAGTAAAAAAACAAACAGGCAAAAGTATCAAGGCACTGAGATCTGATCGAGGCAGTGAATACTTGAGTGCCGAGTTCCTGGATTATTTAAAAGAGAATGGAATTCTCTCTCAGCTTACTCCTCCATACACTCCGCAACATAACGGTGTATCGGAGAGACGGAACCGAACCCTATTGGATATGGTACGGTCCATGATGAGTAACGCTGAGTTACCGCGATCATTCTGGGGATATGCGCTAGAATCAGCTGCATACCTTTTGAACCGAGTTCCAACTAAGACTGTGCCTACTACACCATATCAGATGTGGTATGGGAAGAGACCCTATCTTAATCACATTAAGACATGGGGATGTCCAGCTTTTGTCAAAAAGCAGAATACGGACAAGCTCGAGGCATGCTCAGTACAGTGCAAGTTTGTGGGATATCCAAAGAAATCTAAGGGATATTTCTTCTATTGCGAAGAGGAACAAAAGGTTTTTGTTTGTCGTCATGCCCACTTTCTAGAACACCAGTTCTTGGAAAAGGAAATTAGTGGGAGCGCAATAGAACTGGAAGAATTTCCAGAACCACGAACTATTACTGAAAGCTTAGTAGAACCAGAGGGTTCGAAAGATCAGGACATTCCTACGCCGCTCCGCAGGAGAAGTAGGCAGTCTCATCCGCCCGAGAGATACTACGGTTTTCTCATAGACGGGGATAGAGAGGATTGCATCATTGATTATGATGAGCCTACTAGCTTGCAGCAAGCCTTTCAGAGCATTGACTCGGTAAAATGGTTGGATGCAATGCGGACCGAAATGGAGTCCATGTACACCAACAAAGTATGGACGTTGGACATTGCTCCAGATGGGGTAAAACCCGTAGGATGCAAGTGGATCTTCAAAAGGAAGATTGGTGTAGATGGACAGGTCGAGACCTATAAAGCTAGACTTGTTGCAAAGGGTTTTCGTCAAAGACCTGGTTTGGACTATGACAAAACCTTTTCTCCAGTGGCTATGCTGAAATCCATTCGGATCCTTCTTGCCATTGCTGCCTTTTCTCCAGTGGTTTGGACTATGACAAAACCTTTTCTCCAGTGGTTCATCTGGATTATGAGATTTTGCAGATGGACGTAAAGACCTCTTTTCAAAATGGAAATTTAGAGGAGTGTGTCTGTATGGACCAGCAAGAGGGTTTCATTCAGAGTGGGAGCAGCGGAAAGGTGTGCAAGTTGCTTAAGTCCATTTATGGACTAAAGCAGGCATCGCGGAGTTGGAACATCTGTTTTGATGAGACAGTCAAGGAATTTGGCTTTATCAAAAATCCAGATGAACCATGCATCTATTGTAGATTTGTAGCGAGAACTGTAGTATTCCTCGTTTTATACGTGGATGGCATTCTCTTAATAGGAAATGACATTCCTATGCTACAATCTGTCAAAGGGTTCTTGTCACACAGGTTCTCCATGAAAGACCTGGGTGATGCCTCATACATTCTGCGGATCCGGATCTACCGTGACAGATCCAAGAGGATATTAGGACTCTCACAGTCCAGGTACATCGACACCATACTGAAAAGATTCAGTATGGAAGATTCCAAACGCGGTAATCTACCGGCTTGTCACGAGATCACCCTCTCCAAAGAGATGTCTCCCAAGACTGATTTGGAGAGGGATCACATGTCTATTATACCCTACGCTTCTGCGGTAGGCTCCATAATGTATGTGATGTTGTGTACCAGACCAGATGTGGCTTATGCACTGAGTGTGGTAAGCAGGTATCAGTCAAACCCTGGGGAGAAACACTGGATAGCGGTAAAGAACATTCTCAAGTACCTGAGAAAGACTAAGGAGATGTTCTTGGTGTATGGCGGAAAAGACCTCCAGATTGAGGCCTTTGCTGACTCCAGCTTCCAGAGTGACAAGGATGATTCCAAGTCCATGTCGGGTTTTGTCTTTACCCTCAATGGAGGGGCGGTGTGTTGGAAGAGCTCCAAACAGGAAACCGTTGCTGACTCGACTATGGAAGCGGAATATATCGCTGCATCTGATGCCGCAAAAGAAGCCGTCTGGATGAGGAAGTTCTTGAAAGAACTTCAGGTGGTTCCGTCCATTGTTGATCCAATACCTCTGTATTGTAAAAACAACGGGGCTATAGCTTTAGCAAAGGAACCCAGGTCCCATCAGAAATCCAGACACATCTTGAGTCGGTATCACCTGATCAGAGTGATCGTCGATCGCCAGGAGATCGAGGTTCGGAGGGTTGCTTCAGAAGATAACACTGCAGATCCATTCACGAAGGCCTTACCCCAGACTCAGTTCGAGCGGCTGATCGAGATGATAGGTCTTCGATACGCCAGTACATGGCCTTAGTGCAAGTGGGAGATTGTTAGTGTATATGCCCTAGAGGCCATTACTCCGGAGTATCGATGCCCTGTCTTGATGGAAGCTTGGGATATTCACAGTTGTATAGACAATCTTGCTCGAAATGGTAGTATGCTACTTGGTTTGTCTCTGCTTTAATGTGTACATGTGTTTCTTTTATTATATCACCTATACGCATTAGTGGAGCCCTTAGGATCTTTGCTTTTTTACCAGCGTTGTGATGGCAGTCACACTCGTAGGGGCTGGGTAATCTACAAGCACATCCTTATTTACACGTCCCTGGTCGTGGGATTATCGAGACAGGGCATCGATACTCCGGAGTAGACTAGCGTATGCGCTTCTCATCCCAGCACGGGAGACAGCCTGTCCCACAGCTGTCAGTACGTTGTACTTGAGATAGTATACGGGTACTCGTTAGGTTACGAGTACACTGGACAGGACTCGTCGGGAATTGTTGGTTGGTATTATACCTATCATCAGTTATCAGTTCCCAGGTGACATGAGTACAGCTTAGTCCGCTGACTTGACACTGTCACTTCGCCTCGAGTGTGTTCCCACTGTACTTTGATTACTACCCTACAACGGCTCAAAGGAGTCGTGCAAACAGGTAGTAGTTGGGTGCAGTCCCGAAGCACTTGGATGCAGTGACGGTTAGACAGGAATCGTCTCTCCCAGTATTGGGGTTTGACATCGCGCGGTGTCCAGGAGAGCCATTACACAAGTAGTCCATGGCCAGGGCAAGCGAGATATACTGGTAGGTTTCCAGTGTTATCTCAGGGTGTTCTGAGCTACACTCCGACACGACTTGTACCGCTATTAGGGGACTGACGTTTATCGCCCCCCTAGGCCCGCCATGCGATGTATCAGACGAACAGACCGGACTGTACGGAGACTGTCACATTCAGGCTCAGTAGGAGTTCAGATGGGTTCACCTCGTCAGTCTTCTTATCGGCATCTACCAGGGGACCGTTACGTAAAGCTAGTGCCGCTTGCGGTCTGTGGTTAAACCCACTGCCAGCGTAGTGTCGAGTCTTTAGAGTCCCACACAGAGGATTATTCGCCTTTAGGCAAAATGGGTAGAGGTCGCATGGTTTTGCGACAGGGTTCGTTCACATCCGCGCACTTGTGCACGTTTTCTGTCCGGACAACTTATACTAGCGGTCTTTGGTTTAAGCCGGATCCTAGTATATGATTTGGGATTGGTTTTATCTCATTGTATTCGTGTTCCTCGGATCACGGATACGGGTGCGTATGCACAGTTGACTGAGACAGAGGCAGAGGACTTTGATTAGGGTTGATGACCATTGTCATTTTCTTAACCCTAATGCTTATGTGTGAATTATGAATAATTGATATTAGTTAAATATAATTGTGCATGGTTAGGGTTGTTGACCATTTGACTATACTTGACTTGTTGACCTAGGTTGATATGTTGACCATCATCATTCCATATGAAAGATGCTCTTTGATCCTTGCAAATGACATTTAATGTGAAATGATAATGGTCAAGTCTTGATTAACCATGACAATTATCTTAGCTAATTATCTAATTTACATAATTCACATATATGAGAGAAGGATGGTTCATTTCTTTTTCATTCTATCATATTAGTTCTCTCTCCTCCTCTTCCTCTCTCTCTCTAGCTCTCCCCTCTCATGAGTTGAGAATCCCTTGAGCTTGAGATAATTCCCTCTAAAATACTCTCTACTCTTTTCTAAGGTTCTAGGATTAGCACTCCAAGCATCTTAGTTACTTCTAGCTTGAAGTTGAAGCCAAAGGTTGAGGCTCTCGGGTGGATCCTTCTTCGACTAGGGAAGGCGACAAGGAGATTACTTTCTTTCACTCCAAAGAGCAAGGAGAAAAAGACATAATGTAGGGTTCCTAGGCCCACCCATGAAGTTCTACAACTGATCAACCATGCCAAAATCAAAATTTTCTATGTGCCGAGAAACCCCAAACAAGATCGATACTAGAGGTAAGGCGAAAGAACATGCAAGTTAACAACTTTAACTAAAAGTGAAAGGGGCTACAACCTTTGTAGATCCGGTCCTCCACTTCTCTAGCTCCGTGATGATGTCCCTTCGCTGCGATCACCGGGATCCCGGACTCAGGCGATGGTTTCGTCGGAGAAATGAGCGGGCTAGGTCGTTGACTTCGATGCCGAAGATGATCTACGTCGAGGCAACTCTAACTCAAGATACATCTTCACTTGGTTATGAAACTTGTGAAGATAACAGACTCTACTACATGGCAAGTGGTAGAGGATGAAGAAATAGGAAGTGGATTCACTTTGGATTTGGATTTCTTACTTGGATTCATCACTTGGAATTTTTCAAGAGAGCTTTCTTCTCTTTATGAAGAAGAAGAAGAAAAGAAAACGAATAAATAAATTATCTCCAAAAGAAAATCAAGTGATGTCCATCATTTAGCAACCATGGGTGAGTAAACTCATGTAGAGAGTAAACTAGGGTTTAGGCTAATGGTTGGGTTAAGGAAAGAAACAAATGGTTAAGACTTTCAAAGCTTCATGAAGCTTCAAGAGTAAAACAAAACAAGCCACCATTTTATTTCTTGCCAAAAATAAATAAAGAAAATAAATAAAACAAATGAAACCCTAACCATTAACCAAACATGGTGTATAGCATACACACACCCAAGTTTGCATGTATCATTAAACATGATACAATCATGTGCACAAAAATATATCACATATACTACTTATGCACATCAAGTGAGAAAATCAATCTTAAGTGAACAATACTAGTTAATGTAAAGTAATATATCTTATATATATAATTATACATTAAATCATTAAATCAACACTTGATTTAATGATCCGGTCATAACGCATATAACCGACTAATATCAAGTGTATCAATATATCGAATCAACATTTGATTCGGTAACCCGGCTATATCTCATATAACCACCCAATGATACAAATCGCGAGAATAGAATACAGTATCACATACTGGTATTATTCTCGGCCCCGCACATATCCCATATGCGCTCCTATTTCGTTTCGCTTGAGCCAGGAAACCTCTGTGTAGGACTCTAAAGACTCGTCAATACGCCGGCAGCAGGTGATAATCATATCAAGCACCCACAAGCCGCAAGCGGTCTGCTAAACGTAACGACCACCCGGGTATTGAGCGATCAGAAGATCAACGAGCAAGCCCGCTCACACTCCTGTGAATCCAACCAGTAACACTTACCGTACAGTCCGGTCTGTTCGTCTGATATGTCGCATATCTCGCCTAGGGGTGGTAAACGTCAGGCCCCAGTAGCTTGATAAGTCATGCCGACGTAAGGTCCATAACAAGCGTGAAACTACTGATAACTCTTACCAGCAATTCACAGCAACCCTGGCCAGGGATTTCCAGTTATGGCCAGTCGAGCATAGCGCAACATCAATCCCCAATACCGGGAGAGACGAATCCCTACCTATCGCTCATTGCCTCCATGTGAATCAGGACTGTACCTAAAAACAACCTGTTTGCACGACTCAGTAGAGCCATGGTAGGGTGGAAATCAAAGCACAGTGGGAGACACACAAGACTCTATGACGATCTCGGGTCAACAAACTAAGCTGTACCAGTGTCACCTAAGAACGGCCATCTGACGTGAGGTATAATACCATCTGGGAGTTCTCGGCGAGTCCGTTCTGTGTACCCTGTCATCACTGAGCACCCGCATACCATCTCTGATGTCAAACACCAATGGATATGGGATCATCCATCGCCCATCACATGGGTCGAGAAGATATACGCTAGTCTACTCTGGAATATCGATCCCCGTCTCGATATTCCCACGACTAGGAACATTGAAGGATGTAATCATTGACTACCCAGGCCCCACTAGTATGATCTACATCACAGTTCTGGAAGTCGAGTACACATCCTAAGGGCTTTATCAACATGTAACAGAGAGACAGAAAGTATAAATGTTAAGATAAAGAGCAACCAGATAGCGTACTATCATGTCGAGCAAGAAAGTCCTACCTATATATGTCCCAGCATCCACTACAATATACATCCTATGTACAGTAATGGCCTCTAGGGCATATATATAACTAACAATCTCCCACTTTCACTAGGGCCATCTGTAGCAGTGGTTGCAGTATCTAATACTCAACCATCCCTTATATGTCTCTCTCTGGGAAAAGTCCTTTGTGAGTGGATCCGCCGTGTTGTCCTCTGAGTCTACTCTCCTAACCTTGATCACCATGGAGAACAACTATCTCCATGATCAGGTGATGCTGCCTCAGAATATGTCTGGGTCACTGATGGGACCAGGGTTCCTGGGCCAAAGCCACATTTCCATTGTCATGCAATGGTAGGAACCTAGTTCATCTTATGAACCAATATACACACAAACTTTCTCTTTTGTAGTATCTTTAATAGCGATGTTACCAGCTTTTATCGTCTAGTCTGCCACGGTATCTAGCTTGGAACTCTTCCAACGTACCGTCCCTTTACTGAGGGTAAAGACAATGCCTGCGACTGACATTCAGTCGTCCTTATCACCCTGGAACCTTTCCAGTGATTTTCCCCAGGATCGATTGATTCCATCTCACTAAACCTAGTGAGAAGCCTAACATCCATTTAGATTTATCTCATAAATCCAAATCCCAGGATTTAGGAGGTATCACCTTTATCCTATTTGGAGAATCCTTGTGATAAGCGGAGATTGACCGTGCGTAGCATAGGAAACCCTTTTCCTATCAAGAGTATGTCGTCCACGTACAATATGAGGATGACCACCTTACTCTCTACTACCTTTTTGTATATACAAGGTTCATCTACCATTTTGATGAAGTCAAACACTTTGACTACCACATCAAAACAGACGTTCCAACTCCGCGATGCCAGCTTTATTCTGTAAAGCATCTTACACACGCTTCCGCTGCTCCCACTGTTTACGAAGCCCTCTGGCTGTGTACTTATAGACGTTCTCTTCTAAATCAGTATTTAGAAAAGCAATCATGACACCTAACCACCAGATATCGTAGTCATGGTATGTAGCAATGTTAAGTAGGAGCAGGATGGACTTAAGCATAGCCACTGGAAAAGGTTTCATCATTTTCCATGCCTGGTCGATGACGAAAACCACTAACAAGTATAGCTTTGAAATTCTCAACTTTTCCATCTACACCAAGTAATCTTCTCAAGATATACTTGCTCCTGATGGGAATTTAACCCTTCAGATATTGCAACCAAAGTCCATACTTCGTTGGTGTACATGGATTCCTTCTCAGATCGCTAAGCATCCAGCCATTCTTACAGAGTCCCTACTCTCGATGGCCTACTCGAAACTAGTTGGGTCATCATCTCATAATGCATTCCTCGCTCCCACTGTCATCGAGAAACCAAAGTATCTCTCAGGAGGATGAGAAACCCTACCAGATCGGCGGAGAGGCTGAGGTTCGTCGGGGACTATTGAATCGTTTCATTCTGTCAAATCATCAGCTGTAGTTTGTATAGCTGGAACTCCTTCCAGTTCTACAGAACTGACTTTGCCTCGATCTCGTCCGGATTTTGCTTTTGACATAGGCCGGACAATCCCAAATCTTAATTTACTTAAGAGATGGGCTCTTCCCATACCATATCTTATATGGAGTGGTAGGCACTGATTTGATTCGAACCTAATTCAATAGGTATGCAGCTTCTTAAGTGCTTAACCTCCAAAAGGAAATAGGTAACTCAGTAGTATTCATCATAGAGCGCACCATATCTAATATGGTGCGATTGCTCCGCCCCGATACACCGTTGTGCTGTGGTATATTCATAGGAGTAACACCGAGAGAGAATCTCATTCTCCTTTAGGATAGTCCAGGAATTCTATGCACAAGTATTCTTCTCCCTGATCTTATCATAGGACATTATACTTATACCCGGTTTTTGGTTCTCTACTTCTAACTTATATTCTGTGAATATCTCAAAAGCTTCGGACTTATGTTTCAATAGGAATATATGAATGAATCTTGAGAGATCATCAGAGAATGTAATGAAGTGCAAAGAACCGGTCCTGGCATGTGTAGACAGGGGACCTTACATACATCATCTTGTATCAGTCCCAAGAGTTTACTAACTCTTTCTCTGTTTCCAATAAACAGAGCGATGGTCATCTAATCTTTGTGACATGACTGGCAAGTTTCAAAAGATGTAAATTCAAACTAATTTAAATATGCATCTAAATGTAACTTCAGCCAGTCGGGTCGCATTGATATGACCTAGTCTATAATGCCTCAAGAAGGATTCGTTCATTTCTGAACTCTTCCTCTTGTGTGTGTTCCGTATATTAGGAACTGTAGTTTGATTTAGAACGTCAATGCTTTTAGATAACGTGCTGAACCGATCAACTTTTGAAATGTTCAAAACAATATTCAACAATACAAAATTATATCATTCTTTAATAAATAAAGAGATTGATATGATTTTGTATATCAGGTTCGGTATCTAATAGCATTTGTTCAAAATCAATGTATTGGTAACACAGGGTGACAGTGACCAACAGACTTGGCTGCAACACTTGCACCATTTTCTGTCTCATGAAACTTATCACCCGTTCTCAGTTCTCTGCCTTTCTGTAGCCCTATGCAACAAATTACATATCTGGGATCCTGATCCGGTATCAGATAAACAGTTATGTGTAACGAACACACCCGAAGAAGATGCATCATATGCACTTTCTTCGTTTGGGCGGCATGGGAATCTTGGTATTCCCCTATTTCCTGCTCTGTCTTATAACAATTATAAGTTGGAGCGGGACCAACATTCCCCAACACAGTATAACAAGCAGGTTCGGTCAATACATCCATATTATTATCTTGATTTAAGGCGTGATATGGTCGCTACCTGGAGAGAGAGAGAAGAAAACACTCTGCGTGCGCTCTTGCAAGATTAAATTGGTTATATATTTTATCTAATCAGGATGGCTCCCACTGTTTTTATCAAATCTTCCTTCAAACCATAAAAGGAAAGACTAGCCGGGATTAATTACACTCTACAAGTTCGCCAATCTTTCAGCCAGGCCAGTGCCGGTAATTTGAGGGAGGTTCCCCGTGCTTTCGCACGGACCTAATTAAAGTAAACCTCATTTTCCCAGGGGCGTAACCCCGTTGACACCTTTCTAGACACCTACTTGATCGGCTAATTGTAAAGTGCAAAACTCTCCCAGGAGTAACATTTACCCGCAGTGGGTATTGGGATCCAACTATCACATAGAAGGTATGCAATCTCATTGCAAATTTCAACACTTGAAACTCCCGATAAAGTTTTTTACCCCTAGCACCTATGACCTTAACTATGGTCAACAAATCATAAGCACTAGTCAAGTTCTACCCGTCATTTAAGTCCACCTAAACATCACAGATAAATATAACGTACGCTTATGCCATCCGCATTCGCCTCGATGTCTCGTCTGCACCGTTAGGTTAGGTAACTAACGGCAGAGCGAGGCAGGGCTAGCGCGGGTGTAAAACATAAGCAACGTCTATATAATATATTATATATACTATATACAATATCTATCTGAACATATCACATGATCACATCACAGATAACGCAGCAGAAAATATCATATGAAATATTGGATATACTAGGACGTCCGTGTTTTTAAAACGAGCTAGTATAAAACACGGATTCCACGGTCGTGATGAATAGCCAATCCCACACCCCTAGACCCCTACGAGAGCGGCAAGCAACCCTACCAATTCTAGGGTTAGAAGACCCGGTCTCGACTCCTCAAGATGGTCTCCCACTGGATCCTAGAACCCGGTTACTTGTTCTCCCCTCCTTGGGTCTATCCTAATGCGGAAAAGTAAATAATATACATCAACGGTGACATCTTCCGCAACCTAGAAGTGCCCCAATAAAAGAATATTACATACAAGTTTTTTACATGAATGAAAATGAAAAACACTCATCTCACATAAAAAACCTCGGCTATTCAAAACGCGACGATCCAATATAACATATCCAGCAATACATAACATCACATGTCATCAACGTAAGTAAATATGCGCATCCCAATTATCGTTGACATAAAGCAACGAAACCGACGATATCACATATTACACTTACGGTCGCAGAAAAGAAAGTGTAAAACTACAACAGTTGGAATCCGCAAACTCTTTAGACATCGCATGCCTAAACAAATGAATTCCTTAGACATCGCATGCCTAACAATTATAAACCCCGCATTTTAGTCTCAATATCGAAAACACTTTTCAATATCAAGTCGGGCAATTCAACAAGATTCCCGACATCCTGAACGAATGCTCGTCGCAAACTTTAGTAGACGGCTGTACCCCCGATACCGTCGACGAAGTGCACCAAGGCGGAACACCGCTGCCGCGAGCACCCGAACGGATGCTTTCGGCGACGGGGTTCTCCTACAGTCACTTGGTCAGGGCTAAGGGGTGTAGCTGTCTATTAAGTTTACCCGGCGAGTATCCGCGTACGCTACGTGATTGCGACGGACTTTTGATCGCATAGAAATTCCGTGTTAACCGATCAAGTGAGACTAAAGTGCTGGATTTATAACATTCATTCAGTTATCTCATAACTTCTTGTGGATTCCAAATATTGTATCACATTCCAGATAAAATAGAAAATGTTAAACTTTCCAATCGAACAATCAAACACCCATGTTTTCCCAAAACAGCTCAACACATGAAATAAATTTAAAAACATTCACTTCATACCACAGTATCAACGGTCCAGCCGTAGAAGGGTCAAGCCAACGCCTCACATGCGGCACGCCGTACTGCCCCAAACCCTAAAGTTAAAAGGGCAGTTCTAGACGGTCACATAATCGAGTTATGGTTTGTTGTCTTCTAGAGGGTCCATCGCATTACTTGCACTACTTAGAACGTTCTTAAACCACGGAAAAATCCAACACTTGGAAATTTTATGGCAGGGGAAAAATTGGGTATTTATATCCGGTCGAACTTTTTAACAGTTTCTAAAATATCCGGAAAAACATAAACGAAGTTAAATTATCCGATTGAATTAACAAGTCCCCAATAAAACCCTAGAAAACACAACACTTGAGTGGGATTAAAAAATTCCCAGAAAACAATGACGATAAAGGACCTAAGAATAAATATGTGAAGTTTGAAGGACAAATTCACAATTTTGGCCGCGGGACCGCCGCAAAACCCTTGGTTTGGCCGCGGTTCCGCGGTCAAATTTTTGAGTTAGGGTTCAGTACTTCACAGTAATTCTTAGATTTTCCCGCTTAATTTTCTGAGCATTTTTAATTCACAAAAATCCACAGTTTGAAAAAATGTACAGAGAAGGGTATTGATCGGGGTTTCGGGGTTCGATCGGATCTCTAAGTTCGTCTACACTTCGCCTAAAGCTCTAGCTAGGCTCTGATACCACTGTAGGGTTCCTAGGCACACCCATGAGGTTCTACAACTGATCAACCATTCCAAAATCAAAATTTTCTATGTGCCGAGAAACCCCAAACAAGATCGATACTAGAGGTAAGGCGAAAGAACATGCAAGTTAACAACTTTAACTAAAAGTGAAAGGGACTACAACCTTTGTAGATCCGGTCCTCCACTTCTCTAGCTCCGTGATGACGTCCCTTCACTGCGATCACCGGGATCCCGGACTCTGGCGATGGTTTCGTCGGAGAAATGAGCGGGCTAGGTCGTTGACTTCGATGCCGAAGATGATCTACTTCGAGGCAACTCTAACTCAAGATCCATCTTCACTTGGTTATGAAACTTGTGAAGATAACACACTCTACTACATGGCAAGTGGTAGAGGATGAAGAAATAGGAAGTGGGTTCACTTTGGATTTGGATTTCTCACTTGGATTCATCACTTGGAATTTTTCTAGAGAGCTTTCTTCTCTTTATGAAGAAGAAGAAGAAAAGAAAAAGAATAAATAAATTATCTCCAAAAGAAAATCAAGTGATGTCTATCATTTAGCAACCATGGGTGAGTAAACTCATGTAGAGAGTAAACTAGGGTTTAGGCTAATGGTTGGGTTAAGGAAAGAAACAAAATGGTTAAGACTTTCAAAGCTTCATGAAGCTTCAAGAGTAAAACAAAACAAGCCACCATTTTATTTCTTGCCAAAAATAAATAAAGAAAATAAATAAAACAAATGAAACCTTAACCATTAACTAAATATGGTGTGTAGCATACACACACCCAAGTTTGCATGTATCATCAAACATGATACAATCAAGTGCACAAAAATATATCACATATACTACTTGTGCACATCAAGTGAGAAAATCAATCTTAAGTGAACAATACTAGTTAATGTAAAATAATATATCTTATATATATAATTATACATTAAATCATTAAATCAACACTTGATTTAATGATCCGGTCATAACGCATATAGCCGACTAATATCAAGTGTATCAATATATCGAATCAACATTTGATTCGGTAACCCGGCTATATCTCATATAATCGCCCAATGATACAAATCGCGAGAATAGAATACAGTATCACATACTGGTATTATTCTCGGTCCCGCACATATCTCATATGCGCTCCTATTTCGTTTCGCTTGAGCCAGGAAACCTCTGTGTAGGACTCTAAAGACTCGTCAATACGCCGGCAGCAGGTGATGATCATATCAAGCACCCACAAGCCGCAAGCGGTCTGCTAAACGTAACGGCCACCTGGGTATTGAGCGATCAGAAGATCAACGAGCAAGCCCGCTCACACTCCTGTGAATCCAACCAGTAACACTTACCGTACAGTCCGGTCTTTTCGTCTGATATGTCGCATATCTCGCCTAGGGGTGGTAAACGTCAGACCCCAGTAGCTTGATAAGTCATGCCGACGTAAGGTCCATAACAAGCGTGAAACTACTGATAACTCTTACCAGCAATTCACAGCAACCCTGGCCAGGGATTTCCAGTTATGGCCCGTAGAGCATAGCGCAACATCAACCCCCAATACCGGGAGAGACGAATCCCCTCCTATCGGTCATTGCCTCCATGTGAATCGGGACTGTACCCAAAAACCACCTGTTTTCACGACTCAGTAGAGCCATGGTAGGGTGGAAATCAAAGCACAGTAGGAGACACACAAGACTCTATGACGATCTCGGGTCAACAGACTAAGCTGTACCAGTGTCACCTGAGAACGGCCATCTGACGTGAGGTATAATACCATCTGGGAGTTCTCGGCGAGTCCGTTCAGTGTACCCTGTCATCACTGAGCACCCGCATAGCATCTCTGATGTCAAACACCAATGGATATGGGATCATCCATCACCCATCACATGGGTCGAGAAGATATACGCTAGTCTACTCTGGAATATCGATGCCCCGTCTCGATATTCCCACGACTAGGAACATTGAAGGATGTACTCATTGACTACCCAGGCCCCACTAGTATGATCTACATCACAGTCCTGGAAGTCGAGTACACATCCTAAGGGCTTTATCAACATGTAACAGAGAGACAGAAAGTATACATGTTAAGATAAAGAGCAACCAGATAGCGTACTATCATGTCGAGCAAGAAAGTTCTACCTATATATGTCCCAGCATCCACTACAATATACATCCTATGTACAGTAATGGCCTCTAGGGATATATATAACTAACACATAAAGCCCTAGGTATAACCTCTCTTCCATGTAGCTAAACTCCTTTTAACTTTGTAGTTAGTTTTTGTTTAGCAAAGATCCTCCTTCTGATAGTCCATGTTGCCCAGTGTGTTAAAAATCCGTTTTTTATACCGTTTCCGCCTCCCCGCAAGCACCGGGGTAGGCAACGTGGACTTACAAAGTATCTACAAGTAGAAATCGAATAAACAACGACTCCTAGGTCAACTATATCATAAAGGTAATACTGGGATATCTAGGGTGACCGGGTCATCATATGTGCCAACAATATACTCAAAGTCTATAAGTATGCGGAATCATCCAAACATATAATCAATGTATGTATGCACGTGGATCTCGTCCAACCATATAATCAATGTCATGCATGTAAATATCTTAAAAGAGTGTGCATGAAAGTATGAGGATATAAATCAACGGGAGTCCCTCGCGATGGAACCTGGGTGTCCAACATTGGCACTCGAAAACATCATGAAACTCGTGTCTAGCATCGACACGTAAATCCTCATATCTTAGGCTCCGTCAGTCCGGATCGGCCCATGGGCTCCGTCAGTCCAGATCAGCCCATATCATCTCTCGACTCCGGTCGGTATCCTCCGGATATCCGCCGAGCCTAAATACAATCACCGGTAGGTAGTAGTCCCTCTGCCACGCTCATCCTCATCCACACGAAATCTCTCTCTCACCCTAGGGTACCATACCGGGTACACCATGTACCCGCAAACGGAATCATCCACCTCCTCGAATCGGGTTTCACATGTCACTCTCAAAACCGAGAAAACACATGGTGGACACACTGAAATATCATATCAAGTGAACCGGGTTTTAAAACAGTACATACATTCTTTTGAAATAGCCACGGTTCTCAAATCCAGAAATCTCATGAAAACAGCATATCTCAATACGTAAAATCATAAAGCATGATGTATGCGACATATGATAAAAATGTAAGCATATCCGAATATCATGCAATATGGAACAGTGATATGACATATTAAGGAAAAAACACTCTTTTAAATGGATCCAGTTTAGAAAATATATCATGCGGTCCCCTTTTCTCCAAAAATCAAAGCCAACATCATCTATATATGTGCAATATGTATGTATGTAGGTAGGGATGCCAAAGATATACCTACGGAAGTATGAGCGTACAATATGCATGTGTGCCAATATGGATGTACCAGTGGGTATATACGCAAGCATGAGTGAAAAATAGGTATGTGCGCCAATATGGATGTAAAAGTGGTATATACGCAAGCATCAATGTACAATAGGTATGTGCGCCAATATGGATGTACAAGTAGTATATACGCAAGTATAGGTGTACAATAGGTATGTGCGCCAATATGGATGTACAAGTGGTATATACGCAAGGATGAGTGTACAATAGGTATGTGCGCCAATATGGATGTACAAGTGGTATATACGCAAGCATGAGTGTACAATAGGTATGTGCACCAATATGGATGTACAAGTGGTATATACGAAAGTATGTTATGCGAAGAGTCATATCATGATGCAGCAATCCAACTGTGTAGTGACATGACAATTATCGATGATGAAGTGTGTGAGCATACAATCTGTGTACGTATAACATACGCATCATCGATAATGGTGCAGGTGTACTATCACAGGTATAAGTAATGCAATGTGAATAACATGTATGCAGCATAAGGTAAATCATATGCAAATGCTGACGGGTATACGTATCTAACATGACCGAGTCGGTGAATCTATCGATCGGCATCTAGCCACACAACATCACGTACGGTATAATCCATCATACGGCATCCTCTAGCCAAGGGTATGGATCAATCATCAAATCAACTCATTATGTACGGAAAAATCATCGTACGGCAGAATTAAAACATTTGGGATCCTATCAACCTTACGACAATGAGGGGTACGGACCTAACGTCTCCTACGATCTATCCCACTTGATTCACGGCCTTCTATATATATCTATATACCTATGTCCCAAGTCACATCCATAACAATCTCGTATCAGGGGACCGGCAAGGTTTCAATCATCTCAATCGACTCTCATCCGTATACCAACATATCATCAAATTCTTCATATCGCATCTTACATTCTTTTCATCATTTATCTCTCACATCGAATCAAATGTTATATATACATTCTACTTTTACTATAAGAATACTTATCTAATCTAACATACACACCCGAACCATACAAACAGTTTTATGAAAGATGGGAATCGTTGTTTTGAAAGTAGGGGCTACGGTGTTTCAAGGAAAAGATATCATTTGAAAATCCGTAAGGTACCTCAAGGTATCTGTTTAAAAGATGCATACGATTCTTCAGTTTAGAAATAAGTACGGTTCGGATGACACATCTACGTCGACTATCTAGTCTTATAATACCCTAAACGGCAATATCATCAAATATCGTCCTCATATCCCATCATCACATACTAGTCGTATCATATCACTTCCAACTATCTTTTAGTTTCTAATATGGTTCTCTAACTACTTTTAACTCTATCTATAGTTTTTCTATTAAACATTTCATTAACCATAATCTATATATAAATCGGTTTCTATCAAAGTGTGCGGGGGTGCTATACGCCATCCACCCGACTTCCCTCGTAGATATAGATCTACTCACCTTGGTCTTCGCTTGCCGAAGTCGATGACGCCACGCTCCGTCGCCTCGGAATCCATGTGAAGATACCTACAATAACAACACATATCGCAACGCTATTAAAATCAAGTTCTGAAATCCAAAACGGCACACAGATCGCCTATAGGTTAGAACCTATAGCCCACGTATGCAAAACCAACAAATTACCCCTAGTCGTTGATGTACGAACATCCAACAACCAAATACAAACCCAAATAGCAAAATCAAACATTCCAAAATACGGAAAACATAGCCAAAAACATTCTAATGTGCTCCCAGAATTTGACTCAGGGAAAAAGGAGTTGCAGAAACAAGTCTTGGGTGTTGTACATAGTGTATATGAGCTACTGGACCAACCTAGACCCAAAACCTAACCAAGTGGCCTGCCACATAAGCAGAAATTCCGGCCTCCTCGGCCCCCATGCTCTGAATGGGTTCATCTTCGTAGGGTGGTCTCCTAAGGTCCTAAATGGGTCCCTGGTATTGTTTGCTAAACTTAGAAATTCTCCGGATCAACCCAGATTCCCTGTAGGCTCATAAATTATCACAAAACCGATATGGACAAAATTCTAAATCCGTATTTTGGTTTCTAGGCCAGTAAAACCTAGCTCAAATATTGATAGCAGCCACTACCCATCACTAATTTCCCACGATTTCCCAACCCTTCTCTTGGGATTTTCTAAGATCACGATTCCACACCAAATCAACCTCTAAACTATACAAGAATGCAAGGGAACTAAAACTAAACTAAATGGAAAGGGTTATACCTCATGGTTACACCCAAGCAAAACCTTAGAAGTCCTAATGTTGTCAAAATCCCACTTTGCTTGGTCCATTGCGATGAGGATGAGGAGGTGATCATTTTTAATTAAAGGAGTTTGGGGTTTTGATTAGGTTTTAGAGAAGGTTTCCATGGATAATGGGGTGGAGGAAGAAGGAGATGAAGAAGGATGAGGGAGTTGAAGAAATGAAATGAAGTCAAGAATGAGGTGGGGGTGGAGCCTTACCTCTCTCTCTCTCTCTCTCTCCCCCCTCAAGCATTCTTACCTCTCATCATCGTGTCCCCTCTCTCTCTCCAAATCATCATTACACCTTTTTCCCTTTCTTTTCTCACCAAAAACACATACACCCAAATAAAACAACACAAATGAAATAACATGTAACATGTCATGGTGCACTAACCATGAAAAATCGTGGAAACACGGATTTGGCTTAATCGCGATTAGCAGTGCACTAATCGGGTTTTTATCCAAATTGCATATAATAAATTTTAAAAATGCCAAGTCCTTTAAATATTTTTTTAAATGAATAAATCATTATAATTTCCGTTTATTTCACAATTATTGGTATATATTTATGTTGGAGATAGTGCCCTCAGAGTCAATTATTGGATCATAGGCACGTGATTGCAATGATTGAGGGAGGACCTATCCCGGTAGGACAGTCTTACCCGAGATGATAGTATGCTATCTGCTTTATCTTTATCATCGTGTACTGCTTTAGGTGACCTGACATGTCGCTATTACACGTTGATAGAGCCCCTAGGATTCTTGCTTGACTGCCAGCAGTATGATGGCGATCATATACGTGGGAGCTGGTAGTCTATAAGCACATCCTTAAAAGGTCCCTAGTCGTAGGAGTTTCGAGACAGGGCATCGATACTCCATTAGTAGACTAGTGTATACAGTCGAGACCCCGACGAGGGGCGGTGGCCGGTCTCACAAGCCACTGGTGTCAGTTGGTTCACCTAAGATGTATACAGGTGCTCATTGGGTTATGAGTACACCGGACAGGACTCGCCGGGAACCTGCTAGTTGGTCTTATACCAGACGTCAGATAGCAGTTCCCTGGTGACATGTGTACAGGTTAGTTCATCGACCTGAGATCGTCATTTGTCTCGTGTGAGTTCCCACTGTGCTTTGATTACTACCCTACCACGGCTCAAAGGAGTCGTGCAAACAGGTTTTAGTTGGGTACAGTCCCGAGCCACATGGAGGCAGTGAGCGGATCTGCAGGGGTTCGTCTCTCCCGGTATTGGGGGTGAGGTCGCGCTGTGTCTAGGAGAGCCATTACACAAAGCCCTCGGCCGAGGCAGGAGATTTACTGGTAGGTATTCCAGTAATATCTCAGGGTGTTCTGGGCTACGCTCCGACACGACTTGTACCGCTTTTGGGGGTCTGACTTTCACCAACCCCCTAGGCCCGCCATGCGATACTCATAGACGAACGGACCGGACTGTACGGATATTGTCACTGACAGGCTCAGTAGGGTGTCGGGGTGAGCTTCCTCATCGACGTCCCTTTTGGTCAATAGCTGGTGGCCAATCACGTATTGGCTTATACCTCTGACATGCTAGTGGTTAAATCCACAGCCATAGTATTGATGAGTCTTTAGAGTCCACCACACTTTCAGCTACTCAAGTTTCGGGCGAAACGCTGTAGAGGCCGTATGGAGATATGGCAGGGTTCGATCAGATACGTGCGGTATTGCACGGATCGTGATCGGACAGTTTTTACTAGCCGGCTTTGGCTTAAGCCGGATTCTAGTATTTGATAGTGTAGTTTTGTCTCTTTGCATTTGTGTTCAGTGGGAATACAAATGCGGGCATGTATTTGCAGTAGTGGGGTTTTCCCGTATTTTATTACGGGATCAGTTTTTCTGAAGTTGCCAGTTCGCATTCCGTTCCGGCCGGTTTCTTCTTCATTCCTTCTCGGTCGGACTTTCTTGATGGAGGGTGTTAATTGCAAGTTTGCAATTAACATATAGTGGAGGGCTTTCTTGCATATGTTGCATTATGATGAGACTAGCCTCATGATGATATTCTATTTTGGTCATTTCCATTGCTTATCTTATGAGTGGATTTGTGATGAGAGTTGTGATGATGAGGTTTGTATATGGTCACCTTTCTTTTGCTCCTACACTCACCTCCCTTCTTATGGTTGCTATTCTCATTCCTCCACCATTATTCATTCTTCTCACTTGATGGAAATTAGAAAAGAAAAAGAAAAAGAAAAGAAAAAGAAAGAGAGAAGAAAAAGAAAGAGAGAAGAAGAAGAAGAGAGCTTCATAGTTTCTTTCTTGATCTCATTTACTTGCTAGAAAAATGCAAGCACCATTTTTCTAATCCTTGTTTCCTCCAAACATCCATGGAAACTTCTAAGAACCCTAAAGAGACAAGTTCACTACACTATTCTATAGCAAGCCTTGGACGCGTCGGCTAGACAACTTCGCGCCCGAGTTGCCTCGGTCAAGAGGCGGGAGCCCGTAAAAGATTCCGGCCACGTGGTGCCCTTTCCGACGAGCGAGGAGGTGACGGAGATTCCGCGGGAGATCGGAGTGGAGACGAAGACCGAAGGACACGGATCGCTTGGTATATCTCTCACCCCATCTCTAGTTAGCTAGATTAGGTTAATGGTTACGATCCGGGTTTTCATTGTCCGCGGTAGCGCCGGTTTCCGAGTTAGAAAAAATTTTTATTCAGCATTTTGGCCTCAAGTACGAGGCCGGGGCGCTGCCGTGGCGCAACATGGTATCAGAGCCACGCCATTAACCGTACCTAGCTTCGTTTGATATGTTTGCGTTTCCGATCGACCGAAATTTCCAAAAACCGTATTTTTCTAGCACATCAGTTTCTGTCGAATTTTTTTGGAGTCTAAAAATTTTTCAGGTTGTCTCAGAATGATGTGCAGGGAGTTCTAAGAATACTGCAAAAATTTGGTGACATGACTCCTCCGTACGACCGCGGAAGGGCGGCCAAAACCCCCTTTTGGCCGCGCTTCCGCCGCAGGAATGTGGGGTCGTGTGATCAATTTTTTTCAGTGGGCTTGTGGACTTAAATTAGGGGTTTTGGAATGTTAAAATTGGGCCCAGGTTTTCTGTGTGTGCTACAGTTTTGATTGGGGGCCCACTTGTTAATTTTTTGGTCAATCGGAAAATTTTAAACATATTTTTCACAGTATTTACATTATATCTGCGACCGTGAATGTCACTCGATCGGTAAATCCGGTCTAACTGCTATAGCCCGGTTAGACGGATTTGCGAACGTGACTTTCACGTTGATGTTCTATGTTTATGCTGTGATGTTGCGGATCGGTCGTGGGGGATAGCCTGGATGCAATGCTAGTACAGTGCTGTTGTATTATGTACATTTGATATTGCGGGGCGAGCGTCCGACATGTGGACTGTCGTCACTGCCTGTTTGTATTATTCTTTTGGGGCACGACCTGGTTGCGGTCGATGTACCCGGTGTATGTATATTTTACTTTCTGTACTAGGATTACCCCGCGGTGGAGTGCACGGATAGCCGGGTTCTAGGGGGCAACGGGCCCGCATCTCATGGCATTGAGACGGAGGGGGCTTCACTCTAGGATTGGCGGGCTATTCGCCGCACTCGTAGGGGGTACAGGTTGACCCAGGAGGGGTGCCCAAGTTACCGGATTCCGTGAAGTGCTGGGTGGTCCATTCACGGTGCTGAAGGGGGCTGCCTCGCTTCAGGTATTGGCGGGTGACTTTCCGCGCCCGTAGGGGTCTAGGATTTTCATTGCACAGGCTATCCACACGACCAGGGGAACGTCGGGTTTCAGCAGCGGCTCTGTGAAACCCGGGGATCCCAGATATCTGTTTTGTTCTGTGATGCTGTACATTTCTGTGATGTTGCATTTTATCACGCCTTGAGCGAAATATAATATATTGGTATATATATTAGTAGATGTTGTATATGTTTTACATCCGCGCTAGTCCAGTCCCCGCTCTGCCGTTAGTTAGCTAACCTAACGGGTGATGACGGGACCCAGTGGCGAATGCGGATGGCATATACGTACATCAGTATATTTTCGTTCTTTGTAGTGTGATCAATTGATGGGACTGCGTTGATTCGGATCAATGCAAGATAAACAAACCTATTCTGATGTTGTTGGAACATTTTTCAAAAAGCTGTTATTGCAAGGACGTTCACTTTTGTTTTGCATCGTGGTATTCAGTTGGAATATCCTGCTCCTCAGTCGACAAGGCAAGGGCCGAGATCCCTTCACCGGGAGTGACCCCTTGGACAGAAGTTTGCGTCAAGGCATTAACTTCACTATAGCCGATTACTTTTGCTTTGCATCGTGGTATTCAGTTGGAATATCCTGCACCTCATTCTACGGGGAAAGAGCCGAGATCCCTTCACCGGGAGTGACCTCTTAAGCAAAAGGCTTTCGTCACTATATTTTTATAAAAACTATGCAGTTCCTTCAACGATATCAAGTTCATTACGTTAAAGGTTTTTCGCCAAAAACCAGCCGTAACCCTCCGTCATTTCTTACAAGTATTACTTGGTATTCGTGCTGCGTTTGTTGACCGTGTCAAGGCGTAGTGTGCGGTAGCTAAGTAGTGTTTGTTTGTAGCATATTAATGGGATTGGTTAGGACAGTCGTGCGGCCTTGTTGACTGTGTCAAGGGCTCGTACGGGTGGGTTTAATGCAATCCAGGATAATGACGGGTTGAACTTGACTAGGACTCTTTGATTTGTTGACTGTGTCAAGGTCACTTGGGTCCTAGGGGTAAAAATCACATCGGGAGTTTCAAAAGAACTGAAACTTGCCAGGCATGCGCATACCTTCTGGAGTGTGGTGACGTGAGTGGATTCCGTCACGTTATCATGCGATGAGAGTTGGATCCCGATTCCCACTGATGAGTTAGTTTACTCCTCGGGTGACCCCGACTAAATCTTCTTTCAGGTTTGGAGGAGAATTTGAGGTACAGTGGGAGGTTTCCAGATTAGACAAAGTGATAACCATTCTGATCTAGGTTAGAGTGCACGCTGAGTGTTTCTTTTCTCTCTCTCTTGGTAGCGACCATTGACCCGACCCTGGACTATGACTCAGTGACCAAGTTGACCGAACCTTCTTAACACAGGCTTTTGGATTGTCAGAGTTGCAGACCTCATTGCCACTCCTACTTTTACCCTTTTCTCCAGGACACCCCGCATTACTGCGAACGTCCACTTCCATTGGACAAAACCATCGTATGGTTATATACAAACTCGAAGGACTTCGAGGATGGTTTCTGGTTCTGGAGAAAACGAATAGGATTATTCAGTTGTCTTTTCTTTTCACCTTCTCTCATTGCGAGTACTCCTTGGTTTAGGAGTAGTACACCTATTATGCAAATTGGATAGTCTTCTTCCAAACCATAGGCTGGTGCCGACCGGTAGGGAATGAAGAATACCAATTAGCCTAAACGGTGTACAGAAGGTATTAAGTTAAGACAAAGCAAGGGATTAGTGGGAGGGCAAAGTAAATTGCGACTGATATTCGCGACCAAACCAAGTATTTCTTCGCCAATCCTAAAATCACCTTTGTATTTCTCCAGGACACTCCGTATTACTACGAAGATCCCAGTTTATTGGATAATCCATCGTATGGTTATATACGAACTCGAAAGGAACTTGTTCCAGTTCGGGGATGGATCCTTGTTCAGGAGAAATAGGAATAAAGTATATTCAGGTGTCTTTTATCTTCACCTTCTCTCGCATTGCGAGTATTCCTAGGATTGGGACAGTACACCCATTATGCTTATTGGATAGTCTTCCTCCAAACCATAGGCTGGTGCCGAACGGTAGGGAAGGAAGAAAACCATTTGGCCTAAGGGGGTGTACAGAAGGTAATGACTAAAGACATAGAAAGGGATTTAGAAAGATGGCAAAGAATCACAAGGTTACAGTTGTGAATCTGGATAATGGAAGAGGCATTACTAAGAATACCAGGATACCCCATCGAAACATTTCAATGTTTCAGTTTCACTGTGTACTGTAAAAAGAAAACTGATTTCCCAGTTAGACACTTGCTCCAGGGTATGTATTTACCAGGTATGATTCTCACATCTGTATGGTTTTACAGATGCTGAGTGGGAGTAAGTTATTGGGAATAGGGTGATCATCCTCATTATATCGGGATTCGTTGTAATCGGTGATATTTGAGGAGATCATCTGGGCTGTTTGCCGGTCGGCAAATATTTGGTTTTGAATATCCGCTGTTATGCACCAATTTCAAATTGATATATCTGTACGTCTATTTTCATAGAGTGAGATATACCTTTTGATATTATGTCGATGACATTTACCTATATCAGTGGATGGTTAGGTAAGGAGCATTAAACAGCGGTGTAATTCTTCTTAACCATAAGTACAGTTTTCAACCTACGACACACAGTGAAAGAGTTGTTAGACTCAGCGGACTTATACAGAGTATTGTATGTTGTCCAGTGTCCATTAGGACAGAGGGGTTGGTCCTCATACTATATTCTGTTTACTTTTAACTTCTCTAGTTCTTAGACATGTGTTTCGTAGGAACACAGGGTCTAAGTTTTGAGGAGTTATAGGTATTTGAATAGAGTAGAGAACCAGGTGTAGCAAGTATCGGGATTCTTCAAAGTGATCGAAGATGTAGATACTTGTCTATGGTATTCAGTTGATAGTAATGATAAAGAGAAATTGCTTCTCTTTCAGGTTACTCATAATTGGAAGCATTCCTAAGTTGAGTAACGCTGATCGGCCTCCTTCCATTTTAGTTGACATGCACTGGAGACAGCTGCATGATTTGAATCTGGTTCAATTAAATCAGTGCCTCTGTTTCTATATTGGATATAGAACAGTTCATATCTTGACATTGTTAAGGTACGGGGAGTTGTCCGGCTTATGCTTAAAACCAGACACTGGACAACTCAAGGCACGTTTCTGTAATGGCTGTTTGTGGGTTGACCCAGGCTATGACGAGGGTTGACTTTCTACCATCTGGATGAACAATAGCAATATTGTTCTAGACTCGCCACATTTTAAAAGAAATGGATTTTTCAAAAACAGTAGTGGGAGTATGGTAGAACTGAAAGTGATTCCAGAACCACAAACGATTACCGAAGATTTGATAAGGAACCTAAAGATTCAATCTGATTTGACATTCCATTGGCCACTCCGCAGATAAGGTGGGTAACTTCAGGCACCCGAGAGGTACTACGGTAGCCTCAAGGACGGTGACAGGGAAGTTCTTGTTTACCCACACTTGCCATTGTTGTTGTTCCAGGCTGCGAGACCCGGCAGGAGGATGAGTATAGCGTCGTTCTAAACTTGCTTTGGAAGTGCACGTCTATATGACTCTGCCAGAGGGTTGTCGTAGTCAGTGGGAGCAGCGGATGCATTGGTGGACATCAGGCTTATGTCTATTTATAGACTAAAGCAGATGTAGCGGAGATAGATCATCTATTTCTGACGTGACAGTCATAGGTTTGACTTCATCAAAATAGGGGATGGATCTGTTGAAAAGGTAGTAGGGTGTGATATCCTGGTATTTGGATGACATACACAAGGTAGGAAAAGAAACTCCTATACTACGATCGGTTATACTTTGGTCGTCACACAGTGGTTTCTCCACAAAGGACTTGGATATTATATCAGACATTCTGGTTACTAGATCTATGGTTTTAGATCTAGATTTGGGTGGTTTCCCAATCTGGGTACTTGACAGCATTCTATGAGTATTTAGAATGGACGACTCCTGGCACGGTAGTGTACCTGCAGGTAATGGAGTCACCCTCTCTAAAGGTGTCTTACAGACTAAAAGGGAGAGGGATACTCATGATCGGCAGATCACTTGCTTAGGCAATTGAGTCAATCATGAGATGTCAAGTACCACACCAGATGTTGTTCTTGCAGTAGATGCAATAAGTTGATATTAATCCAATCCTGGAGAAACAATCGGAAGCAGTTTTAGGACATAAGTGCGTGTTCTAGGGATGTGATAACGACAGCCTCTTTTAGGAGACAGTTGTCATTCCAGGCTTCCAGGGTGACATGGACGACAGGGTGATCGTCAGAGTTATAGTTTTCCTTCTGACGAAGGGCAGTATTTTGGACAGGTGGTCCAAGGCAATACTGAGGGTGGCATGGCGCAGGATACTGATTAAGTTCAGTTGACGATACAGTCTAAGAAGTTTGGATTTGGAGTTCATTTATGAGCTAGGTCCCATCAGACATCCAGACATTCTAAGACAGGTATTGCTCATTTCGGGAGATGGCTTTCTCCGTGAACTTGAGATATAGAGAGACATAGAAAGAAACTTCTCTGCGGATCCACTCACTGAGGCTATTCCTCGAACGCAATAGTTTCGCAAACGAGCTTTGTGAGACTGACTAGTAGAGGAGTTGGGTGTTCGGTATCACACGGGCTGTGAGTATGCGGCATCGCAATAATTAGCCTTGAGTGCAAGTGGGAGATTGTTGGAGATAGTGCCCTCAGAGTCAATTATTGGATCATAGGCACGTGATTGCAATGATTGAGGGAGGACCTATCCCGGTAGGACAGTCTTACCCGAGATGATAGTATGCTATCTGGTTTATCTTTATCATCGTGTACTGCTTTAGGTGACCTGACATGTCGCTATTACACGTTGATAGAGCCCCTAGGAATCTTGCTTGACTGCCAGCAGTATGATGGCGATCATATACGTGGGAGCTGGTAGTCTATAAGCACATCCTTAAAAGGTCCCTAGTCGTAGGAGTTTCGAGACAGGGCATCGATACTCCATTAGTAGACTAGTGTATACAGTCGAGACCCCGACGAGGGGCGGTGGCCGGTCTCACAAGCCACTGGTGTCAGTTGGTTCACCTAAGATGTATACAGGTGCTCATTGGGTTATGAGTACACCGTACAGGACTCGCCGGGAACCTGCTAGTTGGTCTTATACCAGACGTCAGATAGCAGTTCCCTGGTGACATGTGTACAGGTTAGTTCATCGACCTGAGATCGTCATTTGTCTCGTTTGAGTTCCCACTGTGCTTTGATTACTACCCTACCACGGCTCAAAGGAGTCGTGCAAACAGGTTTTAGTTGGGTACAGTCCCGAGCCACATGGAGGCAGTGAGCGGATCTGCAGGGGTTCGTCTCTCCCGGTATTGGGGGTGAGGTCGCGCTGTGTCTAGGAGAGCCATTACACAAAGCCCTCGGCCGAGGCAGGAGATTTACTGGTAGGTATTCCAGTAATATCTCAGGGTGTTCTGGGCTACGCTCCGACACGACTTGTACCGCTTTTGGGGGTCTGACTTTCACCAACCCCCTAGGCCCGCCATGCGATACTCATAGACGAACGGACCGGACTGTACGGATATTGTCACTGACAGGCTCAGTAGGGTGTCGGGGTGAGCTTCCTCATCGACGTCCCTTTTGGTCAATAGCTGGTGGCCCGTCTCGTATTGGCTTATACCTCTGACATGCTAGTGGTTAAATCCACAGCCATAGTATTGACGAGTCTTTAGAGTCCACCACACTTTCAGCTACTCAAGTTTCGGGCGAAACGCTGTAGAGGCCGTATGGAGATATGGCAGGGTTCGATCAGATACGTGCGGTATTGCACGGATCGTGATCGGACAGTTTTTACTAGCCGGCTTTGGCTTAAGCCGGATTCTAGTATTTGATAGTGTAGTTTTGTCTCTTTGCATTTGTGTTCAGTGGGAATACAAATGCGGGCATGTATTTGCAGTAGTGGGGTTTTCCCGTATTTTATTACGGGATCAGTTTTTCTGAAGTTGCCAGTTCGCATTCCGTTCCGGCCGGTTTCTTCTTCATTCCTTCTCGGTCGGACTTTCTTGATGGAGGGTGTTAATTGCAAGTTTGCAATTAACATATAGTGGAGGGCTTTCTTGCATATGTTGCATTATGATGAGACTAGCCTCATGATGATATTCTATTTTGGTCATTTCCATTGCTTATCTTATGAGTGGATTTGTGATGAGAGTTGTGATGATGAGGTTTGTATATGGTCACCTTTCTTTTGCTCCTACACTCACCTCCCTTCTTATGGTTGCTATTCTCATTCCTCCACCATTATTCATTCTTCTCACTTGATGGAAATTAGAAAAGAAAAAGAAAAAGAAAAGAAAAAGAAAGAGAGAAGAAAAAGAAAGAGAGAAGAAGAAGAAGAGAGCTTCATAGTTTCTTTCTTGATCTCATTTACTTGCTAGAAAAATGCAAGCACCATTTTTCTAATCCTTGTTTCCTCCAAACATCCATGGCAACTTCTAAGAACCCTAAAGAGACAAGTTCACTACACTATTCTATAGCAAGCCTTGGACGCGTCGGCTAGACAACTTCGCGCCCGAGTTGCCTCGGTCAAGAGGCGGGAGCCCGTAAAAGATTCCGGCCACGTGGTGCCCTTTCCGACGAGCGAGGAGGTGACGGAGATTCCGCGGGAGATCGGAGTGGAGACGAAGACCGAAGGACACGGATCGCTTGGTATATCTCTCACCCCATCTCTAGTTAGCTAGATTAGGTTAATGGTTACGATCCGGGTTTTCATTGTCCGCGGTAGCGCCGGTTTCCGAGTTAGAAAAAAATTTTATTCCGCATTTTGGCCTCAAGTACGAGGCCGGGGCGCTGCCGTGGCGCAACAATTTATACCCTTTTTCGAAAACCCCAATTTCGCAAATCGGGCAGTTTTCGGGAAATATATTATTTTAATATAAAATTCCAAAAATAATATTTTATATTTTCTGAAATGTTACAATCTTCCCCCCTTAAAGAAATTCGGTCCCCGAATTTAAATTTAAACCCCCAAATGCTAAAACATTTCAATAATCAACTCAAATCAACGGGGCTCCGAAATCACGGAAGATGCAGAATAACACAGCGCGTCAAGTGCGCATGAAAACGAGTACAAAACTCAAAATCGAACCCCGCCAAGCGTCACGCAAAACATCTGATTTGCACGCATATCCTCGGAGTAACAATAGAGATACAGATCTCGAAATCCACTACTGAAATCCAATATACACTAGTCTAATACTATAATATGTGTATAGTACGCATCTTTGGAAAACTTTCAAGAACTAAATAAAACTCATGCAAAAATCTTTTCTAAATCGATGCGTGAATGCGTAACTCACGGCATGAGTGACAGATTCTCATTTGTAAAATAATAATATATGTCCATATATGTTTTGCGAAATATACGTTCCGTCGTTTCAAAATATCCCAAGAGGTTTTCCTTTAAAAATGTTCGTGTCGCTCACGGACACGTAGGAAATAGCGAGACTATAGCTCCTTTTCAAAAACCACATGGTAAACTTTTAATGCATGCAAAGAGCTCAGGTACTATCCTCAGATCAGTCCGTTTGGCTACTACACAATATAGTGCCCAACATAAAAGCAAAGTGCTCAAAAGCAAAATCAGCCTTGAAAGGCGTATCCAACAATCACATGCGTCTGGTGCGCACGGAAATTAAATCCAAACACAGGTGCCACAATATGCACAAAGAAAAACTAAGTGCAACGAGTGTGCACGAAAGCATCTTTCCAGTGCAACGGGTATGCACGACAACAACATCTGGTGCATCTATTGTGCACGAAAACAAAATCTGGTGCATCAAATGCACAAAATACAATCAATAACTCGAACGCGTAAAAAGCAACACCGAGTGCACTGTAGGGTGTTTTTCGTCCCCCAATTGAGATGGGAATACGCGCGCGCTTGTCAGGCGTACTACAGATTCCCCCTGTCTGGGGTAGGCCGGGGTTTAATGATTGTGGGGATCCGAATCTCCGGCAGCCGCGAACTAAGTTGCCGTTAATTACCCCTCGCCTTTGGAGTGAGGGAACCTCCGATTGACGGGTTAAACTGGTCATGCGAACTCAATGTGCAGTGTACGTGTGTTGTGTTTTGAAAGGGGGGTTTGCAGTGTATGTATGCATATGTATATATATATATATATATATATATATATATATATATATATATATATGTATATGTGTATATATATGTAAAAAGGGGGAAAAGACATCCAAAGTGTTGCGCCACGGCAGCGCCCCGGCCGTCTATTCGAGGCCAAAATGCGGAATCAAAAATTTTCCTTACTTGGAAACTGGCGCTACCGCGGACAATGAAAAACCCGGATCGTAACCATTAACCTAATGCTAGCTAACAAGAGATGGGAAGAGAAGTATACCAAGTGATCCGAGTCCTCCGGTCTTCTCTTCATTGTCCCGATCTCCCGCGGAAATTCCAGTCTCCATATCGTCGCCTCCTCGCCGGAAGGGCACCACATCGCCTGTATCTTTTACGGGCTCCCACCTCAATACCGAGGCAACTCGGGCGCGAAGTAGGCTAGCCGACGCGTCCAAGATTTGCTGTAGAATGTGTAGGGTTGAAGCTATGTCTCATTTGGGGTTTTGTTGCCTTTGAAGATGATGGAGGAATCGAGATAAGAAAAATGGTGCTTGCATTTTTCTAGCATGAAAATGAGATCAAGAATGCCACACTCTCAAGAATGAAACTCTCATCTTCTTTTCTCTCAAGTGAGTTCTACCATGTCCAAATGAGAATGGTGGAGGAAGCAATACAAAAACCACAACCTTAGAAGGAAGGTAATGGTAGTAAAAGCAAGGGGTGACCATAGCCAAACATAATGATAACAAAACTCACATCAAACACAAATCAATCCTAATCACCTTTTACAAGAAATGATGATAGAAAAGAAAGGAATAAAAAAGATGCTTTCATAATTAATATATTTGCCAGAAACCCCTCCACAATGTGTTATTTGCAAACTTGCAAATAACACCCACCATCGGAAAAGTCCGGCCGGGAAAGAACAAAGGAAAACCGGCCGGAACGGAATGCAAACTAGCAACTCCAGAAAACTGGTCCCGTAATAAATTACAGGAAAACCCCAATACTGTGCATACACACCCGCATATGTATTCTGACCGGATACAAATGCAATGAGACAAAATCTACACTGTACTAAACTAGGACCGG
Organism: Agapanthus africanus; assembly: GCA_030015575.1. Lineage (NCBI taxonomy): Eukaryota > Viridiplantae > Streptophyta > Magnoliopsida > Asparagales > Amaryllidaceae > Agapanthus > Agapanthus africanus. Next base: position 255,960,446 of record JASDDO010000012.1, on the reverse strand, counting down.
CTTAAACCAAAGCCGGCTAGTAAAAACCGTTCGATCCTGATCCGTGCAATACCGCACGTATCTGATCGAACCTTGCCATATAACTATACGGCCACTAGTACAAACCGTCCGATCCTGATCCGTGCAATACCGCACGTATCAGATCGGACCCTGCCATATCTCCATACGGCCTCTATAGCGTTTCGCCCGAAAGCTTGAGTAACTGAAAGTGTGGTGGACTCTAAAGACTTGTCAATACTATGGCTGTGGATTTAACCACTAGCACGTCAGAGATATAAGACAATACGTGACGGGCCACCAGCTATTGACCAAAAGGGACGTCGATGAGCGAACTCATCCTGACACCCTACTGAGCCTGTCAGTGACAATATCCGTACAGTCCGGTCCGTTCGTCTATGAGCATCGCATGTCGGGCCTAGGGGGTTGGTAAAAGTCAGACCCCCAAAAGCGGTACAAGTCGTGCCGGAGTGTAGCCCAGAACGCCCTGAGATACTACTGGAATACCTACCAGTAAATCTCCTGCCTCGGCCGAGGGCTTTGCGTAATGGCTCTCCTAGACACAGCGCGACCTCACCCCCAATACCGGGAGAGAGGAACCCCTGAAGATCCGCTAACCGCCTCCATGTGGCTCGGGACTGTACCCAACTAAAACCTGTTTGCACGACTCCTTTGAGTCGTGGTAGGGTAGTAATCAAAGCACAGTGGGAACTCACACGAGACAAATGACGATCTCAGGTCGATGAACTAACCTGTACACATGTCACCAGGGAACTGCTATCTGACATCTGGTATAAGACCAACTAGCAGGTTCCCGGCGAGTCCTGTCCGGTGTACTCATAACCCAATGAGCACCTGTATACCTCTTAGGTGAACCAACTGACACCAGTGGCTTGTGAGACCGGCCACCGCCCCTCGTCGGGGTCTCGACTGTATACACTAGTCTACTAATGGGTATCGATGCCCTGTCTCGAAACTCCTACGACTAGGGACCTTTTAAGGAAGTGCTTATAGACTACCAGCTCCCACGTATATGATCGCCATCATACTGCTGGTGGTCAAGCAAGAATCCGAGGGGCTCTATCAACGTGTAATAGCGACATGTCAGGTCACCTAAAGCAGTACACGATGATAAAGATAAACCAGATAGCATACTATCATCTCGAGTAAGACTGTCCTATCGGGATAGGTCCTCCCTCAATCATTGCAATCACGTGCCTGTGATCCAATAATTGACTCTGAGGGCACTATCTCCAACAATCTCCCACTTGCACTCAAGGCTAATTATTGCGATGTCGCATACTCACAGCCCGTGTGATACCGAACACCCAACTCCTCTACTAGTCAGTCTCACAAAACCCGTTTGCGAAACTATTGCGTTCGAGGTATAGCCTCAGTGAGTGGATCCGCAGAGAAGTTTCTTTCTATGTCTCTCTATATCTCAAGTTCGCGGAGAAAGCCATCTCCCGAAATGAGCAATACCTGTCTTGGAACGTCTGGATGTCTGATGGGACCTAGTTCATAAATGAACTCCAAATTCAGACTTCTTAGACTGTATCGTCAACTGAACTTAATCAGTATCCTGCGCCATGCCTTTCCTTCAGTATCCACCTGGACCACATGTCCAATATACTGCCCCTCGTCAGAGGGAAAAACTATAACTCTGACAGCCACTTTGCCATCCATGTCACCTTGGAAGCCTGGAGTGATAACCGTCTCCTTAAAGAGGCTGTCGTTATCACATCCCTAGAACACGCACTTATGTCCTAAAACTGCTTCCGATTGTTTCTCCAGGATTGGATTAATATCAACTTATTGCATCTACTGCAAGAACAACATCTGGTGTGGTACTTGACATCTCATGATTGACTCAATTGCCTAAGCAAGTGATCTGTCAATCATGCGTATCCCTCTCCCCTTTAATCTGAAAGACACCTTTAGAGAGGGTGACTCCATCACCTGCAGGTACACTACCGTGCCAGGAGTCGTCCATTCTAAATACTCATAGAATGCTGTCAAGGTACCCCGATTGGGAAATTACCCAAATCTAGATCTAAAACCATAGATCTAGTAACCAGTGTGTCTGATATAATGTCCAAGTCCTTTGTAGAGAAACCACTGTGTGACGACCAAAGTATAACCGATCGTAGTATAGGAGTTTCTTTTCCTACTCTGTGTATGTCATCCAAATCCCGGATATCACACCCTACTACCTTCTCAACAGATCCATCCCCTATTCTGATGAAGTCAAACCTATGACTGTCACGTCAGAATTAGATGATCCATCTCCGCTACATCCGCTTTAGTCTATAAGTAGACATAAGCTACCTGTCCACCAATGCTTCCGCTGCTCCCACTGACTACGACAACCCTCTGGCAGAGTCATATACACGTACACTTCCGAAGCTAGTTCAGAACGACGCTATACTCATCCTCCTGCCGGGTCTCGCAGCCTGGAACAACAGCAATGGCAAGTGTGGGTAAACAAGAACTTTCCTGTCACCGTCCTTGAGGCTACCAGAGCACCTCTCGGGTGCCTGAAGTTACCCACCTTATCTGCGGAGTGTCCAATGGAATGTCAAACAAGATTGAATCTTTAGGTTCCTTATCAAATCTTCAGTAATCGTTTGCGGTTCTGGAATCACTTCCAGTTCTACCATACTCCCACTACTGTTTTTGAAAAATCCATTTTTAATAAAACTGTGGCGAGTATAGAACAATATTTCTATTGATCTGCCAGATGGTAAAAAATCAACCCTCGTCATAGCCTGGGTCAACCCACAAACAGCCATTACAGAAACGTGCCTTGAGTTGTCCAGTGTCTGGTTTTAATCATAAGCCGGACAACTCCCCGTACCTTAACAATGTCAAGATATGAACTGTTCTATATCCAATATAGAAACAGAGGCACTGATTTAATTGAACCAGATTCAAATCATGTAGCTGTCTCCAGTGCATGTCAACTAAATGGAAGGAGGCCGATCAGCGTTACTCAACTTAGGAATGTTTCCAATTATGAGTAACCTGAAAGAGAAGCTAGTTCTCTTAATCATTACTATCAACTAAACACCATACACAAGTATCTACATCTTCGATCACTTTGAAGAATCCCGATACTTGCTACACCTGGTTCTCTACTCTATTCAAATACCTATAACTCCTCAAAACTTAGACCCTGTGTTCCTACGAAACACATGTCTAAGAACTAAAGAAGTTAAAAGTAAACAGAATATAGTATGAGGACCAACCCCTCTGTCCTAATGGACACTGGACAACATACAATACTCTGTATAAGTCCGCTGAGTCTAACAACTCTTCACTGTGCGTCGTAGGTTGAAAACTGTACTTATGGTTAAGAAGAATTACACCGCTGTTTAATGCTCCTTACCTAACCATCCACTGATACAGGTAAATGTCATCGACATAATATCAAAAGGTATATCTCACTCTATGAAAATAGACGTACAGATATATCAATTTGAAATTGGTGCACAACAGCGGATATTCAAAACCAAATATTTGCCGACCGACAAACAGCCCAGATGATCTCCTCAAATATCACCGATTACAACGAATCCCGATATAATGAGGATGATCACCCTATTCCCAATAACTTACTCCCACTCATCATCTGTAAAACCATACAGATGTGAGAATCATACCTGGTAAATACATACCCTGGAGTAAGTATCTAATCGGGAAATCAGTTTTCTTTTAACAGTACATAGTGAAACTGAAACATTGAAATGTTTCGATGGGGATGCTGGTATTCCTAGTAATGCCTCTTCCATTATCCAGATTCACAACTGTAACCGTATAATTCTTTGCCATTTCTCCAAATCCCTTTATATGTCTTTAGTCGTTACCTTCTGTACACCCCTTTAGGCCAACTGGTTTTCTTCCTTCCCTACCGTTCGGCACCAGCCTATGGTTTGGAAGAAGACTATCCAAAAAGCATAAAGGGTGTACTGTCCTAATCCTAGGAGCACTCGCAACGCGAGAGAAGGTGAAGATAAAAGACACCTGAATGTACTTTATTCCTATTTCTCCTGAACCAGGATCCATCCCCGAACTGGAACAAGTTCCTTTCGAGTTCGTATATAACCATACGATGGATTATCCAATAAACTGGGATCTTCGTAGTAATACGGAGTGTCCTGGAGAAATACAAAGGTGATTTAGGATTGGCGAAGAAATACTTGGTTTGGTCGTGAATATCAGTCGCAATTTACTTTGCCCTCCTACTAATCCCTTGCTTTGTCTTAACTTAATACCTTCTGCACACCATCGTTATGCTAATTGGTTTTCTTCATTCCCCACCGTTCGGCACCAACCTATGGTTTGGAAGAAGACTATCCAATTTGCGTAATAGGTGTACTACTCCTAAACCAAGGAGTACTCGCAACTTGAAAGAAGCTAAAAGGGAAAAGACAACTGAATAATCCTATCCGTTTTCTCCAGAACCAGAAACCATCCTCGAAGTCCTTCGAGTTCGTATATAACCATACGCTGGTTTTGTCCAATGGAAGTGGACGTTCATAGTAATACGGGGTGTCCTGGAGAAAAGGGTAAAAGTAGGAGTGGCAATGAGGTCTGCAACTCTGACAATCCAAAAGCCTGTGTTAAGAAAGTTTGGTCAACTTGGTCACTGAGTCATAGTCAAGGGTCGGGTCAATGGTCGCTGCCAAAGGGAGAGAGAAAACAAACACTCAGCGTGCACTCTAACCTAGATCAGAATGGTTATCACTTTGTCTAATCTGGAAACCTTCCCACTGTACCTCAAATTCTCCTCCAAACCTGAAAGAAGAATTAGTCGGGGTCACCCGAGGAGTAAACTAACTCATCAGTGGGAATCGGGATCCAACTATCATCGCATGATAACTTGACGGAATCCACTCAAGCCACCACACTCCAGAAGGTATGCGCATGCCTGGCAAGTTTCAGTTCTTTTGAAACTCCCGATGTGTGTTTTTACCCCTAGGACCCAAGTGACCTTGACAATGCCAACAAATCAAAGAGTCCTAGTCAAGTTCTACCCGTCATTATCTTGATTGCGTTAAACCCACCCGTACGAGTCCTTGACAATGCCAACAAGACCGTACGACTGTCCTAACCAATCCACTTATCCATGTGACAGAAAAGCATTACATAGCTACCGAACACTACGCCACGGCAATGCACGACAAACGCAGCACGAATACTAAGTAATACTAATCTGAAATGACGGAGGGCTACGACTGGTTTTTGGCGAAAAACCTTTAACGTAATGAACTTGATATCGTTGAAGGAACTGGATAACTTTTTAGAAAATATAGTGACGAAAACCTTTACTAAAGAGGTCACTCCCGGTGAAGGGATCTCGGCTCTTTCCCCGTAGAATGAGGTGCAGGATATTCCAACTGAATACCACGATGCAAAGCAAAAGTAATCGGCTATAGTGAAGTTAATGCCCTGACGCAAACTTCTGTCCAAGGGGTCACTCCCGGTGAAGGGATCTCGGCCCTTGCCTCGTCGACTGAGGAGCAGGATATTCCAAATGAATACCACGATGCAAAACAAAGGTGAACGTCCTTGCAATAACAGCTTTTTGAAAAAGTGTTCCAACAACATCAGAATAGGTTTGTTTATCTTGCATTGATCCGAATCAACGCAGTCCCATCAATTGATCACACCACAAAGAACGAAAATATACTGATGTACGTATATGCCATCTGCATTCTCCACTGGGTCCCGTCATCACCCGTTAGGTTACTTAACTAACGACAGAGCGGGGACTGGACTAGCGCGGATGCAAAACATATACAACATCTACTAATATATATACCAATATATTATATTTCGCTCAAGGCGTGATAAAATGCAACATCACAGAAATATACAGCATCTCAGAACAATACAGATATCTGGAAGCCCCGGGTTTCACAGAGCCGCTGCTGAAACCCGACGTTCCCCTGGTCGTATGGATAGCCTGTGCAATGAAATCCTAGACCCCTACGGGCGCGGCAAGTCACCCGCCAAAACCTGAAGCGAGGCAGCCCCCTTCAGCACCGTGAATGGACCACCCAGCACTTCACGGAATCCGGTAACTTGGGCACCCCTCCTGGGTCAACCTGTACCCCCTACGAGTGCGGCGAATAGCCCGCCAATCCTAGAGTGAAGCCCCCTCCGTCTCAATGCCATGAGATGCGGGCCCGTTTCGCTCTAGAACCCGGCTATCCGTGCACCCCTCCGTGGGGTAATCCTAGTACAGAAAGTAAAATATACATACACCGGGTACATCGACAGCAACCAGGTCGTGCCCCAAAAGAATAATACAAACAGGCAGTGACGGCAGTCCACATGTCGGACGCTCATCCCGCAATATCAAATGTACATATAAAACAAAACTGTACTAACATTGCATCCAGGCTATCCCCCACGACCGATCCGCAACATCACAGCATAAACACAAAACATCAACGTGAAAATCACGTTCGCAAATCCGTATAACCGGGCTATAGCAGTTAGACAGGATTTACCGATCAAGTGATATTCACGGTCGCAGATATAATGTAAATACTGTGAAATAATGTGTTTAAAATATCCGATCGATCAAACAATTAACAAGTGGGCCCCCAAGCAATACTGTAGCACTCACAGAAAATCTGGGCCCAAATTTAATATCCCAAAACCCCCAAAATCAGCCCACAAGCCCACTGGAAAAATTGGACACAGTGAAGACACCAATGTGCGGCGGAACCGCGGCCCAAGGGGGGTTTGGCCGCGGTTCCGCGCTACAGTGATCGACTGAATGTGTCGAATTTTTACAGATGTCTTATAATTTCTAGTACAGTAGTTTTTTACAACCTGAAAAATTTTTAGAGCTCGGAAAAAATCGACCGAAAACTGATGCACACGAAATGTGGTTTTTGGGATTTTGTTCGATCGGAAATGTAAAACACACTAGAACAAGCTAGGCTAGTTTAATGGCGTGGCTCTGATACCATGTTGCGCCACGGCAGCGCCCCGGCCGTCTATTCAAGGCCAAAATGCGGAATCAAAAATTTTCCTTACTTGGAAACTGGCGCTACCGCGGACAATGAAAAACCCGGATCGTAACCATTAACCTAATGCTAGCTAACAAGAGATGGGTAGAGAAGTATACCAAGTGATCTGAGTCCTCCGGTCTTCTCTTCATCGTCCCGATCTCCCGCGGAAAGTCCAGTCTCCATATCGTCGCCTCCTCGCCGGAAGGGCACCACATCGCCTGTATCTTTTACGGGCTCGCACCTCAATACCGAGGCATCTCGGGCGCGAAGTAGGCTAGCCGACGCGTCCAGGATTTGCTGTAGAATGTGTAGGGTTGAAGCTATGTCTCATTTGGGGTTTTGTTGCCTTTGAAGATGATGGAGGAATCAAGATAAGAAAAATGGTGCTTGCATTTTTCTAGCACGAAAATGAGATCAAGAATGCCACACTCTCAAGAATGAAACTCTCATCTTCATTTCTCTCAAGTGAGTTCTACCATGTCCAAATGAGAATGGTGGAGGAAGCAATACAAAAACCACAACCTTAGAAGGAAGGTAATGGTAGTAAAAGCAAGGGGTGACCATAGCCAAACATAATGATAACAAAACTCACATCAAACACAAATCAATCCTAATCACCTTTTACAAGAAATGATGATAGAAAAGAAAGGAATAAAAAGATGCTTTCATAATTAATATATTTGCAAGAAACCCCTCCACAATGTGTTATTTGCAAACTTGCAAATAACACCCTCCATCGGAAAAGTCCGGCCGGGAAAGAACAAAGGAAAACCGGCCGGAACGGAATGCAAACTGGCAACTCCAGAAAACTGGTCCCGTAATAAATTACAGGAAAACCCCAATACTGTGCATACACACCCGCATATGTATTCTGACCGGATACAAATGCAATGAGACAAAATCTACACTGTACTAAACTAGGACCGGCTTAAACCAAAGCCGGCTAGTAAAAACCGTTCGATCCTGATCCGTACAATACCGCACGTATCTGATCGAACCATGCCATATAACTATACGGCCACTAGTACAAACCGTCCGATCCTGATCCGTGCAATACCGCACGTATCTGATCGGACCCTGCCATATCTCCATACGGCCTCTATAGCGTTTCGCCCGAAAGCTTGAGTAACTGAAAGTGTGGTGGACTCTAAAGACTCGTCAATACTATGGCTGTGGATTTAACCACTAGCACGTCAGAGGTATAAGCCAATACGTGACGGGCCACCAGCTATTGACCAAAAGGGACGTCGATGAGCGAACTCATCCTGACACCCTACTGAGCCTGTCAGTGACAATATCCGTACAGTCCGGTCCGTTCGTCTATGAGCATCGCATGTCGGGCCTAGGGGCTTGGTAAAAGTCAGACCCCCAAAAGCGGTACAAGTCGTGTCGGAGTGTAGCCCAGAACGCCCTGAGATACTACTGGAATACCTACCAGTAAATCTCCTGCCTCGGCCGAGGGCTTTGCGTAATGGCTCTCCTAGACACAGCGCGACCTCACCCCCAATACCGGGAGAGACGAACCCCTGAAGATCCGCTCACTGCCTCTATGTGGCTCGGGACTGTACCCAACTAAAACCTGTTTGCACGATTCCTTTGAGTCGTGGTAGGGTAGTAATCAAAGCACAGTGGGAACTCACACGAGACAAATGACGATCTTAGGTCGATGAACTAACCTGTACACATGTCACCAGGGAACTGCTATCTGACATCTAGTATAAGACCAACTAGCAGGTTCCCGGCGAGTCCTGTCCGGTGTACTCATAACCCAATGAGCACCTGTATACATCTTAGGTGAACCAACTGACACCAGTGGCTTGTGAGACCGGCCACCGCCCCTCGTCGGGGTCTCGACTGTATACACTAGTCTACTAATGGAGTATCGATGCCCTGTCTCGAAACTCCTACGACTAGGGACCTTTTAAGGATGTGCTTATAGACTACCAGCTCCCACGTATATGATCGCCATCATACTGCTGGTGGTCAAGCAAGAATCCTAGGGGCTCTATCAACGTGTAATAGCAACATGTCAGGTCACCTAAAGCAGTACACGATGATAAAGATAAACCAGATAGCATACTATCATCTCGAGTAAGACTGTCCTATCGGGATAGGTCCTCCCTCAATCATTGCAATCACGTGCCTGTGATCCAATAATTGACTCTGAGGGCACTATCTCCAACACAAAGGATGCGTGGGGGCCAGCGCCTCGAGCGCTGTGCGCTTAGGTGCTGTACGTTCAGGCGCTAGAGTGCCACGTGTCGGCATGTGGCCCTCTGCGCTTGAGCGCAAGCGCGCCACGCTTCGGTACGTGGGCGCTTTGCGCTTCAGTGCCTGACGCTCGAGCGCAAGCGAGCCACGTGTCGGCACGGGAGCGACTTGCGCTTGAGCGCTGGGCGCTTGAGCGCAAGAGTGCCACGTGTCGGCACGGGGGCGACTTGCCCTCGAGCGCTTGCGCTGGAGCGCCAGCGCGACACGTGTCGGCACCGGGGCGACTTGCGCTCGAGCGCTTGCGCTTGAGCGCTTGCGCTTGAGCGCGAACGCGCCACGTGTCGGCACGTGGGCGCTTGAGCACAGGGCGCTGTAGTGCAAACACGCCTCGTGTCGGCACGCGGGCGCTTTGCGCTCGAGCGCTAAGCGCTTGGGCGCAAGCGTGCCACGTGTTGGCACGCGGGCGCTCTGCGCTTGAGCGCAGGCGAGAAAAGGAGGCTTTTAGCCTAGAACCAGAAGCTATGCTTCAAAAAAAGGAAATATTTATTATATATATATATATGGAGTTAAACTCCTAGGATGTTTTAAAGCTGATGAAGGGGGTTTTTTCTTTTTCCTCCTGTTGTTTGGCCGGATCTTGAAGATCAAGAAGTAGGAGATTTTAAAAATCACTCCTTTTTGAGATCTGATGGGTGATCTGAGTTCCCCTTTGTGGGTTTTGTGGTGGAAAGCTACTTAGTTTTGGAAAAGAAAGAGTAAAACTATTGATTTAATTTAAGAGAAATGAGAAGGTTTAGAACCTTGGAGAAGGAGCATGAGGCACAAAGAACCCTAGTTTTTGTGGGAATGAAAAGTGTTTCTTTATTCATCATCATGTTGCCTTTTATAGGCCTACATATTTACATATAACCCCTTGGGCTTTACAAAAATGGCATTTTAGGCATCCCATGGCTCATGTGCCATTTCATTTTTTGCACATAAGCCATGGGCTTACAAAATATTGGCTTTATGCCCATTTTGTTTACATTCGTGCATAAACAATTACATAAAAATTATTTATAACATGATTTTGTTGTTGGCACGGGGAGGCTGGCCGCGGGCTCGACTTGGACATGGGCCCGCTTGACCTAGGCTTGGGCCCACCTGGCTTGGGGTTGACTTTGATTTTGACTTGGTCATCCGGGGTGTAAATTTTTACCCCAACAAATTGCCCCCCATCAATAAATGCACACAGCATATGTGGGTCGTGTGCATGAAATTGATGGATCTTCTTTTGCGTGGAGGCGACTTGCTTTGGTTCCTACATTTTGGGATGTACTGCCCTTTTTACGACATAGAAGGTCGGTTCTGCCTTTTTTGCGACTTGGACGGTCGGTGCTTGATGCGTCTCCGAGACAGAGTGTCAGTGGTAGACGTTTCTTTGACTCGGAGTGTCTGTGTTGGACGTTTCCCCGAGACGGAGTGCCTGCTGTTGGACGTTTCCCCGTTACGGAGTGTCTGTGTTGGACGTTTCTCCGAGACGGAGTGCCTGCTGTTGGACGTTTCCCCGTTACGGAGTGTCTGTGTTGGACGTTTCTCCGAGACGGAGTGTCGTCGGTGGACTTTTCCCCGCCGCGGAGTGTCGGGTGGACTTTTCCCCGGCACGGTGTGTCGCTGATCGACTTTTCCCCGGCGCGGAGTGTCGGGTTGACTTTTCCCCGGCACGGAGTGTCGCTGATCGCGCGGAGTGTCGCTGATCGACTTTTCCCTAGCACGGAGTGTCGCTGATCGACTTTTCCCCGGCGCGGAGTGTCGCTGGTCGACTTTTCCCCGGCACGGAGTGTCGCTGATCGACTTTTCCCCGGCGCGGAGTGTCGGGTTGACTTTTCCCCGGCACGGAGTGTCGCTGATCGACTTTTCCCCGGCGCGAAGTGTCGGGTTGACTTTTCCCCGGCACGGAGTGTCGCTGATCGACTTTTCCCCGGCGCTGAGTGTCGCTGGTTAACTTTTCTCCGGTAGGGAGTGTCGCTGATCGACTTTTCCCCGGTGCGGAGTGTCGCTGGTTGACTTTTCCCCGGCGCGGAGTGTCGCTGGTGGACTTTTCCCCGGTACGGAGTGTCGTTGATCGACTTTTCCCCGGCGCGGAGTGTCGGGTTGACTTTTCCCCGGCACGGAGTGTCGCTGATCGACTTTTCCCCGGGGCGGAGTGTCGGGTTTACTTTTCCCCGGCACGGAGTGTCGCTGATCGACTTTTCCCAGGCGCGGAGTGTCGGGTTGACTTTTCCCCGGCGCGGAGTGTCGCTGATCGACTTTCCCCGGCGCAGAGTGTCATTTGTTGACTTTTCCCCGGCGCGGAGTGTCGCTGATCGACTTTTCCCCGGCGCGGAGTGTCGCTGATCGACTTTTCCCCGGCACGGAGTGTCGGGTTGACTATCCCGAGGCGGAGCATAATTTCGGCAGGAAGGCATATACACCGAGGCGAAGCATGATTTAGACATGGGGTGCACATTCTGAGACGAAGCATGATTCCGATGCAGAGCTTGCTGGTTGACTTGATTCCGAGGCGGAGCATAATTCCGGCAGGAAGGCAGATACACCGAGGCGAAGCATGATTTCGACACGGGGTGTACATTTTGAGACAAAGCATGATTTTGCCGTAGGGAATGTTGGTTTGATTTGAGTTAAAATCAGTATCGCTACACTGGAATATGGTACCAGGAGCGAATCACCATCTGTCTTTGAGAGGATTTGAGAATTGGGGTTTTTGTTTGGCATCTGCATTGCTGCACTGGAATAATGCCAGGAGCAACTCATCATTTGCCCCGAGAGGATTTAGGAATTGGGGTTTTTGTTTGGCATCTGCATTGCTGCACTGGACTAATGCCAGGAGCAACTCATCATTTTCCCCAAGAGGATTTGGGAATTGGGGTTTTTGTTTGGTATCTGCAATGCTGCACTGGAATAATGCCAAGAGCAACTCATCATTTGCCCCAGGAGGATTTGGAAATTGGTGCCTTAGGAGACAGGTTTAGATCCCTATCACCTAAGGCTTTTCAATTTTGTGAGCCGTAAGGGTCTCACAAAGCATTTTCTCCCTACGGATCGTAAGGATCCCGTAGGTGTATTTTCTCCTTAGGAGTCGTGAGGACCCCCAAGTGTGTTACTCCTTTGTGAGTCTTAAGGATCTCACGCGGGATTTTTCTCCTCATAAAGTCGAGAGGACTTTGCGAGTGCATTTCATCTCATTTTTTTTACGAGTTTGCACCCTTTCGGGTTTTCACAAACTCTCCGGCCGTCCTGCTGTTTTTACTTACGGCGCCCTTTCGGGTTTTCATCCGTGCCCATTTTTCTTGTGGACATACCATTTTTTATATTTTTTTTATTTTTGGTAGGACATTGAATGTGGTCTCACCGATAGGACTGGGAGAGATTGTGTACGGTTGCTAGGCACACCCATGAGGTTCTACAAGTGATCAACCATACCAAAATCAAAATTTTCTATGTGCCGAGAAACCCTAAACAAGATCGATACTAGAGGTAAGGAAAAAAAACATGCAAGCAAACTACTTTCCTACAAGTGAAAGTGACTACAACCTTTGTAAATCCGGTCCTCCACTTCTCTAGCTCCATGTTGACGTCCCTCCGCTGCGATCATCGGAATCCCGGACTCTAGCGTCGGTTTCATCGGAGAAATGGGCGGGCTAGGTCATCGACTTCGATGCCGAAGATCATCTACGTCGAGGCAACTCAAGATCAAGCTCCATCTTCACTTGGTCATAAAACTTGTGAAGATAACAGACTCTACTACATGGCAAGTGGTAGAGGATGAAGAAATAGGAAGTGGGTTCACTTTGGAATTGGATTTCTCACTTGGATTCATCACTTGGAATTTTTCAAGAGAGCTTTCTTCTCTTCATGAAGAAGAAGAAGAAGAAGAAGAAAAGAAAAAGAATAATGAATTATCTCAAAAAGAAAATCAAGTGATGTCTATCATTTAGCAACCATAGGTGAGTAAACTCATGTAGAGAATAAACTAAGGTTTAGGTGAAATGGTTAGGTTAAGGGATAAAAACAAAATGGTCACTTTGTCAAAGATGCATGAAGCATCAAGAAGCTTCTTGCATAAAACAAAAGCAACCATTTAGTTTTTCCTTTTAACCAAAATAAATAAAGTAAATAAAACCCTAACCATTTACCTAAACATGGTGTATAGCATAAACACACCCAAGTTTGCATGTATCATCAAACATGATACAATTTAGTGCACAAAAAGATATCACATATACAACTTGTGCACATCAAGTGAGAAAATCCATCTTAAGTGAACAAATACTAGTTAATGTAAAGTAATATATCAAATATATAATTATACATTAAATCATTAAATCAACACTTGATTTAATGATCCGGTCATATCGCATATAACCGACTAATATCAAGTGTATCAATGTATCGAATCAACACTTGATTCGGTAACCCGGCTATATCATATATAACCGTCCAATCATACAAATCGCGAGAATAGAATACAGTATCACATACTGGTATTATTCTCGGTCCCGCACATATCTCATATGTGCTCCTATTTCGTTTCGCTTGAGCTAGGAAACCTCTGTGTAGGACTTTAAAGACTCATCAATACGCCGGCAGCAGGTGATGATCATATCAAACACCCACAAGCCGCAAGCGGTCTGCTAAACGTAACGGCCACCCGGCTATTGAGCGATCAGAAGATCAACGAGCAAGCCCGCTCACACTCCTGTGAATCCAACCAGCAACACTTACCGTACAGTCCGGTCTGTTCGTCTGATATGTCGCATATCTCGCCTAGGGGTGTTAAACGTCAGACCCCAGTAGCTTAATAAGTCATGCCGATGTAAGGTCCATAACACGCAAGAAACTACTGATAACACTTACCAGTAAATCAGTGCAACCCTGGACATGGATTTCCAGTTATAGCCAGTCGAGCATAGCGCAACATCAACCCCCAATACCGGGAGAGACGAATCCCCTCCTAACTCTCATTGCCTCCATGTGAATCGGGACTGTACCCAAAAACCACCTGTTTGCATGACTCAATAGAGCCGTGGTAGGGTGGAAATCAAAGCACAGTGGGAGACACACAAGACTCTATGACGATCTAGGGTCAACAGACTAAGCTGTATCAGTGTCACCAGAGAACTGCCATCTGACGTGAGGTATAATACCATCCGGGAGTTCTCGGCGAGTCCGTTCAGTGTACCCAGTCACCACTAAGCACCCGCATACCATCTCTGATGTTAAACACCAATGGATATGGGATCATCCATCGCCCATCACATGGGTCGGGAAGATATACGCTAGTCTACTCTGGAATATCGATGCCCCGTATCGATATTCCCATGACCAGGAACTTTGAAGGATGTACTCATGGAGTACCCAGGCCCCACTAGTATGATCTACATCATAGTCCTGGAAGTCGAGTACACATCCTAAGGGCTTTATCAACATGTAAGAGAGAGACAGAAAGTATACATGTTAAGATAAAGAGCAACCAGATAGTGTACTATCATGTCGAGCAAGAAAGTCTTACCTTTATATGTCCCAGCATCCACTACAATATACATCTCATGTACAGTAATGGCCTCTAGGGCATACATATAATTAACAATCTCCCACTTGCACTAGGGCCATCTGTAGCAGTGGTTGCAGTATCTCATACTCATCTATCCCATAAAAGTCTCTCTCTGGGAAAAGGCCTTTGTGAGTTGATCCGCCGTGTTGTCCTCTGAGTCTACTCTCCTTACCTCGATCACCCTGGAGATCAACTATCTCCATGATCAGGTGATGCTGCCTCAGAATATGTCTGGGTCACTGATGGGACCAGGGTTCCTGGGCCAAAACCACACTACCATTGTCACACAATGGTAGGAACCTAGTTCATCTCATGAACTAATATACACCCAAACTGCCTCTTTGGTAGTATCTTTAATAGCGATGTCATCAGCCTTTATCGTCTAGTCTGCCACGGCATATAGCTTGGAACTCTTCCAACATACCGTCCCTCTACTGAGGGTAAAGACAATGCCTGCGACTGACATTCAGTTGTCCTTATCACCCTGGAACCTTTCCAGTGATTCTCCCCAGGATCGATTAACACCATCTCACTAAACCCTAGTGAGAAGCCTAACATCTATTTAGATCTATCTCATAGATCCAAATCCAAGGATTTAGGAGGTATCACATTTATCCTATTTGGAGAATCCTTGTGATAAGAGGAGATTGACCGAGCGTAGCATAGAAAACTCCTTCTCTATCAAGAGTATGTTATCCACGTACTCTACGAGGATCACCACCTTACTCTCTACTACCTTTTTGTATATACAAGGTTCACCTAACATTTTGATGAAGTCAAACTCTTTGACTACCACATCAAAACAGATGTTCCTACTCCGCGATGCCTGCTTTATTACGTAAAGCAACTTGCACACGTTTCCGCTGCTCCCACTATTTACGAAACCCTCTGGCTGTGTACTTATAGACGTTCTCTTCTAAATCATTATTTAGAAAAGTAGTCATGGCACCCAACCACCAGATATCGTAATCATGGTATGTAGCAATGGCAAGTAGGATCCGGATGGACTTAAGCATAGCCACTTGAAAAAGGATTCATCATTATCCATGCCTGGTCGATGACGAAAACCTTCAACAAGTCTAGCTTTGAAAGTCTCAACTTTTCCATTTACACCAAGTAATCTTCTCAAGATATACTTGCTCCTGATGGGGATTTTGTTGCGCCACGGCAGCGCCCCGGCCGTCTTCCTCGAGGCCAAAATGCGGAATAAAAATTTTTCCTTGCTCGGAAACCGGCGCTACCGCGGACAATGAAAACCCGGATCGTTTACCATTAACCTAAGCTAGCTAACAAGAGAAGGGAAGAGAAGTATACCGACTGATCCGAGTCCTCCGGTCTTCATCTCCATCGTCCCGATCTCCCGCGGAAAGTGTTGCCTCCACATCGTCGCCTCCTCGCCGGAAAAGGCACCACATCGCCTTCTTCTTTTACGGGCTCCCGCCTCAATACCGAGGCAACTCGCGCATGAAGCCGGCAACTCGACATGCTCAAGATGTGCTGTAGAATGTAGTGTAGAAGATGCTTGTCTCTTTTTAGGGTTTGTAGTTGCCTTGATGGAGGAATGGGATTAGGAAAAATGGTGCTTTCATTTTTCCAAAACAAGAAGAAGAAGGAGATGAAGAATTCCTCCCAAAACTAAGATGAACTCTCTCATTCTTTTTCTTTCTCTCTTTTCTTTTTCTTCTTCTCTCTTTTCTAATGGAAAAACTTATCATATCAAATGAGAATGGTGGAGGAGGTAATATGAATACCTCACCTAAGAAGGAAGGTGAGTGTAGGATAAAGAGAAGAGGTGACCACACCACAAACATAATCATATCAAACTTACATCCAAACCATACCCTCTCAAATCTCATTTAATGCAAGTGATGGAAGAAAGATGCTTAGCATATCATAATAAATACATATGCAAGAAACCCCCTCCACAAATGTAATTTGCAAAACTGCAAATTACCCCCTCCATCGGAAAAGTCCGGCCGGGAAAGAACAAACGAAAACCGACAGGAACGGAATGCAAACTGGCAACTCCAGAAAACTGGTCCCGTCATAAATTACAGGAAAACCCCGATACTGTGCATACACACCCGCATCTGTATTCCGACCGGATACAAATGCAATGAGACAAAATCTACACTGTACTAAACTAGGACCGGCTTAAACCAAAGCCGGCTAGAAAAATCCGTTCGATCCTGATCCGTGCAATACCGCACGTATCTGATCGAACCCTGCCATATAACCATACGGCCACTAGTACAAAACTGTCCGATCCTGATCCGTGCAATACCGCACGTATCTGATCGGACCCTGCCATATCTCCATACGGCCTCTACAGCGTTTCGCCCGAAACTTGAGTAGCTGAAAGTGTGGTGGACTCTAAAGACTCGTCAATACTATGGCTGTTGATTTAACCACTAGCACGTCAGAGGTATAAGCCAATACGTGACGGGCCACCAGCTATTGACCAAAAGGGACGTCGATGAGGAAGCTCACCCCGACACCCTACTGAGCCTGTCAGTGACAATATCCGTACAGTCCGGTCCGTTCGTCTATGAGTATCGCATGGCGGGCCTAGGGGGTTGGTAAAAGTCAGACCCCCAAAAGCGGTACAAGTCGTGTCGGAGCGTAGCCCAGAACACCCTGAGATACTACTGGAATACCTACCAGTAAATCTCCTGCCTCGGCCGAGGGCTTTGTGTAATGGCTCTCCTAGACACAGCGCGACCTCACCCCCAATACCGGGAGAGACGAACCCCTGCAGATCCGCTCACTGCCTCCATGTGGCTCGGGACTGTACCCAACTAAAACCTGTTTGCACGACTCCTTTGAGCCGTGGTAGGGTAGTAATCAAAGCACAGTGGGAACTCACACGAGACAAATGACGATCTCAGGTCGATGAACTAACCTGTACACATGTCACCAGGGAACTGCCATCTGACGTCTAGTATAAGACCAACTAGCAGGTTCCCGGCGAGTCCTGTCCGGTGTACTCATAACCCAATGAGCACCTGTATACATCTTAGGTGAACCAACTGACACCAATGGCTTGTGAGACCGGCCACCGCCCCTCGTCGGGGTCTCGACTGTATACACTAGTCTACTAATGGAGTATCGATGCCCTATCTCGAAACTCCTACGACTAGGGACCTTTTAAGGATGTGCTTATAGACTACCAGCTCTCACGTATATGATCGCCATCATACTGTCGGCAGTCAAGCAAGAATCCTAGGGGCTCTATCAACGTGTAATAGCGACATGTCAGGTCACCTAAAGCAGTACACGATGATAAAGATAAACCAGATAGCATACTATCATCTCGAGTAAGACTGTCCTACCGGGATAGGTCCTCCCTCAATCATTGCAATCACGTGCCTGTGATCCAATAATTGACTCTGAGGGCACTATCTCCAACAATCTCCCACTTGCACTCAAGGCTAATTATTGCGATGCCGCATACTCACAGCCCGTGTGATACCGAACACCCAACTCCTCTACCAGTCAGTCTCACAAAGCTCGTTTGCGAAACTATTGCGTTCGAGGAATAGCCTCAGTGAGTGGATCCGCTGTGATGTTTCTTTCTATGTCTCTCTATATCTCAAGTTCGCAGAGAAAGCCATCTCCCGAAATGAGCAATACCTGTCTTAGAATGTCTGGATGTCTGATGGGACCTAGCTCATAAATGAACTCCAAATCCAAACTTCTTAGACTGTATCGTCAACTGAACTTAATCAGTATCCTGCGCCAGGCCACCCTCAGTATTGCCTTGGACCACCTGTCCAAAATACTGCCCCTCGTCAGAAGGAAAACTATAACTCTGACAACCTCCTTGTCGTCCATGTCACCTTGGAAGCCTGGAATGATAGCTGTCTCCCTAATGAGGCTGTCGTTATCATATCCCTAGAACATCCACTTATGTTCTAAGACTGCTTCCGACTGTTTCTCCAGTATTGGATCAATATCAACTTATTGCATCTAGTGCAAGAACAACATCTGGTGTGGTACTCGACATCTCATGATTGACTCAATTGCCTAAGCAAGTGATCTGCCAATCATGAGTATCCCTCTCCCCTTTAGTCTATAAGACACCTTTAGAGAGGGTGACTCCATCAACTGCAGGTGCACTACCGTGTCAGGAGTCGTCCATTCTAAATACTCATAGAATGCTGTCAAGGTACCCAGATTGGGAAACCACCCAAATCTAGATCCAAAACCATAGATCTAGTAACCAGTATGTCTGATATAATATCCAAGTCCCTTGTGGAGAAACCACTGTGTGACGACCAAAGTATAACCGATCGTAGTATAGGAGTATCTTTTCCTATTCTGTGTATGTCATCCAAATACCAGGACATCACACTCTACTACCTTCTCAACAGATCCATCCCCTATTCTGATGAAGTCAAACCTGTGACTGTCAGGTCAGAAATAGATGATCTATCTCCGCTACATCTGCTTTGGTCTATAAATAGACATAAGCCTGATGTCCACCAATGCTTTTGCTGCTCCCACTGACTACGACAACCCTCTGGCAGAGTCATATAGACGTGCACTTCTAAAGCTAGTTTAGAACGACGCTATACTCATCCTCCTGCCGGGTCTCGCAGCCTGGAACAACAGCAATGGCAAGTGTGGGAAAACAAGAACTTCCCTGTCACCGTCCTTGAGGCTACCGGAGTACCCCTCGGGTGCCTGAAGTTACCCACCTTATCTGCGGAGTGGCCAATGGAATGTCAAATCAGATTGAATCTTTAGGTTCCTTATCAAATCTTCAGTAATCGTTTGCGGTTCTGGAATCACTTCCAGTTCTACCATACTCCCACTACTTTTTCTGAAAAAATCCATTTATAATAAAAACTGTGGCGAGTCTAGAACAATATTGCTATTGTTCATCCAGATGGTAGAAAGTCGACCCTCGTCATAGCCTGGGTCAACCCACAAACAGCCATTACAGAAACGTGCCTTGAGTTGTCCAGTGTCTGGTTTTAAGCATAAGCCGGACAACTCCCCGTACCTTAACAATGTCAAGATATGAACTGTCCTATATCCAATATAGAACCAGAGGCACTGATTTAATTGAACCAGATTCAAATCATGCAGCTGTCTCCAGTGCATGTCAACTAAATGGAAGGAGGTCGATCAGCGTTACTCAACTTAGGAATGCTTCCAATTATGAGTAACCTGAAAGAGAAGCAGTTTCTCTTTATCATTACTATCAACTGAATACCATACACAAGTATCTACATCTTCGATCACTTTGAAGAATCCCGATACTTGCTATACCAGGTTCTCTACTCTATTCAAATACCTATAACTCCTCAAAACTTAGACCCTGTGTTTCCACGAAACACATGTCTAAGAACTAGAGAAGTCATAAGTAAACCGAATATAGTATGAGGACCAACCCCTCTGTCCTAATGGACACTGGACAACATACAATACTCTGTATAAGTCCGCTGAGTCTAACAACTCTTTCACTGTGTGTCGTAGGTTGAAAACTGTACTTATGGTTAAGAAGAATTACACCGCTGTTTAATGCTCCTTACCTAACCATCCACTGATATAGGTAAATGTCATCGACATAACTTCAAAAGGTATATCTCACTCTATAAAAATAGACGTACAGATATATCAATTTGAAATTGGTGCACAACAACGGATATTCAAAACCAAATATTTGCCGACCGGCAAACAGCCCAGATGATTTCCTCAAATATCACCGATTACAACGAATCCCGATATAATGAGGATGGTCACCTAATTCCCAATAACTTACTCACACTCATCATCTGTAAAACCATATAGATGTGAGAATCATACCTGGTAAATACATACCCTGGAGCAAGTGTCTAACTGGGAAATCAGTTTTCCATTAACAGTACACGGTGAAACTGAAACATTGAAATGTCTCGTTGGGGTATCCTGGAATTCCTAGTAATGCCTCTTCCATTATCCAGATTCACAACTGTAACCGTATAATTCTTTGCCACTTCTCCAAATCCCTTTATATGTCTTTAGTCATTACCTTCTGTACACCCCATTAGGCCAAATGGTTTTCTTCCTTCCCTACCGTTCGGCACCAGCCTATGGTTTGGAAGAAGACTATCCAATAAGCATAATGGGTGTACTGTCCCAATCCTAGGAACACTCGCAATGCGAGAGAAGGTGAAGATAAAAGACACCTGAATGTACTTTATTCCTATTTCTCCTGAACCAGAATCCATCCCCGAACTGGAACAAGTTCCTTTAGAGTTCGTATATAACCATACGATGGAGTATCCAATAAACTGTGGATCTTCGTAGTGATACGGAGTGTCCTAGAGAAATACAAAGGTGATTTAGGATTGGCGAAGAAAAACTTGGTTCGGTCGTGAATATCTGTCGCAATTTACTTTGCCCTCCTACTAATCCCTTGCTTTGTCTTAACTTAATACCTTCTGCACACCATCGTTTTGCTAATTGGTTTTCTTCATTCCCTACCGGTCGGCACCAGCCTAAGGTTTGGAAGAAGACTATCCAATTTGCGTAATAGGTGTACTATCTCCTAAACCAAGGAGT
The DNA here is from genome assembly GCA_030015575.1 of Agapanthus africanus. NCBI lineage: Eukaryota > Viridiplantae > Streptophyta > Magnoliopsida > Asparagales > Amaryllidaceae > Agapanthus > Agapanthus africanus. Next base: position 255,939,065 of record JASDDO010000012.1, on the reverse strand, counting down.
ACTCGTAATGAGAGAAGGTGAAAAGAAAAGACAACTGAATAATCCTATCCGTTTTCTCCAGAACCAGAAACCATCCTCGAAGTCCTTCGAGTTCGTATCTAACCATACGATGGTTTTGTCCAATGGAAGTGGACGTTCGTAGTAATACGGGGTGTCCTGGAGAAAAGGGTAAAAGTAGGAGTGGCAATGAGGTCTGCAACTCTGACAATCCAAAAGCCAGTGTTAAGAAGGTTCGGTCAACTTGGTCACTGAGTCATAGTCCAGGGTCAGGTCAATGGTCGCTGCCAAAGAGAGAGAGAAAAGAAACACTCAGCATGCACTCTAACCTAGATCAGAATGGTTATCACTTTGTCTAATCTGGAAACCTCCCACTGTACCTCAAATTCTCCTCCAAACCTGAAAGAAGAATTAGTCGGGGTCACCCGAGGAGTAAACTAACTCATCAGTGGGAATCGGGATCCAACTATCATCGCATGATAACTTGACGGAATCCACTCAAGTCACCACACTCCAGAAGGTATGCGCATGCCTGGCAAGTTTCAGTTCTTTTGAAACTCCCGATGTGATTTTTACCCCTAGGGCCCAAGTGACCTTGACACAGTCAACAAATCAAAGGGTCCTAGTCAAGTTCAACCCGTCATTATCCTGGATTGCATTAGACCCACCCGTACGAGCCCTTGACATAGTCAACAAGGGCGCACGACTGTCCTAACCAATCCCATTAATATGCTGCAAACAAACACTACTTAGCTACCGCACACTACGCCTTGAAACAGTCAACAAACGCAGCACGAATACTAAGTAATACTTGTAAGAAATGACGGAGGGCTACGTCTAGTTTTTGGCGAAAAACTTTCAACGTAATGAACTTGATATCGTTGAAGGAACTGCATAGCCTTTTATAAAAATATAGTGATGAAAACCTTTACTAAAGAGGTCACTCCCGGTGAAGGGATCTCGGCTCTTTCCCCGTAGAATGAGGTGCAGGATATTCCAACTGAATACCACGATGCAAAGCAAAAGTAATCGGCTATAGTGAAGTTATTGCCCTGACGCAAACTTCTGTCCAAGGGGTCACTCCCGGTGAAGGGATCTCGGCCCTTGCCTCGTCGACTGAGGAGCAGGATATTCCAAATGAATACCACGATGCAAAACAAAAGTGAACGTCCTTGCAATAACAGCTTTTTGAAAAATGTTCCAACAACATCAGAATAGGTTTGTTTAGCTTGCATTGATCCGAATCAACGCAGTCCCATCAAATAATCACACCAATAAAGAACGAAAATATACTGATGTACGTATATGCCATCCGCATTCGCCACTGGGTCCCGTCATCACCCGTTAGGTTAGATAACTAACGGCAGAGCGGGGACTGGACTAGCGCGGATGTAAAACATATACAACATCTACTAATATATATACCAATATATTATATTTCGCTCAAGGCGTGATAAAATGCAACATCACAGAAATGTACAGCATCACAGAACAATACAGATATCTGGAAGCCCCGGGTTTCACAGAGCCGCTGCTGAAACCCGACGTTCCCCTGGTCGTGTGGATAGCCTGTGCAATGAAATCCTAGACCCCTACGGGCGCGGCAAGTCACCCGCCAAAACCTGAAGCGAGGCAGCCCCCTTCAGCCCCGTGAATGGACCACCCAGCACTTCATGGAATCCGGTAACTTGGGCACCCCTCCTGGGTCAACCTATACCCCCTACGAGTGCGGCGAATAGCCCGCCAATCCTAGAATGAAGCCCCCACCGTCTCAATGCCATGAGATGCGGGCCCGTTGCCCTCTAGAACCCGGCTATCTGTGCACCCCTCCGCGGGGTAATCCTAGTACAGAAAGTAAAATATACATCCAACGGGTACATCGACCGCAACCAGGTCGTGCCCCAAAAGAATAATACAAACAGGCAGTGACGGCAGTCCACATGTCGGACGCTCGCCCCGCAATATCAAATGTACATAATACAATAAAACAGTACTAGCATTGCATCCAGGCTATCCCCCACGACCGATCCGCAACAACACAGCATAAACATAGAACATCAACGTGAAAGTCACGTTCGCAAATCCGTCTAACCGGGCTATAGCAGTTAGACCGGATTTACCGATCGAGTGACATTCACGGTCGCAGATATAATGTAAATACTGTGAAATAATGTGTTTAAAAATATCCGATCGATCAAACAATTAACTAGTGGGCCCCCAACCAATACTGTAGCAGTTACAGAAAACCTGAGCCCAAATTTAATATCCCAAAAGCCCTATTTCCAGCCCACAAGCCCACTGGCGAAATACGAAGCAGTGACCCCACCAATCTGCGGCGGAAGGGCGGCAACAAGGGGGTTCGTGCCGCGCTTCTGCGCTCTGGTGGAGGTATCATTGTCTCGTATTTTCCCAGATGTCTTAGAACTCCCTGCACATCATTCTGAGACCACCAGAAAAATTTTTAGACATCAAAAAATTTCAACAGAAACTGATGTGAAGGAAAAATACGGTTTTTGGAATTTCGGTCGATCGGATAAGCAAAACACATTAGAACAAGCTAGAGAAGGTTAATGGCGTGGCTCTGATACCATGTTGCGCCACGGCAGCGCCCCGGCCGTCTTCCTCGAGGCCAAAATGCGGAATAAAAATTTTTCCTTGCTCGGAAACCGGCGCTACCGCGGACAATGAAAACCCGGATCGTTTACCATTAACCTAAGCTAGCTAACAAGAGAAGGGAAGAGAAGTATACCGACTGATCCGAGTCCTCCGGTCTTCATCTCCATCGTCCCGATCTCCCGCGGAAAGTGTTGCCTCCACATCGTCGCCTCCTCGCCGGAAAAGGGAACCACATCGCCTTCTTCTTTTACGGGCTCCCGCCTCAATACCGAGGCAACTCGCGCATGAAGCCGGCAACTCGACATGCTCAAGATGTGCTGTAGAATGTAGTGTAGAAGATGCTTGTCTCTTTTTAGGGTTTGTAGTTGCCTTGATGGAGGAATGGGATTAGGAAAAATGGTGCTTTCATTTTTCCAAAACAAGAAGAAGAAGGAGATGAAGAATTCCTCCCAAAACTAAGATGAACTCTCTCATTCTTTTTCTTTCTCTCTTTTCTTTTTCTTCTTCTCTCTTTTCTAATGGAAAAACTTATCATATCAAATGAGAATGGTGGAGGAGGTAATATGAATACCCCACCTTAGAAGGAAGGTGAGTGTAGGATAAAGAGAAGAGGTGACCACACCACAAACATAATCATATCAAACTTACATCCAAACCATACCCTCCCAAATCTCATTTAATGCAAGTGATGGAAGAAAGATGCTTAGCATATCATAATAAATACATATGCAAGAAACCCCCTCCACAAATGTAATTTGCAAAACTGCAAATTACCCCCTCCATCGGAAAAGTCCGGCCGGGAACGAACAAACGAAAACCGGACGGAACGGAATGCAAACTGGCAACTCCAGAAAACTGGTCCCGTCATAAATTACAGGAAAACCCCGATACTGTGCATACACACCCGCATCTGTATTCCGACCGGATACAAATGCAATGAGACAAAATCTACACTGTACTAAACTAGGACCGGCTTAAACCAAAGCCGGCTAGAAAAATCCGTTCGATCCTGATCCGTGCAATACCGCACGTATCTGATCGAACCCTGCCATATAACCATACGGCCACTAGTACAAAACTGTCCGATCCTGATCCGTGCAATACCGCACGTATCTGATCGGACCCTTCCATATCTCCATACGGCCTCTACAGCGTTTCGCCCGAAACATGAGTAGCTGAAAGTGTGGTGGACTCTAAAGACTCGTCAGTACTATGGCTGTGGATTTAACCACTAGCATGTCAGAGGTATAAGCCAATACGTGACGGGCCACCAGCTATTGACCAAAAGGGACGTCGATGAGGAAGCTCACCCCGACACCCTACTGAGCCTGTCAGTGACAATATCCGTACAGTCCGGTCCGTTCGTCTATGAGTATCGCATGGCGGGCCTAGGGGGTTGGTAAAAGTCAGACCCCCAAAAGCGGTACAAGTCGTGTCGGAGCGTAGCCCAGAACACCCTGAGATACTACTGGAATACCTACCAGTAAATCTCCTGCCTCGGCCGAGGGCTTTGTGTAATGGCTCTCCTAGACACAGCGCGACCTCACCCCCAATACCGGGAGAGACGAACCCCTGCAGATCCGCTCACTGCCTCCATGTGGCTCGGGACTGTACACAACTAAAACCTGTTTGCACGACTCCTTTGAGCCGTGGTAGGGTAGTAATCAAAGCACAGTGGGAACTCACACGAGACAAATGACGATCTCAGGTCGATGAACTAACCTGTACACATGTCACCAGGGAACTGCCATCTGACGTCTGGTATAAGACCAACTAGCAGGTTCCCGGCGAGTCCTGTCCGGTGTACTCATAACCCAATGAGCACCTGTATACATCTTAGGTGAACCAACTGACACCAATGGCTTGTGAGACCGGCCACCGCCCCTCGTCGGGGTCTCGACTGTATACACTAGTCTACTAATGGAGTATCGATGCCCTATCTCGAAACTCCTACGACTAGGGACCTTTTAAGGATGTGCTTATAGACTACCAGCTCTCACGTATATGATCGCCATCATACTGTCGGCAGTCAAGCAAGAATCCTAGGGGCTCTATCAACGTGTAATAGCGACATGTCAGGTCACCTAAAGCAGTACACGATGATAAAGATAAACCAGATAGCATACTATCATCTCGAGTAAGACTGTCCTACCGGGATAGGTCCTCCCTCAATCATTGCAATCACGTGCCTGTGATCCAATAATTGACTCTGAGGGCACTATCTCCTACAGATTTAACCCTTCAGATATGGCAACCAAAGTCCATACATTATTGGTGTACATGGATTCCATCTCAGATCTCTAAGCATCCAGCCATTCTTACAGAGTCCCTACTCTCGATGGCCAGCTCGAAACTAGTTAGCTCATCATCTCATAATGCAATCCTCGCTCCCACTGTCATCGAGAAACCGAAGTGTCTCTCAGGCGGATGAGGAACCCTTACCAGATCGGCGGAGAGGCTGAGGTTCGTCGGAGACTATTGAACCCTTTGGTTCTACCAAATCATCAGCTGTAGTTTGTATAGCTGGAACTCCTTCCAGTTCTACGGAACTGACCTTGCCTCGATCTTGTCCGGATTTTGTTTTTGACATAGGCCGGACAACCCCAAATCTTAATTTACTTATGAGATGGGCTCTTCCCATACCATATCTCATATGGAGTGGTAGGCATTGATTTGATTGGAATCTAATTTAATAGGTATGCAGCTTCTCAAGTGCACAACCTCCAAAAAGGAAATAGGTAACTCAGTAGTACTCATCATAGAGCGTCCCAGGGGCGTAACCCCGTTGACACCTTTCTAGACACCTACTTGATCGGCTAATTGTAAAGTGCAAAACTCTCCCAGGAGTAACAATTACTCGCAGTGGGTATCGGGATCCAACTATCATATAGAAGGTATGCAATCTCATTGCAAATTTCAACACTTGAAACTCCCGATAAAGGTTTTTACCTCTAGCACCTCTGACCTTGGCTAAGTTCAACAAATCATAAGCACTAGTCAAGTTCTACCCGTCATTTCGTGATTAATTAGACCCACCCACATGACCTTTGGCTAAGGTCAACAAAGCCACAAGACTGTCCTAACTAATCGCATCATATGCGGTGTAGGAAGATGTAACATCTTCAAAAATATAAAATATTAATTTTGGGAATTTTTATAATTTAATATTATTTTATTGATTATTTTAATATTAAATGCAAATAAATAGGAAAAATGTTAGAAAAAATTATGAAAAATTATGGAAAATTCTAAAATAGGGTAAATTAGTGAATTATGACATTTGTAAGTTTTTGTGATTAGTTTGACACTAATTTAGTGCTAATCGCGATTAAAATCGCTAATTGGGTTTTTTGGCAATCTTGTGCAAAACTTGCACATATCACTTTTTCTACACTTGTGTATTTTTCTTGACATGGTTTTCTTTTGGGTTTACTAGTGATGTGAGAAGGGTTGGGTTTTAAAAGAAAAGGAAAAGAAAAGAAAATGCAATGATGAGGGTAGGTGAGAGAGAGAGGTGGACTTTGACCCTATACCCTTAGCCATTCTCTTCATTCTCATTTCTCTCCCTCTTCCTCTCCCTTGCTGCTGCTGCCCCCTTCTCCATTTCCCTCCCCTCCTCAAGCCATGAATCATCTCTAAAATCACCCCAAAACCCCAAACTTCTTTCACTAAAAATGTCCAAAATCCCTAGATCTACACATGGAGCTAAAGAAGAATGGATTTGGTCACTAGAGGGCAACTCAAGAATTTTCTTGAGTTGCTAATGAAGGTAATTTCTGAACCATTTGCTTAATTATAGCCTTTCCTATAACCCCATGTCAAGATTTTATCGATATTGTGTGATATTATGGAATTGAGGAAAACCTAGTTAGGGTTTGAGTGGAATTGATGTTGCATTATGAAATTGAGCTCAGTTAAGATTATACCAACACCCTAGTGTTTGAATTGAGACCCTAACCTGAAGCTTGAACCCATAATACGGATTTTAGAAACCAATATCGGGGGAAAAAACTGGAATCTGCCACTGTTATTTAGAATCTGCTATCACCCGAGATGCCCTAAAATAAAATTGGATTTACAGTGACATGTGCATGCACCATTGAACCAACACCCCAAACCCTAGCCCCTGCCTCTCCTTCCCGGCCGCCAAAACCTCCTTTCTGGCCGCAATTTGCGGCCAGACCAGAGAGGAATCTCCTCGTTTTGCGTGCCTGGCCCCATTTCATCAATTCTTGGCCCTGGATACTTCTATTTTTGACAGATTCTTCCTAGGGTGAAATCTGGGACATATATCCTATGTTGTCGTTTTGGATTCGTGTTTCCGTATTCCGTATTTTTGGATTCTGAAATGGTGGAATGTGTTTTGCCTCGAATATTGTCGTTTATACGACGATATAGAGGACTATGGATGGTTTTAAAGGCGTGCCATAGGTTCTCACCTATAGGCCCCCTTATCGTATCGTTTTGGATTTTATGCGCCGTTTTAGATTGGATTTGGTTTTAATGCGCATATACGATATTTTGATGTGTAGGTACCCATGAAGACTTCGGGACGAAAAGCAAATACGTGGTGACGTCCGCACTTGGTGATACAGGTGAGTAGATTATATCTACAGGGGGAAGTCGGGTGGATGGCGTATAGCACCCCCGCAGTCCGTAGATAGATTATTATGTAGTTATTGTGATGATAGCTGTATTATGGATAGTATAGGGTTAGAAGTGACTAGTGCAGTTCATAGTCGCGAACCCTAGGATAGAATTACACCTACACACACACCCTTGCCTATCACTTGTACTTACACTGTGATTGATGATATGTGATGACATTGGAGATGAGTCGATGATGTGGGCTTGGTGCCCTGAGATCGGTGATTTGACACGATTCATATGTGGGATATGACTTGTGATTTCTTGCGGGCTTGGGATATGTGTTTACCCCCGCATGCATACTTACTGATGTTACCGTTTGTACTAGACATAGAGTAGTACTCTAGACTATATGATCTGATGATGGTGATATCTGTTATGTGATGAGACAGTGAGATGTTGACCCCTACCCAGCTATGGGGATGCCGTACGATGATTTACCGTGCGTGCCGATATTGATGATAGATCCGCACTCATAACTCGAGGATATCTTATGATATGACATTGAGGCGAGATCACCGACTATATATCTTTATATATATACATTGACTCAGATTTAGGTGGTTTCTACACCTACCCCTCCTGATTGACCGGATACTTAGATATAGTTTGCATAGTAGATACTTCACTGTGGTGTTGACTACTAGATTTCTGCAGTCTCATGCTATTCGCATTGCTGGCATACATTTATTGCTATATTATTATTATGCTGTTAGGACACCAGCACCATTATCGATGATGCGTATGCTTCACGTACACTATTTGCCGGCTCACACACTTCATCATCGATAATTGCCATGTCACTACACTGTAGTACCATTGCATTCATGAGATGATTCTTCCTTCGACATATGCACATTACTATTCCATGTTGGATGATTTCCGATATGATTACTTTTCTTTACATGTCGCATACATCATGGATTGATTGCATAGCACATCGCATTGGATATACTTATTGATGTTGGATTTTCATGGGATTTCTGGATTTGGGAACCGTGTCCTTTTCAATAGAAATCATTTAAAAACCCGGTTCCCTTGATATGATATTTGGGGCGTCGCCCCGTGTTTTCTCGGTGCTAGAGGATGTACTGAGAGAGGGCTGACCCGGACTGACGGAAGCCCGATGGATTGATAGAGGGCTGACCCGGACTGACGGAAGCCCGATGTATTGAGAGAGGGATGACCCGGACTGACGGATTCCCGATATATATATATATATATATATATATATATATATATATATATATATATATTCTGAGAGAGGGCTGACCCGGACTGACGGAAGCCCGATGGATTGATAGAGGGCTGACCCGGACTGACGGAAGCCCGATGTACTGATAGAGGGCTGACCCGGACTGACGGATGCCCGATGTATTGAGAGAGGGATGACCCGGACTGACGGATTCCCGATATATATACTTTGATATAAGGCATGATCCGGAATGACGGATGCCCGATGCATTGAGAGAGGGATGACCCGGACTGACGGATTCCCGATATGCACTTTGATATAGGGCATGATCCGGAATGACGGATGCCCGATACAGGAGGATTTACGTGTCGATGCTAGGCACGGGTTTCATGATGTTTTTCCATGATTTTGTTTATATCGTCACATTGCATACATGATGCTTATTGTCATTGGGTGATGGGTGGACGGGTTCCACATACATACAGACTTGGATCATAGACAGACTGGTTTTACATTGATCATACTTTATTTGTATATATAACAGGGTATGAGGGCGCTGTTATATATACCCTTACACCAATATTAGTGGTATGGGACGCTAATATATGTGTATTGATATCATTGATATTTCATCATGTTTACTTCATGCAGACATACCTTATACTGATGATATGTTACTACCTGAGTACCTGGCACTACATACGTGATTAGATGTTACCTTGCCACCTTGTTACACTCAGATGTACTCTTGTGGATTATATTGCTGATCGTTGACTTAGGTTTATGTCTTGCATTCGGTTTCTGCTTGTAGATGTTTCTATTCACGAGTTGGCAACTCACCCCCGTTGTGCCACAGTTCTTGCAGGTTTTGCCGTACAGGTCCTATTGCGGCATTTCTGGCACACTACCTTCTTGCGGGTGATTTGCTTTGGTAGGTGGATTCTTTCGTATCAGGAATCACCCTTGTATTTATTTATTTCATTGTATCTAGAAATTGTCCATCAACCAAAACTTGTATATTCTTTCAGACTTAGAGACAGTGTTGTATTATTTCGACCTTAGAGTCGCGCTTAGTAGTATTGCGGTTTTCTTGCTACTTTTGAGCTTTCTTTGGGTTTTGATCCTCGCCACTTGGCGTTGTATATTATCATATCTTGCGTGGTTATGACCGTCGATTGACGAAGAGCTAGCTCCCGCTTGGGGATGCCTTTATCATTTGCATATATTGATATCCTTGTTTTACCCCATTCGGGGCCAGTTTTACAAAAGAGACTCTGCCGAAATTTTTAGAAAAGACTTATTGTTTCCAAAACGTACCGTCGGCTTAGTTATTTTAAAAACCTTGATTTCAAACCTATATTTCTTCACTCCTTTAGACCAGTTTTCTTTACTTATTCTTCAAAATGGTTTTAGATTTCTGGGCTTTTGGTTTACTTGGATCAGATGGAGTCCTATAGGCTTCATAGGGTTCAAGGGCCAGTCACGTGCTTTTTCGGGTCGTGACAAAGTTAGTATCAGAGCGCTAGGTTGACCTTGGTTCGAGTCTAAGTTTGACTATGTGGAGCCTAGGGAGTTATTTATATACGGAACTTAGGCTTGACCTTACGGAACTTAGACTTGGTCGAGGGGGTATTCGACCCGAACTTTCGTCGTACTAGGATGACCCTTGGTTGATGGATTAGGTGACTAAAGTAGAGTGACGTACCGTTGGTATGTTCCGCGGCATACTTACGACACGCCACTCCGCTTAAGGAACCTTAGGATGGACATTTGTTTTGAGATCAGTGATTCTTTCATATCCTGGATTATACATCCATTTGAGATCCCCGATTCTATTAGTTCCATGATCATATCTTCATTGATATTGTTCCTTTCTATGATCATGTATCCACTTTGGATCTGTTGTTTCCTTTCTTGCCTTTGATGTGCTCTCTTTGATACTCGATTGAGATTCCTGTCACCGTGTTTGCGCGCAGTTTGGGCTGCTGCTAGGGTTACGGCCGGTGTGAGCTCGTGTGGTACGAGGGCCGACCTTTGTGTTTTCTGGTGACATGGGAACGTCTCGAGTTAGTGTGGTGATTGTGACCTCTAGTGGAGGCGAGTGCTTGGTTTGCACCGGTTGACCGTGCCTTTGTTAGAGCTTCCAGTTGAGAGAGGACTGTTGATGTACAGTATACCTCAGGGATTGTGATGTCGGCTATCGTGCAGATAGATGGACCAGCTGTTGCTGAGATTGACAGGATGTTGCTTTCGGAGCGTACGAGCTGAGACTGCCGGAGCTTTCGGGCAGTCATGCGACTGATGATAGCTAGTCTACCCGATTTGAGAGACGAAGGTGATTCGTCCGATTTTGCGCCAGAGCGGGCCCAGATGAGTTGAAGATTTCCAGTGTGGAGAGTCTTACTCAGATCTAGAGCAGACCGACTCAGAGATGACCGCTTATGCGTTGCCTTTCCTGGAGGATTGAGGCGTTGTTCGGCGTACAGGCGTATGAGCCAGTTGCTGCTGCAAATGACGAGATATCGCCCAGATGACTGGAGCTACTGCAGCATGAGCATGTTCTTAGAGAGATGATAGCGAGTCGCTAGTCACCGGAGGATGAATGACTAGGACGTGTGGTGAGTTCGCTTACTCCGATGCGAGGACATCAGGTGGATTGATTCCAGATAGAGACGACTTCACGCAGGTTCGTTGAGAGTCGATTGAGACGATCGAATGTCAGGAGCCATTTTCCAAGTTTAAAGTATACGGAAAGACATGCAGGTGATTCTATGGACCCTCTAGAAGAATGAAACCCTAACTCGACTTAATGACCGTGTGACAACCTTTGAACCTTAGGGTTTACGGCGGTTCCGCGGCGCCATTAGTGAGGCTTGGGTTTGCCCTTCTACGGCTGGACCACCGACGCTGTGGCATGTACTCGATACTATTAAACTGTACCCGAGATGTGAGCTCTTGGGGGATTATGAGGATCTGACGAGTCGATCGGATGGTTCGACATTTTTCGGACATTGTGATGGGACACTGCTTGGGAGACTCCAGATGCGAGCATAGCCGTCGGAGCGCAGTTCGTGTAGCCACGATGAGACGAGTCCGAACCAGTCGACATTTGAGTAGAGTGAAGAAAAGAGTTCGTACGAGATTTCGACGAGATGACGTCCCACTCCGCTGACATCAGAGATGTGATACGCACCCAGAGGCGTGGTATATGGATATATCTTCCAGAAAGAAGCGCGATGAGTATGCAGCCGTTCCGGAATGAGCTTTAGCTTCAACATTGGATGATGGCTTCCGGGCATTTCGGCAGGATTGAGATTTGAGAAAGGAACCTCGACAGGACCCTTCTGGAAAACGATACGAGAAGATCTGGACCCAGGAGTGGTCATGTTGCGCACACCCAGCAGGCCAGAGTTCGGCATTGTCGACGAGGTAGTTGACCAGATTCGGATAAAGGAACTTACCCAGATGCTTTGCGAATTGATCAAGGACGGACGAGAGATGAGTATTCCTCCGATGGTTGGGATGTGTTCCCAAGGACCAGTTCGGCCTGACATCTGCTACAGAGTGATGGAGCTACAGATTACGTGATTTCGAGTCCGTGTGAGAGACTTCAGATTGACCGTGGCCGAGGACGGTGCAGTGCATAGTAGCTTGCCGTGACGTGCATTCAGAGAGCCAGAGGCCGACGCCAGTGATATGCTGCCTTACGAGTGGTCGTGAGGTTTGACCGAGAGGTGACCAGAGAAGTGCCAGAACGGAATCGTCCCCGTTAGCACACCTGACAGGGCCGATGAGCCGATTGACCGCGTGATTGGTAATCCGCAGAGAAGGTAAGGATCCAGAGAGTCAGAAGACGCCAGACCGTGAGCTAGAGGCAGGTAGATATCCTGCGCTGCTAGCAGTGGATTGCACCGACTCCTTCTCGACCTCGAAGGGGAAACTACCGGAGACGGTATTTATGATTTGTGATTTTTTGATTCGATTATCACGTATCCGTCATTTTGGATTTCGGTATTTTGGGCGTTCTGTTTGCATGATTTAGTTTTGATGACTGAGTTTCATGATATGGTTTCATGCACCCACTGGATATTTATATATTTTGCGTAGAGTTATTACATTTGAGATATTGATTGAGATTTCATGCCTACAGTATACAGTGATTTGATTTACACTTCCAGCAAAGTTTTCATGTACCTGTAGTGTTTTGATATGCGATTTTGGTGCACACCAGATGCACTAAATCGGAATTCTTCGTGCATGTCACATGCACCTTATATTTCTTCTGTCGGGCACACACGTTGCCTACGACAGATGTTTCGTGCACACCCGTTGCACCTAGATGCTGTTTTCTATACCTGTTTGACACATATATGGATTTTGATTCCTTGCGCACCAGACGCATGGGATATTCTTATATATGCATTTTGGGGATTGATTTCTAGTAGAGCAGTATATTTTTGTGATATTCTTATGTGTTGATGTTTTCGGAGCCCCAACAAAATGGATTATTACTGAGATTGTTTTAGTAGTGGGGGTTTAAATTTAAATTCGGGGACCGAATTTCTTTAAGGGGGGTAGATTGTAACATCTTCAAAAATATAAAATATTAATTTTGGGAATTTTTATAATTTAATATTATTTTATTGATTATTTTAATATTAAATGCAAATAAATAGGAAAAATGTTAGAAAAAATTATGAAAAATTATGGAAAATTCTAAAATAGGGTAAATTAGTGAATTATGACATTTTTAAGTTTTTGTGATTAGTTTGACACTAATTTAGTGCTAATCGCGATTAAAATCGCTAATTGGGTTTTTTGGCAATCTTGTGCAAAACTTGCACATATCACTTTTTCTACACTTGTGTATTTTTCTTGACATGGTTTTCTTTTGGGTTTACTAGTGATCTGAGAAGGGTTGGGTTTTAAAAGAAAAGGAAAAGAAAAGAAAATGCAATGATGAGGGTAGGTGAGAGAGAGAGGTGGACTTTGACCCTATACCCTTAGCCATTCTCTTCATTCTCATTTCTCTCCCTCTTCCTCTCCCTTGCTGCTGCTGCCCCCTTCTCCATTTCCCTCCCCTCCTCAAGCCATGAATCATCTCTAAAATCACCCCAAAACCCCAAACTCCTTTCACTAAAAATGTCCAAAATCCCTAGATCTACACATGGAGCTAAAGAAGAATGGATTTGGTCACTAGAGGGCAACTCAAGAATTTTCTTGAGTTGCTAATGAAGGTAATTTCTGAACCATTTGCTTAATTATAGCCTTTCCTATAACCCCATGTCAAGATTTTATCGATATTGTGTGATATTATGGAATTGAGGAAAACCTAGTTAGGGTTTGAGTGGAATTGATGTTGCATTATGAAATTGAGCTCAGTTAAGATTATACCAACACCCTAGTGTTTGAATTGAGACCCTAACCTGAAGCTTGAACCCATAATACGGATTTTAGAAACCAATATCGGGGGAAAAAACTGGAATCTGCCACTGTTATTTAGAATCTGCTATCACCCGAGATGCCCTAAAATAAAATTGGATTTACAGTGACATGTGCAGGCACCATTGAACCAACACCCCAAACCCTAGCCCCTGCCTCTCCTTCCCGGCCGCCAAAACCTCCTTTCTCGCCGCAATTTGCGGCCAGACCAGAGAGGAATCTCCTCGTTTTGCGTGCCTGGCCCCATTTCATCAATTCTTGGCCCTGGGTACTTCTATTTTTGACAGATTCTTCCTAGGGTGAAATCTGGGACATATATCCTATGTTGTCGTTTTGGATTCGTGTTTCCGTATTCCGTATTTTTGGATTCTGAAATGGTGGAATGTGTTTTGCCTCGAATATTGTCGTTTATACGATGATATAGAGGACTATGGATGGTTTTGAAGGCGTGCCATAGGTTCTCACCTATAGGCCCCCTTATCGTATCGTTTTGGATTTTATGCGCCGTTTTAGATTGGATTTGGTTTTAATGCGCATATACGATATTTTGATGTGTAGGTACCCATGAAGATTTCGGGACGACAAGCAAATACGTGGTGACGTCCGCACTTGGTGATACAGGTGAGTAGATTATATCTACAGGGGGAAGTCGGGTGGATGGCGTATAGCACCCCCGCAGTCCGTAGATAGATTATTATGTAGTTATTGTGATGATAGGTGTATTATGGATAGTATAGGGTTAGAAGTGACTAGTTCAGTTCATAGTCGCGAACCCTAGGATAGAATTACACCTACACACACACCCTTGCCTATCACTTGTACTTACACTGTGATTGATGATATGTGATGACATTGGAGATGAGTCGATGATGTGGGCTTGGTGCCCTGAGATCGGTGATTTGACACGATTCATATGTGGGATATGACTTGTGATTTCTTGCGGGCTTGGGATATGTGTTTACCCCCGCATGCATATTTACTGATGTTACCGTTTGTACTAGACATAGAGTAGTACTCTAGACTATATGATCTGATGATGGTGATATCTGTTATGTGATGAGACAGTGAGATGTTGACCACTACCCAACTATGGGGATGCCGTACGATGATTTACCGTGCGTGCCGATATTGATGATAGATCCGCACTCATAACTCGAGGATATCTTATGATATGACATTGAGGCGAGATCACCGACTATATATCTTTATATATATACATTGACTCAGATTTAGGTGGTTTCTACACCTACCCCTCCTGATTGACCGGATACTTAGATATAGTTTGCATAGTAGATACTTCACTGTGGTGTTGACTACTAGATTTCTGCAGTCTCATGCTATTCGCATTGCTGGCATACATTTATTGCTATATTATTATTATGCTGTTAGGACACCAGCACCATTATCGATGATGCGTATGCTTCACGTACACTATTTGCCGGCTCACACACTTCATCATCGATAATTGCCATGTCACTACACTGTAGTACCATTGCATTCATGAGATGATTCTTCCTTCGACATATGCACATTACTATTCCATGTTGCATGATTTCCGATATGATTACTTTTCTTTACATGTCGCATACATCATGGATTGATTGCATAGCACATCGCATTGGATATACTTCTTGATGTTGGATTTTCATGGGATTTCTGGATTTGGGAACCGTGTCCTTTTCAATAGAAATCATTTAAAAACCCGGTTCCCTTGATATGATATTTGGGGCGTCGCCCCGTGTTTTCTCGGTGCTAGAGGATGTACTGAGAGAGGGCTGACCCGGACTGACGGAAGCCCGATGGATTGATAGAGGGCTGACCCGGACTGACGGAAGCCCGATGTATTGAGAGAGGGATGACCCGGACTGACGGATTCCCGATATATATATATATACTCTGAGAGAGGGCTGACCCGGACTGACGGAAGCCCGATGGATTGATAGAGGGCTGACCCGGACTGACGGAATCCCGATGTACTGATAGAGGGCTGACCCGGACTGACGGATGCCCGATGTATTGAGAGAGGGATGACCCGGAATGACGGATGCCCGATGCATTGAGAAAGGGATGACCCGGACTGACGGATTCCCGATATGCACTTTGATATAGGGCATGATCCGGAATGACGGATGCCCGATACTGGAGGATTTACGTGTCGATGCTAGGCACGGGTTTCATGATGTTTTTCCATGATTTTGTTTATATCCTCACATTGCATACATGATGCTTATTTTCATTGGGTGACGGGTGGACGGGTTCCACATACATACAGACTTGGATCATAGACAGACTGGTTTTACATTGATCATACTTTATTTGTATATAAAACAGGGTATGAGGGCGCTGTTATATATACCCTTACACCAATATTAGTGGTATGGGACGCTAATATATGTGTATTGATATCATTGATATTTCATCATGTTTACTTCATGCAGACATACCTTATACTGATGATATGTTACTACCTGAGTACCTGGCACTACATACGTGATTAGATGTTACCTTGCCACCTTGTTACACTCAGATGTACTCTTGTGGATTATATTGCTGATCGTTGACTTAGGTTTATGTCTTGCATTCGGTTTCTGCTTGTAGATGTTTCTATTCACGAGTTGGCAACTCACCCCCGTTGTGCCACAGTTCTTGCAGGTTTTGCCGTACAGGTCCTATTGCGGCATTTCTGGCACACTACCTTCTTGCGGGTGATTTGCTTTGGTAGGTGGATTCTTTCGTATCAGGAATCACCCTTGTATTTATTTATTTCATTGTATCTAGAAATTGTCCATCAACCAAAACTTGTATATTCTTTCAGACTTAGAGACAGTGTTGTATTATTTCGACCTTAGAGTCGCGCTTAGTAGTATTGCGGTTTTCTTGCTACTTTTGAGCTTTCTTTGGGTTTTGATCCTCGCCACTTGGCGTTGTATATTATCATATCTTGCGTGGTTATGACCGTCGATTGACGAAGAGCTAGCTCCCGCTTGGGGATGCCTTTATCATTTGCATATATTGATATCCTTGTTTTACCCCATTCGGGGCCAGTTTTACAAAAGAGACTCTGCCGAAATTTTTAGAAAAGACTTATTGTTTCCAAAACGTACCGTCGGCTTAGTTATTTTAAAAACCTTGATTTCAAACCTGTATTTCTTCACTCCTTTAGACCAGTTTTCTTTACTTATTCTTCAAAATGGTTTTAGATTTCTGGGCTTTTGGTTTACTTGGATCAGATGGAGTCCTATAGGCTTCATAGGGTTCAAGGGCCAGTCACGTGCTTTTTCGGGTCGTGACAGAAGACATCACTTAGCTACCGTACACTGTGCCTTGACTATGGTCAACAAACACATCACGAATACTAAGTACTCTACTTCCTAAAATGACGGAGGGTTGCGAATGTTTTTTATGAAAACCTTTAACGCTTTGAACTTGATCTCGTTGTGGAATCAAATGGTTTTTAAATGGAGTGTTTTTGAGTCTTTTCTAGTTTTGCTAAAGGGGTCACTCCCGGTGAAGGGATCGTCGGCCCTTTCCTCATCGAATAAGGTGCAGGATATATCACATATACCGCTGTGCAAAGCAAAAACTATAGAAGCAATCAAAAGACATACCGAGGTTTGTAGCATCTGCCAGTTATTGCTAAAGGGGTCACTCCCGGTGAAGGGATCTCGGCCCTTTCCTTATCGAATAAGGTGCAGGATGTTCTACAAGGAACACCGCGATGCAAAGCAAGAACTGTAGCTACCTGTTTTATTTTGAAATTCGATTCCACAAAATCTTTTAGGTTTATTTCCTTTTATTAATCTCATTAATGAATGTCCCATCATTTAAGTCCACCTAAACATCACAGATAAATATAACGTACGCTTATGCCATCCGCATTCGCCTCGATGTCCGGTCTGCACCGTAAGGTTAGGTAACTAACGGCAGAGCGGGGCAAGGCTAGCGCGGGTGTAAAACATAAGCAACGTCTATATAATATATCATATATACTATATACAATATCTATCTGAACATATCACATGATCACATCACAGATAACGCAGCAGAAAATATCATATGAAATATTGGATATACTAGGACGTCCGTGTTTTATTTTGAGCCTGAATAAAACATGGATTCCACGGTCGTGATGAATAGTCAATCCCACAGCCCAAGACCCCTACGAGAGCGGCAAGCAACCCTACCAATTCTAGGGTTAGGAGACCCGGACTCGACTCCTCGAGATGGTCTCCCACTGGACCCTAGAACCCGGTTACTTGTGCTCCCCTCCTTGGGTCTATCCTAATGCGGAAAAGTAAATAATATACATCAACGGTGATATCTTCCGCAACCTGAAAGTGCCCCAATAAATGAATATTACATACAAGTTTTTTACATGAATAAAAATGAAAAAACACTCATCTCACATAAAAAAACCCCGGCTATTCGAACACGACGATCCAATATAACATATCCAGCAACACATAACATCACATGTCATCAACGTAAGTAAATATACCCATCCCAATTGTCGTTGACATATAGCAACGAAACCGGCGATATCACATATTACACTTACGGTCACAGAAAAGAAAGTGTAAAACTACAACAGTTGGAATCCGCAACCTACTTAGACATCGCATGCCTAACCATCTGAATTCCTTAGGCATCACATGCCTAAAAATTATAAACCCCGCATTTTAGTCTCATTATCGAAAACTCTTTTCAATATCAAGTCGGGCAATTCAACAAGATTCCCGACATTTTGATCGAATGCTCGTCGCAAACTTTAGTAGGCGTCCGCACCCCCGATGCCGTCAACGAAGTGCACCAAGGCGGAACACTGTTGTCGCGAGCACCCGAATGAATGCTTTCGGCAATGGGGTTCTCCTACAGTCACTTGGTCGGGGCTATGGGGGCGTGGCTATCTATTAAGTTTACCGGCGAGTATCCATGTACGCAACGTGATTGCGACGGACTTTTGATCACATCAAAATTCCGTGGCAACCGATCAAGTGAGACTAAACTGCTACGTTTATAACATCCAAATCAGTTATCTCATAACTACTTGTGGATTCCAAATATTGTATCACATTCCAGATAAATAGAAAATGTTAAACTTTCCGATCGAACAATCAAACACCCAAGGTTTCCCGAAACAGCTCAACACATGAAATAAGTTTAAAAAAACATTCACTTCATATCACAGTACCAACGCTCCAGCCGTAGAAGGGTCAAGCCAACGCCTCACATGTGGCACGCCGTACTGCCCCAAACCCTAAGGTTCAAAGGACAGTTCAAGATGGTCACATAATCGAGTTAAGGTTTGTTGTCTTCTAGAGGGTCCATCGCATTACTTGCACTACTTAGAACGTTATTAAACTACGGAAAAATCCAACAATTGGAAATTTCCCGGCAGGGGAAAAAGTGGGTATTTATATCCGGTCGAACTTTTTAACATATTCTAAAATTACCCGGAAAAACACATAGACAAAATTAGGCAATCCGATTGAATCTTCTAGTTCCCAATACAACCCAGAAAACTCAACTCTTGAGTAAGCATTAGAAATTCCCAGAAAACACGGCAATAAAAGAAAGAAATTACTGTGCAAAAATCAAAGAATATTGTGACTGTACGGCCGTAGAACAGCCGCACGAGCCATGCTCGTGCCGCGGTTCCGCGGCGCCTTGATCGATTTAGGCACACGTTTTGCACAGTATTTCTTATAAAAGCCTGCTGATTTTTCTGCATATTTTTAATTCACAAAAATAACAGTTTTGAAAAATTGTAAAGAGAAGGGTTTTGAATTAGGGTTGCGGGTTCAATCGGACTTCTAACATCGCCTACACTTCGCCTAAAGCTCTAGCTAGGCTCTAATACCACTGTAGGGTTCCTAGGCACACCCATGAGGTTCTACAAGTGATCAACCATGCCAAAATCAAAATTTTCTATGTGCTGAGAAACCCTAAACAAGATCGATACTAGAGGTAAGGCAAAAAAAAACATGCAAGCAAACTACTTTGCTAGAAGTGAAAGTGACTACAACCTTTGTAGATCCGGTCCTCCACTTCTCTAGCTCCATGTTGATGTCCCTCCGCTGCAATCATCGGAATCCTGGACACTAGTGTCGGTTTCATCGGAGAAATGGGCGGGCTAGGTCGTCGACTTCGATGCCGAAGATGATCTACGTCGAGGCAACTCAAGATCAAGCTCCATCTTCACTTGGTAATAAAACTTGTGAAGATAACACACTCTACTACATGGCAACTTGTAGAGGATGAATAAATAGGAAGTGGGTTCACTTTGGAATTGGATTTCTCACTTGGATTCATCACTTGGAATTTTTCAAGAGAGCTTTCTTCTCTTCATGAAGAAGAAGAAGAAGAAGAAAAGAAAAGGAATAAAGAATTATCTCAAAAAGAAAATCAATTGATGTCTATCATTTAGCAACCATGGGTGAGTAAACTCATGTAGAGAATAAACTAAGGTTTAGGTGAAATGGTTAGGTTAAGGGATAAAAACAAAATGGTCACTTTGTTAAAGATGCATGAAGCATCAAGAAGCTTCTTGCATAAAACAAAAGCAACCATTTAGTTTTTCCTTTTAACCAAAATAAATAAAGTAAATAAAAACCCTAACCATTTACCTAAAAATGGTGTATAGCATACACACACCCAAGTTTGCATGTATCATCAAACATGATACAATTTAGTGCACAAAAATATATCACATATACTACTTGTGCACATCAAGTGAGAAAATCCATCTTAAGTGAACAAATACTAGTTAATGTAAAGTAATATATCAAATATATAATTATACATTAAATCATTAAATCAACACTTGATTTAATAATCCGGTCATATCGCATATAACCGACTAATATCAAGTGTATCAATGTATCGAATCAACACTTGATTCGGTAACCCGGCTATATCATATATAACCGTCCAATGATACAAATCGCGTGAATAGAATACAGTATCACATACTGGTATTATTCTTGGTCCCGTACATATCTCATATGCGCTCCTATTTCGTTTCGCTTGATCCAGGAAACCTCTGTGTAGGACTCTAAAGACTCGTCAATACGCCGGCAGCAGGTGATGATCATATCAAACACCCACAAGCCGCAAGCGGTCTGCTAAACGTAACGGCCACCCGGATATTGAGCGATCAGAAGATCAACGAGCAAGCCCGCTCACACTCCTATGAATCCAACCAGCAACACTTACCGTACAGTCCGGTCTGTTCGTCTGATATATCGCATATCTCGCCTAGGGGTGGTAAATGTCAGACCCCAGTAGCTTGATAAGTCATGCCGATGTAAGGTCCATAACACGCATGAAACTAATGATAACACTTACCAGTAAATCAGTGTAACCATGGCCAGGGATTTCCGGTTATGGCCAGTCGAGCATAGCGCAACATCAACCCCCAATACCGGGAGAGACGAATCCCCTCCTATTGCTCATTGCCTCCATGTGAATCAGGACTGTATCCAAAAACCACCTGTTTGCACGACTCAATAGAGCCGTGGTAGGGTGGAAATCAAAGAACAGTGGGAGACACACAAGACTCTATGACGATCTCGGGTCAACAGACTAAGCTGTACCAGTGTCACCAGAGAACTGCCCTCTGACTTGAGGTATAATACCATCCGGGAGTTCTCGGCGAGTCTGTTCAGTGTACCCAGTCACCATTGAGCACCTGCATACCATCTTTGATGTCAAACACCAATGGATATAGGATCATCCATCGCCCATCACATGGGTCGAGAAGATATACGCTAGTCTACTCTGGAATATCGATGCCCCGTCTCGATATTCCCACGACTAGGAACTTTGAAGGATGTACTCATGGAATACCCAGGCCCCACTAGTATGATCTACATCATAGTCCTGGAAGTCGAGTACACATCCTAAGGGCTTTATCAACATGTAACAGAGAGACAGAAAGTATACATGTTAAGATAAAGAGCAATCAGATAGCGTACTATCATGTCGAGCAAGAAAGTCTTACCTATATATGTCCCAGCATCCACTACAATAAACATCTCATGTACAGTAATGGCCTTTAGGGCATACATATAACTAACAGATTGGGACCTTCTTACGGCCGTGGATTGTATACGGTTTTACAGGATGTATGATCCGGACCGTAGGGCAGGAAAAATTTTGGGACTTTGTTGGCGTCTGCATCGCTGCACTGGAATATGGTACCAGGAGCAACTCATCATTCGCCGTTGGGGTATAAGTTTGGAATTTGGTTGGCGTCTGCATCGCTGCACTGGAATATGGTACCAGGAGCGACTCATCATTCGCCACTTGGGGATTAGGAAGCGATGGCTTAGGAGACAGGTTTAGATCCCTATCACCTAAGGCTTTTCAATTTTATGGGCCGTGAGGGTCCTATAAAAGTATTTTCTCCCTACGGGTCATAAGGATCCCGCAGGAGTATTTTCTCGGTAGGAGTCGTGAGGACTCCTAAGTGTGTTTTTTTTTCTTTGTGAGTCGTAAGAATCCCACAAAGGTTTGTTCTCCTCATGCATCGTGAGGACACATGAGTGGATTTCCCTTCGTCCCTAGTTTAATGACTTAGGGGTCATCTGTTTCCAGTTTAACGACTTAGAGGTCTTCTGTTTTCAGTTTAAAGAAGTAGAGGTCATTTGTTTCCAGTTTAACGACGTAGGGGTCATCTGTTTCCAGTTTAACGACGTAGTGGTCATCTATTTCCAGTTTAAAGACTTAGAGGTCTACTGTTTCCAGTTTAACGACTTAGAGCTCATCTGTTTCCAGTTTAAAGACTTATAGGTCTACTGTTTCCAGTTTAACGACTTAGAGGTCATCTGTTTCCATTTTAAAGACTTAAAGGTCTATTGTGCCTAGTTTAACGACTTGGCGGTCATCTGTTTCCAGTTTAACGACGTAGAGGTCATCTGTTTCCAGTTTAGCGACATAGAGGTCATCTGTTTCCAGTTTAACGACTTGGTGGTCATCTGTTTCCAGTTTAACGACTTGGTGGTCATCTGTTTCCAGTTTAACGACTTGGTGGTCATATGTTTCCAGTTTAGAGACTTAGAGGTCTACTGTTTCCAGTTTAACGACTTAGAGGTCATCTGTTTCCAGTTTAAATACTTAGAGGTCATCTGTTTCCAGTTTAACGACTTGGTGGTCATCTGTTTCCAGTTTAAAGACTTAAGGGTCTATTGTGCCTAGTTTAACGACTTAGCGGTCGTCTGTTTCTAGTTTAAAGACTTAGAGGTCTTCTATTTCCAGTTTAAAGACTTAGAGGTCTAATGTTTCCAGTTTAACGACTTAGTGGTCATCTGTTTCCAGTTTAACGACTTGGTGGTCATCAGGTGTTCCCAGTTTAACGATGTGGTGGTCCTCTGTTTCCAGTTTAACGACTTGGTGGTCATCTGTTTCCAGTTTAACGACTTATAGGTCATCTGTTTCCGGTTTAACGACTTGGTGGTCATCTGTTTCCAGTTTAACGACTTGGTGGTCATATGTTTCCAGTTTAGAGACTTAGAGGTCTACTGTTTCGAGTTTAACGACTTTGAGGTCATCTGTTTCCAGTTTAAAGACTTAGAGGTCATCTGTTTCCAGTTTAACGACTTGGTGGTCATCTGTTTCGAGTTTAACGACTTGGTGGTCATCTGTTTCCAGTTTAACGACTTGGTGGTCATCTGTTTCCAGTTTAACGACTTGGTGGTCATCTCTTTCCAGTTTAATGACTTGGTGGTCATCTGTTTCCAGTTTAGTGACTTAGAGGTCTACTGGTTCCAGTTTAACGACTTAGAGGTCATCTGTCTCCAGTTTAAAGACTTAGAGGTCATCTGTTTCCAGTTTAAAGACTTAGGGGTCTATTGTGCCCAGTTTAACGACTTAGCGGTCATCTGTTTCCAGTTTAAAGACTTAAAGGTCTACGGATGGCGAATTTAGAATTTTGGGGTAGGGGCCGGCATCAGCGTTGCTAACACTGAAGCAGAGGTGCCAGGAGCAATTCATCATTTGCCTACTCTTGTTGGCAGAGCTATAGCTTAGGAGATGGGTTTAGGTCCCTATCGCCTAAGGCTTTTCAATTTTATGGGTTGTGAGGGTCCCATAAAAGCATTTTCTCTCTGCGAGTCGTGAGGATCCAGTAGGTGTATTTTCACCTTAGGAGTCGTGAGGACTCCTAAGCGTGTTTTTCCTTTGTGGGTCGCAAGGATCCCACAAAGGTTTGTTCTCCTCATGTATCGTGAAGACACATGAGTGGGTCTTCTCAATGGAGCATAACTCCAAAGGCGGAGACCAGCCGCGTAACTTGTGATTATGGTGGGGCATGGGTATGATGAGAATTATTTGAGCCCGTGGATTGTATACAGCAGTCAATTTGGGGACTGGCCGTAGGGCCGGAAGAATTTTGAAAAAATGGATTTTTGTTGGCGTCTGCATCGCTGCACTGGAATATGGTACCAGGAGCAACTCATCATTCGCCAGTTGTTTTTTTTTGTTTTACCGCGATTGCTCTATCATTTCATCTTTTCTTATCGCGAAGGTCGCGATTGCCCTATCATTTCGGCTATTTATTCGCGGTTGTCCCATCATTCCGGCTTTATTTTCATGTTTATCTTTACTCGCTGATTTTTTAGGCGAGTTGCCCCATCCTTTTGTCTTTTTTTATTTTTCTTTTATTTACACATTTTTTGTTTATTTACATACATATATATTTTTTTACATTCCCAGTTTAACGACTTAGAGGTCGACGGTTCCCAGTTTAACGACGTGGTGGTCATCTTTGCTTATCCCAGCTCCTTGAACTTTGATCTTGGCAGAGCTGTGTTAATGACCTAGCTCCGCGGCTTGCCGATAAATCCGAGGATTGTGAGGTTTTTCCAAGCTTATATTGGTCCTCTGTCCAATCTTTGAAAATATAGCAGTCTTCCATGGTATGACCCACTACTCTATGATATGGGTAGTATACGGGATTGCCGGTCATGTTCATTTCCTGTGGCCTCTTTGGAACAGGCAGTTGCGGACCGTTGTTCAAGGCGTCCATGAATATTTTGCGGACTTCATCCCTCCTGTAGGAGTATACCTTCTTCTTTCTCTCCAGTGGAGTAGGTGCCTTTACTGATGCCGGTCCTCGAGGCCGATCGGTCTTTGGTTCGCCCTTTTCAGATAATGGCACATGTCTGGGAGGATTAGGTTCCCGAAAGGCTCCGGTCTCCATTTGCATGAAATCGGCGGTCGTAGCTTGACTATTTGCTAACGAGCTTTTAGAAAGATCTATCTCTCCTGTCTTGTATTGCCTTTCGACCCAATCTTTGAAGACGAAGCAGTTCTCAATGGCATGACCTATCACCCTGTGATAGGGGCAATATTCTGGGTCGTCGGTCATATTCGCTTATTGCGGTCTCTTTGATTCCGGCAGTTGTAGACCGTTTCTTAGGGCGTCCTTGAATATCTTGTGGACTTTTTCCTTTTTGAAGGAATAGACCTTTTCCAGCTTCTCTTTCAGAGGCGATTCCCCCCCGGCGTATTGATCGGAGGGACTGGAGGCTGATTGCGGCCGTTTTTCGCGAAGGCGCTCCGCTTTTAGGTTGGAAGGGATATCAGTTGGCTGCCCCCGGGTATCAATCCCTGGCTCATGAGCCAAAATTTGATTCTGCTGTAATTGCAATCGGGCGACTTGTGTCGCGAGATCTGCTACGACGTTTGCCAGCTCGTCGACTTTGGAATAGACCTCGGCCATCTTCTCATCCCTGTCATGAAATTGCCTTTGAAGCCATTGGAATAATGCTTGTTCTGTAGTTCCAGCTATGACAACCGGGTAATCTTTATTGCCTGAGCTCAATTCCGCAGGAACCACGGGCTCCTCTAGCTTATCGGCCTGAGCGGGCTCTTCATCATTTAGATCGAGCCGATGCTGGGTAGCGTCAACCATATCATTGTAGGGTTCCTAGGCACTCTTGTGAAGGTTCATAAGGCATCAAACATGCCCGAATAAAATTTTAGACGTGCCGAACAACCCAAAGCCGGGATCTTTGCTAGATTATTAGGGTTTAACATGCAAGTAAACATCTTTACCACTAAGTGTGAGGGATTACAACCTTTGTAGTCCGCTCCTTCGCTTCATAAGCTCCGAGTAGAAGTCCCTTCGCCGCGATCCACGATCTCCCGGACTCAAGAGACGCTCCACGACTCGAACGATCCATGCTAGCTTGTAGTGTTCCGCTTCTCCGATGATCTACGTCGAAGTTGCTATAACCCAAGCTCTCTCATTCTAATAAGGTGAACACCCTAATCTAATGGGATAGATTAGATCAGGATGATGGAGTAGTATTTATGCTATCTTTTTATATCAAATTCTCACATGAAAACATCACCAAAGGAAAATCTAGTGAGCTCTTTCAAAAACTCAAGAGAGAAGAAGATGAAGAATAATGAGATAATCCTTTTGTGATGAATAGTAGATAAGAGTAAATCAATAATAATGCAACCATGGTTAATGATGACAAGGATAACTCTTGTAGAGAGTTAACTAAGGCTAGGGTTTGGTTGGGTTAAGAAATGTGTCATAAGAAAATATCTATCATAATATCTTCTTCATGACAAAAGGAATGCTTCTAGATGGTGCAAGAAGAAGCTAACCCTAATCAAACCCTAATCTCTTTTTATCATCACTAAACATTTTTCATTTACTATAATATATATCACATATATATTATATTTGTAACAAAAGAAAATAATACATTGATATATATATAAATATTAATGTATTATCCTGTGAGAAAATGAAATAATAAAGCGAGCCAATATTAGATAATGTAATACAATATATCATATATATTATTATACATTAAATCATCGAATCAACACTTGATCCGACAATCTGGCTATATCGAATATAACCGACTAATATATGATGTACCGATTCATCGAATCAACACTTGATCAGATGACCCGGTTCATATCTAAATATCGCGAGAATATAATACGGTATCTCATATCGCATTATCCTCGGTCCTGCACATATCACATATGTGCCTCTACCCCGTTTTGCCTGAGCCAAGAAACCTCTGTGTAGGACTCTAAAGAATCGTCAATACGCCGGTAGCAGGAGATGATCATATCAAACACCCACAAGCTGAAAGCGGTCAGCTAAACGTAACAGCCACCCAGGTATTGAGCGATCAGAAGATCAACAAGCTAGCATGTACGTTCTCCTGTGAATCCAATCAGTAACACTCCCGTACAGTCCGGTCTGTTCGTCTGATATGTCGCATATCAAGTCTAGGGGTGGTATACGTCAGACCCCAGTAACCGATAAGTCGTGTCGATGTGAGGCTTATAACGGGTCGAGTAACTACTGGTAACACTTACGAGCAAATCTCTATATCAGCCCTGGCCAGGGACTTCCAGTTATAGCCAATCGAACACAGCACAACATCAACTCCCTATACCGGGAGAGACAAATCCCCTCCTATCGCTCATTGCCTCCATGTGATTCGGGACTGCACCCAAAAGATACCGTTTTGCACGCCCTCTTGGACGTGGTAAGGTGGAAATCAAAGCACAGTGGGAATCACACAAGAATCTATGACGATCTCGGGTCTACAGACTACCCTGTACCAGTGTCACCGGAGAACTGCCATCTGACGTGTAGTATATCACCATCTAGGAGTTCTCGGCGAGTCCGTCCAGTGTACCCAGTCTCCACTGAGCACCCGTACACCATCTCTGATGTCAAACACCGATGGATATAGGATCATCCATCGCCAATCATATGGGTCAAGATGCGTATACGCTAGTCTACTCTGGTGTATCGATGCCCTGTCTCGATATATCCTCGACTATAAACAGTTATAGGATGTACTCATGGACTACCGTGGCCCTACTAGTATGATCTCATCATAGTCCCAATAGTCGAGTACAGATCCTAAAGGCTTTATCAACATGTGAGAGAAAGACAGTAAACCAGGATAAGTCAACATGTTAAGATAAAGTAAAACCAAATAGCATACTATCATGACGAGCAAGAAAGTCCTCTCTATATATATCCAATCATCCATTATAATATACATCATATGTACAACAATGGCCTCTAGGGCATATACATAACTAACAATCATTACCATGGCTGTGAAGAAGAGGAGGGTTTGTTTCTTCATGTCCGGCCATGTAGACAGTGTGGATAACACATTCAACCATTCTTTCATCACTGGCAGCTGGTTTCGCGGAGCGGTCCGGGCTTTGGAAATTCATAAATTTTAACATGGCCAGAGCCCTAGCCCTTTTGTTGGCTCTATATTTGAGCCGCTTCTGCCTCAGCTTCTCTGCCTTAAGCGCTTGGCAGGCTTCTGCTCTTCGGGAAGCCGCCATAGGCCGAGCGATGGGGATGCTTTAGAAGACATCTGCCCGCGTGTCCGTCGAAGGTATCGCCTGGGCTTGCCCACTACGTCTGGCAACTTATTTTGTTCCGATGGCTTTGCCCCCAGTTGGGGCCATAGAAAGTCGTCCAGACACCGATTTGCGTTTGGGTTGGGGCGCCCTCGAGATTACCACATTCGGTCTCCTGCCTTTCGAGACCGGTCTGTCTATTGCTGGAGCTTGAGGAGCCGGGATGGCATTAGCTGACACAAACAGGATAGAGCCGAATGGTACCGGCTCCTCCTCCTATTGTCGCGCGAGACTGGCCGGAAGGACCGTCCTGGAGTCCATCTTCATCGTGTAGGAGACGGGAGTCGTGCTGAGAGCTGAGATCGTCCTTGGAGACATTGTTGGAGAGTGATTGCTTGAAAACCTGCATGAAAAAGCATTATTTTAGTTTAAATATAGGTATGTATATTGATTGAGTCCGCATGAATGCTTAACCTGAAATATGGGAGGAGAGATTGGTCCCACCGGGCGTGCCAGAATATGTAGGGTGTTTTTCGTCCCCCCATTGAGATGGGAATACGCGCGCGCTTGTCAGGCGTACTACAGATTCCCCCTGCCTGGGGTAGGCCGGGGTTTAATGATTGTGGGGATCCGAATCTTTGGCAGCCGCGAACTAAGCTGTCGTTAATTACCCCTCGCCTTTAGAGCGAGGGAACCACCGGTTGATGGGTTAAACTGGTCATGCGAACTTAATGTGCAGTGTACGTGTGTTGTGTTTTGAAAGGGGGGTTTGGATATATCGGGAGCCACGCAGAGTTTTTACGGGGGTCGTGGAGTATGTGTATGTGTACATATGTATGCATATGTGTATATATATATATGTATATATATATTTAAAAAAAGGGGGGAAAATAAATCCAAAGGATGCGTGGGGCCAGCGCTGTGCGCTTAGGTGCTGTGCGCTCAGGCGCTAGAGTGCCACGTGTCGGCACGTGGGCGCTCTACGCTTGAGCGCTGGGCGCCTGAGTGCAAGCGCGCCACGCGTCGGTACGTGGATGCTTTGCGCTTCAGCGCCAGACGTTCGAGCGCAAGCACGCCACGTGTCGGCACGGGAGCGACTTACGCTTGAGAGTTGGGCGCTTGAGCGCAAGCGGGCCACGTGTCGGCACGGGGGCGACTTGCGCCTGAGTGCTTGCGCTTGAGCGCAAGCGCACCACGTGTCGGCACGGGGGCGACTTGCGCTCGAGCGCTTGCGCTGGAGCACCAGCGCGCCACGTGTCGGCACCGGGGCGAGTTGCGCTCGAGCGTTTGCGCTTGAGAGCAAACACGCCACGTGTCGGCACGTGGGCGCTTTGCGCTTGAGCGCAGGGCGCTGTAGTGAAAACGCGCAATGTGTCGGCACGTGGGCGCTTTGCGATCGAGCGCTGAGCGCTTGGGCTCGAGCGCTGAGCGCTTGGGCGCAAGCGCGCCACGTGTCGGCACGCGGGCGCTCTGCGCTTCAGCGTCGGCGAGAAAAGGAGGCTTTTAGCCTAGAACCAGAAGCTATGCTTCAAAAAAAGGAAATATTTATTATATATATATATATATGGAGTTAAACTCCTAGGATGTTTTGAAGCTGATAAAGGGGGGTTCTTCTTCTTCCTCCTGTTGTTTGGCCGGATCTTGAAGATCAAGAAGTCGGAGATTTTAAAAATCACTCCTTTTTGAGATCTGATGGGAGATCTGAGTTCCCCTTTGTGGATTTTGTGGTGGAAAGCTACTTAGTTTTGGAAAAGAAAGAGTAAAACTCTTGATTTAATTTAAAAGAAATGAGAAGGTTTAGAACCTTGGAGAAGGAGCAGGAGGCACAAAGAACCCTAGTTTTTGGGGGAATGAAAAGTGTTTCTTTATTCATCATCATGTTGTCTTTTATAGGCCTACATATTTACATATAGCCCCTTGGGCTTTACAAAAATATCATTTTAGCCATCCCATGGCTCATGTGCCATTTCATTTTTGCACATAAGCCATGGGCTTACAAAATATTGGCTTTATGCCTATTTTTTTTACATTCATGCATAAACAATTACATAAAAATTATTTATTACATGATTTTGTTGTTGGCACGGGAAGGCTGGCAGCGGGCTCGATTTAGGCATGGGCCCGCTTGAACTGGGCTTGGGCCCACCTGGCTAGGGTTTGACTTTGATTTTGACTTGGTCAACCGGGGTGTAAATTTTTACCCCAACATGCACCAAGGTGTATAAATCAAAAACGTGTGCAACTATGTGCACAAAATCTGGATCAATGCACTGCAAGCACATGTGAGCTATACTGAGTGCAAAAATCACATCATCCGTATGAAATCCATGAAATCATAAACACATGCTACGAAGGTACAAAATCGACATCAACCGCAATAGGTATGCACATATCGCAAATCAACACAACGGTGTATAAAATATATATCCAGCGCAATAACTATGCCCAAAAATGTAAATACCCAGCAGGTGCAGCCATGGTATACGAAAACAATATCATGAAACTCAATCATCAAAACTCAAATCCAAGCGATATAAGCGTGATACTCGGATCACAACGCAAATCGCAATAAATGACATTGAGGTACATCTCCTACAATGTCGAAAAATAAATCGGTGCGCCTAAAACCGGCAAAACAAGAATATCCACTTGCCACCTGCTTACGGTTTGGCGTCTTCTGTCTCTAGGTCCTCATCTTCTCTGTGGATTACCAATCTCGCAATCCATCGGCTCATTGTCCCAGTCAGGTGTGCTAACGGGGACGATTTCGTCCCGGCACTTCTCTGGTCATCTCTCGGTCAATCATCACGACCACTCGTAAAGAAGCACGTCACTGGCGTCAGCCTCTGGCCCTCAGAATACTCGCGACACAACTTATCCTGGGTGCAAATCTCATTGCAGCAGTGTCTTGGAAGGAATCATGCTAAGGGTCTCTTCCGATCTCGCCTATGCCGAACTGTACGGAGTCTGGTACTCTTATATATTTTTTTCTCGTTTTCTGGACATCTGCGTTCTCAGCACAACATTTCCTCGAGAATTGGCCGCATCCCAACACCTCTGTATGCATATCAGATCCTCTGGCATCAACGGGGAGTAACAACAGCTCGTCAGTATCTCGCACAAACCTCTGGTTCCACTCATCTGTATTATCGTCCACCTTGACGTCACACCATGCTATCTGCGCACTGCAATGGTTCTTGGCCACAGTCACTCCGAAGTCTCTCACACGGACTCGAAGTCACGAACTCGGTATCTTCATCACTCTGTAGATGGTATCTGTCCGAACACGTTCTCGGGAACTCGTCCCAACCGTCGAAGGAATACTCGACACCCGAACGTCCTCAATCAACTCACAGCGCATCTGGGTGAGGTCCTCTATCAAAAGCTGGTCCTCTATCAAAAGCTGGTCATCTTGCTGATCTCTTATCACATGATATTCGGACGACGTTAAACGTTTCGATCGATTCGTCAAATTCCCATAATTTTCCGAAAGCTCAACACCTGAGCACAGTCTAATAATATCTTGTACATACAACAGTGCCTACGGACCAACCATAGAAGGGCAAACCCAAGCCTCACTGATGGCACCGCTAAACTGCCACAAACCCTAAGGTTCAAAAGCGGTTCCATGGTCATCATGTCGAGTTAGGGTTTCATTCTTGTAGAGGGTCCACAGAATTACCTGCATGTTCTTACAAATACTTAAACTTGGAAAAATGGGTTTCTGACATTCGTTCGAACTTTTAACTTCGCCTATACAACATGTGAATATCCTTCGTCCGCATGCTAAACAATGCCTCAATCTTCCAGGAGAAGCGATACATCACAGTCATCTCTAGATCTGAGTAAGACTCTCCGCCTGAAAATCTTCAACTCAACTGGGCCTGCGTCGGCGCATCAATCTGATAAATCACCTTCGTCTCTCAACTCGGGGTAGACTATCTATCATCTGTCACATTTCTGCCTGGATGCTCTCCCGATCTCACCTCGTAAGCTCTGTAAGCGGCATCCCATCAATCTCGGCAACAGCTGGGTCATCTTTCTGTACGGTAGGCGACCTCACAATCTCTGAGGTAGGCTATACATCAACAATCCTCTAGCAACTGGCAGCTCTATCAAAGGCCCGATCATCCGGTGCAAAACCAAACACTCGCCTCATCCGAGTGGTCACAACATAAATACTAACTCGAGACGTTCCCATGTCACCAGAAAACACGATGGTCAGTCCTCGTCCATGACGAGCTTGCCATGACCGCATCACTAGCAGCAGCTCACTCTTCACTCAAACCATGGTGACAGGAACCTCAATCGAGTATCGAAGAAAGCAGATCAACGACATGAAAGGAAACGACAGATCCAGAATGGATGCATGATCATAAGAATGAACAAAATCAATGAAAGTATGATCATGGAACGTATAGAATCAAGGATCTCAAATGGATGTATAATCATGGTTACGAAGAGAATCATAGATCTCAAAATATGTACATCCTAAGGTTTCTTAAGTGGATTATCGTATCGTAAATATACCGCGGAACATACGTACGGTACGTCATTCTACTCAAGCTACCTACTCCATCAATCAGGGTCAGCCTATGAAACGAAAGTTCGGGTCTAATACCCCCCCCCCGTTCAAGTCTAAGTTCCGTAAGGTCAAGCCTACGTTCCGAAATACATACTCGCCCTAGACTCCGCATAGTCAAACATAGACTCGAATCAAGATTAAACCTAGCACTCTGATTCCAACTTTGTCACGACCCGAAATATTAGCTCGTGACCAGCACTTGAATCACGCAACGTGATTAGTCGAAAATACTGCATCTTTTAACTGGCAATTTCCCTATCATTTGCACTCATCTAAAAGTGTTCGGCATTCATATAGCACATATTAGCAAATCAGTCGTTAAATATCAGATTGCATGTGTTAGACTTTAAAACCGGCACTATAAGGGAAATTAACTGCATTTCATAGCATGGCATCATTCCTATATATCGCAACTTGTGTTTCGAAGTCTGTGCAGGACATTACAGAAGATCGGTCAAATTTACAAACGAAGACTGTTAAAAAGACGCCAACTCAAGGATCTGAAATCTGGAGATAATATAGAAGGAATTCAGGGATTCATTATATCATAAAAATACCAATATGTTAGCAGGAATCCACAGCAGAAGAATGAAGCTCCAAAGCATCCATGTGGCCGCGGAACCGCGGCCGGAGCCGCCTTGCGCCGCGGTTCCGCGGCGGCTTGTCCACATCACCACCCCAAATTAGCTTCATAACTCCTACATCAGCTTCAACACTTCAGAAAGACATTACATTCTCCAGCCCCAGAACATTCTGCCAGATCAGCAAGCCCTAGGGTTCCTAACTAAACACCCCTAGCTTCCTTAACAAGCTTCACTTAAACTCTATTAAGGACCTAGAACCTTCCCCCTAACCTCCTAACTTAGGGTAGAAGCTAATCCCCTAACTAACTACTTCTAGAAGCCTCTTCCTCTAACTAACTTTAGGAGGGAAAACACAAATTTGAATTCCTAGACCTAGGGTTTGGAAAACCAATAAATAGACCCCTAGGCTCACTTGTTGAAGGTGGTTCATTCCTTGGTTGTTGTTCATTAGTTGATCAATCCCTAATCTCTCCCATACTTCATCTTCCCCAATTTCCACCAACAAGTCTAGTGACAAGGCTTGTGTCAAAACCATAATCCTAATCCAATCCAAAATCAAGAAACCTCAAGATCCTTTGAGTGCAAGCCAAGCAAGTCTTCAAGATCCTTTAGAAGGGGAACCGGACTTCAACGGAGCACGAGATCCAAGCGCTCCAAGACTCAAGGAGCCGAGCGATGCTAGATTCGACGAGCGAAGTTTCTACCTCTTGTAATTCTTGAGAGTTGTAACCACTTGTTGATGTAATAAAGGTGAAGATTCTTTAAACTTGTTTACATTTCAATTCGAGCATTATGCTTATATTTCGATTCTTGAATATGTACTTTGTGATGATGCTTGAATAAAACTCCGCTCGTGGAGGAATCGAAACGACTGTAAAATGATGGTGTTGATAAATCTTTAAAAGATTTCTTAAGTCTTAAAACAATTGTAAATTCTTGAAAATCGGTTGATCGATGATTTAGATCGATGCGAATGCGTTCTTGATTCCTTTCGCACGATCTAGAGATCAACAATTGATCATTCGACTTTCAAGAAGCTATGTAGTGAATGTGATTCATCGAAAGGACAAAGGATAAGATGAGGAACCCTAATTCTTTGCAAGATCCTTGATCCTCGATGAATTCTACATCGATTTAGCATCAATTTGTTAATAGATAAGAAATCGTAATCTTGAATCTTCTTCAGATTTACAACCGAATCGATTCCTACGAGCTTTACTTCAAATCTTGAACCTTAAATTGATTGGAATTCTATCGATACTTGATTCTTGATGTTTATCATTTTCTTGATTCTTGATTAGAATAGTGATACTTGAAACTCATCGATAAAAATCTTGAATCATTTTCATTTTCTTTTCTTTTCTATTAAAGTTTCGATTCAAACAATACAAGATACGAACGAATCGCGCAATCCCTGTGGACGATCAGCACTTACTAACGCGCTACATCCGACACCGTTATTGATTGCGGTCAAATATTTTTGGTTGTGATTCTATATTCATTTTGTAAACTTACACACAAAGATTAAGATCAATCAAATGGCGACGTTGCCGTGGATCGCGCGCTAATTCGTTCTATATTGAAATTTGAATTGAAAGATTTATTCCATTATAAATTTGTGATCAAAATTCGCACAAAATCTAAACGATTTGTTGTAGTTTATTGCAAGGAGATCTGGAGGTTGCTGTGCAATTGAAATTTTTTTGGAAATTTCCAGAGAGCAGAAGGGGTTAACAGCAAGCTGCTGTTGAATTTTTGAGCACTGAACAGTACATACAATCGCGCACCCGCGGTCTAAGCCACCTCCTACCGCGGTTCCGCGCGTCGGTGAAGGGTTCTCAGTGCAGATTTTTCACAGCGAGCTCTAACTTTCTTATCTCCTTCTCAAATCTTCTCCAAAAAACATTTTGTGCAAGCTTCTTTGCAAAAATCGCAGCGCCGCGCAAAAAGCAAAATTAAATTGTGCTTGTTTTGATTTTTGTGGTTGTTTGCATAACTAATACGGACATTAAGGGGCAAAGACCAAATCCAGATTAGGTGGGGAGTTCATTACCCTTCCTAAGCCCCGAAAATCGAAAAACTTGCATCCGCATTTACCCCAATTAACTAAAAATATCTAGAGATGACTCTAAGGACCGTCGCGCTCACTCAGGACAGAAGAAGGACGTGGGTAATTCATTGCTTATCCGCGTTTCTCTTGTGGTGTCTAAGGCAAGTGTGTCGAAGGCTAGTGGTTACTTAATTAGGCCCACTACTTACGTAGTGGAGAACCTCCCACTTACCTGGCACTTACCTGGCCACAGGAGAGACAAAGAGGCAGTGGAGGATTTATCCTGCGTCTTGTCTTTTGGATGTTAGGAGCGGTCTAGAGATTTGACCTAGGCGACCCCTAGAATTAGGGTTTTGTGTGTTGCATTTGTTGTGTTGCATCATTTTTTTAAAAAAAAAAAATTTCGTCCAATTTTCAAAACAAACATCGCATTCATTCATTCATTACCCCTAATTATAAGTCAACGCTGCCACTTGTACTAACCCTTTTTAGTGCAAGATATGCTGGACACGGGATTCTAGTGCCCGTTTAGTCCGCGTACCCTTTATCGACTCCGAAGTCGGTATTTCTCCATTTACTTCTTCTTTACCCACCACCACACCCACATCGATGGATCCACCTCCATCGAATTTCTTTAACATTAATCTGCCGCCGTCCGTTGGTGCGCAGAATCCACCCCGCATCTCTCTCCAAGAGAGGTGCTATCCATTGCGAGGTCCTCTTTCGACCTGCTTATCCATTCCACCAGCCAACGGGGATAATTTTGAAATTAAACCCCAATACATCAACATTTTACCCAAATTCCACGGACTCGAGACTGAGGACGCTTAGGTTTTCATTACCAAATTTGAAAACGTATGCGCAATGATGGGTACGTCACAACTTTCAGTGGATGCTATGCGTCTACGACTTCTTCCATTTACTTTGTGCGATATAGCCGAGAAGTGGCTATATAACACTACCGCACACTCTATTACGAATTGGGAAGAATTCGTTGCGGCATTCCTTAAGAAATTTTACCCAATGCAAAAGACAGCTCGAATCCGTAGCGAACCTAATCAATTTACCCAGCTCCCTACTGAACCATTTTCAAAATGCTTTGAACGTTTCAAGGATCTATTGGCTCAATGTCCTCATCACGGCATCCCGAGAAGAGATCTTTGCCGAATCATTTATGAGGGCATTAACCCAAACACTAAACAGAACCTTGAAAACATGTGTCAAGGTACTTTTATGACCAAGGATGATGGGGAAGCTTGGAAATTTTTAGAAGAATTCGCTGAAAAATAACTACAGTGGGAGAGTGGAACCCAATCATTGAATAGGGGTGGCGTACACCAAATAGATGTGTCCATAGGTGTTCGAGCTGAGATGGCAGTAATGCAAAAGAAGCTCGACGCTATGGAACACAAATTTTCTGCAGCCACCCTAAACCCAATGTCGCTCCCCAAAACTGTATGTGGCTGCTGTTCTGATCCGTCTCATTTAACGGAAGAATGTCTATTAAACTCTGCGTTTCAAGGTCACGAGCATACTAATGCCGCATTTCAAAGACCTAGAAACGATCCATATTCTTCCACGTACAATCATGGTTGGAGGAATCACCCGAATTTTGCTTGGAACCAACAACAATCTCACCAAAACACGTTTCCAAGCCAAAATAATTTCCAAAGGGCTCGTCCACCACAACAGCAACCACTTCAACTCACTCAGCACACCTACGAGTCACAAAATTTCCACAACCAGGTCAACACTCCTGCACAGTCTAATCCTATGCAGTTGACCGGTTCTGACGAACTCTCTCAATTCACTCAAACCATGAAATCACTTTTGTCAAATTTCATAGAGGTTTCGGCTGAGGTTAGATCTTCCGTCAGTGAGGTAAAGAAAAACTCAGCGTCCCAAGCTGAGAGTATCCGATAGATGGAAACTGAAATCGCACGACTTAAAGCCGAGATGAGTGCGAGAGAAAAAGGGAAACTTCCTTCTTAACCCCTACCGAATCCTGGGCATTACAATGTAAATGTCGTCACAACGTTGAGATCGGGAAGAGTGCTGAACAACCATGTCGGGGAAGGAATTGATGGTATTGAAAATCCTATCAATAACACCCCGGCTGAGACCTTTCCTCACACACACACTTCTACTTCTGATCCTTGTTCTTCTACCCCACCGCCTTCTCACGAGCTTATTCTCCATTTCCCACCAGGCTCGACACCTCAGTATAGCCCTTCTAGTTCTCCACAGACGGTCCCCACTCCTCTTTTGGGATCACGTCTACCCCCTCTTCCTTCTCCTATGATGGACCCAGTGCTTATTGCGAAATCTCCTTACACGAATCGGTTAAGGGGTAACAGATCGAGTCCTCATATGGAGAACATTATGGGAAATGTTCAAACAGGTTAACATCAACATCCCTCTACTAGATGCTATTCAACAAGTCCCCGCTTATACGAAAATTCTTAAGGACTTGTGCACTAGGAAGAGGAAGACTCAAGTGCCGAAGAAGGTCTTCATGTCTAATAATATTAGCACCGCTTTTATCCCACAGCTACCAAAGAAACGTAAGGACCCAGGATGTCCTACAATATCGATTTCTATTGGCGGTAAAAACATAAATCGTGCTCTTTTAGACCTTGGCGCAAGTGTTAACCTACTTCCATATTCTGTATATGAGCAACTAGGGATTGGAGAGTTGAAACCTGCTCACTGCACTCTCTAAATGGCAGACCGTTCAATCACCAAACCAAGGGGTGAACTAGAGGATGTGTTGATAAAGGTCGGGGAATTTGTATTCCCTGTAGACTTCATTGTACTCGATACACAGCCTGTAGCAAACCCCCGGGGCCAAATTCCGGTGATTTTGGTTCGTCCTTTCCTTGCCACTTCCAACGCTGTTATAAACTGTAGAAATGGTTCAATGAACTTATCATTTGGAAATATGACCATTGAACTAAACATCTACAAAGTTGGAAGTCAGCCATCAGAACCCTCTGCTCATATTCTCGATGTGTGCTCTGTCCACGAGATCGCTCCCGATAGTTGCGGAGTTGAGGAACTTTGCTTTACAGATCTCGACGACATTACAACATCTCTGTTTGATCTTACACATGATCTTAGTGAGGATACTTTTCCTACACTTGAGTCCTACACTCCTGACCTATCACCACCCGAGTCTGTATCTTTCACAGGTTCTGAGCTTCTTTGTAACTCCAAAAATCACTCGATGATCCCAGCTTCTATCATTTCTCCGCCTATATTAGATCTCAAAATTTTACCTTCTCATCTTAAATATGCTTATTTAGGTGACAAGGAGTCTTTACCGGTTATAATATCCGCTTCTCTAGCATTAGAGCAAGAGAATGCACTTTTATCGGTATTGAGATCTAATAGAGAGGAATTTGGTTGGACTATGGAGGACATCAAAGGGATTAGTCCCTTGATTGTTGAACATCATATACATGTGATGGATGATGCCAGACCAACCCGAGAACCACAGAGACGGTTGAACCTCGTCATGAAGGAAGCAGTGATGAAAGAGATCGTCAAATGCCTTGATAGTGGTATTATATACCCATTCTCCAATAGCCAATGGGTAAGTCCTATACATGTCGTCCCTAAGAAATTCGGCATCACTGTTATAACCAATGAGGCAAATGAGTTGATTCAGACACGCGCCCAAACTGGGTGGCGTGTATGTATTGATTATAGAAAACTCAATGTTGCCACAAGGAAAGACCACTTTCCTCTACCATTCATTGATCAAATGTTGGAACGCTTAGCCGGACGAGAGTATTATTGCTTTATGGACGGATACTCAGGCTATAATCAGGTCCCCATCGCCAAAAAGGATCAAGATAAAACCACTTTTACTTGTCCTTTTGGTACCTTTGCTTACAGTCACATGCCCTTTGGGTTATGCAATGCTCCCGCTACCTTTCAGCGGTGTATGATAGGGATATTCTCTGATATGGTAGAGAATTTTCTGGAGATCTTTATGGACGATTCTCAATTTTTGGAGACTCTTTTTCTGATTGCCTATCGAATCTTGACGTAGTTCTTACTCGTTGCAAAGAGAAGAACTTAACTTTGAACTGGGAAAAATGCCATTTCATGGTCCAAGAAGGAATTGTACTTGGACATGTCATTTCACAGAAAGGCATTGAGGTTGACAGAGCTAAGATAGATGTCATTCAAAACCTCCCTCATCCCAAAAGCGTCAAAGATATTCGATCATTCCTTGGCCATGCGGGCTTTTATAGGAGATTCATTAAGGACTTTAGAAAAATTGCTAGACCTTTAACTCATCTCCTGGCCAAGGATACGACCTTCTACTTTGACTCGGACTGTGAGACAGCTTTCGACTCACTCAAACACTCCCTCACTTCAGCCCCCGTTCTATCGTCTCCAAATTGGGACTACCCCTTTGAGCTGATGTGTGACGCATCCGATTTTGCAGTAGGTGCAGTCTTAGGACATCACATTGAAAAGATGCCACACGTGATATACTATGCAAGTAAGACCCTGAATGATGCACAAATCAATTATACTACCACCGAAAAGGAACTTTTAGCGGTTGTATTTGCATTAGAAAAATTCAGGCCTTACTTAATTGGCTCACCTATAGTTGTGTACACTGACCATTCCGCCTTAAAACATCTTCTGGCGAAGAAAGATGCAAAAGGTCGGCTAATACGTTGGATCCTTCTGTTACAAGAATTTGATCTTGTTATCAAAGATAAGAAAGGATGTGAAAACGTGGTAGCCGACCATCTTTCACGCATCTCTTCTTCCCCTGTGACCCTGCCGATCAATGATTCGTTTTCCGACGAACAACTCTTGAACGTATACAATGAACCGTGGTTCAGGGATATTGTGAACTATCTTGTCACTAGACTTATACCCAGCGAGTGGTCAAAACAGGACAAATACCATTTTCTATCCCAAGTAAAACACTTTTACTGGGATGATCCATATTTGTTTAAGTATTGTCCTGATCAGATCATTCGCCGGTGTGTCCCGAAAGTAGAGTTCAAGAGTGTTCTTTCTTTTTATCATGATCAGGCCTGTGGGGGTCACTTCGGTCCTAAAAAGACGGCGGAGAAGGTTTTGCAATGTGGATTTTATTGGCCGACCATATTCAAGGACGCATTTGACTATTGCAAAACCTGCACACAGTGTCAGTACACGGGTAGAATCTCCCGGAGAAATGAAATGCCTCAGCAACCCATCTTGGTTGTTGAAATTTTCGATGTTTGGGGCATTGATTTTATGGGTCCCTTTACCAACTCCTTTGGGAATTTGTATATACTGTTGGCGGTTGATTATGTCTCAAAGTGGGTTGAAGCCATTCCATGTCGCACTAATGACAGGAAAGTTGTCATTAAGTTCCTAAAAGAGTATATCTTTTCGTGATTTGGACACCCACGCGGTATCATTAGCGATAATGGGACACATTTCTGCAACAGGTCTTTCGAGACTCTGATGCTAAAATACGCAATCAACCACCGACTTTCTACACCCTATCATCCCCAAACGAGCGGGAAGGCTGAGATTTCAAATAGACAGATCAAACTAATCCTGGAGAAGACCGTTGCTAAGAATAGAAAAGACCGGTCGACCAAACTGACGGATGCTCTTTGGGCATTCCGAACTACATTTAAAACCGACCTAGGGATGTCTCCATATAAGATAGTGTTTGGAAAGGCATGTCACTTACCCGTCGAGATTGAGCATAAAGATTTGTGGGCTATTAAGGAAATTAACTTTGACCTAAACCAAGCCTGGATCTTTCGGAAGCTGCAAATAAACGAGCTAAGCTAACTCCGCGATGAAGCTTATGATAACGCTGTAATCGTAAAAAATAGGACTAAGGTTTTTCACGAAAAAAATATTTTGAGGAAAACATTTTCACCTGGACAACAAGTCCTTCTTTATGATTCAAGATTACACCTTCACGCAGGTAAGCTTCAATCTCGGTGGAAGGGACCTTTTGTTGTGCGGTCTGTATACCCGCACGGGACAGTAGAAGTAGAAAATGTTAAAAACGAAACCTTTTTCAAAGTGAATGGACATAGACTAAAGCCGTATTTTTTCCACTGACCCCACGGAGGAGCTCCTGTTCTTACAGGAGCCATTTTATTTGGATTAAAATTCCTCCGTCTCACCCCATGTCCTGCATATCACTGCATCATCTTTTTGAATGGAGGTGAGTGAAAAGAGTAAGTTTGGGGAAGGTTCTTCACTTATATATTTTGCCCCCACTAATAAATTCCTTCCAGACTTACAGGTTTTGTAGATATAGCGGTTGGCAACAGTGAGGACACCGTTGAAAACAAGTTTGGGGGAGGTTTGTGCTTATTTTTGCATCATTTGCATATCATTTGTATAAGCACAAAACATTTCTTTTAAAAACCTATAAAAATTTAAAAAATTTCAAAATCCATAAAAATTTAAAATTTGCAAAATATAAAAATATTTTAATATTTAAACATTTTTTGTACATAAATAAGATAATGAAAGATTAGATAGTGAAAAATTACATCCATGAGGTTAGAAAATTTAAGAAAACCAAGAAAATTAGAAGTTTTCTTATACGAACTAGTAATAAGTAGTTATGAGCCGTTGTCCCAAGAGTTAGTAAGATGAAGGACGTCACTAATCTGAGGATAAAAATAAGTCTGAAAAATAGTTTCTATTCTGTAAGCCAAACATTTTGAACGTTGATACCCCGCTATTCGCACTTACACACGTCTTAAAGCCTGGGATAGTAGAGGATACCTTGAAATGCTCTTGTCTTAAAGCCAAAAGTATGAAGGAAATAAAAAATGAAGAAAATATAAAGTGGTGAGAAAAATGGACACTGGTTTTGTTATCGCCAAGGCAGCAATAAAAAAATATAGCGAGGGTGCCTCTTCACCTAGTGCCCTAAGGCCAACTGGTATAGGAGTCACTGCTAAGCCTTAGGTGGTGCGAGACGAGGAAAATACACGAAGTAAGCAAGCACATGAGTAATCGGTCGGTTAGTACCTCAAGAAGTATTAACGGTCGCATGAAAGTGTGTGAGCAATCTCATCTAAATATTCATTAATTAAAAAGTACTGAGGCTGATGGGCAAGAGTATGATAGCTTGAATTGAATTCTCCGGGTGTAGGGATGTCTTTTACACACAAGTAGGGTGATATGATCGATGCTTGGAAGAAAGATAGGAATGAAGAATAAGAAGATGTTTTATTGAGGGAGGACGTGATTTCTGACTTCTTTTCATGACTATTAAGATAGGGCTCATGACAACCGAAAAGCTAGCTTAGTTGGAAACCCTAATTTTCGAAGCTTTTCTTTTAAAATTCTTTTCTTTAAATGTAATATTCATGATCTTCCTTTTATTATTGGATTTTGTGGGTGCAATCCGCTGAAAACCCTCCGGAAACAACACTCCTCCTACTTGGGACACCTAGAGGTTTAAAGGCTTGTTGCACGTGCTCAGTGCAATTGTATTGCCTACGAAAGTGTGCTAGTTAGTTTTTTCTCTTTCTTTATTTTCTCCTTTCTTTTTAATAAAAAGTTCGCTCGAAACGATCGAAAATAAGTTTGGGGGAATTTGATTAGTCTAAAATACTGCATCTTTTAACCGGCAATTTCCCTATCATTTGCACTCACCTAGAAGTGTTCGGCATTCATATAGCACATATTAGCAAATCAGTCGTTAAATATCAGATTGCATGTGTTAGACTTTAAAACCGGCACTATAAGGGAAATTGACTGCATTTCATAGCATGGCATCATTCCTATATATCGCAACTTGTGTTTCGAGGTCTGTGCAGGACATTACAGAAGATCGGTCAAATTTTCAAACGAAGACTGTTAAAAAGACGCCAACTCAAGGATCTGAAATCTGGAGATAATATAGAAGGAATTCAGGGATTCATTATATCATAAAAATACCAATATGTTAGCAGGAATCCACAGCAGAAGAATGAAGCTCCAAAGCATCCATGTGGCCGCGGAACCGCGGCCGGAGCCGCCTTGCGCCGCGGTTCCGCTGCGGCTTGTCCACGTAACCACCTCAAATTAGCTTCATAACTCCTACATCAGCTTCAACACTTCAGAAAGACATTACATTCTCCAGAAAGCCCCAGAACATTCTGCCAGATCAGCAAGCCCTAGGGTTCCTAACTAAACACCCCTAGCTTCCTTAACAAGCTTCACTTAAACTCTATTAAGGACCTAGAACCTTCCCCCTAACCTCCTAGCTTAGGGTAGAAGCTAATCCCCTAACTAACTACTTCTAGAAGCCCCTTTCTCTAACTAACTTTTGGAGGGAAAACTCAAATTTGAATTCCTAGACCTAGGGTTTGGAAAACCTATAAATAGACCCCTAGGCTCACTTGTTGAAGGTGGTTCATTCCTTGGTTGTTGTTCATTAGTTGATCAATCCCTAATCTCTCCCATTCTTCATCTTCCCCAATTTCCACCCACAAGTCTAGTGACAAAGCTTGTGTCAAAACCCTAACCCTAATCCAATCCAAAATCAAGAAACCTCAAGATCCTTTGAGTGCAAGCCAAGAAAGTCTTCAAGATCCTTTCGAAGCGGAACCAGACTTCAACGGAGCACGAGATCCAAGCGATCCAAGATTCATGGAGCCGAGCGATGCTAGATTCGACGAGCGAAGTTCCTACCTCTTGTAATTCTTGAGAGTTGTAACCACTTGTTGATGTACTAAAGGTGAAGATTCTTTAAACTTGTTTACATTTCAATTCGAGCATTATGCTTATATTTCGATTCTTGAATATGTACTTTGTGATGATGCTTGAATAAAACTCCGCTCGTGGAGGAATCGAAACGACTGTAAAATGATGATGTTGATAAATCTTTAAAAGATTTCTTAAGTCTTAAAACAATTGTAATTCTTGAAAATCGGTTGATCGATGATTTAGATCGA
This sequence comes from Agapanthus africanus, assembly GCA_030015575.1. Taxonomy (NCBI): domain Eukaryota; kingdom Viridiplantae; phylum Streptophyta; class Magnoliopsida; order Asparagales; family Amaryllidaceae; genus Agapanthus; species Agapanthus africanus. Next base: position 255,894,637 of record JASDDO010000012.1, on the reverse strand, counting down.
TGCGAATGCGTTCTTGATTCCTTTCGCACGATCTAGAGATCAACAATTGATCATTCGACTTTCAAGAAGCTATCTAGTGAATGTGATTCATCGAAAGGACAAAGGATAGGATGAGGAACCCTAATTCTTCGCAAGATCCTTGATCCTCGATGAATTCTACATCGATTTAGCATCAATTTGTTAATAGATAAGAAATCGTAATCTTGAATCTTCTTCACATTTACAACCGAATCGATTCCTACGAGCTTTACTTCAAATCTTGAACCCTAAATAAATTGGAATTCTATCGATACTTGATTCTTGATGTCTATCATTTTCTTGATTCTTGATTAGAATAGTGATACTTGAAACTCATCGATAAAAATCTTGAATCATTTTCGTTTTCATTTCTTTTCTATTAAAGTTTCGATTCAAACAAAACAAGATACGAACCAATCGCGCAATCACTGTGGACGATCCACACTTACTAACGCGCTACATCCGACACCGTTATTGATTGCGGTCAAATATTTTTTGTTGTGATTCTATATTCATTTTGTAAACCGACACACAAAGATTAAGATCAATCACAACGTCTAAAGGCGCAACGGAATTCAAGTAAGCTGAAATCCAAAAATCTAAACCTTTTTTAAGAAAATAAAAGAGGTGAAGTTTTGAAATAAAGGTATAATGAAATCAAGTTTTCTTAAATGCATAAAAAGGGAACAAGAAAAATGCAAGTTTATTTTACTAACTGAAAAACATGTTTCGTCTTTTAAAAATTTGGGCACCGCCTCATTTGTATATTTTGATCCAAAACCACAATACAAAACGATAATGAAGGCATCCCCAAGCGGGAGCTAGCTCTTCGCCAACCGGCGGATCACAACCACGCAAGTAGTATAAATAAGTATACGACGCCCACGCAAGCAGTATAAATAAGTATACGACGCCCAACGGCGAAGATCAACACCAAAAATAAAGAATAAAGTGAGAAATCAACCTAAAAGGCGAACATAAAACCCATCGCTCAAATCTCGCAACTACAAGTCTCACTAAGTCTCATTACTTATACAAATACTAGTTTGATTTGATGGAGTTGACTAGATACAATATGAAATATAAATACAAGAGGGGGCACGATAAAAATGTCTCACCAACTAAAGCAAAACACCCGTATGGAACTGTGTGCCAGCGATGCCGCTACTGATCCGTGCGGTCAACCTGCAATAACTGTGGCACAACGGGGGTGAGTTGCCAACTCGTGAGTAGAAAAACATCTACAAGTAGAAATCGAATAAAAAACGACTCCGAGGTCAACTATATCATAAAGGTAATACTCGGATATCTAGGGTGACCAGGTCACCATATGTGCCAACAATATACTCAAAGTCTATAAGTATACGGAATCATCCAACCATATAATTAATGTGTGTATGCACGTGGATCTCGTCTAACCATATAATCAATGTCATGCATGTAAATATCATAAAAGAGTGTGCGTGAAAGTATGAGAATATAAATAAATGGGTGTCCCTCGCGACATATAAAAATCATGGAAACTTGGTGTCCAACATTGGCACTCGAAAATATCATGAAACCCGTGTCTAGCATCGACATGTAAATCCTCATATCTCGGGCTCCGTCATTCCGGATCGGCCCACGGGCTCCATCAGTCCGGATCAGCCCATATCATCTCTCGACTCCGGTCGGTATCCTCCGGATATCCGCCGAGCCCAAATACAATCACCGGTAGGTAGTAGTCCCTCTGCCAGGCTCATCGTCATCCACACGAAATCTCTCTCTCCCCCCGGGGTACCATACCGGTTCCACCATGTACCCGCAAACGGAATCATCCACCTCCTCGAATTGGGTTTCACATGTCACTCTCAGAACCGAGAAAACACATGGTGGACGCACTGAAATATCATATCAAGAGAACTGGGTTTTTAAAACAGTACATACTTTCTTTTGAAATAGCCACGGTTCTCAAATACAGAAATCTTATGAAAACAACATATCTCAATGCGTAAAATCATAAAGCATGATGTTTGCGACATATGATAAAAATGTAAGCATATCCGAATATCATGCAACATGGAACAATGATATGACATATTAAGGGAAAACCGCTCTCTTAAATGGATCCAGTTTTGAAAATATATCATGCGGTCCCCTTTTCTCCAAAAATCAAAGCCAGCATCATCTATGTATGTGCAATATGTATGTATGTAGGTAGGGATGCCAAAGATATAGCTACGCAAGTATGAGTGTACAATATGCATGTGCGCCAATATGGATGTACAAGGGGGTATATACGCAAGCATGAGTGTACAATAGGTATGTGCGCCAATATGGATGTACAAGTGGTATATACGGAAGCATGAGTGTACAATAGGAATGTGCGCCAATATGGATGTACAAGTGGTATATACGTAAGCATGAGTGTACAATAGGTATGTGCGCCAATATGGATGGACAAGTGTTATATACGCAAGCATGAGTGTACAATAGGTATGTGCACCAATATGGATGTACAAGTGGTATATACGCAAGCATGAGTGTACAATAGGTATGTGCGCCAATATAGATGTACAAGTGGTATATACGCAAGCATGAGTGTACAATAGGTATGTGCGCCAATATGGATGTACAAGTGGTATATACGCAAGTATGTTATGCGAAAAGTCATATCATGATGCAGCAATCCTACTGTGTAGTAACATGGCAATTATCGATGATGAAGTGTGTGAGCCTACAATCTGTGTACGTATAACATACGCATCATCGATAATGGTGCAGGTATACTATCACAGGTATAAGTAATGCAATGCGAATAACATGTATGCAGCATAAGGTAAATCATATGCAAATGCTGACGGGTATACGTATCTAACATGACTGAGTCGGTGAATCTATCAATCGGCATCTAGCCACACAACATCACGTACGGTATAATCCATCTTACGACATCCTCTAGCCAAGGGTATGGATCAATCATCAAGTCAACTCATTACGTACGGAAAAATCATCGTACGGGAGCATTAAAACATTTGGGATCCTATCAACCTTACGACAATGAGGGGTACAGACCTAACGTCTCGTACGACCTATCCCACTTGATTCATGGCATTCTATATATATCTATATACCTATGTCCCAAGTTACATATATAACAATCTCGTATTAGGGGACCGGCAAGGTATGAATAATCTCAATCGACTCTCATCCGTATACCAACATATCACCAAATTCATCATATCGCATCGTACATTCTTTTCATCATTTATCTCTCACATCGAATGAAATGTTATATATACATTTTACCTTTAATATAAGAATACTTATCTAATCTAACATACACACCCTAACCATACAAACAGTTTTATGAAAGATGCGAATTGTAGTTTTGAAAGTAGGGGCTACGATGTTTTAAGGAAAATATATCATTTGAAAATCCGTAACGTCCCTCAAGATATCTGTTTAAAAGATGCATATGATTCTTCAGTTTGGAAATAGGTACGGTTCGGATGACACAACTACGTCGACTATATAGTCTTATAATACCCTAAACGGCAATATCATCAAATACCGTCCTCAAATCCCGTCATCACATACTAGTCGTATCATATCACTTCTAACTATCCTTCAGTTTCTAATATGGTTCTCTAACTACCATTTAACTCTATCTATAGTTTTCTATTAAAGGTTTCATTAAGCATAATCTATAAATAAATCGGTTTCCATCAATGTGTGCGGGGGTGCTAACGCCATCCACCCAACTTCCCCCGTAGATATATATCTACTCGCATTGGTCTTCGCTTGCCGAAGTCGATGACGCCATGCTCCGTCACCTCAGAATCCACGCAAAGGTACCTACAATAACAACAGACATCGCAACGCTATTATAATCAAGTTCTGAAATCCAAAACAGCACACGGATCGCTTATAGGTTAGATCTTATAGCCCACGTATGCAAAACCAACAAATTACCCCTAGTCGTTGATGTACAAACATCCAACAACCAAATACAAACCCAAATAGCAATATCAAACATTCCAAAATACGGAAAACATAGCCGAAAACACTCTAGTGTGCTCCCAGATTTTGACTCAGGACAAAAGGAGTAAAACAAGTCTAGGGTGCTGTACATAGTGTATATGAGCTACTGGACCAACCTAGACCCAAACCCTCACCAAGTGGCCGGCCACATAAGCAAAAATTCCGGCCTCCTCGGCCCCCATGCTCTGAATGGGTTCTTCTTCGTAGGGTGGTCTCCTAAGGTCCTAAATGGGTCTCTGGTATTGTTTGCTAAACTCAGAAATACCCTGGATCAACCCAGATTCCCTGTAGGCTCATAAATTATCACAAAACCGACATGGACAAAATTCTAAATCCTTATTTTTGTTTCTACGCCAGTAAAACATAGCTCAAATCTTTATAACAGCCACTACCCATCACTAATTCCCCACGATTTCCTAACCCTTCTCTTGAGATTTTCTAAGATCACAATTCCACACTAAATCAACCTCTAAACTATATAAGAATGCAAGGAAACTAAAACTAAACTAAATGGAAAGGGTTATACCTCATGGTTACACCCAAGCAAAACCCTAGAAGTCCTAATGTTGTCAAAAATCCCACTTTGCTTGGTCCATTGCGATTAGGGTGAGGAGGTGATCATTTTTAATGAAAGGAGTTTGGGTTTTTGATTAGGTTTTGGAGATGGTTTCCATGGGTAGTGAGGTGGAGTAAGAAGGAGTTGAAGAAGGATGAGGGAGTTGAAGAAATGAAATGAAGTCAAGAATGAGGTGGGGGTGGTGCCTTACCTCTCTCTCTCCCCCCTCAAGCATGCTTACCTCTCATCATTGTGTCCCCTCTCTCTCCAAATCATCATTACACCTTTTTCGCTTTCTTTTCTCACCAAAAACTCATACACCCAAATAAAACAACCTAAATGAAATAACATGTAACATGTCATGGTGCACTAACCATGAAAAATTGTAGAAACACGGATTTGTCTTAATCGCGATTAGTTGTGCACTAATCGGGTTTTTATCCAAATTGCATATAATAAATTTTTAAAATGACAAATCCTTTAAATATATTTTCAAATGATTAAATCATTTTAATTTCCGTTTATTTCACAATTATTGGTATATATTTATACCCTTTTTCGAAAACCCCAATTTCGCAAATCGGGCAGTTTTCGGGAAATATATTATTTTAATATTAAATTCCAAAAATAATATTTTATATTTTCCTCAATGTTATTTATAGACCGTTGGATTTTTGCTTGACTACCAACGTTATGATGGAAATCATACATGTGGGGGCTGGTTAGTCCATAAGCACATCCTTAAATGTCCCAAGTTGTAGGAGTATCGAGACAGGTCATCGATACTCCGGAGTAGACTGGTGTATATGTTTCTATCCCCCGACGAGGGGAGATGGTTGGTCCCATGGCCATTGGTCTTTGGCACCTAAGATTATATACAGGTGCTCACTGGTGGTGGGTACACTGGACAGACTCGCCAAGAACTGGTTAGATAGTATTATAGCTATCGTCAGATAGCAGTTCTCTAGTAACATGAGTACAGATAGTCTATCGACCTGAGATTGTCATTTGTCTCGTGTGAGTTTCCACTGTGCTTTGATTACTACCCTACCATGGCTCTACCGAGTTGTGCAAATGGATTTTAGTTGGGTACAGTCTCGAGCCACATGGAGGCAGTGAGCGATTGTTAAGAATTCGTCTCTCCCGATATAGGGAGTCAATATCGCGCTGTGTTCGGTTGGCTAACACCTTAAGTCCTTCGCTAGAGAGGATTGAGAATTACTGATAGTTAGATCAGTAGATTCTCGGATGGTCTTGAACCACATCGGCACGACTTGTCAAGTTATTAGGTGTCTGACGTTTTCCACACCGTAGACCCGGCATGCGATACTCTCAGATGAACATACTAGACTGTACGGAGATTGTCACGAATAGGCTCAATAGGAGTTCAGATGAGTTTGCTCGCCGGCCTTCTTTTCAACAGGTACCTTGGTAGCCTTTACGTACATCTAGTGTCGCTGACGTGTTTGTGGTTAAACCCACTGTCAGCGTACTGTCGAGTCTTTAGAGTCCAACACAGAGGGTCTCCCTGGTTCAGGTCATACGATGTAAAGGCCATATGGTTATATGTGCAGGGTTCCGATCATATACGTGTACTGGCTACATGGATTTTTGTTCGGACGGATAATACTAGCGGGCTTAGAATTAAGCCGCATTATTGAATCAAGTATTGATTTAATAATGATCTGGTATTATACTACTCGGTTATTTTATCTCTTGGTATTCATATTTTTTGTAATATGAATACGAGTATGTATATACGGTGAGGGTATTTTTTTACTTACATTAGAATACTTCTAGAAGAAGACACCTCATTTTGTGTTAATCTATTTTTTAAAATAGATAATGAGGTGGAGGGATGGGGTGGATTAAAGCATGGTTTGATGCATGGCTACTCGTTTTATTCATTCATTTATGATGACTATTCAAGAATGGTTGCAATATTTATATTGTAAATCAAATGCTTGATATTTTCTTGACTTACACATTCTTCATGCATTCTACACTTGCCTTTCTCTTTCCTCCTTTGATCTTTTCTTCTTCCTCAAACCATAACTCTCTCATGAGTTGAGAAACCTAGGGTTTATGAGATAAACTAATCTATTAACACATTCTACATCCACTAAACCATCTAGATTAGCAAACTAGGTGCTTTAGTTACCTCAATTTTGAGGTTGGAGCTTGAACTATAGACTCTCGAATGGATCGTCTTCGACGTGAGGAGGTCGTTGCCCAAGCTCGATCCTAACGGACGAGGAGCTTAAGAAGAGGATTAGAAGACCCGAAGGACTTGAGCACATAGGTATAATCACTTCCATAGTAGTTTAGATACTATGCAAGTTTTTGTTATTTAGGGCTTACGGTAGTTCTTGGGATTATAGTCGGTGTTGCCCGCTTAAAATTGTTTTTTGAAAATTTCACTTCTCTACAAACCCAGTAGAGTGTGCGACACCGGCCAACAATACACACACACACACATTAATACAAGTATATGCTACAAATACATACTCCCGTATTCGTATCATAATACATATACATGTATTCGTATAAAATACGAATACCGTATTTGTATTAAGATACAAATACTCGTTTTATATCAAGACACAAATACTCGTATTCGTGTCAAAATACAAATACCAAAAATAGAGATATTGAAAGAGATATAATACTAGCTCACATTACATCTAAATGTGATAATTTGGTTATCTTTCAAACCGGCTAGTATTAACAAAATGTCCAATTAAAAGTACGTATACAAAAACATGTATTTAATCAAACCTCCATACGTATCAAAATACACACACTACCTCGTTTCGCCTGAGCTAGGATACTCCCTGTATGGGACTCTAAAAACTGGACAATACGCTAGCAGTGGGTTTAACCACAAGCACGTCAGCAACACTAGTTATACGTAACGGCTACATAGGTATTGAATGAAAGGAAGGTCGATAAGAAAACTCGTCTATATCCCTACTGATCCTGAAATTGACAATCTCCGTACAATCTGGTCTCTTCGTCTGAGAGTATCACATATCGGGTCTATAGGGTGGAAAACGTCAGACCCTTAATAACCCGATAAGTCGTGTCGATGTAGCTCTAAACCATCCCGAGAAACTACTGATCTCACAATCAGTAAATCCCATCTGCCTTAGATAAAGTCTTATGGTGATGACCAATCGAACACAGCGCGACATCAATTCCATATACTGGGAGAGACGAATCCCTTCTATCGCTCACTGCCCCCAAGTGCTTCAGGACTGTACCCAACTAAAACATATTTGCACGACTCTTTAAAGATGTGGTAAGGTAGAAATCTAAGTACGGTGGGAACACACTAGAGACAAATGATGATGTCAGGTCTAAAGACTATCCTATACCTATGTCATATAAGAACTGATATCTGATGATAGGTATATTACTATCTAGAAGTTCTCGGCGAGTCCGTCCAGTGTAACTCATAACTTAATGAGCACCTGTATACAATCTTTAGTGCCTGTTTATCACAGGAAACTGCATTTTAAAGCCACTCATTCATTATCTGTTTTGTTATAGATCGGTACTATTAACCAGTGTCTGCTCAGTAAATACAGATTACAGGTATCCGTGACACAATACTGGAAACACACTCAAAATCACGGATGTAACGTTTGTGAGCCGACACTGCAACAAGAACTGCAAACCGATCGATATCAAAAGAGTTTTTTTGCAACAAATAAAGTGTACACAATTTCTGTCCAACACATAGCAAGTGTGCACTAACTCTTTGATGGCTTGGACATAGGTGGGGCTGCAATGATGCAAAGGGGACAAGTAGTGGGCACAAGTAGGTGTGTGAGTTAATGCTTAAAAAGATGTGATGTGATATAAAGCTACATGTTTCCCTCCAAATCCCTGAATGCAGAACAGGTTCATATAGACAAATCAAGCTGCACCAGTGGAATTGTCGAGAGAACACAACATCACACAACAAACACGAAACCATTAGCTCGGACTTGGATCGGCGACACTCTCCAAAAACCCAGCCCCACCGGTTTTTGCTTTCCTAATGCTCCCCTATTTTGTTCTTTCCATCCCTTGCTGTAACATCATATTATGTTTATTACTTGTTTAATCTTATTTTGTGCCTATAAAAGCCAGATCAGTGAGCAAGGGAAAGAGGGGATTCATACACTCATATACTTTTGGAACTCTTTTTCTTTTTTGTTTTAGTTCTTGTATATAGCTATTTCACCTTGAGTTCTTTGTCTTCTCTTGATCTTGCAACCTCTTCATTGAGCTTACAAGTTTAAGTTTTGATTATTGAACTCAAGGTTTGTATCATCACTTGAATATTAATAAAGCTTTCATTTTGCTTTTGGGTTCTTAGTATTTATTTCTTGCCATTTACTTTCTTGCAATTTAATTCTTGCCATTTACTTATTTGCAATATTGTTTTATTCTTTTCTTTTTATCATTTCATTTGCTCTTTCATGTTGTTGTTTTATGGTTTTGAATATGGTGTTGTTAAGAAAGAAAATGGGAATGTAAGTTAAGGATTTCTTTTCTCATTTCCTTTACCCGATATTTTCTATTAAACTCTGCCCAAACCTTACGCAAGCGCTCCGTTAGGCACTCTACCCTACCAAGGTATCGGTGATCCCTAACCGTGACCAGTTGCGATCGGTTTGGCCGGAGGCGAAGCCAAGAGACAAGAACGGATGGACAAGGGTCAATAAGCCGGATTTCACTAATACCGTGCTTAAACACCATTCACGTTGTTGCCGATTGCTCTCGATTTAATAGTCAAGCTCGGCACAATGGATTGAGTACAAACTTCACTATCAAGCTTATACTTGCATATACATATACAAACACATAGGTTAGAAACTAACGCTTCCGACCTTGCATTAATTCGTCATAACAAGAACGTAAAACGCACCGTCTCCCTGTGGACGACCCGTACTCATCGCGGCCAGCTACACGCGACGCCGTCCTGATTGCGGTTGACTTTAGAACTTAAATACGACACGGTGAAAACCTGTTAATCAAACTGCTCCATTGATGGGGAGACGGTAACGTTTTTATTCTAGTTATTTCGGGTTAATCTCTGTACATCTTGTTTATAAATCTAACACCATTCATAAAACAAACTAAAAAATCGAAAATTTTCAGAAAAACCAAAACAAAAATTAACAGTTCTAACTTTTTGCTCTCTGGATTTTTGACCTGCTAGCACTGTGGGCCTAAATAAAAAAAATTTAAATAATAACATTGAGATACTAGTAGAACAATTAGATCACTGAAAAAGTTTGGAGCCCAAATTCGCCAAGAAAACCGGCGAGATTCCCATTAAAACCGGCGCCGCCGGATTTTTGATCTCCTTTTTCTCCCAAATTTTGTTCTCTTCTCCATTGTTCTATTATCATCCCAATTTTATTGTTTGATTTTTTTTAATTATATATGTGCAGGAGTTTGGGCATTCATATCGCTTTTTCTCACTAAAAATCCGTTTTTCCGACATTTGCAGATTTTGACAGTTTTGCGAACTGCGATTGTGTGGAGCAAAGTGTACATTCAATGCTAAGGTGATTGCGAAGTACAGTGTCAAAGATTCGGGTAGTTTGACCCGCGTAAGTGATCTTTTCAAGCTAGCCGGATTCAATTCCAACGAATGTTTCTTAACCCGAAAAGTTATCGGTACGTATTTCCTAACACCTTCTTTCTCAAATCCGACGCATCCAATATACTATCTGTTAGTGTATATGCCCTAGGGGCCATTATTGTATCATACTAGCTTGTATATTACTTAATGGAAGCTTGGGATATTCACAGTTATATTAACAATCTTTCTAAACATGGTAGTATACTACTTGGTTTATTTCTATCTTAATATGTGTATATGTTAGCATATCGAGAATACATATTGATAGAGCCCTTAGGATCTTAATTGACTACCAGCATTGTGATGGCAGTCACACTAGTGGGGGCTGGGTAGTCTACAAGCACATCCTTTTTCAGGTCCCTAGTCGTAGGATAATCGAGACAGGGTATCGATACTCCGGAGTAGCCTAGTGTGTACGCTTCTCATCCCAGTTGGTGACATGGTCTGTCCCATAGCCATCAGTATGTTGTACTGGAGATAGTATACAGGTGCTCGTTGGGTTACGAGTACACCGGACAGGACTCGTAGGGAACTTTTGGTTGGTATTATACACGTCGTCAGTTAACAGTTCCCAGGTGACATGGGTACAGCATAGTCCGCAGACTTGACACTGCTGCTTCGCCTCGAGTGTGTTCCCACTGTTCTTAGATTGCTACCCTACCACGGCTCAAAGGAGTCATGCAAACAGGTAGCAGTTGGGTGCAGTCCCGAAGCACTTGGAGGCAGTGGCGGTTAGATAGGATTCGTCTCTCCCTGTATTGGGAGTTGATATCGCGCTGTGTTTGGAGAGCCATTCCGCAAAGTCCCTAGCCAGGGCAAGCGAGATATACTGGTAGGTTTTCCAGTAGCTTCTCAAGGTGTAATGGGCTTCACTCCGACATGACTTATACCGCTTATAGGGGACTGACGCTTGCCACCCCCTAGGCCTGATATGTGATAGTCTTAGACGAACAAACTGGACTGTACGGAGATTGTCACATCAGGCTCAGTAGGAGTTCGGATCGGTTTCCTCATCGGCCTTCTTATCGACATCCACCAGGGGACCGTTACGTACAGCTAGTGCCGCTTGCGGTCTGTGGTTAAACCCACAGCCAGCGTGTTAGTTATGTATATGCCCTAGAGGCCATTGTTGTACATATGATGTATATTAGAATGGTTGCTTGGATATATATAGAGAGGACTTTCTTGCTCGTCATGATAGTATGCTATTTGGTTTCACTTTGTCTTAACATGTTGACTTATATTAGTTTACTATCTTATTCTCACATGTTGATAAAGCCCTTAGGATCTGTACTTGACTACTAGGACTATGATGAGATCATACTAGTGGGGCCACGGTAGTCGATGAGTACATCCTATAACTGTTCCTAGTAAAGGGTGTATCGAGACAAGGCATCGATACACCATAGTAGACTAGCGTATACGCATCTTGACCCATATGATGGGCGATGGATGATCCCATATCCATTGGTGTTTTGACATCAGAGATGGTGTACGGGTGCTCAGTAGAGACTGGGTACACTGGACAGACTCCCCGAGAACTCCCAGATGGTATTATACCTCACGTCAGATGGTAGTTCTCCGGTGACACTGGTACAGGGTAGTCTGTAGACCTGAGATCCTCATAGAGTCTTGTGTGATTCCCACTGTGCTCTGATTTCCACCTTACCACGTCCAAGAGGGCGTGCAAAACGGTGGCTTTTGGGTACAGTTCCGAATCACATGGAGGCAATGAGCGATAGGAGGGGATTCGTCTCTCCCGGTATAGTGAGTTGATGTTGTGCTGTGTTCGATTGGCTATAACTGGAAGTCCCTGGCCAGGGCGGATATTGAGTACTACTGGTAAGTTTTATCAGTAGGTTCTCGACCTGTTATGAGCCTCACATCGACATGACTTATCGGTTACTGGGGTCTGACGTATACCACCCCTAGACTAGATATGTGACATATCAGACGAAGAGACCGGACTGTACGGGAGTGTTACTGATTGGATTCACAGGAGAATGTACAGGATTGCTTGTTGATCTTCTGATCGCTCAATACCTGGGTGGCTGTTACGTTTAGCGGACTGCTTGCAGCTTGTGGGTGTTTGATATGATCATCACCTGCTACCGGCGTATTGACGATTCTTTAGAGTCCTACACAGAGGTTTCTTGACTCAGGCAAAACGGAGAAGGAGCACATATGTGATATGTGCAGGACCGAGGATAATACGATATGAGATACCATATTATATTCTCGCGATATTTTGATATGAGCCGGATCATCGGATCAAGTCTTGATTCGATGAATCGGTACTTGATATATTAGTCGGTTATATTCGATATAGCCGGATTGTCGGATCAAGTGTTGATTCGTTAATTTAATGTTTAATAATATATATGATATATTGCATTACATTATCTAATATTGGCTCGCTTTATTATTTCATTTTCTCACCGGATAATACATTGATATATATGCGATATATGTTAATTGTATTATTTTCTTTTGTTACAAAAATATATTATATATGTGATATATAATATTGTAACATATTATAATTACTAATGTAACATGATTAGTGAAGATTAAACATGGTTAGGGTTTGATTTGGGTTAGCTCTTTCATGATGCTTCTAGAAGGTTTTACTTTGTTTCTAGCTAAGATATTATGGTTGATATTTTGCTAGATATTTCTTTGACCCAAACCACACCCTTAACCCTAGTTAAGTCTCTACATTGGTTAGCCTTGTCATCTTTGACCATGGTTGCATTTGTAATCATATATGATTTTCATTATTCATCACAAAAGGATATTGATTCTTCTTCTTCTTTCTTGAGCTCACAAAAAGCTTTCTAGGTTTTTATTTTGTGATGAATGAGTGTGAGAATTTGATAATAAAAGAGAGTATAAATCCTACTTCATCATCCTCATCTAATCTCGCCAATTAGATTTGGGTGTTCACCTCATTAGTGAGTGAGAGCTTGAGTTAAAGAGATTTCAAGGTAGATCATCTTCGAATAGGAAGACTACAAGCAAGCATGGATCATTCGGGTTGTGGAGCTTCTCTTGAGTCCGGGAGATCATGGATCACGGCGAAGGGACGACTACTCGGAGCCTATGAAGAGAAGGAGCAGACTACAAAGGTTGTAATCTCTCAATCTTAGTTGTAAAGATATTTACTTGCATGTGTAACCCTAATTATCTAGCAAAGATCCTTACTTTGGGTTGTTCGGCACGTCTAAATTTTAAAGCGGGCATGGTTGATTCCTTATAGACCCTTGTAAGAGTGCCTAGGAACCCTACAGTGGTATCAGAGCCTAGCTAGAGCATTAGGCGACGTGTATACGAAGTTAAAACTCCGATCGAACCCCGATACGTCGGTTTTGACCCCTCTCTGGAAATTTTGTAAATTGTGATTTTTTCTGAATTAAAAATACACAAAAAAATCAGCAGGGAATTCTAAGGATAACCATGAAATACGAACCCCTAAGGCTCTCAAAGAGCCGCGGAACCGTGGCAAGAACATGCTTGTCGCGGCGGTTCCGCGGCCAGAAGAGGGAATTGGGGACACGTATTTGAACAGTAATATCCGTCGGTGTTTCTGCATATTTCTGGGTATTTTTAAACTTACTCAAGTGTTGAGTTTTCTGGAGATCTTTTGGTGCTCGTTGATTCGATCGGAAAGTTTAAATTCATTCTGTTTTCCGGATAATTTAGAAAGTATTAAAATGTCCGAACGGGTATCATTAACTCACTTTTTCCCGACACGAAAAACTTCCAAGTGTTGAATTTTTCTTGAGTTTAAATCTTTTGGGAAAACGTGCAAGTAACACGATGGACCCTCTTCAAGAACACAAACCTTAACTCGATTATGTGACCGTCTGAACCGCCTCTAAACCTTAAGATTTGGGGCAGTACGGCGTTGCTACATGTGAGGCGTTGGTTTGACCTTTCTAAGGCTGGACCATTGGTACTGTGACATATTCTGGGATTTTTTGAACTCCGCTCAAGTGTTGAGCTATTTAGGAAATCTTGGGTATTTGATTATTCGATCGGAAAGTTTAACTTTGTCTATTTATCTGGAATGTGATACAATATGTGGAATTCATATAGTTAGGCATGAAATGCGAAGTATGTGATATTTCGGATTTACGATGTCTAAAGTGATTGTGGATTCCAAATGTTGTAGTTTTACACTTTCTTTTCTGTGACCGTAAGCGTAGTATGTGGGGTATCGCCGGCTTCGTTGCTATACATCAACGACAATCGGGATACGCATACTTGCTTACGTTGATGATATGAGATATTATGTGTTGCTGTGATATGTTATATTGGATTGTCGTGTTCTGAAAAGACGGGGGTTTTATGTGGGATGAGGGTTTTAATTTTCATTCATGTAAAATTCATTTGTATGTAATATTCTTTTATTGGGGCACTTCCGGGATGAGGATGATGTCACCATTGTATATTATTTACTTTTCCGCATTAGGTAGACCCAAGGAGGGGAGCACAAGTAACCGGGTTCTAGGGTCCAGTGGGAGGCCATCTCGAGGAGTCGAGACCGGGTCTCCTAACCCTAGAATTGGCAGTGTTACTTGCCGCTCTCGTAGGGGTCTAGGGATGTGGGTTTGGCTTTTCATCGTGACCGTGGAATCCGCGTTTTATACAGGCTCACATAAAACACGGAAATCCTAGTATATCCAATATTTCATATGTTATCTTCTGCTGCAATGTTCTGTGATGAGATCATATTACTGCCTGAGACGAATGCTTATACTATATATATATGCTGATATATAAATATTACTGCTTTCGTTTCTTCTGTGATGCTTAGGAAGCATAAGCTGATGGGATTTATTAATGAGATTAATAAAAAGAAAAGAAACCTAAAAGATGTTGTAGAATCAAAACTTTATAAAAAGGGTAGCTACAGTTCTTGCTTTCCACCGCGGTATATATGATATACCCTACACCTTATTCGATGGGGAAAGAGCCGAGATCCCTTCACCGGGAGTGACTTCTTTAGCAAAACTAGTAGATGCTACCAACTCACGGTTTAGTTTTTGACAGCTTATATAGTTCTTGCTTTGCACCGCGGTATATATGATATACCCTGCATCTTATTCGATGGGGAAAGAGCCGAGATCCCTTCACCGGGAGTGACTTCTTTAGCGAAACTGGAAAACCCTCAAAAACACTCCTTTTCAAACTCACTTGTTTCTACAACGATATCAAGTTCATTACGCTCATGGTTTTTCTGAAAAAACCTATGTAACCCTCCGTCATTTTAGGAAAATAGAGTACTTAGTATTCGTGCTGCGTTTGTTGACCATAGTTAAGGCGCAGTGTACGGTAGCTGAGTGATGTTTTCCTACATAACATATGATGTGATTAATTAGACCAGTCATACGACTTTGTTGACCATAGTTAAGGTTCGTGTGGGTGGGTCTAAATTAATCAAGAAATGACGGGTAGAACTTGACTAGTACTTATGATTTGTTGACCATAGTTAAGGTCATAAGTCACTAGGGGCAAAAGCATTATCGGGAATTTCAAGTGTTGAAATTTGCAATGAGATTGCATACTTTCTATGAGATAGATGGATCCTAATACCCACTGCGAGTAAGAGTTACTCCTGGGAGAATTTTACACAGGACAATTACCCGATCAAGTAGGTATCTAGAAAGGTGTTAGCGGGGTTATGCCTCTGGGAAAACGAGGTTTATTTTAATTAGGTCCATGCGAAAGCACGGGGAACCTCCCTCAAGTACCGACACTGATCTGGCTGAAAGATTGACGAAATTGTAGGGTGTAAATAATCCCGGCTAATCTTACCTTTTAGGGTTTGAAGGAAAATTTGATAAAAACAGTGGGAGACATCCTGATCAAATAAGATAATAACCAATCTAATATTGCAAGATCATACGCTAAAGTGTTTCCTTCTCTCTCTCTCCAGGTAGCGACCATGTCAGGCCTTAATCAAGATAATAATATTGATGTATTGACTGAACCCGCTTATTATACTGAGTAAATGATCGTTGGTCCCGTTCTTTCTTATAAGAGTTATAAGACTGAGCAGGAAACAGGAGAATATCTGGATTCTCATGCCGCCCAAACGAAGAGCAAGCATGATGATGCATCTTCTTCGGGTGTGTTAGTTATCGAGAACTGTTTCTCTGTTCACCCTACGACCTGGGTATTAGATACCGGATCGGGATCCTACATATGTAAATTGTTACGTGGGCTACGTAAAGGTAGAGAACTGGGAAAAGATGATCATTCCGTACAAGTAGAGAATGGTGCAAGTATTGTAGCCAAAGCAGTTGGCGAATATCACCTAGTATTACCAAGTAGTAATACAATGATTCTGAACGAGTGCTATTATATACCGAACATGATGTGCAACATTATATCAGTTTCTTTATTAAGTAAAGGAGGATATAATTTTGTAGTACAGGATAATGTTATGAACATATTCCTGAATCAAAAGTTGATTGGATCAGGCTCGTTACATAGTGGCATATACATTCTCAATCAAAATACAGTCCTTATATACAAAACACACACAAGAGAAAAAGTTCAAAAATGAACGAATCCTTCTTATGGCATTGTAGACTTGGTCATATCAATGTGAGACGGCTAGCTAAGTTACATAAGGATGGATATTTGAATCCGTTCGAATTATCATCTTATGATACATGCCATTCATGTCTCAAAGGAAAAATGACCAAAACTCCGTTTAGTAGACACGAAGAAAGAGTTGAGGAACTCTTAGGGCTGGTACATAGTGATGTATGCGTTCCTATGTCTACACATGCCAGGAACGGTTCTTCCTACTTTATTACATTCACTGACGATCTCTCTAGATACGGACATGTGTTCCTGATGAAACACAAGTCTGAAGCTTTTGAGAAATTTAGAGAATATAAGAACGAAGTAGAGAACCAAACGGGCAAAAGTATTAAGATCCTTCGATCTGATCAAGGAGGAGAATACTTGAGCAATGAGTTTCTGAACTATCTAAAAGAGAATGGGATTCTCTCTCAGCTTACTCCTCCTTATACACCACAGCACAACGGTGTATCGGAAAGGAGGAATCACATCCTATTAGATATGGTGTGCTCTATGATGAGCACTGCTGAGTTGCCTATTTCCTTCTGGGGATATGCGCTTGAGACAGCGGCAAACTTATTGAATAGAGTTCCAACTAAATCAATGTCTACCACTCCATATAAGATTTGGAATGGGAAGAGACCATCTCTTAAACGAGTTAAGATATGGGGTTGTTCGGCCTATGTTAAAAAGCAAAATCCAGACAAACTCGAGACAAGATCAAGTTTATGTAAGTTTGTAGGATATCCAAAAGATTCTTATGGATATATCTTTTACCACGGTGAGGAACAAAAGGTGTTTGTTTCTCAATATGCCACATTTTTAGTAAAGGAATTTTTTGCAAAAGAAATTTGTGGCCAAGAGGTAGAGCTGGAAGAGGTTCCAGCGACATAAACTGCAACTGAAGATTTAGTGAAACCAGAGGATTCAGTAGTTCCCAAAGAACCCCAGCCTCTCCGCTGATCTAGTAGTGTTTCTCATCCACCTGAAAGATACTACGGTTTTCTCATTGATGATGGGAGCGAGGATTGCATCATGCAAGATGACGACCCGACTATTTTCGATCAGGCCATCATGAGTGGTGACTCCGTGAAATGGCTGGATGCAATGCGATCTAAGATGGAATCCATGTACACCAACAAAGTATGGACTTTGGATGTTGCTTCTGAAGGGGTAAAATCCATTGGGAGCAAGTGGATCTTTAAGAAGAAACTTGGTGTAGATGGAAAAGTTGAGACTTTCAAAGCTAGACTTGTTGCAAAGGGTTTTCGTCAACGACCAGGTGTGGATTATGACAAAACCTTTTCCCCAGTAGCTATGCTTAAGTCCATCCGGATTTTACTTGCCATTGTTGCATACCTTGTCTACGAAATCTGGCAGATGGATGTTAAGACCGCCTTTCTAAACGGTGATTTAAAAGAGTGCGTGTACATGACTCAGCCAGAGGGCTTCGTAGATAGTGGGGGCAGCGGAAAGGTGTGCAAGCTGCTTAAATCCATTTTTGGGTTAATGCAAGCATCGCGGAGTTGGAACATCTGCTTTGATGTTGTAGTCAAAGAGTTTGACTTCATCAAAAACGTAGATGAACCTTGTATATATAAAAAGGTTGCAGAGAGTAAGGTTGTCTTCCTCGTATTTTACGTCGATGACATACTCTTGATAGGAAATGATGTTCCTATGCTGCAATCGGTCAAGCTCTTCTTATCACAATGATTCTCAATGAAAGATCTATGTGATGCCTCCTGCATACTGGGAATTATGATCTATAGAGATAGATCTAAACGAATACTGGGATTGTCCCAATCTAGGTACATTGACACCATACTAAAGAGGTTTAGTATGGAAGATTCCAAGCGTGGGAACCTACCCACGATCTCTGGACTCACTCTCTCCAAAGAGATGTCTCCCAAGACTGATTTGGAAAGAGCTCGCATGCAAAGGATACCCTATGCTTCGGCAGTAGGCTCTATAATGTATGCGATGCTATGTACCAGACCCGATGTAGCATACTCACTAAGTGTACTGAGTAGGTATCAAGCAGATCTTGGAGAGAGTCACTGGATAGCTGTGAAGAACATTCTCAAGTACTTAAGAAGAACTAAAGAGATGTTCTTGGTGTATGGTAACTGAGAACTCCAGGTGGAGTCCTTTACCGATTCAAGCTTCTAAAGTGATAAGAACGACTCTAAGTCGCACCCGGGATTTGTCTTTACCCTCAATGGAGGGGCGGTGTGTTAGAAGAGTTTCAAACAGGATACCATTGCAGACTCGACGATGGAGGCTGAATACATCGCTGCCAACGATGCTTCCAAAGAGGCTGTCTGGATAAAGAAGTTCATTACTGAACTTGGTGTGGTTCCATCTATTGAGCATCCAATACCTTTGTATTGTGATAACAATGGAGCTGTGGCTTTGGCCAAGGAACCCAGGTTCCATCAGAAGTCCAGACATATTCTGATGCGGTATCACCTGATCAGGGAGATAGTTGATCGCCGGGAGATCGAGATAAGGAGAGTTGATACGAAGGACAACACTGCGGATCCACTCACGAAGGCCATTCGCCAGATACAGTTTGAGAGATTATTCGAGATGCTAGGTATGAGATGCTACAACAGCTGGCCTTAGTATAAGTGGGAGATTGTTAGTTATGTATATCCACTAGAGGCCATTGTTGTACATATGATGTATATTATAATTGTCACGACCCGAAAGAGCACGTGACTGGCACTTGAACCATATGAAGTCTATAGGACCCCATCTGATCCAAGTAAGCCAAAAGCCCAGAAATCTAAAACCATTTTTAAGAATAAGTAAAGAAAACTGGTTTAAAGAAGTGAAGAAATACAGGTTTGAAATCAAGGTTTTTAAAATAACTAAGCCGAAGGTGCGTTTTAAAAACAGTAAGTCTTTTCTAAAAATTTCGGCAGAGTTTCTTTTGTAAAACTGGCCCCGAATGGGGTACAACAAGGATAACAATATATATATGCAATGATAAAGGCATCCCCAAGCGGGAGCTAGCTCTTCGTCAATCGACGGTCACAACCACACAATGATATGATAATATACAACGCCAAGTGGCGAGGATCAAATCCAAAAGACAGCTCAAAAGCAATAAGAAAACCGCAATACTACTAAGCGCGACTCTAGGTCGAATAATACAACACTGGTCTAAGTCTGAAACAATATACAAGTTTTGGTTGATGGACAATTCTAGATACAATAAAAATACAAGAACAATGGCGGTTCTGATACAAAGAACCCACCTAACCAAGCAAGTCACCCAAATGAAGCAATGTGCCCGAAATGCCGCTATGGAATCTGTACGGCAAAACCTGCAAGAACTGGGGCACAACGGGGGTGAGTTGCCAACTCGTGAATAGAAAGATATCTACAAGCAGGAATCGAAATGCATGAACCATCCTAGGTCAATACGATCAGATATAAATAAACCTCAATATGGATAAAGCTGAAACATGCTAAACTGGCAATGTAATCTCTATATATGAATGTAATGCCAAGTGCTCGTGTCAGTGCCTCAAGTAATAGCATGTCATGAATATGAGGTATAGCAATGAACTCAATCTGCACACACGTGGATCCCGTCCACCCGTCACCCAATGACAATAACCATCATGCATGTGAATGTCATAAAGCATATGCATGGAAAATAGGAGGATATAACCAAAAGCATGGAACCTGAGTGCCTAGCATCGACACTCGAAAACATCATGAAAACCTGTGCCTAGCATCGGCACGTAAATCCTCCTGTATCGGGCATCCGTCATTCCGGGTCACCCCTCTCTCAAAGTATATATATCGGGAATCCGTCAGTCCGGGTCATCCCTCTCTCAATACATCGGGCATCCGTCATTCCGGGTCAGCCCTATATCAATCCATCGGGCATCCGTCATTCCGGGTCAGCCCTCTCTCAAAGTATATATGCCTCTAGCACCGAGAAAACACGGGGCGGCGTCCTAAAATATCATATCAAGGGTAACCGGGTTTTTAAAGTAATGATATATTCTCTTTTTGAAACACCCTCGGTTCTCAAATCCAGAAATATCATAGAACAAACTATCTCAATGCGCAAATCAGAAAGCAAGATGAATGTGACAATATAAGTGGAGTGCAAGTAACAATACATCCTGCAGAATGGAATAATAGTATGCGCATATAACATATGCAAGCAATACGAATAGCAAGAATGTGCGGGGATGACAATCAACGCAAAAGTAAAGAATCTACACCAATCTGAACATGTCATGCAGGGGTGCCATTTGAAATAAGACGAATCAGGGCTTTTGGTAAAACAAGGGCTACGGTGTTTTAAGAGAGGTACATCATTTGAAAATATCCGTATGACCTTTCTGCCTATCTTTAAAATATCCCCGATTCGTAAGTTTGAAATAGGTATGACTCGGTCTAGTCTCATGTCTACTAAGTAACCTAGACGGGAGGGGTATGAAACCACCTAATCTGAGTCAATATAAATAAGTATAGCTATGATAGTCGATAATCTCGCCTCAATACCATATCGTAAGATATCCTCAAGTATGAATGCGGGTAAAGCACATGTCCAAAGGCCCGCTAAACTGTCATATCGCACCTCAAAAGGCGACTGTGTCACACCGCCGATCTCACGGCCTCACATCAAGTATCATCACAAATCCCGTATATAAACACATAGTCCCATACCCATGTGTAGATATACACACCAACATATGAAAGAATGAGTGCAAGTATGTGTGTAGGTATACGTGTAAGTGTAGGTATAAGTGCAATCGCTACTCTAAGGTTCGCACTATACTACACCAATATAATCTGAGAATCAAAGCTACCAATATCAATATCAATGATCCTAACAACACATAATAAATATACGTGTGTATACGTATTCGTATACCACACCACGGACTGTGGGGGTGCTATACGCCATCCACCCGACTTCTCCCCGTAGATATAAATATACTCACTTGCATCCTGCGTGTCGGCGTCGATATCACCGTCATCTTCCGCATCGCCTCGGATCGTCGCGGTGTACCTACACATATCACACGTATCGCATCGCATCAAAACCAAATCAACACTTGAAACGATACACTAAAACCAATACGATACGCGAAAAGGCTTATAGGTTAGAACCTACGGCTAGCCTTCGCAAAACAACCCGGAATCACTCGATATAGACGTACAAACGTCACACGATCGAGATAACACACAAATAACAAGATCACCAAATCAAAATACACAAAACCAATTCCCATTTCAAAGCTGCAACATGAGAAAATGCTCCCAGATTTCGTCTCAGGCCAAATCAGGTCAAATCAACAACTCTAGGGTGCTATGCAGAGTATATATAAGATACTGGACCAACCCCGAGGCAAACCACCACCACTTGGCCGGCCACATTCACTGTTTGGCCGGCCTGGCCGGCCCAGGTAAGGAATTGGGGGCTCGTCTGGTCAGGGTAGCCTCCTATTGTCTCAATTAGGTCTCTGGTGTTGCTACTTTTTCCTGAAAAAGTCTCAGTGTATTCCAGATTTTCCTGCACACACTAACACTCACAAACCGACATGAAAGTCCCGTAATTCCGTATTTTTAGTTTTCCAGTGGGATTGGTCTGGTTTTCTAGTCCATATAGGGTCTAAGGTCACCTTCTAAGCTCAATTGCAAAATCACAACTCAACTTTTCCCTTACCCTCTCTAGTTTTGCCCAAATATCCACAAATCACCCAATATCGATATGAAACTTGAACTAAACCTTAAATACAACAATTAACACTCTAATTGAGAAGAAATTACCTCACATGAACCTCATGAATCCTCAACAGCACCAAAACACCTCCTTTCTTGGTCCATAGCATAGATCTTGGGCTTGTGTGCATGTTTCGTGAAATGAGTGTGAGGTTTTGAGTTTGGTTTCATGGTGATGTGGGGAGTTTTTGAAGGAGGAGGAAGAAGAAGGAAGGGAGCAGCAGCAGCCGCAGGAAATGAGGGAGGAGAGGGAGAGAAAACAACAAGGGAAATAATGAGGGTATGGTTCAAAAAGGTGGGGTTGACCTTGCCCCTCTCTCATCATTACACCTACTCTTTCCTTTTCTTTTCTTTTCTTTTCTTTTCTTTCCTTATCCAAATCCTTCTCACCCCAATAGTATACCCAAGTAACATGGTAGAAAAAATGTAACACAAGTCCAAAAATGATATGTGCACAATTTTGCATAAAAAGCCAAAAAAGCCGATTAGCGATTTCTAATCGCGATTAGCACTAAATTAGCATATAAATGATCACAAACACTTAAAAATGGCATAATTCCAATAAATAACCCATTTTAGAATTTTCCATAATTTTTCATAATTTTCCTCCATTTATTTGCATTTAAATATTAATTTAATATTAAAATAATCAATAAAATAATATTAAATCATAAAAATTCCTAAAAATAATATTTTATTATTTGGAAATGTTACAATCTACCCCCCTTAAAGAAATTCGGTCCCCGAATTTAAATTTAAAACCCCCAAGTACTAAAACATTTCTATACAAATCCCAAGTCGTCGGGGCTCCGAAATCATCAATACATAAAACGTCACAACGCAATGCATGCGCATGGGTACTGAGCAGATAACTCAAAAACAACGCTCCCTCAAGCATCTCGCAATCATCGGAGTCAAGGTAAAAACACAATGTCAAATCTAATACAAAAACCGATATGATATGGATCAAAACTACACATGTAGACATCCAATCTAAACATGTGAATAGCTGATGTAAAAGCATGCCAAGTCTTTAAAAATCGCTGTATGATGCACATAACACTGCACAGTGGCGGACGTTTTTCATAAGAAAAACTATATATGTATATATATATATATCCTTTGTTTACCAAACACGTTCCGCCGTTTTGAAAACAATTTAGAAGGGTTTCCTTGTTTTAAAACATTTCGTGTCATATCGGACACGTAAGTATACAAATATCGAGACTATAGCTCGCTCCCTGGGAAATCCCTTCAAACTATCAATGCATGCAAAAGTATATCCAGGTACCGTCCACTGACTAGTCCTACTCAGTATGAAAGCGAAATCCAATATCATAAAAAGTACTGCTCCAAAAGGAATAAATCCCAAAAATGCACATAACACAATCCTGTGCGTCTGGTGCGCACGAAAATCAAAAATCCACATATGTGCTAAACAGGTGCACAAAACAGCATCTAGGTGCAACGGGTGTGCACGAAGCATCTGTCGTAGGCGACGTGTGTGCCGGACAGCCACAAATCCGGTGCATCTGACATGCACGAAGAAATCTCGATTTAGTGCATCGGGTGTGCACCAAAATCGTATCTCAAAACATGCGCCCAACATGCGCAAAAATCCAAATCGGTGCACCCATCGTGCACGAATGAAATCTAAACCCTGCGCACTCAACATGTACGGAATCACGAAATCCAACAGCAAACGCCGAACATGCGTAAGTCACATCAAAAGCACGGAGTGCAAAAGCCAACCATCAATATCAGGGTCAAAATCAACGATATAATACGGCTCAAATCAAAATCAAGGGTACCGCAAGGGAAAATCCCACAACCGTGTGCATCAGCGTGCACAAATCCAATCATAACACTAAAATGCGTGAAAACTATGCTGGAAGCATAAATCAAATCACCGGCATATAATAGGCACGAAATCACAATCAATACCTCAAAAATAATAATGATGCGCCGGGTATAAATGCCCAATAAGTGCAACCATGGTACACGAAAACAGAACTCATAGAACTCAGCCATCAAAACCAATCATGCAAATAGATCGCCAAAATACCGAAAACCCAAACTGACAGATACGTGATAATCGAATCACA
Organism: Agapanthus africanus; assembly: GCA_030015575.1. Lineage (NCBI taxonomy): Eukaryota > Viridiplantae > Streptophyta > Magnoliopsida > Asparagales > Amaryllidaceae > Agapanthus > Agapanthus africanus. Next base: position 255,869,943 of record JASDDO010000012.1, on the reverse strand, counting down.
AAATCACAAAGCATAAATACTGTCGTCGGTACATCAAACTCTCGCGGTGCAAGATCTCCACTTGCCTCTTGCTCGCGGCTGGCGTCCTCTGCCTCTGGTTCCTGATCTTTCCTGTAGATTACCAATCTCGCAATCCATCGGCTCACCGGCCCGGTCAGGAGTGCTGACAGGAACGATTCCGTTCTGGCACTTCTTTGCCACCTCTCGGTCAATCCTCACGACTGTTCGTAAAGACATACGTCACTGGCATCGGCCTCCGGCTCTCTGAATGCACATCACACGACCGATCCTGGGTGCAAACATCACTACCGCGGTGTCCTGGAAGGAATCTTGCTCAAAGTCTCTGCCGATCTTGCCTATGCCGATCTGTACGGAGGTTGGTACTCTCACATAGTCTCTTCTCGTCCCACGGACATCTGTGTACTCAGCACAGCATTTCCTCGGGAATTGGTCGCATCCCAGCGCCTCTGTAAGCATATCTGACCTCTGGTCTCGACGGAAAGTAATGACAGCTCAACAGCGTCTCGCACGAACCTCTTGTTCCGCTTGTCTGTATCATCGTCCATTTCAACATCGCGTCTCTATCTGCGCACTGCAATGTCTTCGCTGCGTCCATCCGAAGTCCCTCACGCGGACTCGAAATCACAACTCGGTATCTTCCTCACTCAGTAGAAGATATCTAGCCGAACACGTCCTCAGCGTGCACGTCACATCTCTGATGTCAGCGGAGTAGAACGTCATCTCATCGAAATCTCGTGCGAACTCCTTACTCCACCTTGCTCACATATCGACTGATTCGGACTCAACTCATCATGGCTACACGAACTGCGCTCCGACGGCTATGCTCGCATCTGGAGTCTCCCAAGCAGTGTTCCATCACAATATCCGAAAGATGTCGAACCATCCGATCGACTCGTCAGAACCTCATAATCCCCCAAGAACTCACACCTCGGGTACAGTTTAATAGTATGGAGTACATGCCACAGCGTCGGTGGTCCAGCCGTAGAAGGGCAAACCCAAGCCTCACTAATGGCGCCGAGGAACCGCCGCAAACCCGAAGGTTCAAAGGCTTTCACACGGTCATTAAGTCGAGTTAGGGTTTCATTCTTCTAGAGGGTCCATAGAATCACCTGCATGTCTTTCCGTATACTTTAAACTTGGAAAATAGGCTCCTGACATTCGATCGTCTCAATCGACTCTCAACGAACCTGCGTGAAGTCGTCTCTAGCTGGAATCAATCCACCTGATGATCTCGCATCGGGGTAAGCGAACTCACCACACGTCCTAGTCATCCATCCTCGGTGACTAGCGACTCGCTATCATCTCTCTAAGTATATGCTCACGCTGTAGTAGCTCCAACCATCCGGGCGATATCTCATCATTTGCAGCAACAACTGGCTCATACGCCTGTACGCCGAACAATGCCTCAATCCTCCAGGAAAGGCAACACATTGGCGGTCATCTCTGAATCGGTCTGCTCTAGATCTGAGTAAGACTCTCCACACTGGAAATCTTCAACTCACTGGGCCCGCTCTGGCGCAAAATCAGACGAATCACCTTCGTCTCTCAAATTGGGTAGACTAGCTATCATCTGTCGCATATCTGCCTGAAAGCTACGGCAATCTCAGCTCGTAAGCTTCGGAAGCGACATCCTGTCAATCTCAGCAACAGCTGGTCCATCTGTCTGCACGGTAGGCAACATCACAATCTCTGAGGTAAGCTGTACATCAACAGTCCTCTCTCAACTGGCAGCTCTAACAAAGGCCCGATCACCCGGTGCAAAACCAAGCACTCGCCTCCCCTAGAGGTCACAATCACCAACACTAACTCGAGACGTTCCCATGTCACCAGAAAACACAATGGTCGGCCCTCGTACCAAACGAGCTCACACCGGCCGTAACCCTAGCAGCAGCCCAAACTGCGCTCAAACACGGTGACAGGAATCTCAATCGAGTATCAAAGAGAGCACATCAATGGAAAGAAAGGAAACAACGGATCCAAAGTAGATACATGATCATAGGAAGGAACAGTATCAATGAAGGTATGATCATGAAACTAATAGAATCGGGGATCTCAAATGGATGTATAATCCTGGATATGAAGAGAATCACTGATCTCGAAAGTATGTACATCCTAAGGTTCCTTAAGCGGAGTGGCGTGTCGTAAGTATGCCGCGGAACATACCAACGGTACGTCACTCTACTTTAGTCACCTAATCCATCAACCAAGGGTCATCCTAATACGACGAAAGTTCGGGTCGAATACCCCCTCGACCAAGTCTAAGTTCCGTAAGGTCAAGCCTAAGCTCCGTATATAAATAACTCCCTAGGCTCCACATAGTCAAACTTAGACTCGAACCAAGGTCAACCTAGCGCTCTGATACCAACTTTGTCACGACCCGAAAGAGCACGTGACTGGCACTTGAACCATATGAAGTCTATAGGACCCCATCTGATCCAAGTAAGCCGAAAGCCCAGAAATCTAAAACCATTTTTAAGAATAAGTAAAGAAAACTGGTTTAAAGAAGTGAAGAAATACAGGTTTGAAATCAAGGTTTTTAAAATAACTAAGCCGAAGGTGCGTTTTAAAAACAGTAAGTCTTTTCTTAAAATTTCGGCAGAGTTTCTTTTGTAAAACTGGCCCCGAATGGGGTACAACAAGGATAACAATATATATGCAATGATAAAGGCATCCCCAAGCGGGAGCTAGCTCTTCGTCAATCGACGGTCACAACCACACAATGATATGATAATATACAACGCCAAGTGGCGAGGATCAAATCTAAAAGACAGCTCAAAAGCAATAAGAAAACCGCAATACTACTAAGCGCGACTCTAGGTCGAATAATACAACACTGGTCTAAGTCTGAAACAATATACAAGTTTTGGTTGATGGACAATTCTAGATACAATAAAAATACAAGAACAATGGCGGTTCTGATACAAAGAACCCACCTAACCAAGCAAGTCACCCAAATGAAGCAATGTGCCCGAAATGCCGCTATGGAATCTGTATGGCAAAAACTGCAAGAACTGGGGCACAACGGGGGTGAGTTGCCAACTCGTGAATAGAAAGATATCTACAAGCAGGAATCGAAATGCATGACCCATCCTAGGTCAATACGATCAGATATAAATAAACCTCAATATGGATAAAGCTGAAACATGCTAAACTGGCAATGTAATCTCTATACATGAATGTAATGCCAAGTGCTCGTGTCAGTGCCTCAAGTAATAGCATGTCATGAATATGAGGTATAGCAATGAACTCAATCTGCACACACGTGGATCCCGTCCACCCGTCACCCAATGACAATAACCATCATGCATGTGAATGTCATAAAGCATATGCATGGAAAATAGGAGGATATAACCAAAAGCATGGAACCTGAGTGCCTAGCATCGACACTCGAAAACATCATGAAAACCTGTGCCTAGCATCGGCACGTAAATCCTCCTGTATCGGGCATCCGACATTCCGGGTCAGCCCTCTCTCAAAGTATATATATTGGGAATCCGTCAGTCCGGGTCATCCCTCTCTCAATATATCGGGCATCCGTCATTCCGGGTCAGCCCTATATCAATCCATCGGGCATCCGTCATTCCGGGTCAGCCCTCTCTCAAAGTATATATGCCTCTAGCACCGAGAAAACACGGGGCGGCGCCCCAAAATATCATATCAAGGGTAACCGGGTTTTTAAAGTAATGATATATTCTCTTTTTGAAACACCCTCGGTTCCCAAATCCAGAAATATCATAGAACAAACTATCTCAATGCGCAAATCAGAAAGCAAGATGAATGTGACAATATAAGTGGAGTGCAAGTAACAATACATCCTGCAGAATGGAATAATAGTATGCGCATATAACATATGCAAGCAATACGAATAGCAAGAATGTGCGGGGATGACAATCAACGCAAAAGTAAAGAATCTACACCAATCTGAACATGTCATGCAGGGGTGCCATTTGAAATAAGACGAATCAGGGCTTTTGGTAAAACAAGGGCTACGGTGTTTTAAGAGAGGTACATCATTTGAAAATATCCGTAACCCTTCTGCCTATCTTTAAAATATCCCCGATTCGTTAGTTTGAAATAGGTATGACTCGGTCTAGTCTCATGTCTACTAAGTAACCTAGACGGGAGGGGTATGAAACCACCTAATCTGAGTCAATATAAATAAGTATAGCTATGATAGTCGATAATCTCGCCTCAATACCATATCGTAAGATATCCTCAAGTATGAATGCGGGTAAAGCACATGTCCAAAGGCCCGCTAAACTGTCATATCGCACCTCAAAAGGCGACTGTGTCACACCGCCGATCTCACGGCCTCACATCAAGTATCATCACAAATCCCGTATATAAACACATAGTCCCATACCCATGTGTAGATATACACACCAACATATGAAAGAATGAGTGCAAGTATGTGTGTAGGTATATGTGTAAGTGTAGGTATAAGTGCAATCGCTACTCTAAGGTTCGCACTATACTACACCAATATAATCTGAGCATCAAAGCTACCAATATCAATATCAATGATCCTAACAACACATAATAAATATACGTGTGTATACGTATTCGTATACCACACCACGGACTGCGGGGGTGCTATACGCCATCCACCCGATTTCTCCCCGTAGATATAAATCTACTCATTTGCATCCTGCGTGTCGGTGTCGATATCACCGTCATCTTCCGCATCGCCTCGGATCGTCGCGGTGTACCTACACATATCACACGTATCGCATCGCATCAAAACCAAATCAACACTTGAAACGATACGCTAAAACCAATACGATACGCGAAAAGGCTTATAGGTTAGAACCTACGGCTAGCCTTCGCAAAACAACCCGGAATCACTCGATATAGACGTACAAACGTTACACGATCGAGATAACACACAAATAACAAGATCACCAAATCAAAATACACAAAACCAATTCCCATTTCAAAGCTGCAACATGAGAAAATGCTCCCAGATTTCGTCTCAGGCCAAATCAGGTCAAATCAACAACTCTAGGGTACTATGCAGAGTATATATAAGATACTGGACCAACCCCGAGGCAAACCACCACCACTTGGCCGGCCACATTCACTGTTTGGCCGGCCTGGCCGGCCCAGGTAAGGAATTGGGGGCTCGTCTGGTCAGGGTAGCCTCCTATTGTCTCAATTAGGTCTCTGGTGTTGCTACTTTTTCCTGAAAAAGTCTCAGTGTATTCCAGATTTTCCTGCACACACTAACACTCACAAACCGACATGAAAGTCCCGTAATTCCGTATTTTTAGTTTTCCAGTGGGATTGGTCTGGTTTTCTAGTCCATATAGGGTCTAAGGTCACCTTCTAAGCTCAATTGCAAAATCACAACTCAACTTTTCCCTTACCCTCTCTAGTTTTGCCCAAATATCCACAAATCACCCAATATCGATATGAAACTTGAACTAAACCTTAAATACAACAATTAACACTCTAATTGAGAAGAAATTACCTCACATGAACCTCATGAATCCTCAACAGCACCAAAACACCTCCTTTCTGGGTCCATAGCATAGATCTTGGGCTTGTGTGCATGTTTCGTGAAATGAGTGTGAGGTTTTGAGTTTGGTTTCATGGTGATGTGGGGAGTTTTTGAAGGAGGAGGAAGAAGAAGGAAGGGAGCAGCAGCAGCCGCAGGAAATGAGGGAGGAGAGGGAGAGAAAACAACAAGGGAAATAATGAGGGTATGGTTCAAAAAGGTGGGGTTGACCTTGCCCCTCTCTCTCATCATTACACCTACTCTTTCCTTTTCTTTTCTTTCCTTATCCAAATCCTTCTCACCCCAATAGTATCCCCAAGTAACATGGTAGAAAAAATGTAACACAAGTCCAAAAATGATATGTGCACAATTTTGCATAAAAAGCCAAAAAAGCCGATTAGCGATTTCTAATCGCGATTAGCACTAAATTAGCATATAAATGATCACAAACACTTAAAAATGGCATAATTCCAATAAATAACCCATTTTAGAATTTTCCATAATTTTTCATAATTTTCCTCCATTTATTTGCATTTAAATATTAATTTAATATTAAAATAATCAATAAAATAATATTAAATCATAAAAATTCCTAAAAATAATATTTTATTACTTGGAAATGTTACAATAATGGATGCTTGGATATATATAGAGAGGAATTTCTTGCTCGTCATGATAGTATGCTATTTGGTTTCGCTTTGTCTTAACATGTTGACTTATATTAGTTTAGTGTCTTAATCTCACATGTTGATAAAGCCCTTAGGATCTGTACTCGACTACTGGAACTATTATGAGATCATACAAGTGGGGCCACGGTAGTCGATGGGTACATCCTATAACTGTTCCTAGTCGAGGGTGTATCGAGACAGGGAATCGATACACCAGAGTAGACTAGCGTATACGCATCTTGAACCATATGATGGGCGATGGATGATCCCATATCCATTGGTGTTTTGACATCAGAGATGGTGTACGGGTGCTCAGTGGAGACTGGGTACACTGGACGGACTCGTCGAGAACTCCTAGATGGTATTATACCTCACGTCAGATGGCAGTTCTCCGGTGACACTGGTATAGGGTAGTCTGTAGACCCGAGATCGTCATAGAGTCTTGTGTGATTACCACTGTGCTTTGATTTCCACCTTACCACGTCCAAGAGGGTGTACAAAATGGTGGCTTTTGGGTACAGTCCCGAATCACATGGATGCAATGAGCGATACGAGGGGATTCGTCTCTCCCGGTATAGGGAGTTGATGTTGTGCTGTGTTCGATTGGCTATAACTGGAAGTCGCTGGCCAGGGCGGATATTGAGTACTACTGGTAAGTCTTTTCAGTAGGTTCTCGACCTGTTATGAGCCTCACATCGACACGACTTATCGGTTACTGGGGTGTGACGTATACTACCCCTAGACTAGATATGCGACATATCAGACAAAGAGATCGGACTGTACGGGAGTGTTACTGATTGGATTCACGGGAGAATGTACAGGCTTTCGTGTTGATCTTCTGATAGCTCAATACCTTGGTGGATGTTACGTTGAGCTGACCGCTTGCAGCTTGTGGATGTTTGATATGATCATCACCTGCTACCGGCGTATTGACGATTCTTTAGAGTCCTATACAGAGGTTTCTTAACTCAGGCAAAACGGAGTAGGAGCACATTTGTGATATGTGCAGGACCGAGGATAATAAGATATGAGATACCGTATTATATTCTCGCGATATTTTGATATGAGCCGGATCATCGGATCAAGTGTTGATTCGATGAATCGGTACTTGATATATTAGTCGGTTATATTCGATATAGCCGGATTGTCGGATCAAGTGTTGATTCGATAATTTAATGTATAATAATATATATGATATATTGCATTACATTATCTAATATTGGCTCGCTTTATTATTTCATTTTCCCACCGGATAATACATTGATATATATGCGATATATGTTAATTGTATTATTTTCTTTTGTTACAAAAATATATTATATATGTGATATATAATATTGTAACTTATTATAATTACTAATGCAACATGATTAGTGGAGATTAAACATGGTTAGGGTTTGATTTGGGTTAGCTCTTTCATGATACTTCTAGAAGGTTTTACTTTGTTTCTAGCTAAGATATTATGGTTGATATTTTGCTAGATATTTCTTTGACCCAAACCACACCCTTAACCCTAGTTATGTCTTTACATTGGTTATCCTTATCATCTTTGACCATGGTTGCATTTGTAATCATATATGATTTTCATTATTCATCACAAAAGGATATTGATTCTTCTTCTTCTTCCTTGAGCTCACAAAAAGCTTTCTAGGTTTTTATTTTGTGATGAATGAGTGTGAGAATTTGATAATAAAAGAGAGAATAAATCCTACTTCATCATCCTCATCTAATCTAGCCAATTAGATTAGGGTGTTCACCTCATTAGTGAGTGAAAGCTTGAGTTAAAGAGATTTCAAGGTAGATCATCTTCGAATAGGAAGACTACAAGCAAGCATGGATCATTCGGGTTGTGGAGCTTCTCTTGAGTCCGGGAGATCATGGATCGCGGCGAAGGGATGACTACTCGGAGCTTATGAAGCGAAGGAGTGGACTACAAAGGTTGTAATCCCTCACTCTTAGTTGTAGTGATGTTTACTTGCTTGTGTAACCCTAATTATCTAGCAAAGATCCTCACTTTGGGTTGTTCGGCACGTCTAAATTTTAAATTGGGCATGGTTGGTGCCTTATAGTTTCTTGTAAGAGTGCCTAGGAACCCTACACAACATAGTAGTCGAGTCTTTAGAATCCCACACAAAGAGTTTCCCTTCTTCGGGCGAAACGATATAGAGGTCGTATGGTTTTACGACAGGGTTCGGACACATACGTGTTTTTACGACCGTACGATATTCGGACAGTTTATACTAGCAGGCTTTGGTTTATGCCAGATTCTAGTATTGGATTATTTGATTTATACAGTCTCAGTATTTCCGTGTTTTTACGGATGGGAGGGGCGTTCTCGTAAATACTCGAGAAGCTTCTAGAAGGTTGATGAGGTGGAGAGCTTAGGTATTATATGCATTAATTGGTTTTCTGACTCATGGATATGATTCATCAAAAGAGTTAATGAAGCATTAATGGTTTTAATGACTCATTTGATGATTCATTTGTATTAAATGAAGCATGAAGATATTTGTGCAAAGATATTTTTTGTGCAAGATATTTTATGCTTCATATATATACACAAATGAGTTAATTTCCAAAAGACAATTATTCTCACCTTCTCTCTCTTCTACCCTAACCCTAACCTTTCAAGTGTTGAGATCTAAGGGTTAGCAAGACTAAAAGATCCTTAATCCTCTTCTATATCCTCTAGGTTGCTTTGATTTGCACTCATAGCGACTCAGTTACCTCAAGTGTGAGGTTAAAACTTGGAGAAGTAGCTCTCGGGTGGATCTTCTATCACATCGAGGAGGCCGACGAGGAGGTGGTCAACGAGAACAAGAAGGACTTGATTCATTAGGTATAATCATCATTTATTGTAGCTAATCACTTTATGTTGTTCTTAGTTAGGGTTTGGCAAAGATCCGTAAAGTTAGTCGATGTTAATTTAAACAAAATGATTGTTTTACCTATTCCTCCTCCCCGCATAATGTGGGGTGTCTAACGTCGACTTACAGTGGTATCAGAGCCTCGCTAAACCATAACCAACTTGTTAGCAAAGTCGTTAGAAATTCGATCGCAAAACGAACCCGAAAATACGATGTTTTGACCTAGTTTCTGCCATTTTTAAAACGGGGTCTAAAAATTTTTCAGAGACCCTAAAAAATACAAGCAAGGAATTATAAGGTTACTGGAGAAATTTGGGATCCTAACTTGGCCAAACCGCCACGTAATCGCGGCCGATCCAAAGCGGTCCGTCGCGGATCCGCGGCCGAGTTGAAGCCGAGTCAGTCCAAATTTGCCCAGTAACTCATCTGTGTTGATGTTGTATTTTCTGGAATGTTTTGTTTCTGCTCAGGTTTCAGGTGCACGGAGAAATATTCGGAGTAGAATCATTTGTGTTTGTTTGATCGAAATTCTAATATATTTGGCTAACTTGATTATATCTGTGATTTGTATAATGTGTTCGTAAACCTCCCCTAACTGCTAGTATGTCGGTTAGCAGGGGGTTGCACATTTCTGTAATGGTTTTTACTGGTTTGTGTTTGTGGACTTGTTAGATTGTCGTTAATAGATAGCCGGGGATGTGGGATGAGAGTCTCTTTCATTCAATTGTAATTTGTAATTTGTTGTAATATTCTTTTGCGGGGCACATCCGGGCTGAGGTTGTAGCCACCGTTGTATTATTTCATTTACTGTTTTCTGCTCCTAGGATAGACCCAAGATGGGGTGCACAAACTACCGGGTACTTTGAAGTGTTTAGTGGCCTACTCACGTTGTTGACGGAGACCGCTTCACTTCGGGTACTAGGCGGGTAGTTTGTCGTACCCGTAGGGGTCTAGGGTGAGGTTTTGGCTATTCATCGCGACTGTGAAATTCGTCTTTATTTGCAGGCTCTAAAAGAATGCGGATTCGTAGAAAATCCAATATGTTCATCTGTGATCTGGAATGCTTATTATTGCGTCTGACAAATGTACAATATCTATATATGATAGCTATTAGGCGTCACTTATGTTTTGCACCCACGCTAGCCCAGCCCCCGCTCTTTCGTTAGTTAAGTAACATAACGGGTGAATGACGGGACCCAATGGCGAAATCGGATGGCATAAGAGGACGTTGTATTTTCGTTGTTTTCTGCAATGATAAGTTAATTGATGGGACACATTATATTAATGCAAAGAAAATAAACCAAAGTTGAATCGTTGGAACAGTTCAAAAGAAACCACTCGGTTATTTTAAAACGGAGGATATTTTTTAAATTGCAGAGCTTTAACCACTCCTTTTAAAAAGCTATCAGGTTCCTTCGATCATATCAAGTTCACTACTTTCACGGTTTCGCCAAAACCGTTCGTAGCCCTCCGTCATTTCATTTGGGTATTCAGTAGTATTCAAGCTATGTATTTTGACCAATGCCAAGGCATAGTGTTTGGTAGCTGCTGGGTATTCATTTGCTGCATAGATAGATGAGTTAGTTTGGGGCAGTCATATTATCATTTGGCCAACGTCAGGGGTATGTACGGATGGGTTCAAATTAACAAGATAATGATGGGTAGAACTTGACATGTGACTTATGACATTTTGACCAACGCCAAGATCATAAGAGCATGGGGCAAAAATTTATATCGGGAATTTCTAAAGAAACTGAAATTTGCAAAGAGATGCATACCATTTGGAGTGTGATAATTTTGGTAGGATTGCTTCACCTTTATCACACGATGATATTTGGATCCCGATCCTACTGTGAGTATCCGCTACTCATCAGGAGATTCGTCACTTAACGATCAATGCTATAAACCAAGTAGGTGTCGAGAAAGGTGTCAGCGTGGTTACGCCCCCAGAGAAAAGAGATTATTTAATTAAGGAACTTCGCGAAAGCGTCGTAAAACCTCCCTCGAAATACCGACACCGGCCTGGCTGAACGGTTAAGCAAGTATTGTACGGTGAGAATAGTCCTGACTAGTTCTTCCTTTTTGGTTTGAGAAGGGATTGGAGAAACAGTGGGAGCCATCCTGTTTAGATAAACTAAAAACCACTCTAAACTTGCATGAGCATCATGCTAAATTTTTCCCTCTCTCTCTCTCATTGCAGCGACCCAAAACATGACAGGCCTTAAGTTACTATTAGAGAAAAATATATTGACAGGGCCAAACTATAAAGATTTGTTCCGGAATGTTAAGATGGCTTTGACTTATGACAAATTGGGGTATGTCCTTACTGCTAAGGCACCTACTGTCCGTGGTCCAGATTCCAGTATTGCGGATAAGGAAATCCACAAGTCCTGGGAGTTAGATTGCGCGAAGGCCAAATGCATCATGCTTGCCTCAATGAATAATGAACATCAGAGGAGTCACGAGGATATGGATCTTGAATCCATATTTCTCCACACAAAAGATCTGTATGGAGAGCAATCTCGTATAGCAAGATACGAGACCTCGAAGAACTTGTTTCAGTTGAGGCTGGCCGTTGGATCATCTGTAGCAGAGCATGTCCTAAAGATGATTGGCTATATAGAAGAGCTCGCGGACCTCGGGATGACTTTAGAGAAAGAGCTCTATACAGACTTGGTTCTTCAGTCCCTTCCTTCCACGTACGCCCAGTTTATTCTGAATTTCAACAGTCAAGGAAAAGAAGTTGAAACTTGCAGAACTCCTTAACATGTTGAGGAGTGCAGAGGGCACCTTGCAGAAAGCAAGGGAAACACCCGCTATGTTTGTTCGCGGTGCTTCCTCTTCCAGGTCCAAGGCAAGGGCCAAAGGAAGGAAGATGAAGGCCGCTACCAAACCGAGAGGAGGTGCTGGTAAGGTGGGAGTTAAGAGAAAGGCAAAGGGTGCGGTGCCAGTAGTGGCAAAGGACGAGTGCTTCCACTGTCGTAGGAAAGGCCATTGGAAGAAAGATTGCAAAGCTTGGATTGCCAAGAACCAGGACCTGAAGCAAGCTGTGGATTCGACTTCAGGTGTGTTTGTAATTGAAAATTGTCTGTCAATCAACTCTACTTCCTGGGTATTGGATACCGGATCAGGATCTCATATATGCAATTCATTGCAGGCACTGAGAGACCGTAGAGTGCTGAAGGTTGGTGATATAACCCTCCAGGTTGCTAACGGAGCTAGCGTGGGTGCTGTGGCCGTAGGGGATTATCATCTAGGATTGACGAGTGGACATATTTTGGTTTTGCGTAACGGTTTTTGTGTACCTAGTTTAACGTGTAATATCATATCAGTATCGTTGTTATTAAAAGAAGGTTATGATTTCACATTTGTAAGCGATGTTGTTAACATCCACCTTAATCATGGTTTGATTGGGTTTGGTACACTAGATAACGGTATATACGTATTACACCAATTACAGATTTTCAATGTCCAAAACGCACTAAAAAGAAAGTCTCCAGATATAAATCAGGCTTTCTTATGGCATTGTAGACTAGGTCACATCAATGAGACAAGGTTAACTAAGTTACATAGAGAAGGATATTTGGATCCGTTCGATTATCAATCTTATGCAACTTGTTAATCATGTCTCAAAAGAAAGATGATAAAGACTCCATTCACTGGACATGGAGTAAGAGTGAGTGAGCTCTTAGGACTCATACACAGCGATGTATGTGGTCCAATGTCTACACATGCAAGAGATGTTTTTCATATTTCATTACTTTTACGGACAATTAATATAGGTATGGATTCATTTTCTTAATGAAACATAAATCCGAGGCCTTTGAGAAATTCCAAGAATATAAGAATGAAGTAGAAAACCAAACCGGCAAAAGTATCAAGACACTGAGATCTGATCGAGGTGGTGAATACTTAAGTGCCGAGTTCCTGGGTTACCTAAAAGAGAAAGGAATTCTCTCTCAGCTTACTCCTCCATACTCTCCACAGCATAACGGTGTATCGGAGAGAAGGAACCGAACCCTATTAGATATGGTACGTTCCATGATAAGTAATGCTGAGTTACCGTGATCTTTCTGGGGTTATGCGCTAGAATCAGCAGCATATCTTTTGAACAGGGCTCCTACCAAGACTTTTCCTACCACGCCATATCAGATGTGGAGTGGGAAGAAACCCTATCTTCAGTATCTAAAGATATGGGGATGTCCAGCTTTTGTAAAAAAGCAGCATGTGGACAAACTCGAGGCACGATCAGTACAGTGTAAGTTTGTGGGATATCCAAAGAAATCCAAGGGATATTTCTTCTATTACGCAGAGGAACAAAAGGTTTTTGTTTCTCGTAATGCCCATTTTTTAGAACATCAGTTTTTAGAAAAGGAAACAAGTCGGAGCGCAATAGAACTGGAAGAAATTCCAGAACCACAAACTACTACTGAAAGTTTGGTAGACCAGTAGTTCAAGAAGAACATGACATTTCCGCACCCCTCCGCAGGAGTAGTAGGCCATCTCATCCGCCTGAGAGATACTACAGTTTTCTCAAAGATGGGGATAGATAGGATTGCGTCATTGATAATGATGAACCTACTAGCTTCCAGCAGGCCATCTAGAGCGGTGACTCGGTAAGATGGCTGGATGCAATGTGGACTGAGATGGAGTCCATGTACACCAACAAAGTATGGACTTTGGAATTTGCTCCAGATAGGGTAAAACCCATAGGATGCAAATGGATCTTCAAGAAAAAGATTGGTGTAGATGGAAAGGTGGAAACCTATAAGGCTAGACTTATTGCAAAGGGTTTTCGTCAAGGACCTGGTTTGGACTATGACGAAACTTTTTCTCCAGTGGCTATGCTCAAATCCAGTCGAATCCTTCTTGCCATTGCCGCCTTCCATGATTATGAGATCTGGCAGATGGACGTAAAGACGGCTTTTCTAAATGGTAGTTTAGAAGAGTGCGTCTATATGGATCAGCCAGAATGCTTCAATCAGAGTGGGAGCAGCGGGAAAGTGTGCAAGTTGCCTAAGTCTATTTATGGACTAAAGCAGGCATCGCGGAGTTGGAACATCTATTTTGATGAAACGGTCAAAGAATATGACTTTATCAAAAATCCAGATGAACCATGTATATATAGTAAAATTGTAGCATGAATTGTCGTATTCCTCGTCTTGTACGTGGATGACATTCTATTGATAGGAAATGACATTCCTATTCTACAATCTGTCAAAGGATTCTTATCATACAGGTTCTCCATGAAAAACCTGGGTGATGCCTTTTACATTCTAGGGATACGGATCTATCGTGATAGATTTAAGAGGATGTTGGGACTTTCGCAGTCCAGGTATATCAACACTGTACTGAAAAGATTCAGTATGGAAGATTCTAAGCGCGGTAGTTTACCGGCTTGTCACGGAATCACCCTCTCCAAAGAGATGTCTCCCAAGACTGATTTGGAAAGGGATCGCATGTCTATTATACCCTACGCTTCTGCGGTAGGCTCTATAATGTATGCGATGTTGTGCACCAGACCAGATGTAGCTTACGCACTGAGCGTGGTAAGCAGGTATCAGTCAGACCTAGGGGATAAGCACTGGATAGCAATAAAGAACATTCTCAAGTACCTGAGAAGGACTAAGGAGATGTTCTTGGTTTACGGTAGAAAAGACCTCAAGATCGAGGCCTTTGCCGATTCCAGCTTCCAGAGTGACAAAGATGACTCCAAGTCCATGTCAGGTTATGTCTTTACCCTCAATAGAGGGGCGGTGTGCTGGAAGAGTTCCAAGAAGGACACCGTTGGTGACTCGACGATGGAAGCGGAGTATATCGCTGCTTGCGATGCCGCAAAAGAAGCAGTCTCGATAAAGAAGTTCCTAACAGAACTTCAGGTGGTTCCTACCATTGCTGATCCAATACCGCTGTATTGTGACAACAACGGAGCTATAGCTTTAACGAAGGAAACTAGGTCCCATCAGATGTCCGGACACATCTTAAGGCTATAAGTCGATGTACAACACCCCACGAGTTGCGGGGAGGCGGAAATATGAAAAACGATCTTGTTCTATATGCAAACATCGACTAACCGAAGATCTTTACTAAACGATAACTAACAATAACCATAGAAGTTCTTAACTACTATGAGAAGAGATTATACCTAGTGAACCTTGTCCTTCGTCTTTTCGTTCTCTACGTCCTCCTCGGCCTCCTCTACGTGATAGATGATCCACCCGAGAGCTTCTATTCCAAGCTTCACCTCTAATCTTGAGGTAACTAAGATTCTTTAGTTGCTAATCAAAGGAACCTAGGTGATATAGAGTGAGTTTATGGATTGATTAGTCTATTCTAATCCTTGATCTCAACACATGAGTGGTAGGATTAGGGTTTGAAGAGAAATTGAGCTTGAGGAGAGAGAAGGTGAACATGATCATGATAATGAAATTTTTTCTCACTTGAATATATGACGCATAATGTTTTATCAAATAAATGAATAAAAGTGATTAATCATCATGCTTCATTAATTCCATATGTGTGATTCACTAAATGAGTCATTGAACCAATAAATGATGCATTAATGATATGGATGAATCACACAAATGCATTTAATGAAAATGCCACCTAAACCCTCAAGTCGCCATGCTTCTAGAAGCTTCCAGCAAAATTACGAGAACGCCCCTCCCATCCGTGAAAACACGAAAAAACTTTAGAATGTATAAATCTAATAACCCGATACTAGAATCTGGCTTAAACCAAAGCTGGCTAGTAAAAACTGTCCGAACGTCGTACGTGCGTAACACACGTATGCGTCCGAACCCTTGTCGTAAAACCATACGACCTCTATATCGTTTCGCCTGGAACAGGGAAACCCTCTGTGTGGGACTCTAAAGACTCGACTACTATGCTGGCAGTGGGTTTAACCAAAAACCGCAAGCGGCACTAGCTGTACGTAACGGTCCCCAGGTAGATGTGGATAAGAAGGCCGATGAGGAAACCCATCCGAACTCCTACTGAGCCTGTCCGTGACAATATCCGCGCAGTCCGGTCTGTTCGTCTAAGAGTATCGCATGTATGGTCTAGGGAGGTGGTGAACGTCAGACCCCTAATAACCGTACAAGTCGTGCCGGTATGGCTCAAGACCATCCGAGAATCTACTGATCAGTCCACCAGTAATCCTCAATCAGCCCTAGCCAGGGACTTCTGATAATGACCAACCGATCACAGTGCGATATCAACTCCCTATACCGGGAGAGACGAATCCCTAACAGTCGCTCACTGCCTCCACGTGGCTCAGGACTGTACCCAACTAAAACCTGTTTGCACGACTCCTTTGAGCCGTGGTAGGGTAGTAATCAAAGTACAGTGGGAACTCACACGAGACAAATAACGACCTTAAGTCAACAGACTATCTGCACACATGTCACCTGAGAACTGCAATCTGACGTTAGGTATAATACCATCCAGTCAGTTCTCGGTGAGTCTTGTCCGGTGTACTCAGACTCAGTGAGCATCTGTATACAATCTTAGGTGCACTTCACTAATGGCTGCGGGACCAATCCATCGCCCCTCGTCAGGGTCTAGATATGTATACACTAGTCTACTCTGGAGCATCGATGCCCAGTCTCGATACTCCTGCGACCAGGGATATATAAGGATGTGCCTATTGACTATCCAGCTCCCACAAGTATGACTGCCATCACAACGCCAGTAGTCAAGCAAACACCCTATGGGCTTTATCAACATGTTTATAAATACAAAGTAAAATATATCACACGTTAAGATAAAGTCAAACCAAATAGCGTACTATCATATCAAGCAAGATTGTTATGTACATACATATCCCTAGCATCCTATACAATGAAGGCCTCTAGGACATATATATCCAACAATCTCCCACTTGCACTAAGGCCTATACTTGGTGCAATGAGTACCCACTGTCTGCACTAGATCCAGTTGTTAGCGTACCGCATGCCCAACATCTCAAACAGCCTCTCGAACTGGTTTTGAGGGATGGCCTTGGTGAATGGATCTGCCGTGTTGTCTTTTGTGTCCACTCTCCGCACCTCGATCTCCCGACGATCTACGATCTCCCTGATCAGGTGATACCGCCTCAAGATATCCATGGATTTCTGATGGGACCTTAGTTCCTTCGCTAATGCTACAGCCCCATTGTTATCACAATACAAAGGTATTGGATTGGCAATGGACGGAACCACCTGAAGTTCAGAGATGAACTTCTTCATCCAGACAGCTTCTTTCACGGCTTCGCTAGAAGCTATATACTCAGCCTCCATAGTTGAGTCTGCGACGGTATCCTGTTTGGAACTCCTCCAACATACCGCCCCTCCATTGAGGGTAAACACAAAACCCGAAATGGACTTAGAGTCATCTTTGTCACTTTGGAATCCGGAGTCGGTAAAAGCCTCAACCTGGAGGTCCCTATTACCGTAAATCAAGAACATCTCCTTAGTCCTTCTCAGGTACTTGGGAATGTTCGTTACCGCTATCCAATGCTTCTCACCTGGGCTGATACCTGCTTATCACACTAAGTGCGTAAGCTACATTTAGTCTGGTACATAACATCGCATAAATTATGGATCCTACTGCCGAAGCGTAGGGTATAATGCCCATGCGAGCCCTTTCTTCATCAGTCTTTGGAGACATCTCTTTGGAGAGGGTGATCCCGTGACAAGCGGGTAAATTACCGCGCTTAGAATCTTCCATACTAAATCTCTTTAGTATAGTGTCAATATACCTGGACTCTGAAAGTCCTAATATTCTATTGGATCTATCACGATAGATCTTAATGCCCAGAATGTAGGATGCATCTCCCAAGTCTTTCATGGAGAATTTCTGTGACAAGAAGAGCTTTATTGATTGTAGCATAGGGACATCATTCCCTATCATTAGTATGTCATCGACGTACAAAACGAGGAAGACTACTGCTCCTTCTACAATCTTCCTATAAATGCATGGTTCATCTACATTTTTGATAAAGTCAAATTCTTTGACCGTCTCATCAAAGCAGATGTTCCAACACCGCGATGCTAGCTTTAATCCATAAATGGATTTAAGCAATTTGCACACTTTTCCGCTGCGCCCACTGTCTAAGAAACCTTCTGGTTGATCCATGTAAACACTCTCTTCTAAATGTCCATTTAGAAAAGCTGTTTTTACGTCTATCTGCCAGATTTCATAATCATGGAAGGCAACAATGGCAAGAAGGATCCGAATGGATTTAAGCATAGCTACTGGTGAAAAGGTTTCATCATAGACCAATCCTGGTCTTTGATGAAAACCTTTTGCAACGAGTCTAGCTTTGTAGGTTTCCACTTGTCCAAATGTACCAATCTTCTTTTTGAAGATCCATTTGCATCCAACTGGTTTCACCCCAGGAGGAGCAACCTCTAATGTCCATACTTTATTGGTGTACATGGATTCCATTTCGGATCTCATAGCATCCAGCCACTTCACTGAGTCGCTACTCGTGATAGCCTGCTGAAAATTAGTAGGCTCATCATCAACGATGATGCAATCCTCTCGATCCCCATCTAGAAGAAACCCATAGTATCTTTCAGGAGGATGAGAAAGCCTACTAGATCTACGGAGTGGCGTTGGTTCGTCGGGTTCTATTGAAACCTGAGGTTCTACTAAGTCCTCGGCAGCAGTTTGAGGTTCTCGAATTTCTTCCAGCTCTACCGCGCTACCACTAATTTCTTTTGCAAGAAATTCGCTCTCTAAGAAGAAAATGTGGCGAGCGACAAACACCTTTTTTTCTTCAGTGTGGTAGACCAGATATCCCCTTGAATGCTTTGGGTATCCTACAAACTTGCAAAAAACCGATCGTGCCTCGAGCTTGTCCGGATTATGCCTTTTAACATATGCCGGACACCCCCATATCTTGATATACTTGAGATATGGTCTCTTCCCGCTCTACATTTCATATGGAGTTGTAGGCACAGACTTAGTTGGAACTCTATTCAATAGGTATGCTGCTGATTCTAGCGCAAAACCCCAGAAGGAAAGTGGCAACTCAGCACTACTCATCATTGAACGCACCATGTCAAGTAGCGTGCGATTCCTCCTTTCTGATACACCATTTTGCTGAGGTGTATAAGGCGGAGTAAGCTGTGAGAGATTTCCATTCTCTTTTAAGCATTCAAGGAAACTGGTACTTAAGTATTCTCCACCTCGATCAGATCGAAGTGTCTTGATGCTTTTACCAGTTTGTTTCTCCACTTCATTTTTATACTCCTTAAACTTCACAAAGGCCTCGGATTTATGCTTCATTAAGAACACATGTCCATACCTAGAGAAGTCATCAGTAAAAGTGATGAAGTAGGAGTGACCGCTTCGTGCTTGTGTAGACATTAGACCACACACATCACTGTGTACAAGTCCCAAGAGTTCTGTAGCTCTTTCTCCGTGTCCGGTGAACGGAGATTTCGTCATTTTTCCTTTGATACATGATTGACAAGTTGCATATGATGAATATTCAAACGGATCTAAATATCCATCTTTATGTAGCTTAGTCAACCTTGTTTCGTTTATATGACCAAGTCTACAATGCCATAGGAAGGCATGGTTTGAATCTGGAGCCTTTCTTTTAAGCGTGTTTTGAATATTGAAAACTTGAGGTTGATTAAGTATGTATATGTCGTTTTCCAGTGTGCCAAACCCAATCATTTCTTGGTTTAGTAGAATGTTCATGACATTTCTTTCAAGCGCAAAATTATATCCTTCATTAGATAACAAAGATACTGATATAATATTACGCAGCATACTGGGAATACAAAAACAGTTGTACAATACCAAAATGTTCCCACTAGTCAACCCTAGGTGATATTCTCCTATTGCAATAGCATCTACGTGCATTCCATTGCCCATCCGGAGAGTCATATCACCTGTCTCCAGTACTCTACTATTTCTCAAATCCTGCAAAGAATTACAGATGTGAGAACCAGAACCGTATCAAGTACCCATGATGTAGAGTTTACTGAAAGACAATTTTCGATAACAAACACACCTGAAGCAGAAGCAACCGCTTGCTTCGTGTCCTTGCCTTTGAAGGCCACACAGTCCTTCTTCCAGTGCCCTTGCTTGTGACAATAATAGCATTCGTTCTTATCCGCCTTCACCCTTCCTGCCCTGTTCGTTCCCTGCACCTTTTTGACCCCGCATTTCGGTTTGGTGGCTTTCATCTTCTTCTTCCCTTTAGCTTTCTCTTTAGATTTAGAAGAGGATGATTGGCCAACATACAGAACGGGGGTCTTCTCCTTTTTCAAGGAGGTCTCTGCTACCCTCAACATGTTGAGGAGCTTTGGAAGATCGGCTTCCATTTCGTGCATGTTGAAGCTCAGCACGAACTGAGAGAAGGTGTGGGGAAGGGACTACAAAATCAAGTCGATATACAAATCATTCTCTAGCACGCATCCCAGGTTTGCGAGTTCCTCAATGAGGCTGATCATTTTCAGGACGTGCTCTCCTACAGGTGATCCTGGAGCTAACCTCATCTGGAAGAGTTTCCTTGAAGTCTCGTACCTCGCGATACGGGAGTGCTCCCCATACAATTTCTTGCAATGGAGAAAGATGGATATAATATCCATACTCTCGTGCTGTTTCTGGAGTTCATTGTTCATGGACGCCAGCACGATACACTTAGCTCTCTCACAGTCTAGATCCCAGGTTTTGCGAACCTCCTTGTCCGCAACTGAGGAATCTGGTCCTGGGATAAAGGGAGGAACATCGGTGGTAACATATGCTACTTTGTCATAAGTCAGTGCAATGTTGACGTTCCTTAGCCAATCTTTATAGTTTTACCCGGTCAGTATATTTTTTTCAAGTAATAGTTTTAGCCCTGTCATGGTAGCTGTCAGAGAGAGAGAAAAGAAACACTCAGCATATGCTCTTGCAAGTTTAGATTGGTTTATTAGTTTATCTAAACAGGATGGCTCCCACTGTTTCCTCAAATCCTTCTTCAAAACCAAAAAGAAGAATTAGTCAGGATTTAATCACACGTCATAATACTTGCTTAACCTTTCAGCCAGGCCAGTGTTGGTACTTTGAGGGAGGTTTTCCCTGGAGGCGTAGCCCCTCTAACATCTTTCTGGACACCTACTTGGTTTATAGCACTGATTGTTAAGTGAGAAAATTTCCCGAGAGTGATCCTACTCATCAGTGGGATCGGGATCCAACTATCATTGTATGATGCCCTAGATGGAAGCCACTCTAGTCACCACACTCTAGAAGGTATGCTAAATCTGCAAGTTTCCTTTATGTTTGAAACTCCCGATGTGATTTTTACCCTAAGCTCTTATGACCTTGACGTAGGCCAACAAATCATAAGACGCAAGTCAAGTTCTACCCGTCGTTGTCCTGATTAATTTAGGTCCATCGTACATGCCCTTGACGTAGGCCAACAAGGCTGTACGTCTGTCCTAAACTAATGCATCTATCTATGCAACAAATAAGAAACACATTGCTACCATACACTATGCCTTGACGTAGGCCAACAAACATAGCATGAATACGATGTGCTGTTTATTTGAAACGACGGAGGGTTACGGCTCGTTTTTGACAAAAAACCGTTAACGTAGTGAACTTGATATGATCGAAAGAAAGATGATAGCCCCTTTTAAAAGGAGTGGTTTAAGCTCCGCATTTAAGATTTGCTTTTTTGAAGAAAACCGAGTGGTTTTGAAATTGTTCCAACGATTAAGTTTAGGTTTTATTTTCTTTGCATTAATAATAATGCGTCCCATCATTAACCTATCATTGCAGAAAACAACGAAAATATAATGTCCTCTTATGCCATCCGCATTCGCCACTAGGTCCCGTCATCAGCCGTTAGGTTACTTAACTAAAGGCAGAGCGGGGGCTGGGCTAGCACGGGTGTAAAACATAAGTGACGTCTAAATAGCTATCATATATAGATATTATACATTCGTCAGACGCAATAATAGGCATTCCAGATCACAGATGAACATTATTGGATATGCAAGCAATCCGCGTTTCTTTTGAGCCTGCAACGAAAGACGGATTACACGGTTGTGATGAATAGCCATTACCCCACCCTAGACCCCTACGGGTACGGCAAACTACCCGCCAAGTACCCGAAGTGAAGCGGTCTCCCTCAACAACGTGAGTAGGCCACTAAACACTTCAAAGTACCCGGTAGTTTGTACACCCCACCTTGGGTCTATCCTAGGAGCAAAAACAGTAAAAAGAAATAATACAACGATGGCTACAACAGCAACCTGGATGTGCCCCGCAAAATAATATTACAACATATTACAATTACTACGAATGAATGAATATAGTAATCCATCTCAAACCCCGGCTAATCATCACAACAATCCAATACAGTTCATAAAAACAAACAGTTAAATCATTACAGAAATGTGCAACCCCGTGCCAACCGACATACTAGCAGTTAGGGGAGGTTTACGAACACATTATACAGTTCACAGATATAATCAAATTAGCAAACATCGTATAATTTCGATCGATCAAACACATTAGATTCTGCTCCAAAAACTCCTCTGTGCACCTGAGACTTGAGCAGAAAATAAACATTCCAGAAAAGACAAAATATTCACAGAAGAGTTACTGGGGAGATTTGGGGTGAATCGGGCTCAACTTGGCCGCGGATCCGCGGCGGATCGGTGGGATCGGCCGCGGTTCCGCGGCTGTTTGGCCGCTTCATGCACCCAAATTTCTCCAGTGTTCTTAAGTTTCCCTGCAAGTATTTTTAGAGGTCCCTGAAAAATTTTTAGACCTCGATTTAAATTCGACAGAAACTATGTGAATACGATATGTTTTCCTGTTCGTTTTGCGTTCGAAATTCTTACGACTTTGCAAATAAGTTAGTTATTGTTTAGCGAGGCTCTAATACTACTGTAAGTCGATGTACAACACCCCACGAGTTGCGGGGAAGCGGAAATATGAAAAAGGTTCTTGTTATATATGGAAACATCGACTAACCGAAGATCTTTACTAAACGATAACTAACAATAACCATAGAAGTTCTAAACTACTATGAGAAGAGATTATACCTAGTGAACCTTGTCCTTCGTCTTTTCGTTCTATACGTCCTCCTCGGCCTCCTCTACGTGATAGATGATCCACCCGAGAGCTTCTATTCCAAGCTTAACCTCTAATCTTGAGGTAACTAAGTTTCTTTAGTTCCTAATCAAAGGAACCTAGGTGATAGGATTATGGATTGACTAGTCTATTCTAATCCTTGATCTCAACACATGAGTGGTAGGATAAGGGTTTGAAGAGAAAGTGGGCTTGGGGAGAGAGAAGGTGAACATGATCATGATGATGAAATTGTTTCTCACTTGAATATATGAAGCATAATATTTTATCAAATAAATGAATAAAAGTGGTTAATCATCATGCTTCATTAATTCCATATGTGTGATTCACTATATGAATCATTTAACCAATAAATGATGCATTAATGATATGGACGAATCACATAAATGAGTCACAAAGGCATTTAATGAAAATGCCACCAAAACCCTCAAGTCACCATGCTTCTAGAAGCTTCCAGCAAAATTACGAGAACGCCCCTCCCATCCGTGAAAACACAGAAAAACTTTAGACTGTATAAATCCAATAACCCGATACTAGAATCTGGCTTAAACCAAAGCCGGCTAGTAAAAACTATCCGAACGTCGTACGTGCGTAAACACACGTATGCGTCTGAACCCTTGTCGTAAAACCATACGACCTCTATATCGTTTCGCCTGGAACAGGGAAACCCTCTGTTTGGGACTCTAAAGACTCGACTACTACGCTGGCAGTGGGTTTAACCACAGACCGCAAGCGGCACTAGCTGTACGTAACGGTCCCCAGGTAGATGTCGATAAGAAGGCCGATGAGGAAACCCATGTGAACTCCTACTGAGATTGTCCGTGACAATATCCGCGCAGTCCGGTCTGTTCGTCTAAGAGTATCGCATGTATGGTCTAGGGAGGTGGTGAACGTCAGACCCCTAATAACCGTACAATTCATGCCGGTATGGCTCAAGACCATCCGAGAATCTACTGATCATTCCACCAGTAATCCTCAATCAGCCCTGGCCAGGGACTTATGGTAATGACCAACCGATCACAGTGCGATATCAACTCCCTATACCGGGAGAGACGAGTCCCTAACAGTCGCTCACTGCCTCCACGTGGCTCGGGACTGTACCCAACTAAAACCTGTTTGCACGACTCCTTTGAGCCGTGGTAGGGTAGTAATCAAAGTACAGTGGGAACTCACACGAGATAAATGATAACCTTAAGTCAACAGACTATCTGCACACATGTCACTTGAGAACTGCAATCTGACGTTAGGTATAATACCATCCGGTCAGTTTTCGGCGAGTCCTGTTCGGTGTACTCACACTCAGTGAGCATCTGTATACAATCTTAGGTGCACATCACTAATGGCTGCGGGACAAATCCATCACCCCTCATCAGGGTCTAGATATGTATACACTAGTCTACTCTAGAGCATCGATGCCCAGTCTCGATACTCCTGTGACCAGGGACATTTAAGGATGTGCCTATTGACTATCCAGCTCCCACAAGTATGACTGCCATCACAACGCCGGTAGTCAGGCAAACACCCTATGGGCTTTATCAACATGTTTATAAATACAAAGTAAAATATATCACACGTTAAGATAAAGTCAAACCAAATAGCATACTATCATATCAAGCAAGATTGTTATGTACATACATATCCCAAGCATCGTAAACAATGAAGGCCTCTAGGGCATATATATCCAACAAAGGCAGTATCACCGGATCAGGGAGATCATAGATCGACGGGAGATCGAGGTCCGGAGAGTTCCTATACAGGAGAACACTGCAGATCCATTTACTAAGGCCTTACCTCAGATTCAGTTCGAGAGGCCACTCGAGATGATAGGTCTTCGGTACGCCAGTACATGGCCCTAGTGCAAGTGGGAGATTGTTAGTGTATATGCCCTAAGGGCCATTATTGTATCATACTAGCTTGTATATTACTTAATGGAAGTTTCGGATATTCAAAGTTATATTAACAGTCTTGCTAAACATGGTAGTATGCTACTTGGTTTATTTCTATCTTAATATGTGTATATGTTAGCATATCGAGAATACATATTGATAGAGCCCTTAGGATCTTGCTTGACTACCAGCGTTGTGATGACAGTCACACTAGTGGGGGCTAGGTAGTCTACAAGAACATCCTTTTTCAGGTCCCTAGTCGTAGGATTATCGAGACAGGTCATCGATACTCCAGAGTAGACTAGTGTGTACGCTTCTCATCCCAGTTGGGGAGATGGTCTGTCCCACAGCCATCAGAACGTTGTACTGGATATAGTATACAGGTGCTTGATTGATCTCAAAAACTATCTATTACCGCAATCAAGAACGGCGTCGCTTTGCAGCTAGCCGGTGAGTACGGGTCGGTCCACAGGGATGTTGTGAATTTCCTATTCGCTCTTACGAGTTAATTCCTAAGGGCGTCGGAATGATTATTAAATCTAAAAACTAAATCTATCTATACTAAAATTATCAAGATCTAAATCTTGCTAGGGTTAGGTTTAGGAATGGTTTGGAAATGTAAATAAATCTCAACGCTTTCTATACCTAAATTAGAATCTAAAAGGAGTTATGGTAATTATCAATAAAGGGGATTAGATCCATTCGGGAAGATGTTCCTTCCTCTAGGTTCTTGTCCTTCCTTTAGAGATCCTTACCCTAACCTCCATGGAAAACGCGCGCAACCGGGCCTTTATACTACGGTATCACTGCTACCTCGAGGGATAGGGTGCCGTAGGGCGCGGTGTGTGCGTGTATGCATGGAGTCCTATTGATTATCTGTGATGGGTAAGAAAGGGATGAGAGATCTTATCTCTCAAAAGCCTTCCCCAAAGCTAACATCTAAGGTAAGGAATTAAAATCTAAACTAGAGCAATTAAATAAAACTACTTACAGATGGCTCTCTCCAAACATCAACACAAGGTTGTCAGATCTGAATTCATGAAATGAAAAGAGGCACCGATGCTCTCCAAAAGAATTCTAAAATTTATTAATGAAGGGAGGCTTGAGAAAATAAAATGATTTGGGTTCTATTTATAGGACATAGAAACCCTAAGTTACAATTAATTCGCACGTCTGCTTTTACAAAAATGCCCTCTAAGAAAAAGACCAAGTCAATAAGCCTCGCACCGCCACAAAATTTGTAAAATTTCCAACTCATGATTGCGCTTTACGGCCGCGGAACCGCGGCCCCAGCCTGGTTTTGGCCGCGGTTCCGCTGCCAAAATGGAGTATTGTGCTCTGTGTTTTCTGCTGCTGGCTTGAGTTGACATGTACTTCCTATTTCTTCAGGTCTTTTCTCAATTTGGTTTCTTGGTCTCTTCCAGATCTCCAGTGAACAATTGCCGTGGACTTTTAACCGCTCGCTTTGTAATCTTGGACCTTGCATTGCCTTGTACTTTGTGAATTTTATGTTTGATGTAGGCTTGATCAAGAGTTCTCTGTTTGTTGGTCAAAGTCCACATTTGCATCGGCTTTTCATCGTTTTCACTGTTTTCTGTCCAAGAACCTGTAACCTGTAATATGTAGCAGACATGCGTCAAAAGCACCAGTTTATTTATAAAACGAATAAGAGTGGGGAATATAATAATACAATATTATGGTGTGAACAAATACCCCCAAACTTATCTTTTGCTCATCCTCGAGCAAACTTATTTTTTATTCTCTAAAAGAAAACCTAACCGCACTTTCGCAGGGAAACGCGATTGCACTGAGCTCGTGCAACAAGCCGTTAAACCTCTAGGTGTCCCTGGTAGGAGGAGTGTTGTCTCCTGAGGGTTTTCAGCGGATACTACCCACAAAATCCTATCAATTTGGCTTTTTCGACTTTTATTCTCCAATTAGGTTTTCTAACAAGGAATTCTATTATCGTCGACTCAAAAACTTTCCACCCATATTCTTCACACTTCCTCATCATTTAGCTTAAGATTATATATGTTCTATAGACTTACTTAGCTTTCGGCATCTCCTAAGTTTTCCTTCGAGGGTTCCATCTCCACTTAGGAATTTTTATCAACTCTACTAAAGATACAAGTTCTATGCTTCATTCCTTTCTCTCATCTAAACTCTAATCACATATCCCCACGTGTGTGTATAAATCACCCCTACACTTGGAAATTCAAATCAAGCAATCATACCCTTGTTCGTTGTCCAAAGTACTTATTAGTTGGTGAATTTTTAATTGAATTTTTTTGCTTACACATTCTTCATGCGACTGTTAATACTTCTTGAGGTACCAACAACCGATTATAAGTTGTGTTTGCACATTAAAGCGTAATTCCTAGTCTTGCAACACCCAAGGCTTTAGCAGTGACTCCCAAATCAGTTGGTCTAAGGAACTAGGTGATGAAGCACCCTCGCTAAATATTTTTCTATTTTTGCAGCCTTAAGTAATCACAAAAACCAGTGTTCATTTTTTTTCTTTATTCACTTTTTTTTCTTTTATTTTCTTCGTACAAAAGACTTTAGAAAAAGCATTTCAAGGTCTCTTCTACTATTCCAAGTTTCAAGGTGCGTGTTTGTGCAATTTGTAGGGTATATATTTTCAAAATTTAGACTTAAGCTAGGAATTATTTTTCAAACTTATACTTTAATAAAAATATCAATACTTTTCCTTTGTTTCGACTTAGCCCAAGAACTGAACTCAAAATTTGCCTATTTCTAAATAAACTACAAATACATATACTTTCTACCGTTAAACTTTAAGGAATGTTATTTTTAGGGATTTTAATTTACTAAGTCTAAGATCTAGTTGTTTCTAGCTAGTTAACCTATCTGTCAAACTCGAGTCAAATAAGCCAAAATTGAATACATTAATTTTTATAATTTTTTAGATTTTTCAATTTTTATGGGTTTTCAAATAAATATACAAATGCAAAGATATGTACATATGAATGCGAAGGAAGAAGACGTACCGAGTATACCCCCAAACTTAAACTTGACAGTGTCCTCACTGTGATATTACACCAAGAGGGTCAAAATTTTCGGCACTCCCATGTTTATTTATTTATAATTTTTTTTTATTGTTTTGAAATTTATTTATTTTTATAGAAAAAGAAAACAAAAAATATATATGTACATATATACAACAAGGTTCCCTCCAAACTTAAGTTTGGCCTTACACAAGCCAAAGGTTAGCACCAACCATTCAAAAATCTTATCGTGGTGATGGTCGAGTTGGTGAAAAATGGAGTGGAAAGAAAGGAAATGAGAAGCACACGAGACCGTGTGGGAAGAAAGGTAGAATATGGTCTCGGTGGAGGAGAAGAATGGCGGAAAAGAGAAAGAAGTGGAGTACGATCCTGAGGGTGTAAATCGAGTGAGTAAATTAGCGCAATATGTGATGACCGAAGTGTTAAAAGTGATTGGGCTAATCTATCAACTCGTCGTGAAATGGGGACAAATCCCTCAAGATTCGCATGAAAGCATGAGTACGCCGAACTTGGTATTGGAGACGAAAGCGTAACGGTCTCTTGTATGGTCGGAACGATGGGAAGGATGAAAGGGAGTGAATTAGGGATAGTCTCATTCTCACCGTATTAAACTGTCTCGAACTTGAAAGATTCCATCAATGGTTCGAAACGACTATAAGCAATCGAGTCTTATGGTTCAACTAACTCATCTGAAAATTCAAAGGACTCAAACTCGGGCGGTGAGTCTACAACATCGTCCGAAAAAGTGAAACACTCGTAAGTGTTATCGGCTGTGAGAACTGTGTCAGATTCAATGGAAAAATTTTCAAGCTCACAGTCATCAAGCATGATCTTTTGCGTGGTTGGAACGACGCAAAGGAGGGAGGGTGATTTAGGTAAAGGTTCAAGAGGATGAATTGGAAAATCCGACACATCAAACAAAAATGGTTCAACCTTAATATTATCCTCAAGACTCTCCTCAATACTATCCTCATAATTCTCCTCAATATTTTTCTCATCCATGCCATTATCATCATAATCAAGACGCATATGAAGTTCGGAAGAAACAATTAATGACTCGGGATGATGAGTTGAACAAAATTTTTTAATCAAATCAACGGGTTCATCATCCAAAATATTCCCGGCGTCTATATCCTCAATCAAGTGAAAATAAATTTTTTCTGACACTTCCTCAAAAGCATGGATATTTATCAATTTAGGTTCTAGATTGGAGGTGTAAAGATCGAACGGATTAGGTGCGGTTTCACTCGAAAGGGGTTCCTCATAATCTGGAAAATCAAGCACTACAAAGTCGCACAACTCATCATTTTGGGCACATGTTTGAAAATTGGAGTTGTTGGATTCAATTCGGTATGGGTAGGTTTGATTTAGAAATCCTCTCAAATTCGCACTCTGTCCAACCGCCTCCTTTTACATGGGAAAATTTGAAGCTAGTTGGAAACTAGCTACCGGTTCACTCGATTGCATAAGGGCGGTAATGGATGCTTCCACATTCCAATCCATTTTGTTTGTTGCTGAAATATAAGCTTCCAACGACTGTTCCAAACTAGACATGGGTTCTGAAGGGGTTTCGGTAAAAGATTCGAAACTGTTTGGATACGTGAAACTCCCTAATGGCTGTATAGAAACTGTATCTAGTGAAGGTGGGAAAGTCGGGTAGGACTGGTAGGAAGTGGATGGTTGGACAGGATTAGGATCAACATGTGGATAAAAAGGTGGATGGACTTGTTGATTCCTAGAACTAGATGAGGGGAGAGGGGTGAAAGATCGGCTACGAGATTGAGCGATATGCTCAGCAATGGACATCGGTTTAGGAGTTACAGCAGGACTTGAAAAAGTGGTATCAACATATGAAGGTGGTAAAAGTTGACTTGGTTGACACAAAGTGGGTTGCAAAGTCGAACTGTTTCTCCTAGACGCTTCTATTTGATCTTTCAAAGAAATTTTGGGCACGGAGGGATCTTCTTTAAATCGACCGAAACAATTGACGTACGACGCAAAATTAGGTTCGGGATACCAAAGTTCGGCAAGAGATTTATGTTGTGGGGTACCCATGATAGAAGAAGGAGAAGAGAAAGAAGATTGGAGTGCACGGATTTCTTAGCGACAAAAGTTGCAAGTCTTTTTATAAAAAAAAATTTCTCTTATTTTTTTTATTTTTTTTGCAAAAAATTTCGATAATGGGTTTAGACACAAATGCAAACAACCAGAAATGCACAATCAGGCCTAGATCAAGGGTCACCTAGGTCAGCTAGAAAGCTCCTAACTGTTCCAAAGGGCTAGAAATAGAACCTCCAACCGCCTCTTCACCGCCAATTACGGCGAGGTAAGTGTTGGAGATAGTGCCCCAGAGTCAATTATTGGATCACAGGCACGTGAATGCAATGATTGAGGGAGGACCTATCCCGGTAGGACAGTCTTACTCGAGATGATAGTATGCTATCTGGTTTATCTTTATCATCGTGTACTGCTTTAGGTGACCTTACGAGTCGCTATTACACGTTGATAGAGCCCCTAGGATCCTTACTTGACTACCAGCAGTATGAGGGCGATCATATACGTGAAAGCTGGAGTCTATAAGCACACCCTTAAAAGGTCCCTAGTCGTGGGAGTTTCGAGACAGGGCATCGACTCTCCAGAGTAGACTAGTGTATACAGTCGAGACCCCGACGTGGGGCGGTGGCCGGTCTTATAAGCCACTGGTGTCAGTTGGTTCACCTAAGATGTATACAGGTGCTCATTGGGTTATGAGTACACCAGACATGACTCGTCGGGAACCTGCTAGTTGGTATTATACCTGACGTCAGATAGCAGTTCCCTGGTGACATGTGTACAGGTTAGTTCATCGACCTGAGATCGTCATTTGTCTCGTGTGAGTTCCCACTATGCTTTGATTACTACCCTACCACGCTCAAAGGAGACGTGCAAACAGGTTTTAGTTAGGTACAGTCCCGAGCCACATGGAGGCAGTGAGCGGATCTGCAGGGGTTCGTCTCTCCCGGTATTGGGGGTGAGGTCGCGCCGTGTATAGGAGATCCAGTACATGAAAAGTCCTTGGCCAAGGCAGGAGATTTGCTGGTAGGTATTCCAGTAGTATCTCAGGGTGTTCTGGGCTGCACTCCGACACGACTTGTACCCCTTTTGGGGGTCTGACTTTTACCAACCCCCTAGGCCCGCCACGCGATGCTCATAGAAAAACGGACTGGACTGTACGGATATTGTCACTGAAAGGCTCAGTAGGGTGTCAGGATGAGTTCGCTCATCGACGTCCCTTTTGGTCAATAGCTGGTGGCCCGTCACGTATGGCAATACCTCTGACGTGCTAGTGGTTAAATCCACAGCCATAGTATTGACGAGTCTTTAGAGTCCACCACACACAGTTACTCAAGTTTCGGGCGAAACGCTGTAGAGGTCGTATGGAGATATGGCAGGGTTCGATCAGATACGTGCGGTATTGCACGGATCGTGATCTGACGGATTTTACTAGCCGGCTTTGGCTTAAGCCGGATCCTAGTATTAGACAGTGTAGTTTTGTCTCTTTGCATTTGTGTTCAGTGGGAATACAAATGCGGGCATGTATATGCAGTAGCGGGGTTTTCCTGTAATTTATTACGGGATCAGTTTTCTGAAGTTACCAGTTTGTATTCCGTTCCGGCCAGTTTTCCTTTTTTCCTTCACGGCCGGAATTTATCGTTGGAAGGGGTTATTTGCAGTTTGCTAATGACATTTTGTGGAGGGGGTTTATTGTGATTATGGCTTCATCGTGATGAGATTCTTTATTGGTCTTTTCCTTTGCTTTTTGAGATTGGATTTGGATGTGATGAGATTAGAAATAGGTGTGACTTTGTTATCATTTCTTTTGGGGTATGGTCACCTTGATTCCTCTCCTACACTCACCTCCCTTATTTGATTCCCTTCTCATTTTTGGCCGGCCACACATTGGGTGGGTGGGGATTTTCATTTGGTGAGGAAAATGTTCATCTCATGTATTTTTGCTTGCTACCAAAAATCATTCATCTCCATTGTTCATATTTCCCTCCATCCAAAGGCAACTTGAAAACCCTCAAAGAGACAAAGTTTCTACACTAGTCTACAGCATCCCTTGGTCGCGTCGGCTAGCCAACTTCGCGCCCGAGTTGCCTCGATCCAGAGGTGGGAGCCCGTAAAAGAATCCGGCTACGTGGTGCCCTTTCCGACGAGGAGGTGACGGACAGAGATTCCGCGGGAGATCGGAGTGGAAACGAAGACCGAAGGACACGGATCGCTTGGTATATCTCTCTACCCATCTTTTAGTTTGCTAGTAGCTAGGTTAATGGCCCGATCCGGGTTGATAGTGCTCGGTGGTGCCGGTTTGCAAGTTTCGCAAAGTTTTTCGTTTCCGCGTTTCCGGCGTCGGATCGACGGCCGGGGCGCTGCCATGCACATACAGTGGTATCAGAGCCACGCCATTAACTTAGCCTAGCATGGTATAGTGTGTTTACATCCTCGATCGAACAAAAATCCCAAAAACCTGATTTCAAGTGTATCAGTTTCTGTCGAATTTTTTTTGGCTCCAAAAATTTTTCAGGTTATTGTAGAATACTGTGCTGGGAATTCTAAGCAATCTGTGAAAAATTAGTCAAGTGATCTCACCATACCACCGCGGAACAGCGGCCAAACCCATGCTTGGGCCACGGTTCCGCCGCGCTTTTGACTGATCATTTGACCAAATTTTTGCAGATTGCTTCGGAGTTGAAAATGGGGGTTTTGGGATATTCTGATTGGGCCCAGATTTTCTGTAAGTGCTACAGTACTGCTTGGGGCCCACTTCAGTAAATTTGTTTGATCGAAAATTTTAAACACGCTAGTTCACAGTATTTACATTATATCTGCGACCGTGAGTGTCATTTGATTGGTAAATCCTGTCTAACTGCTATAGCCCGGTTAGACGGATTTGCGAACGTGACATTCACGTTGATGTTCTGTGATTGTGCTGTGTTGTTGCGGATTGGTCGTGGGGGATAGCCTGGTTGAAATGGTAGTACAGTTTTTGTTTTATATGCACATTTGATATTGCGGGGCAAGCGTCCGACATGTGGACTGCCGTCACTGCCTGTTTGTATTATTCTTTTGGGGCACGACCGGGTCGAGGTCGATGTACCCGTTGTATGTATATTTTACTTTCAGTACTAGGATTACCCCGCGGAGGGGTGCACGGATAGCCGGGTTTTAGAGGGCAACGAGCCCGCATCTCATGGCATTGATACGAAGGGGGCTTTACTCTAGAACTGACGGGCTATTCGCCGCACTCGTAGGGGGTATAGGTTGACCCAGGAGGGGTGCCCAAGTTACCAGATTCCGTGAAGTGCTGGGTGGTCCATTCACATTGCTGAAGGGGGCTTCCTCGCTTCAGGTTTTGGCGGGTAACTTGCCGCGCCCGTAGGGGTCTTGGATTTCATTGCACAGGCTGTCCACACGACCAGGGGAACGTCAGGTTTCAGTAGCGGCTCATTGAAACCCGGGGATCCCAGATATCTGTATTGTTCTGTGATGTTGTACATTTCTGTGATGTTGCATTTTATCATGCCTTGAGCGAAAATTATATATTATATATATACTAGTAGATGTTGTATATGTTTTGCATCTGCGCTAGTCCAGTCCCCGCTCTGTCGTTAGTTAAGTAACCTAACGGGTGATGACGGGACCCAGTGGCAAATGCGGATGGCATATACGCACATCATTATTTTCGTTCTTTTATGGTGTGATCAATTGATGGGACTGCATTGATTCGGATCAATGCAAGATAAACAAACCTATTCTGATGTTGTTGGAACACTTTTCAAAAAGCTGTTATTGCAAGGACGTTCACTTTTGTTTTGCACAGTGGTATTCAGTTGGAATATCCTGCTCCTCAGTCGACGAGGCAAGGGCCGAGATCCCTTCACCGGGAGTGACCCCTTGGACAAAAGTTTTCATCAGGGCAATAACTTCACTATAGCCGATTACTTTTGCTTTGCATCGTGGTATTCAGTTGGAATATCCTGCACCTCATTCTACGGGGAAAGAGCCGAGATCCCTTCACCGGGAGTGACCTCTTTAGCAAAGGTTTTCGTCACTATATTTTTCTAAAAGGCCATCAGTTCATTCAACGATATCAAGTTCATTACGTTAAAGGTTTTTGCCAGAAACCATTCATAGCCCTCCGTCGTTTCAGACTGGTAGCACGTAGTATTCATGTTATGTTTGTTGGCCTTCGTCAAGGCATAGTGTATGGTAGCTGCTTGTTACCTTTCTGCTGCATAGATAGATGCGTTGGCTTGGGACAGTCGTATAGCCTTGTTGGCCTTCGTCAAGGGCTTGTACGGGTGGGTTCAAATTAACCTGGACAATGACGGGTAGAACTTGACATGTGACTTATGATTTGTTGGCCTTCGTCAAGGTCATAAGAGCATGGGGCAAAAATCCACATCAGGAGTTTCAAAAGAACTGAAACTTGCCAGATATGCGCATACCTTCTGGAGTGTGATAACGTGAGCGGATTCCGTCACGTTATCATGCGATGATAGTTGGATCCCGATTCCCACTGATGAGTTGGTTTACTCCTCGGGTGATTCCGGCTAATTCTTCTTTCAGGTTTGGTGAAGAATTTGACGTTACAGTGGGAGGTTTCCAGATTAGATAAAGTGATATCCATTCTGATCTAGGTTAGAGTACACGCTGAGTGTTTCTTTTCTCTCTCTCTTTGGCAGCGACCATTGACCCGACCCTAGACTATGACTCAGTGACCAAGTTGACCGAACCTTCTTAACACTGGCTTTTGGATTGTCAGAGTTGCAAACCTCATTGCCACTCCTACTTTTACCCTTTTCTCCAGGACACCCCGTATTACTACGAACGTCCACTTCCATTGGACAAAACCATCGTATGGTTATATACGAACACGAAGGAATTCGATGATGGTTTCTAGTTCTGGAGAAAACGAATAGGACTATTCAGTTGTCTTTTCCTTTTTCCTTCTCTCTCAGATTGCGAGTACTCATTGGTTTAGGAGATAGTACACCTATTACGCAAATTGGATAGTCTTCTTCGAAACCATAGGCAGGTCCCGACCGGTAGGGAATGAAGAAAACCAATTATCCTAAAACGGTGTACAGAAGGTATTAAGTTAAGACAAAGAAAGGGATTAGTAAGAGGGCAAAGTAAATTGCGACTTCTATTCACGACCAAACCAAGTATTTCTTCGCCAATCCTAAATCACCTTTGTATTTCTCCAGGACACTCCGTATCACTACGAAGATCCCAAGTTTATTGGATAATCCATCGTATGGTTATATACGAACTCGAAAGGAACTTGTTCCAGTTCGGGGATGGATCCTGGTTCAGGAGAAATAGGAATAAGGTTTATTCGGTTGTCTTTTATCTTCACCTTCTCTCGCATTGCGAGTGCTCCTAGGATTAGGACAGTACACCCATTATGCTTATTGGATAGTCTTCTTCCAAACCATAGGCTGGTGCCGAACGGTAGGGAAGAAAGAAAACCATTTGGCCTAAAGGGGTGTACAGAAGGTAATGACTAAAGACATATAAAGGGATTTAGAGAGATGGTAAAGAATTATACGGTTATAGTTGTGAATCTGGATAATGGAAGAGGCATTACTAAGAATACCCGGATACCCCATCGAAACATTTTAATGTTTCAATCTCACTGTGTACTGTTAAAAGAAAACTGATTTCCCAATTAGACACTTGCTCCAGGGTATGTATTTACCAGGTTTGATTCTCTCATCTGTATGGTTTTACAGATGATGAGTGGGAGTAAGTTATTGGGAATTAGGTAGTCATCCTCATTATATCGGGATTCGTTGTAATTGGTGATATTTGAGGAAGTCACCTGGGTTGTTTGCCGGACGACAAATATTTGGTTTTGAATATCCGTTGTTATGCACCAATTTCAAATTGATATATCTGTACGTCTATTTTTATAGAGTGAGATATACCTTTTTGAAATTATGTCTATGACATTTACCAATATCAGTGGATGGTTAGGTAAGGAACATTGAACAGCGGTGTAATTCTTCTTAACCATAAGTACAGTTTTCAACCTACGACACACAGTGAATGAGTCATTTGACTCAAGGGACTTCTACAGAGTATTGTATGTTGTCCAGTGTCCATTAGGACAGAGGGGTTGGTCCTCATACTATATTCTGTTTACTTATGACTTCTCTAGTTCTTAGACATGTGTTTCGTAGAAATGCAGGGTCCAAGTTTTGAGAAGTTATAGGTATAAGAAAAGAGTAGAGAACCAGGTATTGCAAGTATCTGGATTCTTCAAGGTGATCGAAGATGTAGATACTTGTGAATGGTATTCAGTTGATAGTAATGTTTAAGAGAACTTGCTTCTCTTTCAGGTTACTCTTAATTGGAAGTATTCCTAAGTTGAGTAACGCTGATCGGCCTCCTTCCATTTAGTGGACATGTAGTGGAGACAGCTGCATGATTTGAATCTGGTTCAATTAAATCAGTGCCTCTGTTTCTATATTGGATATAGAACAGTTCATATCTTGACATTGTTAAGGTACGGGGAGTTGTCCGGCTTATGCTTAAAACCAGACTCCGGATAACTCAAGGCACGTTTCCGTAATGGCTGTTTGTGGGTTGACCCGGGCTATGATGAGGGTTGACATTCTACCATCTGGAAGATCAATAGTGATATTGTTCTAGACTCGCCACAGTTTTAACAAAAATGGATTTTTTTTTCAGAAAACATTAGTGGGAGTATGGTAGAACCGCAAACGATTACTGAAGATTTGATAAGAACCTAAAGATTCAATCTGGTTTGACATTCCATTGGCCACTCCGCAGATATGGTGGGTAACCTCAGGCACCCGAGAGGTACTTCGGTATGCTCAAGGACGGTGGCAAGGAGGTTCTTGTTTACCCAAAACTTTCCATTGCTGTTGCTCCAGACTGTGAGACCCAGCAGGACGATGAGTATAGCGTCGTTCTAAACCAGCTTTAGAAGTGTACGTCTATATGACTCTGCCAGAGGGTTTTCGTGGTCAGTGGGAGCAGCGGAAGCATTGGTGGACATCAGGCTTATGTCTATTTATAGACTAAAGCAGATATAGCGGAGATAGATCATCTATTTCTGATGTGACAGTCATAGGTTTGACTTCATCAGAATAGGGGATGGATCTGTTAAGAAGGTAGTAGGGTGTGATGTCCTGGTATTTGATGACATACACACAGTAGGAAGTGATATTCCTATACTACGATCGGTTATACTTTGGTCGTCACACAATGGTTTCTCCACACAGGACTTGGATATTATATCATACATTCTGGTCACTAGATCTATGGTTTTAGATCTAGATTTGGGTGGTTTCCCAATCTGGGTACTTTGACCGCATTCTAAGAGTATTTAGAATGGACGACTCCTGGCATGGCGGTGTACCTGCAAGTAATGGAGTCACCCTCTCTAAAGGTGTCTTACAGACTAAAGGGGAGAGGGATGCGCATGATTGGCAGATCACTTGCTTAGGAAATTGAGTCAATCATGAAATGTCAAGTACCACACCAGATGTTGTTTTTGCAGTAGGTGCAATAAGTTAATATTGATCCAATCCTGGAGAAACAGTCGGAAGCAGTTTTAGAACATAAGTTGATGTTCTAGGGATATGATAACGACATTCTCCTTCGGGAGACAGTTATCATTCCAGGCTTCCAAGGTGACCTGGATGGCAGAGTGGCTGTCAGAGTTATAGTTTTCCCTCTGACGAGGGGCAGTATTATGTCCAGGTAGATACTAAGGGAAGGCATGGCGCAGGATACTGATTAAGTTCAGTTGACGATACAGTCTAAGAAGTTTGGATTTGGAGTTCACTTATGAGCTAGGTCCCATCATATATCCAGACACATTCTAAGACAGGTATTGTTCATTTCGGGAGATGGCTTTCTCCGAGAACTTTAGAAATAGAGAGACATAGAAAGAAACATCAGAGCGGATCCACTCACTAAGGCTATTCCTCGAACGCAATAGTTTCACAAACGAGCTTTGTAAGACTGACTAGTAGAGGAGTTGGGTGTTCGGTATCACACGGGCTGTGAGTATGCGACATCGCAATAATTAGCCTTGAGTGCAAGTGGGAGATTGTTGGAGATAGTGCCCCCAGAGTCAATTATTGGATCACAGGCACGTGATTGCAATGATTGAGGGAGGACCTATCCCGGTAGGACAGTCTTACTCGAGATGATAGTATGCTATCTGGTTTATCTTTATCCTCGTGTACTGCTTTAGGTGACCTTACGAGTCGCTATTACACGTTGATAGAGCCCCTAGGATCCTTGCTTGACTACCAGCAGTATGAGGGCGATCATATACGTGAAACCTGGAGTTTATAAGCACATCCTTAAAAGGTCCCTAGTCGTGGGAGTTTCGAGACAGGGCATCGACTCTCCATAGTAGACTAGTGTATACAGTCGAGACCCCGACGAGGGGCGGTGGCCGGTCTCACAAGCCACTGGTGTCAGTTGGTTCACCTAAGATGTATACAGCTGCTCATTGGGTTATGAGTACACCGGACAGGACTCGCCGGGAACCTGCTAGTTGGTATTATACCTGACGTCAGATAGCAGTTCCCTGGTGACATGTGTACAGGTTAGTTCATTGACCTGAGATCGTCATCTGTCTCGTGTGAGTTCCCACTGTGCTTTGATTACTACCCTACCACGCTCAAAGGAGACGTGCAAACAGGTTTTAGTTGGGTACAGTCCCGAGCCACATGGAGGCAGTGAGCGGATCTGCAGGGGTTCATCTCTCCCGGTATTCGGGGTGAGGTCGCGCTGTGTCTAGGAAAGCCAGTACATGAAAAGTCCTTGGCCAAGGCAGGAGATTTGCTGGTAGGTATTCAAGTAGTATCTCAGGTTGTTCTGGGCTGCACTCCGACACGACTTGTACCGCTTTTGGGGGTCTGACTTTTACCAACCCCCTAGGCCCGTCATGCAATGCTCATAGACGAATGGACCGGACTGTACGGATATTGTCACTGACAGGCTCAGTAGGGTGTCAGGATGAGTTCGCTCATCGACGTCCCTTTTGGTCAATAGCTGGTGGCCCGTCACGTATGGCTAATACCTCTGACGTGCTAGTGGTTAAATCCACAGCCATAGTATTGACGAGTTTTTAGAGTCCACCACACACAGTTACTCAAGTTTCGGGCGAAACGCTGTAGAGGCCGTATGGAGATATGGCAGGGTTCGATCAGATACGTGCGGTATTGCACGGATCGTGATCAGACGGATTTTTCTAGCCGGCTTTGGCTTAAGCCGGATCCTAGTATTAGACAGTGTAGTTTTGTCTCTTTGCATTTGTGTTCAGTGGGAATACAAATGCGGGCATGTATATACAGTAGCGGGGTTTTCCTGTAATTTATTACGGGATCAGTTTTCTGAAGTTGCCAGTTTGTATTCCGTTCCGGCCAGTTTTCCTTTTTTCCTTCACGGCCGGACTTTATAGTTGGAGGGGGTTATTTGCAGTTTGCAAATAACATTTTGTGGAGGGGGTTTATTGTGATTATGGCATCATCATGATGAGATTCTTTATTGGTCTTTTCCTTTTCTTTTTGAGATTGGATTTGGATGTGATGAGATTAGAAATGGGTGTGACTTTGTTATCATTTCTTTTGGGGTGTGGTCACCTTGATTCCTCTCCTACACTCACCTCCCTTATTTGATTCCCTTCTCATTTTTGGCCGGCCACACATTTGGTGGGTGAGGATTTTCATTTGGTGAGGAAAATGTTCATCTCATGTATTTTTGCTTGCTACCAAAAATCATTCATCTCCATTGTTCATATTTCCCTCCATCCAAAGGCAACTTGAAAACCCTCAAAGAGACAAAGTTTCTACACTAGTCTACAGCATCCCTTGGACGCGTCGGCTAGCCAACTTCGCGCCCGAGTTGCCTCGGTCCAGAGGTGGGAGCCCGTAAAAGAATCCGGCTACGTGGTGCCCTTTCCGACGAGGAGGTGACGGGCGGAGATTCCTTGGGAGATCGGAGTGGAGACGAGGACCGAAGGACACGGATCGCTTGGTATATCTCTCTACCCATCTTTTAGTTTGCTAGTAGCTAGGTTAATGGCCCGATCCGGGTTGATAGTGCGCGGTGGTGCCGGTTTGCAAGTTTCGCAAAGTTTTTCGTTTCCGCGTTTCCGGCGTCGGATCGACGGCCGGGGCGCCGCCGTGCACTTACAGTAAGTGTCAGGTAAGTGGGAGGCTCCGCGCTACAAGTAGCAGTCCTAATGAAGTAACCACTTTCCTTGACACACTTGCCTAGGCACCGCAAAGTCAGGTTAGGATAAACGGCCGATGCCTATAACTAGTCCTCTGTCCTACTAAGCTCGAAGTCCTTAGGGCTGAGTCTAGTATTTTTTAATTAAATATGGTCAATGCAAATGCCTTATGTGATTTCTGGGGTCCTGGGAAGGGTGATGAAATCCCCACCCAATCTGAATTGGTCAAAAGCCCCTTAAAGTCAGTTTTAAAGATATGCAAAACAGAAAAATCACTTGCAAGCAAATCTTTTTATTTTATGCGCGGCGCAAAGAATCCAACAGAAAATCAATTTATTGGAAGGGGGATGATTTTTAGCGCAAAGAATCCTGCCGACGATTTGACAAAAGATATATAGGGATTGGCAGAATAGGGGAAAAGGGAGCAAACAGTGCAAAAATCGCGCGCTGACGTCGCAAATGGGCCGCGGAACCTCGGCGGGAGCGCGCTTGCGCGGCGGATTAGCGGCGGTATGGAGGCTTCAGGTCTCCAAAAAAATTGAGTTGTTCTGCTTTTCCAACCTCTTTTTGTTCTGATGTATCTTTTTCTGTTTCGAACTCTGGATT
Source organism: Agapanthus africanus (assembly GCA_030015575.1). NCBI lineage: Eukaryota > Viridiplantae > Streptophyta > Magnoliopsida > Asparagales > Amaryllidaceae > Agapanthus > Agapanthus africanus. Next base: position 255,829,013 of record JASDDO010000012.1, on the reverse strand, counting down.
TTTCCAGATCCGTAGATCCTGCAAAGATTCAAAAAAAAATACCCTTTCCAAAAAATAACAGATGATATATTTTTATTTATTTTTTTTGATTTTTCAGTTTTTATGATTTTTTTAATTAAGATTAACCCGAAATTGCAAAAAGGAAATAACACGCCATCCCCGGCAACGGCGCCATTTGATTGATCTCAAAAACTGTCTATTACCGCAATCAAGAACGGCGTCGCTTTGCAGCTAGCCGGTGAGTACGGGTCGGTCCACAGGGATGTTGTGAATTTCCTATTCGCTCTTACGAGTTAATTACGAAGGGCGTCGGATTGATTATTAAATCTAAAAACTAAATCTATCTATACTAAAATTATCTAGATCTAAATCTTGCTAGGGTTAGGTTTAGGAATGGTTTGGAAATGTAAATAAATCTCAACGCTTTCTATATCCAAATTAGGATCTAAAAGGAGTTATGGTAATTATCAATAAAGGGGATTAGATCCATTCGGGAAGGTGTTCCTTCCTCTAGGTTCTTGTCCTTCCTTTAGAGATCCTTACCCTAACCTCGATGGAAAACGCCCGCAACCGGGCCTTTATACTACGGTATCACTGCTACCTCGAGGGATAGGGTGCCTTAGGGCGCGGTGTGTGCGTGTATGCATGGAGTCCTATTGATTATCTGTGATGGGTAAGAAAGGGATGAGAGATCTCATCTCTCAAAAGCCTTTCCCAAAGCTAATATCTAAGGTAAGGAATTAAAATTTAAACTAGAGCAATTAAATAAAACTACTTACAGATGGCTCTCTCCAAACATCAACACAGAGTTGTCAGATCTGAATTCATGAAATGAAAAGAGGCACCGATGCTCTCCAAAAGAATTCTAAAATTTATTAATGAAGGGAGGCAATAGAAAATACAATGATTTGGGTTCTATTTATAGGACATAGAAACCCTAAGTTACAATTGATTCGCACGTCTGCTTTTACAAAAATGCCCTCTAAGAAAAAGACCAAGTCAACAAGCCTCGCACCGCCACAAAATTTGTAAAATTTCCAACTTATGATTGCGCTTTACGGCCGCGGAACCGCGGCCCCAGCCTGGTTTTGGCCGCGGTTCCACGGCCAAAATGGAGTATTGTGCTCTGTGTTTTCTGCTGCTGGCTTGAGTTGACTTGTACTTTCTATTTCTTCAGGTCTTTTCTCAATTTGGTTTCTTGGTCTCTTCCAGATCTCCAGTGAACAATTGCCGTGGACTTTTAACCGCTCGCTTTGTAATCTTGGACATTGCATTGCCTTGTACTTTGTGAATTTTATCTTTGATGTAGGCTTGATCAAGAGTCTTCTGTTTGTTGGTCAAAGTCCACATTTGCATCGTCTTTTCATCGTTTTCACTGTTTTCTGTCCAAGAACCTGTAACCTGTAATATGTAGAAAACATGCGTCAAAAGCACCTGTTTATTTATAAAACGAATAAGAATGGGAAATATAATAATACAATATTATGGTGTGAACAGTGCTCGTTAGGTTACGGGTACACCGGACATGACTCACAGGGAACTGTTGGTTGGTATTATACCCGTCGTCAGTTAACAGTTCCCAGGTGACATGAGTACAGCGTAGTCCGCAGACTTGACACTGCTGCTTTTCCACGAGTGTGTTCCCACTGTTCTTAGATTGCTACCCTACCACGGCTCAAAAGAGTCGTGGAAACAGGTAGCAGTTGGGTGCAGTCTCGAAGCAATTGGAGGCAGTGGCGGTTAGATAAGATTCGTCTCTCCCGGTATTGTGAGTTGATATCGCGCTGTGTTTGGAGATCCATTACGCAAAGTCCCTAGCCAGGGCAAGCGAGATATACTGGTAGGTTTTCCAGTAGCTTCTCAAGGTATAATGGGCTTCACTCCGACACGACTTATACCACTTATAGAGGACTGACGCATGCCGCCCCCTAGGCCCGATATGCGATAGTCTTAGACGAACGGACCGGACTGTATGGAGATTGTCATATCAGGCTCAGTAGGAGTTCGGATGAGTTTCCTCATCGGCCTTCTTATCGACATCTACCTGGGGACCGTTATGTACAGCTAGTGCCGCTTGCGGTCTGTGGTTAAACCTACTGTCAGCATAGTAGTCGAGTCTTTAGAGTCCCACACAGAGTGTTTCCATGCTTCGGGCGAAACGATATAGAGGTCTTATGGTTTTACGACAGGATTCGGACACATACGTGTTTTTACGCACGTACGATGTTCGGACAGTTTATACTAGCAAGCTTTGGTTTAAGCCAGATTCTAGTATTGGATTATTGGATTTATACAGTCTCAGTATTTCCGTGTTTTTACGGATGGGAGGGGCGTTCTCGTAAATACTCGAGAAGCTTCTAGAAGGTTGATGAGGTGGAGAGCTTAGGTGTTATATGTATTAATTGGTTTTGTGACTCAAGGATATGATTCATCAAAAGAGTGAATGTAGCATTAATGGTTTTAATGACTCATTTGATGATTCATTTGTATTAAATGAAGCATGAAGATATTTGTGCAAAGATATTTTTTGTGCAAGATATTTTATGCTTCATATATATACACAAATGAGTTAATTTCCAAAAGACAATTATTCTCACCTTCTCTCTCTTCAACCCTAACCCTAACCTCTCATGTGTTGAGATCCAAGGGTTAGAAAGACTAAAAGATCCCTAATACTCTTCTATATCCTCTAGCTTGCTTTGATTAGCACTCATAACCACTCAGTTACCTCAAGTGTGAGGTTAAAGATTGGAGAAGTAGCTCTCGGGTGGATCTTCTATCACATCGAGGAGGCCGACGAGGAGGTGGTCAAGGAGAACAAGAAGGACTTGATTCATTAGGTATAATCACTATTCATAGTAGCTAATCACTTCTATGTTGTTGTTAGTTAGGGTTTGGCAATGATCCGTAAAGTTAGTCGATGTTAATTTAAACAAAATGATTGTTTTACCTATTCCGCCTCCCCGCATCATGTGGGTTGTCTAACGTCGACTTACACTATCTTTGCAAGATTCTTTGCAAGTTCGTTGTCAAAGGCTAAAATTTACTAACCCGTATTTGTTGCATTGCCATACTTAACATAAAAACGGTTGTTTGATACTTTGAATAACTTTATCATTGATTTGCGCATTACATCCATTAATACGGACTTAAGGGCAAGCGAACCCCACAACATATGGTAAAGGATTTCATCACCTTTTCCGTCACCCACAAATCACGAAATTGAGCAGAACTGTAACATTTCAGAAATATAAAATATTATTTTTGTAAATTAAATATTAAAACAATATATTTCGCGAAAACTATTCGATTTGCGAATAGCGGTTTTTCGTAAAATGGTATAAGTATATACCAATATTTGGGAAATAATCGGAGATTAAAATGATTTATTCATTTAAAAAGATATTTATCGGATTTTGGCATTTTTATAAATAATTATAAGCAAATTTCGATTAAAATCGATTAGTGCACTACTAATCGCGATTTGGCCAAATCCATATTTTTACAATTTTCAATGGCTAGTGCACCATGTCATGTGCATGTTGTGTTTTTGTTTGTGACTTGTGAGTTGTGAGATTTAGAAAAGAAAAGAAAAGCAAAGAGAGAAAAGAGTTTTGAGTGTGAAAAGAATAGAATTAGATGCAATGAGATTTTTGTGAGATAAAACAAAATAGATATTTTAGAGATGAGAGAGTGAGCTTAAGAAAGAGAGTGAGGTTAAGAGAGAGAGAATGTTAGACTTGGCTGCCCCATTCTCCATTCCCTATTGTTTTCTTCAACTCAATTGCTTCATGCTTCTTCATCTCACTACCTCTATGCATCATCTCAATTTCCTTCTCTAAACCCCATGCCACCTTCACATAAAACATGCACAGAGCTATTCTAAACCCTTTGAACTATCCAAGTTTGGATTTTGAAGACTTTCGGCAATTCAAGAATTTTCCTAAGTTGCCAAATGAAGTAATCTCTTCACTTTTAGATTAGTAATCGTGTTTATATAGCCTAGTTAGTTTAGATTTCATATTAGTTAGGTTATCTGATCTTGGAATTCACAAGTTGTTGTTAAGTGGTTAATTGAGGTGTAGTGAGTGTTGTAGGACCTTAGTGATGCTTTTCCTGACCTGGAAATGAGTTTAGAACCTGATACACGAACATAGAATTTACCCCGTGTCGGTTTTGTGGAGTTGGTTAGCCTACAGGGTATCTGGAGCTATCTGAGGCATTTTAAAGAAAATTAATCACGTCCATTAACCTAGATAGACCACTAGAAGACCACCACAAAAACACGAACCCAAAAATCCTCAACATGTCCGGCGACACCTGATATTTAGGCAATCTCGCCGGACCCCCTATTTCCTGTAGTGATGTGGTTTTGCCTGTAGCTCACTTACCCTATAACCTATCCCCTGTACTTCTTTGTTTAGTCCCCATTTACCTGAGCTAAAATCCGGGAGTTGTTTGTGAGTGCTTTGGCTATTGTTTCCGATATTTGAATTCTTGGTTTTTATATCTTAGATTTGAATTGGTCGTTAGACGTTTGTACATCAACGACGAGGGTTGTTTGGTTTTTTTTGCATGCGTAAGCTATAGGTTCTAACTTATGAGCAATTCGTGTGCCGTATCGGTTTTCGGATATTGGTTTTAATTGCATTTCGATGTGTATTGATTGTAGGTACCTTCACGTGGAATTCTGAGACGACGAAGCATATTGACTTAGGCTAAGCGAGGAGTTTAGCAGGTGAGTAGATTTATATCTACGGGGGAAGTCGGGTGGATGGCTATAGCACCCCCACAACTATTGATATGGAAGATCGTTTTATAAATTATATTTTGATAAAAGAGATATGCTACGAACTTAAGATAACTTTATTATAGGATTTAGTAAGATATGATATGATAAAAGTTGACACTAATGGATATATATTGGCTTGAGAATAGGATATAGGTATATAAGATAACATGATGTGGGCTATTGAGATGATAGATATAGATGACTCAGATTGATATATGAGAATATGAAATGAGAAGTGAATCATGATAAGTATGAATTGAAAGATGACAAGTATGGGTTGATAATGACAGGATATGAGATCGAGATCGATAAACACGACACGAGATTGAGATAGAGGTGTTGTGAAATTAATAAGATATGACGTTATAGAAATGTGATTTGAGATATATGTGTGTATATATATATTTATGAGTATAATGAGTAATATGTCGTACGACACTTTAGATCCGTACCCTCATTATTGTATAGGTCGATAGATTCCCTATTCTGTTGATGACCCCGTACAATGGATTACCGTACGTGATGAGATGTACCGGATGATTGATCCGCACTAGTAATTTGAAGATGATGATCGAGAATTATTGTCATATCGGATGTTATGAGGCGGGATCGCCGATATAAAGATTGCCACCTGAACCTTACCTATTATCAAAATGACGATGTGTATCGTTAAAGAAGTGACTGTATGATTCTTGTGTAGGTAGATATACCCATTTATTGTTCATGTTGTGTAGGATATTACCCCTCGTGATATACATAATACGTGCCCGTATTTAATGTTATATGATATCATTGCTAGTACACCTGCACAATTATCGTTGATGCGCATGTTACACTTAAACAGATTTGTCGGTTCATACACATTCATCATCGGTAATTGCCATGCTACTTACACAGTAGAACTGTCATATCATGATATTACTCTTAACCGTAAAAGTACATCCATTGTTCAGTATTATCACTTTACATGCTTGCATGATATATTCGATATGCCCATATTACTACTCTGTGTTGCATACATCGTATTTTATGGTTATATGCATTGAGATTGTCACGACCCAAAGTTCGGCCCATGACCGCCACTTAACCACGTAACGTCTACAGGAGTAACGCGACTAAGTAAGCCGAAACCCAGAAATCAAAACCATTAAAAGTAGTGAGTGTTAAAACGTTTAATGGAAACATTTGTTAAAACAATTAGAAAACCTTAAGTTGTTTAATAAAATTCTTTAAAGTTCAAGTTATTATCTTAAAATTTTTGGCAGCATTTCCTTTGTAAAAACTAGCCCCGAAATCGGGTACAAGACAAGATATAAATAAAAATGAGGTATAATAAGAATAAAGCTTCCCAAATGGGAGCAATCACGCCTAACGGCGGAAACAATCACCACAATAATATACGACGCCGTATCGAAGAATGAGTAAAAAAAAATAAGTGAAGACAACATGAAATATAAAACCGCATAAGTAAAGTCGGCTCACAACGAGCTCGACACCAGAGTACAAAATAATATATATCGTCCTCACAACTGGTCTCTAAGTCAATATATAAGTAGTAGATGTAGAGTACTAGATACAACAGGAAAATAAACAGATACCGCAAAATCCCACCTATCAGCAAAAGGGCTCACGCGCCAACTGCAGTGGTATCTGTATCAGAAGATGCAAGAAGGCAGCCTACCGCGACTACTCTGAGGGGCAACCTACAAACTATGTGGGACAACGGGGGTGAGTTTCCAACTCGTGAATAGTAGATAACATATAAAGGTAATCGCGAGTATGCACGTACTGTGATACTCTAACCTATGCCAACAGATAACATCTATATGATGAGTTGCATGCGCAATAATCATGCAACAAGTGCGGTCTAATAACATCTCAATATGATGAGCAGGGTATGCGATGATCATGCATAGCAAGTGCAATCTAATAACATCTATATAGGATGAGCAGGGTACTATCATGCATAGCAAGTGCAATCTAATAGCATCTATATAGGATGAGCAGGGTACTATCATGCATAGCAAGTGCAATTTAATAGCATCTATATAGGATGAGCAGGTTACTATCATGCATAGCAAGTGCAATCTAATAATATCTATATAGGATGAGCATGGTACTATCATGCATAGCAAGTGCAATCTAATAACATCTATATAGGATGAGCAGGGTATGCAATAGTCATGCAAAAGTACTCTATCAGGTACTACAGATACAGGATGAGATGCATAACATTGAATGCTGAGTATGGGATAAAATATCATCTACACGGAATGTCAACGTGGAAGAATAACCGGGGTCCATCCAATACACCCAAATCCCAGTAAAAACTCAGGCGCCGTCACTCTAATCGGCCCTCAAATCCTGTACAGCTCATGGAATTGTGATTGCCCAACATCGGCACTCGAAATATCATAAAATAATTGTGTCCAGCATTGACATGCAAATCCTCATGTATCGGGCTCCGTCAGTCGGGATCGGCCCACGGGCTGCATCTGCGGAATCGGCCCTCGGCCCCGGCAGTACGGGTCGGCCCGTATCTATCTCTCAACTCTGGTCAGTATCCTCCGGATAACCGGCAGGTCCAACCAATCACCGGTAGATAGTAGTCCCTCCTCCGGGCTCACCGTCTAACTATACGAGTCTTTTTGCCCCGGGGTACCATACCGGGTCCACCATGTACCCGCAATCAGTGCCTACCACTCCTCGAATCGGGTATACTCACACAAGCTCTCTGGAACCGAGAAAACTTATGGTGGACGCACTGAAATATCATATCAAAAGAAACCGGGTTTTTAAAACAGTGCGTATTTTCTTAAAATAATACCACGGTTCTCAAATCCAGAAATCCCATAAATCCAAACTCAATGCGTAAATCAATGCAATGTGTCGTATGACACTAAGAGTAAAAAGGCAAAACCGCTCTTTTAAAAGAATCCAGTTTTGAAAGTATCTCATGCGGTCTCTATTTTCTTGAAATCAAGTCAATATCATTCATGTATGTAACATATGTATATATGTAGGAATGGATGTGCAAATAGATATATACGCGAATATGAGTGTAACACTACTATGAATACACAGTGTGCATGTGCGCAAGTAGGGATATATCAATATGTATGCACTAATATGAATATAAAGTGTGCATTTGCGCAAGTATGGATATATCAAGATGTATGCACTAATATGAATATACAGTGTGCATATGCGCAAGTATGGAGATATCAATATATGTGTGCACTAGTATGAATATACAGTGTGCATGTGCGCAGGTAGTGATATATCAATGAAGGTATGCACTAATATGAATATACAGTGTGCATATGCGCAAGTATGGAGATATCAATATATGTGTGCACTAGTATGAATATACAGTATGCATGTGCGCACGTATGGATATATCAAAGATATATGCACTAATATGAATATATAGTGTGCATGTGCGCAAGTATGGATATATCAAAGATGTATGCACTAATATGAATATACAGTGTGCATGTGCGCAAGTATGGATATATCAAAGATGTATGCACTAATATGAATATACAGTGTGCATGTGCGCAAGTATGAAGATATCAATATATGTGTGCACTAGTATGAATATACAGTATGCATGTGTGCAAGTATGAAAATATCAATATATGTGTGCACTAGTATGAATATACAGTGTGCATGTGCGCGCACTAGTATGAATATACAGCGTGCATGTGCGCAAGTATGAAGATATCAATATATGTGTGCACTAGTATGAATATACAGTGTGCATGTGCGCAAGTATGAAAATATCAATATATGTATGCACTAGTATGAATATACTGTGTACATGTGCGCAGGTAGTGATATATCAATGTAAATATATGCCCATATGCGACAAGTCATGACAATCATTAATGATGCGGTAATCAAACGATATATAATTCGTAGTAACCCTATAGTGCGAGTGTCATGGCAATCACTAACGATGTGAGTGTAACATGCAAATAGTGCTCGTGCAGTTTAAACCGTTAGTGACAGTGCAGTGTTCTATAACTACCATTCTATATGCAACAAAGGATGGTATGCTACGATAGTACATATAAACATCTACCACTAAATATCCTATCACGCCCTGACGCTTAACGCCATACGGGCGATTTCCCGTAGATGTTAAATCTACTCACCTGGTCGCGTGCTAAGCGTAGACGACCACTTGCTTCCCTTTCTTTACGGCGTCCGACGTACCCGCCTGCGAACCTAGAATTTACACAAAGAATCTATATATATGAAAAATCCTACAAAAACGCGATATCGAAATCAAACGAGAAACTCGCGTCGAGAACTAAACGCGCGTGTGTCCGATACGCTAGTTCGTGTGAATACGTGTCTTAAACTACCCCCACACGTCGCGACACACAGGAACGCTAAGCCTACTCACGTATCACACATGTCGCGCAAACTAAACGTATAGGAAAAACGATATTTGGCTCCAGATTTTGACTCGGGCACAAAAGTGAAATGTTGCATATGCCAAAACACTAGAATATGCAGTAGACTCTCCTAGGCAAAACCCCAGCACCCAATTCCCCTATCTGGCCGCAAATTACGGCCAGAATGATTAAATTGGCGGCCAAACAGTGAAATTAGCGATTCGTGCTTTGTGTGTGTAGTCTAGACCTAGTGTGCATGCTCCAGTTTTTCCAGATTTTGTTTGAAACCACCGGGGCAACAGCAGATTACAGAAAGCTTAAAATTCACTTTAAAACGTTAAATTTACACCAATATGATACCCTATGGTATTTTAGTGAAATCTGGGGTTAAACTAGGTTTACGTGGCCCTAATAACACTTAATTAAGCTAGGCTAACTATCAAAATCACCACTTGGCCAAAACTCCACACAAATCACCATTTTAGCACTAAAACGCATATTTAACACTAACCGATGCTACTAAACACATAAGTTTTGCAAACAAAAGAAATGAGTTCAGAGATTATACCCCTAGGATCCTAAGTGCAAGGAGAATGAGAAGAAGAGGAGGAGAGGGAGCTGCTGTTGTTAGTTATATGTATGCCCTAGAGGCCATTACTATAAATAGGATGTATATTGTAGTGGATGCTTGGACATATATATGGATGACTTTCTTGCTCGATATGATAGTATGCTATCTGGTTACTCTGTACCTTAACGTGTACACTGATTGTCTCTCTGTTACATGTTAGTAAAGCCCTTAGGATGTTTACTTGACTTCCTGGACTATGATGCGGATCATACTAGTGGGGACATGGTAGTCCATAAGTACATCCTTCAAGGTCCCTAGTCGTGGGTGTATCGAGACAGGGCATCGATATACCAGAGTAGACTAGCGTGTACCTTCTCGACCCATATAGATGGGCGATGGATGATCCCATATCCATTGGTGTTTGACATCAGAGATGATATACGGGTGCTCATTGTAGACTGGGTACACTGGACGAACTCGCCGAGAACTCCCAGATGGTATTATACCTTACGTCAGATGGCAGTTCTCTGGTGACACTGGTACAGGTTAGTCTGTAGACCCGAGATCATCATAGTGTCTTGTGTGATTCCCACTGTGCTTTGATTTCCATCATACCACGTCCAAGAGGGCATGCAAAAAGGTGGCTTTTAGGTACAGTCCCGAATCACATGGAGGCAATGAGCGATAGGAGGGGTTTCGTCTCTCCCGGTATAGGGAGTTGATGTTGCGCTGTGCTCGATTGGCTATAACAGGAAGTCCTTGGCCAAGGCTGCTTTAGGGATTTACTGGTAAGTGTTACCAGTAGTTTCTCGACCCGTTATGAGCCTCATATCGACACGACTTATCGAGTTATTGGGGTCTGACGTTTACCACCCCTAGACGAGATATGCGACATATCGGACGAAGAGACCTGACTGTACGGTAGTGTTACTAATTGGATTCACAGGAGTGTGAGAAGGTTTGCTTGTTGATCTTCTGATCGCTCAATACCCGGGTGGCCGTTACGTTTAGCAGACCGCTTGCGGCTTGTGGGTGTTTGATATGATCATCACCTACTGCCGGCGTATTGACGAGTATTTAGAGTCCTACACAGGGGTTTCCTGGCTCAAGCGAAACGAAATAGGAGCGCATATGAGATATGTGCGGGACCGAGAATAATACTAGTATGTGATACTGTATTCTATTCTCATGATTTGTGACATTGATCGGTTGCATGCGATATAGCCGGGTTATCGGATCAAGTGTTGATTCGATAAGTTATTACTATTGATATTAGTCGGTTATATGCAATATGACCGGATCGTTAAATCAATTGTTGATTTAATGATTTAATGTATAATTATATATTTGATATATTACTTTATATTAACTAGTATTGGTTCACTTAAGATTGATTTTCTCACTTGATTGTGCACATTGTTTATATGTGATATATGCAAGTGTACATGTTTGTATCATGCTTGATGATACAAATAAGTTGTGTGTATGAGACTTATACCAAATCAAGGTTAAATTAGGGTTTACTATTTTCCTAACAAATAACAAAAGAGTAAGACTTTGGTCAAAGCTATCAAGCTTCAAGAAGCTTGAAGAAACTTTGATAAAGTCAAATCTTTTGTCATTTCCTTAGGATATTAGTTAACCCAACCCTTAACCTAATGCTTTGGTTAATTCTCTACATGAGTTAAGCATGAGAGCTTAACTCAACCATGGTGCCATAATTAAAAGGATAAGTTTTCATTTTATTCTATTATTCTTTTCTTCTTCTTCTTCATCATCATGCTCCACAAAAGCTTGCTAGCTCCAATGGTGCCATGAGAAAAAGAGTGAGAAATCCAATTCTAAAGTGAACCCACTTCCTATTTCTTCATCCTCTACTACTTTCCATGTAGTATAGGGTGTTCTCTTCACAAAGTTTATGACCAAGTGAAGGAATAGCATGAGTTTGAGTCTCCCCGACGTAGATCATCTTCGGCTTCGATGTCAACGACCTAGCCCGCTTATTTCTCCGATGAAACCAACGCTAGGGTCTGGGATCCTGATGATCGCAGCGAAGGGACGTCAACATGGAGATATTGAAGTGAAGGACTGGATCTACAAAGGTTGTAATCCCTTTCACTTACTAGTAAAGTAGTTTACTAGCTTTTCGTTTCGCCTAATCTCTAGTTAACGATCTTGCATAGAGTTGTTAGGAACATAAATTTTGAATTTGGCATGGTAGATACCTTGTGGAACCTCTTGAGTGTGCCTAGTATCCCAACAGTGGTATCAGAGCCTAGCTAGAGTATTAGGTTATGTGTTAACGAAGTTAATACTCCGAACGAACCCGAACAAGACAAAATAAAACCCTCTCTGTACTTTTTTTAAAATCTGGTATTTTTCTGAATTAAAAATGCCTAAAAAAATCAGCAGGCAATTATAAGAAACAATGTGCAAAACGACACTGTTGGGCGCCAAAGGCGCCGCGGAACCGCGACACGAGCATGGCTCGTGCGGCGGTTCCGCGGCCATAATATGACGTCACCCTCATAAATTTGCACAGTAATGTTTCTTTTTAATTCCCTGATATTTTATGGGTATTTTTATCTGACTCAAGTGTTGAGTGTTTTGGGGTTTATTTTGTAGTCGTTGTTTCGATCGGAATATTTAATTTCGTTAGGTTTTCCGGATATTTAGAAATTGTTAAAAAGTTCGATCCGACATCAATAACTCACTTTTTCCCTGACCCGGAAAATTTCTAAGTGTTGGATTTTTCCGTTGTTTGAGAACGTCTAAATCGTGCAAGTTACGCAATGGACCCTCTAGAAGACAACAAACCTTAACTCGATTATGTGACCGTCTTGAACTGCCCTTTGAACCTTAGGGTTTGGGGCAGTACGGCGTGCCACATGTGAGGCGTTGGCTTGACCCTTCTACGGCTGGACCGTTGGTACTGTGGCATTTGATGGATATTTTTAAACCCCCCTCAAGTGTTGAGAACCATTAGGGAAAACTTAGGTGTTTGATCATACGATCGGAAAGTTTAACATTGTCTATTTATCTTGAAAGTGATACAATATTTGGAATCCACAAGTAGTTATGAGATAAGTAATTTGAATGTTATAAATCTAGCACTTTAGTCTCACTTGAGCGCTTGCCACGGAATTTTGATGTGATCAAAAGTCCGTCGCAATCATGTTGTGTACGCGCATACTCCCCGGGTAAACTTAATAGATAGCCACGCCGCATAGCCCCGACCAAGTGACTGTAGGAGAACCCCGTTGCCGAAAGCATCCGTTCGGGTGCTCGCGGCAGCGGTGTTCCGCCTTAGTGCACTTCGTCGACGGTATGGGGGGGTGCGGCCGTCTACTAAAGTTTGCGACGAGCATTCGTACCGGATGTCGGGAATCTTGTTGAATTGCCTGACTTGATATTGAAAAGAGTTTTCAATATAGAGACTAAAATGCGGGGTTTATAACTGTAAGGCATGCGATGTCTAAGGAGGTTGCGGATTCCAACTGTTGTAGTTTTACACTTTCTTTTCTGCGACCGTAAGTGTAATATGTGATATCGCCGGTTTCGTTGCTATATGTCAACGACAATTGGGATGCGCACATTTACTTACGTTGATGACTTGTGATGTTATGTGTTGCTGGATATGTTATATTGGATCGTCGCGTTTTGAATAGCCGGGGTTTTTATGTGAGATGAGAGTTTTTATTTTCATTCATGTAAAATTTGTTGTATGTAATATTCTTTTATTAGGGCACTTCCGGGTTGAGGTTGATGACACCATTAGTATATTATTTACTTTTCCGCATTAGGATAGACCCAAGAAGGAGAGCACAAGTAACCGGGTTCTAGAGTCCAGTGGGAGACCAACTCGAGGAGTCGAGTCCGGGTCTCCTAACTCTAGAATTGGTAGGGTTGCTTGCCGCTCTCGTAGGGGTCTAGGGGTATGGGTTTGGCTATTCATCGCGACCGTGGAATCCGTGTTTTATACAGGCTCGTATTGAAAACACGGATGTCCTAGTATATCCAATGTTTCATATGTTTCTTCTGCTGCGAAATCTGTGACGTGATCATTTGATATGTTGTGATAGATACTGTATATAGTATATTTGATATATTATATAGACGTTACTTATGTTTTACACCCGCGCTAGCCCTGCCCCGCTCTGTCGTTAGTTACCTAACCTAACAGTGCACGAGGGGACATCGAGGCGAATGCGGATGGCATAAGTGTACGTCGTATTTATATGTGATGTTTAGGTGATTTAAATGATGGGACTTCATTAATATGATTAATGAAATAAAAGAAAACTAAAAGATGTCGTGGAATCGAATTTTCAAAAACAGGTAGCTACAGTTCTTGCTTTGCATCGTGGTGTTCCTTGTAGAACATCCTTCTCCTTATTCGATAAGGAAAGGGCCGACATCCCTTCACCGGGAGTGACCCCTTTAGCAATGACTGGCAGATGCTACAACCCTTAGTTTGTCTTTTGATTGCTCCTATAGTTCTTGCTTTGCACAGCGGTATATATGACATATCCTGTACCTTATTCGATGAGGAAAGGGCCGACGATCCCTTCTCCGGGAGTGACTCCTTTAGCAAAACTAGAAAAGCCTCAAAAACACTCCATTTTAAAATCATTTGATTCTACAACGATATCAAGTTCATTACGCAATAGGTTTTCAGAAAAACCTGTCGTAGCCCTCCGTCATTTCAGATAAGTCCTGCTTAGTATTCTTGCTGCGTTTGTTGACCTTGTCAAGGCGCAGTGTGCGGTAGCTAACCAGTATTTATCTGCTTATGCATATGATGCAGATTGTTTTAGGGTAGTCGTACGGCCTTGTTGACGTTGTCAAGGGTCGTGCGGGTGGGTTTGATTCAATCAAGAAATGACGGGTAGAACTTGACTTATGGTCTATGGTTTGTTGACCTTGTCAAGGTCATAGATCGTTCGGGGCAAAATTATCGGGAATTTCAAGTGTTGAAATTTGCAATGAGATTGCATACCATCTATGTGATAGTTGGATCCCGATACCCACTGCGAGTAATTGTTACTCCTGGGAGAGTTTTACACATTACAATTAGCCGATCAAGTAGGTGTCTAGAAAGGTGTCAACGGGGTTACGCCTCTGGGAAAACGAGGTTTACTTTAATTAGGTGTCATGACCCGCAGGGTACGGAATGTGACTGGCACTTATGTTACGAAACGTCTCAAGGCGTCCGTAAAATAAGTAAGCCAAAGCCCAGAAATCAAAACCAAAAGCAGAAGAGTGAAGGAAAACCAATCAATTGAAAGCGAGTTTATCAAATAAGTCATATCAAGCCTTTCTAAAAACAATATCAACCTTTCCGAAAATTTCGGCAGAGTCTCCTTTGTAAATACTGGCCCCCAAAATGGGTACAACAAGAATATATATGAATACAACAAATAAGGCATCCCCAAGCGGGAGTTAGCTCTTCGCCACAAGGCGGACACAAATCCCACGTAATGTAAATCAGCAATGTGCATAAATAATCATAAGAAGCACAAGTAAAACAGCATGTTGACTCAAGTGAGCTCGACCCCCAAATACAGCATAAAAAGCCCACAAATCTCACAGTCTCATCTCTAGGTCAATATACAACAATACTGGTAAATACAGTAGATGGAGTACTCTAGATACAAATAATATACAAGGTGGTACAAAATAATAATACAACCCACCTACGAGCAAAAGCCTCGAGTCCAGGCAAAATAGGCAAATGAAGCGGTGCGCCGCCGCTACTGTGTTGACGGAGCGGACCTGCAAAAGACTGTGGCACAACGGGGGTGAGTTGCCAACTCGTGAGTAATAAATAACATCTATAGAGCCTATCGCAAGCATGCACACAAGCATCCTAGCATCTAAAATACAGGTATGGCAGGATATACTAGCAGGTATGTATGCAACATGAATATACTAGCAGGTATGTAGGCAACATGAATATACTAGCAGGTATGTATGCAATATGAATCACCTCGTGATCTGCATGTGTAAGTATAAGAAATCATATTTTTCCTTTAGGAACCTCTTTTGAAATATCAGCACAATACCAATAGAATCAACAAGAATCTGTGTCCAGCATCGACACCTCAAAACTGTCTCAATCTCATGTATCCGTATCATAGTATCTCGGGCCTCAGCCGTCCGGCTGACCCATCTCAAATATCAATATCTCATCATCTCGCGGCCACGGTCGGTATCCTCTGGATATCCGCCGTGCCAAATGAAGTCACCGGTAGGTAATCCATCCCCTGCCAGGCTCAACGTCAACAACACGATCCTCTTGCCCCGGGGTACCTTACCGGGCCCACCATGTACCCGTGACGGTTCCTCCACTCCTCGACACGGATCTCGAAAACCACAGCAAACTCATGGTGGACGACACTTTACATCACTAGAAAACCGCAACTTTTTATTATTTAAAAGATCATAAGTTGTAAAATTTACGGCTTTCCCCGAAATCCAGAAATATCATAAATCTCAAGAAATCATCATAAGTGCATATGTCAATGATAATGAATGCATATGGTATCAATAACCAAGTTGCAATGTATGATTAATAAACTAGGCATAAATAATTGATGTAATGGTATACATGCACATGAATAGCAATTCTACAATGTTATTTTAAGGATTTATTGCAATAGTACAGGTTTAAGTATCAAATATGGTGACAATATTCTAGATTATAAGTTATCTAGTGTCGTGGCATGGCAATTACCAGGGCATGTGTGTACGCATGAATAGTGCTCGTGCTGCATATAAAAAACCCTGGTAATGGTGCAGGTGTCCTATAGAATGGGTTCGCATATGTATGACAATATAAAGCATGGATGTAGCAAGATGTTACGTAAGCATTTACTGCTAACTACTAATATCACTAGAAATCTTTAAACTACTTAAATTATCGGGCGACTTGCACCATCCAAACGATAGTCCCCCGTAGATGTTACATCTACTCACCGGAATCCCCAGCTAGCTATGTCCAATCACCGCCTTTCCTTTTCGTGCCGTGTCCGAAGTCTCCGCGACCGAACCTGGAATTTGCACCAATACAAAACATAAGGTTACATATCATGAAACGACGCAAATCCCAAACGAAAACATCAACGTTCACGAGTTAGGCACAACGTGCACAAGTTGCGCGGAACACACACGAAAATCACAAAAACTAACTATAATCGTCGTTTTGGGCGCCCGGCAAAGCTAAAACCAAATAAAACCAAAAATCCGCATTCACACACCCTAAAAGTCATAGGAGATGCTAAAAATATCCCCATGGTATCACAAATAATTCACCACTTAATTTTAATAAAAACCTAGTAAGAACAAAACTTGCAAATTTGGTGCAAACATCGAAAATTAGCGATAAGGTTATCACAATCCAACACAAATATCCAACCACACAACTAGTTAGCCATAATCACATAAATTCAACTCATTTACCATGCTTCAAAACCCATTTTTCATACACAAACCCTTTCTTGAATTTCCTAAAACAACAATTTACAACCAAACTCACACTTTTAAAATTTACTAAATTAGCATAGTTTAAAGACCACATAACAAAGTAACCTCTTAGATTAGGTTGTGTAGGAACTAGATAGCAAAATAATTTAATTAACCTAATAATGGTTTCTAAAACCCTAGTTCAATTCAAACCATTCACTTTAAAAAACTAGATTAGAAATTAGCAATGAAATTTAACACCAAAACAATTTCATTCAAGGAATCAAACCATAAGTATTTAAATGGGTCAAAATTATAGCTCAATTTTGTTAAAGATCTAGCATGTGATTTGCCTCTAAGGATGGCCTCCTAGCTCCAAGATTCATGCAAGAATGGCTAAGGAGAAATGATAGCATAAGGATTTGGTTTGAATTTTTGAATAAATTGTGGATTTTGATGTGTTTTTTGATGAAATTTGAAGGGAAAAGTGAAGGGAAAAATGGGGACAGCAGCAGGGCATGCTCGGCCAGCAGGAGGGAATTGGGATTTGTGAGAGAATGGTGTGGAATTTCCAAAGTAAAAGTCCCCCAATACCACCTAATACCCATACCTCAATTACAATAAATTAATCCATTTATTTTGTTTCCATTCAAGTGAGTAGAAGAAAAAAGAATAAAAAAGGGGGAAAGTGGGCTGCTGAATTCGACAGTGGAGAGGGGATGGGGGAATGGTGTGGGTTGTGGGAATTTTTCAAGGTCAAAGCCTCTCCAATCAAGTACACCAAACCTCCAAAATATATATATATTAAACCTACACCTTTTTAATTCAATTCCCCACATAACAAAAGAGTTGAAGATAATTTTTTTTGAGGTGGGAAATTTCTGCAGTAGGTTCAGCCCAAGAGATGAGGGTTAGGAGGTGTGAGTTATTACAAAAAAATTCTATGCAAAAAGGCCCCCCCACAACCTCAAAATTGCAAGTTTTAGTTCAAAATAATTATATTTTTGTTTTCCATAATAAAAACCAATTAAAACTTGAAATAAAATACAAAAAAATTATATTACAACTAGATTTTAATTAACATGATTTTAAAGATTAAAATTAGCCCATTTAAATTTGTATTTATCGCTAATTTAATGTATTTTTTTTACCGGCTTAAAATAATATTAAAAATTGAAAAATTAGGGAAAAATTTTAAATGACCAGAAATTTATAAGTAACTCATTAGCTACTAAAAACTAGCAATTACCTATCCAAATTAGGTATAATTAGGCCTAAACTGCAAAATAACAAAAAAGACGATTTACGGAAAAATAACAAATTTTCACCGATTTTCGGGAAAACACCAAAACGACTTTTCAAGGCGTTACATTAGGTCCGTGCGAAAGATCGGGGAACTTCCCTCATGTTAGTTATGTATATGCCCTAGAGGCCATTGTTGTACATATGATGTATATTATGATGGATGCTTGGATATATACAGAGAGGACTTTCTTGCTCGTCATGATAGTATGCTATTTGGTTTCACTTTATCTTAACATGTTGACTTGTATTGGTTTACTGTTTTTCTCTCACATGTTGATAAAGCCTTTAGGATCTATACTCGACTACTGGGATTATGATGAGATCATACTAGTGAGGCCACAGTAGTCGATGAGTACATCCTATAAATGTTCCTAATCGAGGGTATATCGAGACAGGGCATCGATACACCAGAGTAGACTGGCGTATACGCATCTTGACCCATATGATGGGCGATGGATGATCCCATATCCATCGGTGTTTGACATCAAGGATGGTGTACGGGTGCTCAGTGGAGACTGGGTACACTGAACGGACTCGTTGAGAACTCCCAGTTGGTGATATACCACACGTCAGATGGCAGTTCTCCGGTGACACTGGTACAGGGTAGTCTGTAGACTCGAGATCGTCATAGAGTCTTGTGTGATTCCCACTGTGCTTTGATTTCCACCTTACCACGTCCAAGAGGGCGTGCAAAACGGTGGCTTTTGGGTACAGTCCCGAATCACATGGAGGCAATGAGCGATAGGAGGGGATTCGTCTCTCCCGGTATAGGGAGTTGATGTCGTGCTGTGTTCGATTGGCTATAACTGGAAGTCCCTGGCAAGGGCTGATATAGAGATATACTGGTAAGTGTTACTAGTAGTTTCTCGACCTGTTATGAGCCTCACATCGACACGACTTATCGGTTACTGGGGTCTGACGTATACCACCCCTAGACTTGGTATGCGACATATCAGACGAACAGACCGGACTGTACGGTAGGGTTACTGATTGGATTCACAGGAGAACGGACATGCTAGCTTGTTGATCTTCTGATCGCTCAATACCTGGGTGGCTGTTACGTTTAGCTGACCGCTTGCAGCTTGTGGGTGTTTGATATGATCATCACGTGCTACAGGCGTATTGACGATTCTTTAGAGTCCTACACAGAGGTTTCTTAGCTCAGGCAAAACGGAGTAGAGGCACATATGTGATATGTGCAGGACCGAGGATAATGCGATTTCAGATACCGTATTATATTCTCGCGATATTTAGATATGAATCGGGACATCGGATCAAGTGTTGATTCGGTAAATCGGTACATGATATATTAGTCGGTTATATTCGATATAGCCGGATCGTCGGATCAAGTGTTGATTCGATGATTTAATGTAATATGATATATATGATATATTGTATTACATTATCTAATATTAGCTCGCTTTATTATTTCATTTTCTCACCGGATTAATACATTGATATATATGCGATATATGTTAATTGTATTATTTTCTTTTGTTGCAAATATATAATATATATGTGATATATATTATTGTGACATGATATGATTTATTATGAAACATGTTTAAGGATGATAAAAAGGGATTAGGGTTTGATTAGGGTTAGCTCTTTCTTGCACTTTCTAGAAGGATTCTCTTTTGTCTTGGTTAAGATATTATGGTTGATCCTTATCCTTAACCTAACCAAACTCTAACTCTAGTTTATTCTCTACAAGTTTTAGCCTCTCATCCTTGACCATGGTTCTATAATCAATCTTATACTCTTGACTACTATTCATCACAAAAGGATTACAGGTGACCGGGTTCTGGGGTTCAGTGGGAGGCCATCTCGAGGAGTCGAGACCGGGTCTCCTAAACTCCAGAATTGGTAGGGTCGCTAGCCGCTCTCGTAGGGGTCCAGGGTGTGGGCTTGGCTATTCATCGCGACTGTGGAATCCGTATTTTCTATTGTTGGCTAAATACTAAATACGGACGTCCTAGTATATCCCACAATATATCTATGTTTCTGCTGCGATATCTGTGATGTGATCATTTGATATATTGTGATGGATACAGTATATAGTATATATGATATATTATATAGACGTTATTTATGTTTTACACCCGCACTAGCCCTGCCCTGCTCTGTCGTTAGTTACCTAACCTAACGGTGCACGAGGGGACATCGAGGCGAATGCGGATGGCATAAGTGCACGTCGTATTTATCTGTGATGCTTAGGAAGCATAAGCTGATGGGATTTTTTTACGTATTTTTAATTCTGGAAAATCCCAGATTTTAAAAAATGTACAGAGAGGGGTTTGAAATGTCGTATTCGGGTTCGATCGGGGTTTTAACTTCGTTAACACGTCGCCTAATGCTCTAGCTAGGCTCTGATACCACTGAAGGGTTCCTAGGCACACTTTTGAAGGTTTATTCCGGCATGTTTGATGCTTTATGAACCTTCACAAGTGTGCCTAGGAACCCTTCAGTGGTATCAGAGCCTAGCTAGAGCATTAGGCGATGTGTTAACGAAGTTAAAACCCCGATCGAACCCGAATACGACATTTCAAGGTGACCGGGTTCTGGGGTTCAGTGGGAGGCCATCTCGAGGAGTCGAGACCGGGTCTCCTAAACTCCAGAATTGGTAGGGTCGCTTGCCGCTCTCGTAGGGGTCCAGGGTGTGGGCTTGGCTATTCATCACGACTGTGGAATCCGTATTTTCTATTGTTGGCTAAATACTAAATACGGACGTCCAAGTATATCCCACATTATATCTATGTTTCTGCTGCGATATCTGTGATGTGATCATTTGATATGTTGTGATGGATACAATATATAGTATATATGATATATTATATAGACGTTACTTATGTTTTACACCCGCACTAGCCCTGCCCTGCTCTTTCGTTAGTTACCTAACCTAACGGTGCACGAGGGGACATCGAGGCGAATGCGGATGGCATAAGTGTACGTCGTATTTATCTGTGATGCTTAGGAAGCATAAGCTGATGGGATTTTTAGGTATTTTTAATTCTGGAAAAACCTAGATTTTAAAAAATGTACAGAGAGGGGTTTGAAATGTCGTATTCGGGTTCGATCGGGGTTTTAACTTCGTTAACACATCGCCTAATGCTCTACCTAGGCTCTGATACCACTGAAGGGTTTCTAGGCACACTTGTGAAGGTTTATTCGGGCATGTTTGATGCTTTATGAACCTTCACAAGTGTGCCTAGGAACCCTTCAGTGGTATCAAAGCCTAGCTAGAGCATTAGGCGATGTGTTAACGAAGTTAAAACCCCGATCGAACCCGAATACGACATTTCAAACCCCTCTCTGTACATTTTTTAAAATCTGGGTTTTTCCAGAATTAAAAATACCTAAAAAATTCAGCTGGCTAATATAAGAATTATGGTGAAAAACGTGCCCCCAATTCCTCAACATGGCCGCGGAACCGCGGCGATTAGCCACCTTTGGCGGCGGTTCCGCGGCAGGGTAAGGGAATTAGGGACGGAGTTTTGCACAGTAATTCTTGTCTCTGTAGTTACTATATTATGGGTATTTTTAATCTGACTCAAGTGTTGAGTATTCTGGGGTTTATTTTGTAATCGTCGATTCGATCGGGAATTTTAAATTCGTTTTTGTTTTTCCGGATATTTAGAAACTGTTGAAAGGTTCGAACGGATATCATTAACTCACTTTTTCCCGACACGAAAAATTTTCAAGTGTTGAATCTTTTCTCGAGTTTAAATCTTTCGCAAATGCGTGCAAGTTTTGTGGTGGAACCTCTAGAAGACAACAAACCTTAACTCGATTATGTGACCGTCTTGAACTGCCTTTTGAACCTTCGGGTTTGGGACAGTACGGCATGCTACATGTGAGGTGTTGGATTGACCCTTCTACGGCTGGACCGCTACTACTGTGACACATTCCGGATTATTTGAACTCCACTCAAGTGTTGAGAAACTTAGGAAATCTTGGGTATTTGATTATCTGTTCGAAAAGTTTAATACTGTCTATTTATTTGGAATGTGATACAATATGTGGAATTCATAGAATTAGGCATGAAATGCGAAGTATGTGATATTTCGGATTTACGATGTCTAAAGTGATTGTGGATTCCAAATATTGTAGTTTTACAATTTCTTTTTTGTGACCGTAAGTGTAGTATGTAGTTGTATTGCCGGTTGTCGTTGCTATACATCGACGACGATCGGTGTATGCATACTTACTTACGTTGATGATATGAGATATTATGTGTTGCTGAGATATGATGTGCATGATTGTCGCGATTGAATAGCCGGGGTTTTTTTTATGTGAGATGAGAGTTTTATATTTTCATTCATGTAAATTCAATTGTAATGTAATATTCTTTTATTTGGGGCACTTCCGGGTTGAGGTTGATGCCACCAGTGTTGTATATTATTTACTTTTCCGCATTAGGATGAACCCAAGGAGGGGAGCACAGGTGACCGGGTTCTGGTGTTCAGTGGGAGGCCATCTCGAGGAGTCGAGACCGGGTCTCCTAAACTCCAGAATTGGTAGGGTCGCTTGCCGCTCTCGTAGGGGTCCAGGGTGTGGGCTTGGCTATTCATCGCGACTGTGGAATCCGTATTTTCTATTGTTGGCTAAATACTAAGTATGGACGTCCTAGTATATCCCACATTATATCTATGTTTCTGTTGCGATATCTGTGATGTGATCATTTGATATGTTGTGATGGATACAGTATATAGTATATATGATATATTATATAGACGTTACTTATGTTTTACACCCGCACTAGCCCTGCCCTGCTCTGTCGTTAGTTACCTAACCTAACGGTGCACGAGGGGACATCGAGGCGAATGCGGATGGCATAAGTGTACGTCGTATTTATCTGTGATGCTTAGGAAGCATAAACTGATGGGATTTTTTTATTAATGAGATTAATAAACAGAAAAGAAAACTAAAAGATGTTGTAGAATCAAAACTTTATAAAAAGGTTAGCTACAGTTTTGCTTTGCATAGTGGTATATATGATATACCCTGCACCTTATTCGATGAGGAAAGAGCCGAGATCCCTATACCCGGAGTGACCTCTTTAGCAAAACTGGCAGATACTACAAAACTCGGTTTGTCTTTTGATTGCTTTTAGAGATTTGCTTTGCACAGTGATATATATGATATGTCCTGCACCTTATTCGATGAGGAAAGAGCCAAGATCCCTTCACCGGGAGTGACCTCTTTAGCAAAACTAATGAAAGCCTCAAAAACACTCCATTTCAAAAATTCACTTGATTCTACGACGATATCAAGTTCATTACGCAATAGGTTTTCAGAAAAACCTGCGTAGCCCTCCGTCATTTCAGATAGATATTATTTAGTATTCGTGCTATGTTTGTTGACTTAGTCAAGGCGTAGTGTACGGTAGCTAAGTAGTTTTTATCTGCTAAAACATGAGATGTGATTGGATTAGGGTATTCGCACGGCCTTGTTGACTCAGTCAAGGGTCGTACGGGTGGGTTTAATTCAATCGGGAAATGTACGAGTTGAACTTGACTTGCGATTTATGGTTTGTTGACTTAGTCAAGGTCATAGATTGCTAGGGGCAAAACATTATCGGGAATTTCAAGTGTTGAAATTTGCAATGAGATTGCATACTTCCTATGAGATAGTTGGATCCCGATACCCACTGCGAGTAAGTGTTACTCCTGGGAGAGTTTTACACAGGACAATTAGCCGATCAAGTAGGTGTCTAGAAAAGTGTTAACGAGATTACGCCTGTGGGAAACCGATGTTTACTTTAATTAGGTCCGTGCGAAAGCACGGGGAACCTCCCTCAAGTACCGACACTGATCTGGCTGAAAGATTGATGAAATTGTAGGGTGTAATTAATCCCGGCTAATCTTACATTTTAGGGTTTGAAGGTAGATTTGATAAAAACAGTGGGAGACATCCTGATTAGATAAGATAATAACCAATCTAATTTTGCAAGAGCATACGCTAAAGTGTTTTCTTCTCTCTCTCTCCAGGTAGCGACCATGTCATGCCATAATCAAGATAATAATATGGATGTATTGACTGAACCCGCTTATTATACTTAGCAGGGGAACGTTGGAACCGGTCTTTCTTATAAGAGTTATATGATTGAACATGAAACAGGAGAATATCTGGATTCTCGTGCCGCCCAAAAGAACATGCATGTTGATGCATCTCCTTCAGGTGTGTTAGTTATTGAGAACTATTTCTCAGTTCACCCTACGTCCTGGGTATTAGATACCGGATCAGGATCCCACATATGTAAACAGTTACATGGGCTACGTAAAGGTAGAGAACCGGGAAAAGGTGATCATTCTGTTCAAGTAGGGAACGGTGCAAGTATTGCAGCCAAAGCAGTTGGCGAATATCACCTAGTATTGCCAAGTCGTAATACACTGATTCTAAATGAGTGCTATTATATACCGAACATGATGTGCAACATTATATCAGTTTTTTTATTAAGTAAAGAAGGATATAATTTTGTAGTAAAGGATAATGTTATGAACATATTCTTAGATCAAAAGTTGATTGCAACAGGCTCGTTACATAATGGCATATTCATTCTAAATCAGACTACAGTCCTCAATATACAAAACACACACAAGAGGAAAAGTTCAGAAATGAACGAATCCTTCTTGTGGCATTGTAGACTTGGCCATATCAATGAGACACGGCTAGCTAAGTTACATAAAAATGGATATTTGAATTCATTCGAATTTTCATCTTATGATGCTTGCCATTCATGTCTCAAAGGAAAAATGACCAAAGCTCCGTTTAGTGGACACGGAGAAAGAGTTACCGAACTCTTAGGACTGGTACATAGTGATGTATGCGGTCCCATGTCTACGCATGCCAGGAATGGTTCTTCCTACTTCATTACATTCACTGACGATCTCTCTAGATACGGGCATGTGTTCCTGTTGAAACACAAGTCTGAAGCTTTTGAGAAATTCAGAGAATATAAACACGAAGTAGAAAAACAAACGGGCAAAAGTATTAAGATCCTTCGATCTGATCGAGGAGGAGAATACTTAAGCAATGAGTTCCTAGATTATCTAAAAGAGAATGGGATTCTCTCTCAGCTTACTCCTCCTTATAAACCACAGCACAACGGTGTATCGGAATGAAGGAATCGGACCCTATTAGATATGGTGCGCTCTATGATGAGTGAAGCTGAGTTACCTATTTCCTTCTGGGGGTATGCGTTTGAGACAGCCATATACATATTGAATCTAGTTCCGTCTAAATCTGAACCTACCACACCATATGAGATATTGTCACGTCCCGAAAGTACGGAACATGACCGGCACTTAAACTACGAAACGTCTCGAGGCGTACGTAATCTAAGTAAACCGAAAACCCAGAAATCCAAACCAAGAAAAGTAGTAGAGTGAAGGAAAACCAATTTAAATCAAGTAGTTTTAATAGAATAAGCCGAATTATGCGTTTTTTTTTTAAAAAAAACATCAAATATTTACTGAAAATTTCGGCAGAGTCTCCTTTGTAAATACTGGCCCCCAAACGGGATACAACATGAATAGTATACGAAATCAATAAAAAGGCATACCCAAGCGGGAGCTAGCTCTTCGTCAATCGACGGTCACAACCACACAAGCAATATAATATACAACGCCAAGGGCGAGGATGAAAACTCAAAAGGAAACTCAAAACAGCAAGAAATCCATAGAAATACAACGCGCGACTCTAAGGTCGAAAGAATAAACATCACTGGTCTCTATCTGAAATAAATACATGTTTGGTTGATGGAACTTCTAGATACAACAGAGTAATAATATACAAGGTATATAATGGGGGGTACGATACAAATAAACCCACCTACTAGCAAATCACTCGGAAAAGGAAGTAGTGCCAGCAAGCCGTAATGAAACCTGTACGACAAAACCTGCAAGAAACTGTGGCACAACGGGGGTGAGTTGCCAACTCGTGAGTAGAAAAACATCTACGAACGGAAATCGCATGAACAACGCACTCCTAAGGCAACAATCATAATATATCCTCAAATATATAACCAGCAGCCTATAACAATGGCTAGGGTAAAAGTCTAACCCAAGTGTAATCCCATGTGTCCGTGTCAGTGCCTCAGGTAGCAATATAACATATGGATGATGTATGAATGCATGAAAACAGAATACATGTACTAAAGAAACCGTTTTCATAATTTAGTGAGATTTCTGTATTTTAAAAATGAGGTACCATGAATGAAATCATCATAAAAAAGTGCCCAGCATCGACACAAAATAAGTGTCCAAATATCTCGATATCTCTGTACCTCAATATCTCAAAATCTCAAAATCTCAATGTCTCAATCACAATATCTAGGGCGCCGTCAGTCCAGACCGGCCCCTACCATCCATCTCAAGACCACGACGGTATCCTCCGGATATCCGACGCGTCGGGTAAAATCACCGGTCGGTAGTGCTCCCCTGCCAGGCTCAACGTCAACAACACGATCCTCTTGCCCCGGGGTACCGCACCGGGCCCACCGTGTACCCGAAACGGTTCATCCATCTCCTCGAATCGGGTCTCGAAATCCATCAGCAAACTCATGGTGGACGACTCATACATCATGGGAAAACCGCACTTTTTATTTAAAAGAGAGGAAAGAAGCTTATACAAGTTTTGCGGTTTTCCCCCAAATCCAGAAAATCTCATGGAAATCCGAATCCAAATCATCAATAGCATGTAAACCCATGAATATAAGCATGAGAATCCACGAATACGGCATAACAATGAATAACAGTATGTATGAAGTGACAAGTAATAACTACAATATCTAAGCTGGCATATAAGGTAAGTACACTAATATTATGTCAAACTACTAGCTATCAAGCTAAGTTAAGCAATAATATTTTCTAAGGTGTACGTGACATGACAATTACCGATGAAGATGTGTGTGAGCCGACAAGTAAGTGTATGTGATACATACGCATCATCGGTAATGGTGCTGGTGTCCTAACAGCATAATGTCAACAATGCAATATGAAATAGCAATGTAAGTATGCGATGCGGAGCGAGCAACCAAAATGAGCGGGAGCTAAATACTAAACAATGGTGCCATTTGAAATAACACGAATCGTGGGGATTTAAAAATAGGGGCTACGGTGGTTTTAAGAAAGGATACGTCTTTTGAAATATCCGTAGATCCCTTGACCTGTCTTTTAAAATACCCACGATCCGCTAGTTTTTGAAATAGTTAGGAGTCTAATCTAATCTAACAACTACACTAAACTATGCGGCTGAACTAACAAGCTGAACTACAGGTACGGAAACCGCCTATAATCTGAGTCGATACATATACATACCTGTATATGTAGAGTCGGTGATCCCGCCTCAATAATATCATATCTGATACCATATCTATAATCAGACATCCCAAGTCAAGAGTGCGGATCAATCATCAATATATAGCTCGTACGTAAATCCGTCGTACGGCATCCCAAATCTGGGTACAGGTCAATATCATATTCATCATACTATTCATCTGATATCCTCTTTATCAAATATCATGATCGGGGTACTGATCTACGTCTAGTACAATACTGATACCGCCTAAGTATGCATGCACGTGTGTGAAACACTACGTCAAGGACCCTCTACAACGTCATTTCGTATCTCAAATACGAACCCTACCATATCACCGATCTCGAATCAAATCTCATCGACTCATCTTAAACCCCTAGTACTATCCCCATTATCCATGCATGTGTATATGAATGTATATATGCATAGTCCCATACCCACGCATATATACATATATACACATCCCCATCTACGCACAAGAAAGTAATGTATGCAAGTCTGTATGTGCGTATGTGGGTATAACAACTACTCTAGGGTTTCACAACTAACCCAAAGGTAATCCATGAACACATAAATATATCATGAATAAACATTCTCATATCATAAAACACCTATATAAACATATATATGAGCTATACTACGGACTGCGGGGGTGCTATACGCCATCCACCCGACTTCTCCCCGTAGATATAAATCTACTCACCTGGTCCTCGCTCGCCGGTGCCGACGTCGCCACGCGCTTGCTTATCGTCTCGAAGTCCACATGGGGTACCTACATATCATAATGCACCGTATTGCATTAAAATCCGACTCATGACCAAAACGACACACGAATCCCACATAGGTCAAAACCTACGGTTGCTTTCACAAATCAATCCAAAAACCCTCGATGTCGGCATACAAACGCCAAACCATCGAGAAAAACCAAAACACACTCATTTGCACGATCGCAAGCACTAATTATACAATAAAATAGGTTAAGATTCACAAAAACCTCGAACTCACTTTAAAAGCCATTTTTCCAAAAATCTAGCAAGCAAAAATTACCCGTTTTAGTACAAAACTCGACGTTTAAACAAATCTAGCGGCAGAAATATCCACTCAATATCATAACCAAGTCATATAAACCATTCCAATAATTTATTCTCCTCAAAATATATACATTTACAAAACCTAGTTAACAAAATTAGCACAATTTCCCATTTCAGCTCAAAACTTGGGTTTTAACCAATAAAAACATTTCAACAATTTTTTGTGTGGCCAAAATGCTCACTAAATAACTTAATTAGGTCATACAAATATGCACTACTATTTTATCTCACTAAAATATATACATTTCAAAAAAACTAGTTTGCAATTTATATAATTATTACAAATTTAATTTAACAAAAATGCACACTAGCAACTAAATTAATTTTAGCACTTAGGTTACACTTTGCATGACTTAGCTTGTTAATTACCCTATGCAAACATAAACATTTTAATAAAACCCTAACTTGATTTTAAAACCCAATTCTAGAATTTCCAAACCCTAACTTGAAAATTCATAACTAGCAATTCAACCACTTAACACTTGAATACAATAGCTTTAAGAAATTAACTAACAATTTAAGCAAAAAGGGTTAGAATTTATATCCAAGAGATTTGAAGATCCACAAGCACACATAGCCTCTCAAATTGAAATCTTGTTCCCTAGATCCATGCAATTTTGGCTAATGAGAAATGGGTAGGAATTAGATTTTGATTTTGTGGGATTTTTTTGAAGCATTTTGGATGATTTTGGTGATGAAATGAAGTGGAAACTTGGTGGGGAAAATGAGGGGGGCTGCTGATCATTTCGGCCAGAGGATGGGGGTGGGGAGAGGTGAGAGATTTGTATGGAAATTCCAAGGTCAAAGCCCCTCCCAATTACCATAATACCCCCACCTATATAAATATATAATATAACCTTGATTTTAACCATTCTTTTCACATGAAAGAAGACAAAAAGGAGGGGGAGGGAGTGGGCTGCTGTCATGTGGTGGTGGGGCTGGCCATGTGAGAAGGTGAGGTTGTGTGTGAGGTTGCAAAGAAAATTCCATGCAAAAAGAACCCCGCTGTCACGACCCAAGTTTGGATGTGACAGGCACTCAGATTATATCATATCTAAAGATATGCACAATCCAAGTAAGCCAAAAACCAAGATCAAAATACCTTATTTCGGAATTATTTAGGAAAATTTAGTTTTTAAGTAAAAATCTCAAGTTATGAAGTTAATTCATTTAAACAGTAATAAGGTTAAGTTTAGTTGCATTCCGAGTTGGAATCAACAATGTTAACAATAAACATGAATATAAACATATAGGACATCACTGAATCTCATAAATAAAGAAGCTATAAAACTGATCAACAGATCTCAACTGTACATATATATACCAACTCTCTTTTCTAAGTCAAAATACAGTCTGATGGAGTCTTTTTAGATACAAAAGTACAAAACTCAAAAGGGAGGTTACTACATATGTAACCTACCGATCAAAAGATGGAAAACAGCTGCAAAAGTATCTCCGTCTCGCAACTACCCGTCCACTTTATCCCTGCAAGGAACTGTGGCACAACGGGGATGAGTTGCCAACTCAGTGAATACGACTAACATATAACGGCGAATAAAGTAAATATGCCGATTCATAATTAAAATCAACAATGATGAACATGATGCATACTAACATGTAGAAGCATAAATCTGTAATGTTCCATATATAAATCCAAAACTGAAAACTCATCAATTGTTTTCCAAATATGATTCATTTCCTTTCCGTGTCCATCATCGACACAAATCTTCGGTATTTCATCAGGCATCATTCCCCGAATGATCCTGTCAATCCATAACACCGGTCGGTATATCCCAGATATCCGCCGTGTTTACCACTGACTCCGGTATCGGGTATCCTCGCTAGGCTCACCGCCTACACTGCGGCCCCTGCCCCTCGGCCCCGACCGGGTCCACCATGATCCGGCTGTATAGCTACCCCACCCAGCTCGGATATACGTAATAAATTCCGCAACCGTATAGCTACCCCACCCGGTTCGGAATAAAACCAAATCAAAAATCGACATTCATGGTGGACTTGTCACAATCATCATAAAAATCCTGGATTTATGTAATAGTAATGAAAACTCAAAACCATAAATCCTCAATTCTGCATTTATCTCATATATAACATAAAACAGGCATAAAGTAACATGATGTCAATGAGGCAATCTATCATTATATTAGATACATGAAATACGATATCATCTATTGTAACAAATATGATAATTAAGTGTATGTGACATGGCAATATCGACGAGGTGTGTGTAGCATATAAATTGTGCACGTGGCATGACTCGTCGATAATTGTGAAGTGTTCTAGCAACTAAGCAATTTACAAGTATTGAAATGAATGCAATTATGACATTTAAACATGACGATATGAATATCACATTAATTAAAACCACGGGCGAAACACGCCATCTTTACAAAATTCCCCGGTAGATGTTTAGTCTACTCACCGGAAAAGTCGAATCTACTCCGGAATCGCTAATCGTTTCCCTTTCCTCGCGGCTTCCGTAGTTCTCGAATCCGCGTCTAAATATGCAAAGTTAACGTGTATAAGCAAAACTACATTTCCGATATAACGGAAGTAGAAAACACGCTAACCCCCTCAATTTATATACTATCAGATCTTTTCAAGTTATTAAACACTTAGTCTTACTGGATTTTAGCCTAAATCTGTGCTGGTTCAGAAATTAAAACGCGACTTGATTTCATCGTGTCGTATTAAGCGTTTTACGATTCTATTACCAATATATCCTCCCAGATTTTAGTTACAGTAAAACTAAGTTAAATCAACAGTGCCAAAATACCCTAAATTGTACACTGAAGATACCCCAAAAACCAAAACCCACAACACTCCTCACATGGCCGGCGACGCCGGCCAAACCTCTTCTGTCACCGGCCCAAAACCGGCCCCCTGCCTCCGTCTTCTTGTGGTGTGTTCTAGTTGTTACCTACATCATTTTGACCCTGTTTAATTTATTTAATTAAGTTCCAGATTATAGCAGATTCTAACAGACTATAAGTTTAGCTAAATTACCATATTATGTGACATGTTCAATCTGTTTTAATTGATCTACAGAGCCAATTAACCTATTGTGAATAAGAATCTTACCCTCCTATATTGCTGTAGGAATAACCCCCAAAGATCTATAGGCTCCTCCTAGCTTGATGATGAACAACACTCATGAACAAGCTCCATTCTTCTTCTTCTTCCTCTTGTTTTTCTTTTTCCTTCTTTAGTTTTCTTTTCTTTGATTTTCTTTTAAGTTTTGATCTGAGTTTAAACTGAAATGAGCTTTTTAAGTGAATGAGAGAAGAGATAAGAGAAGGAGGAGGTGTCAAAGCCAAAGGTGTGCATGAATCATGCAAGAAGGAGGTGGAAAGAATTTACAAACATGCAAGCATGAGGTGGTTTAATGATTTATCTTCCATTTTCCTTTAAATTTCAATTTGATTTCAGAATTGAAATGGTTTCATTTATCCACTTAAACCCTTGACAAAAACCTATTTGCATAAAACCTAACTTTTACAATTTAAACCCTCACAATCAACTTATTATAAAACATATCTTTTATTAAAATGAAGCTAAAATTATCATTAAAACCCTTATAACTTATTTATTTTACATTCTAAAATTCTAATTTAATTTGTATTACATATAACTTATGAAGATTAACATATTTGATTTTAACCATTTTGTGATTTATCAGCTTATTCTTAATTTAATTAAATTTATTTATTTCTAGCTTTTCCTAAATGTTACACCCGCAAGTTACCAAATTGCAAGTTTTCGCTAATTTCACCAAAAAAGCCCCTTTTTCAATAATTTCTAACACCGTTTTAGCAAACCATTTCATTTCAAAAACCACATGATAAAATTTTGTTTAATGTGTTATGATGCACAAAATTTGTTTCAACTCATTCCAATTAGTAATTTTCCCTAATTAAATGTATTAGTGACGGCTTAAAATAATAATAAAATAATTTTTTTCAGAAAATTTGAAATTTCACCAGTGGCTCAATAAACACCAAATACTAGCAATTATATAGCTAGAATATGTATATTTAATTTTTATATTGAAAATATTTATATTTTGACTTTTTACAGAAAACCCCATTATTTTACCGATTTTCCGAAATTTCATCGAAACGATTTTCAAAACGTTACAATCTTCCCCCCTTAAAGAAATTCGTTCCCCGAATTTAAATTAAAACTCCCCCCAAACACTAAAACACCTAACCAAAACCATCAAGTCGTCGGGGCACTGAAGTCATAAATACATAAAACAAATCGTAGCGCAGCGCATGCGCATGAAAAATGAGCATGTAACTCAAAATCAAAACTCCATCCAGCATCCCGCAATCATCGGAGTCATGGTGAAGACACAATGTCTGAATCCAAAATGAAAATCAATATGATATACATCATTAAAACATCTGGAAGCAGTGCATGCCAAATTTTCTTCAAATCGCTGTGCGATGCTCGCAGCACAGCACAGTGGCGGACGTCTATTGTAAGAAAATAACTATATATATATATATATATATATCCTTTGTTTAATATGTACGTTCCGCCGTTTTGGAAACAATTTAGAAGGGTCTCCTTCTTTTAAACGTTTCGTGTCATATCAGACACGTAGATAAATACTGAGACTATAACTCGCTTTTGGAATTCCCTTCGATTGCTATCAATGCATGCAAAATACATTCAGGTACTGTCCTCTGACTAGTCCTGCTCAGTACGAAAACACATAGCAAATGTCATAAAAACGTACTGCTCTATAAGAAATCAATCCCAAAATATGCATATGAATACTACGTGCGTCTGGTGCGCACAAAAATCAAAATCCATATATGTGCCATACACGCGCACAGAAACAACATCTAAGTGCATCGGGTGTGCATACAACATTTGTCATAGGCAACGTGGGTGCTTGACAGCAAAATCAGGTGCATCTGACACGCACGAAGAATCTCAATTTAGTGCATCTGGTGTGCACCAAAATCGCATCTCAAAACACGCTCTCAACATGCGCGAAAATCCAAGGCAGGTGCATCTATCATGCACAAAATCATGAAATCCATTATCAAGCGCCGAACATGCGCAAAATCCAATCAGGTGCACAAGGTGCACAAAACCAATATCGAGCATCACAATCGAAACCGAAGTCCAGTGCATCTAAGTGCACAAAATGCGTATCATTGCACTGAAAGCATATATGAATCATACCGAGTGCAAAAACCAAATCGTGTGCGTATATACGCACGAAATCAACTCAACTGTATGAAATCCATATAATCGCAAACATGAGAAACCAAGGCACGAAAACTTTCTCAAGTGCAACAACTGTGCAAAAATCGTAAATACTCAGTAGGTGCAACCATGGTGCATGAAAACAAATATCGTGAAACTCAATCATCAAAATCAATCATGCGAATAAATCGCCCAAAATACCGAAATCAAATATGGCGGAATAGTCCCCGCTCAAACACTTCCTCTAAGAACCTCTGGCCAACTGTCGTGGTCACTCATAACATGTCTCGTTGACGATCCTGAACTCTGGCCTGTCGGCGTGCGCAACATGACCACTCCTGGGTCATAGTCTTCTCGTAATTCATTCCAGAAAGGTCCTGTCGAAATCTCTCCCAAATCTCGTCTCAGCTGAACTGTCCGAAAGTCATCGTCCTTTACTATATCTGTTTCTTGATCCGGAACGGCTGCATACTCATCGCGACTCCTTCTGGAAGGTATATCCAAGCACAATGCCTCGGCATGCGTATCGCATCTCTGATGTCGGTGGAGTGGAACGTCGTCTCATCAAGATGTCGTACGAACCTCTTTCTCCACTTTCTCTAATGTCGACTGCTTCGGACTCGTCTCATCGTGGCTGCATGGACTGAGCTCCTATGGCTATCCTCGCATCTGGAGTCTCCCAAGAAATGCATCTCACCACCTGGCATCCTAATGAAGTCGAACCATTTGATCGATTCGTCAAAACCTCGTAATCCCCCAAGAGCTCAACATCTTGGGTGCAGTTTAACAGTATAGAGTACATACCACAGCATCGATGGTCTAGCCGTAGAAGGGCAAACCCAAGCCTTACTAATGGCGCCGCGGAACTGCCGCAAACCTTAAGGTTCAAAGTCTTTCACACGGTCATTAAGTCGAGTTAGGGTTTCATTCTTCTAGAGGGTCCATAGAATTGCCTGCATGTCTTTCCGAATACTTTAAACTTGGAATAAAAGCTTTCTGACATTCGATCCTCTCTGTCGACTCTCAACGTCTCCGCGTGAAGTCGTCTCTAGCTGGAATCAATCTATCTGATGACCTCGTATCGGGGTAGCGAACGAACCACATGTCCTAGTCATTCATCCTCGGGTGACTAGCGACCTTCTAAAATCTCTTAGTACAACTCGTACTGCAATAGCTCCAACATCTTGGGTGATAACTCGTCGTACGCAGCAATAACTGGCTCACTCGTCTGCACGCTGAACAGTGCATCAATCATCAGGAGTAGGCAAACCTCAACGGTCATCAAAATCTGGCTGGCCTCTATCAGTGGCTCGATCCTCTGGTGCTGATCTGCACGTCCGAGTAATCTCATACAGCGATCCATCCAACGCTCGTGGCGCGAAAACACAATAAAAAGACACGTCTTTGCAATCGTGTGTTGCCGGAATTACGCCCTGGTCAGTCCTCGTCCGTGACGAGCTCGTGCTGACTGCAACTCTAGCCGCAGCTCTCCCTGCCCGTAATCGTGGCAGCAAAACTAACTGGTACCGATGAGGCTAGATCAGGAATGAATATAATACTGAACAAAGAAATGTACATCCTAAGGCTTCTTAAGTGGACTAGCGTATCGTAAGTATGCCGCGGAACATACCCACGGTACGTCACTCTACTTTAGTCACCTATTCCATCAACCAAGTTTCATCCTACGCTCCGAAGGTAAAACCTAACGCTTTGATACCAACTTTGTCACGTCCCGAAAGTACGGAACATGACCGGCACTTAAACTACGAAACGTCTCGAGGCGTACGTAATCTAAGTAAACCGAAAACCCAGAAATCCAAACCAAGAAAAGTAGTAGAGTGAAGGAAAACCAATTTAAATCAATTAGTTTTAATAGCATAAGCCGAATTATGCGTTTTTTAAAAAAAAAACATCAAATATTTACTGAAAATTTCGGCAGAGTCTCCTTTGTAAATACTGGCCCCCAAACGGGATACAACATGAATAGTATACGAAATCAATAAAAAGGCATACCCAAGCGGGAGCTAGCTCTTCGTCAATCGACGGTCACAACCACACAAGCAATATAATATACAACGCCAAGGGCAAGGATCAAAACTCAAAAGGAAACTCAAAACAGCAAGAAATCCATAGAAATACAACGCGCGACTCTAAGGTCGAAAGAATAAACATCACTGGTCTCTATCTGAAATAAATACATGTTTGGTTGATGGAACTTCTAGATACAACAGAGTAATAATATACAAGGTATATAATGGGGGGTACGATACAAATAAACCCACCTATTAGCAAATCACTCGGAAAAGGAAGTAGTGCCAGCAAGCCGTAATGAAACCTGTACGACAAAACCTGCAAGAAACTGTGGCACAACGGGGGTGAGTTGCCAACTCGTGAGTAGAAAAACATCTACGAACGGAAATCGCATGTACAACGCACTCCTAGGGAAACAATCATAATATATCCTCAAATATATAACCAGCAGCCTATAACAATGGCTAGGGTAAAAGTCTAACCCAAGTATAATCCCATGTGTCCGTGTCAGTGCCTCAGGTAGCAATATAACATATGGATGATGTATGAATGCATGAAAACAGAATACATGTACTAAAGAAACTTCTTTCATAATTTAGTGAGATTTCTGTATTTTAAAAATGAGGTACCATGAATGAAATCATCATAAAAAAGTGCCCAGCATCGACACAAAATAAGTGTCCAAATATCTCGATATCTCTGTACCTCAATATCTCAAAATCTCAATGTCTCAATCACAATATCTAGGGCGCCGTCAGTCTAGACCGGCCCCTACCATCCATCTCAAGACCACGACGGTATACTCCGGATATCCGACGCGTCGGGTAAAATCACCGGTCGGTAGTGCTCCCCTGCCAGGATCAACGTCAACAACACGATCCTCTTGCCCCGGGGTACCGCACCGGGCCCACCATGTACCCGAAACGG
This sequence comes from Agapanthus africanus, assembly GCA_030015575.1. Classification (NCBI taxonomy): domain Eukaryota; kingdom Viridiplantae; phylum Streptophyta; class Magnoliopsida; order Asparagales; family Amaryllidaceae; genus Agapanthus; species Agapanthus africanus. Next base: position 255,791,867 of record JASDDO010000012.1, on the reverse strand, counting down.
TTCATCCATCTCTTCGAATCGGGTCTCGAAATCCATCAGCAAACTCATGGTGGACGACTCATACATCATGGGAAAACCGCACTTTTTATTTAAAAGAGAGGAAAGAAGCTTATACAAGTTTTGCGGTTTTCCCCCAAATCCAGAAAATCTCATGGAAATCCAAATCCAAATCATCAATAGCATGTAAACCCATGAATATAAGCATGAGAATCCATGAATACGGCATAACAATGAATAACAGTATGCATGAAGTGACAAGTAATAACTACAATATCTAAGCTGGCATATAAGGTAAGTACACTAATATTATGTCAAACTACTAGCTATCAAGCTAAGTTAAGCAATAATATTTTCTAAGGTGTACGTGACATGGCAATTACCGATGAAGATGTGTGTGAGCCGGCATGTAAGTGTATGTGATACATACGCATCATCGGTAATGGTGATGGTGTCCTAACAGCATAATGTCAACAATGCAATATGAAATAAAAATGTAAGTATGCGATGCGGAGCGAGCAACCAAAATGAGTGGGAGCTAAATACTAAACAATGGTGCCATTTGAAATAACATGAATCGTGGGGTTTTAAAAATAGGGGCTACGGTGGTTTTAAGAAAGGATACGTCTTTTGAAATATCCGTAGATCCCTTGACCTGTCTTTTAAAATACCAACAATCCTCTAGTTTTTGAAACAGTTAGGAGTCTAATCTAATCTAACAACTACACTAAACTATACGGCTGAACTAACAAGCTGAACTACAGGTAAGGAAACAGCCTATAATCTGAGTCGATACATATACATACCTGTATATGTATAGTCGGTGATCCCGCCTCAATAATATCATATCTGATACCATATCTATAATCAGACATCCCAAGTCAAGAGTGCGGATCAATCATCAATATATAGCTCGTACGTAAATCCGTCGTACGGCATCCCAAATCTGGGTACAGGTCAATATCACATTCATCATACTATTCATCTGGTATCCTCTTTATCAAATATCATGATCGGGGTACTGATCTACGTCTAGTACAATACTGATACCGCCTAAGTATGCATGCACGTGTGTGAAACACTACGTCAAGGACCCTCTACAACGTCATTTCGTATCTCAAATACGAACCCTACCATATCACCGATCTCGAATCAAATCTCATCGACTCATCTTAAACCCCAAGTACTATCCTCATTATCCATGCATGTGTATATGAATGTATATATGCATAGTCCCATACCCACGCATATATACATATATACACATCCCCATCTACGCACAAGAAAGTAATGTATGCAAGTCTGTATGTGCGTATGTGGGTATAACAACTACTCTAGGGTTTCGCAACTAACCCAAAGGTAATCCATGAACACATAAACATATCATGAATAAACATTCTCGTATCATAAAACACCTATATAAACATATATATGAGCTATACTACGGACTGCGTGGGTGCTATACGCCATCCACCCGACTTCTCCCCGTAGATATAAATCTACTCACCTGGTCCTCGCTCGCCGGTGCCGACGTCGCCACGCGCTTGCTTATCGTCTCGAAGTCCACATGGGGTACCTACATATCATAATGCACCGTATTGCATTAAAATCCGACTCATGACCAAAACGACACACGAATCCCACATAGGTCAAAACCTACGGTTGCTTTCACAAATCAATCCAAAAACCCTCGACGTCGGCATACAAACGCCAAACCATCGAAAAAAACCCAAACACACTCATTTGCACGATCGCAAGCACTAATTATACTATAAAATAGGTTAAGATTCACAAAAACCTCGAACTCACTTTAAAAGCCATTTTTCCAAAAATCTAGCAAGCAAAAATTACCCGTTTTAGTACAAAACTCGACGTTTAAACAAATCTAGCGGCAGCAATATCCACTCAATATCATAACCAAGTCATATAAACCATTCCAATAATTTATTCTCCTCAAAATATATACATTTACAAATCCTAGTTAACAAAATTAGCACAATTTCCCATTTCAGCTGAAAACTTGGGTTTTAACCAATAAAAACATTTCAATAATTTTTTTTTTGTGGCCAAAATGCTCACTAAATAACTTAATTAGGTCATACAAATATGCACTACTATTTTATCTCACTAAAATATATAAATTTCAAAAAAACTAGTTTGCAATTTATATAATTATTACAAATTTAATTTAACAAAAATGCACACTAGCAACTCAATTAATTTTAGCACTTAGGTTTCACTTTGCATGACTTAGCATGTTAATTACCCTATGCAAACATAAACATTTTAATAAAACCCTAACTTGATTTTAAAACCCAATTCTAGAATTTCCAAACCCTAACTTGAAAATTCATAACTAGCAATTCAACCACTTAACACTTGAATACAATAGCTTTAAGAAATTAACTAACAATTTAAGCAAAAAGGGTTAGAATTTATACCCCAGAGATTTGAAGATCCACAAGCACACATAGCCTCCCAAATTGAAATCTTGTTCCCTAGATCCATGCAATTTTGGCTAATGAGAAATGGGTAGGAATTAGATTTTGATTTTGTGGGATTTTTTTGAAGCATTTTGGATGATTTTGGAGATGAAATGAAGTGGAAACTTGGTGGGGAAAATGAGGGGGGCTGCTGATCATTTTGGCCAAAGGATGGGGGTGGGGAGAGGTGTGAGATTTGTGTGGAAATTCCAAGGTCAAAGCCCCTCCCAATTACCATAATACCCCCACCTATATAAATATATAATAAAACCTTGATTTTAACCATTCTTTTCACATGAAAGAAGACAAAAAGGAGGGGGAAGGAATGGGCTGCTGTCATGTGGTGGTGGGGCCGGCCATGTGAGTGGGTGAGGATGTGTGTGAGGTTGCAAAGAAAATTCCATACAAAAAGAACCCCTCAAGTTACCAAATTGCAAGTTTTCGCTAATTTCACCAAAAAAGCCCCTTTTTCAATAATTTCTAACACCGTTTTAGCAAACCATTTCATTTCAAAAACCACATGATAAAATTTTGTTTAATGTGTTATGATGCACAAAATTTGTTTCAACTCATTCCAATTTGTAATTTTCCCAAATTAAATGTATTAGTGACGGCTTAAAATAATAATAAAATAATTTTTTTCAGAAAATTTGAAATTTCACCAGTGGCTCAATAAACACCAAATTCTAGCAATTATATAGCTAGAATATGTATATTTAATTTTTATATTGAAAATATTTATATTTTGACTTTTTACAGAAAACCCCCTTATTTTACCGATTTTCCGAAATTTCACCGAAACGATTTTCAAAACGTTACAGATATAGAGTGGGAAGAGACCATATTTTAAACGAGTTAAGATATGGGGTTGTCCGGCCTATGTCAAAAGGCAAAATCCGGACAAACTTGAGGCACGATCAGTTCTTTGCAAATTTGTGGGATATCCAAAGAATTCTCAAGGATATTTTTTCTACCACGCTGAGGAACAAGAAGTGTTTGTTGCTCAACATGCCACCTTTTTGGAAAAGGAATTTCGTGCAAAAGAAATTAGTGGTAAAGAGGTAGAGCTGGAAGAGGTTCCAGCACCACAAACCGCAACTGATGATTTGTTGGAACCAGAAGATTCAGTAGTACCCGACGAACCCCAGCCTCTCCGCCGATCTAGTAGGGTTTCTCGTCCACCTGAGAGATACTACGGTTTTCTCATTGATGGTGGAAGCGAGGATTGCATCATGGAAGATGATGACCCGACTAGTTTCGAGCAAGCCATCACGATTGGTGACTCTGTGAAATGGCTGGATGCAATGCGATCTGAGATGGAATCCATGTACACCAATAAAGTATGGATTTTGGAAAATGCTCCTGAAGGGGTAAAACCCATTGGGAGCAAGTGGATTTTTAAAAGGAAATTTGGTGTAGATGGAGAAGTTGAGACTTTCAAAGCTAGACTTGTAGCAAAGGGTTTTCGTCAACGACCAGGTGTGGATTATGACGAAACCTTTTCTACAGTAGCTATGCTTAAGTCTATCCGGATCTTACTTGCCATTGCTGCATACCATGACTACGAAATCTGGCAAATGGATGTTAAGACCGCCTTTCTAAATGGTGATTTAGAAGAGTGCGTGTACATGACTCAGCCAGAGGGCTTCATAGATAGTGGGAGCAGCGGAAAGGTGTGCAAACTGCTTAAATCCATTTATGGGTTAAAGCAAGCATCGCGGAGTTGGAACATCTGTTTTGATGTAGTAGTCAAAGAGTTTGACTTCATCAAAAACATAGATGAACCTTGTATCTATAAGAAGGTAGCAGAGAGTAAGGTTGTCTTTCTCGTATTGTACGTGGATGACATACTCTTGATAGGAAATGATATTCCTATGCTGCAATCAGTCAAGCTCTTCTTATCACAAAGATTCTCAATGAAAGATCTAGGTGATGCCTCATGCATATTGGGGATTAGGATCTACAGAGATAGATCCAAACGGATACTGGGATTGTCCCAATCCAGGTACATTGACACCATACTAAAGAGGTTTAGTATGGAAGAATCAAAGCGTGGGAACCAACCCATGATCTCTAGACTCACTCTCTCCAAAGAGATGTCTCCCAAGACTGATTTCGAAAGAGCTCGCATGCAAGGGATACCCTATGCTTCGGCAGTAGGCTCTATCATGTATGCGATGCTATGTACCAGACCCGATGTTGCATACTCTCTAAGTGTAGTGAGTCGGTATCAAGCAGATCCTGGAGAGAGTCACTGGACAGCTGTGAAGAACATTCTCAAGTACTTGCGAAGGACTAGAGACATATTCTTGGTGTATGGTAACGGAGAACACCGGGTGGAGTCCTGATCAGTCGAAAATACCGCATTTCTAATACGGCAATTTCCCTACTTTTTGCAGTCAAGTAAAGCTATCCGGTATTCATATCACTCATATTTGCAAAACACATGTAAAATATTGGATTACTTGTACTGTACACTAGAACCAGCACTTTTAGGGAAATTGTGTGTGTTTCATGGCATCACATCATCCTTGTATTGCGCAACTCTTGTCTCGGTGAAATTGTGCAGGAAATTCCAGAAGCAGGGCCTAATTGGGAAATGAACTAATAAAAGACACACCAATTCAAAGGCTAATGATCTGGAGCAATACAGAAAGGCCAAATAAAAATCCAAGCATCAGAAAGAGGCCTACCAGTCAGACCAAGAATTACCAAGTGAAAATAAACCATCAAGGCCATTAAAGGGCCGCGGATCCGTGGCCCAATCCCCATTGGCGCGGCGGAACCGCGGCGCTTTGATGGGTTCATGCCTCCAGAATTCTTCCGCGTGTCGCAGCTAACGGCCTAAGCTTCCAGAAGACTGTAGAAACTCCACGTGGCACATCTAGAAGGCTCGGCTCAACTAACTGTTGGAGGGAAATTCAAATTTTAGTCTTAACAAACTTTTTGGAGGGAAATTTAAATTTGGTGCTAACTAACTTGTGGGTGGAATTCAAATTTCAAATCTTAGATCTAGAATTTGGAAAGTCTATAAAAAGGAGCCTAGATCTAGAGGGGAAATTGTTCAAGAATTATCACCATCTTCTACCCACAAGTTTAGTGACAAAAGCTTGTGCCAAATTCAATTCCCATCTCCAATTCAAAATCAAGATCAAGATCCCGAGATCAATTTGAGCAAGAGAGCCTTCAACCTTTAGCAAGCGACGCCGGATTTCCAACGGAGCAAGAGATCCACGCCGATCCGCGACTCAAGGAGCCGAGCGAAGCCGAAATCGACGATCTAGTTCCTTCCTTTTGTAAATTCAAGAGAGTTGTAACGAAATTTGTCGATAAATAAAGGTGAATTTTCTATATTCTTGCTTCTCTTTTAATTCAAGCATAATGAGTAGATCTCAATTTGTGATTGTGTTTGTGATCATGATGTTTGAGTAATCTCCGCTCGTGTAGGAGTTGTGACGATCTTTAGATGATGATGATTTAGATATTTTTACAATTCTTAAATCCTATAATGTTTGGAAATTCTAGTTAATCAAATGATTAATAACCTAGCTTCGAGATGATGCTTTCTTGATCGTGTTCACTCGAAATTAGGGAACAACTATTAAACATTTGATTGATTAGAAGCTAGAATTTGAATGCGATCCATAGAAAGGACAAAGGATGAGTTGCGGAATCCCTAATTTTCTCGCAAAGATCCTTAACCCTCGATGGATTCGCATCGATCTAGTATCAATTCATTAATGGATAAGAATTAGTAATCTTTAGATCTCATCACATCTACTCCTACGAGCCTTACTTCTAGTCTTGATTGTTGGTTGGAAATTATCTCTCATCCCTATTCTTGCTCTTTAATGTTTCTTTTAGATCTAGTTTTTTCTTACTTTTTGATCTACAATTACAAATCATGAATTGTTTTGTTTTCTTTGCCCTAAATTTTCAACTCATCTAATTCGAAAATTGAACGGAACTCACTTTCCCTGTGGACGATCCGCACTTACTAACGCGCTACATCCGACACCGTAGTTGATTGCGGTCAAATAATCTTTTGGTTGTGATTTCTAAAATCTATTTTCTCAAAAACATACACAATCGGAAAATCGTACCAATCAAAATGGCGCCGTTGCCGGGGATCGTGTGCTATTTGTTTATTTTTTGAAATTTGAGTTGAAAAGTTTATTCCATCAATATTTTTTAGATCAAAACTTGCACAAAATACTAATACGTGTTGTTGTGGTTAATTGCAAGGAGATCTGGAGCTTGCTGGAAAATTGGAAAATTATTTGAAGAGTTCCAGAGAGCTAGGGAAGTGGCAAGGAGTGCTCTGGAAAAATTTAGTGCAGAGATCACACTATTCCACCGCGTTTCCGCGGCATGGGGAGCCAAATGCGTCGCTTCCGCGGCTGAATGAGGGCTTCTCTGTAAAACTTTTATCTGGTAATTTCTAACTTTCTTATCTCCTCTCTAAAATCTGCTCCAACTAATAATTTGTTGCAGGTTTCTTTGCAAATATTCGCAGCGCGCAAAAAGCAAAATAAAATTTGTGCTTGTTTTTGATTTTGTGGTTGTTTGCATAACTAATACGGAAATTAAGGGGCACGGCCAAATCCAGATTAGGTGGAGAGTTCATTACCCTTCCTAGGCCCCAAAAAACACAAACCTGCATCCGCATTACCCTCATTAATTAAAAAATATCTAGAGATGACTCTAAGGACCGTCGCGCTCACTTAGGACAGAAGAAGGCCGTGGGTAATTCATTGCTTATCCGCGTTTCTCTTGTGGTGCCTAGGCAAGTGTGTCGAATGCTAGTGGTTACTTAATTAGGCCCACTACTTATGTAGTGGAGAACCTCCCACTTACCTGGCCACAGGAGGGACAAAGAGGCAGTGGAGGATTTTATCCTGCGACTTGTCTTTTGGAAGTTAGGAGCGGTCTAGAGATTTGACCTAGGTGACCATAAATTTTAGGGTTGTGTGTTGCATTTTGGGATTCACATCATTTTTTTTCAAAATCCGTATCATTTTTCAAAACAAACACCGCACTCACTTCATTTCCCCTAATTATAAATCACGCTGCCACTTGTACTAACCCCTTTTAGTGCAAGATAGGCTGGACACGGGATTCTAGTGCCCGTCTTGTCCGCGTCCCCTCGATCGACTCCGAAGTCGGTATTTCTCCATTTACCTTTCTTTTACCCCCCACCACACCCACACCGATGGATCAGTCTCCATCAAACCTCTTTACCGCTACACTGCCGCCGTCCGTTGGTGCGCAGAATCCTCCCCGCATCTCTCTCCAAGAGAGGTGTTATCCTTTGCGAGGTCCTCTCTCGACCTGCTTATCCATTTCACCAGCCAACGGGGATAACTTTGAGATTAAGCCCCAGTACATCAACCTTCTACCCAAATTCCACGGTCTCGAGACTGAAGACGCGTACGTTTTTATTACCAAATTTGAAAACGTATGCGCAATGATGGGTACATCACTACTTTCTGTGGATGCCATGCGTCTACGACTTCTTCCATTTACCTTGTGCGATTTAGCCGAGAAGTGGCTATATAACACCACCGCACATTCCATCACGAATTGGGAAGAATTCGTTGCGGCATTCCTTAAGAAATTTTACCCTATGCAAAAGACAACTCGAATCCGTAGTGAACTCTATCAATTCTCCCAGCTTCCGGCTGAACCATTTTCAAAATACTTTGACCGATTCAAGGATCTTTTGGTTCAATGCCCACATCACGGCATCCCGAAATGGGAACTTTGCCGAATCATATATGAGGGCAGTAACCCTACCACTAAACAAAACCTTGAAAACATGTGTCAAGGAACCTTTATGACCAAGGATGATGGGGAAGCGTGGAAATTTTTAGAAGAGTTCGCTGAAAAGTCACTTCAGTGGGAGACTGGAACCCAGCCATCGAGTAGGGGTGGCGTACACCAAATAGACGTGTCCATAGGTGTTCGAGCTGAGATGGCAGCAATGCAAAAGAAGCTCGACGCTATGGAACACAAATTCCTAGCAGCCTCCCTAAACCCAATGTCGCTCCCCAAAACCGTTTGTGGGTGCTGTTCTGATCCTTCTCACTTGACGGAAGAATGTCCATTAAACTCTCAGTTTCGAGGTCTCGAGCATACCAATGCCGCATTTCAAAGACCGGGAAACGACCCTTTTTCTTCCACATACAATCAGGGTTGGAGGAATCACCCGAATTTTGCTTGGAACCAATCCCAAAACACGGTTCCAAACCCTAATCAATTCCAACGGGTCCCTCCACCACAACAGCAACCACTTCAACTCACCCAGCACCCATACCAGTCACAAAATTTCCAAAACCAGGTCAACACTCCTGCAACTTCTAATCCTATGCAGTCGACCTGTTCTGACGAGTTCTCTCAATTCGCTCAAATCATGAAATCACTCATGTCAAATTTCATGGAAGTGTCGGCCGAGGTTAAGTCTTCCGTTGGTGAGATAAAGAAAAACTAAGCGTCCCAAGCTGAGAGTATCAAAACAATGGAAGCTGAGATTGCACGACTTAAGGCCGAAATGAGCGCGAGAGAAAAAGGGAAACTCCCAGCTCAACCTGTACCCAATCCTGGCTATTCACATCATGTGAATGCAATCACCACGTTGAGATCTGGGAGAGTGCTGGATAACCATGTTGGGGAAGAAGTTGATGATATTGATGATCCTATCAACACCCCAGCTGAGACCTTCCCTCACACACACACTTCTGCTTCTGATTCTTGTTCTTCTACCCCACCGCCTTCTCACGAGCCTATTCTCCATTTCCCACTAGGCTCGACACCTCAGCCCACCTCTTTTACTCCTCCACAGACGATCCCCACTTCTATTTTGGGATCGGGGCCACACACACTTCCTTCTCCTATGATGGACCCTGCGCTCATTGCTAAAGCACCTTACCCGAACCGGTTAAGGGCTAACACATCAAGTCCACATATGGAGAAGATTATGGACATGTTCAAGCAAGTTAACATCAACATCCCTCTCCTAGATGCCATCCAACAAGTCCCCGCTTATGCGAAAATTCTTAAGGACTTGTGCACTAGGAAGAGGAAGACTCAAGTGCCAAAGAAGGTCTTCATGTCTAATAGCATTAGCACTGCTTTTATCCCTCCACTACCAAAGAAACGTAAGGACCCAGGATGTCCTACGATATCGAATTCTATTGGGGATAAACACATCAATCGTGCTCTTTTAGACCTTGGCGCCAGTGTTAACCTGCTTCCTTTCTCAGTCTATGAGCAACTAGGAATCGGAGAGTTGAAACCAGCCCATTGCACTCTCCAGATGGCTGACCGATCAATCACCAAACCTAGGGGTGAACTGGAGGATGTGTTAATAAAAATCGGGGAATTCGTATTCCCTGTGGATTTTATTGTACTTGATACACAGCCTGTAGCGAACCCCAGGAATCAAATTCCGGTGATTTTAGGTCGCCCCTTTTTGGCCACTTCCAATGCAATAATCAACTGTCGAAATGGTTCCATGACCTTATCCTTCGGGAATAGGTCAATAGAGCTGAACATTTACAGGATTGGAAGTGTACCCTCCGAACCTACTGCTCATGTCTGTTCTGTCGACTTAATGGATGTCGACAGCAGCGAATTTGATGATCCTCCTGATACCGATCTTGACTCTTTTCATACACTATTGTTTGACCCAACTATGTATCATACACATACGGACTCTTCCACCGAGATGTCCGGGTCAACAACTAACACTGATTATGAACTGCTTTTAGAGTCTGAAGATCACCCCGCACTTTGTGATGACATTATTCTTCGGGGTATTGATGAAACTTTTGAGGAGATCTTCGCTGATGAACTCGCATTTCTGAATAACACGGGTGTTGAGATGAATCATGTCCCAATCACTGAAATTGAACCTTCACCCTTTCCTCTGAACTGTAAAAAGAATGCAAGTAATCCATCACATTCACTGCTTCGTCTCTCCAAAATGAGATGCACACACACTCTCTTCCACCCCTTATCCTTTCCCTATTTCTTCTTCCACCAACCCGAGCACTGCATTGATAAAATCTTCGAATGGTTGGTGTTGATCTTCGGTCTTTGCAAAGCTTGGCATCGACCAATGATTCTTGACCCCCTCATGTGATTGCATAACTCAAGTTTGGGGGGGGGAACAATTTTTCTGGCTCTTGAAAAGAAATTTTTTACAAATATTGCGAGTCAAAAATAAGTTTGGGGGAGGGTCTTCACTTATATATTTTGCCCCACTAATAAATTCCTCCTAGGCTTACAGGTTTTTGTAGATATAGCGGATGGCAACAGTGAGGACACTGTTGAAAACAAGTTTGGGGGAGGTTTGTGCTTAGTTTTGCATCATGTGCATATCATTTGCATAAGCACAAAACATTTCTTTAAAAACCATAAAAATTTAAAAATTTTCAAAACCCATAAAAATTTTGTGTAAAGATTTTTTGTAAAACCCATTTCTTTGAAAATCTATAAAAATTTTAAAAAAAAATAAAAAATTTCAAAACTCATAAAAATTTAAAATTTTTCAAAATATAAAAATATTTAATATTTATGATAATAAAAGATTAGATAGTGAAAAATTACATCCATGAGATTAGAAAAATTTAAGAAAACTAAGAAAATTAGAAGTTTTCTTATACGAATTAGTAATAAGTAGTTATGAGCCGTTGTCCCAAGGGTTAGTAAGATGAAGGACGTCACTAATCTGAGGATAAAAATAAGTCTGAAAGATAGTTTCTATTCTGGAAGCCAAACATTTTGAACGTTGATACCCTGCTATTCGCACTTACACACATCTTAAAGCCTGGGATAGTAGAGGATACCTTGAAATGCTCTTGTCTTAAAGCCAAAAGTATGAAAAAAAAATTGTTTTAAAGTGGTGAGAAAAATGGATACTGGTTTTGTTATCACCGAGGGCAATAAAAAAATATATAGCAAAAGGGTGCTTCTTCACCTAGTGCCCTAAGGCCAACTGGTCTGGGAGTCACTGCTATGCTTGAGGTGGTGCAAGACGAGGAAAATACACCAAGCATGCAAGCACAGGAGTAATCGGTCGGTTAGTATCTCAAGAAGTATTAACGGTCGCATAAAAGTGTGTGAGCAATCTCGTTTATCAAAAAGTACTGAGGTTGATGGGCAAGAGTATGATAGCTTGAATTGAATTCTCCGGGTGTAGGGATGTCTTTACACACACGCAGGGTTATATGATCGATGTTTGGAAGACAGATAGGAATGAAGAATAAGACGATGTTTTATTGAGGGAGGACGTGATTTCTAACATCTTTTCATGACCATTAAGATAGGGCTCATGACAACCGAAAAGCTAGCTTAGTTGGAAACCCTAATTTTCAAGGCTTTTCTTTTACAATTCTTGTCTTTAAATGTAATATTCATGATCTTCCTTTTATTATTGGATTTTGTGGGTGCAATCCGCTGAAAACCCTCAGGAGACAACATTCCTCCTACTAGGGACACCTAGAGGTTTAAAGGCTTGTTGCACGTGCTCAGTGCAATCGTGTTGCCTACGAAAGTGTGCTAGTTAGTTCTTCTCTTTCTTTATTTTCTCCTTCTCTTTTTAATAAAACTGTTCGATCGAGATGATCGAGAACAAGTTTGGGGGAATTTGATCAGTCGAAAATACCGCATTTCTAATACGGCAATTTCCCTACTTTTTGCAGTCAAGTAAAGCTATCCGGTATTCATATCACTCATATTTGCAAAACACATGTAAAATATTGGATTACTAGTACTGTACACTAGAACCAGCACTTTCAGGGAAATTGTGTGTGTTTCATGGCATCGCATCATCCTTGTATTGCGCAACTCTTGTCTCGGTGAAATTGTGCAGGAAATTCCAGAAGCAGGGCCTAATTGGGAAATGAACTAATAAAAGACACACCAATTCAAAGGCTAAAGATCTGGAGCAATACAGAAAGGCCAAATAAAAATCCAAGCATCAGAAAGAGGCCCACCAGTCAGACCAAGAATTACCAAGTGAAAATAAACCATCAAGGCCATTAAAGGGCCGCGGATCCGCGGCCCAATCCCCATTGGCGCGGCGGAACCGCGGCGCTTTGATGGGTTCATGCCTCCAGAATTCTTCCACGTGTCGCAGCTAACGGCCTAAGCTTCCAGAAGACTGTAGAAACTCCACGTGGCACATCTAGAAGGCTCGGCTCAACTAACTCTTGGAGGGAAATTCAAATTTTAGTCTTAACAAACTTTTTGGAGGGAAATTTAAATTTGGTGCTAACTAACTTGTGGGGGGAATTCAAATTTCAAATCTTAGATCTAGAATTTGGAAAGTCTATAAAAAGGAGCCTAGATCTAGAGGGGAAATTGTTCAAGAATTATCACCATCTTCTACCCACAAGTTTAGTGACAAAAGCTTGTGCCAAATTCAATTCCCATCTCCAATTCAAAATCAAGATCAAGATCCCGAGATCAATTTGAGCAAGAGAGCCTTCAACCTTTAGCAAGCGACGCCGGATTTCCAACGGAGCAAGAGATCCACACCGATCCGCGACTCAAGGAGCCGAGCGAAGCCGAAATCGACGATCTAGTTCCTTCCTTTTGTAAATTCAAGAGAGTTGTAACGAAATTTGTCGATAAATAAAGGTGAATTTTCTATATTCTTGCTTCTCTTTTAATTCAAGCATAATGAGTAGATCTCAATTTGTGATTGTGTTTGTGATCATGATGTTTGAGTAATCTCCGCTCGTGTAGGAGTTGTGACGATCTTTAGATGATGATGATTTAGATATTTTTACAATTCTTAAATCCTATAATGTTTGGAAATTCTAGTTAATCAAATGATTAATAACCTAGCTTCGAGATGATGCTTTCTTGATCGTGTTCACTCGAAACTAGGGAACAACTATTAAACATTTCATTGATTAGAAGCTAGAATTTGAATGCGATCCATAGAAAGGACAAAGGATGAGTTGCGGAATCCCTAATTTTCTCGCAAAGATCCTTAACCCTCGATGAATTCGCATCGATCTAGTATCAATTCATTAATGGATAAGAATTAGTAATCTTTAGATCTCATCACATCTATAGATCCGATCTACTCCTACGAGCCTTACTTCTAGTCTTGATTGTTGGTTGGAAATTATCTCTCATCCCTATTCTTGCTCTTTAATGTTTCTTTTAGATCTAGTTTTTTTCTTACTTTTTGATCTACAATTACAAATCATGAATTGTTTTGTTTTCTTTGCCCTAAATTTTCAACTCATCTAATTCGAAAATTGAACGGAACTCACTTTCCCTGTGGACGATCCGCACTTACTAACGCGCTACATCCGACACCGTAGTTGATTGCGGTCAAATAATCTTTTGGTTGTGATTTCTAAAATCTATTTTCTCAAAAACATACACAATCGGAAAATCGTACCAATCAAGTCCTTTACCGATTCCAGCTTCCAAAGTGATAAGGACGACTCTAAGTCGCACTCGGGAATTGTCTTTACCCTCAATGGAGGGGCGGTTTGTTGGAAGTGTTCCAAACAGGATACCGTTGCAGACTCGACGATGGAGGCTGAATACATCGCTGCCAACGATGCTACCAAAGAGGCTGTCTGGATGAAGAAGTTCATCACTGAACTTGGTGTGGTTCCATCCATTGAACATCCAATACCTCTGTAAGTCCATGCTACCTCTCCCGGTACGTTCGGGCATGCGGAATTTGATGAAAAACGATTTTCTTAGAGGTGGTAACATGGACTCAAACCCGGATCTTTGTTAAACATCTAACTAACAACCTAACTACGAGTTGCTAACTACTCGGTTAGGGGGTTATACCTTTCTTTTTCTCGAACTCCTTCGTCTTCAAGCTTCGATGGTCGTCCGAATCGGCTTCTCCCCGTCGTCTCCTTGCGCCGAAGATAGATCCACCTGAAAGCTTCAACCATTGGCTTCTTCTTCGAACTTTGAAGAAACTAGTTCACTCGGTTTGCTAAACCTTATGAACTAGAGTGAGTAGAGAAGAGTTTGTATGGGATTTTATCTATGGTTCTTGGTTCTCAACTCATGAGACAAGTGAACCATAGAGTCAAGAGAGGGAGAGCAAGAGGAGGAGATGAGAGCTCAAGAACAAGAGAGAGATTGAGCATGAAAGAATGAGAGAAGACTTTTCTCATTTGGCTCTCAAAATCCAAAACAATCATAACACCTCATATCAATCAAGTATTATGTGATGGTTTAAGCAACCATAGCCATATCATTTCATGCACTCATTTTGCACAAAAGAGCAAGCAACCAAAAGTCTTTGCCATGAAATGATAGTTATAGTTATCATGATGGTCAACTATTCAAGCCTAGTCAACCGGTCAACAAAGTCAACAAGTCAACAAAGTCAATCCCTCAACAACCATGTCACCATAATACTTAATTAATATAATTGTTAATCACATATCATATTCTCATTAGGGTTGAGCAAAAAGTCAATAGTCAACTGTCAACGGTCAACAACCCTAATGAGAATCCTCTGCCTCTGTCTCTCCGTCAACTGTGCATACACACTCGCATCCGTGTTCCGAGGAACACGAATACAAACTGGATAAATCCAATCCCAATACATACACTAGGATCTGGCTTAAACCAAAGCCCGCTAGTGTCTACTGTCCGGACACTGTACGTGCACAAGTGCACGGATGTGACCGAACCCTGTCGCAAAACCATGCGACCTGCCGCAAAACCATGCGACCTCTACTCTTTTGCCTAAAGGAGAATAGCTTTCTGTGTGGGACTCTAATGACTCGACACTACACTGGCAGTGGGTTTAACCACAGACCGCAAGCGGCACTAGCTGTGCGTAACGGTTCCCAGGTAGAAGCCGACAAGAAGATTGACGAGGCGAAACCCATCTGAACTCCTACTGAGCCTGAATGTGACATTCTCTGTACAGTCCGGTCTGTTCGTCTGATACATCGCATGGCGGGCCTAGGGGGCGGTAAACGTCAGTCCACCAATAGCGGTACAAGTCGTGTCGGAGTGAAGCCCAAAACACCCTGAGATAACACTGGAAGCCTACCAGTATATCTCGTTTGCCCTGGCCAGGGACTACTCGTGTAATGGCTCTCCTAGACACAGCGCGATGTTGATCAGTCGAAAATATTGTATATTTTAGCCGGCAATTTCCTTAACATTTGCATACATTTAGAAGTGTTCGGCATTCATATTCTACATATTAGCAAATCTGTCACAAAATATGAGATTGCATGTGTTAGACTTTTAAACCGACACTTTAAAGGAAATTAACCGCATTTCATGGAATCGCATCATTTCTGTATTTGCGCAACACTTGTCTTGAGTATGTGCAGGAAATACGGAAGAAAATCAAAAGAAGCTGATCAAACAATACGCCAACTAAATCATTTCAGATCTGGTAGCAATTCCGAAGGAATTATACAATTCTATATATCCAAAAAAGGCCCATACAAAAGCCCAAGACCACTGCAGAAAATACAAGACCTAAAGCTCCAAGTCAGCCGCGGAACCGCGGCGGGAGCTTGCTTGCGCCGCGGAACCGCGGCGGGAGCTTGCTTGCGCCGCGGTTCCGTGCCTCTTATGCCACGTCATCGATTTATTTTGAGTGCAGAATCTCAATTTCTGGTCCCACAGTCCTCTCTGATACTTCAAATTCCAGAACTCTCTCAAAGCTACTGCCAGATCAGAAAAGAAGATTAAGAAAGGATAATCCTAATTAAGCTCCTAACTAATCCTCTTCTAGAAGCTCCCTCCTAACTAATCACATCTAGAAGCTTCTCCCCTAACTAACTTTTGGAGGGAAATTTGAATTCCCTCAACAAACTTTTGGAGGGAAACTTAGAATTTGAAATCTTAGATCTAGGGTTAGTTATCTATAAATAGTGCCTAGATCTAAGGGTTGAGGTTGTTTATCATTAGCTAGTTCATTAGGTAAATAATCATTCTACACCATTTTCTTCCACAAGTCTCGTGACAAGGCTTGTGCGAAACCCTAACCCTAATTCCACTCCAAATCCAAGATCTTGAGTACCAAATCAAGCGAGAAGCCTTCAACCTTTTAGGAGCCGAGCCGATCTTCAATCGGGCAAGTGATCCAAGCCGATCCGCGATCCACGGAGACGAGCGAAACCAAGTCGACGATCATGTTCTTCCTCTTGTAGTTCTTGAGCGAATGTAACTAAATTGTTGATATAAATAAAAGGTGAATTTCTTTAATCTTGCTTTCTTTTAATTCTTGCATCATGAATAGATCTCAATTTGTAATTGTTGCTCTTGTTGTGATGTTTGAGTGAAACTCCGCTCGTTAAGGAGTCGAGACGATTGTAGAATGATGATGTAACAAATCTTAATACTATTTTTAAGTCCTACGAGTTTGTAAACCCTAGCAAGTTCAAGAATCGATGACCTAGTTTCGTAGCGATGCTTTCTTGATTGCGATCGCTCGAAATTAGGGATCTACGATCGTTTCTTGAATTTACTAGAGGCTTGAATGTGAATGATATCGACGAAAGAACAAGGGATAAGATGAAACCCTAGTTTCACAAGAAATCCCTAATTCTCATCGATCATCATCGATCTAGTATCAATTCATCGAAGGATAAGAATACGTAATTGTAAGATTACATCACATCTATAGATCCGATCGATTCCTACGAGCCTCATTTCGATTCTTGATATTTGGTTTGGAAAAATCATCAAACTATCAATTCTTGATTCTATCTTTTTAATGCTTTCTTAGATCTAGATTTTTCTCTTTCTTGAATTGCAATTATAAATCTTGAATTGTTTTATTTTCTTTCTTTAAAGTTTCAATTCATCTAATTCGAAAGACGAACGATTACACTTTCCCTGTGGACGATCCACACTCATATACAAACTACATCCGACACCGTAGTTGATTGCGGTCAAATAATTTTTGGTTGTGATTTCTTTACAATTTCATATTACACATCAAGAATCCTTTTCAATCAAATGGCGCCGTTGCCGGGGACTATTTGATTCGATTTACACACAACGAGATTTTATCATCAATCAAATGGCGCCGTTGCCGGGGACTATTTGATTCGATACTGTTACATCCAATCAAGAAAAATCATACAATCAAATGGCGTCATTGCCGGGGATAGTGCGCTAATAGTTCGTATTTTGAAATTTGAGTTGAACAATTTATTCCATCATAATTTTTAGATCTAAATTCGTGCAAGCACTAATACGTGTGTTGTGATTTGATTGCGAGGAATTCTGGAATCATTGGAGCTGTGGAAAATTTTTTCTGAAAGATCCAGAGAGCTGTGTAGGTGAACAGGAGCTTGTGCACAAATTTCAGTGCACTGATCCCAACTTACCACCGCGCATCCGCGGCATTAGAGCCTCATCAGCGGCGGTTCCGCGCCTGTGTGGAATCTTCTCTGCACCAATTTTGCTCTGTAACTTTCTTTCTTTTCTTCTCCTCTGTCTGCTCCAATTGACAATTTCTTGCAGGTTTCTTTGCAAATAAATCGCTGCGCCGCAAAAGCAAAATAAAAATTTGTGCGTGTTTTTGATTTTTGGTTGTTTGCATATTAATACGGAAATTTAAGGGGCACGACCAAATTCAAATTAGGTGGGGATTTCATTACCCTTCCTAGGCCCCGAAAATCGCAAAACTTGCATCCGCATTGACCCTCATTAATTAAAAGAAATCTAGAGATGACTCTAAGGACTGTCGCGCTCATTTAGGACAAGAGAGGGCCGTGGGTAATTCATTGCTTATCCGCGTTTTCTTGTGGTGCCTAAGGCGAGTGTGTCTAAGGCTAGTGGTTTTTAATTAGGCCCACTACTTACGTAGTGGAGTACCTTCCCACTTACCTGGCACTTATCCGGCCATAGGGGGACAAAGAGGAAGTGGAGGATTCTATCCCGTGACTTGTCTTTTGGCAGTTAGGAGCGGTCTAGAGCCGGACCTAGGTGACCAATAGATTCTAGGGTTGGTGTGCTTCATTTTGTGTGTTGCATCATTTTTTCAAAAAAACCGTATCTTTTTCAAAGCAAACACCAATCACATTCATCATTTCCCCTAATTATAAATTCACGCTGCCACTTGTACTAACCATTTTTAGTACAAGATAGGCTGGACACGGGTTTCTAGTGCCCGTTAGTCCGCGTTTCCCTTATCGACCCTAAAGTCGGTATTTCTACATTTACCTTTTCTTTTACCCACCACCACACCCACATCGATGGATCCACCTCCATCGAACTTCTTTTCCACTACTCTGCCGCCGTCCGTTGGTGCGCAGATTCCACCTCGCATCTCTCTCCAAGAGAGATGCTATCCAACATGAAGCCCACTTTCCACCTGTCTTTCCACAGCACCAGCCAACGGGGAAAATTTTCAAATAAAACCCCAATACATCAACCTTCTACCTAAATTTCACGGTCTCGAGTCTGAAGACGCATACGTGTTTATCACGAAATTTGAAAATGTATGCGCAATGATGGGTACTTCACAGCTTTCAGTGGATGCTTTGCGTCTTCGTCTTCTCCCATTCACTTTGTGCGATTTAGCCGAGAAGTGGCTATATAACACTACCGCACATTCCATTTCAAATTGGGATGAATTCGTCAAAGCATTCCTTAAGAAATTCTACCCACACCAAAAGACAGCTCGAGTCCGTAGCGAAATCTATCAATTCACCCAGCCTCCAAATGAAACATTTTCAAAATGTCTTGACCGTTTCAAGGATCTCTTAGTCCAATGTCCACATCACGGCATCCCGAGATAGGAATTGTGCCGAATCATTTATGAGGGCATTACTTCTTACACAAGACAGTCCCTTGAATCCATGTGTCAAGGCAACTTTATGACCAAAGATGATGGGGAAGCCTGGAAATTTCTAGAAGATTTCGCTGAAAAATCTTTACAGTGGGAGGGTGTGAGTCAATCGTCTAGGGATGGCAATGATATTTCCATAGGAGTTAGAGCTGACATTGCATCTATCAATAAGAAACTCGAGAATATGGAAAACAAATTTTTAGCTGCCGCCCTAAGTCAAATATCACTCTCCAAAACTGTTTGTGGTTGTTGTTCTGATCCGTCTCACTTGACGGAAGAATGTCCGTTTCAAGGTCATGAGCTTACCAATGCCTCATTTCAAAGACCTAGAAACGATCCATCTTCCTCCATATATGATCAGGGTTGGAGGAATAACCCTAACTTTGCTTGGAACCAATCACAATTTCAAAACACGGTTCCAACCCAAAACAATTTCCAAGGGGTCCCTCCACCACAACAGCACCCACCACTTCAATTGAGTCAGCACCCCTTCCAAGCACAAAATTCCCAAAATCCGGCCAACACTTTTGCACCACATGAAATTTTTTTGCAATTGACCGGTACAGATAATACCTCTGCACTAGCACAAACCTTGGATACTTTCATGAAACAATCCATCCAAGGGACGGTAAGTTTGCAATCTTCCGTTGAGAATGTGATGAAGATCATTATCTCTCAAAATGAAAACATCAAATCGATGGAAGAACAAATTGCACAACTAAAAGACGAAATGAGTGCAAGAGAGAAAGGGAAACTTCCAGCTCAACCTTTACCTATTCTGGCTATTCTCATCATGTGGATGGGATCACGTTGAGATCTGGAAGAGTGCTTGACCATCACGTTGGGGAAGAGTTTGATGATACTGATAAATCAATCAATAACACCCCGGCTGAGACCTTTCCTCACACACACACTTCTTCTACTCCACCATCTTCTTCCGAGCCTATTCTCCATTTCCCAAAAGGCTTGCCACTACAGCCCACCTCTTTTACCCCTCCACGGACGATCCCCACTTCTATTCCGGGATCGGTTCCACACCCACTTCCTTCTCCTATGATGGACCCAGCGCTTACTGCTAAAGCACCTTATCCGAATCGGTTAAGGGCTAACACACCGAGTCCACATATGGAGAAGATTATGAACATTTTTAAGCAAGTAAACACCAACATCCCTCTCCTAGATGCCATCCAACAAGTTCCGTCCTATGCGAAAACTCTTAAGAACTTGTGCACTAGGAAGAGGAAGAATCCAGTGCCTAAGAAGATTTTCATGGAAAAAACAATAGACACGGCTTTCCCCCAACAATTACCGAGGAAACGTAAGGATCCTGGATATCCTACTATTTCCGTTTCTATTGGGGAAAAACACATTAACCGTGCTCTATTAGACCTTGGCGCTAGTGTTAACTTGCTTCCATACTCAGTCTATGAGCAATTAGGGATCGGAGAGTTGAAGCCAACCAATTGCACTCTCTAGATGGCTGACCGATCAATCACTAAACCTAGGGGTAAACTGGAGGATGTGTTAATAAAAATCGGAGAATTTATATTCCCGGTAGATTTTATTGTAATTGATACACAACCTGTAGCGAACCCACGGAATCAAATTCCGGTGATTTTAGGTCGCCCCTTTTTGGCCACTTCCAATGCAATCATCAACTGTCGTAACGGTTCTATGACCCTATCTTTCGGGAATAGGTCAATAGAGCTGAACATTTACAAGTTGGGAAGTGTACCCTCCGAACCTACTGCTCAGGTCTGTTCTGTCGACTTAATGGAGGTCGACAGCAGCGAATTTGATGATCCTCCTGATATTGATCTAGATTCTTTTCATACGTTATTGTTTGACCCAACTATGTATCATACACATACAGACTCTTCCACCGAGTTGTCCGGGTCAACAATTAACACGGATTATGAAATGTTCATAGAGTCTGAAGATCACCCCGCACTATGTGATGACATTATTCATCGGGGTATAGATGGAACTTTTGAGGAAATCTTCGCTGATGAACTCGCATTTTTGAATGACACGGGTGTTGAGATAAATCATCTCCCAATCAATGAAATTGAACCTCCACCCCTTCTTTTGGACTATAAAAAGAATGCGAGTAATCCATCACATTCACTGCATCGTCTCTCCAATATGGGACGCACACACACTCTCTTCCACCACTTAACCTTTCCCCACTTCTTCTTCCACCAACCAGAGAACTGCATTGATAAAATTTTTGAATGGTTGGTGTTGACATTCGGTCTTTGCAAAGCTTGGCATCGACCAATGATTTTTGACCCCCACTTGTGATTTTAAAAGATTAACATTGCATAACTCAAGTTTGGGGGGGTATGTTTTTCTGGCTCCTAAAAAGAATTTTTACAAAAAGACGAGCAAAAAAATAAGTTTGGGGGAGGTTCTTCACTTAAATATTTTGCCCCCACTAATAATTCCTCCCAAGCTTACAGGTTTTTCGAGATTTAGCAGAAGGCAACAGTGAGGACACTGTTGAAAACAAGTTTGGGGGAGGTTTGTGCTTATTTTTGCATCATTTGCATCATACAGTTGCATAAGCACAAAACATTTTTTTTGAAAACCATAAAAATTTAAAAAAATTTCAAAAATATAAAAATATCTTTGTACATAAATAAGATAATAAAAGTTTAGATAGTGAACAATTACATCCATGAGATTAGAAAAATTTAAGAAAACTAAGAAAATTAGAAGTTTTCTTATACGAACTAGTAATAAGTAGTTATGAGCCGTTGTCCCAAGGGTTAGTAAGATGAAAGACGTCACTAATCTGAGGATAAAAATAAGTCTGAAAAATAGTTTCTATTCTGGAAGCCAAACATTTTGAACGTTGCTACCCTGCTATTCGCACTTACACACATCTTAAAGCCTGGGATAGTAGAGGATACCTTGAAATGCTCTTGTCTTAAAGCCAAAGGTATGGAAAAAAATATTTTGAAAGTGGTGAGAAAAATGGACACTGGTTTTGTTATCACCAAGGGTAATAAAAAATATATAGCAAGGGTGCTTTTTCACCTAGTGCCCTAAGGTCAACTGGTCTGGGAGTCACTGCTATGCCTGAGGTGGTGCAAGACTAGGAAAATACACCAAGTTAGCAAGCACATTAGTAATCGGTCGGTTAGTACCTCAAGAAGTATTAACGGTCGCATGAAAGTGTCTAAGCAATCTCGTTTATCAAAAAGTACTTAGGTTGATGGGCAAGAGTATGATAGCTTGAATTGAATTCTCTGGGTGTAGGGATGCTTTTACACACACGCAGGGTTATATGATCGATGTTTGGAAGACAGATAGGAATGAAGAATAAGATGATGTTTTATTGAGGGAGGACGTGATTTCTGACATCTTTTCATGACCATTAAGATAGGGCTCATGACAACCGAAAAGCTAGCTTAGTTGGAAACCCTAATTTTCAAGGCTTTTCTTTTACAATTCTTGTCTTTAAATGTAATATTCATGATCTTCCTTTTATTATTGGATTTTGTGGGTGCAATCCGCTGAAAACCCTCAGGAGACAACACTCCTCCTACTAGGGACACCTAGAGGTTTAAAGGCTTGTTGCACGTGCTCAGTGCAATCGTGTTGCCTACGAAAGTGTGCTAGTTAGTTTTTCTCTTTCTTTATTTTCTCCTTCTCTTTTTAATAAAACATTCGCTCGAGACGATCGAAATTAAGTTTGGGGGTATTTGATCAGTCGAAAATATTGTATATTTTAGCAGGCAATTTCCTTAACATTTGCATACATTTAGAAGTGTTCGGCATTCATATTCTACATATTAGCAAATCTGTCTCAAAATATGAGATTGCATGTGTTAGACTTTTAAACCGACACTTTAAAGGAAATTAACCGCATTTCATGGCATCGCATCATTTCTGTATTTGCGCAACACTTGTCTTGAGTATGTGCAGGAAATACGGAAGAAAATCAAAAGAAGCTGATCAAACAATACGCCAACTAAATCATTTCAGATCTGGTAGCAATTCAGAAGGAATTATACAATTCTATATATCAAAAGAAGGCCCATACAAAAGCCCAAGACCACTGCAGAAAATACAAGCCCTAAAGCTCCAAGTCAGCCGCGGAACCGCGGCGGGAGCTTGCTTGCGCCGCGGTTCCGCGCCTCTTATGCCATGTCATCGATTTATTTTTAGTGCAGAATCTCAATTTCTGGTCCCACAGTCCTCTCTGATACTTCAAATTCAAGAACTCTCTCAAAGCTACTGCCAGATCAGAAAAGAAGATTAAGAAAGGCTAATCCTAATTAAGCTCCTAACTAATCCTCTTCTAGAAGCTCCCTCCTAACTAATCACATCTAGAAGCTTCTCCCCTAACTAACTTTTGGAGGAAATTTGAATTCCCTCAACAAACTTTTGGAGGGAAACTTAGAATTTGAAATCTTAGATCTAGGGTTAGTTATCTATAAATAGAGCCTAGATCTAAGGGTTGAGGTTGTTCATCATTAGCTAGTTCATTAGTTAAATAATCATTCTACACCATTTTCTTCCACAAGTCTCGTGACAAGGCTTGTGCGAAACCGTAACCCTAATTCCACTCCAAATCCAAGATCTTGAGTACCAAATCAAGCGAGAAGCCTTCAACCTTTTAGGAGCCGAGCCGATCTTCAATCGGGCAAGTGATCCAAGCCGATCCGCGATCCACGGAGACGAGCGAAGCCAAGTCGACGATCAAGTTCTTCCTCTTGTAGTTCTTGAGCGAATGTAACTAAATTGTTGATATAAATAAAAGGTGAATTTCTTTAATCTTGCTTTCTTTTAATTCTTGCATCATGATTAGATCTCAATTTGTAATTGTTGCTCTTGTTGTGATGTTTGAGTGAAACTCCGCTCGTTAAGGAGTCGAGACGATTGTAGAATGATGATGTAACAAATCTTAATACTATTTTTAAGTCCTACGAGTTTGTAAACCCTAGCAAGTTCAAGAATCGATGACCTAGTTTCGTAGCGATGCTTTCTTGATTGCGATCGCTCGAAATTAGGGATCTACGATCGTTTCTTGAATTTACTAGAGGCTAGAATGTGAATGATATCGACGAAAGAACAAGGGATAAGATGAAACCCTAGTTTCACAAGAAATCCCTAATTCTCATCGATCATCATCGATCTAGTATCAATTCATCGAAGGATAAGAATACGTAATTGTAAGATTACATCACATCTATAGATCCGATCGATTCCTACGAGCCTCATTTCGATTCTTGATATTTGGTTTGGAAAAATCATCAAACTATCAATTCTTGATTCTATCTTTTTAATGCTTTCTTAGATCTAGATTTTTCTCTTTCTTGAATTGCAATTATAAATCTTGAATTGTTTTGTTTTCTTTCTTTAAAATTTCAATTCATCTAATTCGAAAGACGAACGATTACACTTTCCCTGTGGACGATCCGCACTCACATACAAACTACATCAGACACCGTAGTTGATTGCGGTCAAATAATTTTTGGTTGTGATTTCTTTACAATTTCATACTACACATCAAGAATCCTTTTCAATCAAATGGCGCCTTTGCCGGGGACTATTTGATTCGATTTACACACAACGAGATTTTATCATCAATCAAATGGCGCCGTTGCCGGGGACTATTTGATTCGATATTTCACAACAACATTTTATCATCAATCAAATGGCGCCATTGCCGGGGACTATTTGATTCGATACTTTTAGATCCAATCAAGAAAAATCATACAATCAGATGTCAACCCCCAATACCGGGAGAGACGAATCCTGTCTAACCGTCACTGCCTCCAAGTGCTTCGGGACTGCACCCAACTACCACCTGTTTGCACGACTCCTTTGAGCCGTAGTAGGGTAGTAATCAAAGTACAGTGGGAACACACTCGAGGCGAAGTGACAGTGTCAAGTCAGCGGACTAAGCTGTACTCATGTCACCTGGGAACTGATAACTGACGATAGGCATAATACCAACTAGTCAGTTCCCGACGAGTCCTATCCAGTGTACTCGTAACCCAACGAGCACCCGCATACTATCTCAAGTACGACGTACCGACGGCCGTGGGACAGACCGTCTCCCACACTGGAATGAGAAGCGCATGCGCTAGTCTACTCCGGAGTATCGATGCCCTGTCTCGATAGTCCTGCGACCAGGGACCTGCATAAGGATGTGCTTATAGATTTCCCATCCCCACTAGTGTGACTGCCATCACAACGCTGGTAATCAAGCAAAGATCCTAAGGGCTCCACTAATGTGTATAGGCGATATACTAAAATAAACACATGTACACAATGAAGTAGAAACAAACCAAGTAGCATACTACTATTTTGAGCAAGATTGTATATACAAGGTGAATATCCCAAGCTTCCATTAAGTAATATACAAACTAGTATGATACAGTAATGGCCTCTGGGGCATATACACTAACAATCTCCCACTTGCACTAAGTCCATGTACTGGCGTATCGAAACCTATCATCTCGATCAGCCGCTCGAACTGAGTTTGGGGCAAGGCCTTGGTGAATGGATCTGCAGTGTTATCTTCTGAAGCGACTCTCCGAACCTCGATCTCCTGGCGATCCACGATCTCCCTGATCAGGTGATACCGCCTCAAGATGTGTCTGGATCTCTGATGGGACCTGGGTTCCTTCGCTTAAGCTATAGCCCCGTTGTTGTCGCAATACAGAGGTATTGGATCAACAATAGACGGAACCACCTGAAGCTCTTTCAAGAACTTCCTCATCCAGACAGCATCTTTTGCGGCATCAGATGCAGCGATGTATTCCGCTTCCATCGTCGAGTCTGCAATGGTTTCCTGTTTGGAACTCTTCCAACACACCGCCCCTCCATTGAGGGTAAAGACAAAACCCGACATGAACTTGGAATCATCCTTGTCACTCTGGAAGCTGGAGTCAGCAAAGGCCTTGATCTG
This sequence comes from Agapanthus africanus, assembly GCA_030015575.1. Taxonomy (NCBI): domain Eukaryota; kingdom Viridiplantae; phylum Streptophyta; class Magnoliopsida; order Asparagales; family Amaryllidaceae; genus Agapanthus; species Agapanthus africanus. Next base: position 255,765,631 of record JASDDO010000012.1, on the reverse strand, counting down.
GAGGTCTTTTCCGCCATACACCAAAAACATCTCCTTAGTCCTTCTCAGGTACTTGAGAATGTTCTTTACCGCTATCCAGTGTTTCTCCCCAGGGTTTGACTGATACCGGCTTACCACACTCAGTGCATAAGCTACATCCGGTCTGGTACACAACATCGCATACATTATAGAGCCTACCGCAGAAGCGTAGGGTATAATAGACATGCGATCCCTCTCCAAATCAGTCTTGGGAGACATCTCTTTAGAGAGGGTGATCCCGTGACAAGCCGGTAGGTTACCGCGCTTGGAATCTTCCATACTGAACCTTTTCAGTATGGTGTCGATGTACCTGGACTGCGAAAGTCCTAATATCCTCTTGGATCTATCACGATGGATCCGGATCCCCAGGATGTATGAGGCATCACCCAGGTCTTTCATGGAGAACCTGTGTGACAAGAACCCCTTGACAAATTGTAGCATAGGAATGTCATTTCCTATTAAGAGAATGTCATCCACGTATAAAACGAGGAATACTACAGTTCTCGCTACAAATCTACTATAGATGCATGGTTCATCTGGATTTTTGATAAAGCCAAATTCCTTGACCGTCTCATCAAAACAGATGTTCCAACTCCGCGATTCCTGCTTTAGTCCGTAAATGGACTTTAGCAACTTGCACACCATTCCGCTGCTCTCTCTGGCTGGTCTATATAGACACACTCCTCTAAATTTCCATTTAGAAAAGCTGTCTTTACGTCCTTCTGCCAAATCTCATAATCGTGGAAGGCAGCAATGGCAAGAAGGATCCGAATGGATTTCAGCATAGCTACTGGAGAAAACGTCTCGTCATAGTCCAAACCAGGTCTTTGACGAAAACCCTTTGCAACCAGTCTAGCTTTATAGGTCTCAACCTGTCCATCTACACCAATCTTCCTTTTGAAGATCCACTTGCATCCTACGGGTTTTACCCCGTCTGGAGCAACGTCCAACGTCCATACTTTGTTGGTGTACATGGACTCCATTTCGGTCCGCATTGCATCCAGCCATTTTACCGAGTTGACGCTCTGAACGGCTTGCTGGAAGCTAGTAGGCTCATGATAATCTATGATGCAATCCTCTCTATCCCCGTCTATGAGAAAACCGTAGTATCTCTCGGGCGGATGAGACTGCCTACTACTTCTACGGAGCGGTGATTGGTTGATTTAGCGTGCTTGCGATTTCTAAAAGATAGATCAAAAATATTTACCGCAATCAAGAACGGCGTCGCTTTGCAGCTAGCCGGTGAGTACGGGTCGGTCCACAGGGATGTTGTGAATTTCCTAATCGCGCTAACGAGTTAATTCCGAAGGGTGTTCGGATTAATTATTAAATCTAAAAATTGAAGTTGTATGATACTAGGATTAGAAACTTGCTAGGATTAGGTTTAGGGAAAATTTGGTAAACAAAGATCTACATCTCTTTCCATTGCCTTTAATTAAATATATCATATTAGTGTTATGGTAAATCTTAACAAAGGGGATTAGGATGATTGGGAAGATTGATTCTTCCTCTAGATCCTTGTCCTTCCTTTCTTAATCTTTACCCTAACCTCCATGGAAAACCTTAAAATCCGGGCCTTTATACTACGGTATCACCGCTACCTCGAGGGATAGGGTGCCGTAGGGAGCGGAATAAGAAGGTATGCATGGAGTTCTAATTTTCATAAAAGATTGGCAAAGAAAAGAGATGAGAGATCTTCATCTCTCAAATCCTTCCCCATTCCTAACCCTAACAAGCGAGGAAACTACTCGCTCATTAAAGAATTGAAGAACATTTATCTAGGGCAGAGAATAAAAATTACCTAGGGCAAGAATTGAAATGTAAACTAGAACAAGGAATTAAATCTACTTACAGATGCATCTCTCCAATCATCAACGCAGGGTTGTCAGATCTGAATTCATGAATTGAAAAGAAACACCGATGCTCTCCAAAAGAATTCTAAAATTTATTAATGAAGGGAGGCATAAGAAATTACAATGATTAGAGTTCCTATTTATAGAGAATAGGAAACCCTAGGTTACATTTGATGCGCATGTCTAAAATTACAAATATAGCCCCAAGAAATCTTTCCATAGCTTCCTGAACAATCTGCAAGAAATTTCTTTCCATGAACCTTCAAAACGGCCGCGGATCCGCGGCCTTAGTGGGCTTTGGGCCGCGGTTCCGCGGCCCATTAATGAGATCTCATGATGGAATTTCCTGGGCTTCTTGGTATTACTCTGGGCTTACTGGTTCTTTATTCATATTTTCAATTGGGCTTCTGGTTCTCTTCCAGATTTCCAGTGAACATTGTTGTGGACTTTAACCGTGGCTTTGTGTTGACGTCTTGAACCTTGCTTTGTGAACTGTTTCTTATGTAGGCTTGATCAAGATCTTCTATTTGTTGGTCAAAGTCTACTTTTTCATCGTCTTTACATCGTTTTCACTGTTTTCGCTTCAAGAACCTGTAACCTGTAACATGTAGCAGACATGCGTCAAAAGCACCTGTTTTCATTGTAAAATGCATAATAATGGGGAATATAAAATACAATATTATGGTGTGAACAAATACCCCCAAACTTATCTTTTGCTCGTCCTCGAGCAAACTTATTGTTTTATTCTCTACAAAAAACCTAACCGCACTTTCGCAGGGAAACACGATTGCACTGACCACGTGCAACAAGCCGTTAAACCTCTAGGTGTCCCTAGTAGGAGGAGTGTTGTCTCCTGAGGGTTTTCAGCGGATACTACCCACAAAATCCTATCAATTTGGCTTTTCGACTTTAATTCTCCAATTAGGTTTTCTAACAAGGAATTCTATTATCTTTTGACTCGCAAATTATCCACCCACATTCTTCACACTTCCTCATTATTTAACTTAAGATTATATATATCCTATAGACTTACTTAGCTTTCGGCATCTCTTAAGTTTTCCTTCTAGGGTTACATCTCCACTTAGGAATTTCTATCAACTCTATTAAAGACACAAGTTCTATTGTTCATTCCTTTCTCTTATCTAAACTCCAATCACATATCCCTACGTGTGTGTAAATATCACCCCTACACTTGGAAATTCAAATCAAGCAATCGTACCCCCGTCCATTGTCTAAAGCACTTGTGAAATTTCGCTTTCACATCCTTCATGCGACTGTTAATACTTCTTGAGGTACCAACAACCGATTACAAGATGCGTTAGCACTTTAAGGCGTACTTTCTAGTTTTGCAACACCCAAGGCTTTTAGTAGTGGCTCCCAAACCAGTTTGTCTAAGGCACTAGGTGATGAAGCACCCTCGCTAAATATTTTTCTATTTTTACAGCCTTAAGTAATCACAAAAACCAGTGTCCATTTTTTTTTATCCACTTTTTTTTTCTTTTTCATTGTGCTAAGGACTTTAGACAAGAGTATTTCAAGGTCTCTTCTACTAATCCAAGTTTCAAGGTGCGTGTTTGTGCAATTTTGTAGGGTATACATTTTCAGAATCTAGATTTAAGCTAGGAACTATTTTTCAAACTTATACTCTAATAAGAACATCAATACTCTTCTCTTATTTTGACTTAGCCCAAGTAGTGAACCCAAAATTTTCCTATTTCTAAATAAACTACAAAGACATATACTTTCTACCGTTAAACTTTAAGGAATGTTATTTTTAGGGTTTTTAATTTACTAAGTCTAAGATCTAGTTGTTCCTAGCCAGTTAACCTATCTGTCAAACTCAAGTCAATTAGCCAAAATTGAATACAGTAATTTTTATAATTTTTGAAATTTTTTAATTTTTATGAGTTTTCAAATAAGTATGCAAATGCAAAAATATATACAAATGAATGCGAAGGAAGAAGACGTACCGAGCATACCTCCAAACTTAAACTTGACAGTGTCCTCACTGTCATGCTGAACCAAGAGGGTCAAAATACCGGCACTCCCCCGTTTATTTATTTATAATTTTTTTTATATTTTTAATGTTTTGAAATTTTTTTCTTTTATTTTTTTATAGAAAAGGAAAACAAAAATATATATACATATATACAAAGATTCCCCCAAACTTAAGCTTGGCCTTACACAAGCCAAAGGTTAACACCAACCATTCAAAAATCTTATCGTGGTAATGGTCAAGTTGGTGAAAGAATGGGGTGTAGAAGAAAGAAATGAGAAACACGCGAGACCGTGTAGGAAGAAGAGAATATGGTCTCGGTGGGGGAGAAAAATGGCGGAAAGAAGAAAGAAGTGGAGTACGATCTTGAGGGTGTAAATTGAGTAAATAAATTAGCGCAATATATGATGACCGATATGTTAAAAGCGATTGCGCTAACCTATCAACTCGTCGAGAAATAGGATCAAATCCCTCAAGATTCGCAAGAAAACATGGGTACGCCGAACTTGGTATAGGAGATGAAAGCGTAACGGTCATTTGTTCGGTCGGAACAATGGGAAAGACGAAAGGGAGTGAATTAGGGATAGTATCTTTCTCACCGTAGTAACCTGTTTCAAACTTGAAAGATTCCATTAATGGTTCGAAACTACTATAATCAACCGAGTCTGATGGCTCATCTGAAAATGTAAAGGACTCAAACTCGGGCGGTGAGTCATCAACATCGTCCGAAAAAGTGAAACACTCGTAAGTGTTATCATCTGTGAGATCTGTGTCAGATTCAAAGGAAAAGTTTTCAAGCTCACAGTCGTCAAGCGTGAAATGAGGCGTGGTCGGAACGATGGAAAAGAGGGAGGGTGATTTAGGTAAAGGTTCAAGAGGATGAATTGGAAAATCCGACACATCAAAGAAAAATGGTTCAACCTCAATATGATCCTCACTATTCTCCTCAATATTCAACTCATAATTCTCCTCAGTATTCAACTCATCCATGTCAGTATCATCAAAATCAAGACGCATATGAGATTCGGGAGAAACATTTAATAACTCGGGATGATGATTTGAACATAAAATTTCAATTAAATCGACAGGTTCATCATCCGAAATATTCCCGGCGTCTATATCCTCAATCAAGTGAAAGTCAATTTCTTTAGACACCTCCTCCAAAGCATGGATGTTTATCAATGTAGGTTCTAGAGTGGAAGTGTAAAGATCGAAAGGATTAGGTGCGGTTTCACTCGAAAGGGGTTCCTCACAATCTGGCAAATCAAACACTACAAATTCGCTCAACTCATCTTTATTTTCAACAGGTGAACTATTTAGGGCAATCGATGGCAAACAGGAGTTGTGGGCTTCAATTGGGTAAGGGTAGGTTTGATTTGAAAATCCTCTCTCATTCTCACTCTGTCCAACTGCCGCCTCATACATTGAAAAATTTGGAGATAGCGGAAAACTAGTTACCGGTTCAGCAAGTTGCATAAGAGCGGCCATGGACGCTTCCACATTCCTCATCATTTTATTTGTTGCAGCAATATATGCCTCTAACGCCTCTTCCAAACTAGACTTTGGTGGTAAGGGGGTTTCAGTAAAAGATTCAAAATTGGTTGGATATGTGAAACTCCCTAATGGCTGGGAAGAAACAGTGTCTAGTGAAGGTGGAAAAGTCGGGGAGGACTGATAGGAAGTGGGTGGTAGGACAGGGATAGGGTCAACATATGGATAAAAAGGTGAATAATCGTGCGGATCCCTAAAACTAGATGAGTGGAGAGGGGTGAAAGATCTACTGCGAGATTGAGCAATGTGCTCAGCAATGGACATCGGCCTAGGAGTGACAGAAGGACTTGAAGAAGTGGTATCAACATATGTAGGTGGTGAAAGTTGACTTGGTTGACGCAAAGTGGGTTGAAAAGTCAAACTATTTCTCCTAGACTCCTCTATGTGATCTTTCAAAGATTTTTTAGGCATGGAAGGATCGTCTTTAAATTGACCGAACACATTGACATATGACGCAAGATTAGGTTCGGGATACCAAAGTTCGGCAAGTGATTTATTGTATGGGGTACCCATGTTAGAAGAAGAAAGGTGACAAGAAGGAAGTTTGGATGGTGCAAGGATTTATTTGGGGCTAATAAAGAAATTTGCAAGCTCTACAAAATATTTGTCCTTGTTATTTTCAATTTTTTTTTATTTGGAAAAAATTTTGTTGCAAAAAGATTTTAGAGAAAAGATATGCAACAGCAAAATATTTTATAGAAAAGATATGCAACAACAAAATATTACTTGCAATTGGTTATTATTTGAAGCATATCACAAGAATCTTTATTTGGAAAGAATTAACAGCAAAATATTTCTTGCAATCAATTTAGTTCAAGCGGGGCCCAAAAATCCTGCACAAGATCGTTATTTAGAAGGGAATATATTTTTAAGGCGCACAAAATCCTGCAGGAATATTTCAGAAAAGATATATCTAGATCTCCATAGAAAGACCAGAGAAGCTTACAGAGGAATTTTCACCTGATGACGTCACCCGAGAGCAGCTGAACCGCGGCCAAAAGGGGTCTCCCGCCGCGGTTCCGCGGTGAAGGAGTGGGCGCGGGTCCCCAGAAAAATTTTGACGTTCTGAAACTCCAAGACCGCGGCGGATCCGCGGTCTAAAGTGGGTTAGTGCGGCGGAAGGGCGGCGCAATGGAGGGCTTGGTTCTCGGGAAAAATTCTGCTGCTCTGATTTCGTAGTTCCCTTCTGTTTTGATATTTAGTTTTCTGTTTGTCTTTCTGTAAATTTCCAGATCCGAGTTTGTTCCTGCAAGATATCACACAACAAAGTACCCTTTCCAAAAAATAACAATTGATATATTTTTATATTTTTTTTTTTGGATTTTTTAGATTTTTATGATTTTTTAAATTTTATGATTAACCCGAAATTGCGAAAAGAAAATTCTACGCCATCCCCGGCAACGGCGCCATTTGGTTGGTGTGATTCAGCATGCTTACGCTTTCTAAAAGATAGATCAAAAATATTTACCGCAATCAAGAACGGCGTCGCTTTGCAGCTAGCCGGTGAGTACGGGTCGGTCCACAGGGATGTTGTGAATTTCCTAATCGCGCTAACGAGTTAATTCCGAAGGGTGTTCGGATTAATTATTAAATCTAAAAATTGAAGTTGTATGATACTAGGATTAGAAACTTGCTAGGATTAGGTTTAGGGAAAATTTGGTAAACAAAGATCTACATCTCTTTCCATTGCCTTTAATTAAATATATCATATTAGTGTTATGGTAAATCTTAACAAAGGGGATTAGGATGATTGGGAAGATTGATTCTTCCTCTAGATCCTTGTCCTTCCTTTCTTAATCTTTACCCTAACCTCCATGGAAAACCTTAAAATCCGGGCCTTTATACTACGGTATCACCGCTACCTCGAGGGATAGGGTGCCGTAGGGAGCGGAATAAGAAGGTATGCATGGAGTTCTAATTTTCATAAAAGATTGGCAAAGAAAAGAGATGAGAGATCTTCATCTCTCAAATCCTTCCCCATTCCTAACCCTAACAAGCGAGGAAACTACTCGCTCATTAAAGAATTGAAGAACATTTATCTAGGGCAGAGAATAAAAATTACCTAGGGCAAGAATTGAAATCTAAACTAGAACAAGGAATTAAATCTACTTACAGATGCATCTCTCCAATCATCAACGCAGGGTTGTCAGATCTGAATTCATGAATTGAAAAGAAACACCGATACTCTCCAAAAGAATTCTAAAATTTATTAATGAAGGGAGGCATAAGAAATTACAATGATTAGAGTTCCTATTTATAGAGAATTGGAAACCCTAGGTTACATTTGATGCGCATGTCTAAAATTACAAATATAGCACCAAGAAATCTTTCCATAGCTTCCTGAACAATCTGCAAGAAATTTCTTTTCATGAACCTTCAAAACGTCCGCGGATCCGCGGCCTTAGTGGGCTTTGGGCCGTGGTTCCGCGGCCCATTAATGAGATCTCATGATGGAATTTCCTGGGCTTCTTGGTATTACTCTGGGCTTACTGGTTCTTTATTCATATTTTCAATTGGGCTTCTGGTTCTCTTCCAGATTTCCAGTGAACATTGTTGTGGACTTTAACCGTGGCTTTGTGTTGACGTCTTGAACCTTGCTTTGTGAACTGTTTCTTATGTAGGCTTGATCAAGATCTTCTATTTGTTGGTCAAAGTCTACTTTTTCATCGTCTTTACATCGTTTTCACTGTTTTCGCTTCAAGAACCTGTAACCTGTAACATGTAGCAGACATGCGTCAAAAGCACCTGTTTTCATTGTAAAATGCATAAGAATGGGGAATATAAAATACAATATTATGGTGTGAACAAGCGGCATAGGAATGTCCTGTTCTTTTGAACCCTCTGGTTCCACTAAGCTTTCAGTAATAGTCTGTGGTTCTGGAATTTCTTCCAGTTTTACTGCGCCCCCACTTATTTCCTTTTCTAAGAACTGGTGTTCTAGAAAGTGGGCATGACGAGAAACAAGAACTTTTTGTTCCTCTTCGCAGTAGAAGAAATATCCCTTGGAATTCTTTGGATATCCCACAAACTTGCACTGTACTGAGCGTGCCTCGAGCTTGTCCGCATGCTACTTTTTAACAAAAGCCGGACTTCCCCATGTCTTAATGTACTTAAGATAGGGTCTCTTCCCACACCACATTTCATATGGTGTAGTAGGCACAGTCTTAGTTGGAACTCGGTTCAAAAGGTATGCAGCTGATTCTAGCGCATACCCCCAGAATGATCGTGGTAACTCAGCGTTACTCATCATGCACCGTACCATATCCAATAGTGTTCGGTTCCGTCTCTCCGATACACCATTATGTTGTGGAGTGTATGGAGGAGTAAGCTGAGAGAGAATTCCTTTCTCTTTTAAATAATCCAGGAACTCGGCACTCAAGTATTCTCCACCTCGATCCGATCTTAGAATCTTAATACTTTTGCCGGTTTGTTTTTCTACTTCATTCTTATATTCCTGGAACTTTCCAAAGGCTTCGGACTTATGTTTCATTAAGAAGACATAACCGTACCTTGAAAAGTCATCCGTAAAAGTAATGAAGTAAGAATAACCGCTTCGCGCATGTGTAGACATTGGACCGCACACGTCGCTGTGTACGAGTCCCAAGAGCTCGCTCGCTCTTACTCCGTGTCCAGTGAACGGAGTCTTTGTCATCTTTCCTTTGAGACAGGATTGACAAGTGGCATACGACTGATATTCGAACGGATTCAAATATCCTTCTGTATGTAACTTCGTCAACATTCTCTCATTGATGTGACCCAGTCTACAATGCCATAAGAAAGTCTGATTTATTTCCAGAGACTTTCTTTTGTGTGTATTCTGGACATTGAAAATCTATGGTTGATTTAATACGTATATACCATTGCTCAATGTACCTGACCCAATCAAAACTTGATTAAGGTGAATGTATACAACATTACTTACAAACGCAAATTCATAACCTTCTTTAGAAACTAAAGATATAGAAATGATACTACAAGTTGCGTTGGGTATAAAAAAGCAATTACGAAAAACCAAAACATGTCCATCTGACATTCCCAGGTGATAGTCCCCCACGGCCTTAGCATCCATGCTAGCTCTGTTCGCAACTCTGAGGGTCATGTCACCTGCTTTCAAAACACTACGGTTTCTCAACGCCTGCAAAGAATTACAGATATGAGATCCTGATCCGGTATCCAATACCCAGGAAGTAGAGTTTATTGAAAGACAGTTTTCAATAACATACACACCTGAAGCTGAAGCTGCAACCTGCTTCAATTCCTGTGTTCTGGCCTTCCAGGCCCTGCAATCATTTTTCCAGTGTCCTTTCTTATGACAATAGAAGCATTCTTCCTTATCCACAAGCTTCCCCGCTTTCTTTGTTGCTTTAGCTTTTCCCTTCGTATCCACTTTACTAACACCGCCTCTTGGTTTGGCGGGGGCTTTCTTCTTCTTTCCCTTGGCTTTCGCCTTGGACCTAGAAGAAGATGATCCTCCTACAAACAAAGTGGATGTTTCCCTACCTTTCTGTAGGGTGCCCTCTGCGCTCCTCAGCATGTTGAGGAGCTCTGAAAGTTCAACTTCCTTTTCTTGTAAGTTGAGTTCAGTATAAACTGGGCGTAAGTGGAAGGAAGGGACTGGAGAACTAAGTCCGTATAGAGCTCACTCTCCAATGTGGTCCCTAGGTCCGTGAGCTCCTCAATGTAGCCGATCATCTTAAACACGTTTTCTGCTACTGATGATCCGATGTCCATCCTTGCCGAAAATAACTTTTTCGACGCTTCGTATCTTGTGATACGAGATTGCTCTCCATACAGTTCTTTTGTATGAAGAAATATGGATTCCAAGTCCATATTCTCGTGCCTCCTCTGATGTTCATTGTCCATAGAGGCATGTACGAGGCACTTGGCCTTCGCGCTATCAATCTCCCAAGTCTTACGGATTTCCTTATCCACGACGCTGGAAGTGGGACCAGGGACAGGGGGAGCTTTGGTGGTAAGAAGATACCCCAGCTTGTCATAAGTGATTGCCATCTTGACATTCCTGAGCCAATCTTTGTAGTTTGGCCCTGTCAGTAAATTTTTATCTAGAAGTAACTTAAGTCCAGTCATGTCGTTTGGTCGCTGCAATTAGGAGAGAGAAGAAGAAACACTCAGCATGATGCTCTTGCAAGTTTAGAGTGGTTTATAGTTTGTCTAAACAGGATGGCTCCCACTGTTTCTCGAATCCCTCCTTAAAACCAAAAAGGAAGAATTAGTCAGGATCAATCTCACCGTACAATATTTGCTTAACCGTTCGGCCAGGCTGGTGTCGGTACTTCGAGGGAGGTTTTCCAATGCTTTCGCGAAGTTCCTTAATTTAAGAACCTCTTTTCCCTTGGGGCGTAGCCCCGCTAACACCTTTCTAGACACCTACTGGGTTTATAGCATTGATCGTTAAGTGAGAAATTTCCCGAGGAGTAGCATATGCTCACAGTAGGATCGGGATCCAAATATCATCGCATGACGAAACTAAAGGAATCCTACCAGAATCATCATGCTCCAAATGGTATGCAATACTAGCAAGTTTCAGTTCTTTTGAAACTCCCGATGTGGATTTTTGCCCCATGCTCTTATGACCTTGACTTTGGCCAAAATATCATAAGTCACATGTCAAGTTCTTCCCGTCATTATCCAGGTTAATTTGGATCCACCCGTACCCACCCTTGACTTTGGCCAAAATGGCAGTACGACTGTCCCAAACCAAGGCATCTATCTATGCTACACATGAATACCCAATAGCTACCAATCACTATGCCTTGACTTTGGCCAACATACAAAGCTTGAATACTATTGACCATTTATGCGAAACGACGGAAGGCTATGAATGGTTTTGGCGAAATCGTGAACGTAGTGAACTTGATTTAGTCAATGGAACGAGATAGCTTTTAAATGGATTGGCTCAAACTCCGCATTTTAAAAGTTTGTTTTGAAAAGAACCGTGTGGTTTTTCGAAAGTGTTCCAACGACTTTTACATGGTTTATTTTCTTGCATTAGTTCTTTTAATGCGTGATATTCTTGCATTAGTTCTTTTAATGCGTCCCATCATTTAAAACCAACCATTGCAGAAATCAACCAAAATATGACGTATGCTTATGCCATTCGCATTCGCCACGGGGCCCCGTCATTACCCGTTAGGTTACTTAACTAACGACAGAGCGGGGGCTGGGCTAGCGCGGCTGTAAAACATAAGCAACGCCTAAATAATATCATATATAGATATATTGCAATGATAGACATTTCAGATCACAGATGAACACATTGGATATACTAGGAACCTGCAATTCGTACGAGCCTGTAACGAAAAGCAGATTACACGGTCGCGGGGAATAGCCAATACCCCACCCAAGACCCCTACGGGTGCGGCAAACTACCCGCCAAGTACCCGAAGCGAAGCAACCTCCCCATCCCCGTGAGTAGGCCACTCGGCACTTCGGCATACCCGGTAGTTTGTGCACCCCCTCCATGGGTCTATCCTAGGAGCAAAAACAGTAAAAAGAAATTATACAATGACGGCTACAACCCCGACCCGGTTGTGCGGCCATACAAATAATTATTACATCAATTTACAAATTTATATGAATTGAAAGAAAAGAAAACTCTCGTCTCACAACCCCCGGCTATTCACCCGCAACAATCCAATGAATTCATATACACATTCCAATAACATTACAGATTTGTATAACCCCCACTAATCGACATATAGCGATTAGTAGACGTTCAATACAAATATCACATCACAGAAAAACCCGTCAGCTTAAGTCTTTTAGAAGTTCGATCAAAAATACGGATTTATAGGCCCCAAGCACAAAATTTTCGTCCTGGAAAATCTGGGCAGAAAATACATATTCCAAAAATCCCAAAACAACCCCAGAAAAATACACTGCACCAAAGATGGACCCCGACTGAGTCAACTCGGCCGTGGAACCGCGGCGGGAGCGTGCTCCCGCCTCGTTTCCGCGGCGCTTTGAATCGATCGTGGGACCAAATTTGGTGGTTATTCAAATAAAAGCCTGAGCCGATTTTTAAGATGAAAATTATCAACTTTTGAACAGAATAAAAATCGGCAGAAACTTGACAGTTTTGGGTTCGTTTTGCGACTTTTGTTTGATCGATCTTCTAGCTACTTTGCTAACATGTTAGATAGAGTTTAACTAGGCTCTGATACCACTGTAAGTCCATGCTACCTCTCATGGTACTTTCGGGCATGCGGAATTTGATGAAAAACGATTTTCTTAGAGGTGGTAACATGGACTCAAACCCAGATCTTTGTTAAACATCTAACTAACAACCTAACTACGAGTTGCTAACTACTCGGTTCGGGGGTTATACCTTTCTTTTTCTCGAACTCCTTCGTCTTCAAGCTTCGATGGTCCTCCGAATCGGCTTCTCCCCGTCGTCTTCTTGCGCCGAAGATAGATCCACCTGAAAGCTTCAACCTTTGGCTCCTTCCTCGAACTTTGAAGAAACTAGTTCACTCGGTTTGCTAAACCTTGTGAACTAGAGTGAGTAGAGAAGAGTTTGTATGGGATTTTATCTATGGTTCTTGGTTCTCAACTCATGAGACAAGTGGACCATAGAGTCAAGAGAGGGAGAGCAAGAGGAGGAGATGAGAGCTCAAGCACAAGAGAGAGAATGAGCATGAAAGAATGAGAGAAGACTTTTCTCATTTGGCTCTCATAATCCAAAACAATCATAACACCTCATATCAATCAAGTATTATGTGATGGTTTAAGCAACCATAGCCATATCATTTCATGCACTCATTTTGCACAAAAGAGCAAGCAAGCAAAAGTCTTTGCCATGAAATGATAGCTATAGTTATCATGATGGTCAACTAGTCAAGCCCAGTCAACCGGTCAACAAAGTCAACAAGTCAACAAAGTCAATCCCTCAACAACCATGTCACCATAATACTTAATTAATATAATTGTTAATCACATATCATATTCTCATTAGGGTTGAGCAAAAAGTCAATAGTCAACTGTCAACGGTCAACAACCCTAATGAGAATCCTCTGCCTCTGTCTCTCCGTCTACTGTGCATACACACCCGCATCCGTGTTCCGAGGAACACGAATACAAACTGGATAAATCCAATCCCAATACATACACTAGGATCTGGCTTAAACCAAAGCCCGCTAGTGTCTACTGTCCGGACACTGTACGTGCATAAGTGCACGGATGTGACCGAACCCTGCCGCAAAACCATGCGACCTGCCGCAAAACCATGCGACCTGCCGCAAAACCATGCGCCCTCTACTCTTTTGCCTAAAGGCGAATAGCTTTCTGTGTGGGACTCTAAAGACTCGACACTACGCTGGCAGTGGGTTTAACCACAGACCGCAAGCGGCACTAGCTGTGCGTAACGGTCCCTAGGTAGATGCCGACAAGAAGACTGACGAGGCGAAACCCATCTGAACTCCTACTGAGCCTGAATGTGACATTCTCCGTACAGTCCGGTCTGTTCGTCTGATACATCGCATGGCGGGCCTAGGGGGCGGTAAACGTCAGTCCCCCAATAGCGGTACAAGTCGTGTCGGAGTGAAGCCCAAAACACCCTGAGATAACACTGGAAGCCTACCAGTATATCTCGTTTGCCCTGGCCAGGGACTACTCGTGTAATGGCTCTCCTAGACACAGCGCGATGTCAACCCCCAATACCGGGAGAGACGAATCCTGTCTAACCGTCACTGCCTCCAAGTGCTTCGGGACTGCACCCAACTACCATCTGTTTGCACGACTCCTTTGAGCCGTGGTAGGGCAGTAATCAAAGTACAGTGGGAACACACTCGAGGCGAAGTGACAGTGTTAAGTCAGCGGACTAAGCTGTACTCATGTCACCTGGGAACTGATAACTGACGATAGGCATAATACCAACTAGTCAGTTCCCGACGAGTCCTGTCCAGTGTACTCGTAACCCAACAAGCACCCGTATACTATCTCAAGTACGACGTACCGATGGCTGTGGGACAGACCGTCTCCCACACTGGGATGAGAAGCGCATGCGCTAGTCTACTCTGGAGTATCGATGCCCTGTCTCGATAGTCCTGCGACCAGGGACCTGCATAAGGATGTGCTTATACATTACCCAGCCCCACTAGTATGACTGCTATCACAACGCTGGTAATCAAGCAAAGATCCTAAGGGCTCCACAAATGTGTATAGGCGATATACTAAAATAAACACATGTACACAATGAAATAGAAACAAACCAAGTAGCATACTACTATTTTGAGCAAGATTGTATATACAAGTTGAATATCCCAAGCTTCCATTAAGTAATATACAAACTAGTATGATACAGTAATGGCCTCTGGGGCATATACACTAACAATCTCCCACTTGCACTAAGGCCATGTACTGGCGTATCGAAGACCTATCATCGCTATCAGCCGCTCGAACTGAGCCTGGGACAAGGCCTTGGTGAATGGATCTGCAGTGTTATCTTCTGAAGCGACTCTCCGAACCTCGATCTCCTGGCGATCCACGATCTCCCTGATCAGGTGATACCGCCTCAAGATGTGACTGGATCTCTGATGGGACCTGGGTTCCTTCGCTAAAGCTATAGCCCCGTTGTTGTCGCAATACAGAGGTATTGGATCTACAATGGACGGAACCACCTGAAGCTCTTTCAAGAACTTCCTCATCCAGACAGCTTCTTTTGCGGCATCAGATGCAGCGATGTATTCCGCTTCCATCGTCGAGTCTGCAACGGTTTCCTGTTTGGAACTCTTCCAACACACCGCCCCTCCATTGAGGGTACAGACAAAACCCGACATGGACTTGGAATCATCCTTGTCACTCTGGAAGCTGGAGTCAGCAAAGGCCTTGATCTGGAGGTCTTTTCCGCCATACACCAAGAACATCTCCTTAGTCCTTCTCAGGTACTTGAGAATGTTCTTTACCGCTATCCAGTGTTTCTCCCCAGGGTTTGACTGATACCGGCTTACCACACTCTGTGCATAAGCTACATCCGGTCTGGTACACAACATCGCATACATTATAGAGCCTACCACAGAAGCGTAGGGTATAATAGACATGCGATCCCTCTCCAAATCAGTCTTGGGAGACATCTCTTTAGAGAGGGTGATCCCGTGACAAGCCGGTAGGTTACCGCGCTTGGAATCTTCCATACTGAACCATTTCAGTATGGTGTCGATGTACCTGGACTGCGAAAGTCCTAATATCCTCTTGGATCTATCATGATGGATCCGGATCCCCAGGATGTATGAGGCATCACCCAGGTCTTTCATGGAGAACCTGTGTGACAAGAACCCCTTGACAGATTGTAGCATAGGAATGTCATTTCCTATTAAGAGAATGTCATCCACGTATAAAACGAGGAATACTACAGTTCTCGCTACAAATCTACTATAGATGCATGGTTCATCTGGATTTTTGATAAACCCAAATTCCTTGACCGTCTCATCAAAACAGATGTTCCAACTCCGCGATGCCTGCTTTAGTCCTTAAATGGACTTAAGAAACTTGCACACCTTTCCGCTGCTCCCACTCTGAATGAAACCCTCTTGCTGGTCCATATAGACACACTCCTCTAAATTTCCATTTAGAAAAGCTGTCTTTACGTCCATCTGCCAAACCTCATAATCGTGGAAGGCAGCAATGGCAAGAAGGATCCGAATGGATTTCAGCATAGCTACTGGAGAAAAGGTCTCGTCATAGTCCAAACCAGGTCTTTGACGAAAACCCTTTGCAACCAGTCTAGCTTTATAGGTCTCAACCTGTCCATCTACACCAATCTTCCTTTTGAAGATCCACTTGCATCCTACGGGTTTTACCCCGTCTGGAGCAACGTCCAACGTCCATACTTTGTTGGTGTACATGGACTCCATTTCGGTCCGCATTGCATCCAGCCATTTTACCGAGTCGACGCTCTGAACGGCTTGCTGGAAGCTAGTAGGCTCATCATAATCTATGATGCAATCCTCTCTATCCCCGTCTATGAGAAAACCGTAGTATCTCTCGGGCGGATAAGACTGCCTACTACTTCTACGGAGCGGCATAGGAATGTCCTGTTCTTTTGAACCCTCTGGTTCCACTAAGCTTTCAGTAATAGTCTGTGGTTCTGGAATTTCTTCCAGTTCTACTGCGCTCCCACTTATTTCCTTTTCTAAGAACTGGTGTTCTAGAAAGTGGGCATGACGAGAAACAAGAACTTTTTGTTCCTCTTCGCAGTAGAAGAAATATCCCTTGGAATTCTTTGGATATCCCACAAACTTGCACTGTACTGAGCGTGCCTCGAGCTTGTCCGCATGCTGCTTTTTAACAAAAGCCGGACTTCCCCATGTCTTAATGTGCTTAAGATAGGGTCTCTTCCCACACCACATTTCATATGGTGTAGTAGGCACAGTCTTAGTTGGAACTCGGTTCAAAAGGTATGCGGCTGATTCTAGCGCATACCCCAAGAATGATCGCGGTAACTCAGCGTTACTCATCACGGACCGTACCATATCCAATAGTGATCGGTTCCGTCTCTCCGATACACCATTATGTTGTGGAGTGTATAGAGGAGTAAGCTGAGAGAGAATTCCGTTCTCTTTTAAATAATCCAGGAACTCGGCACTCAAGTATTCTCCACCTCGATCCGATCTTAGAATCTTAATACATTTGCCGGTTTGTTTTTCTACTTCATTCTTATATTCCTGGAACTTTCCAAAGGCTTCGGACTTATGTTTCATTAAGAAGACATAACCGTACCTTGAAAAGTCATCCGTAAAAGTAATGAAGTAAGAATAACCGCTTCGCGCATGTGTAGACATTGGACCGCACACGTCGCTGTGTACGAGTCCCAAGAGCTCCCTCGCTCTTACTCCGTGTCCAGTGAACGGAGTCTTTGTCATCTTTCCTTTGAGACAGGATTGACAAGTGGCATACGACTGATATTCGAACGGATTCAAATATCCTTCTGTATGTAACTTCGTCAACATTCCCTCATTGATGTGACCCAGTCTACAATGCCATAAGAAAGTCTGATTTATTTCCGAAGACTTTCTTTTGTGTGTATTCTGGACATTGAAAATCTGTGGTTGATTTAATACGTATATACCATTGCTCAATGTACCTGACCCAATCAAAACTTGATTAAGGTGAATGTTTACAACATTACTTACAAACGCAAATTCATAACCTTCTTTAGAAAATAAAGATATAGAAATGATACTACAAGTTGCGTTGGGTACAAAAAAGCAATTACGCAAAACCAAAACATGTCCATCTGACATTCCCAGGTGATAGTCCCCCACGGCCTTAGCATCCATGCTAGCTCCGTTCGCAACTCTGAAGGTCATCTCACCTGCTTTCAAAACACTACGGTTTCTCAACGCCTGCAAAGAATTACAGATATGAGATCCTGATCCGGTATCCAATACCCAGGAAGTAGAGTTTATTGAAAGACAGTTTTCAATAACATACACACCTAAAGCTGAAGCTGCAACCTGCTTCAATTCCTGTGTTCTGGCCTTCCAGGCCCTGCAATCATTCTTCCAGTGTCCTTTCTTATGACAATAGAAGCATTCTTAATTATCCACAAGCTTCCCCGCTTTCTTTGTTGCTTTAGCTTTTCCCTTCGTATCCACTTTACTAACACCGCCTCTTGGTTTGGCGGGGGCTTTCTTCTTCTTTTCCTTGGCTTTCGCCTTGGACCTAGAAGAAGATGATCCTCCTACAAACAAAGTGGATGTTTCCCTACCTTTCTGTAGGGTGCCCTCTGCGCTCCTCAGCATGTTGAGGAGCTCTGAAAGTTCAACTTCCTTTTCTTGTAAGTTGAAGTTCAGTATAAACTTGGCGTAAGTGGAAGGAAGGGACTGGAGAACTAAGTCCGTATAGAGCTCACTCTCCAATGTGGTCCCTAGGTCCGCGAGCTCCTCAATGTAGCCGATCATCTTAAGCACGTGTTCTGCTACTGATGATCCGATGGCCATCCTTGCCGAAAATAACTTTTTCGACGCTTCGTATCTTGCGGTACGAGATTGCTCTCCATACAGTTCTTTTGTATGAAGAAATATGGATTCCAAGTCCATATTCTCGTGCCTCCTCTGATGTTCATTGTCCATAGAGGCAAGTACGAGGCACTTGGACTTCGCGCTATCAATCTCCCAAGTCTTACGGATTTCCTTATCCGCGACACTGGAAGTAGGACCAGGGACAGGGGGAGCTTTGGTGGTAAGAAGATACCCCAGCTTATCGTAAGTGATTGCCATCTTGACATTCCTGAGCCATTCTTTGTAGTTTGGCCCTGTCAGTAAGTTTTTATCTAGAAGTAACTTAAGTCCAGTCATGTCGATTGGTCGCTGCAATTAGGAGAGAGAAGAAGAAACACTCAGCATGATGCTCTTGCAAGTTTAGAGTGGTTTTTAGTTTGTCTAAACAGGATGGCTCCCACTGTTTCTCGAATCCCTCCTTAAAACCAAAAAGGAAGAATTAGTCAGGATCAATCTCACCGTACAATACTTGCTTAACCGTTCGGCCAGGCTGGTGTCGGTACTTCGAAGGAGGTTTTCCAACGCTTTCGTGAAGTTCCTTAATTTAAGAACCTCTTTTCCCTGGGGGCGTAGCCCCACTAACACCTTTCTAGACACCTACTAGGTTTATAACATTGATCGTTAAGTGAGAAATTTCCCGAGGAGTAGCATATACTCACAGTTGGATCGGGATCCAAATATCATTGCATGACGAAACTGAAGGAATCCTACCAGAATCATCACGCTCCAAATGGTATGCAATACTAGCAAGTTTCAGTTCTTTTGAAACTCCCAATGTGGATTTTTGCCCCATGCTCTTATGATCTTGACTTAGGCCAAAATATCATAAGTCACATGTCAAGTTCTGCCCGTCATTATCCAGGTTAATTTGGATCCACCCGTACCCACCCTTGACTTTGGCCAAAATGGCAGTACGACTGTCCCAAACAAACGCATCTATCTATGCTACACATGAATAGCCAATAGCTACCAATCACTATGCCTTGACTTTGGCCAACATACATAGCTTGAATACTATTGACCATTTATGCGAAACGACGGAGGGCTACGAATGGTTTTGGCGAAACCGTGAACGTAGTGAACTTGATTTAGTCGATGGAACGAGATAGCTTTTAAATGGAGTGGCTCAAACTCCGCATTTTAAAAGTTTGTTTTGAGAAGAACCGAGTGGTTTTTCGAAAGTGTTCCAACGACTTTTACATGGTTTATTTTCTTGCATTAGTTCTTTTAATGCGTGATATTCTTGCATTAGTTCTTTTAATGCGTCCCATCATTTAAAACCTACCATTGCAGAAAACAACCAAAATATGACATATGCTTATGCCATTCGCATTCGCCACGGGGCCCCGTCATTACCCGTTAGGTTACTTAACTAACGACAGAGCGGGGGCTGGGCTAGCACGGCTGTAAAACATAAGCAACGCCTAAATAATATCATATATAGATATATTGCAATGATAGACATTTCAGATCACAGATGAACACATTGGATATACTAGGAACGTGCAATTCGTACGAGCCTGTAACGAAAAGCAGATTACACGGTCGCGGTGAATAGCCAATACCCCACCCAAGACCCCTACGGGTGCGGCAAACTACCCGCCAAGTACCCGAAGCGAAGCAACCTCCCTCATCCCCGTGAGTAGGCCACTCGGCACTTCGGCATACCCGGTAGTTTGTGCACCCCTCCATGGGTCTATCCTAGGAGCAAAAACAGTAAAAAGAAATTATACAATGACGGCTACAACCCCGACCCGGTTCTACGGCCATACAAATAATTATTACATCAATTTACAAATTTATATGAATTGAAAGAAAAGAAAACTCTCGTCTCACAACCCTCGGCTATTCACCCGCGACAATCCAATGAATTCATATACACATTCCAATAACATTACAGATTTGTATAACCCCCACTAATCGACATATAGCGATTAGTAGACGTTCAATACAAATATCACATCACAGAAAAACCCGTCAGCTTAAGTCTTTTAGAAGTTCGATAAAAAATACGGATTTATAGGCCCCAAACACAAAATTTTCGTTCTGGAAAATCTGGGCAGAAAATACATATTCCAAAAATCCCAAAACAACCCCAGAAATACACTGCACCAAAGATGGACCCCGACCGAGTCAACTCAACTGCGGAACCGCGGCGGGAGCGTGCTCCCGCCGCGTTTCCGCGGCGCTTTGAATCGATCGTGGGACCAAATTTGGTGGTTATTCAAATAAAAGCCTGAGCAGATTTTTAAGATGAAAATTATCAACTTTTGAACAGAATAAAAATCGGCAGAAACTTGACAGTTTTGGGTTCGTTTTGCGACTTTTGTTTGATCGATCTTCTAGCTACTTTGCTAACATGTTAGATAGAGTTTAACTAGGCTCTGATACCACTGTAAGTCCATGCTACCTCTCCCGGTACTTTCGGGCATGCGGAATTTGATGAAAAACGATTTTCTTAGAGGTGGTAAAATGGACTCAAACCCGGATCTTTGTTAAACATCTAACTAACAACCTAACTACGAGTTGCTAACTACTCGATTAGGGGGTTTTACCTTTCTTTTTCTCGAACTCCTTCGTCTTCAAGCTTCGATGGTCGTCCGAATCGGCTTCTTCCCGTCGTCTCCTGGCGCCGAAGATAGATCCACCTGAAAGCTTCAACCTTTGGCTCCTTCTTCGAACTTTGAAGAAACTAGTTCACTCGGTTCGCTAAACCTTGTGAACTGGAATGAGTAGAGAAGAGTTTGTATGGGATTTTATCTATGGTTCTTGGTTCTCAACTCATGAGACAAGTGAACCATAGAGTCAAGAGAGGGAGAGCAAGAGGAGGAGATGAGAGCCCAAGAACAAGAGAGAGAATGAGCATGAAAGAATGAGAGAAGACTTTTCTCATTTGGCTCTCATAATCCAAAACAATCATAACACCTCATATCAATCAAGTATTATGTGATGGTTTAAGTAACCATAGCTATATCATTTCATGCACTCATTTTGCACAAAAGAGCAAGCAAGCAAAAGTCTTTGCCATGAAATGATAGCTATAGTTATCATGATGGTCAACTAGTCAAGCCTAGTCAACCGGTCAACAAAGTCAACAAGTCAACAAAAGTCAACAAGTCAACAAACTCAATCCCTCAACAACCATGTCACCATAATACTTAATTAATATAATTGTTAATCACATATCATATTCTCATTAGGGTTGAGCAAAAAGTCAATAGTCAACTGTCAACGGTCAACAACCCTAATGAGAATCCTCTGCCTCTGTCTCTCCGTCAACTGTGCATACACACCCGCATCCGTGTTCCGAGGAACACGAATACAAGCTGGATAAATCCAATCCCAATACATACACTAGGATCTGGCTTAAACCAAAGCCCGCTAGTGTCTACTATCCGGACACTGTACGTGCACAAGTGCACGGATGTGACCGAACCCTGCCGCAAAACCATGCGACCTGCCGCAAAACCATGCGACCTCTACTCTTTTGCCTAAAGGCGAATAGCTTTCTGTGTGGGACTCTAAAGGCTCGACACTACGCTGGCAGTGGGTTTAACCACAGACCGTAAGCGGCACTAGCTGTGCGTAACGGTCCCCAGGTAGATGCCGACAAGAAGACAGACGAGGCGAAACCCATCTGAACTCCTACTGAGCCTGAATGTGACATTCTCCGTACAGTCCGGTCTGTTCGTCTGATACATAGCATGGCGGGCCTAGGGGGCGGTAAACGTCAGTCCCCCAATAGCGGTACAAGTCGTGTCGGAGTGAAGCCCAAAACACCCTGAGATAACACTGGAAGCCTACCAGTATATCTCGTTTGCCCTGGCCAGGGACTACTCGTGTAATGGCTCTCCTAGACACAGCGCGATGTCAACCCCCAATACCGGGAGAGACGAATCCTGTCTAACCGTCACTGCCTCCAAGTGCTTCGGGACTGCACCCAACTACCCCCTGTTTGCACGACTCTTTTGAGCCGTGGTAGGGTAGTGATCAAAGTACAGTAGGAACACACTCGAGGCGAAGTGACAGTGTCAAGTCAGCGGACTAAGCTGTACTCATGTCACCTGGGAACTGATAACTGACGATAGGCATAATACCAACTAGTCAGTTCCCGGCGAGTCCTGTCCAGTGTACTCGTAACCCAACGAGCACCCGCATACTATCTCAAGTACTACGTACCGACGGCTGTGGGACAGATCGTCTCCCACACTGGGATGAGAAGCGCATGCGCTAGTCTACTCCGGAGTATCGATGCCCTATCTCGATAGTCCTGCGACCAGGGACCTGCATAAGGATGTGCTTATAGATTACCCAGCCCCACTAGTGTGACTGCAATCACAACTCTGGTAATCAAGCAAAGATCCTAAGGGCTCGACTAATGTGTATAGGCGATATACTAAAATAAACACATGTACACATTGAAGTAGAAACAAACCAAGTAGCATACTACTATTTTGAGCAAGATTGTATATACAAGGTGAATATCCCAACCTTCCATTAAGTAATATACAAACTAGTATGATACAGTAATGGCCTCTAGGGCATATACACTAACAACCTCTGTATTTCGATAACAATGGAGCTGTGGCTTTGGCCAAGGAACCCAGATCCCATCAGAAGTCCAGACATATTCTGAGGCGGTATCACCTGATCAGGGAGATAGTTGATCGCCGGGAGATTGAGATCAGGAGAGTAGATACGAAGGACAACACTGCGGATCCACTCACGAAGGCCATTCCCCAGATATAGTTTGAGAGATTATTCGGGATGCTAGGTATGAGATACTACAGCAGCCGGCCTTAGTGCAAGTGGGAGATTGTTAGTTATGTATATGCCCTAGAGGCCATTGTTGTACATATGATGTATATTATGATGGATGCTTGGATATATACAGAGAGGACTTTCTTGCTCGTCATGATAGTATGCTATTTGGTTTCACTTTATCTTAACATGTTGACTTGTATTGGTTTACTGTCTTTCTCTCACATGTTGTTAAAGCCCTTATGATCTGTACTCGACTACTGGGATTATGATGAGATCATACTAGTGGGGCCACGGTAGTCGATGAGTACATCCTATAAATGTTCCTAGTCGAGGGTATATCGAGACAGGGCATCGATACACCAGAGTAGACTAGCGTATACGCATCTTGACCCATATGATGGGCGATGGATGATCCCATATCCATCGGTGTTTGACATCAAGGATGGTGTACGGGTGCTCAGTGGAGACTGGGTACACTGAACGGACTCGCCGAGAACTCCCAGTTGGTGATATACCACACGTCAGATGGCAGTTCTCCGGTGACACTGGTACAGGGTAGTCTGTAGACCCGAGATCGTCATAGAGTCTTGTGTGATTCCCACTGTGCTTTGATTTCCACCTTACCATGTCCAGGAGGGCGTGCAAAATGGTGGCTTTTGGGTATAGTCCCGAATCACATGGAGGCAATGAGCGATAGGAGGGGATTCGTCTCTCCCGGTATAGGGAGTTGATGTCGTGCCGTGTTCGATTGGCTATAACTGGAAGTCCCTGGCCATGGCTGATATAGATATATACTGGTAAGTGTTACTAGTAGTTTCTCGACCTGTTATGAGCCTCACATCGACACGACTTATCGGTTACTAGGGTCTGACGTATACCACCCCTAGACTTGATATGCGACATATCAGACGAACAGACCGGACTGCACGAGAGTGTTACTGATTGGATTCACAGGAGAACGGATAGTCTAGCTTGTTGATCTTCTGATCGCTCAATACCTGGGTGGCTGTTACGTTTAGCTGACCGCTTGCAGCTTGTGGGTGTTTGATATGATCATCACATGCTACCGGCGTATTGACGATTCTTTAGAGTCCTACACAGAGGTTTCTTGGCTCAGGAAAAATGGAGTAGAGGTACATATGTGATATGTACAGGACCGAGGATAATGCGATATGAGATACCGTATTATATTCTCGCGATATTTAGATATTAATCGGGACATCGGATCAAGTGTTGATTTGATAAATCGGTACATGATATATTAGTCGGTTATATTCGATATAGTCGGATCGTCGGATCAAGTGTTGATTCGATGATTTAATGTATAATGATATATATGATATATTGTATTACATTATCTAATATTAGCTCGCTTTATTATTTCATTTTCTCACCGGATTAATACATTGATATATATGCGAAATATGTTAATTCTATTATTTTCTTTTGTTGCAAATATATAATAAATATCTGATATATATTATTGTGAAATGATATGATTTATTATGAAACATGTTTAAGGATGATAAAAAGGGATTAGGGTTTGATTAGGGTTAGCTCTTTCTTGCACTTTCTAGAAGGATTCTCTTTTGTCTTGGTTAAGATATTATGGTTGATCATTATTCTTAACCTAACCAAACCCTAACTCTAGTTTATTCTCTACAAGTTTTAGCCTTTCATCCTTGACCGTGGTTCTATAATCAATCATATACTCTTGACTACTATTCATCACAAAAGGATTATTCTTTTCATTTTCTTCATCTTCTTCTCTCTTTAGTTTTTGAGAGAGCTCACTAGAAATTCTTTTTGTGATGATTTCTTGTGAGAAAGTGAATTAAAAAGATAGCATAAATACTACTCCATCATCCTCATCTAATCTAGCCCATTAGATTAGGGTGTTCATCTCTTTAGAGTGAGAAAGCTTGGGTTATAGCAACTTCGACGTAGATCATCGGAGAATCGGAACACTTCAAGCTAGCATGGATCGTTCGAGTCGTGGAGCCTCTCCTGAGTCCGGGAGATCGTGGATCGCGGCGAAGGGACTTCTACTCGGAGCTTGTGAAGCGAAGGAGCGGACTACAAAGGTTGTAATCCCTCACACTTAGCTTTAAAGATGTTATCTTGCATGCTAAACCCTAATAATCTAGCAAAGATCCCGTCTTTGGGTTATTCGGCACATGTAAAATTTTATTCGGGTATGTTTGATGCTTTATGAACCTTCACAAGTGTGCCTAGGAACCCTACACCTCAAAGTGCCGACACTGGCTTGGCTGAAAGATTGGCGAACTTGTAGCGTGTAATTAATCCCGGCTAGTCTTTCCTTTTAAGGTTTGAAGGAAGATTTGATAAAAACAGTGGGAGCCATCCTGATTTGATAAAATAATAACTAATCTGATCTTGCAAGAGCGCACGCAGAGTGTTTTCTTCTCTCTCTCTCCAGGTAGCGACCATGTCACGCCTTAATCAAGATAATAAAACGGATGTATTGACCGAACCCGCTTGTTATACTGAGCTGGGGAACGTTGGTCCCGCTCCAACTTATAAATGTTATAAGATAGAGCAGGATTTAGGGGATTACCAGAATTCCCGTGCCACCCAAACGAAGAAAATGCATGCTGATACATCATCTTCGGGTTTATTCATTACCGAGAACTGTTTCTCATTGTCCTTTACGTACTGGGTATTTGATACCGGATCAGGATCCCACATATGTTATATATTACATGGGCTACAGAAAGGTAGAGAACTGAGAAAGGGTGATAAGTTTCATGAGGCAGAAAGCGGTGCAAGTGTTGCAGCCAAGTCTGTTGGTCACTGTCACCCTGTATTACCAGAATACATTGATTCTGAACAAATATTATTAGATACCGAACCTGATATACAAAATCATATCAGTCTCTTTATTTAGATAAAGAAGGATATAATTTTGTATTGTTGGATAATGTTTTGAACATTTCCTATATCAAGAGTTGATCGGTTCAGGCACGTTATCTAAAAGCATGGACGTTTTAAATCAAACTACAGTTCTTAGTATATAGAACACACGCAAGAGGAATAGTTCAGAAATGAACGAATCCTTCTTGAGGCATTGTAGACTAGGTCATATCAATGCGACCCGACTAGCTAAGTTACATTTAGATGCATATTTAAATCTGTTTGAATTTACTTCTTGTGAATCTTGCCGGTCATGTCACAAAGATAAGATGACCATAGCTCTGTTTATTGGAAATAGAGAAAGAGTTAGTGAACTCTTGGAATTGATACATGCTGATGTATGAAAATCTCCTGTCTACACATGCCAAGACCGGTTCTTAGTACTTCATTACATTCTCTGATGATCTCTCAAGATTCAGACATATGTTCCTGTTGAAACACAAGTCCGAAACTTTTAAGATATTCACGGAATATAAGTTAGAAGTAGAGAACCAAAATACAGGTAAAAGTATTATATTCTTTGATGTGATCAAAGAGGAGAATACTTGAGCACGGAATTCCTGGATAATTCTAAAGGAGAATGAGATTCTCTCTCAGCATTACTCCTCCGTATACACCATAGCACGATGGTATATCTGTAGGGTTGCTAGGCACGCGCACAAGGGTCTACGAGGCATCAACCATGCCCGATTTAAATTTTAGCCGTGCCGACCAACCCGAATACGGATCTTTAAACTAGGGTTTAGGCGAAAACTAACATGTTAACAACTTTAACACTAAGTGAGAGGGATTACAACCTTTGTAGATCCGGTCCTTCACTTCATATGCTCCGTGTTGTGGTCCCTTCGCTGCGATCATCGAGTTCCGGACTCTCGAGAGGTTCCACGAAGAGAAAGATGCAACCTTTGCTTCCGATCTTCGATACAAAGATGATCTACCTTGAAGTTTCGTTAACACAAGCTAACACTCATGAAATGATGTGAACACCCTCATCTAAATGGCAAGGGAAGATGAGGATGATGAAGTAGGATTTTCTCTCTCTTTATTTATCTTTTTCTCACATTTATTCATCACTTGGAAAAAAGCTAGTGAGCTTTTTCAATGAAGAAAGATGAAGGAAGAAGATGAAGAAGAATAATGAATTATCATTTGTGATGAATAGAAAGAATTAATATGATAAATAATGCAACCATGGTCAAGCAAACTCATGTAGAGAATTAACTAGGGTTAGGGTTTGGGTTAGGTTAAAGATGAGTCACACACAAATATCTTTATCATGACAAAATGAAAAGCTTCTAAAATCAACTAGAAGACTTAACCCTAATCCAAACCCTAATCATGTTTAAACTCCACAAAACATGTTGCATTAGTTATCATATCATATTACAATATTATATATCACATATATAATATTTATTGTAACCAAATAAAATAATACAATTAACATATATCGCATATATATCAATGTATTACCCGAGTGAGAAAAAGAATCTTTTAGTGAGCTAATATTAGTTAATGCAATTTAATATATCAAATATATTATTATACATTAAATTATCGAATCAACACTTGATCCGACAATCCGGCTATATCGCATATAACCGACTAATATTTATCCATACCGATTCATCAAATCAACACTTGATCCGATGACCCGGCTGATATCAAATATCGTGAGAATACAATACGATATCACATACCACATTATCCTCAGTCCCGCACATATCACATATGTGCCCCTACTCCGTTTTGCCTGAGCCAAGAAACCTCTGTGTAGGACTCTAATGAATCGTCAATACGCCGGCAGTAGGTGATGATCATATCAAACACCCACAAGCTGCAAGCGGTCAGCTAAACGTAACAGCTACCCAGGTATTGAGCGCTCAGAAGATCAACAAGCAAGCCTGTACATTCTCCTGTGAATCCAAACAGTAACACTCCCGTACAGTCCGGTCTCGTCGTCTGATATGTTGCATATCTCGCCTAGGGGTGGTAAACGTCAGACCCCAGTAGCTCGATAAGTCGTGTCGACATGAGGTCTATAACAGTTCGAGAAACTACTGATAACACTTACCAGTAAATCTCAGCAACCCTGGCCAGGGATTTTCGGTTATAGCCAATCGAACACAGCACAACATCAACTCCCTATACCGGGAGAGACGAATCCCCTCCTATCGCTCATTGCCTCCATGTGATTCGGGACTATACCCAAAAGCCACCTTTTTGCACGCCCTCTTGGACGTGGTATGATGGAAATCAAAGCACAGTGGGAATCACACAAGACTCTATGACGATCTCCGGTCAACAGACTACTCTGTACCAATGTCACCGGAGAACTGCCATCTGACGTGAGGTATAATACCATCTGGGAGTTCTCGGAGAGTCCGTCCAGTGTACCCAGTATCTACTGAGCACCCGTACACCATCCTTGATGTCAAACACCGATGGATATGGGATCATCCATCGCCCATCATATGGGTCAAGATGCGTATACGCTAGTCTACTCTAGTGTATCGATGCCCTGTCTCGATACACCCTCGACTAGGAACAGTTATAGGATGTACTCGTCGACTACCGTGGCCCCACTAGTATGATCTCATCATAGTCCCAGTAGTCGAGTACATATCCTAAGGTCCTTATCAACATGTAACATAGAGACAATCAGAGTACATGTTAAGATAAAGTACAACCAGATAGCATACTATCATGTCGAGCAAGAAAGTCCTCCCTATATATGTCCTAGCATCCACTACAATATACATCGTATGTACAGTAATGGTCTCTAGGGCATACATATAACTAACAATCTCCCACTTGCACTAGGGCCATCTGTTATGGTATCGCATACCCAACAATTAGCTGCGGTTGAAGTATCTCATACTCAACCATCCCATAAAAGTCTCTACTGGGAAAAAGGCCTTTGTGAGTGGATTCGCGCTGTTGTCCTCTGTATCTACTCTCCTAACCTCGATCACCTTGGAGATCAACCATCTCCATGATCAGGTGATACTGCCTAAGAATTATATCTGGATTTCTGATGGGACAGTAGTTTCTTGGCTTAAGCCACAACTCCATTGTCACACAATGGTAGGAACGAAGTTCATCTCATGAACTTATATCTATCCAGACTGCCTCTTTGGTAGCATCCTTGGTAACGATGTATCTTGCCTTTAATCTTCTAGTATGTCACGGTATCTAGCTTGGAACTATTCCAACATACCGTCCCTCCACTGAGGGTAAAGACAATGCCTGCGTCCGACATTCAGTCGTCCTTATCACCCTGGAACCTTTCCAGTGATTCTCCTCATGATCGATTGATACCATCTCACTACAACTAGTGAGTGTCCTAACATCCAATTAGATCTATCTCATAGATCCAAAACCCAGGATTTAGGAGGTATCACTTTGATCCTATATGGAGAATCCTTGTGATAAGCGGAGATTGACCGAGCGTAGCATAGGAAACTCCTTCCCTATCAAGAG
The DNA here is from genome assembly GCA_030015575.1 of Agapanthus africanus. Taxonomy (NCBI): domain Eukaryota; kingdom Viridiplantae; phylum Streptophyta; class Magnoliopsida; order Asparagales; family Amaryllidaceae; genus Agapanthus; species Agapanthus africanus. The sequence continues at coordinate 255,736,013 of JASDDO010000012.1, read as the reverse complement.
TATGTCATCCACGTACTCTACGAGGATCACCACCATACTCTCTACTACCTTTTTGTATATACAAGGTTCATCAACCATTTTGATGAAGTCAAACTCTTTGACTACCACATCAAAACAGATGTTCCAACTCCGCGATGCCTGTTTTATCATATAAAACATCTTGAACACATTTCCGCTGCACCCACTGTCTACGAAGCCCTCTGGCTGTGTACTTATAGACGTTCTCTTCTAAAACATCATTTAGAAAAGCAGTCATGACACCCAACCACCAGATATCGTAGTCATGGTATGTAGCCGTGGCAAGTAGGATCTGGATGGACTTAAGCATAGCTTTGAAAGTCTCAACTTTTCCATGTACACCAAGTAATCTTCTCAAGATATACTCGCTCCTGGTGGGGATTTAACCCTTCAGATAAAGCAACCAAAGTCCATACTTTGTTGGTGTATAAGGATTCCATCTCAGATCGATAAGCATCTGGCCATTCTTACAGAGTCCCACTCCTGATAGCCAGCTCGAAACTAGTTAGGTCATCATCTCATGATGCAATCCTCGCTCCCACTGTCATAGAGAAACCGAAGTATCTCTCAGGTGGGTGAGGAACCCTACTAGATCGGTGGAGAGGCTGAGGTTCGTTGGAAACTATTGAATCCTTTGGTTCTACCAAATCATCAGCTGTAGTTTGTATAGCTGGAACCATTCCAGTTGTACATAACAGACCCTGCCTCAAGCTTGTCCAGATTTTGCTTTTAGACATAGGCCGGACAACCCCAAATCTTAACAAACTTAAGATATGGGCTCTTCCCTTTCCATATCACATATGAAGTGGTAGGCAACTGATTTGATTTGAACCCTATTCAATAGGTATACAACTTCACAAGTGCATAACTCCCTAAAGGAAATAGGAAACTCAGTAGTACTCATCAAAGAGCACACCATATCACATAGGGTGCTATTGCTCCGCCCCGATACACCGACGTGCTGTGGTGTATACGGAGGAGTAATGCTGAGAGAGAATCTCATTCTCCTTTAGAATAGTCCAGGAATTCCGTACTCAAGTATTCTCTTCCTTGATCACATCAAAGGACATAATACTTATACCCATTTTTGGTTCTCTACTTCTAATTTATATTCTGTGAATATCTCAAAAGCCTCGGACCTGTGTTTCAACAGAAACATATGTCTGAATCTTGAGAGATTATCAGAGAATGTAATGAAGTAGAAAGAACCGGTCTTGGCATGTGTAGACAGGGGATCTACATACATCAACATGTATCATCCCAAGAGTTCACTAACTCTTTCTCTGTTTCAAGTAAACCGAGCTATGGTTAAATTATCTCTATGACATGACTGGCAAGTTTCACAAGATGTAAATTCAAACTAATTTAAATATGCATCTATATGTAACTTAGCTAGTCGGGTCGCATTGATATGACCTAGGCTACAATACCTCAAGAAGGATTCGTTCATTTCTGAACTCTTCGTCTTGTGTTTGTTCTGTATACTAAGAACTGTAGTTTGATTTAGAACGTCAATGCTTTTAGATAACGTGCCTGAACCGATCAACTCTTGATATAGGAAATGTTCAAAACATTATCCAACAATACAAAATGATATCCTTTCTTTACTAATAAAGAAACTGATATGATGTTGTATATCAGGTTCGGTATCTAATAACATTCGTTCAGAATCAATGTATTCTGGTAATACAGGGTGACAGTGACCAACAGACTTGGCTGCAACATTTGCACCGTTTTCTGTCTCATGAAACTTATCACCCGTTCTCAGTTCTGTACCTTTTTGTAGCCCATGTAACAGATTACATATGCGGGATCCTGATCCGGTATCACATACCCAGGACGTAAAGCATACTGAGAAACAGTTCTCTGTAATGAACACACCCGAAGATGATGCATCAATATGCACTTTCTTCGTTTGGGCGGCACGGGAAATCTGGTATTCCCCAATCTCCTGCTCTGTCTTATAACAATTATAAGTTGGAGCGGGACCAACGTTCCCCAGCACAGTATAACAAGCGGGTTCGGTCAATATATCCGTATTATTATCTTGATTAAGGCGTGATATGGTCGCTACCTGGAGAGAGAGAAGAAAACACTCAGCGTATGCTCTTGCAAGATTAGATTGGTTATCTAATATATCTAATCAGGATGTCTCCCACTGTTTTAATCAAATCTTCCTTCAAACCCTAAAAGGAAAGACTAGCCGGGATTAATTACGCGCTACAAGTTCGCCAATCTTTCAGCCAGGACAGTGTCGGTACTTTGAGGGAGGTCCTCCGTGCTTTCGCACGAACCTAATTAAGTGAACCTCGTTTTCCCAGAGGCGTAACCCCGTTAACACCTTTCTAAACACCTACTTGATCGGCTAATTGTAATGTGTAAAACTCTCCCAGGAGTAACTCTTACTCGCAGCGGGTATCGGGATCCAACTATCTCATAGAAGGTATGCAATCTCATTGCAAATTTCAACTCTTGAAATTCCCAATAATATTTTGCCCCTAGCGATCTATGACCTTAACTAAGTCAACAAACCATAAATCGAAAGTCAAGTTCAACCCGTACATTTCCTGATTGAATTAAACCCACCCGTACGACCCTTAACTGAGTCCACAAGGCCGTACGAATACCCTAATCCAATCACATCTCATGTTTTAGCAGATAAACATTACTTAGCTACCGTACACTATGCCTTAACTAAGTCAACAAACATAGCACGAGTACTAAATAATATCTATCTGAAATGATGGAGGGCTACGCAGGTTTTTCAGAAAACCCTGAGCGTAATGAACTTTATATCGTTGTTGAATCGAGTGATTTTAAATGGAGTGTTTTTGAGGCTTTTCTAGTTTTGCTAAAGGGTTCACTCCTGGTGAAGGGATCGTCGGCCCTTTCCTCGTCGAATGAGGTGCGGGATATATCATATATATCACTGTGCAAAGCAGAAACTATAGAAGCAATCGAAAGACAAACCGAGTTTGTAGCATCTGCCAGTTATCGCTAAAGGAGTCACTCCCGGTGAAGGGATCTCGGTCCTTTCCTTATCGAATAAGATGCTGGATGTTCTACAAGGAACACCGCTATGGAAAGCAAGAACTAGAGCTACCAGTTTTTAAACAAGTTTCTGCAACATCTTAGGTTTCTTTTATTTCATTAATCTCATTAATGAAGTCCCATTTTATTATGCTTCACAAGCATCACTTTTGAAACGAAATCTGCAATATAACATATATCTCATATATATAATATAAACATTCGTCACAGGCAGTAATATAATCTCATCACAGAACATAGCAGCAGAAGAACATATATGAAATATTGGATATACTAGGACGTCCGTGTTTTCAATACGAGCCTGTATAAAACACGGATTCCACGGTCGCGATGAATAGCCAAACCCACATCCCTAGACTCCTACGAGAGCGGCAAGTAACACTGCCAATTCTAGGGTTAGGAGACCCGGTCTCGACTCCTTGAGATGGTCTCCCACTGGACCCTAGAACCCGGTTACTTGTGCTCCCCGCCTTGGGTCTACCTAATGCGGAAAAGTAAATAATATACAACGGTGACATCTTCCGCTACCTGGAAGTGCCCCAATAAAAGAATATTACATACAAGTGAATTTTACATGAATGAAAAAGAAAAAAAACTCTCATCTCACATAAAAAACCCCGACTATTCAAACGCGACGATCCAATACAACATATCACAGCAACACATAATATCCCATATCATCAACGTAAGCAAGTATGCGTATCCCGATTGTCGTTGATGTATAGCAACGAAGCTGGCGATACACCACATACTACGCTTACGGTCACAGAAAAGAAAGTGTAAAACTACAACAGTTGGAATCCGCAACCTCCTTAGACATCGCATGCCTAACCAAATGAATTCCTTAGACATCGCATGCCTAACAATTATAAACCCCACATTTTAGTCTCATTATCGAAAACTCTTTTCAATGTCAAGTCGGGCAATTCAACAAGATTCCCGAAAACCTGATCGAATGCTCGTCGCAAACTTTAGTAGACGGCCGCACCCCCAGATTCCGTCGACGAAGTGCACTAAGGCGGAACACCGCTGCCGCGAGCACCCGAACGGATGCTTTCGGCGACGGGGTTCTCCTACAGTCACTTGGTCAGGGCTATGGGGCGTGGCTGTCTATTAAGTTTACCCGGCGAGTATCCGCGTACGCTACGTGATTGCGACGGACTTTTGATCACATCAAAATTCCGTAGCAACCGATCATTTGAGACTAAACTGCTATGTTTATAATATTCAAATTAGTTATCTCATAACCACCTGTGGATTCCAAATATTGTATCACATTCCAGATAAATAGACAAAGTTAAACTTTCCGATCGAATAATCAAACACCCAAGATTTCCCCAATTATATCGCAACACTTGAAATCAGTTTAAAAACATCCATCACATGCCACAGTACCAATGGTCCAGCCGTAGAAGGGTCAAGCCAACGCCTCACATGTGGCACGCCGTACTCTCCCAAACCCTAAGGTTCAAAAGGCAGTTCAAGACGGTCAAATAATCGAGTTAAGGTTTTTTGCCTTCTAGAGGGTCCACCGCGTTACTTGCACGACTTAGAATGTTCTTAAACACGAGGAAAAATCCAACTTTTGAAAAATTTTCCGACAGGGGAAAAAGTGAGTTATTGATATCCGTTCGAAATTTTTAACAGTTTCTAAAAGTTATCCGGACAAAACACAAAAGACGCAGTTAAAGTTCCCGATCGAATCATCGAATCCCCAATACAACCCAGAAAATTCAACAGTTGAATAAATATTAAAAATTCTGAGAAAATACATGATTAAAAGATAGGAATTACTGTGCAAAGAACGTGCCAAGAATCGACTTTATGGCCGCGGAACCGCCGCACATGCTGGGGTGGGGCCGCGGTTCCGCGGCGCTTTAGTTGAATTGCGCTCACGTGCTTCACAGTAACTCATATAATTCCCTGCTGTAATTTTTGGATATTTTTAATTTGGAAAAATCACAGTTTTGAAAAATTTCCAGAGAATGGGTTTTATCGGGTTTTCCGGGTTCGATCGGACTTTAAACTTCGCCTAGACTTCGCCTAAAGCTCTAGCTTGGCTCGGATACCACTGTAGGGTTTCTAGGCACGCGTACAAGGGTCTACGAGGCATCAACCATGCCCGATTTAAATTTTAGCCGTGCCGAACAACCCGAATACGGATCTTTAAACTAGGGTTTAGGCGAAAACTAACATGTTAACAACTTTAACACTAAGTGAGAGGGATTACAACCTTTGTAGATCCGGTCCTTCACTTCATATGCTCCGTGTTGTGGTCCCTTCGCTGCGATCATCGGGTTCCGGACTCTCGAGAGGTTCCACGAAGAGAAAGATGCAACCTTTGCTTCCGATCTTCGATACAAAGATGATCTACCTTGAAGTTTCTTTAACACAAGCTAACACTCATGAAATGATGTGAACACCCTTATCTAAATGGCAAGGGAAGATGAGGATGATGAAGTAGGATTTTTGCTCTCTTTATTTATCTTTTTCTCACATTTATTCATCACTTGGAAAAAAGCTAGTAAGCTTTTTCCATGAAGAAAGATGAAGGAAGAAGATGAAGAAGAATAATGAATTATCATTTGTGATGAATAGAAAGAATTAATATGATAAATAATGCAACCATGGTCAAGCAAACTCATGTAGAGAATTAACTAGGGTTAGGGTTTGGGTTAGGTTAAAGATGAGTCACACACAAATATCTTTATCATGACAAAATGAAAAGCTTCTAGAATCAACTAGAAGACTTAACCCTAATCCAAACCCTAATCATGTTTAAACTCCACAAAACATGTTGCATTAGTTATCATATCATGTTATAATATTATATATCACATATATAATATTTATTGTAACCAAATAAAATAATACAATTAACATATATCGCATATATATCAATGTATTACCCGAGTGAGAAAAAGAATCTTTTAGTGAGCTAATATTAGTTAATGCAATTTAATATATCAAATATATTATTATACATTAAATTATCGAATCAACACTTGATCCGACAATCCGGCTATATCGCATATAACCGACTAATATTTATCCATACAGATTCATCGAATCAACACTTGATCCGATGACCCGGCTGATATCAAATATCGCGAGAATACAATACGATATCACATACCGCATTATCCTCGGTCCCACACATATCACATATGTGCCCATACTCCGTTTTGCCTGAGCCAAGAAACCTTTGTGTAGGACTCTAAAGAATCGTCAATACGCCGGCAGTAGATGATGATCATATCAAACACCCACAAGCTGCAAGCGGTCAGCTAAACGTAACAGCTACCCAGGTATTGAGCGCTCATAAGATCAACAAGCAAGCCTGTACATTCTCCTGTGAATCCAAACAGTAACACTCCCGTACAGTCCGGTCTCGTCGTCTGATATGTTGCATATCTCGCCTAGGGGTGGTAAACGTCAGACCCCAGTAGCTCGATAAGTCGTGTCGACATGAGGTCTATAACAGTTCGAGAAACTACTGATAACACTTACCAGTAAATCTCAGCAACCCTGGCCAGGGATTTCCGGTTATAGCCAATCGAACACAGCACAACATCAACTCCCTATACCGGGAGAGACGAATCCCCTCCTATCGCTCATTGCCTCCATGTGATTCGGGACTGTACCCAAAAGCCACCTTTTTACATGCCCTCTTGGACGTGGTATGATGGAAATCAAAGCACAGTGGGAATCACACAAGTCTCCGTGCTGATGTACCAGTACGAACCCTCTTCGGCACTAGAACTACCGAAGTCTCTGCAAGGCGCTCCTTGACTAATAGGGCTGCGTCTACAGCTGCTGCATAAGTCTCGCAATGCTGAGAGCCGATCGCCAGGAACAGTGGGGTAAGTAAGACTCAAACAAATCTCTTGACTCTCATCTCCTCAGTAGCCACTAGGTATGGGGCATAAACAGATAGCTCGGTGAATAGTACGTCGTACTCTGCCACTGTCATCTCTGGAGTCTGACGTAAAGACTCGAACTTGCGCGCTCAGGCATCCCTGACACTCTGGGGAAGGAAACGGGCTAGAAATACCGTCACAAACTCGGTCCAGGTCATAGGAGGAAGATCGGCTGCTCTGCTCTTCTCGACCGATTCACACCATTTCTGCGCAAGACCTTCCAGGAGAAAGCTCGCGAACTCTACCCATCTCGCATCTGAGCATCTTAGTGAACGACATATCCGGGCCATCCTATCAATAAAAGACTGTGGGTCCTCGGCAGCATCGGTGCCTGACCGGAGGCTTCAGCCTCATAAACTTTGATAGCGATACAGTAATAACCTCCATGGCTGCAGGGGCAACTTCCTGTACTGTAGCTACCAACACGGTCCCCGTAACGGGTGGAACTACCTATGGTCGCTGCGCTCGAAGTGTCTCGACTAGCGATCTTATCATCTAGCGCATCTCCTGCATACCGGACCCTAGCATAGCGATTTGATCTGTCGTAGGAGGAACGGTCTGCTCTGGTACAACTGGTGTACTGCCCGGGTCAGTCCTCGTCACAGACGAGTCAACTCGTATCTCGGCTCTCGTGGCCGCTCTCTGCGCCCTCGTAGTCTTTGGCGGCATAATGGCTGAAAGGAGAGTAGGATTCGATAAGGATACGGAAATCGAATCACAAGAATGTATCTAATCCTGAAGGAATTTCTATCAATAAGTCCTAAGGTCGCTTAGGCGGAGTACCGTGTCGTGAGTATGTCGCGGAACATACACACACTACGCCACTCTGCTTCAGCTACCTACTCCATCATACCAGGGTCATCCTACACTCCAAAGGTAAAACCTACACTTTGATACCAACTTTGTCACGACCCAAAGTTCGTCCCGTGACCGGCACTTAACCACGTAACGTCTACAGGCGTTACGCAACTAAGTAAGCCGAAACCCAGAAATCAAAACCATTAAAAGTAGTGAGTGTTAAAACGTTTAATGGAAACATTTGTTAAAACAATTAGAAAACCTTAAGTTGTTTAATAAAATTCTTTAAAGTTCAAGTTATTATCATAAAATTTTTGGCAGCATTTCCTTTATAAAAACTAGCCCCGAAATCGGGTACAAGACAAGATATAAATAAAAATGAGGTACAATAAGAATAAAACATCCCAAACAGGAGCAATCACGCCTAACGGCGGAAACAATCACCACAATAATATACGACGCCGTAGCGAAGAATGAATAAAAAAAAAAGTGAAGACAACATGAAATATAAAACTGCATAAGTAAAGTCGGCTCACAACGAGCTCGACACCAGAGTACAAAATAATATACTTCGTCCTCACAACTGGTCTCTAAGTCAATACATAAGTAGTAGATGGAGAATACTATATACAACAGTGTATACAACAGGAAAATAAACAGATATCTCAAAGACCCACCTATCAGCAAAAGGGCTCACGCGCCAACTGCAGTGGTATCTGTATCAAAAGATGCAAGAAGGCAGCTTGCCGCGACTACTCTGAGGGGAACCTGCAAACACTGTGGCACAATGGGGGTGAGTTTCCAACTCGTGAACAGTAGATAACATATAAAGGTAATCGCGAGTATGCGCGTACTGCGATACTCTAACCTATGCCAACAGATAACATCTATAGGATGAGCTGGATGCGCAATAATCATGCAACAAGTGTGATCTAATAACATCTCTATATGATGAGCAAGGTATGCGAGGATCATGCATAGCAAGTGCAATCTAATAATATCTATATAGGATGACCAGGGTACTATCATGCATAGCAAGTGCAATCTAATAACATCTATATAGGATGAGCAGTGTACTATCATGCAAAGCAAGTGCAATCTAATAACATCTATATAGGATGAGCAGGGTATGCAATAGTCATGCAAAACTACTCTATTAGGTACTACAGATACAGGATGAGATGCATAATACTGAATGCTGGGTATGGGATAAAATATCATCTACACGGAATGTCAACATGGAAGAATAACCGGGGTCCATCCAATACACCTAAATCCCTGTAAAAACTCAGGCGTCGTCCCTCTAATCGGCCCTAAAATCCTGTACAGCTCATGGAATTTTGAGTGCCCAATATCGGCACTCGAAATATCATAAAATAATCGTGTCCAACTTCGACACGCAAATCCTCATGTATCGAGCTCCGTCAGTCCGGATCGGCCCACGGGCTCCGTCTGCAGAATCGGCCCTCGGCCCCGGCATTACGGGTCGGCCCGTATCTATCTCTCAACTCTGATCAGTATCCTTCGGATAACCGCCAGGTCCAACCAATCACCGGTAGCTATTAGTCCCTCCGCCGGGCTCACCATCTAACTATACGAGTCTTCTTGCCCCGGGGTACCATACCGGGTCCACCATGTACCCGCAATCGGTGCCTACCGCTCCTCGAATCGGGTATACTCACACAAGCTCTCTAGAACCGAGAAAACTCATAGTGGACGCACTGAAATATCATATCAAGAGAAACCGGGTTTTTAAAACAGTGCGTATTTTCATAAAATAATACCACGGTTCTCAAATCCAGAAATCCCATAAATCCAAACTCAATGCGTAAATCCATGCAATGTGTCGTATGACACTAAGAGTAAAAAGGGAAAACCGCTCTTTTAAAAGAATCCAGTTTTGAAAGTATCTCATGCGGTCCCTATTTTCTTGAAATCAAGTCAATATCATCCATGTATGTAACATATGTATGTATGTAGGTATGGATGTGCAAATGGATATATACGTGAATATGAGTGTAGCACTACTATGAATACACAATGTGCATGTGCGCAAGTAGGGATATATTAATATGTATGCACTAATATGAATATACAGTGTGCATGTGCGCAAGTATGGATATATCAAGATGTATGCACTAATTTGAATATGCAGTGTGCATATGCGCAAGTATGGAGATATCAATATATGCGTGCACTATTATGAATATACAGTGTGCATATGCGCAAGTATGGAGATATCAATATATGTGTGCACTAGTATGAATATACTGTGTGCATGTGCGCAGGTAGTGATATATCAATGAAGGTATGCACTAATATGAATATACAGTGTGCATATGCGCAAGAATGGAGATATCAATATATGTACGCACTAGTATGAATATACAGTGTGCATGTGCGCAAGTAGTGATATATCAATGAAGGTATGCACTAATATGAATATACAGTGTGCATGTGCGCAAGTATGGATATATCAAAGATGTATGCACTAATTGTAATATACAGTGTGCATGTGCGCATGTATGGATATATCATAGATGTATGCACAAATATGATTATACAGTGTGCATGTGCGCAAGTATGGATATATCAATATATATGTGCACTAGTATGAATATACAGTGTGCATATGCGCAAGTAGAAGATATCAATATATGTCTGCACTAGTATGAATACACAGTGTGCATGTGCATAAGTATGAAGATATCAATATATGTGTGCACTAGTATGAATATACAGTATTCATGTGCGCAAGTATGAAGATATCAATATATGTGTGCACTAGTATGAATATACTGTGTACATGAGCACAAGTATGAAGATATCAATATATGTGTGCACTAGTATGAATATACAGTGTGCATGTGCGCAAGTATGAAGATATCAATATATATGTGCACTAGTATGAATATACAGTGTGCAAGTACGCAGGTAGTGATATATCAATGTAAATATATGCCAATATGTGACAAGTCATGAAAATCATTATTGATGCGGTAATCAAACGATATATAATTCGTAGCAACCCTATAGTGGGAGTGTCATGGAAATCACTAACGGTGTGAGTGTAACATGCAAATAGTGCTGGTGCAGCTTGAACCGTTAGTGACAGTGCAATGTTCTATAACTACCATTCTATATGCAACAAAGGATGGTATGCTACGATAGTATATATAAACATCTACAACTAAATATCCTATCACGCCCTGACGCTTAACGCCATACGGCCGATTTCCCCATAGATGTTAAATCTACTCACCTGATCATGTGCTAAGCGTAGCCGACCACTTCCTTCCCTTTCTTTGCGGCGTCCGACGTACCCGCCTGCGAACCTAGAATTTACATAAAGAATCCATATATAAGAAAAATCCTACAAAAACGCGATATCGAAATCAAACGAGAAACTCGCGTCGCGAACTAAACGCGCGTGTGTCCGATATGCTAGATCGTGTGAATACGCATCTTAAACTACCCCGACACGTCGCGACACGCAAGAACACTAAACCCACTCACGTATCACACGTGTCGCGCAAACTAAACGTATAGGAAAAACGATATTTGGCTACAGATTTTCACTCGGGCACAAAAGTGAAAAGTTGCATATGCCAAAACACTCGAATATGCAGCAGACTCTCCTAGGAAAAACCCCAGCACCCAATCCCCTATCTGGCCACAAATTGCGGCCAGAACGATTAAATTGGCGGCCAAACATTGGAATTAGGGGTTCGTGCTTAGTGTGTGTAGTCTAGACCTAGTGTTCATGCTTCAGTTTTCCCAGATTTTGTCTGAAACCACCGGGGCAACAGCAGATTACAGAAAGCTTAAAATTCACTTTAAAACGTTAAATTTACACCAATATGATACCCTATGGTATTTTAGTGAAATTTGGGGTTAAACAAGGTTTACGTGGCCCTAATAACACTTAATTAAGCTAGGCTAACCATCAAAATCACCACTTGGCCAAAACTCCACACAAATCACCATTTTAGCACTAAATCACATATTTAACACTATTCGATGCTACTAAACACATAAGTTTAGCAAACAAAAGAAATGAGTTCAGAGATTATACCCCCTAGGGATCCTAAGTGCAAGGAGAATGAGAAGAAGAGGACGAGAATGAGCTGATGTTGCTGCCTGGAGCTGCTGCTGCTGCCTGATGCTGCTGGTGCTGATGTTGTTGCTGCTACTTGGTGTTGCTGGTGTTGTTGCTGGCTGCTGCTCCTGCTGAAGCTCCTGCTGCTGCTTCTTCTGGTGAGGCTGCTGCTTCTTCTGGTGTCGCTGCTGCTTATGAGTGAGTGAGAGAGAGATGTGAGAAAATGAGAGGCGAAAGCAAAAAGAAAAGAGAGTCAAGGCTAGTCAACCCCCCACTCTCTCTCCTCATTTAATATGAGCATGGCTCAAGCAACGATGCCCACCCCCCTCTCTCTCCAAGTCAACCCATACAAAATCATTTTCCATTTTTAAAAAAACAAACCCAAAACACTTAATTCAAATTTTGAATTATCTTAAGGAAAATGGGTTAATCCACCATGGTTGCTAAACATGGTTTAACCTTAATTTAACCCTAGTTTACATGCACATGTGTGTGCAAGGCTAAATAAATTCTAATAAAAAATTCATTAATTTTGATAAAATTTTTGAAAATCGATTTGATAAACTTTTTACTAAAATCCATACTTTAGAGTATAATTAGCCACTAATCACATCCTAAGATATTACAGAGATGTTGTTTTTATGAGATCTCTGGATTTGAGAACCGCAGTTTAATTTCAAAGGAAATTGTGTATTGTTTTAAAAATGCAGTTTCTCTTGATATGATATTTCGAGGTATCAGCCATGAGTTTTCTCGGTTCTATGCAGTGAGTATACCCGATTCGAGGAGCGGTAGGCACCATCTGAGGGTACATTGTGTAAGTCTATGTTACCCACCCCGGGACTAGACGGGTAGGCGGAATAGGTAAAAATCGATTTTTTCACACAAGGAAACATAGACTAACTAATACGGAGTTTTAACTACTATGTTAAAAGGTTATACCTAGTTCTTGAACTCTTTCTTTTCTTGTTGTGGTCCTCCTAGTTGCTAGCTCCTTGGAGTGGTGTAGATGGCTCCTCCTCGTTGTCTTCTCTAGGTCAAAGAATGATCCACCCGGAGGCCTCTACCTTGAGCTTCTACCTCAACAATGAAGTAACTAGAGTGCTTGGCTTGCTACACTAAGAACCCTAGAGTGAGTAGAGAAGTATTTTGGTGGTTTAGTCTCAAAGCTTTGATTTTCAACACATGAAACACTTAGGCTTTTTGAGAGAGGAAGAGGGAGAGCAAACCATGAGAGAAAAAGGTAATAAGAGAATGAGAGAACAAACCTCTCATATGAGAAATATATGATAATAATAATAATAATTAATAAAATTGTGATGGTGAGTTGATTTGACCATTATCATTTCATAATAAATGCTAAGCATGCTCCAAAAAAAATATCTAACTCAACATTGGTAAACAATTCAAATCGTCAAACCAACTCTAACCATGATACAATTATCCTTAATTAAAACTATTAATCATATTCCTCCTTCTCATTATGGTTTTGATCAAGTCAATGGTCAAAACCCTAATGAGGTGTCTCCCTCTCTTCCCTTGTCAACTGTACATAAATACCCGCATCCGTGTTCCACAGAAACACGAATACAATGAGACTAGACCAATCCCAAAACAAATACTAGGATCTGGCTTAAACCAAAGCCTAATAGTATCAACTGCCCGAACACCAAACGCGCACAAGTACGCATATGTGAACGAACCATATCGTAAAACCATATGACCTCTATCTCGTTTCGCCCAAAGGTGAACAACCCTCTGTGTGGGACTCTAAAGACTCGACACTACGCTGGCAGTGGGTTTAACCACAGGCCGCAAGCGGTACTAGCTGTACGTAACGGTCCCCAGGTAGATGCCGATAAGAAGACCGACAAGGTGAACCCATCCGAACTCCTACTGAGCCTGAATGTGACAATCTCCGTACTGTCCGGTCTGTTCTTCTAAGAGTATCGCATGTCGGGCCTAGGGGGGCGGTAAACGTCAGACCCCTAATAGCTGTACAAGTCGCGTCGGAGTGAAGCCCAGAACACCCTGAGAAACTACTGTAAACACTACCAGTAAATCTCGCTTGCCCTGGACAGGGACTTTGTGTAATGGCTCTCCTAGACACAACGCGATATCATCTCCCAATACCGGGAGAGACGAATCCTGTCTAACCGTCACTGCCTCCAAATGCTTCGGGACTACATCCAACTACTACCTGTTTGCACGACTCAATAGAGCCGTGTTAGTTATATGTATGCCCTATAGGCCATTACTGTACATTGGATGTATATTGTAGTGGATGCTGGGACATATATAGGGAGGACTTTCTTGCTCGACATGATAGTATGCTATCTGGTTACTCTTGACCTTAACGTGTATACTGATTGTCTCTCTGTTACATGTTGGTAAAGCCCTTAGGATGTGTACTTGACTACCAGGACTATGATGCGGATCATACTAGTGGGGACATGGTAGTCCATAAGTACATCCTTCAAGGTCCCTAGTCGTAGGTGTATCGAGACAGGGCATCGATATACCAGAGTAGACTAGCGTATACCTTCTCGACCCATACAGATGGGCGATGGATGATCCCATATCCATTGATGTTTGACATCGGAGATGATATACTGGTGCTCAGTAGAGACTGGGTACACTGGACGGACTCGCCGAGAACTCCCAGATGGTATTATACCTTATGTCAGATGGCAGTTCTCTGGTGACACTGGTACAGAGTAGTCTGTTGACCCGAGATCGTCATAGAGTCTTGTACGGTTCCCACTGTGCTTTGATTTCCATCTTACCACGTCCAAGAGGGCGTGCAAAACAGTGGTTTTTGGGTACAGTCCCGAGTCACATGGAGGCAATGAGCGATAGGAGGGGATTCGTCTCTCCCGGTATAGGGAGTTGATGTTGCGCTGTGTTCGATTGGCTATAACAGGAAATCCCTGGCTAAGGTTGCTGAGATTTACTGGTAAGTGTTACCAGTAGTTTCTCGAATTGTTATAGACCTCAGATCGACACGACTTATCGAGCTATTGGGGTCTGACGTTTACCACCCCTAGGCGAGATATGCGACATATCAGACGATCAGACCGGACTGTACGGTAGTGTTACTGGTTGGATTCACTGGAGTGTGAGCGGGCTTGCTCGTCGATCTTCTCATCGCTCAATACCCGGGTGGCCGTTACGTTTAGCAGACCGCTTGCGGCTTGTGGGTGCTTGATATGATCATCATCTGCTGCCGGCGTATTGACGAGTCTTTAGAGTCCTACACAGAGGTTTCCTGGCTCAAGCGAAACGAAATAGGAGCGCATATGAGATATGTGCGGGACCGAGAATAATGCGTGTATGTGATACCGTATTCTATTCTCGCGATGAATGTATCGAATGGTTGTATGTGATATAACCTAGTTATCGAATCAAGGATTGATTCGATAAGCCGATACATTGTATACTAGTCGGTTGTGTGCGACATGACCGGATCATTAAATCAAGTGTTGATTTAATGATTTAATGTATAATTATATATTTGATATATTACTTTGCATTAACTAGTATCGGTTCACTTTAAATGGATTTTCTCACTTGGTATGTGCACATTGTATATGTGATATACTTTTGTACACAAGATTGTATCATGTTTGATGATACATGCTAGTTTGGGTTTGTGTAAAGAATTAAACCATGGTTACTTAAGTGGTTAGGGTTTCATTTCCTTTTCTCATTTATTTATCTATTTATTCATTTTGGAAAAAGAAAAGCATAAAGAGAAAATGGTTGCTAACTTTGTTTGTATTATGAAGCTTCATGAAGCTTTGACCAAGTGACCATTTTGTCTTCATGTTTAACCCAAACCATTCATCTAACCTTAGTCAATTCTCTACATTTGACCATGGTTTGCTTATGATAAGTATTCTTTTATTTTCTATTTTCTAATAACTTATCATAACATTATCTTCTTCTTCTTCATCTTCTTCACTTGAAGAAAGCTTACTTCATCAATGGTGATTGATGAAAATGAGTGAGAAATCCAATTCTAAAGTGAACCCACTTCCTATTTCTTCATCCTCTACCTCTTGCCAAGTAGTAAAGTGTGTTTTCTTCACAAGCTTCATGACTTGGTGAAGTTGGAGCTTGATCTTGTGATGGCTCGACGTAGATCATCTTCGGCGTCGTAGTCGATGACCTAGCCCGTCCATTCTCCGATGAAGCCGACACTAGAGCCCGGGATCCGATTTGTACAGCGAAGAGGACTTCATCACGGAGCCGTGGAGGTGGAGGACCGGATCTACAAAGGTTGTATATCCGTACTCTTAGTTAAAGTAGTTAACTAGTTGCTTTGTCGCCTAAAATTCTAGTTAACGATCCGTATTAGGGTTTCTCGGCACCCGTAATTTTTGAAATTGGCATGGTCGATGCCTTGTGAGAACTCTTGAGAGTGCCTAGGAACCCTACAGTGGTATCAGAGCCAAGCTACAGCCTTTGGCGATGCGTAGACAAAGTTTGAAACCCGATCGAACCCCGAAACCCTAACTTTTAACCCTCTCTGGACTTTTTTTGAAAAAGCGGTTTTTTCCAAATTAAAAATTCTTAAAAAATTCAGCAGGAAATTCTAACAATTACGGTGCAAAAATTACCTAATGATCTGTCTAAAGCGCGGCTGAACCGCGGCATTAGCCGCCTATTGCGGCGGTTCCGCGCTCATTTAGTCTCTTCATGCATTGAAATTTGCACAGTAACTCCTACTTTGCAGTGCTGGTTTTCCTGGAAATTTTTAATATTTATTCAAGAGTTGAAATTTCTGGGTTGTTTTGGGGATTCGATGATTCGATCGGATGATCTGATTTTGTCTATGTGGCTTCCGGATAATTTTTGAATATGTTAAAAAGTTCGACAGGATATAAATACCCAATTTTTCCCCTGTCGGGAAATTTCCAAGTGTTGGATTTTTCCGAAGTTTAAAGACGTTCTAAGTAGTGCAAGTAACGCGATGGTCCCTCTAGAAGACAACAAACCTTAACTCGATTATGTGACCGTCTTGAGCTGCCCTTTGAACCTTAGGGTTTGGGGCAGTACGGCGTGCCACATGTGAGGCGTTGGCTTGACCCTTCTACGGCTGGACAGTTGGTACTGAGGCATGAAATGGATGTTTTTAAACTTGTTTCATGTGTTGATCTGTTTCGGGAAAACTTGGGTGTTTGAATGTTCGATCGGAAAGTTTAACATTTTCTAATTATCTGGAATGTGATACAATACTTGGAATTCACAAATAGTTATGAGATAACTGAATGAATGTTATAAACATAACAGTTTAGTCTCACTTGATCGGTTGCCACGGAATTTTGATGTGATCAAAAGTCCGTCTCAATCACGTAGCGTACGCGGATACTCACCGGGTAAAATTAATAGACAGCTTCACTCCATAGCCCCAACCAAGTGACTATAGGAGAACCCCGTCGCCGAAAGCATCCGTTCGGGTGCTCGCGGCAGCGGTGTTCCGCCTTGGTGCACTTCATCGACGGTATCGGGGGTGCGGCCACCTACTAAAGTTTGCGACGAGCATTCGATCAGGATGTCGGGAATCCTGTTGAATTGCCCGACTTGGTATTGAAAAGTGTTTTCGATAATGAGACTAAAATGCGGGGTTTATAATTGTTAGGCATGCGATGTCTAAGAAATTCATTTGATTAGGCATGCGATGTCTATGCAGGTTGCGGATTCCAACTGTTGTAGTTTTACGCTTTCTTTTCTGTGACCGTAAGTGTAATATGTGATATCGCCGGTTTCGTTGCTATATGTCAACGACAATTGGGATGCGCATATTTACTTACGTTGATGACATGTGATGTTATGTGTTGCTGGATATGTTATATTGGATCATCGTGTTTGAATAGCCGGGGGTTTTTATGTGAGATGAGTGTTTTTCATTTTCATTCATGTAAAAACATGTATGTAATATTCTTTTATTGGGGCACTTCCAGGTTGCGAAAGATGTCACCGTTTGTATATTATTTACTTTTCCGCACTAGGATAGACCCAAGGAGGGGAGCACAAGTAACCGGGTTCTGGGGTCCAGTGGGAGACCAACTCGAGGAGTCGAGCCCGGGTCTCCTAACTCCAGAATTGGTAGGGTTGCTTGCCGCTCTCGTAGGGGTCTAGGGGTGTGGGTTTGGCTATTCATCGCGACCGTGGAATCCGTGTTTTATACTGGCTCGTATTGAAAACACGGACGTCCTAGTATATCCAATATTTCATATGTTTCTTCTGCTGCGATATCTGTGATGTGATCATGTGATGTTTTGTGATAGATACAGTATATAGTATATATGATATATTATATAGGCGTTACTTATGTTTTACACCCGCGCTAGCCCTTCCCCGCTCTGTCGTTAGTTACCTAACCTAACGGTGCACGAGGGGACATCGAGGCGAATGCGGATGGCATAAGTGTACGTCGTATTTATCTGTGATGGCATAAGTGTACGTCGTATTTATCTGTGATGTTTAGGTATTTAAATGATGGGAATCATTAATGTGATTAATGAAATAAAAGAAACCTAAGATGTTGTAGAATCGAATTTCAAAATAAAACAGGTAGCTACAGTTCTTGCTTTGCATAGTGGTATATATGATATATCTTGCACCTTATTCGATAAGCAAAGGACCGAGATCCCTTCACCGGGAGTGACTCCTTTAGCAATAACTGGAAGATGCTACACACTCGGTTTGTCTTTTAATTGCTTTTAAGAGTTTTTGCTTTGCACAGTGATATATATGATATATCCCGCACCTCATTCGACGAGGAAAGGACCGACGATCCCTTCACCGGGAGTGACTCCTTTAGCAAAACTAGAAAAGCCTCAAATGCACTCCATTTTAAAATCATTTGATTCTACAACGATATCAAGTTCATTACGCAATAGGTTTTCAGAAAAACCTGTCGTATCCCTCCGTCATTTCAGATAAGTTGTATATAGTATTCGTGCTGCATTTGTTGGCTTTCGTCAAGGTGCAGTGTGCGGTAGCTATATGCTGCTTATCTGCCAGCATACGATGCGATTGGATTAGGGTAGTCGTGCGGCTTTGTTGGCTTTCGTCAAGGGTCGTGCGGGTGGGTTTAATTCAATCAAGAAATGTACGGGTTGAACTTAACTAGCGGGCTATGGTTTGTTGGCTTTCGTCAAGGTCATAGCACGTTAGGGGCAAAATATTATCGGGAATTTCAAGTGTTGAAATTTGCAATGAGATTGCATACCTTCTATGAGATAGTTGGATCCCAATACCCGCTGCGAGTAAGAGTTACTCCTGGGAGAGTTTTACACATTACAATTAGCCGATCAAGTAGGTGTCTAGAAAGGTGTTAACGAGGTTACGCCTCTGGGAAAACGAGGTTTACATTAATTAGGTTCGTGCGAAAGCACGGGGGACCTCCCTCAAAGTACCGACACTGGCCTGGCTGAAAGATTGGCGAACTTGTAGTGTGTAATTAATCCCGGCTAGTCTTTCCTTTTAGGGTTTGAAGGAAGATTTGATAAAAAGCAGTGGGAGCCATCCTGATTAGATAAAATAATAACCAATCTATTCTTGCAAGAGCGCAAGCTGAGTGTTTTCTTCTCTCTCTATCTCCAGGTAGAGACCATATCACGCCTTAATCAAGATAATAATACGGATATTTTGACCGAACCCACTTGTTATACTGAGCTGGGGAACGTTAGTCCCGCTCCAACTTATAATTGTTATAAGACGGAGCAGGAAATTGGGGAATACCAGATTTCCCGTGCCGCCCAAACGAAGAGAGTGCATGCTGATGCATCATCTTCGGGTGTGTTCATTATACAGAACTGTTTCTCAGTATCCTCTGCATTCTTGGTATATGATACCGGATCAGGATCCTAGATATGTAATCTGTTACATAGGGCTACAAAAGGGTAAAAAAACTGAGAATGGGTGATAAGTTTCATGAGGCAGAAAACGGGGCAAGTGTTGCAGCCAAGTCTGTTGGTCACTGTCACCCTGTATTGTAATACATTAATTCTGAACGAATGTTATTAGATACCGAACCTGATATACAAAATCATATCAGTCTCTTTATTAGTAAAGAATGATAAAATTTTGTATTGTTGGATAATGTTTTGAACATTTCCTATATCAAAAGTTGATCGGTTCAGGCACGTTATCTAAAAACATTAATGTTCTAAATCAAACTACGGTTCTTAGTATATAGAACACACGCAAGAGGAAGAGTTCAGAAATGAACGGATCCTTCTTGAGGTATTGTAGACTAGGTCATATCAATGCGACCCGACTAGCTAAGTTACATTTAGATGCATATTTAAATCAGTTTGAATTTACATCTTGTGAAACTTTCCAGTCATGTCAAAGAGATAAGATGACCATAGCTCCGTTTACTGGAAACAGAGAAAGAGTTATTAAACTCTTGGGATATGATACATGTTGATGTATGTAAGCTCCCCAGTCTACACATGCCAAGACCGGTTCTTTGTACTTCATTACATTCTCTGATAATCTCTCGAGATTCAGACATATGTTCCTGTTGAAACACAAGTCCGAACCTTTTGAGATATTCACAGAATATAAGTTAGAAGTAGAGAACCAAAATACGGGTAAAAGTATTATGTCCTTTGATGCGATCAGGGAGGAGAATGTTCGAGCACGGAATTCTTGGACTATTCTAAAGGAGAATGAGATTCTCTCTCAGCATTACTCCTCCGTATACAACATAGCACGATGGTATATCGGGGCAGAGCCATCACACCCTATATGATAAGGTGTGCTCTATGATGAGTACTACTGAGTTACCTGTTTCCTTTTGGGAGTTATGCATTAGTGAAGTTGCATACCTATTGAATTGGGTTCGAATCAAATCAGTTGTCTACCATTTCATATGTGATATGGAAAGGGAAGAGCCCATATCTTAGAATGGTTAAGATTTGGGGTTGTCTGGCCTATGTCTAAAGGCAAAATCCGGACAAGTTCGAGGCAAAGTCTGTTATGTACAACTGGAAAGGTTCCAGCTATACAAATTACTGCAGATGATTTGGTAGAACCAAAGGATTCAGTAGATTCCAACGAACCTCAGCCTCTCCGCCGATCTAGTAGAGTTCCTCACCCACCTGAGAGATACTTCGGTTTCTCTATGACAGTGGGAGCGAGGATTGCATCATGAGATGATGACCCAACTAGCTTCGAGCTGGCCATCAGGAGTAAGACTCTGTAAGAATGGCTGGATGCTTAGTGATCTGAGATGGAATCCTTATACACCAACAAAGTATGGACTTTGGTTGCTATATCTGAAGGGTTAAATCCCCATCAGGAGCAAGTATATCTTGAGAAGATTACTTGGTGTACATGGAAAAGTTGAGACTTTCAAAGCTAGACTTGTTAAAAGTTTGCATCATTGACCAGGTGCGGATAATGATGAAACCTTTTCAAGTAGCTATGCTTATGTCCATCCAGATCCTACTTGTCACGGCTACAAACCATGACTACGATATCTGGTGGTTGGGTGTCATGACTGCTTTTCTAAATGATGTTTTGGAAGAGAGCGTCTATAAGTACACAGCCAGGGGGCCTCGTAGTCAGTAGAGCAGCGGAAACATGTGCAAGATGCTTTATACGATAAAGCAGGCATCGCGGAGTTGGAACGTCTGTTTTGATGTTTTAGTCAAAGAGTTTGACATCATCAAAATGGTAGATGAATCTTGTATAAACAAAAAGGTAGTAGGGAGTATGGTGGTGATCCTCGTAGAGTACGTGGATGACATACTCTTGATAAGAAAGGAGTTTCTTATGATACGCTCGATCAATCTCCGTTTATCACAAAGATTCTCCGTGTAGGATCAAAATGATACCTCCTAAATCCTGAGTTTTGGATCTATGAGATAGATTTAAATGGATGTTAGGATTCTCACTAGTTGTAGTGAGATGATATCAAACGATTCTGGGGAGAATCACTGGAAGGGTTTCAGAGTGATAAAGACGACTGAATGTCAGTCACAGGCATTGTCTTAATCCTTAGTAGACGGACGGTATGTGGGAAGAGTTCCAAGCTAGATACCGTGACATACTAGACGATAAAGGCAGGATACATCGCTACTTAAGATGCTACCAAAGAGGCTGTTTGGGTGTATATTGGTTCATGAGATGAACTATGTTCCTCCCATTGTGTGACAATGGAGTTGTGGCTTATGCCAAGGAACGTCCGTCCCATCAGTGATCCAGACATATTCTAAGGCAGTATCACCTGATCATGGAGATGGTTGATCTCCAGGGTGATCGAGGTAAGGAGAGCAGACTCAAAGGATAACACGGCGGATCCACTCACGAAGGCCTATTCCTAGAGAGAGACTTTTATGGGATGGTTGAGTATGAGATACTACAACGACTGCTGCAGATGGCCCTAGTGCAAGTGGGAGATTGTTAGTTATATGTATGCCCTAGAGGCCATTACTGTACATTGGATGTATATTGTAGTGGATGCTGGGACATATATAGGGAGGACTTTCTTGCTCGACATGATAGTATGCTATCTGGTTACTCTTGACCTTAACGTGTATACTGATTGTCTCTCTGTTACATGTTGGTAAAGCCCTTAGGATGTGTACTTGACTACCTAGACTATGATGCAGATCATACTAGTGGGGACATGGTAGTCCATAAGTACATCCTTCAAGGTCCCTAGTCGTGGGTGTATCGAGACAGGGCATCGATATACCAGAGTAGACTGGCGTATACCTTCTCGACCCATACAGATGGGCGATGGATGATCCCATATCCATTGATGTTTGACATCGGAGATGATATACCGGTGCTCAGTAGAGACTGGGTACACTGGACGGACTCGCCGAATACTCCTAGATGGTATTATACCTTACGTCAGATGGCAGTTCTCTAGTGACACTGGTACAGAGTAGTCTGTTGACCCGAGATCGTCATAGAGTCTTGTACTGTTCCCACTGTGCTTTGATTTCCATCTTACCTCGTCCAAGAGGGCGTGCAAAACGATGGTTTTTGGGTACAGTCCCGAGTCACATGGAGGCAATGAGCGATAAGAGGGGATTCGTCTCTCCCGGTATAGGGAGTTGATGTTGCGCTGTGTTCGATTAGCTATAACAGGAAATCCCTGGCCAGGGTTGCTGAGATTTACTGGTAAGTGTTACCAGTAGTTTCTCGAATTGTTATAGACCTCAGATCGACACGACTTATCGAGCTATTGGGGTCTGACGTTTACCACCCCTAGGCGTGATATGCGACATATCAGACCGGACTGTACGGTAGTGTTACTGGTTGGATTCACTGGAGTGTGAGCGGGCTTGCTCGTCGATCTTCTCATCGCTCAATACCCGGGTGGCCGTTACGTTTAGCAGACCGCTTGCGGCTTGTGGGTGCTTGATATGATCATCATCTGCTGCCGGCGTATTGACGAGTCTTTAGAGTCCTATACAGAGGTTTTCTGGCTCAAGCGAAACGAAATAGGAGCGCATATGAGATATGTGCGGGACCGAGAATAATGCATGTATGTGATACCGTATTCTATTCTCGCGATG
Source organism: Agapanthus africanus (assembly GCA_030015575.1). Lineage (NCBI taxonomy): Eukaryota > Viridiplantae > Streptophyta > Magnoliopsida > Asparagales > Amaryllidaceae > Agapanthus > Agapanthus africanus. The sequence continues at coordinate 255,712,575 of JASDDO010000012.1, read as the reverse complement.
AATGTATCGAATGGTTGTATGTGATATAACCTAGTTATCGAATCAAGGATTGATTCGATAAGCCGATACATTGTATACTAGTCGGTTGTGTGCGACATGACCGGATCATTAAATCAAGTGTTGATTTAATGATTTAATGTATAATTATATATTTGATATATTACTTTGCATTAACTAGTATCGGTTCACTTTAAATGGATTTTCTCACTTGGTATGTGCACATTGTATATGTGATATACTTTTGTACACAAGATTGTATCATGTTTGATGATACATGCTAGTTTGGGTTTGTGTAAAGAATTAAACCATGGTTACTTAAGTGGATAGGGTTTCATTTCCTTTTCTCATTTATTTATCTATTTATTCATTTTGGAAAAAGAAAAGCATAAAGAGAAAATGGTTGCTAACTTTGTTTGTATTATGAAGCTTCATGAAGCTTTGACCAAGTGACCATTTTGTCTTCATGTTTAACCCAAACCATTCATCTAACCTTAGTCGATTCTCTACACTTGACCATGGTTTGCTTATGATAAGTATTCTTTTATTTTCTATTTTCTAATAACTTATCATAACATTATCTTCTTCTTCTTCATCTTCTTCACTTGAAGAAAGCTTACTTCATCAATGGTGATTGATGAAAATGAGTGAGAAATCCAATTCTAAAGTGAACCCACTTCCTATTTCTTCATCCTCTACCTCTTGCCAAGTAGTAAAGTGTGTTTTCTTCACAAGTTTCATGACTTGGTGAAGTTGGAGCTTGATCTTGTGATGGCTCGACGTAGATCATCTTCGGCGTCGTAGTCGATGACCTAGCCCGTCCATTCTCCGATGAAGCCGACACTAGAGCCCGGGATCCGATTTGTACAGCGAAGAGGACTTCATCACGGAGCCGTGGAGGTGGAGGACCGGATCTACAAAGGTTGTATATCCGTACTCTTAGTTAAAGTAGTTAACTAGTTGCTTTGTCGCCTAAAATTCTAGTTAACGATCCGTATTAGGGTTTCTCGGCACCCGTAATTTTTGAAATTGGCATGGTCGATGCCTTGTGAGAACTCTTGAGAGTGCCTTGGAACCCTACAAGCCGTGGTAAGGTAGTAATCTAAGAACAATGGGAACACACTTGAGGCGAAGTGACAGTGTCAAGTCAACGGACTAAGTTGTACTCATGTTACCTGGGAAATGATAACTGACGATAGGTATAATACCAACCACCAGTTCCCAGCGAGTCTTGTCCAGTGTACTCGTAACCTAACGATCACCTGCATACTATCTCCAGTACGATGTACTGATGGCTGTGGGACAGTCCATCTCCTCTCCTGGGATGAGAAGCGTATACACTAGTCTACTCTGGAGTATCGATGCCCTGTCTCGATAATCCTACGACCAGGGACCAGTATAAGGATGTGCTTGTAGACTACCCAGACCCCACTAGTGTGACTTCCATCACAACGCTGGTAGTCAAGCAAAGATCCCAAGGGCTCTATCAATATGTATTAACGATATGTTAAAGAGAAACACATACACATATTAAGATAGATACAAACCTAGTAGCATACTACCATATTGAGCAAGAATGTCAATCCGTGTATATATCCCAAGCTTCCAAAATGTAATATACAAACTAGTACTATACAATAATGGCCTCTAGGGCATATCACACCAACAATCTCCCACTTGCACTTAGGCCATGTGCTTGCATATCGCAGACCTAACATCTCGAATAGCCTCTCGAAATGCATATGAGGAATGGCCTTTGTTAATGGATCTGCAGTGTTATCCTCTGTAGCAACCCTCCGAACCTCGATCTCCCGGCGATCCATGATCTCCCTGATCAGGTGATACCGCCTGAAGATAAGTCTGGACTTTTGATGGGACCTGGGTTCCTTCGCTAAAGCTATAGCCCCGTTGTTGTCACAATACAGAGCTATTGGATCAACAATGGACGGAACCACCTGAAGTTCTGTTAAGAACTTCCTTATCCAGACGGCTTCTTTTGCGGCATCAGATGCTGCGATATACTCCGCTTCCATCGTCGAGTCAGCAACGGTTTCCTGTTTGGAACTCTTCCAACACACCGCCCCTCTATTGAGGGTAAAGACATAACCCGACATCGATTTGGAGTCATCCTTGTCACTCTGGAAGATGGAGTCAGCAAAGGCCTCGGTCTGGAGGTCTTTTCCGCAGTAAACCAAAAACATATCCTTAGTCCTTCTCAGGAACTTCCGAATGTTCTTTACTGATATCCAGTGCTTCTCCCCAGGGTTTGACTGATACCGGCTTACCACACTCAGTGCATAAGCTATATCTGGTCTGGTACATAATATCGCATACATTATAGAGCCTACCGCAGAAGCGTAGGGTATAATAGACATGCGATCCCTTTCCAAATCAGTCTTGGGAGACATCTCTTTAGAGAGGGTGATCCTGTGACATGCCGGTAAATTACCGCGCTTGAGATCTTCCATACTGAATCTTTTCAGTATGGTGTCGATGTACCTGGACTGCGAAAGTCCTAACATCCTTTTAGATCTATCACGATAGATCCGGATCCCCAGAATGTACAAGGCATCACCCAGGTCTTTCATGGAGAACCTATGTGACAAGAACCCTTTGACAGATTGTAGTATAGGAATGTCATTTCCTATCAAGAGAATTTCATACACGTACAAGACGAGGAATAGAACAGTTCGTGCTACAATCTTACTCTAAATGCATGGTTCATCTGGATTTTTAATAAAATAAAATTCTTTGACCGTCTCATCAAAACAGATGTTCCAACTCCACGATGCCTGCTTTAGTCCATAAATGGACTTAAGCAACTTGCATACCTTTCCGTTGCTCCCACTCTGATTGAAACCCTTTGGCTGGTCCATATAGACACACTCCTCTAAATTTCCATTTAGAAAAGCGGTTTTTACGTCCATCTGCCAAATCTCATAATCGTGGAAGGCAGCAATGGCAAGAAAGATCCGAATGGATTTTAGCATAGCCACTGGAGAAAAGGTTTTGTTATAGTCCAAGCCAGGTCTTTGACGAAAACCCTTTGCAACAAGTCTAGCCTTATAGGTTTCAACATGTCCATCTACGCCAATCTTCCTTTTGAAGATCCATTTGCAGCCTACGGGTTTTATCCCTTCTTGAACAACGTCCAAAGTCCATACTTTGTTGGTGTACATGGATTCCATCTCGGTCCGCATTGCATCCAGCCATTTTACCGAGTCAGTGCTCTGAATGGCCTGCTGGAAGCTAATCGGCTCATCATTATCAATGATGCAATCCTCTCTATCCCTGTCTATGAGAAAACCGTAGTATCTCTCATGTGGATGATACAGCCTAATACTCCTGTGGAGAGGTGCGGAAATGTCCTGTTCTTTTGAAACTTCTGGTTCCACTAAGCTTTCAGTAAAAGCTTGTAGTTCTGGAATTTCTTCCAGTTCTATTGCGCTCCCACTAATTTCCTTTGCCAAGAACTGGTGTTCCAGAAAGTGGGCATGACGAGGAAAAAAAAACCTTTTGTCTCTCTGCGCGATAGAAAAGATACCCCCTAGAGTTCTTTGGGTATCCCACAAACTTACGCAGTACTGAGCGTGCATCGAGTTTGTCCGCATGCTTCTTTTTGACAAAAGCTGGACATCCTCATATCTTCAGATATTGAAGATAGGGTTTCTTCCCACTCCACATCTGATATGGTGTGGTAGGCACTGTCTTGGTAGGAACCTTGTTTAAAAGATATGCAGCTGATTCTAGTGCATAGCCCCAGAATGATTGCGGTAACTCAGCGTTACTCATCATGGAACGTACCATATCCAATAGGGTTCGGTTCCGTCTCTCCAATACACCGTTGTGTTGTGGAGTGTATCGAGGAGTAAGCTGAGAGAGAATTCCATTCTCTTTTAGGTAATCCAGGAACTCGGAACATAAGTATTCACCACCTCGATCAGATCTCAGTGTCTTGATACTTTTGCCGGTTTGTTTTTATACTTCATTCTTGTATTCCTGGAATTTCTCAAAGGCCTCGGATTTATGCTTCATTAAGAAGACATGTCCATACCTAGAGAAATCATCCGTAAAAGTAATGAAATAGGAAAAACCACTTCTTGCATGTGTAGACATTTGACCACACACGTCGCTGTGTACGAATCCTAAGAGCGAGCTCGCTCATACTCCGTGTCCAGTAAATGGAGTCTTTGTCATCTTTCCTTTGAGACATGATTGACAAGTTGCATATGAATGATATTCAAACGGATCCAAATATACTTCTTTATGTAACTTAGTTAACCTTGTCACATTTATGTGACCCAGTCTATAATTCCATTAGAAAGCATGATTTAATTCTGGAGACTTTCTTTTGTGTGTATTCTGGATATTGAAAATCTGCGGTTGGTTTAATACGTATATACCGTTGTTTAATGTACCCGACCCAATCAAAACATGATTAAGGTGAATGTTTACAACATTGCTTACAAATACAAAATCATAACCTTCTTTACACATTAAAGATACCGATATGATATTTCAAGTCGAACTGGGTACAAAATAACAGTTGCGCAAAACCAAAACATGTCCATCTGTCAATCCTAAGTGATAGCCCCCCACGGACTCAGCATCCATGCTTGCTCCGTTTGCAACTTTGAGGGTCATATCACCCGCCTTCAAAACCCTACGGCTTCTCAGTGCCTACAACGAATTACAGATATGAGATCCTGATCCGGTATCCAATAACCCAGGAAGTAGAGTTGATTGACAGACAGTTTTCAATTACATACACACCTGGAGCCGAAGCCACAACTTGCTTCGGGTCCTAGTTCTTGTCCTTCCAAGCCCAGCAATCTTTCTTCCAGTGTCCTTTCTTATGACAATAGAAGAATTCTTCTTTCCCCACTATTGGTCCCGCCACTTTTGCTTTTCCCTTAGCTTCCACTTTACTAACGCCACCCCTTGGTTTGGTGGGGGCTTTCTTCTTCTTTCCTTTGCCTTTCGCCTTGGACCAAGAAGAGGAAGTTCCTCCAACAAACAAAGAGGGTGTTTCCCTGACTTTCTGCAGGGTGCCCTCTGCACTCCTCAACATGTTGAGGAGTTCCGGAAGTTCAACTTCTTTTCTTTACATGTTGAAATTCAGGATAAACTTGGCGTAGGTGGAAGGAAGGGACTGGAGAATCAAGTCTATGTACAGCTCATTCTCTAACGTGGTCCCGAGGTCCGCGAGGTCCTCAATGTAGCCAATCATCTTCAGGACGTGTTCCCCTACAGATGATCCGATGGCTAACCTCGCTTGAAACAGTTTCTTCGAGGTCTCGTATCTTGCGATACGGGATTGCTCTCCATATAGTTCATTAGTATGGAGAAATATGGACTCAAGATCCATATCCTCATGCCTCCTCTAATGATCATTGTCCATAGAGGCAAGCACGAGGCACTTGGCGTTCGCGCTGTCAATCTCCCAGGTCTTACGGATTTCCTTATCAGCGACGCTGGATTATGGACCCGGGACGGCGGGGGCCTTAGTGGTAAGGAGATACCCCAACTTGTTATAAGTGATTGCCATTTTGACATTCCTGAACCAATCATTATAGTTTGGCCCTGTCAGTATGTTTTTATCTAATAGTAACTTAAGGCCCGTCATGATGTTTGGTTGCTGCAAATAGGAGAGAGAGAAGAAACACTTAAGCATGATGCTCTTGCAAGTTTATAGTGGTTTTTAGTTTGTCTAAATAGGATGGCTCCCACTGTTTCTCGAATTCTTCCTCAAACCATAAAAGAAGAATTAGTTAGGATTAATCTCACCGTACAATACTTGCTTAACCGTTCAGCCAGGCCGGTGTCGGTACTTCGAGGGAGGTTTTATGACGCTTTCGCGAAGTTCCTTAATTAAATTACCTCTTTTCCTTGTCGGCGTAGCCCCGCGAACACCTTTCTAGTCACCTACTTGGTTTATAGCATTGATCTTTAAGTGAGAAAATTTCCCGAGGAGTAGCATATGTTAGTTGTATGTATGCCGTAGAGGCCAGTATTGTACAGATGATGTATATTATATTTGATGCTTGGGCATTTATAGAGAGGACTTTCTTGCTCGATATGATAGTATGCTATCTGGTTGCTCTTTATCTTAACATGTATACTTATCTCTTGATACTGTCTTATAGTTACATGTTGGTAAAGCCCTTAGGATGTGTATTTGACTACCAGGACTATGATGCAGATCATACTAGTGGGGCCATGGTAGTCCATAAGTACATTCTTTAATGTTCCTAGTCATAGGTGTATCGAGACAGGGCATCGATATACCAGAGTAGACTAGCGTATATGCTTCTCGACCCATGAGATGGGCGATGGATGATCCCATATCCATTGGTGTTTGACATCAGAGATGGTATACGGGTGCTCAGTGGAGACTTGGTACACTGGACGGACTCGCCGAGAACTCCCAGATGGTATTATACCTCACGTCAGATGGCAGTTCTCTGGTGACACTTTTGCAGGTTAGTCTGTAGACCCGAGATCGTCATAGAGTCTTGTGTGATTCCCACTGTGCTTTGATTTCCACCTTACCACATCCAAGAGGGCGTGCAAAACGGTGGTTTTTGGGTACAGTCCCGAGTCACATGGAGACAATGAGCGATAGGAGGGGTTTCGTCTCTCCCGGTATTGGGGGTTGATGTTGCGCTGTGCTCGATTGGCCATAACAAGGAAGTCCCTGGCCAGGGCTGATTTAGAGATTTATTGGTAAGTGTTACCAGTAGTTTCACGACCCGTTATGAGCATCACATCGGCACGACTTATCGGTTATTGGGGTCTGACGTTTACCACCCCTAGACTTGATATGCTACATATAAGACGAGGAGACTAGACTGTACGGGAAGTGTTACCGTTAGGCTTTTACAGGAGTTGGAGCGGGCTTGCTTGCTGATCTTCTGATCGCTCAATACCCGGGCAGTCGTTACGTCCAGCTAGTACCGCTGACGGCTTGTGGGTGCTTGATGTGATCATCACCTACTGTCGGCGTATTGACGAGTCATTAGAGTCCTACATAGAGGTTTTACTGGCTCGGGCAAAACGAAATAGGAGCACGTATGTGATATGTGCAGGACCGAGAATAATGCGTGTATGTGATACCGTATTCTATTCTCGCAACTTTTTGTATCGGTCGGTTATATGAGACATATCCGAGTTATCGAATCAAGTGTTGATTCAATAAGTCGATACATTGGATGTTAGTCGGTTATATATGATATGACCGGATTATTAAGTCAAGTGTTGATTTAATAATTTACTGTATAATTGTATATATGATATAATAATTTACATTAACTAACATTTGTTCACTGAAGGATTTTTTCTCACATGTGCACAACTTTAATATATATGTGATATATATTAAAATGTGTTTTCATTTTGTATCATGGTTGTTGATACATCATGCATGGGTGTGCAAGACATACACCATTCTATTTTAAATGGTGGTTTATAATTATTTAAGGTAATTACAAATTAGTGGAGCTTTTGTCACAAGCATGAAGCTTGTGGTAGCTTGTGGATGCTTTGACAAAGTCCACTAACTTTGTTTTACTTTAGATTTTTATTAACCTAACCATTTTGGATAAGCCATGGTTATGTCTCTACATGAGTTAGTATATGATACTCACTCACCCATGGTTAGCTTACTCACTTGATCATTATCCTCAGCTTTTCTTTTGTTCATCTTCTTCTTCTTGTTTGAGCAAAAGAAAAGCTTGCTAGGGTTTCAAAAAGAGAGTGAAAGATTGTGAGAAATCAAATTCTAAAGAGAACCCACTTCATATTTTTCCATCCTCTACTAGACTAGCACTTTAGTTTAGGGTGTTTTCTTCACTAATTCTCTAGTTAGTGAAGTAGTAGCTTGAGTTGGTATTCCCTCGACGTAGATCATCTTCGGCCTCGAAGACTTCAAGCAAGGACGCTTCTTTCGCCTCGTGAAGCCATGCAAGAGCCCTGGAGAACCATGATCGCAGCGAAGGGACTACGACAAGGAGCTTTAGAAGTGAAGGACCGATCTACAAAGGTTGTATTTCGTATTCACGCAGTAGTAAATGTCATTTACTTGCATGTGTAACCCTAATTATCTAGCAAAGATCTTGTTTAGGGTTATTCGGCACGGCTAAAATTTTAATCGGGCATGGTTGATGGCTTATAGAACCTTATTAGAGTGCCTAGTAACCCTACAATGGTATCAGAGCCTAGCTAGAGCATTAGGCGACGTGTATACGAAGTTAAAACTCCAATTGAACCCCGATACGACGATTTGAACCCCTCTCTGGACATTTTTTAAAAACCGTGATTTTTCTGAATTAAAAATATTTAAAAAAATCAGCATGTAATTTTAAGCATAACTGTGCAAAACGATGACGTAAGCCGTACGGACCGCCGCGGAACCGCGGCCATACCTTGCTTGGGCCGCGGATCCGCGGTCGTACAGTGAGCTTTGTCTTTTCTTTTGGCACAGTAATGCCCGTAGCTGCTAGTTATATTTTCTGGGTAGTTTTTATCTGACTCAAGTGTTGGGTGTTCTGGGGTTTATTTTGTATTCGTTGATTCGATCGGAAAATTTAATTTCGTTATGTTTTCCGGATAGTTTAGAAAGTATTAAAATGTTCGAACAATTCATTTTTCCCAGCACGAAAAACTTTCAAGTGTTGAATTTTTCTTGAGTTTAAATCTTTCGGAAAAACGTGCAAGTAACGCGAATAGAAGAACACAAACCTTAACTCGATTATGTGAGCGTCTGAACCGCCTATAAACCTTAGGGTTTGGGGCAGTACGGCGTGCCACATGTGAGGCGTTGGCTTGACCCTTCTACGGCTGGACCGTTGGTACTGTGACGTATTCTGGAATTTTTGAACTCCGCTCAAGTGTTGAGCTATTTAGAAAATCTTGGGTATTTGATTATTCGATCGGAAAGTTTAATACTGTCTATTTATCTGGAATGTGATACAATATGTGGAATTCATATAGTTAGGCATGAAATGCGAAGTATGTCATATTTCGGATTTACGATGTCTAAAGAGATTGTGGATTCCAAATGTTGTAGTTTTACACTTTATTTTCTGCGACCGTAAGTGTAATATGTGATATCGCCGGTTTCGTTGCTATATGTCAATGACAATTGGGATGCGCATATTTACTTACGTTGATGACATGTGATGTTATGTGTTGCTGGATATGTTATATTAGATCGTCGCGTTTTTTAATAGCCGGGGTTTTTATGTGAGATGGGGTTTTTATTTTCATTCATGTAAAATTCATTGTATGTAATATTCTTTTATTGGGGCACTTCCGGGATGAGGTTGATGTCACCATTTTTATATTATTTACTTTTCCGCACTAGGATAGACCCAATGAGGAGAGCACAAGTAACCGGGTTCTAGAGTCCAGTGGGAGACCAACTCGAGGAGTCGAGTCCGGATCTCCTAACTCTTGAGTTGGTAGGGTTGCTTTCCGCTCTCGTAGGGGTCTAGGGGTGTGGGTTTGGCTATTCATCGCGACCGTGGAATCCGGGTTTTATAGAGGCTCAAAATAAAACACGGACGTCCTAGTATATCCAATGTTTCATATGTTTCTTCTGCTGTGATATCTGTGATGTGATCATTTCATATGTTGTGATAGATACTGTATATAGTATATATGATATATTATATAGACGTTACTTATGTTTTACACTCGCACTAGCCCTGCCCCGCTCTGCCGTTAGTTACCTAACCTAACGGTGCACGAGGGGACATCGAGGCGAATGCGGATGGCATAAGTGTACGTCGTATTTATCTGTGATGTTTAGGTGACTTAAATGATGGGACTTCATTAATGTGATTAATGAAAGAAAAGAAACCTAAAATATGTTGTAGAATCAAATTTTCAAAAAGAGTAGCTACAGTTTTTGCTTTGCATAGCGATATATATGATATATCCTGCACCTTATTCGATGAGGAAAGAGCCGAGATCCCTTCACAGGGAGGGGCCTCTCTAGCAAAACTGGCAGATACTACAAAACTCGGTTTGTTTTTGATTGCTTTTGGAGTTTTTGCTTTGCATAGCGATATATATGATATATCCTGCACCTTATTCCATAAGGAAAGAGCCGAGATCCCTTCACCGGGAGTGACCTCTTTAGCAAAACTAATAAAAGCCTCAAAATCACTCCATTTCAAAATTTACTCGATTCTACAACGATATCAAGTTCATTACGCAATAGGTTTTCAGAAAAACCTGTCGTAGCCCTCCGTCATTTCAGATAAGTTGTATATAGTATTCGTGCTGCATTTGTTGGCTTTCGTCAAGGTGTAGTGTGCGGTAGCTATATGCTGCATATGATGCTATTGGATTAGGGTAGTCGTACGACTTTGTTGGCTTTCATCAAGGGTCGTGCCGGTGGGTTTAATTCAGTCAAGAAATGTACGGGTTGAACATGACTAGCGGGCTATGATTTGTTGGCTTTCGTCAAGGTCATAGCACGTTAGGGGCAAAATATTATCGGGAATTTCAAGTGTTGAAATTTGCAATGAGATTGCATACCTTCTATGAGATAGTTGGATCCCGATACCCACTGCGAGTAATTGTTACTCCTGGGAGAGTCTTACACAGGACAATTAGCCGATCAAGTAGGTGTCTAGAAAGGTGTCAACGGGGTTACGCCTCTGGGAAAACGAGGTTTACTTTAATTAGGTCCGTGCAAAAGAACGGGGAACCTCCCTCAAAGTACCGACACTGGCCTGGCTGAAAGATTGGCGAAATTGTTTGGTGTAATTAATCCCGGCTAGTCTTTCTTTTTAGGATTTGAAGGAAGATTTGATAAAAACAGTGGGAGCCATCATCCTGATTAGATAAAATAATATCCAATCTGATCTTGCAAGAGCATACGCTAAAGTGTTTTTCTTCTCTTTCTCTCCAGGTAGCGACCATATCATGCCTTAATCAAGATAATAATATGGATGTATTGACCGAACCCGCATGTTAAACTGTGCTGGGGAACGTTGGTTCCGTTATTTCTTATAAGAGTTATAGGACTGAACAGGGTATAGGGGAATACCAGGATTCCCATTCCACCCGAATGAAGAAAGTATATGTTGATGCATTTTCTTCGGGTGAGCTCGTTACAGAGAACTGTTTCTCAGTTCACTCTACGTCCTGGGTATTAGATACCGGATCGGGATCCCATATATGTAATATGTTACATGGGCGACGTAAAGGTAGGGAACTGGGAGAGGGTGATCATTCCGTAAGAGTAGGGAATGGTGCAAATGTTGCAGCCAAAGCAGTTGGCGAATATCACCTTGTGTTACCAAATGGTAATACATTGATTCTGAACGAATGCTATTACATTCCGACCCTGATATGCAATCTTATATCAGTTTCTTTATTGAGCAATGAAGGATATAATTTTGTAGTACAGGATGATGTTGTGAACATATTCCTGAATCAAAAGTTGATTGGATCAGGTTCGTTATTTAATGGCATATACGTTCTCAATCAAACTACAATCCTTAATATACAAAACACACACAAGAGAAAGAGTTCAGAAATGAACGAATCCTTCTTGTTGCATTGTAGACTTGGTCATATAAATTCGACACGGCTAGCTAAGTTGCATAAGGATGGATATTTGAAACCGTTCGAATTTTCATCTTATGACACTTGCCAGTCATGTCTCAAAGGCAAGATGACCAAAATTCCGTTTACGGGACACAGAGAAAGAGTTACTGAACTTTTGGGACTGATACATAGCGATGTATGAGGTCCCATGTCTACAGATGCCACGGAAGGTTCTTTGTACTTCATTACATTCACTGACGATCTCTCAAGATACGTACATGTGTTCTTGATAAAACACAAGTCTGAAGCTTTTGAGAAATTTAGAGAATATAAACAAGAAGTCGAGAAACCAAACCGGGAAAAGCATTAAAATCCTTCGATCTGATCGAGGAGGTGAATACTTGAGCAATGAATTCCTGGGCTTCCTAAAAGAGAATGGAATTCTCTCTCAGCTGACTCCTCCATATACACCACAGCACAACGGTGTATCAGAACGGAGGAACCACACCCTATTAGATATGGTGCGCTCTATGATGAGCGCGGCTGAGTTACCTATTTCCTTCGGGGGGTATGCGCTAGCGACAGCCATACATCTATTGAATATGTCCCCCACCAAATCTGTGCCTACCACTCCATATGAGATATGGAAAGGGAAGAGACCATGTCTTAACTATGTTAAGAAATGGGGTTGTCCAGCCTATATCAAAGGACAAAATCCGGACAAACTCGAGGCACGGTCTGTTCTATGCAAATTTGTAGGATATCCCAAGAATTCAAAAGGTTATATCTTCTACCACACTGAGGAACAAAGGGTGTTTGTTTCTCGGCAAGCCACCTTTTTAGAAAAGGAATTTCTTGCAAAAGAGATTAGTGGTCATAAGGTAGAACCGAAAGAGGTTCCAGCTACAAAAGCTGCAACAGAAGATCTGGTGGAACCAGAGGATTCGGTAGTTCCCGATGAACCCCAGCCACTCCGCCAATCTAGTAGGGTTCCTCACTCACCAGAGAAATACTATGGTTTTCTCATGGATAGTGGGAGCGAGGATTGCATCATGGTTGATGATGACCCAACTAGCTTCGAGCAGGCCATCACGAGTGGGGACTCAGTGAAATGGCTGGATGCAATGCGGTCCGAGATGGAATCCATGTACACCAACAAAGTATGGACTCTGGAAGATGCTCCTGAAGGGGTAAAACCCATTGAGATCAAGTGGATCTTCAAGAAAAAACTTGGTGTAGATGGTAAAGTGGAGACTTTCAAAGCTAGACTTGTTGCAAAGGGTTTTCGTCAAAGACTAGGTGTGGACTATGACGAAACCTTTTCTCCAGTGGCTATGCTTAAATCCATCCGGATCATGCTTTCCATCGCTGCATATCATGACTACGAAATCTAGAAAATGGATATTAAGACCGTCTTTCTAAACGGTGATTTAGAAGAGAGCGTGTACATGACTCAGCTAGAGGGCTTCGTAGCTAGTGGGAGTAGCGGGAAGGTGTGCAAGCTGCTTAAATCCATTTATGGATTAAAGCAAGCATAGCGGAGTTGGAACATCTGCTTTGACGTCGTTATCAAAGAGTTTGATTTCGTCAAAAACGTAGATGAACCTTGTATCTACAAGAAGGTGGCAGAGAGTAAGGTTGCCTTCCTCGTATTGTACGTGGACGACATACTCTTGATAGGAAATGACATTCCTATGCTGCAATCGGTCAAGCTCTTCTTATCACAATGATTCTCAATGAATGATCTAGGTGATGCCTCCTTCATACTGGGAATTATGATCTATAGAGATAGATCTAAAAGGATATTAGGATTGTCCCAATCCAGGTATATTGACACCATACTAAAGAAGTTTAGTATGGAAGAATCCAAGCGTGGGAACTTACCCACGATCTCTGGACTCACTCTCTCCAAAGAGATGTCTCCCAAGACTGATTTGGAGAGAGCTCGCATGAAAGGGATACCCTATGCTTCGGCTGTAGGCTCTATCATGTACGCGATGCTATGTTCCAGACCCGATGTAGCACCATCACTAAGTGTAGTGAGTAGGTATCAAGCTGATCCTGGAGAGAGTTACTGGACAGCTGTGAAGAGTATTCTCAAGTACTTGCGAAGGACTAAAGAGATGCTCTTGGTGTATGGTAACGGAAAAATCCAAGTGGAGTCCTTTACCGATTCGAGCTTTCAAAGTGATAAGGACGACTCTTAGTCGCACTCGGGATTTGTCTTTACCCTGTACGGAGGGTCGGTTAGCTGGAAGAGTTCCAAGCAGGAAACTGTGGCAGACTCGACGATGGAGGCTGAATACATCGCTGCCAACGATGCTGACAAAGAGGCTGTCTGGATCAAGAAGTTCAGTACTGAACTTGGAGTGGTTCCATCCATTGAGCATCCAATACCTTTGTATTATGATAACAATGGAGCGGTGTCTTTGGCCAAGGAACCCAGGTCCCATCAGCGATCCAGGCATATTCAGAGGCGGTATCACCTGATCCGGGAGATAGTAGATCATCGGGAGATCGAGGTCAGGAGGGTTGACACGAAGACCAACACTGTGGATCCACTCACGAAGGCCATTCCCCAGATACAGTTTGAGAGACTCTTCGGGATGCTTGGTATGCGATACTACAGCAGCTGGATGTTCATAACAGATTTTTGCATTTTCATACCGCCCAATTTTTGTCACATTGCATATCGGTAGATACTCTTGAGCCGTGTTTGCTAGTCAATTGCAGGATACAGGTTCTCGGTTCTAAAACGGTGAAATTCATGGAAAACACAACAAAATCCGGGTTCCTGCCAACCACTGAGAAAACACGGTCTCCGCTCGTCATCCGTATGTTGCCAGATACCAGTTTAGGAAGACAAAATGTCAAATCAATGTCACCTTCATGCACAAGGCTCAATGGTAGCACAAAATCCAAGAGATCTACGCGGAGCTCGAGGCAATCATGACAAAATCTTGACAAAAAGTCCACCTTTCTCTCAACAGAAATTCTGGAAAAATCGGGGAGCCAAATTGAGAAAATACATATGCCAGAATAATGTACAAAGAAAAGCAGGAAAACCCAAAAAAACAGAAGGCCCAAATCCTCCAATAGGCCGCGGATCCGCGGCAAAAGGTGGGTCCAGGCCGCGGATCCGCGGCCGTTTAGGCGCCAAACATGCAGAATTTTGGGGGGTGTTTTGGTCTTTTTGTTTTGGTTCTGGTGGTTGCCCTAGGTTTTCATTTTTTGGCCTATAAATAGCCCAGAACTTTGTGAAGGAAGGGGTCCATTCTTTTATTTCTTTTTGCTAGGTTTTAGTTTACATGTTCTTCTTCCTCTTCTCACCTCTTCTCCATTAAACTTGTAAGTGAGCTTTTGAGTGAAGAGTGATTAATAAAGAAGACCATTTTATTATCATGCTTGTCTCCTTATCTTTATGCTTGTTGTAATTTTAATTCGTTAAGTAGTTGTTGTTATTTCCTTGTTGTTTATTTCTTCTCTATTTTTCTTTATCATTCATACGACAATGATACTTATGCTCGATCCTCGCCAAGGTGAGGTCGCAAATAGTTAGTCGTATTCTCCTAATCTCCTTCTTTCTATCTTCCTCCTTTGTTTTGTTTTGTTTTTCCTTATCATGATGTGTGAGTAGTTTTATACTTGTTAGGGTAGGATAAGGGAAGTTTGAGAGAAGGAAATCTCTCTCACTCTTTCCTTGCCCAACAACTTAAATCGACTCCCGTTAATTGAACCACAATCCGCTCCTTACGGCACCCTATCCTACATGATAGCGGTGATTCCGTAGTGAGACCGGTTGTGGTTGAATTAACCGGAGGTTATGGATAAAAGCCAAGAACGGACGGACAAGCACCAAAAGGAAGGACTATGCGTTGGAAAGCCTAGCTTATACTCGCAAATTCCTTTCTAGTCGTGCTAATCCCCGTTGTTGCCGATTACCGTAACACCGATATTAACAGGGGCAACGAAAGATGTGGAGACTCCTAACTCAAACTAACCTAATCCTAACCCTAACAAGCTCTCTTTAAATATCAACTCAACACTTAGTTAATCACAAACAAAATCTGAACAACCGGACTTAACTCGTTAAAACACATTGAAAAAGACTCCCATCTCCCTGTGGACGACCCGTACTCAACCGGCTAGCTACAAGCGAAACCGTCTTGATTGCGGTATTTAAAACTAAACTTGAACACGCACGAATCCTACCAATCAAATGGCGCCGTTGCCGGGGAGACGGTAGTTTATTTCCTTGTGTAATTTCGGGTTAATTTGTAAGTATATAAAAAAAAACGAAAAAAAAATACATACTTTGTAAACAAACCATCTTGTTATTCTTGATTAGCTTTTGTGCAAGTGTGCAGGAAAATACAAGGTTCGAGTTCAGTGGCCAAGACGTTGAAAATACGGAGTTCAAGTACAGTGCCAAAGACGTGGGAAGGTAGACCCACAGTTCGCGGCTACACCGCGACGGACAAGAACGAAGCATCCGGTCTACTGTAAAAATCTGGAGCAGATACAGTGAGTATATCAGAATTCCACACATCCAGACAAGCAGAAGACTCCAATACCAGCACACAGAAAAAAATGGGAAGCACAAACCCTCTGTTCCACCGCGGAACCGCGGCCTAAACAGGTGTTTAGTCGCGGATCCGCGGCCTGTTGGTGCGTTCAGGGCCCCAAATTTCTCTGTAAGTTCTCTGCCTCTCTCCACTCCTCTGAACTCCACTGAACTGTGTTTTCTGCAGCCTTCTTTGCGCAAATTCTTCTCCCCCTTCCAATAAACTGTTTTTGTGCAGGATTCTTTGCGCCGCAAATAAAAATTGTTTGCTATTGATTTGTTACTGTTTTGCATTCTTTAATACGGACTTAAGGGGCTTGAAACCAATCCAGATTGGGTGGGGATTTCACCACCCTTCCCAGGACCCCAAAAATCACTAAAGCATATGCATTGTCCATTGTAAATTAAAAAATACTAGACTTCAGCCCTAAGGACTTCGCGCTCATTAGGAGAAGATAAACCGTGTTTAGAACCTCGCTTAACCGTATATTGATTACGGGGTGTCTAGGAAAGTGTTAAAGGCGCAACCGCCGAAAGAGAAAGGGTTATTTAATTAAGGAACTTCGCGAAAGCGTTGGATAACCTCCCCTTATCTCTGCACTTACCTGGCCCCGTGATCGGTGTATTTTTAATCCTGTTTCTCGACACTGTTTAACTTCGAAAATCAAGTTCAGGAGCAGGTCTAGTAGACCTAGGTTACCCTAGATCTAGGTGTGATTGTGCATATCTTGTTTGTGATTGCTTAAGCCGTATTTCCGTACATATTTCTGTAAATCTCTTTCTAAAAACAAAAAAAAAAGAGAAAAATCAAAAAACTTTTATAAAAACTTGCCCTTTTGTCGCCAAATCCATTTTCACCCACCACCCATCGCCTTTCTTCATTGACGTTTTCTTACCGTCACCTTCTCCGCTTTGACTATACTAAACTCGTTTAGTGTATGTCCGCTTGGACTCGGGACACTAGCGCCCGTCTAGTCCACGTTACGTGAGTCGCGACCGACTACGCGATCGACTCCGAAGTCGATATTCCGTCCACTCCTCTTTCACCCCTTCCTTTGCCGGCCAACTCCGACGTTGACCGGAATTCTGTTCATACATCTTCACCTTCACCTTCACCTTCACCATCCTCTTCTTCCGCGATGTCGGGATTTAATCTGAACATCTCTTTGACCACCGCTGGATTGGCTGCACCTCCTACGGAGACCAATCTTCCACCACCTCCGCCTGTTGTAGCGCCGCAGCGAATCGCGCTCCAGGATCGTTTCTACCCCACCCGTTCTGCACTTCCCACCTGCCTTTCTCTTCCTCCGGCCAATGGGGACAACTTTAAAATTAAGCCCCATTTCATCAACATGCTTCCACGTTTTCATGGGCTTGAAACTGAAGATGCCTATATCTTCATCAATAAATTTCAAAATGTCTGTGCCATGATGAAAACCACCCAGCTGTCGGACGATACTATACGTCTACAGGTCATTCCGTTCACTTTATGCGATCTTGCTGAAAAATGGCTGTATAGCACCGCTTCCCACTCAATCACCAGCTGGGACGAGTTTGTTAAAGCGTTTCTGAAAAAATTCTATCCAAATCATAAGACCGCAAGAATTCGAAATGAAATCAACCAATTCTCCCAGCTTCCTTTTGAACCCTTCTGGAAGTGCTTTGACCGGTACAAAGACCTTCTTATTCAGTGTCCTCACCACGGTATAGAGAAATGGAAACTCTGCCAAACCTTATACGAGGGACTGAACCCAGCAACGAAGCAGTTGCTGGAAACCATCTGTCAGGGCCACTTCCTATCGAAATCTGACGAGGAAGCGTGGCAGTTCTTTGACGATCTTGCGGAGCAAACGCTACAGTGGGAGAGCACCAGACCGACTTCTTCTTCTTCTACCTCCACTTCTACCGGTCAGTCTAGGGTAGGAATCCACCAACTTGACGTCTCTATTGCGATGAAAGCTGAAATAGCCGCAATAACACGAAAGCTTGAAGCGATAGAGAGAAAATTTTCTGCTCCTGCTCCTGCCCCTGTTCTCCCCCTTCGTACCATCTGCGCCTGTTGTTCTGATCCTTCCCACTTAACCGAAGAGTGTCGTTATAATCCACCCTCGCAAGGACATGATCAGGTTAATGCTGCCTTCCCGCAAAGACCGAGGAATGATCCATACTCTTCCACCAACAATCCCGGTTGGAGGAACCACCCCAATTTCGCCTGGAATCAGAATCAGAATCAATTCCAAGGCAACAATTTCCAAAGGGCCCCTCCACCGCAACAACAAGCGCCACAACAAACTCAACATCAATATCAGCAGCCCTTCCAACCCAACCTTTCCAAAACCAGACGAACAACTTTGCACCCAACAACTCTTTTCCACCAAACAACTTTGTTCCGTCAAACACTGATAAGGTTTCCTCGCTCGAGCGAAGTCTGGAGGCGTTTGTTAAACAATCGACTCATTCCACCGCCAACATCCAGTCTTCGATCCAATCTTTAGTGCAACACACCGCCGCACACGGGCAAAGCATCAAGACCATCGAGGCCCAGATTGCACAGCTGAACGCGGTCTTAAACGAGCGAGAGAAGGGGAAGCTCCCATCCCAGCCACTTCCAAATCCCGGTCACCCACATAATGCACATGTTGCTCTTGAACAACAAAACCATAATGTGAGTGCCGTGACTACACTGAGATCGGGAAGGATGCTGCAAAACAACATTGGCAAGCGAATCAACGATGACGCCCCGGCCGCCGCTTCTTCTTCTTCTTCTTCTTCTTCTTCTTCTTCTGAGCCTATTCTCCGTTCTTCACAAGGCTCCCCTCCCTCTTCTTCTGCTCTGAACGGACCCACTTCTCACTCCACGAAAACACCTATTCTGGGATCCGTTCCAACTCCAAAATCTTCTCCTCCAGCATTAGACTCAACCAATTTTCAAAATGTTCCATTTCCAAACCGGTTGAGGTCTAATAAACAAAATCCTCAAATGGAGAAGATTCTGGAGTTATTTAAGCAAGTTAACATTAATATTCCTCTTTTAGATGCTGTCCAACAAGTCCCGTCCTACGCGAAAATCTTAAAGGACTTGTGCACGAAAAAGAGGAAGTCTCAGGTACCCAAGAAAGTTTTCTTGGCTAGTGCTGTGAGTGATGCCCTTACCCAATCTTTACCACAAAAATGGAAGGACCCTGGCTGTCCTACGATTTCAATTACCATTGGGGATAAGAACATCAACCGCGCACTATTAGATCTTGGTGCCAGTGTTAACCTGCTTCCGTATTCAGTATACGAGCAATTAAGCGTCGGAGAGTTGAAACCCACACACTGCACTCTCCAAATGGCCGACCGATCGATCACCCATCCTAGGGGTGAGCTAGAGGATGTGTTAATCAGAGTCGGGGACTTCATATTCCCCGTCGACTTCATTGTATTAGATACACAGCCTGTAGCTAACCCCCGGAATCAAATTCCGGTGATACTCGGTCGCCCATTTCTCGCAACCTCAAATGCTGTGATCAATTGTCGCAATGGTTCAATGAACCTCTCTTTTGGAAATATGACGATTGAACTCAACATTTTTAGGTTGGGGAATCAGCCCGCCGAACCTAATGCTCATATACTGGACGTCTGCTCGATCCAGGAGATCACCCCAGAAGAGTGTGAATTCGAGGAGTTTCTGTTTGAACACGACAATCTTGACGCCACTAGTGCGTTTCTCTTCGAACCTGCTGCTGTTTCTGCGCCCGATAACGAATACGAGTGTTTCACGTTTTCGAACGATCTTAGCTGCGCACAACCCGAGTTTGAATCCTTTGACTTTCCGGATGAGTTACCTGAACCATCCGACTCGGTTGCCTACACTCGTTTTGAACCTTTGCTGGAGTCCTTTGAGTTCGAAACCTTTGCACCAGTCTTGCCTTCCATCATTTCACCTCCAACGCTCGAACTCAAGCCGTTGCCATCTCACCTTAAGTACGCTTACTTAGGTGAGAACAAGACCCTCCCTGTCATCATCTCGGCTTCTCTAGCTCCCAAGCAAGAGAAAGCCCTTCTCGCGGTCTTGCACAGCAACCGGCAAGCTTTTGGCTGGTCCATGGCGGACATCAAGGGGATTAGTCCCCTCATCGTTGAGCATCACATTCATCTGATGGATGATGCCAAACCAGCCCGGGATCCACAAAGACGTCTTAATCCAGTCATGAAGGAGGCTGTGAAGAAGGAGATCGTCAAATGTCTAGATAGTGGTATCATTTACCCTATCTCTGATAGCCAGTGGGTTAGCCCCATTCACGTTGTCCCCAAGAAGTCGGGCATCACGGTCATAACCAACGAGGCGAATGAGTTAATCCCTACTCGCACACAAACTGGGTGGCGAGTTTGCATTGATTACAGAAAACTCAACGCCGCAACGCGGAAAGACCACTTTCCGCTACCTTTCATTGACCAGATGCTGGAACGATTGGCCGGACATGAGTACTACTGCTTTCTTGATGGCTACTCCGGCTATAATCAAATTTCCATCGCCGAAAAAGACCAGGACAAGACCACTTTCACTTGTCCTTTCGGCACATTTGCATATCGACGCATGCCCTTTGGGTTATGCAATGCGCCCGCTACCTTCCAGCGGTGTATGATGGGAATTTTCTCAGACATGGTGGAGAAATTTCTGGAGATTTTCATGGATGACTTCTCCATCTTCGGCGACTCCTTTGACGAGTGTTTGCTGCATCTTGACGCTGTCCTTACCCGATGTAAGGACAAGAATCTCACTTTGAACTGGGAGAAATGCCACTTCATGGTGCGCGAAGGTATTGTCTTAGGACATATCATCTCGCAAAATGGCATAGAGGTTGACAAAGCAAAGATTGAGGTCATTTCCAATCTGCCTCCTCCCCGATGCGTCAGAGATATCCGAGCCTTCCTTGGCCATGCCGGTTTCTATAGACGGTTTATCAAGGACTTTAGCAAGATTGCTAGGCCCTTGACGCTTTTGCTGGCCAAGGATACACCTTTCGACTTCAACTCGAGCTGTGTGACTGCATTCGAGTCACTGAAACGCTCACTGACTTCTGCTCCCGTTCTTTCTTCCCCTGACTGGACGCACCCATTCGAGATTATGTGCGATGCATCCGACTTTGCCATCGGTGCTGTCCTTGGACAGCACATCAACAAGATGCCGCACGTAATCTATTACGCGAGCCGGACCCTGAACGACGCCCAACTTAACTATACAACAACTGAGAAGGAATTCTTAGCTGTTGTATTTGCTTTAGAAAAGTTCAGGCCCTACCTCATCGGCTCTCCAGTCATTGTCTACACGGACCATTCAGCTCTGCGCCATCTTTTTGCGAAGAAAGATGCCAAATCTCGGTTAATACGTTGGATCCTCTTGCTTCAAGAGTTTAACCTTGTCATTAAGGACAAACGAGGATGTGAAAACGTGGTTGCCGACCATCTCTCACGACTTCCTTCTTCGCCTTCGCTTCCAATTCCGATCAACGACGTTTTCCCGGATGAACAGCTCTTGACAGTATCGTGCGAACCCTGGTTCGCAGATATTGTGAACTATTTGGCCACGGGATTACTACCGACTGAATGGTCGAGTCAGGACAGACTTCGCTTCTTATCCCAAGTAAAACACTTTTACTAGGACGAACCCTACTTGTTCAAGTACTGTCCCGACCAGATTATTCGTCGGTGTGTCCCTGATGATGAATTCAAGAGTGTGCTGTCATTTTGCCACGATCAAGCGTGTGGCGGGCATTTTGGGCCTAGAAAGACAGCTGAGAAGATCTTGCAATGTGGTTTCTACTGGCCACAACTCTTCAAAGACGCTCACGACTATTGCAAGACTTGCTCCCGGTGCCAACACATGGGCCGGATATCCCGGAGGAACGAAATTCCGCTCCAACCGATCTTGGTTGTGGAGATTTTCGATGTTTGGGGGATAGACTTCATGGGGCCGTTTCCCAGCTCTTTTGGGAACTTGTACATCCTTCTAGCTGTTGATTACGTCTCTAAATGGGTCGAGGCTGTGCCCAGCCGGACTAACGACAACAAGATTGTCGTTAGGTTCCTTAAAGAAAACATTTTCTCACGGTTTGGGCACCCTCGAGCGATCATTAGCGACAATGGAAGTCATTTCTGCAATAGGACTTTCGAGGCCTTGATGCGGAAATACTCCATTAATCATAAGCTTTCTACGCCCTACCACCCCCAAACCTGCGGGCAGGCCGAAGTTTCAAATCGGCAAATCAAGCAGATACTGGAGAAGACGGTTTCCAAGAACCGTAAGGATTGGTCTCTGAAACTCACTGATGCCCTTTGGGCATTTAGAACCGCTTATAAGACCGACCTTGGCATGTCTCCCTATCGGCTTGTGTACGGAAAAGCCTGCCACCTACCTGTCGAAATCGAGCATCGCGCGTTTTGGGCGATAAAGGAGCTGAATCTGTCTCTTGAGGACACGGGCAGCCATCGGAAGCTGCAGCTGAACGAACTGAACGAGCTTAGGGATGAGGCTTACGATAACGCGGTTGTCGTTAAGAATCGAACGAAGGTGTTTCACGATAAACACCTTTTGCGCAAAACCTTCATACCTGGTCAGCAGGTACTGCTTTACGACACCCGACTTCACTTCCATCCAGGAAAGCTCAGATCTCGCTGGAAAGGGCCGTATTTTGTGCGGAATGTGTATCCGCAGGGCGCTGTGGATTTGGAAAATCCAAAGGACGGTTCACTCTTCAAGGTAAACGGACACCGATGCAAACCGTACCTTAGCGCCGAACCAACAGAGGAGCTCCTGTTCTTACAGGAGCCGGTTTACCCTACATGATCTTCCTCTGCCTACCTCCAAACTTCGGTTATCCAGCCAAGAACAGCGGACACTGTTCCAAATAAGTTTGGGGGTATGTACAAACCATTTTGTATATATTTGTGTATATTTTTTTTCTTTTCTTTAAAAACAAAAAACAAATAAAAATTGTGTATCACTAACCGACAATTTTGAACCTTCCAACTGCTCTCTTCATGCTACGACAGTGAGGACACTGTCCAGTTTATGTTTGGGGGTACGCTCGGTACGCGTTTCTTACCTTCGCATTCATATGTATATTTTGCATCTGCATATTAATATCCATAAAATCCATAAAAATTTGAAAATTTTCTTAAAAAATATAAAAACTTTTTGTCAAGTTAGCTTGTGGAAGAACTCTGATTCAACATTCGACGGTTTTTGTTTGAAAAAATAGGAATAACTAAATCTTATGTTTGGATTTTGAAAACCTGAAAGATAACTCTCCTTTGAAGTTAACTATAGCTGATATACGTCTTTACATCACACTACACGTGTCGTAAGATTTTGGGAATTAGATGACAAGTCTTTCATGTTTAAACTTTTAAACAGATAAATGATTTTCTGAGGATCAAATAGGTTTGTTCTGAAATAAGTAATGTCAAGAATAGTTTATGAAGTAAAGCGAATATGAAGGAATGTTATTGATGCCGTAATTGGAGCTAAGTCTGAAAAATAACCCATCTAAAACTTGATTGGAATGATTACACACCAAACACACCAAACACGTCTTTTATCCAAAAAATATTTGAACTGCCAGTTATATCTCCGTTCGTATTAAATCATCTGATTTTCACGCCAAACTGTCTTTTGTTTTTGGACCTAGGTAACTTGAGTAATTAAGTCCGCTGGGGTGTTTCTACACCTAATGCCCTAAAATCAACTGGTTTGGGTGCATTGGCCCAAAGCTCGCTAAGAAGCCTAGAAAGTCCAGTTTAAAACAAAGTCAAGCATGTGTTCTCTCCGAGTTAAAATTCCTAACGGTTCTTTGTGTGAGAATAATCTTGATAAAAGACAGGCTTTTAAAAATTTTTTAACGGAGATATGAAGGTTTTACTCTTTGATAAAGACTATTGCACGTTCACAGAGGTGTGTATGAAATGAAAACAAGAAAAAGGTGGAGTGAAAAATACGACTTAGTTTCCTGTTAAGGAAAATAGAAATTCTGAAGTTGAAACCTTACTGGAAGACGAAACTTGAAAAATGCTTAACTCTTTATAAAACTTATGTGATCCTTTTAAAGTTGTTATCTGGGATTTATTGTGCGACATGATGATTTAATCGATCCTTCTGGAACTTAACGACACTATTTGCACTGCACGTAAAGACATATAAAATCTGTAGTTAAATAAGATGCGAGGTGTGAAAAATAAAGGTTCGATGGTCTAGACTTAGGATTATAGAATTGTTATTTTCTAAAACAAAACTTTAGGGTTTGAAGCTTAGTTATTTTACAAAACCAACTTGACCGGATTTTATGGGTAATATCCGCTGAAAACCCTCAGGAGACAACACTCCTCCTACTAGGGACACCTAGAGGTTTAACGGCTTGTTGCACATGCTCAGTGCAATCGTGTTCCCTGCGAAAGTGAGGTTAGGAATTTTTTTGTGAATAAATGGGCTTTGCTCGGGACGAGCAAATGATAAGTTTGGGGGTATTTGTTCATAACAGATTTTTGCATTTTCATACCGCCCAAGTTTTGTCACATTGCATATCGGTAGATACTCTTGAGCCGTGTTTGCTAATCAATTGCAGGATACAGGTTCTCGGTTCTAAAACGGTGAAATTCATGGAAAACACAACAAAATCCGGGTTCCTGCCAACCACTGAGAAAACACGGTCTCCGCTCGTTATCCGTATGTTTCCAGATACCAGTTTAGGAAGACAAAATGTCAAATCAATGTCACCTTCATGCACAAGGCTCAATGGTAGCACAAAATCCAAGAGATCTACGCGGAGCTCGAGGCAATCATGACAAAATCTTGACAAAAAGTCCACCTTTCCCTCAACAGAAATTCTGGAAAAATCGGGGAGCCAAATTGAGAAAATACATATGCCAGAATAATGTACAAAGAAAAGCAGGAAAACCCAAAAAAACAGAAGGCCCAAATCCTCCAATAGGCCGCGGATCCGCGGCAAAAGGTGGGTCCAGGCCGCGGATCCGCGGCCGTTTAGGCGCCAAACATGCAGAATTTTGGGGGGTGTTTTGGTCTTTTTGTTTTGGTTCTGGTGGTTGCCCTAGGTTTTCATTTTTTGGCCTATAAATAGCCCAGAACTTTGTGAAGGAAGGGGTCCATTCTTGTATTTCTTTTTGCTAGGTTTTAGTTTACATGTTCTTCTTCCTCTTCTCACCTCTTCTCCATTAAACTTGTAAGTGAGCTTTTGAGTGAAGAGTGATGAATAAAGAAGACCATTTTATTATCATGCTTGTCTCCTTATCTTTATGCTTGTTGTAATTTTAATTCGTTAAGTAGTTTTTGTTATTTCCTTGTTGTTTATTTCTTCTCTCTTTTTCTTTATCATTCATACGACAAGGATACTTACGCTCGATCCTCGCCAAGGTGAGGTCGCAAATAGTTAGTCGTATTCTCCTAATCTCCTTCTTTCTATCTTCCTCCTTTGTTTTGTTTTGTTTTTCCTTATCATGAAGTGTGAGTAGTTTTATACTTGTTAGGGTAGGATAAGGGAAGTTTGAGAGAAGGAAATCTCTCTCACTCTTTCCTTGTCCAACAACTTAAATCGACTCCCGTTAATTGAACCACAATCCGCTCCTTACGGCACCCTATCCTACATGATAGCAGTGATTCCGTAGTGAGACCGGTTGTGGTTGAATTAACCGGAGGTTATGGATAAAAGCCAAGAACGGACGGACAAGCACCAAAAGGAAGGACTATGCGTTGGAAAGCCTAGCTTATACTCGCAAGTTCCTTTCTAGTCGTGCTAATCCCCGTTGTTGCCGATTACCGTAACACCGATATTAAGAGGGGAAACGAAAGATGTGGGGTCTCCTAACTCAAACTAACCTAATCCTAACCCTAACAAGCTCTCTTTAAATATCAACTCAACACTTAGTTAATCACAAACAAAATCTGAACAACCGGACTTAACTCGTTAAAACACATTGAAAAAGACTCCCATCTCCCTGCGGACGACCCGTACTCAACCGGCTAGCTACAAGCGAAACCGTCTTGATTGCGGTATTTAAAACTAAACTTGAACACGCACGAATCCTACCAATCACTGGCCCTAGTGCAAGTGGGAGATTGTTAGTTGTATGTATGCCCTAGAGGCCAGTATTGTACAGATGATGAATATTATATTGGATGCTTGGACATATAGAGAGAGGACTTTCTTGCTCGATATGATAGTATGCTATCTGGTTGTTCTTTATCTTAACATGTATACTTGTCTCTTGATACTGTCTTATAGTTACATGTTGGTAAAGCCCTTAGGATGTGTACTTGACTACCAGGACTATGATGCAGATCATACTAGTGGGGCCATGGTAGTCCATAAGTACATCCTTTAATGTTCCTAGTCGTAGGTGTATCGAGACAGGGCATCGATATACCAGAGTAGACTCGCGTATATGCTTCTCGACCCATGAGATGGGCGATGGATGATCCCATATCCATTAGTGTTTGACATAAGAGATGGTATACGGGTGCTCAGTAGAGAGTGGGTACACTGGACGGACTCACCGAGAACTCCCAGATGGTGTTATACCTCACGTCAGATGGCAGTTCTTTGGTGATACTTGTGCAGGTTAGTCTGTAGACCCGAGATCGTCATAGAGTCTTGTGTGATTCCCACTGTGCTTTGATTTCCACCTTACCACGTCCAAGAGTGCATGCAAAACGGTGGTTTTTGGGTACAGTCCCGATTCACATGGAGACAATGAACGATAGGAGGGGTTTCGTCTCTCCCGGTATTGGGGGTTGATGTTGCGCTGTGCTCGATTGGCCATAAGAGGGAAGTCCCTGGCCAGGGCTGATTTAGAGATTTACTGGTAAGTGTTACCAGTAGTTTCTCGACCCGTTTTGATCCTTACATCGGCACGACTTATTGGTTATTGGGGTCTGACGTTTACCATCCCTAGACTTCATATGCGACAT
Organism: Agapanthus africanus; assembly: GCA_030015575.1. Lineage (NCBI taxonomy): Eukaryota > Viridiplantae > Streptophyta > Magnoliopsida > Asparagales > Amaryllidaceae > Agapanthus > Agapanthus africanus. The sequence goes on along the minus strand of JASDDO010000012.1, from coordinate 255,685,489 downwards.
ATCAGACGAGGAGACCGGACTGTACGGGAAGTGTTACCGTTAGGCTTTTACAGGTGTTGGAGCGGGCTTGCTTGTTGATCTTTTGATCGCTCAATACCAGGGTAGCCGTTACGTCCATCTAGTACCGCTGACGGCTTGTGGGTGTTTGATGTGATCATCACCTACTGCCGGCGTATTAACGAGTCTTTAGAGTCCTACATAGAGGTTTTACTGGCTCAGGAAAAACGAAATAGGAGCACCTATGTGATATGTGCGGGACCGAGAATAATGCGTGTATGTAACACCGTATTCTATTCTCGCGACTTTTTGAATCGATCGGTTATATGAGATATAGCCGGGTTATCGTATCAAGTGTTGATTCGATAAGTCGATACATTGGATGTTAGTCGGTTATATATGATATGACTGGATTATTAAGTCAAGTGTTGATTTAATAATTTAATGTATAATTGTATATATGATATACTAATTTATATTAACAAACATTTGTTCACTTAAGGATTTTTTCTCACATGTGCACAACTTTAATATATATGTGATATATATTAAAATGTGTTTTCATTTTGTATCATGGTTGTTGATACATTATGCATGGGTCCGCAAGACATACACCATTCTATTTTAAATGGTAGTTTATAATTATTTAAGGTAATTACAAATTAGTGGAGCTTTTGTCTCAAGCATGAAGCTTGTGGAAGCTTATGGATGCTTTGACAAAGTCCACTAACTTTGTTTTACTTTAGATTTTTATTAACCTAACCATTTTGGATAAGAACCATGGTTATGTATCTACATGAGTTAGTATATGATACTCACTCACCCATGGTTAGCTTACTCACTTGATCATTATCCTCATCTTTTCTTTTGTTCATCTTCTTCTTCTTCTTTGAGAAAAAGAAAAGCTTGTTACGGTTTCAAAAAGAGAGTGAAAGATTATGAGAAATCAAATTCTAAAGAGAACCCACTTCCTATTTCTCCATCCTCTACTAGACAAGCACTTTAGTTTACGGTGTTTGCTTCACTAATTCTCTAGTTAGTGAAGTAGTAGCTTGAGTTGGTATTCTCTCGACGTAGATCATCTTCGGCTTCGAAGACTTCAAGCAAGGACGCTTCTTTCGCCTCGTGAAGCCATGCAAGAGCCCGGGAGAACCATGATCGCAGCGAAGGGACTACGACAAGGAGCTTTAGAAGTGAAGGACCGATCTACAAAGGTTGTATTTCGTATTCACTTAGTAGTAAATGTCATTTACTTGCTTGTGTAACCCTAATTATCTAGCAAAGATCTTGTTTAGGGTTATTCGGAACGACTAAAATTTAAATCGGGCATGATTGATGCCTTGTAGAACCTTATTAGAGTGCCTAGTAACCCTACAACATATACTCACAGTAGGATCGGGATCCAAATATCATCGTGTGATAAAGCTGAAGGAATCCTACCAAAATTATCACACTCCAAATGGTATGCAACACTAGCAAGTTTCAGTTTCTTTAGAAACTCCCGATGTGGATTTTTGCCCCATGCTCTTATGACCTTGACGAAGGCCAACATATCCTAAGTCACATGTCAAGTTCTACCCGTCATTATCCAAGTTAATTTGAACCCACCCGTACATACCCTTGACGAAGGACAAAATGGTAGTACGACTGTCCCAAACCAACGCATCTATCTATGCAATAGAAAAATATTCAGCAGCTACCAATCACTCTGCCTTGGCGAAGGTCAAAATACATAGCTTGAATACTACTGAATATTTAACTGAAATGACAGAAGGCTACAAATGGTTTTGGCGAAACCATGAACGTAGTGAACTTAATATAATCAAAGGAACCTGATAGATTTTAAAAGGAGTTGTTCAAGCTCCGCGTTTAAAAGTTTTGCTGTTTTGAAAAAACCGAGTGGTTTTGAAATTGTTCCAACGATGTAACTTTGGTTTGTTTTCTTTGCATTAATATAATGTGTCCCATCAATTATTCCTACCATTGCAGAAAACAACGAAAATATGACGTACGCTTATGCCATCCGCATTTGCCACGGTGCCCCGTCATCACCCGTTAGGTTACTTAACTAATGACAGATCGGGGGCTGGACTAGCGCGGATGTAAAACATAAGCAACGTCTACTAGATATCATATATATAGATATATACATTCGTCAGACGCAATGATAGTCATTCCAAATCATAGATGAACACATTGGATATGCTAGGAATCCGCGTTTCGTTCAAGCCTGCAACGAAAAATGGATTACACGGTCGTGATGAATAGCGAAAACCCCACCCTAGACCCCTACGCGTGCGGCAAACTACCCGCCAAATAACCGAAGTGGAGCAGCCTCCCTCAACAAAGTGAGTAGGCCACTCGGCACTCCCAAGTACCTGGTAGTCTGTGCACCCCACCTTGGGTCTATCTTAGGAGCAAAAAACAGTAAAAGAAATAATATACAAAGACGGCTACATCCTCAAACCGGATGTGCGACCCAAAAATAATATTACATCAATTTACAATTTACATCAAATGAAAGATAAACAAACACTCATCTCACATCCCCGGCTATTCATCCACGACGATCCAACAAGTTCATATACACAATCCAACAATACAGATCACAGATATGTACAACCCCCACTAATCGACGTATAGCGATTAGTAGACGTTCAGTACATATATCACATTACAAATATAATCCAATTAGCTAAAGTTTATAGAATTTCGATCAATATTCAAATTTGAAACTACCACAAATACAACACCGTACTCAAAAGAATCTCGGCAGAAACAAAGTATCTGAAAAATCACAAAATATCAAGCTGGACAATCTGCAGGAAAAACGAGTTGACTCCAAGTTGACTCGGCCATGGATCCGCGGCGAAACGCATGGTTTCGCCGCGCTTCCGCGGCAGTCTGACCGAGTCACAAGCTCATTTTTCTTGGGTGTCCTTACAAAAGCCTGCACGTATTTTTCAGGTCTCTGAAAATATTTTTAGACCAGTTTTTAAAATCGGTAGAAAACACAAGTTTTTGATGTTTTATTTGCGATTTTTCCGGATCGAAGTTGTAAAGACTTTGCTAACATGTTAGTTGTTGTTAAGCTAGGCTCTGATACCACTGTAAGTCTATGTTACCCACCCCGGGACTAGACGGGGAGGCGGAATAGGTAAAAATCAAAATTTTCACACAAGGAAACATAGACTAACCATGAAGGATCTTTTCTAAACGAAAACTAACAAACTAATACGGAGTTTTAACTACTAGGTTAAAAGGTTATACCTAGTTCTTGAACTCTTTATTTTCTTGTTGTGGTCCTCCTGGTTGCTAGCTCCTTGGAGTGGTGTAGATGGCTCCTCCTCGTTGTCTTCTCTAGGTCAAAGAACGATCCACCCAAAGGCATCTACCTTGAGCTTCTACCTCAACAATGAAGTAACTAGAGTGCTTGGCTGGCTACGCTAAGAACCCTAGAGTGAGTAGAGAAGTATTTTGGTGGTTTACTCTCAAAGCATTGATTTTCAACACATGAAACACTTAAGCTTTTTGAGAGAGGAAGAGGGAGAGCAAACCATGAGAGAGAAAGGTAATTAGAGAATAAGAGAACAAAGCTCTCATATGAGAAATATATGATAATAATAATAATAATTAAGAAAATTGTGATGGTGAGTTGATTTGACCATTATCATTTCATAATAAATGCTAAGCATGCTCCAAAAAAAATATCTAAGTCAACTTTGGTAAATAAGTCAAATGGTCAAACCAACTCTAACCATGATACAATTATCCTTAATTAAAACTATTAATCATATTCCTCCTTCTCATTATGGTTTTGATCAAGTCAATGGTCAAAACCCTAATGAGGTGTCTCCCTCTCCGCCCCTGTCAACTGTGCATACATACCCGCATCCGTGTTCCATAGAAACACGAATACAATGAGACTAGACCAATCCCAAAACAAATACTATGATCTGGCTTAATCCAAAGCCCACTAGTATCAGCTGCCCGAACACCAAACACGCACAAGTACGCATATGTGAATGAACCCTGTCGTAAAACCATACGACCTCTATCTCGTTTCGCCCAAAGGTGAACAACCCTCTGTGTGGGACTCTAAAGACTCGACACTACGCTGGCAGTGGGTTTAACCATAGGATGCAAGCGGTACTAGCTGTACGTAACGGTCCCGTGGTAGATGCCGATAAGAAGACCGATGAGGTGAACCCATCCGAACACCTACTAAGCCTGAATGTGACAATCTCCGTATAGTCTGGTCTGTTCGTCTAAGAGTATCGCATGTCCGGCCTAGGGGGCAGTAAACGTCAGATCCTAAATAGCGGTACAAGTCGCGTCGAAGTGTATCCCAGAACACCCTGAGAAACTAGTGGAAACACTACCAGTAAATCTCGCTTGCCCTGGCCAGGGACTTTGTGTAATGGCTCTCCTAGACACAGCGCGATATCATCTACCAATACCGGGAGAGACGAATCATGTCTAACTGTCACTGCCTCCAAGTGCTTCGGGACTGCACCCAACTACTACCTGTTTGCATGACTCAATAGAGCCGTGGTAGGGTAGTAATCTAAGAACAGTGGGAATACACTTGAGGCGAAGTGATAGTGTCAAGTCAACGGACTAAGTTGTACTCATATCACCTGGGAACTGATAACTGATGATAGGTATATGCCACGACCCGAAAGAGCACGTGACTGGCCCTTGAACCATACGAAGTCTATATGACTCCATCTGAACCAAGTAAACCAAAAACCCAGAAATCTAAAACCATTTTAAGAGTAAATAAAGAAAACTAGTTTAAAGAAGTGAAGAAAAACATGTTTGAAGTCAAGGTTTTTAAATAACTAAGCCGAATATGCATTTTTAAAAAAAATGTAAAGTCTTTTCTAAAAATTTCGGCAGAGTTTCTTTTGTAAATACTGGCCCCGAACGGGGTACAACAAGAACAATATATATGCAATGATAAAAGGCATCCCCAAGCGGGAGCTAGCTCTTCGTCAATTGACGGTCACAACCACGCAAGCAATATAATATACAACGCTGAATGGCGAGGGTCAAATCAAAAAGAAACACAATAAGCATTAAAACCGCAATACTGCTAAGCGCGACTCTAAGGTCGAAATAATACAACACTAATGTCTAATTCTGAAACAATACACAAGTTTTGGTTGATGGAATTCTAGATACAATGAAATAATACAAGTACAATGGCGGTTCTTGATGCAAAAGAACCCACCTACCAAATGCAATTCACCCGCAAAGAAGTAGTGTGCCAGAAATGCCGCTATGGAACCTGTACGGCAAAACCTGCAAGAACTGTGGCACAATGGGGGTGAGTTGCCAACTCGTGAATAGAGAATATCTACAAGCAGAAACCGAATGCATGACATAATCCGAGGTCAATATAATCAGATATAAACCTCAAAGAATAAGCCTGAAGCATGATCAGGTGGCAATGTAACATCTAAACATGTAGGTAGTGCCAAATACTCGTGTCAGTGCCTCAGGTAATAACATGTCATAAACATAAGGTATGTCTGCATGAAGTAAATATGATGAAGTATCAAAATGAAAATCAATACACATATATTAGAGTCCCATTCCACTAATATTGGTGTAAGGGTATATATAACAGCGCCCTCATACCCTGTTATATATACAATTGAAGTATGATCAAAGTAGTCAAAGTCTGTATGTAATCAATGTCTGTATATATGTGGATCCCGTCCACCTGTCACCCAGTGACAATAAGCATCATGCATGCAAATATGAGGATATAATCAAAATCATAGAGATCATCATGACACCTGTGCCTAGCATCGGCACGTAAATCCTCGTCCATATGGGGCTCCGTCTACGGTATCGGCCCCGGCAGTACGGGCCAGCCCATATCCATCTCTCAACTCCGGTCGGTATCCTCCAGATATCCGCCGAGCTCAAATACAATCACCGGTAGGTGGTAGTCCCTCTGCCAGGCTCACCGTCTACTACACAGCGAAACCGTTCTCGCCCCGGGGTACCATACCGGGTCCACCATGTACCCGCAATCGGCCTCATCCGCCTCCTCGAATCGGGTTTCACATGTCGCTCTCAGCACCGAGAAAACACATGGTGGACGCATTGAAATATCATATCAAGGGTAACCGGGTTTTTAAAACAATTATATATTCTCCTTTGAAATACCCGCGGTTCCCAAATCCAGAAATATCATGGAAACAACATATCTCAATGCGCATAATCATAAGCATGATGTATGTGATATATAAATGGAATGCAAGTATAACAGTATATCATGCCACATGAAATAACAGTATGCACATACAAGGGTCATATCCTGATGCAATAATACTATTGTGTAGTGACATGGCAATTATCGATGATGAAGTGTGTGAGCCGGCGAGTAAGTGTACGTGGAACATACGCATCATCGATAATGGTGCTGGTGTCCTAGCAACATGATAGTAATATAGCAATAAACATATGCAAAGCAATGTGAATAGCATGAACATGCGGAAATCAAATAATCAACACCACAGTGAAGAATCTACATCAATATGAATATGTCATGCAGTTATGTCATTTGAAATAAGGCAAATCGGGATTTTTAGTAAAATAAGGTCTACGGTATTTTTAAGAAAGATACGTCCTTTGAAAAATACCCGTAGAATCCCTTTACTTATCTTTTAAGATATTTCTGATCCGTAGTTTTTGAAATAGGTATGACTCGGGTGTAGTCTAACATCTACTATGCAAACTACAGATCTAAGTATCAAGTCAATCGGGAGGAGTATGGAAACACCTAAATCTGAGTCGATATATATATAGATATAATAGTCGGTGATCCCGCCTCAATAATATCGCGTACGATACAGTATATCGTAAGGCATCCTCGAGTCACGAGTGCGGATCTATCATCAATATAGGCCCGTACGGTAAATCGTCGTACGGCATCCCAATAGCTCGGTACGGGTCAATATCACATTATCTCACCACATATCAGGTATCACTATCATCATATCACATAATCTGGGGTACTGATCTAAGTCTAGTACAATCGATACCATCTATCACTGCGTGTGTAAGCACACGTCCCAAGGCCCGCTAGAGATCACATGTCGTATCCCAAATACGAATCATATCAAATCACCGATCTCGCGGCACAATGCCCAACATCATCTATTCATCTCCAATGTCATCCAATATCATCAATACAGTGCAAGTATAATGAATATGCAAGGGTGTGCGTGTAGGTGTAAATCTATTCTAGGGTTCGCGACTATGAACTACACTAGTTACCTTTAACCGTAAACTATCCATAATACACCTAACACAATATCCATGACACACTATAACTAGCATATATATAAATAGTATATCAACTACGGACTGCGGGGGTGCTATACGCCATCCACCCGACTTCCCCCTGTAGATATAATCTACTCACCTTGCTTCTCATGTGCCGATGCCGATGTCGCCATCTTCATCTTCTTCGCCTCAACATCACGTAGGGTACCTACAAGTATATCACAATGCTAAAGCACATGAAAATCATATTGGAAACCAAAATAGCACACGCAACTCGCATAGGTGAAAACCTATCGTCTCGCATGTAAACACGATCAATATCCACTTGTCGTTGACGTCCAAACGCCACCCGACAGAAACGAATCACCAAATACCAAAATCCATGCTAAAATAAGTCGTAAATCATACGCCAACTCAAGAAAATCAACTCAGATTTTACCCTAACTGGAATCAGTCAAAACTAGACATACCCAAGGTCATGATAACTGGAAATAGGGCCATGCACCAAAATCGAGACGGTTTCCTCCTACTCTGGCCGCAACTTGCGGCCAGAAGGAATTAATTTGCGGTCGGGATTTGGAGTTGGGGGCTAGGTTTTGGTGTGGTGGTTCCATGGTGCCTGCACATCTCACTGTCAACTCAGTTTTATTTTTGGGGTCTCGGGGTGATAGCAGATTCCTAAATACGATCACAGATTCCTAGTTTTCCCCGATATCGCTTCCGTAAATCCGTATTCTGTGTTCTAGCTTCAGGTTTGGTCCAATCTATCATCACACCAGGGGTTCTAGGGTCATCACAAGCCTCAATTTCACTTTTAATTTCAGGTCTAACCCTAAACCCTAACTTGAAGTTCACAAGTCCATCAAACGACACCATATTGACATGAAACTAGAATTGATGCAATAAGAATTGAAATACTAAACTAGGGGTGCAGAAATTACCCTCTTTGGCAACTCAAGAAAATTCTTGAGTTGCTCAAAGTCCTCCAAATCCATTCTTTCTAGGCTCAAAGTGTAGCTAGTGAGCTCGGAAACATTTATTGTGAAATGGGAATGGGGTTTTGGGGTGGATTTCATGGTGGTTCTAGGGTTTTTGTGAAGAGGGAGAGAGAGGGATGGCAGCAGCAGCAGCAAGGGGAGGGAGAGGAGAGAGAATGAGAAAGGGAAAATGATGGGGAATGGTTCTACAAGTCAAAATGTAAGCCCTATACCTACCTCTCTCCTAATCATCATACTTTACTTTTTCTTTTCTTTTCCTTTTCTTTCCTCTCTAAACCCTTCTCACTAGAATAGTAACCCCAAAAGAAACATGGTGGAAAAATGCACAAGTGTAAGAAAAATGATATGTGCACATTTTTGCACAAAAATGCTAAAAATCCGATTAGCGATTTTTAATCGCGATTAGCACTAAATTAGCATATAACTAATCATAAAAACTTAGAAAATGGCATAATTCCCTAAAATACCCTATTTTAGAGTTTTCCATAATTTTTCCCATTTATTTGTAATTAATAATACCGAAATATTAAAATATTCATTAAAATAATATTAAATTATAAAAATTCCCAAAAATCATATTTTATTATTTTGAAACGTTACAATCTACCCCCCTTAAAGAAATTCGGTCCCCGAATTTAAATTTAAACCCCCAAATACTAAAACATTTCAGTAAAAGTCCAAATTGTCGGGGTTCCGAAAACATCAATACATAGCGAATATCACAAAAAATGTACTGCTCTATAAGAAATCAATCCCCAAAAATGTATATAAGAATACCCCGTGCGTCTGGTGCGCACGGAAATCAAAATCCATATATGTACTATACATGGGCACAAAACAAGATCTAGGTGCAACGGGTGTGCACGCAACATCTGTCATAGGCAACGTGTGTGCCTGACAGCAAAATCGGTGCATTTGACATGCACGAAGAATCCCGATTTGGTGCATCTGGCGTGCACCAAAATCCTATATCAAAACACTAAAGATGCATGAAAACTATGCTGGAAGTGTAAATCAAATCACTGCATAAGATAGGCGTGAAATCAAAATCAATACCTCAATGTAATAACTATGCGCAAAATATTAATACCCAGTGGGTGCATGAAAACAAATATCATGAAACTCAGCCATCAAAACTAAATCATGCAAACAGAACGCCCAAAATACCGAAATCCAAGATGACGGATTCGTGATAATCGAATCACAAAATCACAAATCATAAATACCGTTGTCGGTAGTTCCTCCTTCAAAGTCGAGAAGGAGTCAGCGCATCCAATGCTAGCAGCGCAAGATATCTACTTGCCTCTTGCTCACGGTCTGGCGTCCTCTTCCTCTAGGTCCTTATCATCTCTGTGGATTTCCAATCTCACAATCAATCGGCTCATCGGCCCTATCAGGTGTGCTAACGGGGACGATTCCGTTCTGGCACTTCTCTGGTCATCTCTCGGTCAATCCTCATGACTACTCGTAACGCAGCATGTCACTGGCGTCGGCCTCTGATTCCTTGAATGCACATCACCCATCTGATCCTGGTGCAAACATCATTGCAGCAGTGTCCTGGAAGGAATCCCGCTCAAGGTCTCTTCCGATCTTGCCTATGCCGGTCTGTACAGAGGTTGGTACTCTTGCATAATCTCTTCTCGCTCAATAGACATCTGTGTCCTCAGCACAGCATTTCTCGGAAACTGGTCGCATCCCAATGCCTCTGTAAGCACATCAGGTCTCTGGTCTCGACGGGAAGTAACGACAGCTCGTCAGCGTCTCGCAAGAACCTCTTGTCCCGCTTGTCTGTGTAAGTGCACGGCGGCGCCCCGGCCTCCATCCCGAGGCCAAATGCGGAAGCGATGGCTAACTTTAATTTTCTTGAACCGGCACCACCGAGCACTAAAAACCCGGATCGGGCCATTAACTAGTCCTAGCTAACTACTAGATGGGGAAGAGAGATATACCGAGCGATCCGTGTCCTCCGGTCTTCTCGCCGTCGTCCCGTTCTCCCGCGGAATGTCCGGTCTCCACCTCCTCGCCGGAAGGGCACCACGTCGCCTGCATATTTTACGGGCTCCCACCTCTATACCGAGGCAACTCGGGCACGAAGTTGGCGAGCCGACGTGCCCAAGGTTTGCTGTAGAATGTGTAGAACTTGTGTCTCATTTTGGGGTTTAGGAGTTGCCTTTTGAGATGGTGGAGGAATGGATTTTTGAGATGAACTAGAGAGCTTTTCTTAGCACCCTTTGAAAAACAAAAATGCCACACATGAAAATCAATCCCACATGCTCCCCAAAGTGGTCGGCCCCTCTTCATTGTGTGAGTGGAGAGAGAGAGTAAAGTCAAGGGGTGGCTGGAATGCAAGGGAGAGAGAGAAAGGTCATGATATCAAGAAATGATCACAAGTAAAACCAACACTCATACTACCATCATCATCCAACATCATCATCAACAATCATGTCCTACAAAAGTCAAGCCATGATGAAGATAGAAGTCAAGGTCAAAGAAGAGCTACTCATCATGAAGCAACAAAATGTAAAGAACACCCTCCACAAATACTTATTTGCACAAATGCAAATGAGCCCTCCTCCACCAATCTTCGGCCATTGAAAGATACAAATGAAAATGGCCGAAACGGAAAGCAAACTGGCAACTCCAGAAAACTGATCCCGTATAAAATTACAGGAAACCCCCGAAAATGTGTATACACACCCGCATCTGTATTCCGACCGAAATACAAATGCAATGAGACAAAATCTATATTGTACTATACTAGGATCCGGCTTAAACCAAAGCCGGCTAGTATTATCCGTCCGATCCTGATCCGCGCAATACCGCACGTATCTGATCGAACCCTGCCATATACCCATACGGCCTCTAGTACTAACCGTCCGATCCTGATCCGTGCAATACCGCACGTATCTGATCGAACCGTGCCATATCTCCATACGGCCTCTACAGCTTTTCGCCCGAAACATGAGTAACTGAATGTGTGGGACTCTAAAGACTCGTCAACACCTTGGTTGTGGATTTAACCACCAGCACATCAGAGGTATAAGCCAATACATAACGGGCTACCAGGTATTGACCAGAAGGGACATCGATGAGCGAACTCATCCTGACACCCTACTGAGCCTGTCAGTGACAATATCCGTACAGTCCGGTCCGTTCGTCTATGAGCATCGCATGGCGGGCCTAGGGGGTTGGTAAAAGTCAGACCCCCAAAAGCGGTACAAGTCGTGTCGGAGTGTAGCCCAGAACACCCTGAGATACTATTGGAATACCTACCAGTAAATCTCCTGCCTCGGCCGAGGGCTTCGTGTAATGGCTCTCCTAGACACAGCGCGACCTCACCCCTAATACCGGGAGAGACGAACCCCTGAAAATCCGCTCACTACCTCCATGTGGCTCGGGACTGTACCTAACTAAAACCTGTTTGCACGTCTCCTTTGAGCGTGGTAGGGTAGTAATCAAAGCACAGTGGGAACTCACACGAGACAAATGACGATCCCCAGGTCGATGAACTAACCTGTACACATGTCACCAGGGAACTGCTATCGGACGTCAGGTATAAGACCAACTAGCATGTTCCCGGCGAGTCCTGTACGGTGTACTCATAACCCAATGAGCACCTGTATACATCTTAGGTGAACCAACTGACACCAGTGGCTTGTGAGACCGGCCACCGCCCCTCGTCGGGGTCTCGACTGTATACACTAGTCTACTCTGGAGTATCGATGCCCTATCTCGAAACTCCCACGACTAGGGACGTTTTAAGGATGTGCTTATAGACTACCAGCTCCCACGTATATGATCGCCCTCATACTGCTGGTGGTCAAGCAAGAATCCTAGGTGCTCTATCAACGTGCAATAGTGACCTGTAAGGTCACCTAAAACAGTACACGATGATAAAGGTAAACCATATAGCATACTATCATCTCGAGTAAGACTGTCCTACTGGGACAGGTCCTCCCTCAATCATTGCAATCACGTGCCCGTGATCCAATAATTGACTCTGAGGGCACTATCTATAACAATCTCCCACTTGCACTCAAGGCTAATTATTGCGATGTCGTATACTCATAGCCCGTGTGATACCGAACACCCAACTCCTCTACTAGTCAGTCTCACAAAGCTCGCTTGCAAAACTATTGCGTTCGAGGAATAGCCTTAGTGAGTGGGTCCGCCTTGATGTCTCTTTCTATGTCTCTCTATATCTCAAGTTCGCGGAGAAACCCATCTCCCGAAATGAGCAATACCTGTCTTAGAATGTGTCTGGATGTCTGATGGGACCTAGCTCATAAATGAACTCCAAATCCAAACTTCTTAGACTGCATCGTCAACTGAACTCAATCAGTATCCTGCGCCATGCCTCCCTCAATATTGCCTTGGACCACCTGTCCAAAATACTGCCCCTCGTCAGAAGGAAAAACTATAACTCTGACAACCTCCTTTTCGTCCATGTCACCTTGAAAGCCTGGAATGATAACTGTCTCCCGAATGAGGCTGTCGTTATCATATCCCTAGAACATTCACTTATGTTCTAAAACTGCTTCCGACTTTTTCTTTAGTATAGGATCAATGTCAACTTATTGCATCTAGTGCAAGAACAACATCTGGTGTGGTACTTGACATCTCATGATTGACTCAATTGCCTGAGCAAGTGATCTGCCAATCATGCACATCCCTCTCCTTTTTAGTCTGTAAGACACCTTTAGAGAGGGTGACTCCATCACCTGCAGGTACACTACCGTGCCAGGAGTCGTCCATTCTAAATACTCTTAGAATGCTGTCTAAGTACCCAGATTGGGAAACCACCCAAATCTAGATCTAAAACCATAGATCTAGTAACCAATATGTCTGATATAATGTCCAAGTCCCATGTGGAGAAACTACTGTGTGACGACCAAAGTATAACCGATTGTATTATAGGAATATCACTTCCTACTCTGTGTATGTCATCCAAATACCAGGACATCACACCCTACTACCTTCTCAACAGATCCATCCCTATTCTGATGAAGTCAAACCTATGACCGTCACGTCAGAAATAGATGATCTTTCTCTGCTATATCTGCTTTAGTCTATAAATAGACATAAGCTACCTGTCCACCAATGCTTCTGCTGCTCCCACTGACTACGACAACCCTCTGGCAGAGTCATATACACGTACACTTCTGAAGCCAGTTCAGAACGACGCTATACTCATCCTCCTGCCGGGTCTCGTACCCTGGAACAACAGCAATGGCAAGTGTGGGTAAACAAGAACTTCCCTGTCACCGTCCTTGAGGCTACCGGAGTACCTCTCGGGTGCCTGAAGTTACCCACCTTATCTGCGGAGTGGCCAATGGAATGTCAATCCATATTGAATCTTTAGATTCCTATGAAATCTTCAGTAATAGTTTGTGGTTCTGGAATCACTTCCAGTTCTACCATACTCCCACTACTGTTTTCAGAAAAAATCCATTTTATTTAAAACTGTGGCGAGTCTAGAACAATATCGCTATTGATCTTCCAGATGGTAGAAAGTCAACCCTCGTCATAGCCTGGGTCAACCCAAAAACAGACATTACAGAAACGTGCCTTGAGTTGTCCAGTGTCTGGTTTTAATCATAAGCCGGACAACTCCCCGTACCTTAACATCGTTAAGATATGAACTGTATTATATCCAATATAGAACCAGAGGCACTGATTTAATTGAACCAGATTCAAATCAAGCAGCTGTCTCCAGTGCATGTCAACTAAATGGAAGGAGGCCTATCAGCGTTACTCAACTTAGGAATGCTTCCTATTATGAGTAACCTAAAAGAGAAGCAAGTTCTCTTAACCATTACTATCAACTGAATACCATATACAAGTATCTACATCTTCGTTCACTTTGAAGAATCCCGATACTTGCAATACCTGGTTCTCTACTTTATTCAAATACCTATAACTTCTCAAAATCCGGACCCTGTGTTTCCGCGAAACACCTGTCTAAAAACTAGAGAAGTCATAAGTAAACCGAATATAGTATGAGGACCAACCCCTCAGTCCTGATGGACCCTGGACAACATACAATACTCTGTATAAGTCCCTTGAGTCTGATAACTCATTCACTGTGTGTCGTAGGTTGAAAACTGTACTTATGGTTATGAAGAATTACACCGCTGTTCAATGCTCCTTACCTAATCATCCACTGATATAGGTAAATGTCATAGACATAATATCAAAAAGGTATATCTCACTCTATAAAAATAGACGTACAGATATATAAATTTGAAATTGGTGCATAACAACGGATATTCAAAACCAAATATATGCCGTCCGGCAAACAACCCAGGTGACTTCCTCAAATATCACCGATTACAACGAATCCAGATATAATGAGGATGATCACCCAATTCCCAATAGCTTACTCCCACTCATCATCTGTAAAACCATACAGATGTGAGAATCATACCTGGTAAATACATACCCTGGAGCAAGTGTCTAATTGGGAAATCAGTTATCCTTTAACAGTACACAGCGAAACTGAAACATTGAAATGTTTCGATGGGGTATCCGGGTATTCCAAGTAATGCCTCTTCCATTATCCATATTCACAACTGTAACCGTGTAATTCTTTGCCACCTCTCCAAATCCTTTTATATGTCTTTAGTCATTACCTTCTGTACACCCCTTTAGGCTAATTGGTTTTCTTCCTTCCCTACCGTTCGGCACCAGCCTATGGTTTGGAAGAAGACTATCCAATAAGCACAATGGGTGTACTGTCCTAATCCTAGGAGCACTCGCAATGCTAGAGAAGGTGAGGATAAAAGACAACCGAATAAACCTTATTCCTATTTCTCCTGAACCAGAATCCATCCCCGAACTGGAACAAGTTCCTTTCGAGTTCGTATATAACCATACGATGGAGTATCCAATAAACTGTGGATCTTCGTAGTGATACGGAGTGTCCCGGAGAAATACAAAGGTGATTTAAGATTGGCGAAGAAATACTTGGTTTGGTCGTGAATAGCAGTCGCAGTTTACTTTGCCCTCTTACTAATCCCTTGCTTTGTCTTAACTTAATACCTTCTGCACACCATCGTTATGCTAATTGATTTTCTTCATTCCCCACCGTTCGGCACCAGCCTAAGGTTTGGAAGAAGACTATCTAATTTGCGTAATAGGTGTACTACTCCTAAACCAAGGAGTACTCGCAACCTGAGAGAAGGTAAAAATGAAAAGACAACTGAATAGTCCTATCCGTTTTCTCCAGAACCGGAAACCATCCTCGAATAAATTCCTTCGAGTTCGTATATAACCATACGATGGTTTTGTCCAATGGAAGTGGACGTTCGTAGTAATACGGGGTGTCCTGGAGAAAAGGGTAAATGTAGAAGTGGCAATGAGGTTCGTAACTCTGACAATCCAAAAGCCAGTGTTTTAGAAGGTATGGTTAATTTGGTCACTGAGTCATAGTCTTAGGGTCGGGTCAATGGTCGCTGCCAAAGAGAGAGAGAAAAGAAACACTCAGCGTGCACTCTAACCTAGATCAGAATGGTTACCAATTTATCTAATCTGGAAACCTCCCACTGTACCGTCAAATTCTCCTCCAAACCTGAAAGAAGAATTAGTCGGGATCACCCGGGGAGTATACCAACTCATTAGTGGGAATCGGGATCCAACTATCATTGCATGATAACGTGACGGAATCCGCTCACATCATCACACTCCAGAAGGTATGCGCATATCTGGCAAGTTTCAGTTTCTTTAGAAACTCCCGATGTGATTTCTGCCTCATGCTCTTATGACATTGACTTTGGCCAACATATCATAAGTCACATGTCAAGTTCTACCCGTCATTTTCCAGGTTAATTTGAACCCACCCGTACCTACCCTTGACTTTGGCCAAAATGGCAGTACGACTGTCCCAAACCAACGCATCTATCTATGCTGCATATGAATACCCCAATAGCTACCAATCACCGTGCCTTGACTTTGGCCAACATACACAGCTTGAATACTATTGACCATCCATATGAAACGACGGAGGGCTACGAATGGTTTCTGGCGAACCTTTAACGTAATGAACTTGATATCGTTGAAGGAACGGATAGCTTTAAAAATATAGTGACGAAAACCTTTGCTAAAGAGGTCACTCCCGGTGAAGGGAACTCGGCTCTTTCCCCGTAGAATGAGGTGCAGGATATTCCAACTGAATACCACGGTGCAAAGCAAAAGTAATCGTCTATAGTGAAGTTAATGCCCTGACGCAAACTTCTGTCCAAGGGGTCACTACCGGTGAAGGGATCTCGGCCCTTGCTTCGTCGACTGAGGAGCAGGATATTCCAACTGAATACCACGATGCAAAACAAAAGAGAACGTCCTTGCAATAACAGCTTTTTGAAAAGTGTTCCAACAACATCAGATTAGGTTTGTTTTTAACTTGCATTGATCCGAATCAACGCAGTCCCATCAATTGATCACACCACAAAGAACGAAAATATATTGATGTATGTATATGCCATCCGCATTCGCCAATGGGTCCCGTCATTACCCGTTAGGTTAGCTAACTAACGACAGAGCGGGGACTGGACTAGCGCGGATGTAAAACATATACAACATCTACTAATATATATACCAATATATTATATTTCGCTCAAGGCGTGATAAAATGCAACATCGCAGAAATGTACAGCATCACAGAACAATACAGATATCTGGGATCCCCGGGTTTCACAGACCCACTACTGAAACCCGACATTCCCCTGGTCGTGTGGATAGCCAGTGCAATGAAATCTTAGACCCCTATGGGCGCGGCAAGTTACCCGCCAAAACCTGAAGCGAGGCAGCCCCCTTCAGCACTGTAAATGGACCACCCAGCACTTCACGGAATCCGGTAACTTGGGCACCCCTCCTGGGTCAACCTGTACCCCCTATGAGTGCGGCGAATAGCCCGCCAATCCTAGAGTGAAGCCCCCTCCGTCTCAATGCCATGAGATGCGGGACCGTTGCCCTATAGAACCCGGCTATCCGTGCACCCTACCTTGGGGTAATTCTAGTACAGAAAGTAAAATATACATACAACGGGTACATCGACCGCAACCTGGTCGTTCCCCAAAATAATAATACAATCAGGCAGTGACGGCAGTCCACATGTCGGACGCTCGCCCCGCAATATCAAATGTACATAATACAACCAAATCTGTACTACCATTGCATCCAGGCTATCCCCCACGACCAATCCGCAACATCACAGCATAACACAGAACATCAACGTGAAAGTCACGTTCGTAAATCCGTCTAACCGGGCTATAGCAGTCAGACAGGATTTACCGATCAAGTGACATTCACGGTCGCAGATATAATGTAAATACTGTGAAATAATGTGTTTAAAATATCTGATCGATCAAATTTTAACAAGTGGGCCCCAAGTACTACTGTAGCACATCAAGAAATTCTGGGCCCAAAATTAATATTCCAAAACCCATATTTTCAACCCAGGAGCTTTCTAGAAAATTTTGGTACACTGATCAGTTCAAGTCGCGGCGGAACCGCGGCCCAAGCATGGGTTTGGCCGCGGTTCCGCGGTCGTTTAGACTGTTCACGAGACAAATTTTCCCAGAACTCTTATATTGTCCTACACATCATTCTGAAACAACCTGAAAAATTTTTGGACTTCAAAAAATTTCGACAGAAACTGATGTGAAGAAAAATACGGTTTTTGGAAAATTGTTCGATCGGAAATGTAAAACACATTAGACAAAGTTATACTATCTTAATGGCGAGGCTCTGATACCACTGTAAGTGCACGGCGGCGCCCCGGCCTCCATCCCGAGGCCAAATGCGGAAGCGATGGCTAACTTTAATTTTCTTGAACCGGCACCGCCGCGCACTAAAAACCCGGATCGGGCCATTAACTAATCCTAGCTAACTACTAGATGGGGAAGAGAGATATATCAAGCGATCCGTGTCCTCCGGTCTTCTCGCCGTCGTCCCGATCTCCCGCGGAATGTCCGGTCTCCACCTCCTCGCCGGAAGGGCACCACGTCGCCTGCATCTTTTACGGGCTCCCACCTCTATACCGAGGCAACTCAGGTACGAAGTTGGCGAGCCGTCGTGCCCAAGGTTTGCTGTAGAATGTGTAGAACTTGTGTCTCATTTTTGGGTTTACGAGTTGCCTTTTGAGATGGTGGAGGGATGGATTTTTGAGATGAACTAGAGAGCTTCTCTTAGCACCGTTTGAAAAACAAAAATGCCACACATGAAAATAAATCCCACATGCTCCCCAAGTGGCCAGCCCCTCTTCATTATGTGAGTGGAGAGAGAGAGTAAAGTCAAATGGTGGGTGGAAAGCAAGGGAGAGAGAGAAAGGTCATGATATCAAGAAATGATCACAAGTAAAACCAACACTCATACTACCATCATCACCCAACATCATCATCAACAATCATGTCCTACAAAAGTCAAGCCATGATGAAGATAGAAGTCAAGGTCAAAGAAGAGCTACTCATCATGAAGCAACAAAATGTAAAGAACACCCTCCACAAATACTTATTTGCACAAATGCAAATGAGCCCTCCTCTACCAATCTTCGGCCATTGAAAGATACAAATGAAAATGGCCGAAACGGAAAGCAAACTGGCAACTCCAGAAAACTGGTCCCGTAATAAATTACAGGAAAACCCCGATAATGTGTATACACACCCGCAACTGTATTCCGACCGAAATACAAATGCAATGAGACAAAATCTACATTGTACTATACTAGGATCCGGCTTAAACCAAAGCCGACTAGTATTATCCGTCCGATCCTGATCCGCGCAATACCGCACGTATCTGATCGAACCCTGCCATATCTCCATACGGCCTCTACAGCTTTTCGCCCGAAACTTGAGTAACTGAATGTGTGGGACTCTAAAGACTCGTCAACACCTTGGTTGTGGATTTAACCACCAGCACGTCAGAGGTATAAGCCAATACATAACGGGCTACCAGGTATTGACCAGAAGGGACATCGATGAGCGAACTCATCCTGACACCCTACTGAGCCTGTCAGTGACAATATCCGTACATTCCGGTCCGTTCGTCTATGAGCATCGCATGGCGGGCCTAGGGGGTTGGTAAAAGTCAGACCTCCAAAAGCGGTACAAGTCATGTCGGAGTGTAGCCCAGAACACCCTGAGATACTACTGGAATACCTACCAGCAAATCTCCTGCCTCGGCTGAGGGCTTCGTGTAATGGCTCTCCTAGATACAGCGCGACCTCACTCCCAATACCGGGAGAGACGAACCCCTGAAAATCCGCTCACTGCCTCCATATGGCTCGGGACTGTACCCAACTAAAACCTGTTTGCACGTCTCCTTTGAGAGTGGTAGGGTAGTAATCAAAGTACAGTGGGAACTCACACGAGACAAATGACGATCCCCAGGTCGATGAACTAACCTGTACACATGTCACCAGGGAACTGCTATCTGACGTCAGGTATAAGACCAACTAGCATGTTCCCGGCAAGTCCTGTCCGGTGTACTCATAACCCAATGAGCACCTGTATACATCTTAGATGAACCAACTGACACCATTGGCTTGTGAGACCGGCCACCGCCCCTCGTCGGGGTCTCGACTATATACACTAGTCTACTCTGGAGTATCGATGCCCTATCTCGAAACTCCCACGACTAGGGACCTTTTAAGGATGTGCTTATAGACTACCAGCTCCAACGTATATGATCGCCCTCATACTGCTGGTGGTCAAGCAAGAATCCTAGGGGCTCTATCAACGTGCAATAGTGATCTGTAAGGTCACCTAAAATAGTACACGATGATAAAGGTAAACCAGATAGCATACTATCATCTCGAGTAAGACTGTCCTACTGGGTCAGGTCCTCACTCAATCATTGCAATCACGTGCCTGTGATCCAATAATTGACTCTGAGGGCACTATCTCCAACAGTCTGTATCATCGTCCATATCAACATCACGTCTTTATCTGCGCACTGCAACGTTCTCGGCTACGGTCCATCCAAAGTCTTGCATAACTCTTTTCTGCCGAATTGCCCGGAAGTCATCGTCCTTTATTGAAGCTAATTCTTGTTCCGGAATGGCTGCATACTCATCGCAACTCCTTCTGGAAGGTATATCCATATACAACGCCTCTGCGTGCGTATCGCATCTCTGATGTCAGCGGAGTGGGACGTCATCTCGTCGAAATCTCTTGCGAACTCTTTACTTCAATGTCGACTGCTTTGGACTCGTCTCATCGTGGCTGCATGAACTGTGCTCCAACGGCTACACTCGTATCTGTAGTCTCCCAAGAAATGCATCTCACCACCTACCATCCGAAGGAAGTCGAACCATTCGATCGATTCATCAAAACCTCATAATCCCCCAAGAGATCAACATCTTGGGTACAGTTTAATAGTATCGAGTACATGCCACGGCACCGGTGGTCCAGCCGTAGAAGGGCAAACCCAAGCCTCACTAATGGCGACGCGGAACTGCCGCAAACCCTAAGGTTCAAAGGCTTTCACACGGTCATTAAGTCAAGTTAGGGCTTCATTCTTCTAGAGGGTCCATGGAATCGCCTGCATGTCTTTCCGTATACTTTAAACTTGAAAAATGGGCTCCTGACATTCGATCGTCTCTGTTGACTCTCAACGTCTCCGCGTGAAGTCGTTTCAAGCTGGAAGCAATCTATCTGATGACCTCGCATCGGGGTAAGCGAACGAACCACATGTCCTAGTCATTCATCCTCGGTGACTAGCGACTCAACATCATATCTCGAAGTATATACTCATGCTGCAGTAGCTCCAATCATCTGGACGATATCTCGTCGTTTGCAGCAGCAACTGGCTCATTCGTTTGTACGCCGAACATCGCCTCAATCCTCCAGGAAAGGCGATACATTGGCGGTTCTCTCTAAATCGGTCTGCTCTAGATTTGAGTAAGACTCTCCATACTGGAAATCTTCAACTCAACTGGGCCTGCTCCGGCGCATAAATCGGACGAATCACCTAAATCGGACGAATCACCTTTGTTTCTCAAATCGGGTAGACTAGCTATCATCTGTCTCATATCCGCCAGGAAGCTCCGGCGATCTCAGCTCGTAAGCTCCGGAAGCGACATCCTATCAATCTCAGCAACAGCTGGTTCATCTGTCTGCACGGTAGGCGACATCATAATCTCTGAGGTATGTTGTACATCAACAGTCCTCTCTCAACTGGCAGCTCTAACAGTGGCCCGATCATCAGGTGTAAAACCAAGCACTCTCCTCCACTAGAGGTCACAATCATCGATACTAACTCGAGACGTTCCCATGTCACCATAAAACACAATGGTCGGCCCTCGTACCAGACGAGCTCGCCCCGACCATAACACTAGCAGCAGCTCAACTGCCCTCAAACAACGGCGATAGGAACTTCAATCGAGTATCGAAGAGAGCAGATCATAGGCAAGAAAGAAAACAACAGATCCAAAGTGGATACATGATCATAAGAAGGAACAACATCAATGAAAGTATGATCATGGAACTAATAGAATCGAGGATCTCAAATAGATGTATAATCATGGATATGAAGAGAATCACTGATCTCGAAAATATGTACATCCTAAGGTTCCTTAAGAGGAGTGGAGTGTCGTAAGTATGCCGTAGAACATACCCACGGTACGTCACTCTACTTTAGTCACCTATTCCATCAACCAAGGGTCATCCTACGCGACAAAAGTTCGGGTCTAATACCCCCTCGACTAAGTCTAAGTTCCGTAAGGTCAAGCCTAAGTTCCGTATATACATAGACGTCCTAGGCTCCACATAGTCAAAAATAGACTCAAACCAAGGTTAACCTGGCGCTCTGATACCAACTTTGTCACGACCCAAAAGAGCACGTGACTGGCCCTTGAACCATATGAAGTCTATAGGACTCCATCTGATCCAAGTAAGCCAAACACCCAGAAATCTAAAACCATTTTAAGAGTAAATAAAGAAAACTAGTTTAAAGAAGTGAAGAAAAACATGTTTGAAGTCAAGGTTTTTAAATAACTAAGCCGAATATGCATTTTTTAAAAAAATGTAAAGTCTTTTCTAAAAATTTCGGCAGATTTTCTTTTGTAAATACTGGCCCCGAACGGGGTACAACAAGAACAATATATATGCAATGATAAAAGGCATCCCCAAGCGGGAGCTAGCTCTTCGTCAATTGACGGTCACAACCACGCAAGCAATATAATATACAACGCCGAATGGAGAGGGTCAAATCCAAAAGAAACTCAATAAGCATTAAAACAGCAATACTGCTAAGCGCGACTCTAAGGTCGAAATAATACATCACTAATGTCTAAGTCTGAAACAATACACAAGTTTTGGTTGATGGAATTCTAGATACAATGAAATAATACAAGTACAATGGCGGTTCTTGATGCAAAAGAACCCACCTACCAAATGCAATTCACCCGCAAAGAAGTAGTGTGCCAGAAATGCCGCTATGGAACCTGTACGGCAAAACCTGCAAGAACCGCGGCACAACGGGGGTGAGTTGCCAACTCGTGAATAGAGAATATCTACAAGCAGAAACTGAATGCATGACATAATCCTAGGTCAATACAATAAGATATAAACCTCAAAGAATAAGCCTGAAGCATGATAAGGTGGCAATGTGACATCTAAACATATAGGTAGTGCCAAATACTCGTGTCAGTGCCTCAGGTAATAACATGTCATAAACATAAGGTATATCTGCATGAAGTAAATATGATGAAGTACCAAAATGAAAATCAATACACATATATTAGAGTCACATTCCACTAACATTGGTGTAAGGGTATATATAACAGCGCCCTCATACCCTGTTATATATACAATTGAAGTATGATCAAAGTAGTCAAAGTCTGTATGTAATCAATGTCTGTATATATGTGGATCCCATCCACCTGTCACCCAATGACAATAAGCATCATGCATGCAAATATGAGGATATAATCAAAATCATAGAGATAATCATGAAACCTGTGCCTAGCATCGGCACGTAAATCCTCGTCCATATGGGGCTCCGTCTGCGGTATCGGCCCTCGGCCCCGGCAGTACGGGCCAGCCTATATCCATCTCTCAACTCCGGTCGGTATCCTCCAGATATCCGCCGATCTCAAATACAATCACCGGTAGGTGGTAGTCCCTCTGCCAGGCTCACCGTCTACTACACAGTGAAACCGTTCTCGACCCGGTGTACCATACCGGGTCCACCATATACCCGCAATCGGCCTCATCCGCCTCCTCGAATCGGGTTTCACATGTCGCTCTCAGCACCGAGAAAACACATGGTGGACGCACTGAAATATCATATCAAGGGTAACCGGGTTTTTAAAACAATTATATATTCTCCTTTGAAATACCTGCGGTTCCCAAATCCAGAAATATCATGGAAACAACATATCTCAATGCGCATAATCATAAGCATGATGTATGTGACATATAAATGAAATGCAAGTATAACAGTATATCATGCCACATGAAATAACAGTATGCACATACAAGGGTCATATCCTGATGCAATAATACTATTGTGTAGTGACATGGCAATTATCGATGATGAAGTGTGTGAGCCGGCGAGTAAGTGTACGTGGAACATACGCATCGTCGATAATGGTGCTGGTGTCCGAGCAACATGATAGTAATATAGCAATAAACATATGCAAAGCAATGTGAATAGCATGAACATGCGGAAATCAAATAATCATCACCACAGTGAAGAATCTACATCAATATGAATATGTCATGCAGTTATGTCATTTGAAATAAGACAAATAAGGATTTTTAGTAAAATAAGGGCTACGGTATTTTTAAGAAAGATACGTCCTTTGAAAAATACCCGTAGAATCCCTTTACTTGTCTTTTAAGATATTCCTGATTCGTAGTTTTTGAAATAGGTATGACTCGGATCTAGTCTAACATCTACTATGCAAACTACAGATCTAAGTATCAAGTCAATCGGGAGGGGTATGGAAACCACCTAAATCTGAGTCGATATATATATAGATATAATAGTCGGTGATCCCGCCTCAATAATATCGCGTACGATACAGTATATCGTAAGGCATCCTCGAGTCATGAGTGCGGATCTATCATCAATATAGGCTCGTACGGTAAATCGTCGTACGGCATCCCAATAGCTTGGTACGGTTCAATATCACATTATCTCACCATATATCAGGTATCACTATCATCATATCACATAATCTGGGGTACTGATCTAAGTCTAGTACAATCGATACCATCTATCACTACGTGTGTAAGCACACGTCCCAAGGCCTGTTAGAGATCACATGTCGTATCCCAAATACGAATCATATCAAATCACCGATCTCGCGGCACAATGCCCAACATCATCGACTCATATCCAATATCATCAACACAGTGCAAGTATAATGAATATGCAAGGGTGTGCGTGTAGGTGTAAATCTATTCTAGGGTTCGCGACTATGAACTACACTAGTTACCTTTAACCGTAAACTATCCATAATACACCTAACACAATATCCATGACACACTATAACTAGCATATATATAAATAGTATATCAACTACGGACTGCGGGGGTGCTATACGCCATCCACCCGACTTCCCCCTGTAGATATAATCTACTCACCTTGATTCTCATGTGCAGATGCCGATGTCGCCATCTTCATCTTCTTCGCCTCAACATCACGTAGGGTACCTACAAGTATATCACAATGCTAAAGCACATGAAAATCACATCGGAAACCAAAATAGCACACACTACTCGCATAGGTGAAAACCTATCGTCTCGCATGTAAACACGATCAATATCCACTTGTCGTTGACGTCCAAACGCCACCCGACAGAAACGAATCACCAAATACCAAAATCCATGCTAAAACAAGTCGTAAATCATACGCCAACTCAAGAAAATCAACCCAGATTTTACCCTAACTGGAATCAGTCAAAACTAGACATACCCAGGGTCATGATTACTGGAAAAAGGGCCATGCACCAAAATCGAGACGGTTTCCTCCTACTCTGGCCGCAAATTGCGGCCAGCAGGAATTAATTTGCGGTCGGGGTTTGGAGTTGGGGGCTAGGTTTTGGTGTGGTGGTTCCATGGTGCCTGCACATCTCAATGTCAACTCAGTTTTATTTTTGGGGTCTCGGGGTGATAGCAGATTCTTAAATATGATCACAGATTCTCAGTTTTCCCCGATATCGATTCCGTAAATCCGTATTCTATGTTCTAGCTTCAGGTTTGGTCCAATCTATCATCACACCAGGGGTTCTAGGGTCATCACAAGCCTCAATTTCATTTTTAATTTCAGGTCTAACCCTAAACCCTAACTTGAAGTTCACAAGTCCATTAAACGACACCATATCGACATGAAACTAGAATTGATGCAATAAGAATTGAAATACTAAACTAGGGGTGCAGAAATTACCTTCTTTGGAAACTCAAGAAAATTCTTGAGTTGCTCAAAGTCCTCCAAATCCATTCTTGATAGGCTCAAAGTGTAGCTAGTGAGCTCGGGAACATTTATTGTGAAATGGGAATAGGGTTTTGGGGTGGATTTCATGGTGGATCTAGGGTTTTTGTGAAGAGTGAGAGAGAGGGATGGCAGCAGCAGAAGCAAGGGGAGGGAGAGGAGAGAGAATGAGAAAGGGAAAATGATGGGGAATGGTTCTACAAGTCAAAATGTAAGCCCTATACCTACCTCTCTCCTAATCATCATACTTTACTTTTTCTTTTCTTTTCCTTTTCTTTCCTCTCTAAACCCTTCTCACTAGAATAGTAACCCCTAAAGAAACATGGTGGAAAAATGCACAAGTGTAAGAAAAATGATATGTGCACATTTTTGCACAAAAATGCTAAAAATCCGATTGGCGATTTTTAATCGCGATTAGCACTAAATTAGCATATAACTAATCATAAAAACTTAGAAAATGGCATAATTCCCTAAAATACCCTATTTTAGAATTTTCCATAATTTTTCCATAATTTTTCCTATTTATTTGCATTTAATAATACCGAAATATTAAAATATTCATTAAAATAATATTAAATTATAAAAATTCTCAAAAATCATATTTTATTATTTTGAAACGTTACAGTATAATACCAACCAACAGTTCCTAGCGAGTCTTGTCCAGTGTAATCGTAACCTAACGAGCACCTGCATACTATCTCCAGTACGACGTACTGATGGTTGTGGGACAGACCGTCTCCCCTCCTGGGATGAGAAGCGTATACACTAGTTTACTCTGGAGTATCGATGCCCTGTCTCGATAATCCTACGACCAGGGACCAGTATAAGGATGTGCTTGTAGACTACCCAACCCCCATTAGTGTGACTGCCATCACAACGCTGGTAGTCAAGCAAAGATCCTAAGGGCTCTATCAATATGTATTAGCGATATGTTAAAGATAAACACATACACATATTAAGATAGATACAAACCAAGTAGCATACTACCATATTGAGCAAGAATGTCAATCCGTGTATATATCCCAAGCTTCCAAAATGTAATATACAAACTAGTACTATACAATAATGGCCTCTAGGGCATATCACACTAACACATGGTGGACCCGGTGAGGTACCCCGGGGCAAGAAGACTCATATTGTTTGGCGGCGAGCCTGGCAGTGGAGCACTACCTACCGGTGATAGTTTTGGGCTCGGCGGATATCTGGAGGATACCGACCGGAGTCGTGAGATGATATGGGCCGATCTGGACTGACGGAGCCCAAGATAGTTTGGCATGGAGGATATCTGGAGGATACCGACCGTAGTCGTGATATGGGCTGATCCGGACTGACGAAGCCCGAGATATGAGGATTTACGTGTCGATTCTGGACACGGGTTTTATTATGTTTCGAGTGTCGGTGTTGGACACTTAGGTTCCATGATTTTGATGTGTCGTTGATGGACACACGTGGTTTATATCCTGATATATATATACAGGCATATGTTTTCATGATGTTCGAGTGTTGGTGTGGGACACTCATGTTCCATGATATTATTTGTGTCGTTGATGGACACGTGGATGATATCCACATGCATACAGGCATATAATGTCGGATGTTATTTATATATGTCATTGCATTAACTCGATTGTTGACATATATGCATACTTGGTCACCCTGGATATCATAGTATTACCTTCAAGATATAGTGACCTAGGAAATCGTTGTTTTATTCGATTTCTACTTGCTGATGTTTTCTACTCACGAGTTGGAAACTCACTCCCGTTGTGCCACAGTTCTTGCAGGTTTGAACACTTGGCATCAGTTGCGGTATCGCTGGCACACAGCTTCATTCAGGGTGTTTTGCTTTGGTAGGTGGGACACATGTTGGAGCTTGCCCACTCTCGTATTTTATATTCCGTTGTATCTAGATAAACTCCATCAGATCAAATCAAATCAAAACTAGACATTGTATATTGGTAGACCTAGTCAGACTTGGGTTTTGTGCGAGACATAGAGCGATGGGTTATGATCGCTTTCTTGAGTTTTGATGTCTTGCTTATTTATTAGTTCTTTCTTGGTTGATTATTCGCCGTTGGGCGTTGTATATATGTTATTGCGTGGTTGTGATCCCGCTAGTTGGCGAAGAGCTAGCTCCCGCTTGGGGATGCCTATATATTGTTGTGTATATGGTTTTGGATCAAAATATACAAGGGAGGTGCTGCCTAAATTTTTAAAGAAAAACATGATTCATTATACCTTTAGTTCAAAACTGCACCCCCACTGTTTTCCGCAAAAAGGTTTAGATTTTCTGGGCTTCGGCTTACTTAATTTATGTTACGCCTTTAGAAGTTGCGTAATTTAAGTGCCGGTCACATGCTAAATTACGGGTCATGACAAAGTTAGTATCAGAGCATTAGATTTAACCTTGGTTTGAGTCTGGGTTTGACTATGTGGAGTCTAGGGCGTATATATTTCGGAACCTAGACTTGACCTTACGGAACTTAGACTTCACCGGGTGTATTAGACCCGAACTTTCGCTTCATAGGTTGACCTTGATTGATGGAGTAGGTAGCTTGAGTAGAGTGACGTACCTTACGTATGTTTCACGGCATACTTATGATACGGTACTCCACTTAAGAAATATTAGGATGTACATATCTTGAGATCTGTGATACTATTCGTTCCTATGATCATAAATCCATTTAGGATCTGTTGATTTCTTTCGTTCATTTGATCTATCATCATCGATACCTGCTTGAGGTTCCTGTCACCATAGTTTGAGCACAGATTGAGCTGCTGCTAGTGTTGCGGTCAGAGCGAGCTCATCATGGACGAAGACTGACCATGTTGTTTTCTGGTGACATAAGAATGTGTAGGTATAGTGTTTGTATCGTGACCTCTCGTTTGAGGCGAGTGTTTGGTTTTGCACCGGATGATCGGGCCATTGATAGAGGCTGCCAGATTGAGAGGACTGTTGATGTACAGCCTACCTCAGAGATAGTGATGTTGTCTACCGTGCAGCCATATGACGCAGCTGTTGCTAAGATTAATGGGATGTCGTTTCCCGAATCAAGGAGCTGAAACCGCTGGAGCTTTCAGGTAGAGATGTGACAGGAGATAGGTAGTCTATCTTGAGTTGAGTGACTGATATGATTCTTCAGATTTGACGTGCCGATGCAGGTTCAGCTGAGTCAAAGAATTCCAGTTGAAGGATATTACTTAGATCTAAATTAAATCGAGCAAGAGCGGACGTTGTTCGTTGGATGCTCCAATGTAAG
Source organism: Agapanthus africanus (assembly GCA_030015575.1). Lineage (NCBI taxonomy): Eukaryota > Viridiplantae > Streptophyta > Magnoliopsida > Asparagales > Amaryllidaceae > Agapanthus > Agapanthus africanus. The sequence goes on along the minus strand of JASDDO010000012.1, from coordinate 255,656,493 downwards.
ATCGGTAAGTTGACCAGTTTCAGATAGAAGGACCTCTCCCAGATGCGTTGTGAATTGATCGAGAACGGGCGAATAAAGTGTATTACTCCGATGATTGGACGAGTTCCCGAGGACGTTTTCGGCTAGATATCTTCTAACGAGTGATGAAGATACCGAGTTTGTAAATTCGAGTCCGTGTGAGAGATTCCAGATTGACTGTAGCCGAGAACGAATTGCAATATGCAGAAAACAAGAGATGACGTCGAAGTGGACGATAATAAAGACAAGTGGAACAAGAGGTTCGTGCGAGATGTTAGCGAGCGGTTGTTACGCTCCGTTGATTCCAGAGGATTAATATGTGTGCATAGGCGTTAGATACAGCCAAATTTCCATATGAAAACCGTGCTGAGGACACAGCTATCCGGTTATGAGAAAAGAGTTAAGCAAGAGTGTCAGCCTTCATATAGTTCGGCATAGGTGAGATCGGAAGAAGCCACAAGAAGGTTCTTTCCAGGACACATCAGCGATAAAGATTTGCTCCCAGGATCAGTTATATCGCGTATTCAGAGGGCCAGATGCCGCTGTCAGTAATGTGCCATTTGCGAGTGGTCATGTTGATTGGACAAATGGTGATCAGTGGAGTTCAAGAGCGGGACTGTTCCGTTAGTACACCTGACCAGGCCGACGAGCCGAAGGATCGTGAGATTGGTAATCCACAGAGAAAACGGGAACCCTGAGACCGAGGACGCCATACTGTGAGCAGGAGGCAAGTAGATGATCTTGCTCTGCCAGCTTGGGCGTACTGGCGTTTTTCGACATTGTAGGAGGTGTACCTCAATGTCATTATTGCGATTGCATTTTGTGATCCGAGTATCACACTTTTATCGCTTGGACTTAAGTTTCGATGATTGGGTTTCGTGACTTATGTTTTTGTGCACCATGGCTGCACCTACTGGAGATTTATATTTTGTGCTCAGTTATTGCACTTGATTTATGTTTTATACACCTCTACATTGGTTTATGAATTGTGCATATCTATTGCACTTGGTATCGATTGTGCCTTCGTTTCACGTATTTATGGTTTCGTGGATTCGATACTGTCGATTTTATTTCGTGCATGTTGTATGCACTTGCCTTTACTTATGCTCTCGCCTTTACTTATGCACTCGTATAGCTTATATGTGCTTGCAGTCCATTTATTCATGTTTTGTGCGCATAGTTGCACACGTTTATGATTCTATACACCTTGGTATACTCGGTGTTGTTTTTGAGAGCATTTGAGATATTGATGAGTTTTCGTGCATTGGTTACACCGGATTTGTATTTTGTGCATTTGTTGCACTAGATTTATGTTTTCATGAGCGTCTGCACTTGGCGTTCCTTATCATGCGAGTTATTGTACCTGATGTTTTATACGGACCAGGTGCACTTGTTTTGGATTTTCACGCATGTGGGCGCATGATATGAGATTTTGTGCACACCGGGTGCACTCGATAGAGATTTTTTATTCGTGCATGTTGGATGCACTTGATTGGGATTTTCATTCGTGCATGTTCGTTGCACTGGGTTGAGATTTTCGTGTACTATAGATGCATTTGATATTGTTGTCATGCACATCGTTGCACTGGACAGATGCTTTCGTGCACACCCGTTGCACTTAGTTTTTCTTTGGTGCATACTGTGGCACTTGTATCGGAGTTGATTTCCGTGCGCACTAGACGAAAGTGACGTTGGATACGCCTTTGGAGGACGATTTTATTTATGAGTATCACATTTTTATGATGGATACTATATTATATAGTAGTCGAGCAGGGCTGGTCTGAGGATAGTGCCCGAGTACTTTTGCATGCATGAAAAGTTACCAAGAGGTTTTCAAAAAGGAGCTAAAGTCTCGTTATTTCCTATGTGTCCGTGAGTGACACGAAATTTTACAAGGAAAACCTTCTGGGATTTTTCAAAAAGGCGGGACGTATAATTTGAGCAAAACATATATAAGTATATATTTACTACTTTACAAATGATCGTCCGCCACTTGTTGTTAGTTATGTATATGACCTAGAAGCCATTATTGTACATATGATGTATATTATAGTGGATGCTTGGATATATAGAGAGGTCTTTCTTGCTCGACATGATAGTATGCTATCTGGTTGCTCTTTGTCTTAACATGTATACTTGTATTGTGATACTGTCTTGCTCTCACATGTTGATAAAGATGTTGGAGATAGTGCCCTCAGAGTCAATTATTAGGTCACAGGTACGTGATTGCAATGATTGATTGAGGACCTATCCCGGTAGGACAGTCTTACTCGAGATGATAGTATGCTATCTGGTTTACCTTTATCATCGTGTACTGTTTTAGGTGACCTGACACGTCGCTATTACACGTTGATAGAGCCCCTAGGATTCTTGCTTGACCACCAGCAGTATGAGGGCGATCATATAAGTGGGAGCTGGGGTCTATAAGCATATCCTGAAATGGTCCCTAGTCGTGTGAGTTTCGAGACAGGGCATCGATACTCCATAGTAGACTAGTGTATACAGTCGAGACCCCGACGAGGGGCGGTGGCGGGTCTCACAAGCCACTGGTGTCAGTTGGATAACCTAAGATGTATACAGGTGATCATTGGGTTATGAGTACACCGGACAGGACTCGCCGGGAACATGCTAGTTGGTCATATACCAGACGTCAGATGGCAGTTCCCTGGTGACATGTGTGCAGGTTAGTTCATCGACCTAGGGATCGTCATTTGTCTCGTGTGAGTTCCCACTGTACTTTGATTACTACCCTACCACGGCTCAAAGGAGTCGTGCAAACAGGTTTTAGTTGGGTACAGTCCCGAGCCACATGGAGGCAGTGAGCGTATCTTCAGGGGTTCGTCTCTCCCGGTATTGGGGGTGAGGTCGTGCTGTGTCTAGGAGAGCCATTACACGAAGTCCTTGGCTAAGGCAAGGAGATTTACTGGTAGGTATTCCAGTAGTATCTCAGGGTGTTCTGGGCTACACACCGACACGACTTGTACCGTTTTTGGGGGTCTGACTTTTACCAACCCCCTAGGCCCGCCATGCGATGCTCATAGACGAACGGACCGGACTGCACGGATATTGTCACTAACAGGCTCAGTAGGGCGTCAAGATGAGTTCGCTCATCGACGTCCCTTTTAGTCAATAGCTGGTGGCCCGTCACGTATTGGCTTATACCTCTGACGTGCTAGTGGTTAAATCCACAGCCATAGTATTGACGAGTTTTTAGAGTCCACCACACTTTCAGTTACTCAAGCTTTCGGGCGAAACGCTGTAGATGCCGTATGGAGATATGGCAGGGTTCGATCAGATACGTGCGGTATTGCACGGATCATGATCGGACTGTTTTTACTAGCCGGCTTTGGCTTAAGCCGGATCTTAGTATTTGATTGTGTAGTTTTGTCTCATTGCATTTTGTATTTCGGTCGAAATACAGATGCGGGTGTGTATGCACAATATCGGGGTTTTTCCTGTAATTTATTACGGGACCAGTTTTATGGAGTTGCTAGTTTGCTTTCCGTTTCGGCCAATTTCCATTGTTCCGTTCATTGGCCGAAGATTGGTGGAGGAGGGTTTATTTGCATTGTTGCAAATAGGCATTAGTGGAGGGGGTTCTTTGCATCTTGTTATATCATGATGGTTTCATGATGGAGCCCATCCTTTGACTTCTAGCTTTATGATGATGGCTTGACCATTGTAGGTTATGATTGGCTTTTGAAAGAGTATGGGTTTTTGGTTGTGATTTTGTGTTGGAAATTGGATGTTGATTGGGGGCCGGCCACTGTTGGAGAAAGAGAGTGGTTTGAATTAATTAATATAGAGACATGATTGCATTGGGTTAAAAAAAGAGAGTGCTGGGGCTGATGTTTTTTTTTTTTTTTGCTTGATTCATTCATTTCCAGTGAGCATAATATACATGTGTTGGCTTCATTTTCTTTTTGTCCAGAGAGCCTTTTCTCTTAAGTGGCCGAGCCTATTTTTGAGAGCTTGCTCAATTCTTCATCAATCTTTCATCCTTGATTGTTCTTGCACAAATCCCTCCAAATTGGCAACCTCCTAAACCCCAGAGAGACAGCTATTCTACGCTATTCTACAGCAAATCTTGGACGCGTCGGCTAGCCCACTTCGCGCCCGAGTTGCCTCGGTATTGAGGCGGGAGCCCGTAAAAGATGCAGGCGATGTGGTGCCCTTCCGGCAAGGAGGAGACAGACGGAGATCCCGCGAGGAGATCGGAGTGGAGATGAAGACCGGAGGACTCGGATCAGTCGGTATATCTCTAACCCATCTTCTAGTTAGCTTAGACTTGTTAATGGTTACGATCCGGGTGTTTAGTGCGCGGTGGTGCCGGTTTGCTAAGTCCGCAAAAATTAAAGTTTATCACCGTTTCCGCATTTGGCCGTCAGATTGACGGCCGGGGCGCCGCCGTGCACTTACAGTGGTATCAGAGCCTCGCCATTAACTTAGTCTAGCTTGGTTTAATGTGTTTGCATTTCCGATCGATCAAAAAGTTCCAAAACTGCATTTTACCTTCGCATCAGTTTCTGTTGAAAATTTTTTGGTCTCGAAAATTTTTTCAGGTTGTAAAACATTGATGTACTAGAGGTAACAAGCTCACTGTAGAAATTCGACGCCGTAATTCAGTCACCAGAGCGCGGAACCGCGGCAACTACCCCCTTTGGGCCGCGGTTCCGCCGCGCAATGGTTGCCTTACTGTATCGAACTTCTTCAGTTGCTTTCTGGGCTTATAATATGGGTTTTGGAATATTAATTTTGGGCCCAGGATTTCTTGATCTGCTACAGTATTGTTTGGGGGCCCACTTGTTATAATTTGATCGATCGGAAAATTTTAAACACATTTTTCACAGTATTTACATTATATCTGCGACCGTGAATGTCACTCGATCGGTAAATCCGGTCTAACTGCTATAGCCCGGTTAGACGGATTTGCGAACGTGACTTTCACGTTGATGTTCTGTTTTTGCTGTGATGTTGCGGATCGGTCGTGGGGATAGCCTGGATGCAATGCTAGTACAGTTGTGGTTGTATTATGTACATTTGATATTGCGGGGCGAGCGTCCGACATGTGGACTGCCGTCACTGCCTGATTGTATTATTATTTTGGGGCACGGCCAGGTTGCGGTCGATGTACCCGTTGTATGTATATTTTACTTTCTGTACTAGGATTACCCCGCTGAGGGGTGCACGGATAGTCGGGTTCTGGAGGGAAACAAGCCCGCATCTCATGGCATTGAGAAGGAGGGGGCTTCACTCTAGGATTGGCGAGCTATTCGCCGCACTCGTAGGGGGTACAGGATGACCCAGGAGGGGCGCCCAAGTTGCCGGATTTCGTGAAGTGCTGGGTGGTCCATTCACGGTACTGAAAGGGGCTGCCTCGCTTCAGGTTTTGGCGGGTGACTTGCCGCGCCCGTAGGGGTCAAGGATTTCATTACGCAGGCTATCCACACGACCAGGGGAACGTCGGGTTTCAGCAGTGGCTCTGTGAAACCCGGGGATCCCAGATATCTGTATTGTTTCTGTGATGCTGTACATTTTCTGTGATGTTGCATTTCTTTCACGCCTTGAGCGAAATATAATATATTGGTATATATATTAGTAGATGTTGTATATGTTTTTCATCCGCGCTAGTCCATTCCCCGCTCTGTCGTTAGTTAGCTAACCTAACGGGTAATGACGGGTACCAGTGGCGAATGCGGATGGCATATACGTACATCAGTATATTTTCGTTCTTTTTGGTGTGATCAATTGATGGGACTGCATTGATTCGGATCAATGCAAGTTAAAACAAACCTAATCTGATGTTGTTGGAACATTTTTCAAAAAGCAGTTATTGCAAGGACGTTCACTTTTGTTTTGCATCGTGATATTCAGTTGGAATATCCTGCTCCTCAGTCGACGAGGCAAGGGCCGAGATCCCTTCACCGGGAGTGACCCCTTGGACAAAAGTTTGCGTCGGGGCATTAACTTCACTATAGCCGATTACTTTTGCTTTGCATCGCGGTATTCATTTGGAATATCCTGCACCCCATTCTACGGGGAAAGAGCCGAGATCCCTTCACCGGGAGTGACCTCTTTAGCAACGGTTTTCGTCACTATATTTTTAAAAAAAAATCTATCCGTTCCTTCGACGATATCAAGTTCTTTACGTTAAAGGTTTTCGCCAGAAACCATTCGTAGCCCTCCGTCGTTTCATATGGGTGGTCAATAGTATTCAAGCTGTGTATGTTGGCCAAAGTCAAGGCACAGTGATTGGTAGCTATTGGGGTATTCATATGCAGCATAGATAGATGCGTTGGTTTGGGACAGTCGTACTGCCATTTTGGCCAAAGTCAAGGGTATGTACGGGTGGATTCAAATTAACCTGGAGAATGATGGGTAGAACTTGACATGTGACTTATGATATGTTGGCCAAAGTCAAGGTCATAAGAGCATGGGGCAGAAATCACATCGGGAGTTTCAAAAGAACTGAAACTTGCCAGATATGCGCATACCTTCTGGAGTGTGATACCGTGAGCGAATTCCGTCACGTTATCATGCGATGATAGTTGGATCCCGATTCCCACTGATGAGTTAGTTTACTCCTCGGGTAACCCCGACTAATTCTTCTTTCAGGTTTGGAGGAGAATTTGAGGTACAGTGGGAGGATTCCAGATTAGATAAATTGGTAACCATTCTGATCTAGGTTAGAGTGCACGCTGAGTGTTTCTTTTCTCTCTCTCTTTGGCAGCGACCATTGACCCGACCCTAAGACTATGACTCAGTGACCAAATTAACCGAACCTTCTTAAACACCGGCTTTTGGATTGTCAGAGTTGCAAACCTCATTGCCACTCCTACTTTTACCCTTTTCTCCAGGACACCCCGTATTGCTGTGAACGTCCACTTCCATTGGACAAAACCATCGTATGGTTAGATACGAACTTGAAAGAATTTATTCGAGGATGGTTTCAGGTTCTGGAGAAAACGGATAGGACTATTCAGTTGTCTTTTCCTTTTACCCTCTCTCAGGTTACGAGTACTCCTTGGTTTAGGGGTAGTACACCTATTACGCAAATTGGATTGTCTTCTTCCAAACATTAGGCTGGTGCCGACCGGTAGGGAATGAAGAAAACCAATTAGCATAACGATGGTGTGCAGAAGGTATTAAGTTAAGACAAAGCAAGGGATTAGTAAGAGGGCAAAGTAAATTGCAACAGATATTCACGACCAAACCAAGTATTCCTTCGCCAATCCTAAAATCACCTTTGCATTTCTCCAGGACACTCCGTATCACTACGAAGATCCACAGTTTATTGGATACTCCATCGTATGGTTATATACGAACTCGAAAGGAACTTGTTCCAGTTCGTGGATGGATTCTGGTTCAGGAGAAATAGGAATAAGATTTATTCAGGTGTCTTTTATCTTCACCTTCTCTCGCATTGCGAGTGTTCCTAGGATTGGGACAGTACACCCATTATGCTTATTGGATAGTCTTCTTCCAAACCATAGGCTGGTGCCGAACGGTAGGGAAGGAAGAAAACCATTTGGCCTAAAGGGGTGTGCAGAAGGTAAAGACTAAAGACAAATGAAGGGATTTGGAGAGGTGGCAAAGAATTACACGGTTACAGTTGTGAATCTGGATACTGGAAGAGGCATTACTAGGAATACCAGGATACCCTATCGAAACATTTCGATGTTTCAGTTTCACTGTATAATGTTAAAAGAAAAATGATTTCCCGATTAGATACTTGCTCCAGGGTATGTATTTACCAGGTATGATTCTCGCATCTGTATGGTTTTACAGATGATGAGTGGGAGTAGGTTATTGGGAATTGGGTGATCATCCTCATTATATGGGGATTCGTTGTAATCGGTGATATTTGAGGAAGTCACCTGGGTCGTTTGCCGGTCGGAAAATATTTGGTTTTGAATATCCGCTGTTATGCACCAATTTCAAATTGATATATCTGTACGTCTATTTTCATAGAGTGAGATATACCTTTCTGAAATTATGTCTACGACATTTACCTATATCAGTGGATGGTTAGGTAAGGAGCATTGAACAGCGGTGTAATTCTTCATAACCAAAGGTACAGTTTTCAACCTACGACACACAGTGAATGAGTTATCAGACTCAAGGGACTCATACAGAGTATTGTATGTTGTCCAAGGTCCATCAGGACAGAGGGGTAGGTCCTCGTACTATATTCGGTTTACTTATGACTTATCTAGTTTTTAGACAGGTGTTTCGTGGAAACACAGGGTCCGAATTTTGAGAAGTTGTAGGTATTTGAATAGAGTAGAGAACCAGGTGTAGCAAGTATCGGGATTCTTCAAAGAGATCGAAGATGTAGATACTTGTGTATGGTATTCGGTTGGTAGTAGTGACTAAGAGAACTTGCTTCTCTTTCAGGTTACTCATAATTGGAAGCATTCCTAAGTTGAGTAACGCTGATCGGCCTCCTTCCATTTAGTTGACATGCACTGGAGACAGTTGCATGATTTGGATCTGGTTCAGTTAAATCAGTGCCTCTGGTCCTATATGGGATATAGAACAGTTCGTATCTTGACGTTGTTAAGGTACGGGGAGTTGTCCAGCTTATGATTAAAACCAGACTCTGGATAACTCAAGGCACGTTTCTGTAATGGCTGTATTGTGGGTTGACCCAGGCTATGACGAGGGTTGACTTTCTACCATCTGGATGAACAATAGCAATATTGTTCTAGACTCGCCACAGTTTTATTAAAAATGGACTTTTTCAGAAAAACGGTAGTGGGAGTATGGTAGAACTGGAAGTGATTCCAGAACCACAAACGATTACTGAAGATTTGACAAAGAACCTAAAGATTCAATCTGGATTGACATTCCATTGGCCACTCCGCAAATTAAGGTGGGTAACTTCAGGCACCCGAGAGGTACTCCGGTAGCCTCAAGGACGGTGACAGGGAAGTTCTTGTTTACCCACACTTGCCATTGTTGTTGTTCCAGGCTGCGAGACCCGGCAGGAGGATGAGTATAGCGTCATTCTAAACTTGCTTTAGAAGTGCACGTCTATATGACTCTGCCAGAGGGTTGTCGTAGTCAGTGGGAGCAGCGGAAGCATTGGTGGACATCAGGCTTATGTCTATTTATAGACTAAAGCAGATGTAGCGGAGATAGATCATCTATTTCTGATGTGACAGTCATAGGTTTGACGTCATCAGAATAGGGGATGGATCTGTTGAGAAGGTAGTAGGAAGTAATATTCCTATACTACGATCGGTTATACTTTGGTCGTCACACAGTGGTTTCTCCACAAAGGACTTGGACATTATATCAGACATACTGGTTACTAGATCTATGGTTTTAGATCTAGATTTGGGTGGTTTCCCAATCAGGGTACTTTGACAGCATTCTAAGAGTATTTAGAATGGACGACTCCTGGCACGGTAGTGTACCTGCAGGTGATGGAGTCACCCTCTCTAAAGCTGTCTTACAGACTAAAGGGGAGAGGGATGTGCATGATTGGCAGATCACTTGTTTAGGCAATTGAGTCAATCATGAGATGTCAAGTACCACACCAGATGTTGTTCTTGCACTAAATGCAATAAGTTGACATTGATACAATCCAGGAGAAACAGTCGGAAGCAGTTTTAGAACATAAGTGGATGTTCTAGGGATATGATAACGACAGCCTCATGTGGGAGACAGTTATCATTCCAGGCTTCCAAGGTGACATGGACGACAAGGAGGTTGTCAGAGCTATAGTTTTCCCTCTGACGAGGGGCAGTATTTTGGACAGGTGGTCCAAGGCAATACTGAGGGTGGCATGGCGCAGGATACTGATTAAGTTCAGTTGACGATACAGTCTAAGAAGTTTGGATTTGGAGTTCATTTATGAGCTATGTCCCATCAGACATCCAGACACATTCTAAGACAGGTATTGCTCATTTCGGGAGATGGCTTTCTCCGCGAACTTGAGATATAGAGAGACATAGAAAGAGACATCAAAGCGGATCCACTCACTAAGGCTATTCCTCGAACGCAATAGTTTTGCAAACGAGCTTTGTGAGACTGACTAGTAGAGGAGTTGGGTGTTCGGTATCACACGGGCTGTGAGTATGCGACATCGCAATAATTAGCCTTGAGTGCAAGTGGGAGATTGTTGGAGATAGTGCCCTCAGAGTCAATTATTAGGTCACAGGTACGTGATTGCAATGATTGATGGAGGACCTATCCCGGTAAGACAGTCTTACTCGAGATGATAGTATGCAACCTGGTTTACCTTTATCATCGTGTACTGTTTTAGGTGACCTGACACGTCGCTATTACATGTTGATAGAGCCCCTAGGATTCTTGCTTGACCACCAGCAGTATGAGGGCGATCATATAAGTGGGAGCTGGGGTCTATAAGCATATCCTGAAATGGTCCCTAGTCGTGTGAGTTTCGAGACAGGGCATCGATACTCCATAGTAGACTAGTGTATACAGTCGAGACCCCGACGAGGGGCGGTGGCCGGTCTCACAAGCCACTGGTGTCAGTTGGATCACCTAAGATGTATACAGGTGCTCATTGGGTTATGAGTACACCGGACAGGACTCGCCGGGAACATGCTAGTTGGTTATATACCAGACGTCAGATAGCAGTTCCCTGGTGACATGTGTGCAGGTTAGTTTATCGACCTGGGGATCGTCATTTGTCTCGTGTGAGTTCCCACTGTACTTTGATTACTACCCTACCACGGCTCAAAGGAGTCGTGCAAACAGGTTTTAGTTGGGTACAGTCCCGAGCCACATGGAGGCAGTGAGCGTATCTTCAGGGGTTCGTCTCTCCCGGTATTGGGGGTGAGGTCGTGCTGTGTCTAGGAGAGCCATTACACGAAGTCCTTGGCCAAGGCAAGGAGATTTACTGGTAGGTATTCCAGTAGTATCTCAGGGTGTTCTGGGCTACACTCCGACACGACTTGTATCGCTTTTGGGGGTCTGACTTTTACCAACCCCCTAGGCCCGCCATGCGATGCTCATAGACGAACGGACCGGACTGCACGGATATTGTCACTGACAGGCTCAGTAGGGCGTCAGGATGAGTTCGCTCATCGACGTCCCTTTTAGTCAATAGCTGGTGGCCCGTCACGTATTGGCTTATACCTCTGACGTGCTAGTGGTTAAATCCACAGCCATAGCATTGACGAGTTTTTAGAGTCCACCACACTTTCAGTTACTCAAGCTTTCGGGCGAAACGCTGTAGATGCCGTATGGAGATATGGCAGGGTTCGATCAGATACGTGCGGTATTGCACGGATCATGATCGGACGGTTTTTACTAGCCGGCTTTGGCTTAAGCCGGATCTTAGTATTTGATTGTGTAGTTTTGTCTCATTGCATTTTGTATTTCGGTCGAAATACAGATGCGGGTGTGTATGCACAGTATCGGGGTTTTTCCTGTAATTTATTACGGGACCAGTTTTATGGAGTTTCCAGTTTGCTTTCCGTTTCGGCCAATTTCCATTGTTCCGTTCATTGGCCGAAGATTGGTGGAGGAGGGTTTATTTGCATTGTTGCAAATAGGTATTAGTGGAGGGGGTTCTTTGCATCTTGTTATATCATGATGGTTTCATGATGGAGCCCATCCTTTGACTTCTAGCTTTATGATGATGGCTTGACCATTGTAGGTTATGATTGGCTTTTGAAAGAGTATGGGTTTTTGGTTGTGATTTTGTGTTGGAAATTGGATGTTGATTGGGGGCCGGCCACTGTTGGAGAAAGAGAGTGGTTTGAATTAATTAATATAGAGACATGATTGCATTAGGTTAAAAAAAGAGAGTGCTGGGGCTGGTGTTTTTTTTTTTTTTTGCTTGATTCATTCATTTCCAGTGAGCATAATATACATGTGCTGGCTTCATTTTCTTTTTGTCCAGAGAGCCTTTTCTCTTAAGTGGCCGAGCCCATTTTTGAGAGCTTGCTCAATTCTTCATCAAGCTTTCATCCTTGATTGTTCTTGCACAAATCCCTCCAAATTGGCAACCTCCTAAACCCCAGAGAGACAGCTATTCTACGCTATTCTACAGCAAATCTTGGACGCGTCGGCTAGCCCACTTCGCGCCCGAGTTGCCTCGGTATTAAGGCGGGAGCCCGTAAAAGATGCAGGCGATGTGGTGCCCTTCCGGCAAGGAGGAGACAGACGGAGATCCCGCGAGGAGATCGGAGTGGAGATGAAGACCGGAGGACTCGGATCAGTCGGTATATCTCTAACCCATCTTCTAGTTAGCTTAGACTTGTTAATGGTTACGATCCGGGTGTTTAGTGCGCGGTGGTGCCGGTTTGCTAAGTCCGCAAAAATTAAAGTTTATCACCGTTTCCGCATTTGGCCGTCGGATTGACGGCCGGGGCGCCGCCGTGCACTTACAGAAGACCTTAGGATGTGTACTTGACTACTATGACTATGATGGAGATCATACTAGTGGGGCCGGGGTAGTCCACAAGTACATCCTATAATTGTTCCTTGTCGAAGGTGTATCGAGACAGGGCATCGATACTCCAGTGTAGACTAGCGTATACGCTTCTTGACCCATATGATGGGTGATGGATGATCCCACATCCATTGGTGTTTGACATCAAAGATGGTATACGGTTGCTCAGTGAAGACTGGGTACACTGAACGGACTCGCCGAGAACTCCTAGTTGGTATTATACCTATCTTCAGATAGCAGTTCTCTGTTGACACTGGTACAGGTTAGTCTGTAGACCCGAGATCGTCATAGAGTCTTGTATGATTCCCACTGTGCTTTGATTTCCACCTTACCGCGTTCAAGAGAACGTGCAAAACGGTGGCTTTTGGGTTAAGTCCCGAATCTCATGGAGGCAATGAGCGATAGGAGGGGTTTCTTCTCTCCCGGTATTGGGGGTTGATGTTGCGCTGTGCTCGATTGGCTATAACAGGAAGTCCCTGGCCAGGATGATATGGAGATCTACTGGTAAGTGTTTTCAGTAGTTTCTCGACCCGTTATGAGCCTCACATCGGCAAGACTTATCGGTTACTGGGGTCTGACGTTTAACACCCCTAGACTGGATATGCGACATATCAGACGAAGAGACCGGACTGTATGGTAGTGTTACTGATAGGCTTTACAGGAGTATGAGCAGGCTTGCTTGTTGATCTTCTGATCGCTCAATACCCGGGTAGACGTTACGTCCAGCTAGTACCGCTGACGGCTTGTGGGTGACTGATATGATCATCACCTACTGCCGGCGTATTGACGAGTCTTTAGAGTCCTGCACAGAGCTTTCCTGGCTCAGGCAAAATGAAGTAGGAGCACATATGTGATATGTGCGGGACCGAGATTGATACGAGTATGTGATACCGTATTCTATTCTCACGATATTGGTATCGGTCGGTTATATGTGATATAGCCGGGTTATTGAATCAAGTGTTGATTCGATAAGAAGATACATATGATATTAGTCGGTTATATGTGATATAGCCGGATTATTAAATCAAGTGTTGATTTGATAATTTAATGTATAATTGTATATGTGATATACTAATTTACGTTAACTAATATTAGCTCACTTAAGCATTCTTTTTCCTTACTTTTTGCACACTAAATATATATGTTATATATATTTTTGTGTCATGCTAGTTTATATATGCAACATGGGTGTATGATACTTACACAATATATGAGATAATATTAAGGTTTTATTTATTTAAGTAATTCAAAATTGAGTGCAAATTGTCATGGTTGCAAGCTTTGGAAACTTATGGATAACCATTGACTTAGTCCACCATATTTGTTTTGCCTTAGATATTTATAAACCTAACCATTATCTTTAACTATGGTTTATTCTTTACAAGGGTTATATGGGATATTTTCTGTCACGGCCCGAAATTAGCATGTGACGGCCCTTAAACTACGCAACGTCTACAGGCGTAACGCAATTTAAGTAAGCCAAAACCCAGCAATGTAAACCATCAAAAGTAGTAAGTGATAAGAACATTTTCAAAACTTTTGAAATCTCAAACCAAATTCTTTAAAATACAACTTTACTTTCTTAAAAATTTCGGCAGCACCTCCTTTGTAAAAACTAACCCCAAAAATGGGTACAAAATAAATATAAGTAAAGCATCCCCAACGGGAGCAAATCCACGCCCAACGGCGGAAAACAACCACCACAACAGATATACGACACCGTAGCGAAGAAATAAAAGACGATATAAGTAAAACTACATAAAAGACCTCCGAGTCACAAAATAACATACAATATCGTCCTCACATCATGTCTCTAAGTCATACATGAAAGTGGTAGATGGAGAGTACATGATACAATGAATATACAAAGAACATAAATAGATAACCACAAACCCACCTAAAGCAAAACTGCACACTGTGAGCCGAAGCGGTATCCGCAGCAAAAGATGATACGATAGATGAAAATAGCTCTGCCTCTGACTACTCTGAGGAACACCTGCAAAACACTGTGGCACAACGGGGTGAGTTGCCAACTCGTGAATAGTAAATAACATATGCAGGTAATCGCAAGTATGCATGTACAGCGCGAATCTATCATATGATAACTAATAGCAATAAAAGGTCATATGAATGCAACAGTCATGAAAGGTACACTAGCAGGTACAACTAATACATGAAGCAATAATATGACAATCTGTATGCAACAATCATATAAGGTACTCTATCAGGTACTACTAATACATGAAACAATGCATATAAAATAACAGTATGTAAATGCAACAGTCATGAAACGTACTCTATCAGGTACTACTAATACATGAAGCAATGCAGATACAATAAATGCGGAGTATGGGATAAAACATGTCATTCCCACGGAAATCCTGACCTCGTGGTAGGACCAAAATCCATCAAGACAATCCAAATCCCAATTTCCCCAAATTGGCTCTCATAACATGTAAGTCTCAATATATCCTGAATGTACAACACCAAGTAAGACTCAAATATTCTGAATGTCCAACATCAAATAAATCTCATATATCCTGTAGTGTCCAAAAATCGAGTATGTCTCATGAAACCTGAGTCCTACATCTACACCCGAAAACATCATAAAAACTAGTGTCCAGCATCGACACAAAAAAACAGGTTTATACGTCCTTCGAATCTTAAGTGCCAAAAACCGACACTCTCGATCCCCGTATCGGTTTATACGTCCTTCGAATAAACGTCCTTCGAATATTAAGTGCCAAACACCGACACTCTCGATCCCCGTATCGGTTTATACGTCCTTCGAATCTTAAGTGCCAAACACCGACACTCTCGATCCCCGTATCGATTTATAACAAAACTCAGAGTAGATGCATCCAAATATCAAGTAAGGAATAAGAATACTTGCATAGATCAATACATATATATTAGTGTCCCACTCTACTAATATATATATATATATATATATATATATATATGCACATATAACAGCTTCCCACTCCACTGTTATATATACTTAGGAGTATAGTATCAGAGAACATCATATGAAATCCATGAATGTAATATATGCAACATGAAACAGTAATATGAGCATATAAAGGAAAACTGCTATTTAACTACAACAAGTTAATATATATATATCATGTGGTTCTTAATCTCTCCAAGTCCATAAAATATCAAATAAAGGTGAACATGTAGCTATATCTCATGTGTGAAAATACCTATCACTAAAGGTACAATACCATATAGGTATATTGGTAACTAGCATGTAAGCATGTCAAGGCATATGTGTAAGCATATAGGTATACAGGTATGCTATATGTCATATGTACAATGAAATATGAATCAATGTCTCAATGTTCCTAACCATACAGTATCACGTATGTATATAAGTTGTGCATGTCATGGCAATTATCGACGGTGTGTGTGTAGCATACAATTAGAGCTCGTAAAACATGAACCGTCTATAATGGTGTTGTGTCTCTTTAATACTAAGTCCATATCTAATAGGTAATGAGATATGCAACAAAGGTACACATGCACAATCAATATCCGTATACATCTAACCAATCGTTATATCATTTAAATCTAGCTCAGACGCATAACGCCATGCGGGCGATTCCCTGTAGATATTAAATCTACTCACCAACCATCCTGGCTAAATAAAGCCAATAACTTGCTTTCCCTTCTTCGCAGCGCCCGAAGTCCCCGCCTGCGATCCTGAAAGCATATAACAATATAACAGGTATATATTAGCAATCAACAAATAACGCGTACCATCTACGTTTGACCGACACACCAATTCCAAACATACTCCCAAGTTTTCGTTAAGTGGCTAACGCGCGTAGCGACACTACGAAACCAACTCGAGAGCAAAAGCTACACAAAGACACAACGACATCGGCACAAACCCTAGCTAGGAGCGCAAAGCGACGCAACTACCAAGCCTAGACCCTGATCGTACCGATCACGCATCCACAACACAATTAAATACAAGGAAGATAATAGATATAAGCTCGCAACGACCAATTGAACCTACGTCGAAAATACACCGAAACCTAGTAAGCGACTTATCGCATAATTTGCGCAAGTCCAAAGCTAACACAATTTTAGCGATTCCAAACATCTTAAAATAGCTTAACTAAGCTAACCAAAGTACTTCCATAATTTTAAACTCGCCCAATTAAGTTTTAGAAAAACCTAGTAAGCAATATATATCATTTTATCACAAAACTACAACTTTTTACCAAACTAGCATTTACAAACATCACTAAATAGCAAGGTTAAACCATTTAAACGTTTACTAAAATTTTCATCTCACTTAATTAGGATTAGTAAAAGTTTAGTTTGCTAATTAGCTTAATTAACCAATTAGGAAAATATCATTTAACAGATTAGCAACTAGGTTTAGTTTTCAGTTGTCTTAATTTATCAACTAACCATTTCACTAATCAAAACCCTAATTTGCTTAACACAACCCTTACTAGAATTTCTAAATAAGAATTTAAAAGCTTAAATTAAACATCTAATTAAGCTAATTAAGGTATTAAACCATAAAAAGAGATTAGGGTTCGGATTTATACCTTCAAAGAAACTCAAAATCAAGCAACTAGAAATCCAAAGATAGCCAACAAAATCCTCACTTGAATGAAGAACAAAGCTTGTTTGAAGAAGAAGAATGATTGGTTTTGATTATATTTGAATTTGGATGAATAAATTTGGATTTTTCATGAATTTTTAAAGCTTTAAAAATGAAGAAATGAGTTTAGAAAAGAGATGGACAGCAAGCAATGAAGGTTTCCGCCAAAATGGAAGGAGCTAGGGTTTTGTGGTGGAGTGTGGAAATTTCTAGAAGGAAATTACAATAATTACATAATAAAACAAGAAACCTTTATGTTTTCTTTTATCTTTTCATTATTAATTCATTTTAAAACACCAATTATCGAGATATTTTGGGAAAAGAAGTTTCTAGCTAAAACTTGTGATTAACTTAGCATAAATTTACTTTAGTAGTAATTAACCCAAGCAAAAAATGTAATTACCACTAATTAAGTGCACAAATAAATTATTAAAACAACATTTTAATTAGGGAAAAATTATATGTTTACCAAAACTTCCTATTGACCCCCAAAGTTCACGCACTAGCTTTATTCTAGCTAAACTAGATGCCGACAAGTCTATACAGAAGTTTGACCACAATCGGGTTTAAACGGAAAACACCGACTATTTTACCCTGAAACGGAAAAATTCGCAAAACGATTTCTAAAACGTTACAATCTTCCCCCCTTAAAGAAATTCGGTCCCCGAATTTAAAATTCTCACTAAGCGTACCTTCGAAGAGATGAGAAAAAACTCCTACATCTCGCTTGCAGCCTCCCAAGTGATCACCTCACTATATGGCTACGCCAAAGAACCTTCACATATAGCAAGACTCTTGACCGAAGTCCCTCCACCTGCCGATCCACAAAACCATCACCTGCTGGTGAACGAAAGATCGCGTCCCAAAGAATGGTCTGGTGCTGAATCATATGAGCAAGGTCATGAAGGTAATTGCGAAGTGTCGACACAACGAATACGGGGTGAATACTCAAAATCTGGGCGGAAGTGCAATATTATAGGCAGCGGTACTAACTCACTTTAAGGATCTCAAGAGGACCTAAAATTCTGGGACTAAGTTTCCCAAAACCCAACACGTCATTCATCGGAAAATCCGTAGGAATACATGATCTCCCACTGCGAACTCAAGTCTTCGACCACCACTGTCGGCATAAGACCTCTGTCTGCACTGGGCTGCTATCATCCTGACCTGAACCAACTGGATCATCTGTGAAGTCTCTAGACTAGCGGGGGTCCAAAAATCCTACTCACGCAGAGTCAGAAAAACAGACTGGCGATCGACACGACCTACCAAACAAAAACCTATAGGTTGCCAATTGGAATGTCTCATGATAACTGCTATCGAAGGAGAATCCTAACAATGGCAAGTGACGATCCCAACTGCCAACAAAAAAGTACGCATACAACAAGCATATCCTCCAGAGTCTGTATAGCCCGCTCTCACAAACCCTCATCCAGCGGATGGAAAAGCGGAGCTAAAGCTCAGCCAGTACCCAAGGCTTCCGGAAACTTCTGCCCAAGACGGCAAGCGAACAGGATGCCTCTACTGGATACAACGCCTGAAGGAACTCCATGAAAACGCACAACTTAACAAAGAACAACTGAGCAAACTGAGCATAACCGGACAACAAACACCCAATTGGAGTCACACCCTGTCTAGACCTGGGTAGACGCCACAACGAACATTCATGAAGATCTGTTCCCATTCCTACTCTGGAACGGTTAAAGGTTGCAACTCTCCAGCTGGCCTAAATGCTCAACCTTAGCTCACAACAAAACAGACACCTTGAAACAAAATTTGAAACTTCACTCTTCATTCCTGCCCACCCGTAACTAACTCACAAGTCACGTCACATATTGGTGGAACTTGAATGAACACTGAAAGCTTGCTGATGTGCCTGCTCTAGGATTTCGCGTCTCTACCATTAGAAGTAGGTACACATACACGTCCCTAGACGCAACACACCATGGTCACAAATCAAGGACTCCGAATCCTTACCCAGCCGAGTATGCTCAAGAATCTCTGACGAACGAGTATCGGCGGGCTGTGCCTCGCGAAAGCGATTAAGGAAAAGTGGTCGGGCATGGACATGAGCAAGTTGTCCCCTCAGTATAGGCAAACATAAGCTGTACTCAACGATCGCACAAGAACTGTTAATCTGCAGAAGACTGTCTCAACAATCAAAACCCGCTGCAGGAAGATGTACATTAAGCTCTGGTGGTCCGTGAAAATCTGACACGACTCTCCGAACAAGTAGTGTCCTCAGATCTTCAACGCATGACCACCGCGGCCATCTCCAGATCATGAGTGGGATATCCTGCTCGTACTTCCACCCACTATCGGGAAGCATTAGCAATAACTCTATAGTGCCACATCAGCGCAAAATCGAGCCCCACTCACGAAACATCATAGTTAAACAACAAATTCGTCCGAACCAGAAAGCCAAGAAAGAACTGGTGCAGTTGTCAACTGAATCTCCAACTGCTGAAAACTCTGCACACATGCCTCAGTCCAAAGAAAAGAACCTCCTTTTCGGTCAGTCCAGTCAACGGTGCAGCGATACACTAACAACCCTGCATGAAACGGCGGTAAAAACCTGCTAATCCCAAAGATCTGTGGACCTCCGTCCCGTACACAAGTCTGGGCCAAAGCTGTAGGGCCTCGATCTTCCTCGGGACCATACGAAAACCGTCTCCCGTAACTACAAGACCTAGGAGTCAACACAATCAATCCTAAAGGAACACTCCGAGAATTTAGCAGAAAGCTGGTGCTCTCCCAGTATCTGCAAAACAAATCCTCAAGTGCTGATCACGTTCCTCATGACTCTTGGAATAGACCAGAATGTTATTAATGACACAATAATAAACTGGTCGAGGAACGGCCTGAAAAAATCTGGTTCATCACATCCACGAATGCAGCTAGGGCATTGGTGAGTCCAACGACACCACCAAAACACATACTGCCCGTAGCACGCACAAAAGCACTCTTCGGAATGTCATCACTCCGAACCCGCAACAAATGATGACCTGATCCCGAACAAACTTAGAAAATGTCCCGCACTCTGGAGCAAGTCAAACAAATCGTCAATGCGAGGTAAAGGATACCTATCCACACCGTAACTCGGTTCAATTGACGATCAATCAACACACAACCTTAAACTGCCGTCTTCCTCCCTGACGAACAGAATAGGAGCTCCCCAAAGAGAAACACTTGGACAAACAAGTCCCCAAACAAACAACTCTGCAGCTGATCCTTAAGCTCCGTTTGCTCCGCCGGCTCATTTGGAACAAAGTCGGAAACTCCCGCACGATAGGAACCCGGTCCAACAACCCACTGTGGCTCCGGTATCATGAATGAAAGACAAGAATCCTCGACATTCTCTCCTCAAAAGCCGACAAGCGAAAAAGGCTGAATTCAAGCTGTGATGGGCAGCACCACTGTCCCCCTGCACAATAAGAACCGACTCGCCGGAAAACCAATCCTGACTATTTCCTCACGGCAGTCCACAGACGCCTAGCACGCAGCTAACCAGTCCATGACCATGAGAACGTCAAATCCAACATCTCTAGAATGAATAAAATGACGGACTAATTTCTTTCTCCTAACCGATTGGCACACGACTAAAATACGTATCGCGCAACAAAAGAATCGCTGACAGAAGTTAACACAACAAACGGCTGATCTAGCTAACACGTCTCTCGTCCCAAACCTTTGCTACTCCCGCGACGTGCATGAAACCTGTTACGGCGACTGAACCTCTGTCTCGGGGATGGTACACCTGTACGAGCCCTCCTCTGTCCTTGAACTCCCAAAGTCTCGGAAAGACGCTCCTCGTCAAATAGGGCTGTGTCCACTGGTGCTTTGTAAGTAACACAATGCAGTGCTGATCACAAGGAAAAACTGGGTAACAGCGGTGGCAATCTCATATCGCCGCGCTCTACTGGCCTCAACCAAAGACCTCATCGTCTGACGCAAGTCCTGCATCTCTGCCTCAAGCCTAGCGATACAATCTATCGAAGGCGGATCCATCTGCTCCTGTACAACGAGCGTGCCATCCTGGTCAGTCCTCGTCCCACACGAGTCTACTCTGACCTCGGCTCTCGCTGCATCACTCTGAGTCCTCATAGTCATCGGCGACAAAGGCTATAAATGGAAATAGGATTCAATATGAACATGGAAATCGAACCACAAGGATATGTATCATCAAGGAAGGAATTTCAAGCAATTAGTACTTAGGTCGCTTTAGGTGGAGTACCGTGTCGTGAGTATGCCGCGGACATACGCACACTACGTTACTCTCCTTAAGCTACCTACTCCATCATACCAAGCTCATTCTACACTCCGAAAGGTAAAACCTAGCGCTCTGATACCAACTTTGTCACGACACGAAATTGGCACGTGACGGCCCTTAAACTACGCAACGTCTATAGGAGTAAGGCAATTTCAGTAAGCCAAAACCCAGCAATCTAAACCATCAAAAGTAGTAAGTGATAAGAACATTTTCAAAACTTTTGAAATCTCAAACCAAATTCTTTAAAATCCAACTTTACTTTCTTAAAAATTTCGGCAGCACCTCCTTTATAAAAACTAACCCCAAAAATGGGTACAACATAAATATAAGTAAAGCATCCCTAACGGGAGCAAATTCACGCCCAACGGCGGAAAACAACAACCACAATAGATATAGGATGCCGTAGCGAAGAAATAAAAGACGATATAAGTAAAACTGCATAAAAGACCTCTAAGTCACAAAATAACATACAATATCGCCTTCACATCAAGTCTCTAAGTCATACATGAAAGTGGTAGATGGAGAGTACAGGATACAACGAATATACAAAGAACATAAAAGGATAACCACAAACCCACCTAAAGCAAAACTGCACACTGTGAGCCGAAGCGGTATCCGCAGCAAAAGATGATACGATAGATGAAAATAGCCCTGCCTCTGACTACTCTGAGGAACACCAGCTGTAGGGTTTCCGTATCACCTCATATAGGGTTTGGAAGCATCACACATGCCATAATTAAAATTTTAAGAGGTGCTAAGCAAACTTAACTAGGAATCGATCTAGAAATATTGAGTAACAACTAATAGTATCACATACAAAAGTTAATCTATCACTAAGTGGAGAGACTGCAACCTTTGTAGACCTCCTAGGGTGACTGCTTGGATCTCCTAGAGTTTGGAACGGCTCGCTAGAACAATTTCGAGTCCACGACGATCCACCCGAAGTCTTTTGCTCAAAGCTTGTTGCTTCACTTGGTCTTTCAAATCCGTGGAGCAAACACCCTACACAAAAGAGCTAGAGATGTGTAGGATGATGAAGTGGTTTATGTTCTCACTTAAAAACCCTCTCTTTTTCTTTTCCTCACTCTAAACAAATCTCAAATGAGCTTGAAGAAGGAGGAAGATGATGATGGCAAAGCTTTTTCAAGATAATGATAATTGTTATGTTTTAAAAATAAAACAAAAGGATATATATGTGAGACACTCTCACAACAAACCATGGTTAATATAAATATCTAGATATTTTGTGATGAGTTAAAGAACAAAGGACATTAACCAAGGGTTAGTCAAAGGTCAACAAAGAAGAGTTTGGAAACTATGAGTCATTTGGAAAGAATGAGTCATTAGTTAATTTCCTTTTTCTTTTTATCTTAAAACAAAAATCTATATATAAATATGAACCATGTGAGTCTTGCATTGCCATCTTCAATATATCAACAACCATGATACATATGCATGCATGTATGTATGCATTCACATCAACATGTGTATGTATATACATATATGCATACATCCAAAAGAAAAGGGTTTAATAAAAGTGAGCTAAAAGTCATTATTAAATCAATATTTGATTTAATAAACCGGTCATATCACATACGACCCAACCAATAGTAAACACCCAATTAAAATACGGTATTTCATACTCGCATTTAATCGAGCTCCCGCGCATATCTCATATGCACACCACATCGTTTTACCTGAGCTAGGAAACTTCAGTGTGGGACTCTAAGACTCGTCAATACGCCGGCAGTAGGTGATGATCATATCAAACACCTACAAGCCGCAAGCGGTCAGCTAAACGTAACGTGTTGGTGATAATGCCCTCAGAGTCAATTATTGGATCACAGGCACGTGATTGCAATGATTGAGGGAGGACCTATACCGGTAGGTCAGTCTTACTCAAGATGATAGTATGCTATCTGGTTTATCTTTATCATCGTGTACTGCTTTACGTGACCTCACAGGTCACTATTGCGCGTTGATAGATCCCTTAGGATTCTTGCTTGACAGCCAGCAGTATGATGGCGATCATATACGTGGGAGCTGGGGTCTATTAGCACATCCTTAAAACGTCCCTAGTTATGGGAGTTTCGAGACAGGGCATCGATACTCCAGAGTAGACTAGTGTATACAGTCGAGAGCCCGACGAGGGGCGGTGGCTGGTCTCACAAGCCACTGGTGTCAGTTGGTTCACCTAATATGTATACAGGTGCTCATTGGTTTATGAGTACACCGGACAGGACTCCCGGGAACATGCTAGTTGGTCTTATACCTGACGTCAGATAGCAGTTCCCTGGTGCGGAGTCTAGGGCGGGAGTGTATTTCGGAACCTAGGCTTGACCTTACGGAACTTAGACTTGGATGGGGGGTATTACATGTAAGTCCACATTGCCTACCCCGGTGCTTGCGGGGAGGCGGAAACGTTATGAAAAATCTGATTTTTACAACACTAGGCAACATGGACTAACCAAAAGAGGGATCTTTGCTAAACAAAACTAACAACAAAGCTAAAGAGAGTTAGATACTCGGAAAGTTGGTTATACCTAGGTCTTCAAGTCCTTCTCTTCTTGCTCCTTGGAGTGAAAGAACGGGTTCACCTTGTCGCTTCTCTTGCCGAAGAAAGATCCACCCGAGGGCTTCAACCTTTGGCTCCAACCTCAAACTAGAAGTAACTAAGGTTCTTGGTGTGCTAGACCTAAGACCTTAGAAAGAGTAGGGAGTGTTTTTGAAAGGATTATCTCAAGCTCAAATGGTTCTCAACTCATGAGAGGGGAGAGCTAGAGAGAGAGAGGAAGAAGAGGAGAGAGAATGGAAATGAACAAGTGAGAAGAATAATTCAACCCTTCTCACATATATGTGATTTATGAATAATAGATAATTAGCTAAGATAATTGTCATGGTTAATCAAGAAATGACCATTATCATTTCACATTAAATGCTTTTGCAAGGATCAAAGAGCATCTTTCATATGGAATGATGATGGTCAACTTTTCAACCTAGGTCAACAAGTCAAGTATAGTCAAATGGTCAACAACCCTAACCATGCACAATTATAATTAACCAATTATTAATAAATCATAATTCACACATAAACATTAGGGTTAAGAAAATGACAATGGTCATCAACCCTAATCAAAGTCCTCTGCCTCTGTCTCAGTCAACTGTGCATACACACCCGTATCCGTGTTCCGAGGAACACGAATACAATGAGATAAAACCAATCCCAAATCATATACTAGGATCCGGCTTAAACCAAAGCCCGCTAGTATAAGCTGTCCGGACACCAAACGTGCACAAGTGCGCGGATGTGAACGGACCCTGTCGCAAAACCATGCGACCTCTACTCATTTTGCCTAAAGGAGAATAACCCTCTGTGTGGGACTCTAAAGACTCGACACTACGCTGGCAGTGGGTTTAACCACAGACCGCAAGTGGCACTAGCTGTACGTAACGGTCCCCAGGTAGATTCCGATGAGAAGACTGACGAGGTAAACCCATCTGAACTCCTACTGAGGCTGTATGTGACAGTCTCCGTACAGTCCGGTCTGTTCGTCTAAGAACATCGCATGGCGCGCCTAGGGGGGCGGTAAACGTCAGTCCCCTACTAGCGGTACAAGTCGTGCCGGAGTGTAGCCCAGAACACCTGAGATAACACTGGAAACCTACCAGTCTATCTCGCTTTCCATGGCCAGGGACTTTGTGTAATGGCTCTCCTAGACACAGCGCGATATCAACCCCCAATATCGGGAGAGACGAATCCTGTCTAACCGTCACTGCCTCCAAGTGCTTCGGGACTGCACCCAAAAACTACCTGTTTGCACGACTCCTTTGAGCCGTGGTAGGGTAGTAATCAAAGTACAGTGGGAACACACTCGAGGCGAAGTGACAGTGTCAAGTCAACGGACTAAGCTGTACTCATGTCACCTGGGAACTAATAACTGACGATAGGTATAATACCAACCAACAGTTCCCGACGAGTCATATCCAGTGTAGTCGTAACCTAACGAGCACCCGCATACTATCCCAAGTACGACGTACTGACGGCTGTGGGACAGGCCGTCTCCCAAGCTGGGATGAGAAGTGCATACGCTAGTCTACTCCGGAGTATCGATGCCCTGTCTCGATAGTCCTGCGACTAGGGACTTGCATAATGATGTGCTTATAGATTACCCAGCCCCCACGAGTGTGACTGCCGTCACAACGCTGGTTATCAAGCAAAGATCCTAAGGGCTCCACTAATGTGTAAAGGCGATATGCTAAAAGAAACACATGCACACATTAAAGCAGAAACAAACCAAGTAGCTTACTACCATTTTGAGCAAGAATGTCAATACAAAGTGAATATCCCAAGCTTCCATCAAGTAATATACAATCCAGTATGATACAGTAATGGCCTCTAGGGCATATACACGAACAATCTCCCACTTGCACTAAGGCCATGTACTGGCGTATCGAAGACATATCATCTCGATCAGCCGCTCGAACTGAGTCTGGGGTAAGGCCTTCGTGAATGAATCAGCAGTGTTATCTGTAAGTGCACGGCGGCGCCCCGGCCGTCAATCCGACGACCAAATGCGGAAGAGGTGATAAACTTTAATTTTTCTTGAACTGGCAAACCGCCGCGCACTAATAGCCGGATCGAACCACTAACTAGTCCTAGCTATCTACAAGGAAGGGAAGAGAGATATACCGACAGATCCGAGTCCTCCGATCTTCTCGTCGTCGTCCCGATCTCCTGCAGAATGTGCCGTCACCTCCTCGTCGCCGGAAGTGCACCACATCGCCTACTTCTTTTACGGGCTCCCACCTCAATGCCGAGGCAACTCGGGCACGAAGCTGGCTAGTCGACGTGCCCAAGGTTTGCTGTAGAATGTGTGAAGAACCATGTCTCACTTTGGGGTTGTGGAATTGCCTTTGTGGTGGAGGAAATAATGGATGTTTTTGGATGAACAAGAGAGCATTTTTCTTGGCACCATGAGAGAAAAAATGCCATCCACACAATGAAAATGAATCCCATCCATTCTCTAGGAATGGCCACCCCCCCCATGTGTGATTGGAGAGAGAGAGAACAAAGACAAGGGGGTGGATGGAAAGTGAGTGATGATGAAAAGTCAAATGATCACCACAAAACCCAACACTCAATCAACAACCATGAAAGCAAAAGTCAAGCCATCATGAAGCATGGAAGGTCAAGGGATGGGCCCCATCATGAAACCATCATGATACAACAAAAAAGCAAAGACCCCCTTCCACAACCACTTATTTGCAACAATGCAAATAAGCCCTCCTCCACCAATCTTCGGCCAATGAACGATACAAAGGAAATTGGCCTAAACGGAAAGCAAACTGGCAGCTCCAGAAAACTGGTCCCGTAATAAATTACAGGAAAACCCCGATACTGTGCATACACACCCGCATTTGTATTCCGACCGAAATACAAATGCAATGAGACAAAGTCTACACTGTACTATACTAGGATCCGGCTTAAACCAAAGCCGGCTAGTAATATCCGTTCGATCCTGATCCGTGCAATACCGCACGTATCTGATCGAACGCTGCCATATATCCATACGGCCTGTAGTACAAAATGTCCTATCCTGATCCGTGCAATACCGCACGTATCTGATCGGACCTTGCCATATCTCCATACGGCCTCTACAACCTTTCGCCCGAAAGCTGAGTAACTGAATGTGGGGGACTCTAAAGACTCGTCAACACCATGGTTGTGGATTTAACCACTAGCACGTCAGAGGTATAAGCCAATACGTGACGGGCTACCAGGTATTGACTAAAAGGGACGTCTGTGAGCGAACTCAGCCCGACAACCCTACTGAGCCTGTCAGTGACAATATCCGTACAGTCCGGTCCGTTCGTCTATGAGTATCGCATGGCGGGCCTAGGGTGTTGGTAAAAGTCAGACCCCCAAAAGCGGTACAAGTCGTGTCGGAGTGTAGCCCAGAACACCCTGAGATACTACTGGAATACCTACCAGTAAATCTCCTTGCCTCGGCCGAGGGCTTCGTGTAATGGCTCTCCTAGACACAGCACGACCTCACCCCCAATACCGGGAGAGACGAACCCCTAAAGATACGCTCACTGCCTCCATGTGGCTCGGGACTGTACCCAACTAAAACCTGTTTGCACGACTCCTTTGAGCCGTGGTAGGGTAGTAATCAAAGTACAGTGGGAACTGACACAAGACAAATGACGATCCCCAGGTCGATGAACTAACCTGCACACATGTCACTAAGGAACTGCCATCTGACGTCTGGTATATTACCAACTAGCATGTTCCCGGCGAGTCCTGTCCGGTGTACCCATAACCCAATGAGCACCTGTATACATCTTAGGTGATCCAACTGACACCAGTGGCTTGTGAGACCGGCCACCGCCCCTCGTCGGGGTCTCGAATGTACACACTAGTCTACTCTGGAGTATCGATACCCTGTCTCGAAACTCACACGACTAGGGAACATTTAAGGATATGCTTATAGACCCCAGCTCTCACTTATATGATCGCCCTCATACTGCTGATGGTCAAGCAAAAATCCTAGGGGCTCTATCAACGTGTAATAGCGACTTGTCAGGTCACCTAAAGCAGTACACGATGATAAAGGTAAACCAGATAGCATATTATCATCTCGAGTAAGACTGTCCTACCGGGATAGGTCCTCCATCAATCATTGAAATCACGTACCTGTGACCTAATAATTAGCTCTGAGGGCACTATCTCCAACAATCTCCCACTTGCACTCAAGGCTAATTATTGCGATGTCGCATACTCACAGCCCGTGTGATACCGAACACCCAACTCCTCTACTAGTCAGTCTCACAAAGCTCTTTTGCGAAACTATTGCGTTCGAGGAATAGCCTTAGTGAGTGGATCCGCTTTGTTGTTTCTTTCTATGTCTCTCTATATCTCAAGTTCGCGGAGAAAGCCATCTCCCGAAATGAGCAATACCTGTCTTAGAATGTGTCTGGATGTCTGATGGGACATAGCTCATAAATGAACTTCAAATCCAAACTTCTTAGACTGTATCGTCAACTGAACTTAATCAGTATCCTGCGCCATGCCACCCTCAGTATTTCCTTGGACCACCTGTCCAAAATACTGCCCCTCATCAGAATGAAAACTATAACTCTGACAACCTCCTTGTCGTCCAGGTCACCTTGGAAGCCTGGAATGATAACTGTCTCCTGCATGAGGCTATCATTATCATATCCCTAGAACATTCACTTATGTTCTAAAACTGCTTCCGACTGTTTCTCCAAGATTGGATCAAATGTCAACTTATTGCATCTAGTGCAAGAACAACATCTGGTGTGGTACTTGACATCTCATGATTGACTCAATTGCCTGAGCAAGTGATCTGCCAATCATGCACGTCCCTCTCCCCTTTAGTCTGTAAGACACCTTTAGAGAGGGTGACTCCATTACCTGCAGGTACACTACCGTGCCAGGAGTCGTCCATCTTAAATACTCTTAGAATGCTGTCAAGTACCCTGATTGGGAAACCACCCAAATCTAGATCTAAAACCCTAGATCTAGTAACCAGTATGTCTGATATAAAATCCATTTCCTTTGTGGAGAAACCATTGTGTGACGACCAAAGTATAACCGATTGTAGTATAGGAGTTTCTTTTCCTACTCTGTGTATGTCATCCAAATACCAGGATATCACACCTTATTACCTTCTCAACAGATCCATCCCTTATTCTGATGAAGTCAAACTTATGACTGTCACGTCAGAAATAGATGATCTATCTCCGCTACATCTGCTCTAGTCTATAAATAGACATAAGCTACCTGTCCACCAATGCTTCCGCTGCTCCCACTGACTACGACAACCCTCTGGCAGAGTCATATAGACGTCCACTTCTAAAACTAGTTTAGAACGACGCTATGCTCATCCTCCCGCCGGGTCTCGCAGCCTGGAACAATAGCAATGGTAATTGTGGGTAAACAAGAACTTCCCTGTCACCGTCCTTGAGGCTACCGTAGTACCTCTCGGGTGCCTGAAGTTACCCAACTTATCTGCGGAGTGGCCAATGGAATGTCAATCTAGATTGAATCTTTAGGTTCCTTATCAAATCTTCAGTAATCGTTTGTGGTTCTGGAATCACTTCCAGTTCTACCATACTCCCACTACTGTTTTTCTGAAAAAATCCATTTTTTAATAAAACTGTGGCGAGTCTAGAACAATATTGCTATTGTTCATCCAGATGGTAGAAAGTCAAACCTCGTCATAGCCTGGGTCAACCCACAAACAGCCATTATAGAAACGTACCTTGAGTTGTCCAGTGTCTGGTTTTAATCATAAGCCGGACAACTCCCCGTACCTTAACACCGTTAAGATATGAACTGTACTATATCCAATATAGAAACAGAGGCACTGATTTAATTGAACCAGATTCAAATCATGCAGCTGTCTCCAGTGCATGTCAACTAAATGGAAGGAGGTCTATCAGCGTTACTCAACTTAGGAATGCTTCCAATTATGAGTAACCTGAAAGAGAAACAAGTTCTCTTAATCATTACTATCAACTGAATACCATACACAAGTATCTATATCTTCGATCACTTTGAAGAATCCCGATACTTGCTATACCTGGTTCTCTACTTTATTCAAATACCTATAACTTCTCAAAATTCGGACCCTGTGTTTCCGCGAAACACCTGTCAAAAACTAGAGAAGTCATAAGTAAACCGAATATAGTACGAGGACCAACCCCTCGGTCCTGATGGACCCTGGACAACACACAATACTCTGTATAAGTCTCTTGAGTCTGATAACTCATTCACTGTGTGTCGTAGGTTGGAAACTGTACTTATAGTTAAGAAGAATTACACCGCTGTTTAATGCTCCTTACCTAACCATCCACTGATATAGGTAAATGTCGCAGACATAATTTCAAAAAGGTATATCTCACTCTATGAAAATAGACGTACAGATATATCAATTTGAAATTGGTGCATAACTGCGGATATTCAAAACCAAATATTTGCCGACCGGCAAACAGCCCAGGTGATTTCCTCAAATATCACCGATTACAACGAATCCCGATATAATGAGGATGATCACCCAATTCCCAATAACTTACTCCCACTCATCATCTGTAAAACCATACAGATGTGAGAATCGTACCTGGTAAATACATACCCTGGAGCAAGTGTCTAACTGGGAAATCAGTTTTCCATTAACATTACACAGTGAAATTGAAACATTGAAATGTTTCGTTGGGGTATCCTGGTATTCCTAGTAATGCCTCTTCCAGATTCACGACTGTAACCGTATAATTCTTTGCCACCTCTCCAAATCCCTTCATATGTCTTTAGTCATTACCTTCTGCACACCCGTTTAGGCCAAATGGTTTTCTTCCTTCCCTACCGTTCGGCACCGGCCTATGGTTTGGAAGAAGACTATCCAATAAGCATAATGGGTGTACTGTCCCAATCCTAGGAACACTCGTAATGCGAGAGAAGGTGAAGATAAAAGACAACCGAATAAACCTTATTCCTATTTCTCCTGGACCAGAATCCATCCCCGAACTGGAACAAGTTCCTTTCGAGTTCGTATATAACCATACGATGGAGTATCCAATAAACTGTGGATCTTCGTAGTGATACGGAGTGTCCTGGAGAAATGCAAAGGTGATTTTAGGATTGGCGAAGGAATACTTGGTTTGGTCGTGAATATCTGTTGCAATTTACTTTGCCCTCTTACTAATCCCTTGCTTTGTCTTAACTTAATACCTTCTGTACACCATCGTTAGGCTTAATTGGTTTTCTTCATTCCCTACCGGTCGGCACCTGCCTATGGTTTGGAAGAAGACTATCCAATTTGCGTAACAGGTGTACTATCTCCTAAACCAAGGAGTACTCACAACTTGAGAGAAGGTAAAAGGAAAAGACAACTGAATGATCCTATCCGTTTTCTCCAGAACTGGAAACCATCCTCGAATAAATTCCTTCGAGTTCGTATCTAACCATACGATGGTTTTGTCCAATGGAAGTGGACGTTCGTAGTAAAACAGGGTGTCCTGGAGAAAAGGGTAAAAGTAGGAGCGGCAATGAGGTTTGCAACTCTGAACAATCCAAAAGCCAGTGTTTAAGAAGGTTCGGTTAATTTGGTCACTGAGTCATAGTCTTAGGGTCGGGTCAATGGTCCCTGCCAAAGAGAGAGAGAGAAGAAACACTCAGCGTGCACTCTAACCTAGATCAGAATGGTTACCAATTTATCTAATCTGGAAACCTCCCACTGTACCGTCAAATTCTCCTCCAAACCTGAAAGAAGAATTAGTCGGGGTCACCCGAGGAGTAAACTAACTCATCTGTGGGAATCGGGATCCAAATATCATAGCATGGCAACGAGACGGAATCCTCTCACGGTGTCACACCCCTGAAGGTATGCGCATATCTGGCAAGTTTCAGTTCTTTTGAAACTCCCGATGTGATTTCTGCCCCATGCTCTTATGACCTTGGCGTGAGGTCAAAATATCATAAGTCACATGTCAAGTTCTGCCCATCATTATCCAGGTTAATTTGAACCCAGCCGTACATACCCTTGACGTAGGCCAAAATAGTAGTACGACTATCCCAAACCAACGCATCTATCTATGCAACAGATAAATACCCGGCAGCTACCAAACACTATGCCTTGGCGTGAGGTCAAAATACATAGCTTGAATAATACCGAATATTTAACTGAAATGATGGAGGGCTACGAATGGTTTCTGGCGAAAAAATTTAACGTAATGAACTTGATATCGTCGAAAGAACGGATAGCTTTTAAAAATATAGTGACGAAAACCGTTGCTAAAGAGGTCACTCCCGGTGAAGGGATCTCGGCTCTTTCCCCGTAGAATGAGGTGCAGGATATTCCAACTGAATACCACGATGCAAAGCAAAAGTAATCGGCTATAGTG
Organism: Agapanthus africanus; assembly: GCA_030015575.1. Lineage (NCBI taxonomy): Eukaryota > Viridiplantae > Streptophyta > Magnoliopsida > Asparagales > Amaryllidaceae > Agapanthus > Agapanthus africanus. The sequence goes on along the minus strand of JASDDO010000012.1, from coordinate 255,624,222 downwards.
AAGTTAATGCCCTGACGCAAAATTCTGTCCAAGGGGTCACTCCCGGTGAAGGGATCTCGGCCCTTGCCTCGTCGACTGAGGAGCAGGATATTCCAACTGAATATCACGGTGCAAAACAAAAGAGAACGTCCTTGCAATAACAGCTTTTTGAAAAGTGTTCCAACAACATCAGATTAGGTTTGTTTTTAACTTGCATTGATCCGAATCAACGCAGTCCCATCAATTGATCACACCAAAAAGAACAAAAATATACTGATGTACGTATATGCCATACGCATTCGCCACTGGGTCCCGTCATTACCCGTTAGGTTAGCTAACTAACGACAGAGCGGGGACTGGACTAGCGCGGATGCAAAATATATACAACATCTACTAATATATATACCAATATATTATATTTCGCTCAAGGCGTGAAAGAAATGCAACATCACAAAGAATGAACAGCATCACAGAAACAATACAGATATCTGGGATCCCCGGGTTTCACAGAGCCACTACTGAAACCCGATGTTCCCCTGGTCGTGTGGATAGCCTGCGCAATGTAATCCTAGACCCCTACGGGCGCGGCAAGTTACCCGCCAAAACCTGAAGCGAGGCAGCCCCCTTCAGCACCGTGAATGGACCACCCAGCACTTCACGGAATCCGGTAACTTGGGCACCCCTCCTGGGTCAACCTGTACCCCCTACGAGTGCGGCGAATAGCCTGCCAATTCTAGAGTGAAGCCCCCTCCGTCTCAATGCCATGAGATGCGGGCTTGTTTCCATCTAGAACCCGGCTATCCGTGCACCCCTCCACGGGATAATCCTAGTACAGAAAGTAAAATATACATACAACGGGTACATCGACCGCAACCTGGCCATGCCCCAAAACAATAATACAAACAGGCAGTGACGGCAGTCCACATGTCGGACGCTCGCCCCGCAATATCAAATGTACATAATACAACCACAACTGTACTAGCATTGCATCCAGGCTATCCCCACGACCGATCCGCAACATCACAGCAAAAACAGAACATTAACGTGAAAGTCACGTTCGCAAATCCGTCTAACCGGGATATAGCCGTTAGACCGGATTTACCGATCAAGTGACATTCACGGTCGCAGATATAATGTGAATACTGTGAAATAATGTGTTTAAAATATCCGATCAATCAAATTTTAACAAGTGGGCCCCAAGCACTACTGTAGCAGACCAAGAAATTCTGGGCCCAATATTAATATTCCAAAACCCCAAATTTAACCCATAAAGCCTACTGGAAAAATTGTGCACACTGATCCATCAATACTGCGGCGGAACCGCGGCAACAAGTAGGGTTTTGCCGCGGTTCCGTGCTCCCCTGAAGAGATCAGTGGCTCGAAATTCTACAGTAGTCTTAGGTCTTCCAGCACAGAACTTTTATACAACCTGAAAAATTTTTGGAGACCAAAAAATTTCAACAGAAAACTGTCGCTAGCAAAAATGTAGATTTTGGAATTTTGGTCGATCAGAAATGCAAAACACATTAAACCAAGCTAGACTAAGTTAATGGCGAGGCTCTGATACCACTGTAACTGCACGGCGGCGCCCCGGCCGTCAATCCGACGGCCAAATGCGGAAGCGGTGATAAACTTTAATTTTTCTTGAACTGGCAAACCGCCGCGCACTAATAGCCGGATCGAACCACTAACTAGTCCTAGCTATCTACAAGAAAGGGAAGAGAGATATACCGACAGATCCGAGTCCTCCGGTCTTCTCGTCGTCGTCCCGATCTCCTGCTGAATGTGCCGTCTCCTCCTCGTCGCCGGAAGTGCACCACATCGCCTACTTCTTTTACGGGCTCCCACCTCAATGCTGAGGCAACTCGGGCACGAAGCTGGCTAGTCGACGTCCCCAAGGTTTGCTGTAGAATGTGTGAAGAACCATGTCTCACTTTGGGGTTGTGGAATTGCCTTTGTGGTGGAGGAAATAATGGATGTTTTTGGATGAACAAGAGAGCATTTTTCTTGGCACCATGAGAGAAAAAATGCCACCCATACAATGAAAATGAATCCCATCCATTCTCTAGGAATGGCCGCCCTCCCCCCATGGGTGATTGGAGAAAGAGAACAAAGACAAGGGGGTGGGTGGAAAGTGAGTGATGATGAAAAGTCAAATGATCACCACAAAACCCAACACTCAATCAACAACCATGAAAGCAAAAGTCAAGCCATCATGAAGCATGGAAGGTCAAGGGATGGGCCCCATCATGAAACCATCATGATACAACAAAAAAGCAAAGACCCCCTTCCACAACCACTTATTTGCAACAATGCAAATAAGCCCTCCTCCACCAATCTTTGGCCAATGAAGGATACAAAGGAAATTGGCCGAAACGGAAAGCAAACTGGCAACTCCAGAAAACTGGTCCCGTAATAAATTACAGGAAAACCCCGATACTGTGCATACACACCCGCATTTGTATTCCGACCGAAATACAAATGCAATGAGACAAAGTCTACACTGTACTATACTAGGATCCGGCTTAAACCAAAGCCGGCTAGTAATATCCGTTCGATCCTGATCCGTGCAATACCGCACGTATCTGATCGAACCCTGCCAAATATCCATATGGCCTGTAGTACAAAATGTCCTATCCTGATCCGTGGAATACCGCACGTATCTGATCGGACCTTGCCATATCTCCATACGGCCTCTATAACCTTTCGCCCGAAAGCTGAGTAACTGAATGTGGGGGACTCTAAAGACTCGTCAACACCATGGTTGTGGATTTAACCACTAGCACGTCAGAGGTATAAGCCAATACGTGACGGGCTACCAGGTATTGACTAAAAGGGACGTCTGTGAGCGAACTCAGCCCGACAACCCTACTGAGCCTGTCAGTGATAATATCCGTACAGTCCGGTCCGTTCGTCTATGAGTATCGCATGGCGGGCCTAGGGGGTTGGTAAAAGTCGGACCCCCAAAAGCGGTACAAGTCGTGTCGGAGTGTAGCCCAGAACACCCTGAGATACTACTAGAATACCTACCAGTAAATCTCCTTACCTCGGCCGAGGGCTTCGTGTAATGGCTCTCCTAGACACAGCACGACCTCACCCCCAATACCGGGAGAGACGAACCCCTGATGATACGCTCACTGCCTCCATGTGGCTCGGGACTGTACCCAACTAAAACCTGTTTGCACGACTCCTTTGAGCCGTGGTAGGGTAGTAATCAAAGTACAGTGGGAACTCACACAAGACAAATGACGATCCCCAGGTCGATGAACTAACCTGCACACATGTCACCAGGGAACTGCCATCTGACGTCTGGTATATTACCAACTAGCATGTTCCCGGCGAGTCCTGTCCGGTGTACCCATAACCCAATGAGCACCTGTATACATCTTAGGTGATCCAACTAACACCAGTGGCTTGTGAGACCGGCCACCGCCCCTCGTCGGGGTCTCGAATGTACACACTAGTCTACTCTGGAGTATCGATGCCCTGTCTCGAAACTCACACGACTAGGGAACATTTAAGGATATGCTTATAGACCCCAGCTCTCACTTATATGATCGCCCTCATACTGCTGGTGGTCAAGCAAAAATCCTAGGGGCTCTATCAACGTGTAATAGCGACTTGTCAGGTCACCTAAAGCAGTACACGATGATAAAGGTAAACCAGATAGCATACTATCATCTTGAATAAGACTGTCCTACCGGGATAGGTCCTCCATCAATCATTGCAATCACGTACCTGTTACCTAATAATTGACTCTGAGGGCACTATCTCCAACAAGGTTTATATTAATTAGGTTCGTGCGAAAGCACGGGGGACCTCCCTCAAAGTACCGACACTGCCCTGGCTGAAAGATTGGCGAACTTGTAGCGTGTAATTAATCCCGGCTAGTCTTTCCATTTAGGGTTTGAAGGAAGATTTGATAAAAACAGTGGGAGCCATCCTGGTTAGATAAAATAATAACCAATCTGATCTTGTAAGAGCATACGCTGAGTGTTTTCTTCTCTCTCCCTCTCCAGGTAGCGACCATATCACGCCTTAATCAAGATAATAAAACGGATATATTGACCGATCCCGCTTGTTATACTGAGCTGGGGAACGTTGGTCCCGCTCCAACTTATAATTGTTATAAGACAGAGCAGGAAATTGAGGAATACCAGATTTCCCGTGCCGCCCAAACGAAGAAAGTGCATACCGATGCATCATCTTCGGGTGTGTTCATTACAGAGAACTGTTTCTCAAATGTCCTTTACGTCCTGGGTATATGATACCGGATCAGGATCCCACATATGTAATATATTACATGGGCTACAGAAAGGTAAAGAACCGAGAATGGGTGATAAGTTTCATGAGGCAAAAAATGGTGCAAGTATTGCAGCCAAGTCTGTTGGTCACTGTTACCCTGTATTACTAGAATACATTGATTCTGAACAAATGTTATTAGATACTGAACCTGATATACAAAATCATTTCAGTCTCTTTATTTAGATAAAGAAGGATATAATTTTGTATTGATTGGATAATGTTTTGATCATTTCCTATATCAAGAGTTGATCGGTTGAGGCACGTTATCTAAAAGCATTAACGTTCTAAATCAAACCACAGTTCTTAGTATATAGAACACACACAAGTGGAAGAGTTCAGAAATGAACGAATCCTTCTTGAGGTATTGTAGACTAGGTCATATCAATGCGACTCGACTAGCTGAAGTTACATATAGATGCATATTTAAATTAGTTTGAATTTACATCTTGTGAAATTTTCCAGTCATGTCACAGAGATAAGACGACCATAGCTATGTTTATTGGAAACAGAGAAAGAGTTAATGAACTCTTGGGATGATACATATTGATGTATGAAGATCCCCTGTCTATAAATGACATGACCGGTTCTTTGTACTTCATTAAATTATCTGATGATCTCTCGAGATTCAGACCTATGTTCCTGTTAAAACACAAGTCCGAACCTTTTGAGATATTCACAGAATATAAGTTAGAAGTAGAGAACCAAAAACGGGTATAAGTATTATGTCCTTTGATGTGATCAAGGAGGAGAATACTTGAGCACGGGATTCCTGGACTATTCTAAGAATGAGATTCTCTCTCAGCATTACTCCTCCGTATACACCTCAGCACCTCGGTGTATCGGGGCGGAGCAATAGCACCCTATGTGATATGGTGTGCTCTATGATGAGTACTACTGAGTTTCCTATTTCCTTTCAGGGAGTTATGCACTTATGAAGTTGCATACCTATTGAATAGGGTTCCGATCAAATCAGATGCCTACCATTTCATATGAGATATGGAAAGGGAAGAGCCCATCTCTTAAGTCAGTTAAGATTTGGGGTTGTCTGGCCTATGTCTAAAAGCAAAATCCGGACAAGCTCGAGGCAAAGTCAGATCTGTGGAAGTTTGTTGGATATCCCAAGCATACGCAAGGGAATATCTTCTACCTAACCGAGGAACAAAAATGTTTTGTTTCTCAGCATGCCACCTTTGCGAAAGAGAATTTCTTGTGAAGAAATTATTGGTCATGAGGTGGAACTGGAAACAGTTCCAGCTATACAAACTGCAGCTGATGATTTGGTAGAACAAAAGGATTCAATATCCACCAATGAACCTCAGCCTCTCCGCCGATCTAGCAGGGTTCCTCACCCACCTGAGAGATACTTTGGTTTCTCTATGACAGTGGGAGCGAGGATTGCATCATGAGATGATGACCCAACTAGTTTCGAGCTGGCCATCAAGAGTGGGACTCTATAAGAATGGCTGGATGGTTAGCGATCTGAGATGGAATCCTTATACACCAACAAAGTATGGACTTTGGTTGCTTTATCTGAAGGGTTAAATCCCCATCAGGAGCAAGTATATCTTGAGAAGATTACTTGGTGTACATCGAAAAGTTAAGACTTTCAAAGCTAAACTTGTTAAAGGTTTGCATCATTGACCAGGTATGGATTATAATGAAACCTTTTCTAAGTAACTAGGCTTAAGTCCATCCAGATCCTACATATCATGGCTACATACCATGACTACGATATCTGGCGGTTGGGTGTCATGACTGCTTTTCTAAATAATGATTTAGAAGACAGAGTCTATAAGTACACAGTCAGAGGGCTTCGTAGACAGTGGGAGCAGCGGAAACGTGTGCAAGATGTTTTATGTGATAAAGCAGGCATCGCGGACTTGGAACATCTGTTTTGATGAGTTAGTCAAAGAGTTTGACATCATCAAAATGGTAGATGAACCTTGTATATACAAAAAGGTAGTAGGGAGTATGCTGGTGATCCTCGTAGAGTACGTGGATGACATACTCTTGATAGGGAAGGAGTTTCCAATGCTACGCTCGGTCAATCTCCGCTTATCACAATGATTATCCATATAGGATCAAAGTGATACCTACTAATTCCTGGGTTTTGGATCTATGAGATAGATCTAATTGGATGTTAGGATACTCACTAGTTGTAGTGAGATGGTATCAATTGATCCTGGGGAGAATCAATGGAAAGGTTCCAGGGTGATAAGGATGACTGAATGTCAGTCACAGGCATTGTCTTTACCCTCAGTAAAGGGACGGTATGTTGGAAGAGTTCCAAGATAGATACAGTGGCATACTAGACGATAAAGGCCGGATACATCGCTACCAAAGATGCTACCAAAGAGGCAGTCTGGGTGTATATTAGTTCATGAGATGAACTTTGTTCCTCCCATTGTGTGACAATGGAGTTGTGGCTTATGCCAAGGAACGCCCGTCCCATCAGTGATCCAGACATATTCTTAGGCAGTATCACCTGATCGTGGAGATGGTTGATCTCCAGGGGATCGTGGTTAGGAGAGTAGACTCAGAGGACAACACGGCGGATCCACTCACAAAGGCCTTTTCCCAGAGAGAGGATTTTATGGGATGGTTGAGTATGAGATACTACAACCACTGCTATCAGATGGCCCTAGTGCAAGTGGGAGATTGTTAGTTATATGTATGCCCTAGTGGCCATTACTATATATAGGATGTATATTGTAGTGGATGCTTAGACATATATAGGGATGACTTTCTTGCTCAATATGATAGTATGCTATCTGGTTACTCTTTACCTTAACGTGCACACTAATTGTCTCTCTGTTACATGTTGGTAAAGCCCTTTGGATGTGTACTTGACTACCTGGACTATGATGCGAATCATACTAGTGGGGACATGGTAGTCCATAAGTACATCCTTCAAGGTCCCTAGTCGTGGGTGTATCGAGACGGGACATCGATATACTAGAGTAGACTAGCGTGTAGCTTCTCGACCCATATATATGGGCGATGGATGATCCCATATCCATTGGTGTTTGACATCAGAGATGATATACGGGTGCTCAGTGGAGACAGGGTACACTGGACGGACTCGCCGAGAACTACCAGATGGTATTATACCTCACGTCAGATGGCAGTTCTCTGGTGACACTGATACAGGTTAGTCTGTATACCCGAGATCGTCATAGAGTCTTGTGTGATTCACACTGTGCTTTGATTTCCACCTTACCACGTCCAAGAGGGCGTGCAAAACGGTGGTTTTTGGGTACAGTCCCGAGTCACATGGAGGCAATGAGCGATAGGAGGGGTTTCGTCTCTCCCGGTATAGGGAGTTGATGTTTCACTATGCTCGATTGGTTATAACAGGAATTCCCTGGCCAAGGCTGCTTTAGGGATTTACTGGTAAGTGTTACCAGTAATTTCTCGACCCGTTATGAGCCTCATATCGACACGACTTATCGAGTTATTGGGGTCTGATGTTTACCACCCCTAGACAAGATATGCGACATATCAGACGAACAGACCGGACTGTACGGTAGTGTTACTGGTTGGATTCACAGGAGTATGAGCGGGCTTGCTCGTTGATCTTCTGATCGCTCAATACCCCGGTGGCCGTTACGTTTGGCAGACCGCTTGCGGCTTGTGGGTATTTGATATGATCATCACCTACTGCTGGCGTATTGACGAGTCTTTAGAGTCCTACACAGGGGTTTCCTGGCTCAAGTGAAATGAAATAGGAGCGCATATGAGATATGTGTGGGACCGAGAATAATACCAGTATGTGATACTGCATTCTATTCTCGCGATTTGTGACATTGATCGGTTGTATACGATATAGCCGGGTTATCGGATCAAGTGTTGATTCGATAAGTTGTTACTATATGATATTAATCGGTTATATACAATATGACCGGATCGTTAAATCAAGTGTTGATTTAATGATTTAATGTATAATTATATATTTGATATATTACTTTACATTAACTAGTATTGGTTCATTTAAGATTTATTTTCTCACTTGAATGTGCACATTGTTTATATGTGATATTTGCAAGTGTACATGTTTGTATCATGCTTGATGATACAAACAAGTTGTGTGTATGAGACTTGAACCAACTCAAGGTTGAATTAGGGTTTATTATTTTCCTAACAAATAACAAAAGAGTAAGACTTTGGTCAAAGTTATCAAGCTTCATGAAGCTTGTTAAACATTGACAAAGTCAACTCTTTTGTCATTTGTTCAAGATATTAGTTAACCCAACCCTTAACCTAATGCTTTGGTTAATTCTCTACATGAGTTAAGCATGACGGCTTAACTCAACCATGGTGCCATTATTTATTGGATAAGTTTCATTTGGATAATTGATTCATATGATTATTTCTTCTTCTTCATCTTCATCAAGCTCACAAAAGCTTGCTAGCTCCAACGGTGCCATGTGAAAAAGAGTGAGAAATCTAATTCTAAAGTGAGCCCACTTCCTATTTCTTCATCCTCTATTACTTGCCATGTGGTATAGGGTGTTCTCTTCACAAAGTTTTTGACCAAGTGAAGGAATAGCTTGAGTTTGAGTCTCCCCGACGTAGATCATCTTCGGCCTCGAAGTCAATGACCAAGCCCGATCATTTCTCCGACGAAACCATCGCCAGAGTCCGGGATCCGATGATCGCAGCGGAGGGACGTCAACACAGAGCTTTAGAAGTGGAGGACCTGATCTACAAAGGTTGTATTTCCATTCACTTAGTAGCAAAGTAGTTTGCTTGCTTCACTTTTTCGCCTTACCTCTAGTAATCGATCTAGTTTAGGGTTTCTCGGCACCGGAATATTTGAATTTGGCATGGTTGATGCCTTGTGGAACCTCTTGAGTGTGCCTAGGAACCCTACATGCATCTTACGGGTTTTACCCCATCTGGAGCAATTTCCAACGTCCATACTTTGTTGGTGTACATGGACTCCATTTCGGTCCGCATTGCATCCAGCCATTTTACCGAGTCAACGCTCTGAATGGCTTGCTGGAAGCTAGTCGGCTCATCACTATCAATGATGCAATCTTCTCTATCCCCGTCTATGAGAAAACCGTAGTATCTCTCCGACGGATGAGACTGCCTACTACTCCTGCGGAGCGGCGTAGGAATGTCCTGATCTTTCGAACCCTCTGGTTCTACTAAGCATTCAGTAATTGCTTGTGGTTGTGGAATTTCTTCCAGTTCTATTGCGCTCCCACTTATTTCCTTTTCTAAGAACTGATGTTCCAGAAAGTGGGCATTACGAGAAACAAAGACCTTTTGTTCCTCTGCGTAATAGAAAAGATACCCCCTGGAGTTCTTTGGGTATCTAACAAACTTGCACAGTACTGAGCGTGCCTCGAGTTTGTCCGCATACTGCTTTTTGACAAAAGCTGGACATCCCCAAATCTTCAGGTATTGAAGATAGGGTTTCTTCCCACTCCATAACTCATATGGTGTGGTAGGCACAGTCTTAGTGGGAACTCGGTTCAAAAGGTATGCGGCTGATTCTAGCGCATATCCCCAGAATGATCGCGGCAACTCAGCGTTACTCAGCATGGACCGTACCATATCCAATAGGGTTCGGTTCCGTCTCTCCGATACACCGTTATGTTGCGGAGTGTATGGAGGAGTAAGCTGAGAGAGAATTCCATTCCCTTTTAGGTAATCCAGGAACTCGGCACACAAGTATTCACCACCTCGATCAGATCTTAGTGTCTTGATACTTTTGCCTGTTTGTTTTTCTACTTCATTCTTGTATTCCTGGAACTTTTCAAAGGCTTCAGATTTATGCTTCATTAAGAAGACATGTCCGAACCTTGAAAAATCATCCGTAAAAGTAATGAAGTAAGAATAACTGCTTCGCACATGTGTAGACATTGGACCGCACACATCGCTCTGTACGAGCCCCAAGAGCACTCTCGCTCTTACTCCGTGTCCAGTGAACGGAGTTTTTGTCATCTTCCCTTTGAGACAGGATTGACAAGTTGCATACGATTGATATTCGAACGAATCAAAATATCCTTCTGTATGTAACTTCGTCAACCTTCTCTCATTGATGTGACCGAGTCTACAATGCCATAAGAAAGCCTGATTGATTTCTGGAGACTTTCTTTTGTGTGTATTCTGGACATTGAAAATCTGTGGTTGGTTTAATACGTATATACCATTGTTTAATGTACCTGACCCAATCAAAACTTGATTAAGGTGAATGTTCACAACATTACTTACAAATGCAAATTCATAACCTTCTTTAGATAATAAAGATACAGAAATGATATTACAAGTTGCATTTGGTACAAAATAACAACCACGCAAAACCAAAAAGTGTCCATCTGACAATCCCAGGTGATAGTCCCCCACGGCCTCAGCATCCATGCTAGATCCGTTTGCAACTCTGAGGGTCATATCACCTTCCTTCAAAACCCTACGCCTTCTCAATGCCTGCAAAGAATTACAGATATGAGATCCTGATCCGGTATCCAATACCCAAGAAGTAGAGTTTATTGATAGACAGTTTTCAATAACATACACACATGAAGCTGAAGCCGCAACTCGCTTCAGATCCTGGGTTCTGGCATTCCAAGCCTTGCAATCCTGTTTTCAGTGTCCACTCTTGTGACAGTAAAAGCATTCTTCCTTTCCCACAAGCTTTCCCGCTACCTTTGTTGCCTTTCCCTTTCCCTTCGTATCCACTTTACTAACACCGCTCCTTGGTTTGGCGGGGGCTTTCTTCTTCTTTCCCTTGGCTTTCGCCCTGGACCTAGAAGAGGAAGATCCTCCTACAAACAAAGTGGATGTCTCCCTACCTTTCTGTAGGGTGCCCTCAGCACTCCTCAACATGTTCAGAAGTTCGGAAAGTTCAACCTCCTTTCCTTGCATGTTGAAGTTTAGGACAAACTGGGCGTAAGTGGAAGGAAGGGACTGGAGAATCAAGTCAGTGTAGAGTTCATTCTCCAACGTGGTCCCAAGGTCCGCGAGCTCCTCTATGTAGCCAATCATCTTAAGCACGTGTTCCGCTACCGATGATCCGACGGCCAATCTTGCCGAAAACAGCTTCTTCGACACTTCGTATCTGGCGATACGAGATTGCTCTCCATACAGATCTTTTGTATGGAGAAATATGGATTCTAGGTCCATATTCTCGTGCCTCCTCTGATGTTCATTGTCTATAGAGGCAAGCACGAGGCACTTGGCCTTCGCGCAATCGATCTCCCATATCTTATGGATTTCTATATCCGCGACGCTGGAGGTGGGACCTGGGACAGGGGGAGATTTGGTGGTAAGGAGATACCCCAAATTGTCGTAAGTGATTTCCATCATGACATTCCTGAGCCAATCTTTGTAGTTTGGCCCTGTCAGTATGTTTTTATCTAGTAATAACTTAAGTCCGGTCATGTTGATTGGTCGCTGCAATTAGGAGAGAGAAAAGAAACACTTTAGCATGATGCTCTTGCAAGTTTAAAGTGGTTTTTAGTTTGTCTAAACAGGATGGATCCCACTGTCTCTCGAATCCCTCCTCAAACCATAAAGGAAGAATTATTCGGGATCAATCTCACCGTACAATACTTGCTTAACCGTTCAGCCAGGCCAGTGTCAGTACTTCGAGGGAGGTTTTCCAACGCTTTCGCGAAGTTCCTTAATTAAGTAACCTCTTTTCCCTGTGGGCGTAGCCCCGCTAACACCTTTCTAGACACCTACTAGGTTTATAGCATTGATCGTTAAGTGAGAAATTTCCCGAGGAGTAGCATATACTCACAGTAGGATTGGGATCCAAATATCATCGCGTGATAAAACTGAAGGAATCCTACCAGAATCATCACACTCCAAATGGTATGCAGCGCTAGCAAGTTTCAGTTCTTTTGAAACTCCCGATGTGGATTTTTGCCCCATGCTCTTATGACCTTGGCGTGAGGTCAAAATGTCATAAGTCACATGTCAAGATCTACCCATCATTATCCAGGTTAATTTGAACCCACCCGTACCTACCCTTGACGTAGGCCAAAATGGCAGTACGACTGTCTCAAACCAACGCATTCTATCTATGCAACAGATAAATATCCGGCAGCTACCAATCACTTTGCCTTGGCGTGAGGTCAAAATACATAGCTTGAATACTACCGAATATTTAACTGAAATGATGGAGGGCTACGAATGGTTTTGGCGAAACCCTGAACGTAGTGAACTTGATATAACCGATGGAACGAGATAGCTTTTAAAAGGAGTGGTTCAAGCTCAGCATTTAAAAGTTTGGTTTTGAAAAGAACCGAGTGGTTTTCAAAGTGTTCCAACGAATTTTACTTGGTTTATTTTCTTGCATTAATTTTAATGCGTCCCATCATTTAATCCTACCATTGCAGAAAACAACCAAAATATGGTGTACGCTTATGCCATCCGCATTCGCCACGGGGCCCCGTCATCACCCGTTAGGTTGCTTAACTAACGACAGAGCGGGGGCTGGACTAGCGCGGATGCAAAACATAAGCAACACCTAAATAGATATCATATATAGATATATAGCAATGATAGTCAATCCAGATCACAGATGAACACATTGGATATACTAGGAATCCGCGATTCGTTCGAGCCTGCAACGAAAAGTGGATTACACGGTCGCGATGAACAGCCAATACCCCACCCTAGACCCCTACGGGTGCGGCAAACTACCCGCCAAGTACCCGAAGCGAAGCAACCTCCCTCAACACCGTGAGTAGGCCACTCGGCACTTCGAGATACCCGGTAGTTTGTGCACCCCAACATGGGTCTATCCTAGGAGCAAAAACTGTAAAAATAAATTATACAATGGCGGCTAAAACCTCAACCCGGATGTGCGGCCAAACAAATAATATTACATCAATTTACATATTACAAGAATGAAAGAAAAAAGAAACTCTCATCTCACATCCACCCGGCTATTCATCTGCGACAATCCAACGAGTTCAGATACACAAACCATCAACATTACAGATCACAGATATGTATAATCCCCACTAATCGACGTATAGCGATTAGCAGACGTTCAATACATATAATACATCACAGATATAACCCATTAGTCAAAGTATAGGGAAGATCGATCAAAATACGGATTTGCAACTATCCGAAAAACAAATTTTCTCTCTGGAAAATCTGGGCAGAAAGAAACCATCCTAAAAATCCCAAAACCATAAACTAAGAACACTGCAAGAGAAACGAGCCGCGGCCGAGTCAACTCGGCCGCGGATTCGTGGCAGAAACAAGCTTCTGCCGCGGAACCGCGGTGAATTGGTCGGCTCGCTGGTTCGTTTTTCTTGGGTGTACTGTAAAAAACCTGGGCCGATTTTTAAGGTGTGATTTATTATTTTTAAAGCAGATTTAAAAATCGGCAGAAACTTGGGGTTTTTGAAAAAAAAGTTTTGTGATTTTTACCGATCGAAGTTTTATACACTTTACTAACTAGCTAGTTTGTGTTTAGTTAGGCTCTGATACCACTGTAAGTCCACGTTGCCCACCCCGGTGCTTGCGGGGAGGCGGAAACGGTATAAAAAATTGGATTTTTAAGACACAAGGCAACATGGACTAGCAAAAGGAAGATCTTTGCTAAAGATAAACTAACTACAAAGCTAAAAAGTTTAGCTACTCGGAAAAAAGGTTATACCTAGGGCTTCAAGTCCTTCTCTCCTTGCTCCATGGAGTCAAAGAAAGTGATCTCCTTGTCGCCTTCTCTTGTCGAAGAAAGATTCACCCGAGGGCCTCAACCTTTGGCTTCAACTTCAAACTAGACGTAACTAAGATGCTTGGAGTGCTAATCCTAGAACCTTAGAAGGAGTAGAGAGTATCTTAGAAGGATTTATCTCAAGCTCAAGGGATTCTCAACTCATGAGAGGGGAGAGCTAGAGAGAGAGGAAGAGGAGGTAAAAGAATCTAAATGATAGAATGAGAAGAAATGAAATATTCTTCTCACATATATGTGTGAATTATGAAAATAGATAATTATTCAAGTTAATTGTCATGGTTAATCAAGAAATGACCATTATCATTTCACATTAAATGCCTTTGCAAGGATCAAAGAGAATCTTTCATATGGAATGATGATGGTCAACTTATCAACCTAGGTCAACAAGTCAAGTGTAGTCAAATGGTCAACAACCCTAACCATGCACAATTATAATTAACTAATAATTAATAAATCATAATTCACACAAAACATTAGGGTTAAGAAAATGACAATAGTCATCAACCCTAATGAAGTTCCTCTGCCTCTGTCTCAGTCAACTGTGCATACACACCCGTATCCGTGTACCGAGGAACACGAATACAATGAGATAAAACCAATCCCAAATCATATACTAGGATCCGGCTTAAACCAAAGCCCGCTAGTAAAAGCTGTCCTGACAGCAAACGTGCACAAGTGCGCGGATGTGAACGAACCCTATCGCAAAACCATGCGACCTCTACTCATTTTGCCTAAAGGCGAATAACCCTCTGTGTGGGACTCTAAAGACTCGACCCTACGCTGGCAGTGGGTTTAACCACAGACCACAAGCGGCACTAGCTGTACGTAACGGTCCCCAGGTAGATGCCGATAAGAAGACTGACGAGGTGAACCCATCTGAACTCCTACTGAGCCTGAATGTGACAGTCTCCGTACAGTCTGGTCTGTTCGTCTGATACATCGCATGGCGGGCCTAGGGGGGTGGTAAACGTCAGTCCCCTAATAGCGGTACAAGTCGTGTCGGAGTGTTGCCCAGAACACCCTGAGATAACACTGGAAACCTACCAGTATACCTCGCTTGCCCTGACCAGGGACTACTTGTGTAATGGCTCTACTGGACACAGCGCGATGTCAACCCCCAATACCGGGAGAGACGAATCCTCTCTAACCGTCACTGCCTCCAAGTGCTTCGGGACTGCACCCAAAAACTACCTGTTTGCACGACTCCTTTGAGCCGTGGTAGGGTAGTAATCAAAGTGCAGTGGGAACACACTCGAGGCGAAGTGACAGTGTCAAGTCAGCGGACTAAGCTGTACTCATGTCACCTGGGAACTGATAACCGACGATAGGTATAATACCAACCAACAGTTCCCGACGAGTCCTGTCTAGTGTACTCGTAACCCAACGAGCACCCGCATACTATCTCAAGTACGACGTACAGACGGCTGTGGGATAGACCGTCTCCCGTGCTGGGATGAGAAGCGCATACGCTAGTCTACTCCGGAGTATCGATGCCATGTCTCGATATTCCCACGACCAGGGACGTGTATATATAAGGATGTGCTTATGGATTACCCAGCCCCCACGAGTGTGACTGCCATCACAACGATGGTAATCAAGCAAAGATCCTAAGGGCTCCACTAATGCGTATAGGTGATACAATAAAGATGTTAGTCGATGTACAACACCCCACGACTTGCGGGGAGGCGGAAATATGAAAAACGATCAAGTTCTTTGCTTAAACATCGACTAACCACATGAATCGAAGCTAAATGATAACAAACAACTATCATAGAAGTTCTAAACTACTATGTGAAGTGATTATACCTAAAGAACCGTGTCCTTCGTCTTTACGAACTCCACCTCCTCCTCGGCCTTCTCCAAGTAGTAGACGATCCACCACGAGAGCTTTACTCCAAGCTTTGCCTCTAAACTTGAGGCAACTAGGTTTCTTTAAGTGCTAATCAAAGTACCTAGATGATATAGAGTGAGGGTTATGGATTAACTAGTCTAACTAATCCTTGTACTCAACACATGAGAGGGGAGGATTATGGTTTGAAGAGAGGAAGCTTGAGGAGAGAGAAGGTGAGAATAATAATGAAATGAGAAAATGAGTTATCATAATATATATCAAGCATTATTGTTTTTCAAGAAAAGAAAAAAAATGATTTACAACCATGCTTGATAAATATCTTATGGTGATTCATCTCCATGAGTCATTAAGCATTTATGATGCATTAATGACATGGATGAATCATCAATATGACTCACTAATCTCATTTAATGTATATAGCACCTTAACCCCTTTAGTCACCATCTTCTACAAGCTTCTCGCGCAATTACGAGAACGCCCCTCCTATCCGTGAAAACACGGAAAAACTTTAGACTGTATAAATCCAATAACCGGATACTAGTAACTGGCTTAAACCAAAGCCGACTAGTAAAAACTGTCCGAAAGTCGTACGTGCGTAAACACACGTATGCGTCCGAACCCTTGTCGTAAATCCATACGACCACTATATCATTTCGCCTAGAGTAGGGAAACTCTCTGTGTGGGACTCTAGAGACTCGACTACTACACTGGCAGTGGGTATAACCACAGACCGCAAGTGACACCAGCTGTACGTAACGGTCCCCAGGTAGATGTCGATAAGAAGGTCGATGAGCAAACCCATCCGAACTCCTACTGAGTCTGATGTGACAATCTCCATACAGTCCGGTCCGTTCGTCTAAGACTATCGCATATCGGGCCTAGGGGGCTGTAAGCGTCAGTCCCCTAATAGCGGTATAAGTCGTGTCGGAGCGAAGCCCATTACACCCTGAGAAACTACTGGAACCTACCAGAAAATCTCGCTTGCCCTCGCCAGGGACTTTGCGTAATGGCTCTCTGACACAGCGCGATATCAACCCCCAATACCGGGAGAGACGAATCCTGTCTAACCGCCACTGCCTCCAAGTGCTCGGGACTGCACCCAACTGCTACCTGTTTGCACGACTCCTTTGAGCCGTGGTAGGGTAGCAATCTAAGAACAGTGGGACACACTCGAGGCGAAGTAGCAGTGTCAAGTCTGCGGATTATGCTGTACTCATGTCACATGGGAACTGTTCACTGACGACTTGTATAAAACCGACCAACAGTTCCCTGTGAGTCCTGTCTGGTGTACCCGTAACCTAACGAGCACCTGCATACTATCTCCAGTACGACGTACTGATGGCTGTGGGACAGACCATCTCCCCAACTGGGATGAGAAGCGTACACACTAGTCTACTCTGGATTATCGATACCCTGTCTCGATAATCCAACGACTAGGGACCTGAATAAGGATGTGCTTGTAGACTACCCAGCCCCCACAAGTGTGACTGCCATCACAACTCTGGTAGTCAAGCATGATCCTAAGAGCTCTATCAATACGTATACTCACATATTAAGATAGAAAAATCAAGTAGCATACTACCATGTTTAGCAAGACTGTTATATACATGTGAATATCCCAAGCTTCCATTAAGTAATATAAAACTAGTATGATACAATAATAGCCCCTAGGGCAAATACACTAACAATCTCCCACTTGCACTAGGGCCATGTACAGGCATATCGAAGACCGATGATCTCGAGTAGCCTCTCGAACTGAATCTGAGGTAGGGCCTTCGTGAATGGATCAACAATGTTCTCTTCAGAAGCAACTCTCCAAACCTCGATCTCCCGACGATCAATGATCTCCCTGATCAGGTAATACCGCCTTAAGATGTGTCTGGACTTCTGATGTGACCTTGGTTCCTTCGCTAAAGCTATAGCTCCGTTGTTGTCGCAATACAGAGGTATTGGATCAACAATGGTAGGAACCACCTGAAGTTCTGTTAGGAACTTCTTCATCCAGACTTCTTCTTTTGCGGCATCGCAAGCAGCTATATACTCCGCTTCCATAGTCGAGTCAGCAACGGTGTCCTGCTTGGAACTCTTCCAGCACACCGCCCCTCCATTGAGGGTAAAGACATAACCCTACATGGACTTGGAATCGTCCTTATCACTCTGGAAGCCGGAATCAGCAAAGGACTCCAACCTGAGGTCTTTTCCGCCGTAAACCAAGAACATCTCCATAGTCCTTCTTAGGTACTTGAGAATGTTCTTTACTGCTATCCATTGCTTCTCCCCTGGGTCTGACTGATACCGGCTTACCATGCTCAGTGCGTAAGCTACATCTGGTCTGGTGCACAACATCGCATACATTATAGAGCCTACCGCAGAAGCGTAGGGTATAATAGACATGCGTTCCCTTTCCAAATCAGTCTTGGGAGAGGGTGATTCCGTGACAAGCCGGTAGATTACCGCGCTTAGAATCTTCCATACTGAATATTTTCAGTACATTGTCGATATACCTTGACTGCGAAAGTCCCAACATCCTCTTGGATCTATCACGATAGATCCAGATCCCCAGAATGTAAGAGGCATCACCCAGGTCTTTCATGGAGAACCTGTGTGACAAGAATCCTTTGACAGATTGTAGCATAAGAATGTCATTTCCTATCAATAGAATGTCATCCACGTACAAGACAAGGAATACGACACTTATGGCTACAACTTTACTATATATGCATGGTTCATCTGGATTTTTGATAAAGTCATATTCTTTGACCGTTTCATCAAAACAGATGTTCCAACTCCGCGATGCTTGCTTTAATCCATAAATGGATTTAAACAACTTGCATACTTTCCCGCTGCTCCCACTCTGATTGAAACCCTCTGGCTGATCCATATAGACGCACTCTTCTAAATTTCCATTCAGAAAAGCCGTCTTTACGTCCATCTGCCAGATTTCATAATCATGGAAGGCACCAATAGCAAGAAGGACCCGAATGGATTTGAGCATAGCCACTGGAGAAAAAGTTTCGTCATAGTCCAAACCAGGTCTTTGACGAAAACCCTTTGCAACAAGTCTAGCCTTATAGGTTTCCGCCTGTCCATCTACACCAATCTTTTTCTTGAAGATCCATTTGCATCCTATGGGTTTTACCCCATCTGGAGCAAAGTCCAAAGTCCATACTTTGTTGGTGTACATGGACTCCATTTCGGTCTGCATTGCATCTAGCTATCGTACCGAGTCGCCGCTCTGGATGGCCTGCTGGAAGCCAGTAGATTCATCATCATCTAAGATGCAATCCTCTCTATCCCCATCTATGAGAAAACCGTAGTATCTCTCAGGCGGATGAGACGGCCTACTACTCCTGCGGAGGGGTGCGGGAATGTCCTGTTCTTCTTGAACTACTTGTTCTACCAAACTTTCAGTATTAGTTTGTGGTTCTGGAATTTCTTCCAGTTCTATTTCTCTCCCACTTATATCCTTTTCTAAAAACTGCTGTTCTAGAAAATGGGCATTACGAGAAACAAAAATCTTTTGTTCCTCTGCGTAATAGAAATAATATCCCTTGGAGTTCATTGGATATCCCACAAATTTACACTTTACTGATCGTTCCTCGAGCTTGTCCACATGCTGCTTTTTAACAAAAGCTGAACATCCCCTGGTAGGCACAGTCTTGGTAGGAGCCCTGTTCAGAAGATATGCTGCTGAATCTAGCGCATAACCCCAAAAAGATCGCGGTAACTCAGCATTACTCATCATGGATCGTACCATATCTAATAGGGTTCGATTCCGTCTCTCCGATACACCGTTATGCTGTGGAGTGTATGGAGGAGTAAGCTGAGAGAGAATTCCTTTCTCTTTTAGGTAACCTAGGAACTCGGCACTCAAGTATTCACCACCTCGATCAGATCTTAGTGTCTTGATACTTTTGCCGGTTTGGTTTTCTACTTCATTCTTATACTCTTGGAATTTCTCAAAAGCCTCAGATTTATGTTTCATCAGATAAATGAATCCGTACCTTGAGTAATCATCCGTGAAAGTAATGAAATAGGAAAAACCACCTTTTGCATGTGTAAACATTGGACCACATACATCGCTGTGTATGAGTCCTAAGAGCTCGCTCGCTCTTACTCCATGTCCAGTAAACGGAGTCTTTGTCATCTTTTCTTTGAGACAAGATTGACAAGTGTCATAAGTTTGATATTCGAACGAGTCCAAATATCCTTCTCTATGCAACTTAGTCAACCTTCTCTCATTGATGTGACCCAGTCTACAATGCCATAAGAAAGCTTTATTGAAATCTGGAGACTTTCTTTTTAGTGTGTTCTGGACATTGAAAATTTGGAGTTGGTTTAACACATATATACCGTTTTCCAGTGTACCGGACCAAATCAAACTATGATTAAGGTGGATGTTAACAACACCACTTCCAAACGTGAAATCATAACCTTTATTTGATCACAAGGAAACAGATATGATATTACACGTTAAACTGGGTACAAAAAAACAGTTATGTAAAACCAAAATGTGTCCACTCGTCAATCCCAGGTGATAATCCCCTACGGACACAGCTCCCACGCTAGCTCCGTTAGCAACCATCAGGGTCATACTACCTTCCTTCAGCACTCTACGGTTTCTCAGTGCCTGCAATGAATTGCAAATATGAGATCCTGATCCGGTATCCTATACCCAGGAAATAGAGTTGATTGACTGACAATTCTCAATTACAAACACACCTAAAGTCTAAATCACAGCTTGCTTCGGTTCCTGGTTCTTGGCGTTCCACACCTTGCAATCCTTCTTCCAGTGCCCTTTCCAGTGACAATGGAAGCACTCATCCTGGCCCACTATTGGTACCGCAAACTTTTTCTTTCCCTTCCCTCCCACCTTACTAACACCTCCTCTAGGTTTGGTGGCGGCCTTCTTCTTCCTTCCTTTGGCCCTAGCCTTGGACCCGGAAGAAGATGCACCGCTAACAAACATAGCGGGTGTTTCCCTTTCTTTCTGCAAGGTGCCCACTGCACTCCTTAACATGTTCAGGAGTTCCGGAAGTTCAACTTCTTTTCTTTGAATGTTGAAGTTCATGATAAACTGGGCGTAGGTGGAAGGAAGGGACTGGAGAATAAGGTCTGTATAGAGCTCATTATCCAAAGTCGTCCCAGGGTCTGCGAGCTCTTCTATATAGCCGATTATCTTTAGGACATGTTCTCCTACCGATGACCCAACAGCCAACCTCGCTCGAAACAAGTTCTTAGAGGTCTCGTATCTTACTATACGAGATTGCTCTCCATAAAGTTCCTTTGTAAGGAGAAATATGGCATCTAGTTCCATATCCTCGTGCCTCCTCTGATGTTCATTGTTCATTGAGGCAAGCACGATGCACTTGGCTTTCGCGCAATCGAAATCCCAGGTTTTGCGGATTTCCTTATCCGCATTACTGGATTTGGGACCAGGGACAGCAGGTGCCGTAGCGGTGAGGACATACCCCAATTTGTCATAGGTCAAAGCCATTTTGACATTCCGCAGCCAATCTTTATAGTTTGGCCCTGTCAGTATATTTTTCTCTAAAAGTAACTTAAGTCCAGTCATTTTCAGGGTCGCTGCAATTAGGAGAGAGAGAAGAAAACTCTTTAGCATGATGCTCTTGCAAGTTTAGAGTGGTTTTTAGTTTATCTAAACTGGATGGCTCCCACTGTTTCTCGAATCCTTCCTCAAACCATAAAAGAAGAATTAGTCAGAACTATTCTCACTGTACAATACTTGCTTAACTGTTCAGCCAGGCTGGTGTCGGTACTTCGAGGGAGGTTTTCCAACGCTTTCGCGAAGTTCCTTAATTAAATAACCTCTTTTCTCTGGGGGCGTAACCCCGCTGACACCTTTCTTGACACCTACTTGGTTTATAGCATTGATCGTTAAGTGACGAATATCTTGATGAGTAGGTTATACTCACAGTAGGATCGGGATCCAAATATCATCGTATGATAATGTTGAAGGAATGCTACCAACATTCATCAAACTCCAAATGGTATGCATCTCTTTGCAAATTTCAGTTTCTTTAGAAATTCCCGATATAAGTTTTTGCCCCATGCTCTTATGACCTTGGCTTTGGTCAAAATTTCATAAGTCACATGTCAAGTTCTACCCGTCATTATCTTGTCAATTTGAACCCATCCGTATATACCCCTGACTTTGGTCAAATGATAATACGACTGTCCCAAACCAACTCATCTATCTTATGCAACAAATGAAAACCCAGCAGCTACCAAACACTATGCCTTGACTTTGGCCAAAATGCATAGCTTGAATACTACTGAATACCCAAATGAAATGACGAAGGGCTACGAATGGTTTTGGTGAAACCGTGAACGTAGTGAACTTGATATAACCGAAGGAACCTGATAGCTTTTAAAAGGAGTGGTTAAAGCTCCGCATTTAAAAATATCTGTTTTAAAATTAACCGAGTGGTTTCTTTTAAATTGTTCCAACGATTAAACTTTTGGTTTATTTTCTTTGCATTATAAATAATGGGCCCCATCATTAACCTATCATTGCAGAAAACAACGAAAATACAACGTCCTCTTATGCCATCCGCATTCGCCACGGGGTCCCGTCATCACCCGTTAGGTTACTTAATTAACGGCAGAGCGGGGGCTGGGCTAGCGCGGGTGTAAAACATAAGTGACGTCTAAATAGCTATCATATATAGATATTGTACATTCGTCAGACGCAATAATAGGCATTCCAGATCTCATATGAACTTTATTGGATTTGCAAGCAATCCGCGTTTGTTTAGAGCCTGCAACAAAAGACGGATTATGCAGTTGTGATGAATAGCCATTACCCCATCCCAGACCCCTACGGGTACGGCAAACTACCCGCCAAATACCCGAAGTGAAGCGGTCTCCCTCAACAATGTGAGTAGGCCACTAAACACTTCAAAGTACCCGGTAGTTTGTGCACGCCACCTTGGGTCTATCCTAGGAGCAAAAACAGTAAAATGAAATAATACAACGGTGGCTACAACCGCAACCTGGATGTGCCCCGCAAAAATAATATTACAACAAATTACATTTACATCGAATGAATTAAATAATAACCCATCACAAAACCCCGGCTATACATCATAACAGTCCAACACAGTTCATATACACAAACAGATAAAATCCATTATAGAAATCTGCAACCCCCTGCCAACCGACATACTAGAAGTTAGGGGAGCTTTACGAACACATTATACAAACACAGATATAATCATATTAGCAAACATCGCAAAATTTCGATCGGAAAAACGCTTTTAGATTCTACTCCAATACTTCTCTATGAACCTGAGATCTTAGCAGAAAATAAAACATCCCAGAAACATCATTGTTAACACCTATGAGTTACTGAAGAAATTGGGGCTGACTCGGGCCTAACTCGGCCGCGGATCCCATGGATCCGCCGCGGATCCCATGGATCCGCCGCGGATCCCATGGATCCGCCGCGGATCCCATGGATCCGCCGCGGATCCCATGGATCCGCCGCGGATCCACGGTGAGATAGCCGAGTCACAGGCCCAAATTTCTTCAGTAGCCCTAATTTTTCCTGCTTGTTATTCTGAAGCACCCTGAAAAAATTTTGGAGCTATTTTAAAAATTGACAGCAAGTGTGATAATCAGCGATGTTTCCGGTTGCTTTTTGCGTTCGAAATCTTTACGACTTTGCTAATTAGTTATTTATTGTTTAGCGAGGCTCTGATACCACTGTAAGTCGATGTACAACACCCCATGACTTGCGGGGAGGCGGAAATATGAAAAACGATCAAGTTCTTTGCTTAAACATCGACTAACCGCATGAATCGAAGCTAAACGATAACTAACAACTATCATAGAAGTTCTAAACTACTATGTGAAGTGGTTATACCTAAAGAACCGTGTCCTTCATTTTTACGAACTCCACCTACTCCTCGGCCTTCTCCAAGTAGTAGACGATCCACCACGAGAGCTTTACTCCAAGCTTTGCCTCTAAACTTGAGGCAACTAGGTTTCTTTAAGTGCTAATCAAAGTACCTAGATGATATAGAGTGAGGGTTATGGATTAAGTAGTCTAACTAATCCTTCTACTCAACACATGAGAGGGGAGGATTAGGGTTTGAAGAGAGGAAGCTTGACGAGAGAGAAGGTGAGAATAATAATGAAATGAGAAAATGAGTTATCATAATATATATCAAGCATTATTGTTTTTCAAGAAAAGAAAAGAAAATGATTTACATCCATGCTTGATTAATATCTTATGGTGATTCATCTCCATGAGTCATTAAGCATTTATGATGCATTAATGACATGGATGAATCATCCATATGACTCACTAATCTCATTTAATGTATATGCCACCTTAACCCCTTTAGTCACTATCTTCTAGATGCTTCTCGCGCAATTACGAGAACGCCCCTACTATCCGTGAAAACACGGAAAAACTTTAGACTGTATAAATCCAATAACCGGATACTAGTAACTGGCTTAAACCAAAGCCGACTAGTAAAAACTGTCCGAAAGTCGTACATGCATAAACACACGTATGCGTCCGAACCCTTGTCGTAAAACCATACGACCTCTATATCGTTTCGCCTGGAGTAGGGAAACTCTCTATGTGGGACTCTAGAGACTCGACTACTACGCTGGCAGTGGGTTTAACCACAGATCGCAAGCGGGACTAGCTGTACGTAACGGTCCCCAGGTAGATGTCGATAAGAAGGCCGATGAGGAAACCCATCCGAACTCCTACTGAGTCTGATGTGACAATCTCCATACAGTCCGGTCCGTTCTTCTAAGACTATCGCATATCGGGCCTAGGGGGCGGCAAGCGTCAGTCCCCTAATAGCGGTATAAGTCGAGTCGGAGCGAAGCCCATTACACCTTGAGAAACTACTGGAACCTACCAGCAAATCTCGCTGGCCCTGGCCAGGGACATTGCGTAATGGCTCTCTGACACAGCGCGATATCAACCCCCAATACCGGGAGAGACGAATCCTGTCTAACCGCCACTGCCTCCAAGTGCTCGGGACTGCACCCAACTGCTACCTGTTTGCACGACTCCTTTGAGCCGTGGTAGGGTAGCAATCTATGAACAGTGGGAAACACTCGAGGCGAAGTAGAAGTGTCAAGTCTGCGGACTATGTTGTACTCATGTCACCTGGGAACTGTTCACTGACGACTGGTATAAAACCAACCAACAGTTCCCTGTGAGTCCTGTCCGGTGTACCCGTAACCTAACGAGCACCTGCATACTATCTCCAGTACGACGTACTGATGGCTGTGGGACAGACCATCTTCCCAACTGGGATGAGAAGCGTACACACTAGTCTACTTCGGATTATCGATGCCCTGTCTCGATAATCCAACGACTAGGGACCTGAATAAGGATGTGCTTGTAGACTACACAGCCCCCACTAGTGTGACTGCAATCACAACGCTGGTAGTCAAGCAAGATCCTAAGAGCTCTATCAATACGTATACTCACATATTAAGATAGAAAAACCAAGTAGCATACTACCATGTTTAGCAAGACTGTTATATACATGTGAATATCCCAAGCTTCCATTAAGTAATACACAAACTAGTATGATACAATAATGGCCCCTAGGGCATATACACTAACAAAAGAAACACATGTACACATTAAAGCAGAGACAAACCAAGTAGCTTACTACCATTTCGAGCAAGATTGTCTATACGACTGTGAATATCCCAAGCTTCCATCAAGTAATATACATACTAGTATGATACAGTAATGGCCTCTAGGGCATATACACTAACAGCACGATTATAATTAACCAATTATTAATAAATCATAATTCACACATAAACATTAGGGTTAAGAAAATGACAATGGTCATCAACCCTAATCAAAGTCCTCTGCCTCTGTCTCAGTCAACTGTGCATACACACCCGTATCCGTGTTCCGAGGAACACGAATACAATGAGATAAAACCAATCCCAAATCATATACTAGAATCCGGCTTAAACCAAAGCCCGCTAGTATAAGCTGTACGGACACCAAACCAGCACAAGTGCGCAGATGTGAAAGGACCCTGTCGCAAAACCATGCCACCTCTACTCATTTTGCCTAAAGGCGAATAACCCTCTGTGTGGGACTCTAAAGACTCGACACTACGCTGGCAGTGGGTTTAACCACAGACCGCAAGCGGCACTAGCTGTATGTAACGGTCCCCGGGTAGATGCCGATAAGAAGACTGACGAGGTAAACCCATCTGAACTCCTACTGAGCCTGTATGTGATAGTCTCCATACAGTCCGGTCTGTTCATCTAAGAACATCGCATGGCGGGCCTAGGGGGCGGTAAACGTCAGTCCCCTACTAGCGGTACAAGTCATGCTGGAGTGTAGCCCAGAACATCTGAGATAACACTGGAAACCTAGCAGTCTATCTCGCTTTCCCTGGCCAGGGACTTTGTGTAATGGCTCTCCTAGACACAACGCGATATCAACCCCCAATACCGGGAGAGACGAATCATGTGTAACCGTCACTGCCTCCAAGTGCTTCGGGACTGCACCTAAAAACTACCTATTTGCACGACTCCTTTGAGCCGTGGTAAGGTAGTAATCAAAGTACAGTGGGAACACACTCGAGGCGAAGTGACAGTGTCAAGTCAACGGACTAAGCTGTACTCATGTCACCTGGGAACTGATAACTGACGATGGGTATAATACCAACCAACAGTTCCCGACAAGTCCTGTCCAGTGTACTCGTAACCTAACGAGCACCCGCATACTATCCCAAGTACGACGTACTAACGGCTGTGGGACAGGCCGTCTCCCAAGCTGGGATGAGAAGCGCATACGCTAGTCTACTCCGGAGTATCGATGCCCTGTCTCGATAGTCCTGCGACTAGGGACCTGCATAAGGATGTGCTTATAGATTACCCAGCCCCCACGAGTGTGACTGCCATCACAACGCTGGTAATCAAGCAAAGATCCTAAGGGCTCCACTAATGTGTAAAGGCGATATGCTAAAAGAAACATATGCACACATTAAAGCAGAAACAAACCAAGTAGCATACTACCATTTTGAGCAAGAATGTCAATACAAGGTGAATATCCCAAGCTTCCATCAAGTAATATACAATCCAGTATGATACAGTAATAGCCTCTAGGGCATATACACTAACATTACACCCGAACATTCGTTTCATAGGATGACCCTGATTGGTGGAGTAGGTAGCTTGAGTAGAGTGACGTACCGTACGTATGTTCCGCGGCATATTTAAGATACAATACTCCACTTAAGAAACCTTTGGATGTACATATTATTGAGACCAGTGATTCTCTTCATATCCATGATTATACATCCATTTGAGATCCTCGATTCTATTAGTTCCATGATCATACTTTCATTGATGCTATTCCTTCTTATGATCATGTATCCATACTAGATTTGTCGCTTCCTCTCATGCCGTTGATCTGCTCTCTTTGATACTCGATTGAGGTTCTGTCACCATTGTTTGAGCGCAGTTTGAGCTGCTGCTAGTGTTACAGTCAGGGCGAGCTCGTCTGGTACGAGGGCCGACCATTATGTTTTCTGGTGACATGGGAACGTCTCGAGTTAGTATTGATGATTGTGACCCCTTGTGGAGGCGAGTGCTTGGTTTTACCCTGGATGATCGGGCCATTGTTAGAGCTTCCAGTTGAGAGAGGACTGTTGATGTACAGCATACCTCAGAGATTATGATGTCGCCTACCGTGCAGACAGATGACCCAGCTGTTGCTGAGATTGATGGGATGTCGCTCCCAGAGCTTACGAGCTAAGATGAGCCGGAGCTTCCAGGAAGAAATGCGACAGATGATAGCTAGTCTACCCCGATTTGAGAGACGAAGGTGATTCGTCTGATTTATGTGCCGGAGCAGGCCCCGTTGAGTTGAAGATTTCCAGTGTGGAGAGTCTTACTCAGATCTAGAGCAGACCGACCCAGAGATGACCGCCGATGTATCGCCTTTCCTGGAGGATTGAGGCATTGTTTAGCGTGCGAACGAAGGGTATTAGCATGTCGCCTAGGAGAAGTTAAAAAGGTTCGACGAGTGTCAGAAACCCATTTTTCCCAAGTTTAAAGTGTTCGGAGGAACATGCAGGTAATTCTGTGGACCCTCTAGAAGAATGAAACCCAAACTCGACATGATGACCATGGAACCACTTTGAACCTTAGGGTTTGTGGCGGTTTAGCGGTGCCATCATTAAGGCTTGGGTTTGCCCTTCTACGGCTGGTCCAGAGGTGCTGTGGTATGTACCAGATATTTTTAGACTACGCTCAGGTGTTGAGCCTTCGGGAAATTTTTGGACCTTGATGACTCGATCGAAAAGTTTGACATCGTCCGGATATCATGTGATAAGAGACCAGTAAGCTGACCAGCTTTGGATAGAGGACCTCACCCAGATGCGTAGTGAGTTGATCGAGTACGGACGAGTAGTGAGTATTCCTCCGATGGACGGGACGAGCTCCCGAGGACGTGTTTGGCCAGACATCTTCTACAGAGTGATGAAGATACCAAGTTCGTGACTTCGAGTCCGTGCGAGAGACTTCGGATTGACCGTGGCCGAGAACAGTTGCAGTGCGCAGATAGCATGGCGTGACGTCATAGTGGACGATGATACAGGCGAGTGGAATCAGAAGTTCGTGCGAGACGCCGACGAGCTGTTATTACTCCCCGTAGAGATCAGAGACCTGATATGCTTATAGAGGCGTTGGAATACGGCCAGTTTCCGAGGAAATGTGTTCGGAACACGCAGATGTCCAGAAAATGAGGAAAGATTATGTAAGAATACCAGCCTCCGTACAGTTCGGCATAGGCAAGATCGGAAGAGACGCTGAGCAGGATTCCTTCCAGGACACTGCTGCAATGAGATTTGCACCCAGGATCAGATGTGTCACGTGTATTCAGAGAGCCAGAGGCTGACGCCAGTGACGTGCTGCTTTACGAGTGGTCGTGACGATTGACCGAGAGATGACCAGGGAAGTGCCAGAACGGATTCGTCCCCGTTAGCACACCTGACTGGGCCGATGAGCCGATGGATTGCGAGATTGGTAAATCCACAGAGAAGATAAGGACCCAGAAACAGAGGACGCCAGACCGTGAGCAGAAGACGAGCGGATGTCCTTGTTTTGCCGGTTATTAGGCGCACCGATTTATTTTTCGACATTGTAGGAGGTGTACCTCGATGTCCTTTATTGCGATTTGCGTTGTGCTCCGAGTATCACGCTTATATCACTTGGATTTGAGTTTTGATGACGACTTTCCTGATATTGATTTCGTGCACCATGGTTGCACTTACTGGGTATTTACATTTTTGCGCATAGTTATCGCACTATATATATATTTTATACACCGTTGTGTTGATTTGCGATTTGTGCCAATCCATTGCATTTGATGTCGATTTTGTGCCTTAGCCGCACATGTTTATGATTTCATGGATTTCATACGGATGATTTGATTTTTGCACTCGGTATAGCTTATATGTGCTTGTAGTGCATTGATACGTATTTTTGCACCACAGTTGCACCTGACTTCGTTTTGATGACATTTGAGATATTCACTGTGATTTCACGCATAGGGCATGCATATGATTTGACATATGCTTTCGGCATAGTTTTCATGCACTTTTAGTATTTGATTTGCTTTTGTGCACGTTGATGCACATAGTTGTGCGATTATATATCACGGTATACCTGAGTTGGATTTGGATTGATATGTGTTGTATACCGTCGATTCGATTTTGATACTCGATATTGTTTTGTGCACCTTGTGCACCTGATTGGATTCTTGTGCACATCAAATGCACCCGATATTGTTGTCATGCACACCCGTTGCACTGGATAGATGTTTTCGTGCACACCCGTTGCACCTAGATTTGCTTTGTGCTTATTGTGGCACCTGTATTTGGATTTGATTTCCATGCGCACCAGACGCAGGTGATTATTGGATACGCCTTTTGAGGCTGATTTTGCTTTTGAGCACCTTGTTTTCATGTTAGGCACTATATTGAGTAGTAGCCAAACATGACTGATCTGAGGACACTACCTGAGTAGTTCGCATGCACTAAAAGTTTACCAAAGAGGTTTTTTTTTCAAAAGGAGCTATAGTCTCTCTATTTCCTACGTGTCCGTGAGTGACACGGACGTTTATAAAGGAAAACCTTTTGGGATGTTTTGAAAACGACGGAACGTGTATTTAAGAAAACATATAAGGACATATATTATTATTTTAAAATGAGCGTCCGTCAGTTATGCCGTGAGTTACTCATTCCTGCGGCGATTTAGAAAAGGTTTTGCATGTTATTTATTCAGATTTTGGAGTTTTCAAGGACGCGTACTATACACGTATTATAGTATTTGACTAGTGTATATTGGATTTCAGTAGTGGATTTCGAGATCTGCATCTCTATTGTAACTCCGAGGATATGCGTGCAAATTCGATAATTTGCGTGACACTTGACGGAGTGCGATTTTGTGTTTTTACTCGTTTTCATGCGCACTTGACACGATGTGTTGTGTTGTTTCTGTGTTTTCCATGACTTCGGAGCCCCGTTGTTTTGAGCTGATTTTTGAAATGTTCTAGATTTTGGGGGTTTAAATTTAAATTCAGGGACCGAATTTATTTAAGGGGGGAAGATTGTAACATTTCAGAAAATATAAAATATTATTTTTGGGAATTTAATATTAAAATAATATTTTTCCCGACAACTGCCGATTTGCGAAATTTGGGTTTTCGAAAAAGGGTATAAATATATACCAATAATTATGAAATAAATAGAAATTAAAATGATTTATTCATTTAATAATATAATTAAAGGATTTGGCATTTTTAAAAGTTATTTTGTGCAGTTTGGATAAAAACCCGATTAGTGCACTGCTAATCGCGATTAAGCCAAATCCGCGTTTTTACAGTTTCCATGGTTAGTGCACCATGACATGTTTCATTTTGATACATGTTTCATTTCATTTGGTATATATATTATGGTTTTTGGTGGAGAGAAGAGAAAAAGAAAAAGGAAAAAGTCAAGGGAGACATAATGATTAGGTTAGGTGGGCTTTTGGAGAGAGGGTGTGTGTGAAATGGTGATAGAGAGGGAGGGGGACTGCTGCCCATTCATTCCCATATCTTTTTTCTTCTTCTCTCCTTCATCTCCCTCAAGACATAACCCTCCACAAAAAAATCCCTAGATCCATCTCCTAACAATCCCCAAAACCCTACACACCCATCACAAAAGTTAATCCCCTCTTCGACCTCTACATATGGGACCAAGAAAAATTTAGTTTTGATGATCTTGGGGGATTCATGGGTGCTATATGAGGTAATCCCTTCAGTAATTCGGGTAGTTTTTCCTTGCTTTAGTATTCCCATGTGTTTAGATGTGATATTGTGAAGATTAGTGGACATTGGGAAACCTTAGTGAATGTTTGAGTGTTTGTTTGAATTGGGTGATGCCTAGTAGCTGTTAACTAAACTTAGGTGCTGTTTAGTGACCTGGAATAGACCTTAGAAACCCCAAAACACGGATTTAGAAACCATACATCGGATAAATGTGTGATCTGTGAAGGTATTTTGGAATCTGGAGCAACCCGGGGACACTAGAATTGATTTTGGAATTACTGGGAGTCGTGCAGGCACCTAGGAAGCTACCACTGAGACCCGAGCCCCTAATTCAAACCCCAGGCCGCAGATTTAATCATTCTGGCCGCAATTTGCGGCCAGAGTAGAGGGGAATGGGTTCATTTTTGTTCCATGGCTCATTTTGCACTAAATTAGACCCTTACTATATGCAGTTTTGGCTAATTGTCACCTGGGAAAAATCTGGAATCATTTTGGTGTATTTAGCACTATGTTTTTCGTATTTTAAAATGCACTTTCTTGATATTTGGATTTGTATTTGGTTGTCGGGTGTTCGTATATCGACAACAGGGTTTGTTTGATTGATTTGCACGTTTAGGCCATAAGTTCTAACCTATGGGCACACTGTGCGCTGTATCGTTTTTCTGCCTTGATTTTAATACGAATTGAGATTGTTTATTATTGTAGGTACCCTCGCATGGATTCCGAGACGAAGAAGCACGGCGTCATCGATTTCGGCGAGCGAAGACCAGGTGAGTAGATCTATATCTACAGGGGAAGTCGGGTGAATGGCGTATAGCACCCCCGCAACTTTTGATGGAAAAACCAATTAATAGAGTATGGTTAGGAAACCTAGATTAGGAAACTAGGGTTAGAATATCGATAGCTATGTAGTCATATTACAAACTAGAGGATAGTTAAGTGTGATATGCTGCTACTACCCCCCTAGGATGACGTTTAGCGATATTACCGCTTAGGGTTCTGTAGGACTAGATAGTCGATGTAGATGTGTCATCCGAACCATATTTGTTTCTAAACCAAAGAATCGTATGTATCTTTTAAATGTATATCTTGAGGGATGTTACGGATATTCAAATGATATCTTTTCTTTAAAAACACCGTAACCCCTGTTTTCAAAACTACGATTCACTTCTTTAAAAATCTGTTTGTATGGTTCGGGTGTGTTTGTTAGATTATATACTTATACTTAGTGGAGATGGCATGTTTATGTAAACTCGACATGATATGAGATATAAATGCGATGAAAGAATACAAGACGAATTTGATGATATGATGAGATGATGATATGATATGATATGATGGTATACGGATGCGAGTCGATCGAAATGATTTATACCCTGCCGGTCCCCTGATATCAGATTATTGCAGATGCGACCTCGGACATAGGTATATAGGGTTATATGTATATATATCGAATGTTGTGAATCATGGATGATAGGTCGTATGTGATATTAGGTCGTACCCTCATTTGTCGTATAGGATGATGGGATCCCTTTTAGTATAATGCCGCCGCACGATGATATTCCGTGTGTGATGAGTTTGACTTGATGATTGATCCTAACCCTTGACTAGAGGTTGCCGTACGATGGATTGTACCGTACGCGATGTTTTTCGGATGGATGCCGACTTATAGATTCACCGACTCGGACATATGATAGTTACGTATACCTTATAGCTGTTAACTGATGATTTACCTTATGCTGCATTCATATCATTTCCATTGCATTGCTTATACCTGTGCTAGTACACTTGCACCATTATCGATGATGCGTATGTTACACGTACACAGATTTGCCGGCTCATACACTTCATCATCGATAATTGCCATGTCACTACACAGTAAGGTTGCTGCATCATGACATATACATTGAAATATTCATACTTGCGGATATACACATTTGTACATCCATATTTGTGCGCTCATACATTGCTACATCTATACTCGCGCATATACATATTGTACCTACATAGATAACTGATTTTATTGGGAGATTGGGAACCGCATGTTATATTTTAAAAACTGAAATCACTTTAAAAGAGCGGTTTCCACTTAATATGTCATATCATTGTTCCAGGCTGCATGATATATTGATATGCTTACATTTCTGTTATATGTCGCATACATCATGCTCTACGTATTTTACGCATTGAGATATGTTGTTTTTATGAGATTTCTGGATTTGAGAACCGTGGCTATTTCAAAAGAAAGCATATACTATTTTAAAAACCCGGTTTCTCTTGATATGATATTTCAGTGCGTCCAGCATGCGTTTTCTCGGTTCTGAGAGTGGCATGTGAAACCCAATTCGAGGAGTGGTAGGCACCGATTGCGGGTACATGGTGGACCCGGTATGGTATCCCAGGGCGAGAACGGATCGCTGTGTAGTAGACGGGGAGCCTGGCAGAGGGACTACTACCTACCGGTGATAGTATTTGGGCTCGGCGGATATCCGGAGGATACCGACCGGAGTCGAGAGATGATATGGGCTGATCCGGACTGACGGAGCCCGTGGGCCGATCCGGACTGACGGAGCCCAATATATGAGGATTTAAGTGCCGATGCTGGGCACAGTTTTCATGATGTTTTCGAGTGTCGATGCTAGGCACTCAGATTCCATGATTTTGATGTGTCGGGAGGGACACCGTTGATATATATCCTCATACTTTCATGCACACTCCCTTATGATATTTACGTGCATACAGATATTGATTTTGGGTGGACGAGATCCACATGCATACATACCATGATTATGGTTGGACGAGATCTATATACATGCATTGATTATTACTGTTTGATGTTATCCACATGTATATAGATAGTGACTACCTTGTTGGCACATATACGAACCGGTCACCCTAGATATCATAGTATTACCTTTTGATATAGTTGACCTAGGAGTCGTTGTTTATTCGATTTCTACTTGTAGATATATTTCTATTCACGAGTTGGCAACTCACCCCCGTTGTGCCACAGTTCTTACAGGTTGACCGCTTGGATCAGTAGCGGCTTCGCAGGCACACATTTCCATTCGGGTGTTTTGCATTGGTAGGTGGGACATTTGTATCGTACCCACTCTTGTATTATATTTCATATTGTATCTAGTTAACTCCATCAATCAATCAAAAGTGGTAATTATATAATTGATGAGACTTAGTGAGACTTGTAGTTGCGAGATTTGAGCGACGGGTTTTATATTCACATTTGGGGTTATATCTTGCTCATTTCTTTATCTTTGTGGTGAACTTCGCCGTTGGGCGTCGTATACTTTTTTATGTTGTATTGCATGGTTGTGATCCGCCGTTTGGCGAAAAGTTAGCTCCCGCTTGGGGATGCCATTATCATTATTATGTATTTGTGGTTTTGGATCAAGATATACAAGGAGGTGCTGCCAAAATTTTTCAAAAAGACGAAACATGTTTTCAAACTAGAAATTTCATTTGCATCATTCATATTTCTTTTCTATGCATTAAGAAAACTTGTTTTCATTATACCTTTATTTCAAAACCTCACCTCCATTATTTTTTTTCATATAAGGTTTAGATTTCTGGGTTTCAGCTTACTTGAATTCCGTTACGCCTTTAGACGTGGCGTGATTCAAGTGCTGGTCACGAGCTAATATTTCGGGTCGTGACATTGCTAAATTCTCGGAGTGTTTTCCTTCAGGATTGATTGTGTTGACTCCTAGGTCTTGCAGTTACAGGAGGCGTTATTCGTATGGACCCGAGGAAGATCGAGGACGTACAGCTTTGGCCCAGACTTATGTACGGGACGGAGGTCCGCAGATTTTGGGCTTAGCAGGTTTTTACCGCCGTTTCGTGCAGGATTGCTTGTGTATCGCTGCACCGTTGACTGAACTGACTGGAAAGGAGGTTCCTTTTCTTTGGACCGAGGCATGGGTGCGGAGTTTTCAACACTTGGAGACACGTTTGACAACTGCACCAGTTCTTTCTGTAGGGTTAGTATAGCACTTTGTGAAGGTTTTGGAAAGCATGAATCATGCTACTTTAAAATTTTGGGGTGCTAAACAAACCCTAATCAAGATGTTAACTATAGACTTAGGGTTAAACATGCATGTAAACAACTTTACATCAAAGAGTTAGGGATTACAGCCTTTGTAGTATGTTCCTTCACTTCATAAGCTCCATGCTGAGGTCCCTTCGCTGTGATCATCATGTAACCGGACTCTGGAGAGGTTCCATGAAGAGAATGATGCAAGCTTGCTTCCAATCTTCAACAACTAAGATGATCTACCTTGAAGAATCTCAAACCCAAGCTATTGCTTCACTAATCAAGTATTAGCAAAGTAAACACCCTAATCTAAGTGGCTAGAATAGATGATGATGATGAAGTAGGAATTTAGCTCTCTTTTGTTTTCTTTATCTCACAAAAATCCATCACAAACCCAAAAGCTAGAAAGCTTTTCAAAAAGGAAGAAGAAGAAGAAGAAGAAATCTATTTATGATGAATAATGAAATCTTGTTGTGGTTACAAATCCAACCATGGGTTAAGAATGAAGGCTTAACCCTTGTATAGAATAAACTAGGGTAAAGGGTTTTGGGTTGGGTTAAGAAATATCTTCACAAAATATCTTAGCTAAAAAAAGGCTTCATGAAGCTTCATGAAAAAGCTAACCCAAAAGCTAACCCAAATCAAAACCCTAACTTGTTTAAACTCCACAAAACATGTTGCATTTGTAACCCTAACATGTTACAATATTATATATCATATATATAATATATAATGTAAGAAAATAAAATAATACAATTAACATATATCGCATATACATCAATGTATTATCCATGTGAGAAAAAGAATCTTTAAGTGAGCTTATATTAGTTAATATAATATAATATATCAAATATATAATTATACATTAAATTATCGAATCAACACTTGATCCGATAATCCGGCTATTTCACAAATAACAGACTAATATAATCTGTATCAGTTCATCGAATCAACACTTGATCCGATGACCCGGCTATATCACATATACCCGGCCGATATCACATATCACGAGAATCTAATACGGTATCACATACACGTATTATTCTCGGTCCCTCACATATCACATATGTGCTCCTACTCCGTTTTGCCTGAGCCAGGAAACCTCTGTGTAGGACTCTAAAGAATCGTCAATACGCCGACAGTAGGTGATGATCATATCAAACACCCACAAGCTGCAAGCGGTCAGCTAAACGTAACAACCACCCAGGTATTGAGCAATCAGAAGATCAACAAGCAAGCCTGTACATTCTCCTGCGAATCCAATCAGTAACACTCTCGTACAGTCCGGTCTCTTCGTCTGATATGTCGCATATCTAATCTAGGAGTGGTAAACGTCAGACCCCAGTAACCGATAAGTCGTGTCGATATGAGTTCTATAACAGTTTGAGAAACTACTAATAACACTTACTCGTAAATCTCAGCAACCCTGGCCAGGGATTTCTAGTTATAGCCAATCGAACACAGCGCAACATCAACTCCCTATACCGGGAGAGACGAAACCCCTCCAATCGCTCATTGCCTCCATGTGATTCGGGAATGTACCCAAAAGCCACCGTTTTGCACGCCCTCTTGGACGTGGTATGATGGAAATCAAAGCACAGTGGGAATCACATAAGTCTCTATGACGATCTTGGGTCTACAGACTAACCTGTACCAGTGTCACCAGAGAACTGCCATCTGACGTGAGGTATAATACCATCTGGGAGTTCTCGGCGAGTCCGTCCAGTGTGCCCAGTCTCCACTGAGCACCCGTATACTGTCTCTGATGTCAAACACCAATGGATATGGGATCATCCATCGCCCATCTACATGGGTCGAGAAGCATATGCTAGTCTACTTTGGTATATTGATGTCATGTCTCGATACACCTAATAGGAACATTTGAAGGATGTACTTAGAGACTACACTGTCCCCTCTACTATGATCTGCATCATAGTCCTGGTAGTCAAGTACTCATCCTAAGGGCTTTATCAATATGTAACATAGAGACAATCAGAGTACATGTTAAGATAAAGAGCAACCAGATAGCATACTATCATGTTGAGTAAGAAAGTCCTCCCTATATATGTCCAAGCATCCACTACAATATACATCGTATGTATAGTAATGGCATTTAGGGCATACATATCACTAACAATCTCCTACTTGCACTAGGGCCATCTGTTGTGGTATCGCATACCCAACAATCAGCTGTGGTTGAAGTATCTCATACTCAACCATCCCATAAAAGTCTCTACTGGGAAATAGGCCTTTGTGAGTGGATCCGCGTTGTTGTCCTCTTGTCTACTCTCCTAACCTCGATCTCCGTGGAGATCAACTATCTCCATGATCAGGTGATACTGTCTAAGAATATGTCTGGATCTCTGATGGGACAGGGGTTCCTATGCATAAGCCACAACTCCATTGTCACACAATAGTAGGAACAAAATTCATCTCATGAACTAATATATATCCAGACTACCACTTTGGTAGCATCCTTGGTAACGATGTATCTAGCCTTTAATCGTCTAGTATGTCACGGTATCTAGCTTGGAACTCTTCTAACATACCGTCCCTCTACTGAGAGTAATGACAATGCCTGTGACTGATATTCAGTCGTCCTTATCACCGTGGAACCTTTCCAGTGATTCTCCCCAGGATCGATTGATACCATCTCACTAAAACTAGTGAGAATCCTAACATCCAATTAGATCTATTTCATAGATCCATAACCCAAGATTTAGGAGGTATCACCTTGATCCTATATGGAGAATCTTTGTGATAAGAGGAGATTGACCGAGCGTAGCATAGGAAACTCCTTCCCTATCAAGAGTATGTCATCCACGTACTATACGAGGATCACCACCATACTCCCTACTACCTTTTTGTATATACTCGGTTCATCTACCATTTTGATGAGGTCAAACTCTTTGACTACTACATCAAAACAGACGTTCCAACTCCACGATGCCTGATTTATTCTATAAAACATCTTGCACACGTTTTCGCTGCGCCCACTATTTACGAAGCCCTCTGGCTGTGTACTTATAGACGCTCTCTTCCAAATCACTATTTAGAAAAGCAGCCATGACACCCAACCGCCAGATATCGTAGTCATGGTATGTAGCAGTGGCAAGTAGGATCTGGATGGACTTAAGCATAGCTTTGAAAGTCTCAACTTTTCCATATACACCAAGTAATCTTCTCAAGATATACTTGCTCCTGATGGGGATTTAACCCTTCAGATAAAGCAACCAAAGTCCATACTTTGTTGGTGTATAAGGATTCCATCTCAAATCGCTAAGCATCCAGCCATTCTCACAGAGTCCCCTACTCCTGATGGCCAGCTCGAAACTAGTTGGGTCATCATCTCATGATGCAATCCTCGCTCCCACTGTCATAGAGAAACCTAAGTATCTCTCAGGTAGATGAGGAACCCTACCATATCGGCGGAGAGGCTGAGGATCATTGGAAACTATTGAATCCTCCGGTTCTACCAAATCATCTGCTGCAGTTTGTTTAAGCTGGAACTACTTCCTGTTCTACCTTATGACCACTAATTTCTGTAGGGTTCCTAGGCACTCTTGTGAAGGTTCATAAGGCATCAAACATGCCCGAATAAAATTTTAGACGTGCCGAACAACCCAAAGCCGAGATCTTTGCTAGATTATTAGGGTTTAACATGCAAGTAAACAACTTTACCACTAAGTGTGAGGGATTACAACCTTTGTAGTCTGCTCCTTCGCTTCATAAGCTCCGAGTAGAAGTCCCTTCGCCGCAATCCACGATCTCCTGGACTCAAGAGAGGCTCCACGACTCGAACGATCCATGCTAGCTTGTAGTGTTCCGTTTCTCCGATGATCTACGTCGAAGTTGCTATAACTCAAGCTCTCTCACTCTAATGAGGTGAACACTCTAATCTAATGGGCTAGATTAGATGAGGATGATGGAGTAGTATTTATGCTTTCTTTTTATATCATATTCTCACAAGAAATCATCACAAAAGGAAAATCTAGTGAGCTTCCTCAAAGCTCAAGAGAGAAGAAGATGATGAAAAATGAGATAATCCTTCTGTGATGAAGAGTAGAAATGAATATATGATTGATCATGGAACCATGGTCAAGGATGACAAGGATAACCTTTGTAGAGAATAAACTAGGGCTAGGGTTTGGTTAGGTTAAAGAATGAGTCATAAGATAATATCAACCATAATATCTTACACTTGACAAAAGGAAAGCTTCTAGATGGTGCAAGAAGGAGCTAACCCTAATCAAACCCTAACCTTGCTTAATCTCTACTAAACATGTTCCATTATTAATCATATCATGTTGCAAGAATATATATCACATATATATTATATATTTGCAACAAAAGAAAAATAATACAATTAACATATATCGCATATATATCAATGTATTACCCTGTGAGAAAATGAAATAATAAAGTGAGCCAATATTAGATAATGTAATACAATATATCATATATATTATTATACATTAAATCATCGAATCTACACTTGATTCGACAATCCGGCTATATCGAATATAACCAACTAATATATCATGTACCGATTCATCGAATCAACACTTGACCCGATGACCTGGTTCATATCTAAATATCGCGAGAATATAATACGGTATCTCATATCGCATTATCCTCGGTCCTGCACATATCACATATGTGCCACTACTCCTTTTTGCCTGAGCCAAGAAACCTCTGTGTAGGACTCTAAAGAATCGTCAATACGCCGGTAGCAGGTGATGATCATATCTAACACCCACAAGCTGCAAGCGGTCAGCTAAACATAACAGCCACCCAGGTATTGAGCGATCAGAAGATCAACAAGCTAGCCTGTACGTTCTCCTGTGAATCCAATCAGTAACACTCCCGTACAGTCCGGTCTGTTCGTCTGATATGTCACATATCAAGTCTAGGGGTGGTATAAGTCAGACCCCAGTAACCGATAAGTCGTGTCGATGTGTGGCTCATAACGGGTCGAGAAACTACTGGTAACACTTACCAGGAAATCTCTATATCAGCACTGTATAGGGACTTCCAGTTATAGCCAATCGAACACAGCACAACATCAACTCCCTATACCGGGAGAGACGAATCCCCTCCTATCGCTCATTGCCTCCATGAGATTCGGGACTGCACCCAAAAGCCACCATTTTGCATGCCCTCTTAGACATGGTAAGGTGGAAATCAAAGCACAGTGGAAATCACACAAGACTCTATGACGATCTCGGGTTTACACACTACCCTGTACCAGTGTCACCGGAGAACTGCCATCTGACGTGTGGTATATCACCATCTGGGAGTTCTCGGCGAGTCCGTCCAGTGTACCCAGTCTCCACTGAGCACCCGTACACCATCCTTGATGTCAAACACCGATGGATATGGGATCATCCATCGCCCATCATGTGGGTCAAGATGCGTATACGCTAGTCTACTCTGGTGTATCGATGCCCTGTCTCGATATACCCTCGACTAGGAACAGTTATAGGATGTACTCATCGACTACCAAGGCCCCACTAGTATGATCTCATCATAATCGCAGTAGTCGAGTACAGATCCTAAGGGCTTTATCAACATGTTAGAGAAAGACAGTAAACCAATATAAGTCAACATGTTAAGATAAAGTGAAACCAAATAGCATACTATCATGACGAGCAAGAAAGTCCTCTCTATATATATATCCAAGCATCCATTATAATATACATCATATGTAAGTCGATGTACAACACCCCACGACTTGCGGGGAGGCGGAAATATGAAAAACGATCTTGTTCTTTGCTTAAACATCGACTAACCGCATAAATCGATGCTAAACGATAACTAACAACTATCATAGAAGTTCTAAACTACTATGTGAAGTGTTTATACCTAAAGAACCGTGTCCTTCATCTTTACGAACTCCACCTCCTCCTCGGCCTTCTCCAAGTAGTAGACGATCCACCACGAGAGCTTTACTCCAAGCTTTGCCTCTATACTTGAGGCAACTTGGTTTCTTTAAGTGCTAATCAAAGTACCTAGATGATATAGAGTGAGGGTTATGGATTAAGTAGTCTAACTAATCCTTGTACTCAACACATTAGAGGGGAGGATTAGGGTTTGAAGAGAGGAAGCTTGAGGAGAGAGAAGGTGAGAATAATAATGAAATGAGAAAATGAGTTATCATAATATATATCAAGCATTATTGTTTTTCAAGAAAATAAAAGAAAATATTTTACAACCATGCTTGATAAATATCTAATGGTGATTCATCTCCATGAGTCATTAAGAATATATGATGCATTAATGACATGGATGAATCATCCATATGACTCACTAATCTCATTTAATGGATATGCCACCTTAACCTCCTTAGTCACCATCTTCTAGAAGCTTCTCGCGCAATTACGAGAACACCCCTCCTATCTATGAAAACACGGAAAAACTTTAGACTGTATAAATCCAATAACCAGATACTAGTAACTGGCTTAAACCAAAGCCGACTACTAAAATCTGCCCGAAAGTCGTTCGTGCGTAAACACACGTATGCGTCCGAACCTTTGTCGTAAAACCATACGACTTCTATATCGTTTCGCCTGGAGTAGGGAAACTCTCTGTATGGGACTCTAGAGACTCGACTACTACGTTGACAG
The DNA here is from genome assembly GCA_030015575.1 of Agapanthus africanus. NCBI lineage: Eukaryota > Viridiplantae > Streptophyta > Magnoliopsida > Asparagales > Amaryllidaceae > Agapanthus > Agapanthus africanus. The sequence goes on along the minus strand of JASDDO010000012.1, from coordinate 255,582,357 downwards.
TAGGTTTAACCACAGACCGCAAGCGGCACTAGCTGTACATAACGGTCCCCAGGTAGATGTCGATAAGAAGGCCGATGAGGAAACCCATCCGAACTCCTACTGAGTCTGATGTGACAATCTCCATACAGTCCGGTCCGTTCTTCTAAGACTATCGCATATCGGGCCTAGGGGGCGGCAACCGTCAGTCCCCTAATAGCGGTATAAGTCGTGTCGGAGCGAAGCCCATTACACCCTGAGAAACTACTGGAACCTAACAGCAAATCTCACTTGCGCTGGCCAGGGACTTTGCGTAATGGCTCTCTGACACAGCGCGATATCAACCACCAATACCGGGAGAGACGAATCCTGGCTAACCGCCACTGCCTCCAAATGCTCGGGACTGCACCCAACTGCTACCTGTTTGCACGACTCCTTTGAGCCGTGGTAGGGTAGCAATCTAAGAACAGTGGGACACACTCGAGGCGAAGTAGCAGTGTCAAGTCTGCGGACTATGCTGTACTCATGTCATCTGGGAACTGTTCACTGACGACTGGTATAAAACCAACCAACAGTTCCCTGTGAGTCCTGTCCGGTGTACCCGTAACCTAACGAGCACCTGCATACTATCTCCAGTACGACGTACTGATGGCTGTGGGACAGACCATCTCCCCAACTGGGATGAGAAGCGTACACACTAGTCTACTCCGGAGTATCGATGCCCTGTCTCGATAATCCAACGACTAGGGACCTGAATAAGGATTTTCTTGTAGACTACCCAGCCCCCACTAGTGTGACTGCCATCACAACGCTGGTAGTCAAGCAAGATCCTAAGAGCTCTATCAATATGTATACTCACATATTAAGATAGAAAAAACTAAGTAGCATACTACCATGTTTAGCAAGACTGTTATATACATGTGAATATCCCAAGCTTCCATTAAGTAATATACAAACTAGTATGATACAATAATGGCCCCTAGGGCATATACACTAACAATCTCCCACTTGCACTAGGGCCATGTACTGGCATATCGAAGACCGATGATCTCGAGTATCCTCTCGAACTGAATCTGAGGTAGGGCCTTTGTGAATGGATCAGCAATGTTCTCTTCAGTAGCAACTCTCCGAACCAAGATCTCCCGACGATCAATGATCTCCCTGATCTGGTAATACCGCCTTAAGATGTGTCTGCACTTCTCATGGGACCTTGGTTCCTTCGCTAAAGCTATATCTCCGTTGTTGTCGCAATACAGAGGTATTGGATCAACAATGGTTGGAACCACCTGAAGTTCTGTTAGGAACTTCTTCATCCAGACTGCTTCTTTTGCGGCATCGCAAGCAGCAATATACTCCGATTCCATCGTCGAGTCAGCAACGGTGTCCTGCTTGGAACTCTTCCAGCACACCGCTCCTCCATTGAGGGTAAAGACATAACCCGACATGGACTTGGAATCGTCCTTATCACTCTGGAAGCCGGAATCAGCAAAGGCCTCCAACCTAAGGTCTATTCCGCCGTAAACCAAGAACATCTCCTTAGTCCTCCTCAGGTACTTGAGAATGTTCTTTACTGCTATCCAGTGCTTCTCCCCTGGGTCTGACTGATACCGGCTTACCACGCTCAGTGCGTAAGCTACATCTGGTCTGGTGCACAACATCGCATACATTATAGAGCCTACCGCAGAAGCGTAAGGTATAATAGACATGCGTTCCCTTTCCAAATCAGTCTTGGGAGACATCTCTTTGGATAGGGTGATTCCGTGACAAGCCGGTAGATTACCGCGCTTAGAATCTTCCATACTGAATCTTTTCAGTACAGTGTCGATATACCTGGACTGTCAAAGTCCCAACATCCTCTTGGATCTATCACGATAGATCCGGATCCCCAGAATGTAAGTGGCGTCTCCTAGGTCTTTCATGGAGAACCTGTGTGACAAGAATCCTTTGACAGATTGTAGCATAGGAATGTCATTTCCTATCAATAGAATGTCATCCACGTACAAGACGAGGAATACGACACTTCTGGCTACAACTTTACTATATATGCACGGTTCATCTGGATTTCAAATGAAGTCATATTCTTTGACTGTTTCATCAAAACAGATGTTCCAACTCCGCGATGCCTGCTTTATTCCATAAATGGACTTAAGCAACTTGCATACTTTCCCGCTGCTCCCACTCTGATTGAAACCCTCTGGCTGATCTATATAGACGCACTCTTCTAAATTTCCATTCAGAAAAGCCGTCTTTACGTCCATCTACCAGATTTCATAATCATGGAAGGCAGCAATAGCAAGAAGGACCCGAATGAATTTGAGCATAGCCACTGGAGAAAAAGTTTCGTCATAGTCCAAACCAGGTCTTTGACGAAAACCCTTTACAACAAGTCTAGCCTTATAGGTTTCCACCTGTCCATCTACACCGATCTTTTTCTTGAAGATCCATTTGCATCCTATGGGTTTTACCCCATCTGGAGCAAAGTCCAAAGTCCATACTTTGTTGGTGTACATGGACTCCATTTCGGTCCGCATTGCATCTAGCCATCGTACCGAGTCACCGCTCTGGATGACCTGCTGGAAGCCAGGAGGTTCATCATCATCTATGATGCAATCCTCTCTATCCCCATCTATTAGAAAACCGTAGTATCTCTCAGGCGGATGAGACGGCCTACTACTCCTGCGGAGGGGTGCGGGAATGTCCTGTTCTTCTTGAACTACCGGTTCTACCAAACTTTCAGTATTAGTTTGTGGTTCTGGAATTTCTTCCAGTTCTATTTCGCTCCCACTTGATTCCTTTTCTAAAAACTGATGTTCTAGAAAATGGGCATTACGAGAAACAAATACCTTTTGTTCCTCTGCGTAATAGAATAGATATCCCCTGGAGTTCTTTGGATATCCCATAAACTTACACTTTACTGATCGTGCCTCGAGCTTGTCCACATGCTGCTTTTTAACAAAAGCTGGACATCCCCAAATCTTTATATACTGTAGATGGGGTTTCTTCCCGCTCCACATCTGATATGGAGTGGTAGGCACAGTCTTGGTAGGTACCATGTTCAGAAGATATGCCGCTGATTCTAGCGCATAACCCCAAAAAGATCGCGGTAACTCAGCATTACTCATCATGGATCGTACCATATCCAATAGGGTTCGATTCCATCTCTCCGATACACCGTTATGCTGTGGAGTGTATGGAGGAGTAAGCTGAGAGAGAATTCCTTTCTCTTTTAGGTAACCTAGGAACTCGGCACTCAAGTATTCACCACCTCGATCAGATCTTAGTGTCTTGATACTTTTGCCGGTTTGGTTTTCTACTTCATTCTTATACTCTTGGAATTTCTCAAAAGCCTCGGATTTATGTTTCATCAGATAAATGAATCCGTACCTTGAGTAATCATCCGTGAAAGTAATGAAATAGGAAAAACCACCTCTTGCATGTGTAGACATTGGACCACATACATCGCTGTGTATGAGTCCTAAGAGCTCGCTCACTCTTACTCCATGTCCAGTAAATGGAGTCTTTGTCATCTTTCCTTTGAGACAAGACTGAAAAATGTCATAAGTTTGACATTCGAACGAGTCTAAATATTCTTCTCTATGTAACTTAGTCAACCTTCTCTCATTGATGTGACCCAGTCTACAATGCCATAAGAAAGCTTTATTTAAATCTGGAGACTTTCTTTTTAGTGTGTTCTGGACATTGAAAATTTGGAGTTGGTTTAACACATATATACTGTTTTCCAGTGTACCGGACCCAATCAAACTATGATTAAGGTGGATGTTAACAACACCACTTCAAAACGTGAAATCATAACCTTTATTTGAAAACAAGGAATCATATATGATATTACACGTTAAGCTGGGTACACAAAAACAATTATGTAAAACCAAAATGTGTCCATTCGTCAATCCCAGGTGATAATCCCCTACGGACACAGCTCCCACGCTAGCTCCGTTAGCAACCATCAAGGTCATATCACCTTCCTTCAGCACTCTACGGTTTCTCAGTGCCTGCAATGAATTGCAAATATGAGATCCTGATTCGGTATCCAATACTCAGAAAGTAGAGTTGATTGACAGACAATTCTCAATTACAAACACACCTGAAGTCGAAGCCACAGCTTGCTTCGGTTCCTGGTTCTTGGCGTTCCACACCTTGCAATCCTTTTTCCAGTGCCCTTTCCTATGACAATAGAAGCACTCATCCTGGCCCACTACCGGTACCGCAAACTTTTTCTTTCCCTTCCCTCCCACCTTACTTATACCTCCTCTAGGTCTGGGGGCGGCCTTCTTTTTCCATCCTTTGGCCCTAGCCTTGGACCCGGAAGAAAAAGCACCGCCAACAAACATAGCGGGTGTTTCCCTAGCCTTCTGCAAGGTGCCCTCTGCACTCCTTAACATGTTCAGGAGTTCCGGAAGTTCAACTTCTTTTCTTTGAATGTTGAAGTTCAGGATAAACTGGGCATAGGTGAGAGGAAGGGACTGGAGAATAAGGTCTGTATAGAGCTCATTATCTAAAGTCGTCCCAAGGTCTGCGAGCTCTTCTATATAGCCAATCATCTTTAGGACATGTTCTCCTACCGATGACCCGACAGCCAACCTCGCTCGAAACAAGTTCTTAGAGGTCTCGTATCTTGCTATACGAGATTGCTCTCCATAAAGTTCCTTTGTATGGAGAAATATGGCATCTAGTTCCATATCCTCGTGCCTCCTCTGATGTTCATTGTTCATCGAGGAAAGCACGATGCACTTGGCTTTCGCGAAATCGAAATCCCAGGTTTTGCGGATTTCCTTATCCGCATTACTGGATTTGGGACCAGGGACAGCAGGTGCCGTAGCGGTGAGGACGTACCCCAATTTGTCATAGGTCAAAGCCATTTTGACATTCCGCAGCCAATCTTTATAGTTTGGCCCTGTAAGTATATTTTTCTCTAAAAGTAACTTAAGTCCAGTCATTTTCAGGGTCGCTGCAATTAGGAGGGAGAGAAGAAAACTCTTTAGCATGATGCTCTTGCAAGTTTAGAGTGGTTTTTAATTTATCTAAACTGGATGGCTCCCACTGTTTCTCGAAACCTTCCTCATACCATAAAAGAAGAATTAGCCATGACTATTCTCACTGTACAATACTTGCTTAACCGTTCAGCCAGTCTGTTGTCGGTACTTCGAGGGAGATTTTCCAACGCTTTCACGAAATTCCTTAATTAAATAACCTCTTTTCTCTGGGGGCGTAACCCCGCTGACACCTTTCTTGACACCTACTTAGTTTATAGCATTGATCGTTAAGTGACGAATATCCTGATGAGTAGCATATACTCACGGTAGAATCGGGATCCAAATATCATCGTATGATAATGTTGAAGGAATCCTACCAACATTCATCAAACTCCAAATGGTATGCAACTCTTTGCAAATTTCAGTTTCTTTAGAAATTCCCGATATTTATTTTTGCCCCATGCTCTTATGACCTTGGCGTTAGGTCAAAATGTCATAAGTCACATGTCAAGTTCTACCCATCATTATCTTGTCAATTTGAACCCATCCGTATATATCCTTGACGTTCGGCCAAAATGATAATACGACTGTCCCAAACTAACTCATCTATCTATGCAACAAATGAATATCCAGTAGCTACCAAACACTATGCCTTGGCGTTAGGTCAAAATACATAGCTTGAATACTACTGAACACCCAGATAAAATTACGAAGGGCTACGAATGGTTTTGGCGAAACCGTGAACGTAGTGAACTTGATATAACCGAAATAACCTGATAGCTTTTAAAAGGAGTGGTTAAAGCTCCGTATTTAAAAATATCTGTTTTTAAAATTAACCGAGTAGTTTCTTTTAAATTGTTCCAACGATTAAACTTTTGGTTTATTTTCTTTGCATTATAAATAATGCTTTCCATCATTTAAGCTATCATTGCAGAAAACAACGAAAATACAACGTCCTCTTATGCCATTCGCATTCGCCACGGGGTCCCGTCATCACCCGTTAGGTTACTTAACTAACGGCAGAGCGGGGGCTGGGCTAGCGCGGGTGTAAAACATAAGTGACGTCTAAATAGCTATCATATATAGATATTGTACATTCGTCAGACGCAATAATAGGCATTCCAGATCTCATATGAACTTTATTGGATTTGCAAGCAATCCGTGCTTGTTTAGAGACTGCAACAAAAGACGGATTACACAGTTGTGATGAATTGCCATTACCCCACCCTAGACCCCTAAGGGTACGTCAAACTACCCATCAAATACCCGAAGTGAAGCGGTCTCCCTCAATAAAGTGAGTAGGCCACTAAACACTTCAAAGTACCCGGTAGTTTGTGTACCCCACCTTGGGTCTATCCTAGGAGCAAAAACAGTAAAAATGAAATAATACAACGGTGGCTACAACCGCAACCTGGATGTGCCCCGCAAAATAATATTACAACATATTACAGTTACATCGAATGAATTAAAATAATAACCCATCACAAACCCCGGCTAATCATCACAATAGTCCAATACAGTTCACATCCATAAACAGTAAAAACCATTACAGAAATGTGCAACCCCCTGCCAACCGACATACTAGCAGTTAGGGGAGGTTTACGAACACATTATACAAACACAGATATAATCATATTAGTAAACTTCGTAAAATTTCGATCGAACAAACGCTTTTAGATTCTACTCCAATACTTCTCTGTGCACCTGAGAATTGAGCAGAAAAATAAACATCCCAGAAAACACAAAAATATCACAGAAGAATTACTGGTGAAAATTGGGTTGAATCGGCCCCAACTCGGCCGCTGTTCCGCGGCGGATCGGTGGGATCCACCGCGGTTCCGCGGTCGTTTGGCCGATTCAGGAACCCATTTTTCACCAGTTTTCTTATAATTCTCTGTAGGTTATTCTGAAGCACCCTGAAAAATTTTTAGAGCCTGTTTAAAATTCGACAGAAAGTAGTGATATCGATGTCGTTTTTTGGTTCGTTTTGCGTTCGAATATCTGACGACTTTGCTAATGAGTTAATTATTGTTTAGCGAGGCTCTGATACCACTGTAAGTCGATGTACAACACCCGATGACTTGCGGGGAGGCGGAAATATGAAAAACGATCTTGTTCTTTGCTTAAACATCGACTAACCGCATGAATCGAAGCTAAACGATAACTAACAACTATCATAGAAGTTCTAAACTACTATGTGAAGTGATTATACCTAAAGAACCGTGTCCTTCGTCTTTACGAACTCCACCTCCTCCTCGGCCTTCTCCAAGTAGTAGACGATCCACCACGAGAGCTTTACTCCAAGCTTTGCCTCTATACTTGAGGCTACTAGGTTTCTTTAAGTGCTAATCAATGTACCTAGATAATATAGAGTGAGGGTTATGGATGAAGTAGTCTAACTAATCCTTGTACTCAATACATGAGAGGGGAGGATTAGGGTTTGAAGAGAGGAAGCTAGAGGAGAGAGAATTTGAGAATAATAATAAAATGAGAAAATGAGTTATCATAATATATATCAAGCATTATTGTTTTTCAAGAAAAGAAAAGAAAATGATTTACAACCATGCTTGATAAATATCTAATGGTGATTCATCTCCATGATTCATTAAGCATATATGATGCATTAATGACATGGATGAATCATCCATATGACTCACTAATCTCATTTAATGTATACGCCACCTTAACCTCCTTAGTCAGCATCTTCTAGAAGCTTCTCGCGCAATTATGAGAACGCCCCTCCTATCCGTGAAAACACGGAAAAACTTTAGACTGTATAAATCCAATAACCGGATACTAGTAACTGGCTTAAACCAAAGCCGACTAGTAAAAACTGTCCGAAAGTCGTACCTGCGTAAACACACGTATGCGTCCGAACCCTTGTCGTAAAGCCATACGACCTCTATATCGTTTCTCCTGGAGTTGGAAAACTCTCTGCGTGGGACTCTAGAGACTTGACTACTACGCTGGCAGTGGGTTTAACCACAGACCGCAAGCGGCACTAGCTGTACGTAACGGTCCCCAGGTAGATATCGATAAGAAGGCCGATGAGGAAACCCATCCGAACTCTTACTGAGTCTGATGTGACAATCTCCATACAGTCCGGTCCATTCGTCTAAGACTATCGCATATCGGGCCTAGGGGGCGGCAAGCGTCAGTCCCCTAAGAGCGGTATAAGTCGTGTCGGAGCGAAGCACATTACACCCTGAGAAACTACTGGAACCTACCAGCAAATCTCGCTTGCCCTGGCCAGGGACTTTGCGTAATGGCTCTTTGACACAGCGCGATATCAACCCCCAATACCGGGAGAGACGAATCCTGTTTAACCGCCACTGCCTCCAAGTGCTCGGGACTGGACCCAACTGCTACCTGTTTGCACGACTCCTTTGAGCCGTGGTAGGGTAGCAATCTAAGAACAGTGGGACACACTCGAGGCGAAGTAGAAGTGTTAAGTATGCGGACTATGCTGTACTCATGTCACCTGGGAACTGTTCACTGACGGCTGGTATAAAACCAACCAACAGTTCCCTGTGAGTCCTGTCCGGTGTACCCGTAACCTAACGAGCACCTGCATACTATCTCCAGTACGACGTACTGATGGCTGTGGGATAGACCATCTCCCCAACTGGGATGAGAAGCGTACACACTAGTCTACTCCGGAGTATCGATGCCCTGTCTCGATAATCCAACGACTAGGGACCTAAATAAGGATGTGCTTGTAGACTACCCAGCCCCCACTCGTGTGACTGCCATCACAACGCTGGTAGTCAAGAAAGATCCTAAGAGCTCTATCAATACGTATACTCACATATTAAGATAGAAAAAACCAAGTAGCATACTACCATGTTTAGCAAGACTGTTATATACATGTGAATATCCCAAGCTTCCATTAAGTAATATACAAACTAGTATGATACAATAATGGCCCCTAGGGCATATACACTAACATCATATGTACAACAATGGCCTCTAGGGCATATACATAACTAACAATCTCCCACTTGCACTAAGGCCAGCTGCTGTAGTATCTCATACCCAACATCCCGAATAATCTCTCAAACTGTATCTGGGGAATGGCCTTCGTGAGTGGATCCACAGTGTTGTCCTTCGTATCTACTCTCCTGACCTCGATCTCCCGGCGATCAACTATCTCCTTGATCAGGTGATACCGCCTCAGAATATGTCTGGACTTTTGATGGGACCTGGGTTCCTTGGCCAACGCCACAACTCCATTGTTATCGCAATACAGAGGTATTGAATGTTCAATGGATGGAACCACACCAAGTTCACTAATGAACTTCTTTATCCAGACAGCCTCTTTGGCAGCATCATTGGCAGCGATGTATTCAGCCTCCATCGTCGAGTCTGCAACGGTATCCTGTTTGGAACTCTTCCAACATACCGCCCCTCTATTGAGGGTAAAGACAAAACCCGAGTGCGACTTAGAGTCTTCCTTATCAATTTGGAAGCTGGAATCGGTAAAGGACTCCACCCGGAGTTCTCCGTTACCATACACCAAGAAAATGTCTCTAGTCCTTCGTAAGTACTTGAGAATGTTCTTCACAGCTGTCCAGTGACTCTCTCCAGGATCTGCTTGATACCGACTCACTACACTTAGTGAGTATGCTATATCGGGTCTGGTACATAGCATCGCATACATGATAGAGCCTACTGCCGAAGCATAGGTTATCCCTTGAATGCGAGCTCTCTCCAAATCAGTCTTGGGAGACATCTCTTTGGAGAGAGTGACTCCAGAGATCGTGGGTTGGTTCCCACGTTTGGATTCTTCCATACTAAACCTCTTTAGTATGGTGACAATGTACCTGGATTGGGACAATCCAAGTATCCGTTTGGATCTATCTCTATAGATCATGATTCCCAATATGCAGGAGGCATCACCTAGATCTTTCATTGAGGATCTTTATGATAAGAAGAGCTTGACTGATTGCAGCATAGGAATATCATTTCCTATCAAGAGTATGTCATCCACGTACAATACGAGGAAGACAACCTTACTCTCTGCTACCTTCTTATAGATACAAGGTTCATCTATATTTTTGATGAAGTCAAACTCTTTGACTACAACATCAAAACAGATGTTCCAACTCCGCGATGCTTGCTTTAACCCCATAAATGGATTTAAGCAGCTTGCACACCTTTCCGCTGCTCCCACTATCTACGAAGCCCTCTGGCTGAGTCATGTACACGCACTCTTCTAAATCACCGTTTAGAAAGGCGGTCTTAACATCCATTTGCCAGATTTCGTAGTCATGGTATGCAGCAATGGCAAGTAAGATCCGGATGGACTTAAGCATAGCCACTGGAGAAAAGGTTTCATCATAATCCACACCTGGTCGCTGACGAAAACCCTTTGCAACAAGTCTAGCTTTGAATGTCTCAACTTTTCCATCTATACCAAATTTCTTTTTAAAGATCCACATGCTCCCAATGGGTTTTACCCCTTCAGGAGCATTTTCCAAAGTCCATACTTTGTTGGTGTACATGGATTCCATCTCAGATCGCATTGCATCCAGCCATTTCACAGAGTCACCACTCGTGATGGCCTGCTTGAAAATAGTTGGGTCATCATCTTCCATGATGCAATCCTCGCTCCCACCATCAATGAGAAAACCGTAGTATCTCTCAGGTGAACGAGAAACCCTACTAGATCGGCAGAGAGGCTGGGGTTCGTCGGGTACTACTGAATCCTCTGGTTCCACTAAATCTTCAGTTACAGTTTGTGTTGCTGGAACTTCTTCGAGTTCTACCTCAAAGCCACTAATCTCTTTTGCAAGAAATTCCTTTTCTAAAAAGGTGGCATGTTGAGCAACAAACACCTTTTTTTGTTCACTGTGGTAGAAAATATTTCCATTTGAAGGTTTAGGATATCCCACAAACTTACATAGAACTGACCGTTGCCTCGAGTTTGTTTGGATTTTGCCTTTTGGCATAGGCCAGACAACCCCATATCTTAACTCGTTTAAGACATGGTCTCTTCCCACTCCATATCTCATATGGTGTGGTAGGTACAGATTTAGTTGGAACTTGATTCAATAGGTATGATGTTGTCTCAAGCGCATACCCTCAGAAGGAAATAGGTAACTCAGCAGTACTCATCATCGAGTGCACCATATCTAATAGGGTGTGATTCCGCCGTTCCGATACACCGTTGTGCTGTGGTGTATATGGAGGAGTAAGCTGAGAGATAATCCCATTCTCTTTTAGATAATCTAGTAACTCATTGCTAAAGTATTCTCCTCCTCGATCAGATCAAAGGATCTTAATACTTTTGCCCGTTTGTTTCTCTACTTCGTGCTTATATTCTCTGAATTTCTCAAAAGCTTCAGACTTGTGTTTCATCAGGAACACATGTCCGAATCTAGAGAGATCGTCAGTGAATGTAATGAAGTAGGAAGAACCGTTCCTGGCATACGTAGACATGGGACCGCATACATCACTATGTACCAGTCCTAAGAGTTCGGTAACTCTTTCTCCGTGTCCACTAAACGGAGCTTTGGTCATTTTTCCTTTGAGACATGAATAGCAAGTATCATAAGATGATAATTCGAATGGATTCAAATATCCATCCTTATGTAACTTAGCTAGCCGTGTCGCATTGATATGACCAAGTCTACAATGCCACAAGAAGGATTCGTTCATTTCTGAACTTTTCCTCTTGTGTGTGTTTTGTATATTGAGGATTGTATTTTGATTGAGAATGAATAAGCCATTATGTAACGAGCCTGATGCAATCAACTTTTGATTTAAGAAGATGTTCATAACATTATCCTGTACTACAAAATTATATCCTTCTTTACTTAATAAAGAAACTGATATAATGTTGCACATCATGTTCGGTATATAATAGCACTCATTCAGAATCAGTGTATTACGACTTGGTAATACTAGGTGATATTCGCCAACTGCTTTGGCTGCAATACTTGCACCATTCCCTACTTGAACGGAATGATCAACTTTTCCCAGTTCTCTACCTTTCTGTAGCCCATGTAACAATTTACATATGTAGGATCCTGATCCGGTATCTAATACCTAGGACGTAGGGTGAACCGAGAAACAGTTCTCAATAACTAACACACTCGAAGAAGGTGCATCAACATGCATGTTCTTCGTTTGGGCGGCATGAGAATCCAGATATTCTCTTGTTTCCTGTTTAGTCTTATAACTCTTATAAGAAAGAACGGGTCCAACGTTCCCCTGCTCAGTATAATAAGCGGTTTCAGTCAATACATCCATATTATTATCTTGATTATGGCCTGACATGGTCGCTACCTGGAGAGAGAGAGAAGAAAACACTTTACCGTATGCTCTTGCAAGATTAGATTGGTTATTATCTTATCTAATCAGGATGTCTCCCACTGTTTTTATCAAATCTTCCTTCAAACCCTAAAAGGTAAGATTAGCCGGGATTAATTACACCCTACAATTTCGTCAATCTTTCAGCCAGATCAGTGTCGGTACTTGAGGGAGGTTCCCCGTGCTTTCGCACGGACCTAATTAAAGTAAACCTCGTTTTCCCAGAGGCATAACCCCATTAACACTTTTCTAGACACCTACTTGATCGGCTAATTGTCCTGTGTAAAACTCTCCCAGGAGTAACACTTACTTGCAGTGGGTATCGGGATCCAACTATCTCATAGGTGTTATGCAATCTCATTGCAAATTTCAACACTTGAAATTCCCAATAATATTTTGCCCCTAGTGTGCTGTGACCTTGACAGAGGTCAACAAACCATAGTGCACTAGTCAAGTTCAACCCGTCATTTCTTGATTGAATCAAACCCACTCGCACGACCCTTGACAGAGGTCAACAAGGTCGTACGACTACCCTAATCCAATCACATCACATGCTTTACAGATAATTACTAATCAGCTACTGCACACTACGCCTTGACAGAGGTCAACAAACGCAACACGAATACTAAATAGTCTTTATCTGAAATGACGGAGGGCTACGCAGGTTTTTCAGAAAACCTCGAGTGTAATGAACTTGATATCGTCATAGAATCGAGTGTTTTTGACAAGGAGTGTTATTGAGGCTTTTCTAGTTTTGATAAAGAGATCAATCCCGGTGAAGGGATCTCGGCTCTTTCCCCATCGAATAAGGTGCAGGGTAAATCATATATACCGCTGTGCAAAGCAAAAACTATATAAGCTGTCAAAAACTAAACCGCGAGTTTGTAGCATCTGCCAGTTTCGCTAAAGAGGTCACTCCCGGTGAAGGGATCTCGGCTCTTTCCTTATCGAATAAGGTACAGGATATATCATATATACTGCTATGCAAAGCAAAACTGTAGCTACCCTTTTTTATAAAGTTTTGATTCTACAACATCTTTTAGGTTTCTTTTCTTTTTATTAATCTCATTAATAAATCCCATCAGCTTATGCTTCCTAAGCATCACAGAAGAAACGAAAGCAGTAATATTTATATATCAGCATATATATATAGTATAAGCATTCGTCTCAGACAGTAATATGATCTCATCACAGAACATTGCAGCAGAATAATATATATGAAATATTGGATATACTAGGAGGTCCGTGTTTTTAATACGAGCCGGTATAAAACACGGATTCTACGGTCGCGATGAATAGCCAAACCCACATCTCTAGACCCCTACGAGAGCGGCAAGTAACACTGCCAGTTCTAGGGTTAGGAGACCCGGTCTCGACTCCTCGAGATGGCCTCCCACTGGACCCTAGAACCCGGTTACTTATGCTCCCCTCCTTGGGTCTACCTAATGAGGAAAAGTAAATAATATACACTGGTGACATCAACCTCATCCCGGAAGTGCCGCAATAAAAGAATAATACATACAAATGAATTTTACATGAATGAAAATAAAAACCCTCATCTCACATAAAACCCCCGGCTATTCAGAACACGATGATCCAATACAACATATCACAGCAACACATAATATCACATATCATCAACATAAGTAAGTATGCATACACCGATCGTCGTAGATGTATAGCAACGAAGACCGGCAATACAACTACATACTACACTTACGGTCACAGAAAAGAAATTGTAAAACAACAACATTTGGAATCCATAATCACTTTAGACATCGTAAATCCGAAATATCACATACTTCGCATTTCATGCCTAACTCTATGAATTCCACATATTGTATCACATTCCAGATAAATAGACAGTATTAAACTTTCCGAACAGATAATCAAATACCCAAAATTTCCTAAATAGCTCAACACTTGAGCGGAGTTCAAATAATCCCAGAAACTGTCACAGTACCGATGATCCAGCCGTAGAAGGGTCAAGACAACGCCTCACATGTGGCACGCTGTACTGCCCCAAACCCTAAGGTTTAGAGGCAGTTCAAGACGGTCACATAATCGAGTTAAGGTTTGTGTTCTTCTAGAGGGTCCATCGCGTTACTTGTACGTTTTTCCGAAAGATTTAAATCCGATAAAAATTCAACACTTGAAAATTTTACGTGCCGGGAAAAAGTGAGTTAATGATATCCGTTCGAACATTTTAACAGTTTCTAAATATCCGGAAAACATAACAAAATTAAATTTTCCGATCGAATCAACGCTTACAAAATAAACCCCAGTACACTCAATACTTGAGTCAGATTAAAAATACCCAGAAAATATAACATACAAAAACGGATATTACTGTTGAAAAATGAATGCGCAATTCAACATTCCCACCGCGGATCCGCGGCCCAAGCGAGGTACGGCCGCGGTTCCGTGGCGTTATGTACGTATTACTTCCTCGTTTTTCACAGTGATATTTATATTTACCAGCTGAATTTTTTACGTATTTTTAATTCTGAAAAATCACAGTTTTTGAAAAATATCCAGAGAGGGGTCTAAAATTGCGTTTCAGTGTTCGATCGGAGTTTTAACTTCGTATACACGTTGCCTAATACTTTAGCTAGGCTCTGATACCACTGTAGGGTTCCTAGGCACTCTTGTGAAGGTTCATAAGGCATCAAACATGCTCGAATAAAATTTTAGACGTGTCGAACAACCAAAAGCCGGGATCTTTGCTAGATTATTAGGGTTTAAGATGCAAGTAAACAACTTTACCACTATATGTGAGGGATTACAACCTTTGTAGTCCGCTCCTTCGCTTCATAAGCTCCGAGTAAAAGTCCCTTTGCTGCGATCCACGATCTCCCGGACTCAAGAGAGGCTCCACGACTCGAATGATCCATGCAGGCTTGTAGTGTTCCGTTTCTCCGATGATCTACGTCGAAGTTGCTATAACTCAAGCTCTCTCACTCTAATGAGGTGAAAACCCTAATCTAATGGGCTAGATTAGAAGAGGATGATGGAGTAGTATTTATGCTTTCTTTTTATATCATATTCTCACAAGAAATCATCACAAAAGGAAAATCTAGTGAGCTTTCTCAAAGCTCAAGAGAGAAGAAGAAGATGAAAAATGAGATAATCCTTTTGTGATGAATAGTAGAAATGAATATATGATTGATCATGGAACCATGGTCAAGGATGACAAGGATAACCTTTGTAGAGAATAAACTAGGGCTAGGGTTTGGTTAGGTTAAAGAATGAGTCATAAGATAATATCAACCATAATATCATACACTTGACAAAAGGAAAGCTTCTAGATGGTGCAAGAAGGAGCTAACCCAAATAAAATCCTAACCTTGCTTAATCTCTACTAAACATGTTCCATTATTAATCATATCATGTTGCAATAATATTTATCACATATATATTATATATTTGCAACAAAAGAAAAATAATACAATTAACATATATCGCATATATATCAATGTATTACCCTGTGAGAAAATGAAATAATAAAGTGAGCCAATATTAGATAATGTAATACAATATATCATATATATTATTATACGTTAAATCATCGAATCAGCACTTGATTCGACAATCCGGCTATATCAAATATAACCGACTAATATATCATGTACCGATTCATCGAATCAACACTTGATCCGATGACCCGGTTCATATCTAAATATCACGAGAATATAATACGGTATCTCATATCGCATTATCCTCGGTCCTGCACATATCACATATGTGCCACTACTCCATTTTGCCTGAGCCAAGAAACCTCTGTGTAGGACTCTAAAGAATCATCAATACGCCGGTAGCAGGTGATGATCATATCTAACACCCACAAGCTGCAAGCGGTCAGCTAAACGTAACAGCCACCCAGGTATTGAGCGATCAGAAGATCAACAAGCTAGCCTGTACGTTGTCCTGTGAATCCAATCAGTAACACTCCAGTATAGTCCTGTCTGTTCGTCTGATATATCGCATATCAAGTCTAGGGGTGGTATACGTCAGACCCCAGTAACCGATAAGTCGTGTCGATGTGTGGCTCATAACGGGTTGAGAAACTACTGGTAACACTTATCAGTAAATCTCTATATCAGCCCTGGCCAGGGACTTCCAGTTATAGCCAATCGAACACAACATCAACTCCCTATACCGGGAGAGACGAATCCCCTCCTATCGCTCATTGCCTCCATGAGATTCGGGACTGCACCCAAAAGCCACCGTTTTGCACGCCTTCTTGGATGTGGTAAGGTGGAAATCAAAGCACAGTGGGAATCACACAATACTCTATGACGATCTCGGGTCTACAGACTACCCTGTACCAGTGTCACCGGAGAACTGCCATATGACGTGTGGTATATCACCATCTGGGAGTTCTCGGCGAGTCCGTCCAGTGTACCTAGTCTCCACTGAGCACCCGTACACCATCCTTGATGTCAAACACCGATGGATATGGGATCATCTATCGCCCATCAAATGGGTCAAGATACGTATACGCTAGTCTACTCGGGTGTATCGATGCCCTGTCTCGATATACCCTCGATTAGGAACAGTTATAGGATGTACTCATCGACTACCGTGGCCCCACTAGTATGATCTCTTCATAATCCCAGTAGTCGAGTACAGATCCTAAGGGCTTTATCAACATGTGAGAGAAAGACAGTAAACTAATACAAGTCAACATGTTAAGATAAAGTGAAACCAAATAGCATACTATCATGACGAGCAAGAAAGTCCTCTCTATATATATCCAAGCATCCATTATAATATACATCATATGTACAACAATGGCCTCTAGGGCATATACATAACTAACAATTTCTTCACAAGAAATTCCCTTTTCCTAAAGGTGGCATGCTGAGAAAACATCTTTTGTTCCTCAGTTTGGTAGAAGATATTCCCTTGCGAATGCTTGGGATATGCAACAAACTTCCACAGAACAGACCTTGCCTCGAGCTTGTCCGGATTTTGCTTTTGACAGAGGCCGGACAACCCCAAATCTTAACTTCCTTATGAGATGGGCTCTTCCCATACCATATCACATATGGAGTGGTAGGCATTTGATTTGGTTGGAACCCTATTCAATAGGTATGCAACTTCTCAAGTGCATAACCCTAAAAGAAAATAAGCAACTCAGTAGTACTCATCATAGAGCACACCATATCACATAGGGTGCGATTGCTCCGCCCCGATACACCGACGTGCTATGGTGTATACGGAGGAGTAATGCTGAGAGAGAATCTCATTCTCCTTTAGAATAGTCCAGGATATCCGTGCTTAAGTATTCTCCTCCCTGATTACATCAAAGGACATAATACTTATACCCATTTTGGTTCTCTACTTCTAACTTATATTCATTGAATTTCTCAAAAGGTTCAGACTTGTGTTTCAAAAGGAACATATGTCCGAATCTCGAGAGATAATCAGTGAATGTAATGAAGTACAAAGAACCGGTCCTGGCATGTGTAGACAGGCGACCTTACATACATCATTATGTATCAATCCCAAGAGTTCACCAACTCTTTCTCTGTTTCCAATAAACGGAGCTATGGTCATCTTATCTTTGTGACATGACCGGCAAGTTTCACAAGATGTAAATTCAAATAGGTTTAAATATGAATCTAAATGTAACTTGGCTAGTCGGGTTACATTGATACGGCCTAGTCTACAATACCTTAAAATGGATTCGTTCATTTCTGAACTCTTCCTCTTGTGTGTGTTCTGTACATTAAGAACTGTAGCTTGATTTAGAACGTCTATGCTTTTAGATAACGTGCCAGAACCGATCAACTCTTGATATAGGAAATGTTCAAAACATTATCCAACAATACAAAATTATATCCTTCTTTACTAAATAAAGATACTGATATGATATTGTATATCAGGTTCGGTATCTAATAACATTCGTTCAGAATCAATGTATTTGTTAATACAGGGTGATAACTGCCAACAGACTTAGCTGCAATACTTGCATCATTTCCAACCCTTGAAACATATCACCCGTTCTCAGTTTTCTACCTATCTGTAGCCCATGTAATAAATTACATTTGCGGGATCCTGATCCGGTATCTCATAACCAGGACGTAAAGGATACTGAGAAACAGTTCTCGGTAATGAACACATCCGAAGAAGATGCATCAGCATGTACTTTCTTCGTTTGGGCGGAATGGGAATTCTGGTAATCCCCTATTTCTTGCTTGGTCTTATAACAATTATAAGTTGGAGTGGGACAAACGTTCCCTAGTGCAGTATAACAAGCGGGTTCGGTCAATACAACCGTATTATTTTCTTGATTAAGGCATGACATGGTTGATACCTGGAGAGAGAGTAGAAAACACTCAGCGTATGCTCTTGCAAGATTAGATTGGTTATTAATATATCTAATCAGGATGTTTCCACTGTTTTAGTCAAATCTTCCTTCAAATCCTAAAAGGAAAGACTAGCCGGGATTAATTACACCCTACAAGTTCGCCAATATTTCAGACAGGCCAGTGCCGGTACTTTGAGGGAGGTTCCCCGTGATTTCGCACGGACCTAATTAAAATAAACCTCATTTTCCCAGAGGCATAATCCCGTTGACACCTTTCTAGACACCTACTTGATCGGCTAATTGTAATGTGTAAAACTCTCCCAGGAGTAACTCTTACTCGCGAAGGGTATCAGGATCCAACTATCTCATAGAAGGTATGCAATCTCATTGCAAATTTCAACTCTTGAAATTCCCAATAATATTTTACCCCTAACCTCCTATGACCTTATCAAAGGCCAACAAACCATAGGATGCCAGTCAAGTTCAACCCGTCATTTCCTGATTGAATTAAACCCACCCGCACGACCCTTGACAAAGGCCAACAAGGTCTCACGACTACCCTAACTCAATCATATCATATGCTTATACAGATAAGCAGTAATCAGCTACCGCACACTACGCCTTGACAAAGACCAACAAACGCAGCACGAATACTAAATACTACTTATCTGAAATGACAGAGGGCTACAACAGATTTTTAAGAAAACCCTTTGCGTAATGAACTTGATATCGTTGTAGAATCGAGTGGTTTTAAATGGAATGTTCTTGAGGCCTTTTCTAGTTTTGTTAAAGAGGTCACTCTCGGTGAAGGGATCACAGCTCTTTCCTCGTCGAATAAGGTGCAGGATATTTCACAAATATCACTATGCAAAGCAAAAACTATAAAAACAATCAAAAGACAAACAGAGTTTGTAGCATCTGCTAGTTTTGCTAAAGAGGTCACTCCCGGTGAAGGGATCTCGGCACTTTCCTTATCGAATAAGGTGCTGGATATTCTACAAGGAATACTACTATGCAAAGCAAGAACTAGAGCTACCAGTTTTCGAAACAAGTTTCTACAACATCATTAGGTTTCTTTTATTTCATTAATCTCTTTAATGAAGTCCTATTTTATTATGCTTCATAAGTATCACATTTGAAACGAAATCAATAATATACAATATATATCTCATATATATAATATAAACATTCGTCTAAGGCAGTAATATGGTCTCATCACAGAACATTGCAGCAGAAGAACATATATGAAATATTGGATATCCTAGAAATTCCGTGTTTTAAGTTAAGCCAGTATAAAACACGGATTCTACGGTCACGATGAATAGCCAAACCCACATCCCTAGACCCCTACGAGAGCGGCAAGTAACACTGCCAATTATAGGGTTAAGAGACCCGGTCTCGACTCCTCGAGATGGTCTCACACTGGACCCTAGAACCCGGTTACTTGTTCTCCCCGCCTTGGGTCTATCCTAATGCGGAAAAGTAAATAATATACAATGGTGACATCATCCTCAACCCGAAAGTGCCCCAATAAAAGAATATTACACACAATGAATTTTACATGAATGAAAATGAAAAACACTCATCTCACATAAAACCCCCGGCTATTCAAAATGCGACGATCCAATATAACATATCACAGCAACACATAACATCACATGTCATCAACGTAAGTAAATTTGTGTATCCCGGTTGTCGTTGATGTATAGCAACGAAACCGGCGATACACTACATATTACACATACGGTCGCAGAAAAGAAAGTGTAAAACTACAACAGTTGGAATCCGTAACCTCCTTAGACATCTCATGCCTAACCAAATGAATTCTTTAGACATCGCATGCCTAACAGTTATAAACCCCGCATTTTAGTCTCAATATCGAAAACTCTTTTCAATATCAAGTTGGGCACTTCAACAAGAGTCCCGATATCCTGATCGAATGCTCGTCGGAAATTTTAGTAGATGGCCGCACCCCCGGATGCCGTCGACGAAGTGCACTAAGGCGGAACACCGCTGCCGCGAGCACCCGAACGGATGCTTTTGGCGGCGGGGTTTTCCTACAGTCATTTGGTCGGGGCTATAGGGCGTGTCTATCTATTAACTTTACTCGGAGAGTATCTGCGTACGCTACGTGATTGCGACGGACATTCGATCACATCAAAATCCAATGGTAACCGATCAAATAAGATTAAAAACTGCTAGATTTATAACATTTAAATTAGTTATCTCATAACTATTTGTGGATTTCAAATATTGTATCACATTCCAGATAAATTGACAATGTTAAACTTTCCGATCGAATAAACAAACACCCAAGATTTCCCAAATAGCTCAACACTTGAGCGGAGTTCAAAAATTCTCAGAACATGTCACAGCCACTATGAACCAGCCATAGAAGGGTCAAACCAACGCCTCACATGTGGCAACGCTAAACTACCACAAACCATATGGTTCAGTGGCGGTTTAGATGGTCACATAATCGAGTTAAGGTTACGTTCTTCTAGAGGGTCCACAGATTCGCTTGTATGATTTTCTGAAAGTTTTAAACTCAGGAAAAATCCAACACTTGAAAGTTTTCGACAGGGGAAAAAGTGAGTTATTGATATCCGTTCGAACCTTTTAACATATTCTAAATTACCCGAAAAACTAAACGATGTTAAAATTTCCGATCGAATCAACGAATTCTCAATATATCGCAGAAAGCTCAACACTTGAGTAGAACTAAAAATTCCCAGAAGCATGAAAAAATACCCAAGAATAAACCCCTGAAGTATTAGCCCCCAACTCCCAAAGTTCGCCGCGGAACCGCCGCCAAACGCATGGTTTGGCTGTGGTTCCGCGGTCGCTTGAGTGAGTTATGACTTCGTACTTCACAGTAACTCTTAGAATTCCCTGCTTGATTTTCTGAGTATTTTTAATATGAAAAATTTCAACTTTTGAAATTTTTTCCAGAAAGTGGGATTTTTCGGGGTTTCGGAGTTTGATCGGACTTCAAACTTCGTCCAGACAATGCCTAATGCTCTAGCTTGGCTCTGATACCACTTTAGGGTTAGTATAGCACCTTGTGAAGGTTTTGGAAAGCATAAATCATGCTACTTTAAAATTTTGGGGTGCTAAACAAACCTTAACCAATCTCTTAACTAGAGACTTAGGGTTAAACATGCATGTAAACAACTTCACATCTAAGAGTTAGGGATTACAACCTTTGTAGTCCGTTCCTTCACTTCATAAGCTCCGTGTTGAAGTCCCTTCGCTGCGATCATCAAGTACCCGAATTCTAAAGAGGTTCCATGAAGAGAAAGATGCAAGCTTGCTTCCAATCTTCAACAACTAAGATGATCTACCTTCAAGAATCTCAAACCCAAGCTATTGCTTCACTAATCAAGTATTAGCAAAGCAAACACCCTAATCTAAGTGGCTAGAATAGATGAGGATGATGAAGTAGGAATTTAGCTCTCTTTTGTTTTCTTTATCTCACAAAAATCCATCACAAACCCAAAAGCTAGAAAGCTTTTCAAAAAGGAAGAAGAAGAAGAAGAAATCTATTTGTGATGAATAATGAAATCTTGTTATGGTTACAAATCCAACAATGGGTTAAGAATGAAGGCTTAACCCTTGTAGAGAATAAACTAGGGTAAAGGGTTTTGGGTTGGGTTAAGAAATATCTTCACAAAATATCTTAGCTAAAAAACAAAAGAAAGCTTCATGAAGCTTCATGAAAAAGCTAACCCAAATCAAAACCCTAACTTGTTTAAACTCCACAAAACATGTTGCATTTGTAACCCTAACATGTTACAAAATTATATATCACATATATAATATATAATGTAACAAAATAAAATAATACAATTAACATATATCGCATATACATCAATGTATTATCCATGTGAGAAAAAGAATCTTTAAGTGAGCTTATATTAGTTAATGTAATATAATATATCAAATATATAATTATACATTAAATTATCGAATCAACACTTGATCCTATAATCCGGCTATTTCACAAATAACCGACTAATATAATCTGTATCAGTTCATCGAATCAACACTTGATCCGATGACCCGGCTATATCACATATACCCGGCCGATATCACATATCGCGAGAATCTAATACGGTATCACATACACGTATTATTCTCGGTCCCGCACATATCACATTTGTGCTTCTACTCCGTTTTACCTGAGCCAGGAAACCTCTGTGTAGGACTCTAAAGAATCGTCAATACGCCGGCAGTAGGTGATGATCATATCAAACACCCACAAGCTGCAAGCGGTCAGCTAAACGTAACAGCCACCCTTGTATTGAGAAATCAGAAGATCAACAAGCAGGCCTGTACATTCTCTTGCGAATCCAATCAGTAACACTCCCGTACAGTCCGGTCTCTTCGTCTAATATGTCGCATATCCAGTATAGGGGTGGTAAACGTCATACCCCAGTAACCGATAAGTCGTGTCGATATGAGGTCTATAAAAGTTCGAGAATCTACCGATAACACTTACCAGTAAATATCAGCAACCCTGGCCAGGGATTTCTAGTTATAGCCAATCGAAAACAGCGCAACATCAACTCCCTATACTGGGAGAGACGAAACCCCTCTTATCGCTCATTGCCTCCATGTGATTCGGGACTATACCCAAAAGCCACCGTTTTGCACGCCCTCTTGGACGTGGTATGATGGAAATCAAAGCACAGTAGGAATCACATAAGACTCTATGACGATCTCGGGTCTACAGACTAACCTGTACCAGTATCACCAGAGAACTGCCATCTGACGTGAGGTATAATACCATGTGGGAGTTCTCGGCGAGTCCGTCCAGTGTACCCAGTCTCCACTGAGCACCCGTATACTGTCTCTGATGTCAAACACCAATGGATATGGGATCATCCATCGCCCATCTACATGGGTCGAGAAGCATACGCTAGTCTACTATTGTATATCGATGCCCTGTCTCGATACACCTACGAATAGGAACATTTGAAGGATGTATTTAGCGACTATATTGTCCCTACTAGTATGATCTGCATCATAGTCCTGATAGTCAAGTACTCATCCTAAGGGCTTTATCAATATGTAACATAGAGACAATCAGAGTACATGTTAATATAAAGAGCAAACAGATAGCATGCTGTCATGTTCAGCAAAAAAGTCCTCCCTATATATGTCCAAGCATCACTACAATATACATCGTATATACAGTAATGGCTTCTAGGGCATACATATCACTAACACTTTCTTTGCTTTCTGGTTCGGGCTACTTTGTTGTTTTACTGTGATGTTTCGCGAGTGGGGCTCGATTTTGCATAGATGTGGCATTATAGAGTTATCGCTTTTGCTTCCAGCAGTTGGAGGAAGTACGAGCAGGATATCCCACTCATGATCTGGAGATGGCCTTGGTGGTCGTGCGTTGAAGATCTGAGGACACTACTTTTGCGGAGAGTCGTGTCGGATTTTAACGGACCACCAGAGCATAATGTACATCTTCCTTCAACGGGTTTTGAATGTTGACACAACGTCGTTGGATGGAGCTTGTGTAAGATTGCGTTTGTGAGATCCTCATTACCCGTAGCGAAGCGATTGTGGTAGCTGATGCTGGAGTCGTAGGCCCGGGGTTAGCTTGTACCATTTGTGCGCAGTTCTGAGACAGTCTTTTGTAAATTTACAGTTCTTGTGCGATCGTTGAGTACATCTTAAGTTCTCCTCTACTGAGGGGCAGCTTGCTCATGTCCGCGCCCGTCCACTTTTCCTTAATCGTTTTCGTGAGGCACAGCCCACCGATGCTCGTTGTCTGTGATACTTGAGCATGTTCTGCAGGGTAAAGATTCGGAGTCATTGATTTGTGACTAGGGTGTGCTACGTTTAGGGACGCGCTGTGTGTACCTGATACTGATGGGTAGAGACGCGAAATCCTAGAGCAGGCATATCAGTCAGCTTTCTGTGTTCATCCAAGTTCCACCGAGATGTGACGTAACTTGTGAGATAGTTACGGATGGGCAGGGATGAAGTGTGAAGTTTCGGATTTTGTTTCGAGGTGTCTGTCTTGTTGCGAGCTAAGGTTAAGCATCTGAGACCGGCTGGAGAGTTGCAACCTTTTTTAACCGTTCCGGAGTGGGAATGGGAGCAGATCTACATGAATTTCGTTGTGGTGTCTACCCAGGTTTAGTCAGGGTGTGACTCCATTTAGGTGTTTGTTGTCCGGTTATGCTTAGTTTGCTCGATTGTTCTTCGTTAAGTTTGTCTGTTTGCACGGAGTTCCTTCATGTGTTGTATCTAATGGAGGCACCCTGTTCGCTTGCCGTTCTTGGCAGAAGCTTCAGGAAGCTTGGGGTACTGGTTGAGCTTTAACTACGCTTTCCATCCGTTGGCCGATGGTTAGACAGAGCGGACTATACAGACTCTGGAGGGTATGCTTGTGCATACGTAATAAGTGGTTGTTGGAAGTAGGATCGTCACTTGCCATTGTTAGGGTTCTCCTTAAATAGCTCTTATCAGGAGACGTTCCAATTGGCAACCTTTAGGATTGTTGTTAGGTGGTGTCGATCGCCAGTCTGTTTTTATGACTCTGTGTGAGTAGGATTTTTAGACCCCATCTAGTCATGAGACTTCGGAGACTAGTGGTTGATGCAGGTCAGGATGAGAGCAGTCCAGTGCAGACAGTAGTCTTATGCCGACCGTGGTGGACGCAGACTTGAGTTCGCAGTGGGAGATCATGTATTCCTGCGGAATTTCTGATGAATGACGTGTTGAGTTTTGGGAAGCTTGTCCCAGGATTGTAGGTCCTTTTGAGATCCTTAAAGCGAGTTGGTTCCGTTGCCTTTAATTTGGCACTTCCGCCCAGATTATTGAGTTTTCACCTCGTATTCCTTGTGTCGATACTTCGCAATACCTTCATGACCTTTCTTAAATGATTTACCATCAGACCATTTAGCTTGGACGCGATCTTTTCGTTCACCGGCAGCCAACTGTGCTAGTGGTTCGGCTGGTGGAGAAACTTCGGTCAAGGGTCTTGCCATCTGTGGAGTGTTTTCTTGGGCGTAGCTGTATAATAAGTTGATCACTTGGGAGGCTGCGAGCGAGAGTTTGGAGTTTTGTACTCATCTCTTTGAAGGTTCGCTTAGTGAGAATTTTAAATTCGGGGACGAATTTCTATAAGGGGGGAGATTGCAACTCCTTAGATTTCGATTATTGTTAGTTTAGATGGTATTGCGGGTTTACTGTAAAAAGTTTACCAATTCCGATTCCCCACAATTTATAACATTTAATTAATAATTTATTATTATTTGTTATGGGCATGAACGCACGTGTGCACGTTAATGTGAGGGTTTGTTTGTATTAGTCTAGTTCTTAGCAACCATTACACTTAACCCTAATTCTAATCCTTTGCCTTAATCCATTCTTTGTTTTAAGCTTAACCTAAATCCTTAGATATTTCTTTTGGGTTTTGTTTGTGAGAAGAGGTGGCATGGTGACTAATGGTAGGCATTAATGGTTGCATTAATGTGAAGTTAATGCAAAGGGTGCACTCACCTCATTCTCACCCTACACTCACCTCCCTCTCTCATTATCCTCACACTCTCTCTCATTTTCTCTATCTCTTTTCATTTTCTTCATATCTCTTCGCCTCAAACTGAACACTTCACTATCCATCACAAATCCATCACAAACTTTATCAAAACTCACAAAAACATCTTTTGCCTAGATTTTTCTCTTGGATGCCTTAGAGCTTGGAAAGCTAGGGTCTTTGAGTTCTTTTGGTTAGGTAATGATCTCTATCTGTTCTTTATGGTGTTTTAGTGTTGTGTAGCCGTTTAGTTTCAGTTTAGAACGTGTAAAATTTAATTTCGTGCGAATATCGTATTTTTAGTGTAGTTTTGGTGTCTCGGATGATCTGCTATCAAACCAGGTATTTGTTGGAAAAATTCCCATCACAGTGACCTAGTGTAGTGACCTAGAACCTACCCTCAAAATACGAACCTATTCCTTCTTGATCAGGCCACAAATAAATTGCTTCTGGCCGCAAATTGCGGCCAGACTAGGGAGTTAGGGTTTGGGTTTTGGTGTAGGGGTCTCTGGGGTTGTATGTGGTCTCATGGTACTTGCAACTTTTACAGATTGTTAGTATAGAAAAATCTGGGATCACTTGCTTTTTTTCTTGTGTTTCGTTTCACGTGTTACGTTATCCGATACGGTTCGTGTTCTGTGTTGTTGTTTCTCTTGAGTTGGTTTCGTAGTGTCGCTATGCACGTTAGCCACAATACGAACACTTGAGAGTAAGTTTTGTGTTGTCGTGTTGGTCAGCGTAGTTTGTACGTGTTTTGGGTCTATTGCTAATATATACTTGCTTTGTTGTGTTATGTTTTAGGTTCGCAGGCGGTGACTTCGGGAGCTGCGAAGAAGGGGAAACAGATGGTAGGCTTTACTTAGCCAGGAGCGTTGGTGAGTAGATTTAACATCTACAGGGGAATTGCCCGCATGGCGTTATGCGTCTGGGCTAGATTTATGATATTGATTGTGCATGTGTACCTTAGTTGCATTATCTCAATACCTATTTGGTATGTACTTAGTATTAATGAGACACAACACATTATTGGCGGTTCATGTTTCACGAGCACTAATTGTATGCTACACACATCCCGTCGATAATTGTCATGACACGCACAACTTATATACATACGTGATATTGTACGGTTAGGGGCATTGAGACATTAATTCATATTCATTATGCATATGACATATAGCATACCTGTATACCTACATGCTTACACATATGCCTTGACATGCTTACATGCTAGTTACCTGTATACATATATGGTATTGTACCATTGTGAATTTCCTAATCGCTCTTACGAGTTAATTTCGATGGGCGTCGGATTGATTTAATCTAAAAACTGAATTAATCTAGATCTAAATCTTGCTAGGGTTAAGTTTGGAAAGTCTATAAATCTCACCGCTTTCTATACCCATATTAAGATCTTATTAGGAGTTATGGTAATTATTAATAAAGGGGATTAGAATCATTTGGAAAGATGTTTCTTCCTCTAGGTTCTTGTCCTTCCTTTATCAATCCTTACCCTAACCTTCATGGAAAACAATCACAACCGGGACTTTATACTACGGTATCACCGCTACCTCGAGGGATAGGGTACCGTAGGGAGCGGTATGTGCATGTATGCATAGAGTCCTATTAATTATTTATGATGGGCAAGAAAAGGGATGAGAGATCTTCGTCTCTCAAACCTTCCCAGATCTAACCCTAACAAGCAAGGAGACTACTCACTCATTAGGGAATTTAAAAACATTTATCTAGGGCAGAGAATGAAAATTACCTAGGGCAAGAATTGAAATCTAAACTAGGGCAAGAATTGAAATTACCTACTTACTTTACAGATATGGAGATCTATAGGAAGTCCCTGGCCATGGCTGATATGGAGATCTACAGGTAAGTGTTATCAGTAGTTTCTCGACACGTTATTGTCACGACCCGAAATATTAGCTCGTGACCAGCACTTGAATCACGCAACGTCTAAAGGCATAACGTAATTCAAGTAGGCTGAAACCCAGAAATCTAAACCTTTTAAGAAAAATAAAGGAGGTGAGGTTTTGAAATAATGGTATAATGAAATCAAGTTTTCTTAATGCATAGAAAAAAACATGAATGATGCAAGTGAAATTTATTAGTTTGAAAACATGTTTCGTCCTTTTTGAAAATTTTGGCAGCACCTCCTTTGTATTTTTTAATCCAAAACCACAATATATAATGATGATAATGGCATCCCCAAGCGGGAGCTAGCTCTTCGCCAAACGGCGGATCACAACCACGCAAGATAAAAAAAATTAAGTATACGATGCCTAATGGCGAAGTTCACCATAAAAGAATAAATGGAAAGCAAGACATATAAATCACAAGTAGCGGAAAACCCCTTGCTCTAAGTCTCACAACCACAATCCCACTAAGTCTCATTACTTATACAATTTACAAGTTTTGATTGATTGATGGAGTTAACTAGATACAATATGAAATATAATACAAGAGTGGGTACGATACAAATTTCCCACCTACCAATGCAAAACACCCAAATGAAGCTGTGTGCCCGCGAATCCGCCTCTGATCCAAGCGGTCAACCTGCAAGAACTGTGGCACAACGGGGGTGAGTTGCCAACTCGTGAATAGAAATATATCTACAAGTAGAAATCGAATAAACAACGACTCCTAGGTCAACTATATCATAAGGTAATACTATGATATCTAGGGTGAACGGGTCTGTATATGTGCCAACAAGGTAGTCACTACCTATATGCATGCGGATAATATCCAACAGTAATAATCAATGCATGTATATGGGTATCGTCCAACCATAATCACGGTATGCAGATATGTGGATCTCGTCCACCCATGAATTAATGTCTATAAGCATGTGTATAACCTCCAATAGTAAAATCAATGTATGTATGTATGTGGATCCAGTCCAGGCGTCAACCACTGACGCAACAACATCATGCATGTAAATATCATAAAAGATTCTGCATGAAAGTATGAGGATGTATATCAACGGTGTCCCTCCCGACACATCAAAATCACGGAACCTGAGTGCCTAGCATCGACACTCGAAAACATCATGAAAACAGTGCGCAGCATCGGCACGTAAATCCACATATATCGGGCTCCGTCAGTTTGGATCGGCCCACGGGCTCCGTCAGTCCAGATCGGCCCATATCATCTCTCGACTCCGGCCGGTATCCTCCGAATATCCGCCGAGCCCTAAATACTATCACCGGTAGGTAGTGCTCGCCTGTCGAGCTCACTGTCTAACATATCCGAGTCTTCTTGCCCCGGGGTACCTCACCGGGTCCACCATGTACCCGCAATCGGTGCCTACCACTCATCGAATCAGGTTTCACATGCCACTCTCAGAACTGAGAAAACGCATGGTGGACGCACTGAAATATCATATCAAGAGAAACCGGGTTTTTAAAACAGTACATGTTTCCTTTTGAAATAGCCACGGTTCTCAAATCCAGAAATCTCATAAAAACAGAATATCTCAATGCGTAAAATGCGTAGAGCATGATGTATGCGACATATAACAGAAATGTAAGAATATCAATATATCATGCAGCCTGGAACAGTGATATAACATATTAAGGGAAAACCACTCTTTTAAAATGATTCCAGTTTTTAAAATATAACATGCGGTTCCTAATTTTACCATAAAACCGGGTATATATGTAGGTACAATATGTATATGCGCAAGTATAGATGCACCAATATATGTGTGCACAAATATGGATGTACAAGTGTGTATATCCGCAAGTATGAATGTATCAATGTATATGTGCACGAATATGGATATACAAATGTGTATATCCACAAGTATGAATGTATCAATGTATATGTGCACGAATATGGATATACAAATGTGTATATCCGCAAGTATGAATGTATCAATGTATATGTGCACGAATATGGATATACAAATGTGTATATCTGCAAGTATGAATGTATCAATGCATATGTCATGATGCAACAACCCTACTGTGTAGTGACATGGCAATTATCGATGATGAAGTGTGTGAGCCGGCAAATATGTGTACGTGTAACATACGCATCATCGATAATGGTGCAGGTGTACTATCACAGGTATATGCGATGCAATAATAATATCATGAATGCAGCACAAGGTAAATCATCAGCTAACAGCTATAAGGTATACGTAACTATCATATGTCCAAGTCGGTGAATCTATCAATCGGCATCTAGCCCAATAACATCGCGTACGGTATAATCCATTGTAAGGAAACCTCTAGTCAGGGGTAAGGATCAATCATCAAATCAAACTCATCACGCACGGAATGTCATCGTGCGGCGGCATTATATTAAAAGGGATCCTATCATCGTATACGACAAATGAGGGTACGGCCTAATATCACATACGGCCTATCATCCATGATTCACAGAATTATATATATGATATATATCTATGTGCCTATGTCCCGGTTCACATCCGCAATAATCTCATATTAGGGGACCGACAAGGTATAAATCAACTCGATCGACTCGCATCCCTATACCATCACATCATCATGTCATCATATCAGTCTTATATTCTTTCATTGCATTTAAATCACCTATCAAATCGAATTGCATAAACATTCAATCACTACAAGTATAAGTATCTAATCTAACATACACATCTGAACCATACAATCGGATTTTTAAAGAAGCGAATCATAGTTTTTAAAATAAGGGTTACGGTGTTTTTAAGAAAGAGACATCATTTTAAAATCCGTAACATCCTTCAAGGTATATACTTAAAAGGTACATACGATTCTTCGGTTTAGAAAAAGGTATGCTTCGGATGACGCATCTACATCGACTATCTATTCCTACAGTACCCTAAACGGTAATATCGCTAAACGACACCCTATGATAGTCATAACGTATCATTCTAACTATCCTCTATTTTCTAATATGGTTTCGTAGCTATCTCATTCTAACCCTAGTTTCCTAATCTAGGTTTCCTAACCATATTCTATAAATCTGTTTTCCATCAAAAGTTTGCGGGGGTGCTATACGCCATCCACCCGACTTCCCCGGTAGATATAGATCTACTCACCTTGCTTCTTGCTTGCTGAAGTCGATGACGCCACGCTCCGTCGTCTCGGAATCCACGCGAAGGTACTTACAATAATCAGCAATCGCAATACGTATTAAAATCGAGGCAGAAAATCGATACGGCACACGGCGTGCTCACAGGTTAGAACCTATGGCCTAAACGTGCAAATCAATCAATCAACCCATGTTGTCGATGTACAAACACCCGACAACCAAATACAAATCTAAATATCAAGAAAGTGCATTTTAAAATACGGAAAACACAGCCTAAAACACACCAAAATGCTTCCAGATTTTCCCCAGGTGACAATTAGCCAAAACTGCATATAGGAGGGGTCTAATTTAGTGCAAAAGGAGCCATGGAACAAAACTGGAACAATTCTACCCTACTCTGGCCGCAAATTGTGGCCAGATTGATTAAATCTGCGGCCTGGGTGCAGGGGATGGGGCTCAGGTCTTGTTGGAAGCTTCCTAGGTTCCTGCACGACTCCCAGTAATCCCAAAATCATTTCTAGTATCCCCGGGTTGCTCCAGATTTCAAAATACCCTCTAAAATCACACATTTATCCGATGTCGGGGTTTCTAAATCTGTGTTTTGGGTTTCTAAGCTCTGTTCCAAGTCTTTAAACAGCACCCAAGTCTAGTTAACAGCCACAACACATCACCAATTTCAAACAACACTCAAACTTTCACTAGGGTTTCCCAATGTTCACTAATCTTCACAATATCACATCTAAACACATATGAATGGTAAAGTAAATGAAAAACTACCCAATTAGTGAAGGGATTACCTCATATAGCACCCATGAATCCCTAAGATCACCAAAACTGAATTTTTCTTGGTCCCATGTATAGAGGTTGAAGAGGGGATTAATATTTGTGAAGGGTGTGTAGGGTTTTGGGGATTTTTAGGAGATAGATCTAGGGATTTTAGTGGAGGGTTGTGGCTTGAGGGAGATGAAGGAGAGAAGGAAAAAAGATAGGGGAAATGAAAAGGGCAACAACCCCCTCCCTCTCTCACTATAATTCACACACTCTCTCCCTCATCACTAGTATACCTACCCCATCATTATGTCCCCTTTGAATTTGACTTTTTCTTTTTCTTTTCTCTCCACCAATAAACCATAATATATAGCCCAAATGAAATGAAACATGTAACAAAATGAAACATGTCATGGTGCACTAACCATGGAAACTTTAAAAACGCGGATTTGGTTTAATCGCGATTAGTAGTGCACTAATCGGGGTTTTATCAAAACTGCATAAAATAAATTTTGAAAATGCCAAATCCTTTAATTATATAATTAAATTAATAAATCATTTTAATTTCCATTTATTTAACAATTATTGGTATATATTTATACCCTTTTTCGAAAACCCCAATTTCGCAAATCAGGTAGTTTTCGGGAAAAATATTATATTAATATTAAATTCCCAAAAATAATATTTTATATTTTCTGAAATGTTACAGTTATGAGCCTCACATCGGCACGACTTATCGGTTATTGGGGTCTGACGTTTACCACCCCTAGACTGGATATGCGACATATCAGACAAAGAGACCGGACTGTACGGTAGTGTTACTGATAGGCTTTACATGAGTATGAGCAGGCTTGCTTGTTGATCTTCTGATCGTTCAATACCCGGGTAGCCATTACTGTAGGTTTACTAGGCACACTAATAAGGATCTACAAGGGATCAACCATGCCGGATTCAAATTTTAGCCATGCCGAATAACTCTAAACAAGATCTTTGCTAGAAAAATTAGATTAACACATGCAAGTTAAACTCTTTAACTCTAGGTGAATATGAAATACAACCTTTGTAGATCGGTCCTTCACTTCTTAAGCTCCTTGTAGTAGTACCTTCGCTGCGATCATCGAACTCCCGGACTCTCGTACGGCTCCTTGAGAAAAGGCAACGGAATTGCTTGAAGTCTTCGAGGCCGAAGATGATCTACGTCGAGGGAATACGAACTCAAGTTTCTACTTCACTAACCAAAGAATTAGTGAAGCAAACACCCTAAACTAAAGTTCTAGTCTAGTAGAGGATGGTGAGATAGGAAATGGGTACACTTTAGAATTTCTTTTCTCACTTTGTATCTCTCTCTTTATGAAACCCTAGAAAGAAAATCAAGGAGGAAGAAGATGAGCTCAAATGAATATCAAAAACTTATCAAGTGAGAGAGAGAACTAACCATGGTGAGTGAGTATCATATACTAACTCATGTAGAGACATTACCATGGGTAATCATAGTGGTTAGGTTAACTAATATCTTAAGTAAAACAAAACTAGTGGACTAAGTCAAATGCAAACACAAGCTTCATGAAGCTTCATGCATTTGTGCTCATTATCCATTTGTTTTAGAATTACTTTAAATATAAAAACCTAACAAATATAATTAGTATGGTATAAGTCTTCTACACCCATGATAGTTGTATCAACAACCATGATACAATTTGTACACTTATAAATATATATCACATATATATTAACTTGTGCACAAGTGAGAAAAATAAATGCTTAAGTGAACCAATGTTAGTTAATGTAAATTAGTATATCTAATATACAATTATGCACTAAATTATTAAATCAACACTTGACTTAATAATCCGGTTATATCACATATAACCGACTAACATCCAATGTATCGACTTATCGAATCAACCCTTGATTCGATAACTTGGTTATATCGCATATAACCGATCGACACAAACATCGCGAGAATAGAATACGGTATCACATACTCGCATTATTCTCGGTCCCGCACATATCACATATGCGCTCCTATTTCGTTTTTCCTGAGCCAGTACAACCTCTATGTAGGACTCTAAAGACTCGTCAATACGCCGGCCGTAAGTGATGATCATATCAAGCACCCACAAGCCGTCAGCGGTACTAGCTGGACGTAACGGCTACCCGGGTATTGAGCGATTAGAAGATCAGCAAGCAAGCCCGCTCCAACTCCTGTAAAATCCTGACAGTGACACTACCGTACAGTCCGGTCTCCTCGTCTGATATGTCGCATATCAAGTCTAGGTGTAGTAAAACGTCAGACCCCAATAACCGATAAGTCATGCCGATATGAGGCTCATAACGGGTCAAGAAACTACTGGTAACACTTACCAGTAAATCTCTAAACCAGCCATGGCCAGGGACTTCCCTGTTATGGCCAATCGAGCATAGCGCAACATCAACCCCCAATACCGGGAGAGACGAAACCCCTCCTATCGCTCATTGCCTCCATGTGACTCGGGACTGTACCCAAAAATCACCGTTTTGCATGCCCTCTTAGACGTGGTAAGGTGGAAATCAAAGCACAGTAGGAATCGCACAAGACTCTATGACGATCTCGGGTCTACAGACTAACCTTTACCAGTGTCACCAGAGAACTGCCATTTGACGTAAGGTATAATACCATCTGGGAGTTCTCGGCGAGTCCGTCCAGTGTACCCAGTCTCCACTGAGCACCCGTATATCATCTCTGATGTCAAACACCAATGGATATGGGATCATCCATCGCCCATCGGTATGGGTCGAGAAGGCAAACGCTATTCTACTCTGGTATATCGATGCCCCGTCTCAATACACCCACGACTAGGGCCCTTGAAGGATGTACTTATGGACTATCATTTCCCCACTAGTATGATCCGCATCATAGTCCAGGTAGTCAAGTAGACATCCTAAGGGCTTTACCAACATGTAACAGAAAGACAATCAGTGTACACGTTAAGGTAAAGGGTAACCAGATAGCATACTATCATGTCGAACAAGAAAGTCCTCCCTATATATGTCCAAGCATCCACTACAATATACATCTCATGTATAGTAATGGCCTGTAGGGCATACATATAACTAGCAATCTCCTACTTGCACTAGGGCCATCTGATAACAGTGGTTGTAGTATCTCATACTCAACCATCCCATAATAGTCTCTCTCTGGGAAAAGGCCTTTGTGAGTGGATCCGCCGTGTTGTCCTCTGACTCTACTCTCCTAACCTCGATCCCCTGGAGATCAACCATCTCCATGATCAGGTGACACTGCCTTAGAATATGTCTGGATCACATACTCAACCATCCCATAAAAGTCTCTCTCAGGGAATAGGCCTTCGTGAGTGGATCCGCCGTATTATCCTCTGTGTCTGCTCTCCTTGCCTCGATCACCTTGGAGATCAACCATCTCCATGATCAGGTGATACTGCCTTAGAATAAGTCTGGATCACTGATGGGACGGGCGTTCCTTGGCACAAGCCACAACTCCATTGTCACACAATGGTAGGAACGAAGTTCATCTCATGAACTAATATACACCCAGACTTCCTCTTTGGTAGCATCTTTGATAGCGATGTATATAGCCTTTATCGTCTAGAATCTCACGGTATCTAGCTTGGAACTCCTCCAACATACCGTCCCTCCATTGAGGGTAAAGACAATGCCTGCGACTGACATTCAGTCGTCCTTATCACTCTGGAACCTTTCCAGTGATTCTCCCCAGGATCGATTGATACGATCTCTCTACAACTAGTGAGAATCCTAACATCCAATTACATCTATCTCATAGATCAAAACTCAGGATTTAGGAGGTATCATTTTGATCCTATATGGAGAATCCGTGTGATAAGCGGAGATTGATCGAGCGTAGCATAGGAAACTCCTTCCCCATCAAGAGCATGTCATCCACGTACTCTACGAGGATCACCACCATACTCCCTACTACCTTTTTGTATATACAAGGTTCATCTACCATTTTGATAATGTCAAACTCTTTGACTAATACATCAAAAAAGACGTTCCAACTCCGCGATGCCTGCTTTATAACATAAAACATCTTGCATACATTTCCGCTGCTCCCACTGTCTACGAGGCCCTCTGGCTGTGTACTTATAGTCTCTATCTTCTAAAACATCATTTAGAAAAGCAGTCATGACACCCAACCGCCAGATATCGTAGTCATGGTATGTAGCCGTGGAAAGTAGGATCTGGATGGACTTAAGCATAGCTACTTAGAAAAGGTTTCATCATAATCCATAACCGGTCAATGATACAAACCTTTAACAAGTCTAGCTTTGAAAGTTTTAACTTTTCGATGTACACCAAGTAATCTTCTCAAGATATACTTGCTTCTGATGGGAATTTAACCCTTCAGATAAAGCAACCAAAGTCCATACTTTGTTGGTGTATAAGGATTCCATCTCAGATCGCTAAGCATCCAGCCATTCTTATAGAGTCCCACTCCTGATGGCCAGCTCGAAACTAGTTGGGTCATCATCTGATGATGCAATCCTCGCTCCCACTGTCATAGAGAAACCAAAGTATCTCTCAGGTGGGTGAGGAACCATGCTAGATCGGCGGAGAGGCTGAGGTTCGTTGGAAAATATTGAATCCTTTTGTTCTACAAAATCATCAGCGGCAGTTTGTATAGCTGGAACTCTTTCCAGTTCTACATATCCGGATTATGCTTTTAGACATAGGCTGGACAACCCCAAATCTTAACTGACTTAAGATATGGGCTCTTCCCTTTCCATATCTCATATGAAGTGGTAGGCAACTGATTTGATCTGACCCTATTCAATAGGTATGCAGCTTCTCAAGCGCATAACACCCAAAATGAAATAGGAAACTCAGTAGTACTCATCATAGAGAACACCATATCACATAGGGTGTTGTTTCTCCACCCCGATACACCGACGTGTTGTGGTGTATTCGGAGGAGTAATGCTGAGAGAGAATCTCATTCTCCTTTAGAATAGTCCAGGAATCCCATGCTCAAGTATTCTCCTCCCTGATCACATCAAAGGACATAATACTTTTACCCGTATTTTGGTTCTCTACTTCTAACTTATATTATGTGAATATCTCAATAGCTTCGGACTTGTGTTTCAACAGGAACATATGTCTGAATCTTGAGAGATCATCAGAGAATGTAATGAAGTACAAAGAACCGGTCTTGGCATGTGTAGACAGGGGACCTGCATACATCAACATGTATCATCCCAAGAGTTCACTAACTCTTTCTCTGTTTCCAATAAACGGAGCTGTGGTCATCTTATCTCTGTGACATGACCGGCAAGTTTCACAAGATGTAAATTTAAACTAATGCAAATATGCATCTATATGTAACTTCAGCTAGTCGGGTCGCATTGATATGACCTAGTCTACAATACCACAAGAAGGATTCGTTCATTTCTGAACTCTTCCTCTTGTGTGTGTTCTGTATACTAAGAACTGTAGTTTGATTTAGAACGTCAATGCTTTTAGATAACGTGCCTGAACCGATCAACTTTTGATATAGGAAATGTTCAAAACATTATCCAACAATACAAAATTATATCCTTCTTTACTAATAAAGAGACTGATATGATGTTGTATATCAGGTTCGGTATCTAACAACATTCGTTCAGAATCAATGTATTCTGGTAATACAGGGTGATAGTGACCAACAGACTTGGCTGCAACACTTGCACCGTTTTCTATCTCATGAAACTTATCACCAGTTCTCAGTTCTCTACCTATCTGTAGCCAATGTAACAGATTACATATGCGAGATCCTAATCCGGTATCTCATACCCAGGACGTAAAGGATACTGAGAAACAGTTCTCTGTAATGGACACACCCGAAGATGATGCATTAGCATGCACTTTCTTCGTTTGGGCGGCACGGGAATTCTGGTAATCCCCTATTTCCTGCTCTGTCTTATAACAATTATAAGTTGAAGCGGGACCAACGTTCCCCTAGCACAGTATAACAAGAGGGTTCGGTCAATACATCCGTATTATTATCTTGATTAAGGCGTGACATAGTCGCTACCTTGAGAGAGAGAGAAGAAAACACTCTGCGTGCGCTCTTGCAAGATCAGATTGGTTATTATTTTATCTAATCAGGATGGCTCCCACTGTTTTTATCAAATCTTCCTTCAATCCCTAAAAGGAAAGAATAGCCAGGATTAATTACACCCTACAACTTCGCCAATCTTTCAGCCAGGTCAGTGTCGGTACTTTGAGGGCGGTTCCCCGTGCTTTCGCACGGACCTAATTAAAGTAAACCTCGTTTTCCCAGAGGCGTAACCCCATTAACACCTTTCTAGACACCTACTTGATCGGCTAATTGTAATGTGTAAAACTCTCCCAGGAGTAACAATTACTAGCAGTGGGTATCGGGATCCAACTATCTCATAGGAGGTATGCAATCCCATTGCAAATTTCAACACTTGAAATTCCCGATAATATTTTGCCCCAAACTATCTATGACCTTGACAAGGTCAACAAACCATAGACCGTAAGTCAAGTTCAACCCGCCATTTCTTGATTGAATTAAACCCACCCGCACGACCCTTGATAAGGTCAACAAGGCCGTACGACTACCCTAAAACAATCTGCATCATATGCATAAACAGGTAAATACTGATCAGCTACCGCACACTACGCCTTGACAAGGTCAACAAATGCAGCACGAATACTGAGCAGGACTTATCTGAAATGACGGAGGGCTACGAGAGGTTTTTTCTGAAAACATATTGCGTAATGAACTTGATATCGTTATAGAATCAAATGATTTTAAAATGGAGTGTTTTTTAGGCTTTAACTAGTTTCGCTAAAGAGGTCACTCCCGGTGAAGGGATCTCGGCTCTTTCCTCGTCGAATGAGGTGCAGGACATATCATATATATCACTGTGCAAAGCAAGAACTAGAAAAGCAATCAAAAGAAAAAACCGAGGGGTGTAGCATCTGCCAATCATTGCTAAAGGGTTCACTCCTGGTGAAGGGATCTCGACCCTTTCCTTATCGAATAAGGTGCAGGATGTTCTACAAGGAACACCGCGATGCAAAGCAAGAACTGTAGCTACCTGTTTTTGAAAATTCGATTCCACAACATCTTTTAGGTTTCTTTTCTTTCATTAATCATATTAATGAAGTCCCATCATTTAAATCACCTAAACATCACAGATAAATACGACGTACACTTATGCCATCCGCATTCGCCTCGATGTCCCCTCGTGCACCATTAGGTTAGGTGACTAACGGCAGAGCGGGGCAGGGCTAGCGCGGGTGTAAAACATAAGTAACGACTATATAATATATCATATATACTATATACAGTATCTATCACAATATATCAAATGATCACATCACAGATATCGCAGCAGAAGAAACATA
This sequence comes from Agapanthus africanus, assembly GCA_030015575.1. NCBI lineage: Eukaryota > Viridiplantae > Streptophyta > Magnoliopsida > Asparagales > Amaryllidaceae > Agapanthus > Agapanthus africanus. Next base: position 255,542,994 of record JASDDO010000012.1, on the reverse strand, counting down.
TGAAACATTGGATATACTAGGACGTCCGTGTTTTATTTTGAGCCTCTACAAAACACGAATTCCACGGTCGCGATGAATAGCCAAACCCACACCCCTAGACCCCTACGAGAGCGGCAAGCAACCCTGCCAATTCTAGAGTTAGGAGACCCGGACTCGACTCCTCGAGTTGGTCTCCCACTGGACCCTAGAACCCGGTTACTTGTGCTCTCCTCCTTGGGTCTATCCTAGTGCGGAAAAGCAAATAATATACAAATGGTGACATCAACCTCATCCCGGAAGTGCCCCAATAAAAGAATATTACATACATTGAATTTTACATGAATGAAAATAAAAACTCTCATCTCACATAAAAAAAACCCGGCTATTCAAAACGCGACGATCCAATATAACATATCCAGCAACACATAACATCACATGTCATCAACATAAGTAAATATGCGCATCCCAATTGTCGTTGACATATAGCAACGAAACCGGCGATATCACATATTACACTTACAGTCGCAGAAAAGAAAGTGTAAAATTACAACAGTTGGAATCCGCAACCTCCTAAAGATATCGCATGCCTAACAATTATAAACCCCGCATTTTAGTCTCTATATCGAAAACACTGTTCAATATCTAGTCGGGCAATTCAACAAGATTCCCGATATGCTAATCGAATGCTCGTCGCAAACTTTAGTAGACGGCCGCACCCCCGGATGCCGTCGACGAAGTGCACTAAGGCGGAACACCGCTGCCGCGAGCACCCGAACGGATGCTTTTGGCGACGGGGTTCTCCTACAGTCACTTGGTCGGGGTTATGGGGCATGGCTGTCTATTAAGTTTACCCGGCGAGTATCCACGTACGCTACGTCATTGCGACGGACTTTTGATCGCATCAAAATTCCGTGGCAACCGATCATTTGAGACTAAACTGCTATGTTCATAACATCCAAATCAGTTATCTCATAACTACTTGTGGAATCCAAATATTGTATCACATTCCAGATAAAAAGACAATGTTAAACTTTCCGATCGAATGATCAAACACCCAAGTTTTCCCAAATAATTCTCAACATTTGAGGGGAGTTTTAAAACATCCATCACATGCCACAGTACCAATGGTCCAGCCGTAGAAGGGTCAAGCCAACGCCTCACATGTGGCACGCCGTACTGCCCCAAACCCTAAGGTTCAAAAGGCAGTTCAAGACGGTCACATAATCGAGTTAAGGTTTGTTGTCTTCTAGAGGGTCCATTGCGTAACTTGCACGATTTAGACGTTCTTAAACAAACGGAAAAATCCAACACCTGGAAATTTTCCGGGTCGGGAAAAAGTGAGTTATTAATATTCGTTCGAACTTTTTAACACGTTCTAAATATCCGGAAAACAAGACGAAATTAAATATTCCGATCGAATCAACGATTACAAAATAAACCCCAGAATATTCAACACTTGAGTCAGGTTAAAAATGCCCAGAAAACTATACATGCAGCTACGGTCATTACTGCATAAAGAACCGTCCCTAATACCCTATATCTGCCGTGGAACCGCCGCAGAAAGTGGCTTATTGCCGCGGTTCCGCGGCCACGTGGAGGGCTTAGGTGCTCGCTTTTCATGGTAATTCTTAGAAAACCCTGCTGAATTTTTTAGGCATTTTTAATACAGAAAAATCCCAGTTTTGAAAAATTTTCCAGAGAGGGGTTTACTTTGTCGATTCCGGGTTCGATCGGGGTTTTAACTTCGTAAACACATCGCCTAATGATCTAGCTAGGCTCTAATACCACTGTTGGGTTACTAGGCACATTAATAAGGTTCTACAAGGCATCAACCATGCCGGATTCAAATTTTAGCCGTGCCGAATAACTCTAAACAAGATCTTTGCTAGAAAATTTAGGTTAACACATGCAAGTTAAACTCTTTAACGCTAAGTGAATATGAAACACAACCTTTGTTGATCGGTCCTTCACTTCTTAAGCTCCTTGTAGTACTCCCTTCGCTGCGATCATCGAACTCCCGGACTCTTGGACGGCTCCATGAGAAGAGGCAACGGAATTGCTTGAAGTCTTCGAGGCCGAAGATGATCTACGTCGAGGGAATACGAACTCAAGCTTCTACTTCACGAACCAAAGAATTAGTGAAGCAAACACCCTAAACTAAAGTGCTAGTCTAGTAGAGGATGGTGAGATAGGAAATGGGTACACTTTAGAATTTCTTTTCTCATTTTGTATCTCTCTCTTTATGAAACCCTAGAAAGAAAATCAAGGAGGAAGAAGATGAGCTCAAATGAATATCAAAAACTTATCAAGTAAGAGAGAGAACTAACCATGGTGAGTGAGTATCATATACTAACTCATGTAGAGACATTACCATGGGTAATCATAGTGGTTAGGTTAACTAATATCTTAAGTAAAACAAAACTAGTGGACTAAGTCAAATGCAAACACAAGCTTCATGAAGCTTCATGCATTTGTGCTCATTATCCATTTGTTTTAGAATTACTTTAAATATAAAAACCTAACAAATATAATTAGTATGGTATAAGTCTTCTACACCCATGATAGTTGTATCAACAACCATGATATAATTTGTACACTTATAAATATATATCACATATATATTAACTTGTGCACAAGTGAGAAAAATAAATGCTTAAGTGAACCAATGTTGGTTAATGTAAATTAGTATATCTAATATACAATTATGCACTAAATTATTAAATCAACACTTGACTTAATAATCCGGTTATATCACATATAACCGACTAACATCCAATGTATCGACTTATCGAATCAACCCTTGATTCGATAACTTGGTTATATCGCATATAATCGATCGACACAAACATCGCGAGAATAGAATACGGTATCACATACTCGCATTATTCTTGGTCCCGCACATATCACATATGCGCTCCTATTTCATTTTGCCTGAGCCAGTACAACCTCTATGTAGGACTCTAAAGACTCGTCAATACGCCGGCAGTAGGTGATGATCATATCAAGCACCCACAAGCCGTCAGCGGTACTAGCTGGACGTAACGGCTACCCGGGTATTGAGTGATCAGAAGATCAGCAAGCAAGCCTGCTCCAACTCCTATAAAAGCCTGACAGTGACACTACCGTACAGTCCGGTATCCTCGTCTGATATGTCGCATATCAAGTCTAGGGGTGGTAAAACGTCAGACCCCAATAACCGATAAGTCTTGCCGATATGAGGCTCATAATGGGTCGAGAAACTACTGGTAAAACTTACCAGTAAATCTCTAAACCAGCCCTGTCCAGGGACTTTCCTGTTATGGCCAATCGAGCATAGCGCAACAACAACCCCCAATACCGGGAGAGACGAAACCCCTCCTATCGCTCATTGCCTCCATGTGACTCGGGACTGTATCCAAAAACCACCGTTTTGCACGCCCTCTTGGACGTGGTAAGGTGGAAATCAAAGCACAGTGGGAATCACACAAGATTCTATGACGATCTCGGGTCTACAGACTAACCTGTACCAGTGTCACCAGAGAACTGCCATGTGATGTAAGGTATAATACCATCTGGGAGTTCTCGGCGAGTCCGTCCAGTGTACCCAGTCTCCACTGAGAACTCGTATATCATCTCTGATGTCAAACACCAATTGATATGGGATCATCCATCGCCCATCTGTATGGGTCGAGAAGGCATACGCTTGTCTACTCTGGTATATCGATGCCCCGTCTCAATACACGCACGACTAGGGACCATGAAGGATGTACTTATGGACTACCATGTCCCCACTAGTATGATCCGTATCATAGTCCAGGTAGTCAAGTAGACATCCTAAGGTCTTTACCAACATGTAACACAGAGAAAATTAGTGTACACGTTAAGGTAAAGGGTAACCAGATAGCATACTATCATGTCGAGCAAGAAAGTCCTCCCTATATATGTCCAAGCATCCACTACAATATACATCTCATGTATAATAATGTCCTCTAGGGCATACATATAACTAACAGTTACGTCCAGCTAGTACCGCTGACGACTTGTGGGTGACTGATATGATCATCGCCTACTGCCGGCGTATTGACGAGTCTTTAGAATCCTACTCAGAGGTTTCCTGGCTCAGACAAAATGAAGTAAGAGCACATATGTGATATGTGCGGGACCGAGATTGATACGAGTATGTGATATCGTATTCTATTCTCGCGATATTGGTATCGGTCGGTTATATGTGATATAGCCGAGTTATCGAATCAAGTGTTGATTCGATAAGAAGATACATATGATATTAGTCGGTTATATGTGATATAGACGAATTATTAAATCAAGTGTTGATTTTATAATTTAATGTATAATTGTATATGTGATATACTAATTTACATTAACTAATATTAGCTCATTTAAGCATTCTTTTTCCTCACTTTTTGCATACTAAATATATATGTGATATATATTTTTGTGTCATGCTAGTTTTTATATGCAACATGGGTGTATGAGACTTACACCATATATGAGATAATATTAAGGTTTTTATTTATTTATGTAATTCAAAATTGAGTGGAATTTGTCATGGTTGCAAGCATTGGAAACTTATGGATAACCATTGACTTAGTCAACAATTTTTGTTTTGCATTAGATATTTATAAACCTAACCATTATCTTTAACTATGGTTTATTCTCTACAAGGGTTATATGAAATATTTTCTAACCCAAGGTTGCCATTCACTCTCACAATATTATCTCTCTTCATCAAGGGTTTTGCTCTCTAGGTTTTAGGAGGTGAGGAAAAACAGTGAGAAAAAAATTATAAAGTGAGAAAAATTTCTACTTCATCATCCTCTACTAGATTAGCCATTTAGTTTAGGCTGTTAGCTTCACTAATCCCTAATTAGTGAAGAGGTGGCTTGGGTTATTGTGTCCTCGACGTAGATCATCTTCGGCCTCGAAGATCATTGTGCAAGCTCGTTCATTTCGACTAGTGGAGTCTACGGAGAGTACGGATCACCACTACTTGGAGCGAAGGGACTTCTACACGGAGCATTTGAAATGAAGGACCGGTCTACAAAGGTTGTATTCCTAGTTCACTTAGTTGTAAAGTTGTTTACACTTTGTATTGTCTAAATCTTTAGTTAAGATTCTAGGGTTAGGGCTAAGTAGCATGGCAAAAATTTGAAAATGGCATGGACGATACCTCCCGAAACCTTGCTATTGTGCTAAGTAACCCTACAGTGGTATCAGAGCCAACCTAGAGATTTAAACGATGTTTGTTAGATTACGAAACCGAAACTACTCCGTAACTTGAAACATTGAGATCAAGTTTCTGTCGATTTTTAAATGGGCTTAAAAAAATTTTTTAGCAACTGCAGAATGTTGTATGTGATATAACATGAACACTGGACAAAAACGAACATAATCCACCGGTTTTTGACCGGCCACATTGCCTGTTTTTCCGAGATGGCCGGCCCTATAAAGAATTAGACTTTGAGCCTTTAAGGACTTCGCGCTCATTAGAAGAAATTAACTGTGTTTAGAACACCGCTTAACGGTATATCATTCACGGGGTGTCTAGGAAAGTGTTCACGGCGAAACCGCCAAAAGAGAAAGGGTAATCTAATTAAGGACTTTCGCGAAAGCGTTGGAAAATCTCCCCTTATCTCTGCACTTACCTGGTCTCGTGATCAGTATATCTTGAGCCCGTTTCTCGACACAGTTTTACTTCAACAACCAAGTACTTAAGCAGGTCTAGTTGACCTAGGTGAACTCCAGACCGATTAGGTGTGTGGTATTGTGTCGTGATTATTTTTTGTGTATATTTCATACTTTTGTTGATAACTAACATATAAAATAAAAAAAATCACATTCTTTTTCCTCTCCTTTTCTCTTCTTCTTCTTCTCTTCATATTATGGGTACCCCGCATAGACCAACTCTTGCCGAACTATGGTACCTACAACTAGACATTGCTTCATACGGTTCTTGCTTTGGTCGAACTTCGAACGATCCTTCCATGCCCAAACTTTCTTCGAAAGATCAGATAGACGCATTTAGGACAAACAACTGGACTCCGCAATCCACTTTTTATCAACCGTTTCAACCTCCCCCACCTTCTTACGTTGATACCCCTTTTGAGAGTCCTGTTGCAACTCCAAAACCCATGTCCATTGCAGACAGAATCGAATAATCCCATAGCCGATCTTTCACTCCTTTCACAACTGCCAAATCTTTTGATCAAGAATTCCAACCACCTTCTTATCTGAATGTTGATCCTACTCCTGTCCAACCATTCGATTCCTATCAATCCTACCCGACTTTTACACCTTCCCCAGACATTGCTTATGAACAGCCTTTTGGGAGTTTCCAGTATCCAAACGAGTTTCTGAAACCCCTTCACAACCCATGTCTAGTCTTGAACAGTCGTTGGAAGAATTTCGGGTAGCGTCATGTCAACAGATGATGGATTTGAATGCGTCCATGGCCAGTTAGTGTATATGCCCTAGGGGCCATTATTGTATCATACTAGTTTGTATATTACTTAATGGAAGCTTGGGATATTCACAGTTGTATTAACAGTCTTGCTCAACATAGTAGTATGCTACTTGGTTTATATCTATCTTAATATGTTTATATGTTTCTTTTAGCATATCGCGAATACATATTGATCAAGCCCTTAGGACCTTGCTTGACTACCAGAGTTGTGATGGCAGTCACACTAGAGGGAGCTGGGTAGTCTACAAAGCACATCCTTTTTCAGGTCCCTAGTCGTAGGATTATCGAGACAGGGCATCGATACTCCAGAGTTGACTAGTGTATACGCTTCTCATCCCAGCAGGGGAGATGGTCTGTTCCACAGCCATTAGTATGTTGTAATGGAGATAGTATGCAGGTGCTCGTTAGGTTACGGGTACACCGGACAGGACTCGCAAGGAACTGTTGGTTGGTATTATACCCGTCGTCAGTTAATAGTTCCCAGGTGACATGAGTACAACATAGTCCGTTGACTTGATACAGCTGCTTCATCTCGAGTGTGTTCCCACTGTTCCTAGATTGCTACCCTACCACGGCTCAAAGGAGTCGTGGAAACAGGTAGCAGTTGGGTGCAGTCTCGAAGCACTTGGAGGCAGTGGCAGTTAGAAAGGATTCGTCTCTCCCGGTATTGGGAGTTGATATCGCACTATGTTTGGAGAGCCATTACTCAAAGTCCCTGGCCAGGGCAAACGAGATTTACTGGTAAGATTCCAGTAGCTTCTCAAGATGTAATGTGCTTTACTCCGACATGACTTTTACAGCTTTTAGGGGACTAACGCTTGCCGCCCCCTAGGCCCGATATGCGATAGTCTTAGACGAACAGACCGGACTGTACGGAGATTGTCACATCAGGCTTAGTAGGAGTTCGGATGGGTTTCCTCATCGTCCTTCTTATCGACATCTACCTGGGGACCGTTACTTACAGCTAGTGCCGCTTGCGGCCTGTGGTTAAACCCACTTCCAGCATAGTGTCGAGTCTTTAGAGTCCCACACAGAGAGTTTCCCTACTTCAGGCGAAACGATATAGAGGTCGTATGGTTTTACGACAGGGTTCGGACATATACGTGTACTTGTGCACGTATGATGTTTGGACAGATTATACTAGCGGGCTTTAGTTTAAGCCTGATTCTAGTATTGGATTATTGGGTTTATGCAGTCTCAGAATATCCGTGTTTTACGGATGGGAGGGGCATTCTCGTAATTAGTCGAGAAGCTTCTAGAAGAAAGGTGAGGTGGAGAGCTTATGTGTAATTTGCATTAAATGAATTAGTGACTCGTGAGATGATTCATCCAAATGAGTTAATGAAGCATTAATTGGTTTAATGACTCATTAGATGATTCATTCATTTGTATTAAATGAAGCATGAAGATATTTGTGCAAGATATTTGTGCAAGATATTTTATGCTTCATAATATATATACACAATTGAGTTATAATTCATTTCATTTTCACAAACACATTCTCTCTCCTCAAGCTCTCATCTTCTTAAACCTAACCCTAATCCTCTCATGTGTTGAGATCCCAAGGGTTAGCAAGATAATAGATCCTTAATCCACTTCTATATCTTCTAGGTCACTTCACAAATTTCTATTCTGGAAAATCTGGGCACATATAATATATCTTAAAAATCCTAAAACCAAGTCAGAAACACTCTGCACCAAAAACGACGTAGCAACTCACCAAGTTGGCCGCGGTTCCGCGGCAATAGCTTGCTATTGCCGCGGAAACGCGGGGCTTTGGTCGAGTCGCTGTCTCGTTTTTGGTGGCTTTCTTCTAAAAACCCTGAGATGATTTTTGGAGTATAACAAATTTTGTTTTGACCAGAAAAATTTTTAACAGAAACTCAGGTTTTTATAACTCGGTTTTTTTTTCGATTTTTCCGTTTCGAACTTCGATACACTTCACTACCAAGCTAGTTTATGTTTAACCTGGCTCTGATACCACTGTTAGGTCCACGTTACCTCTCCCGGTACTTTCGGGGTTGCAAAAACGGTAAAACAAAAATTTTCTGGACTTTGTAACATGGACCGTAAAAGCCGGATCTTTGCTAAACAATACACTAGCTACCTAACATTAGATGTTATCTACTCGGTTAGGGGTTATACCTCAACTTGAACTCCTTCTCTTCTTGTTGTTCTTCTCTTCTTGTTATTCTTCTCTTCTTGTTGTTCTTCTCTTTGCATGCTCGATGGTTGATCCGGACTTTGGTCACCTCCGCGGCCTCCTTGAGTCGAAGACGATCCACCCGAGAGATGTGCACCGAGCTCCACCTCGAGCCGAGGTAACAAGGGCAAGGAGATTGCTAATCTAGAAGCCCTAGGTTGTGTAGAGAAGATGTATGGATGTGTTTGTCAAGCAGAATCCTTTTTCTCTCAACACATGAGATAAAAGGAAAAATCAAGAGGAGGAAGAAGGAGGAGATTTCTAGCAACCATGGAGCTTCTCATTTCAAGAGAGAGAAAGAGAATGAGCAAATGAAAGGCTTAACCAAGAGAAAACCTAACCATGGTTGCAATAATGCAAAAACATTATCATTACTAATCCCATCAAGATAAAGGTGATGGCTACAAATGACATGACCATTATCATAACAAAAGAAAAAGAAAAACCAAAGAATACTTTAGATCTTTCAAGAAGATCCAAGTCAACTTTGGTCAAATAGTCAACAAAGTCAAGATGGTCAAATGGTTAATGTAATTAGCCATAACATAATTATCAATGAAAGGATTAGTAAATAATGTCCCCGGCTCATAATGGCTTTGACCAAACGAAATGTCAAAACCCTAATGAGTCCGCCTCAAAATGGTTTTGACCGAATCAACTGTCAAAACCCTAATGAGCTTGCCACATAACGGTTTTGGCCGAACCAACTGCCAAAACCCTAATGAGGCACCTCCTCCTTCATCGCTCCGGAAAACTGTGCATACACACCTGCATCCGTATTCCGTAGAATGCGGATGCACAGAAGACAAAACAAATCCATCCATGCAATAATAGGATCTGGCTTAAACCAAAGCCCACTAGTATTGCCTTCCCGAACACCACACGCACACGAGTGTACGTAAGTGATCGCAGCCCTGCCGTAAAACCATACGACCTCTACACGTTTCGCTCAGTGCAGGGAAACTCTCTGTGTGGGACTCTAAAGACTCGACACTACGCTGGCAGTGGGTTTAACCACAGACCGCAAGCGGCACTAGCTGTACGTACCGGTCCCCAGGTAGATGTCGATAAGAAGGCCGATGAGGTAAACCCATCCGAACTCCTACTGAGTCTGTATGTGACAATCTCCGTACAGTCCGGTCTGTTCGTCTGATACATCGAATGGCGGGCCTAGGGGGGCGGTAAACGTCAGTCCCCTAATAGCGGTACAAGTCGTGTCGGAGTGAAGCCTAATACACCCTGAGATAACACGGGAAACCTACCAGTATATCTCGCTTGCCCTGGCCAGGGACTACTCATGTAATGGCTCTCCTAGACACAGCGCGATGTCAACCCCCAATACCGGGAGAGACGAATCCTGTCTAACCGTCACTGCCTCCAAGTGCTTCGGGACTGCTCCCAACTACTACCTGTTTGCACGACTCAGTAGAGCCGTGGTAAGGTAGTAATCAAAGAACAGTGGGAACACATTCGAGGCGAAGTGAAAGTGTCAAGTCAGCGGACTAAGCTGTACTCATGTCACCTGGGAACTGATAACTGACGATAGGTATAATACCAACCATCAGTTCCCGACGAGTCCTGTCCAGTGAACTCGTAACCCAACGAGCACCCGCATACTATCTCAAGTACGACGTACCGACGGCTGTGGGACAGACCGTCTCCCGTGCTGGGATGAGAAGCGCATACGCTAGTCTACTCCGGAGTATCGATGCCCTATCTCGGTACTCCCACGACTAGGGACGTGTATAAGGATGTGCTTGTAGATTACCCAGCCCCCACGAGTGTGATCGCCATCACAATGCCGGTAATCAAGCAAAGATCCTAAGGGCTCTACTAATGCGTATAGGTGATATAATAAATAAACACACATGTACACATTAAAGCAGAGACAAACCAAGTAGCATACTACTATATTGAGCAAGATTGTCTATACAACTGTTAATATCCCAAGCTTCCATCAATTAAAATACATACTAGTATGATACAGTAATGGCCTCTAGGGCATATACACTAACAATCTCCCACTTGCACTAAGGCCATGTACTGGCGTATCGAAGACCTATCATCTCGATCAGCCGCTCGAACTGAGTCTGGGGTAAATCCTTCGTGAATGGGTCCGCAGTGTTGTCCTTTGTGTCCACTCTCCGCACCTCGATCTCCTGTCGATCAATGATCTCCCTGATCAGGTGATACCGCCTTAAGATGTGCCTGGATTTCTGATGGGACCTTGGTTCCTTCGCTAAAGCTATAGCCCCATTGTTATCGCAATACAAAGGTATTGGGTCAACAATGGACGGAACCACCTGAAGTTCACTAATGAACTTCTTCATCCAGACCGCCTCTTTTGCGGCATCGCTTGCAGCAATGTATTCAGCCTCCATCGTCGAGTCTGCGACGGTATCCTGCTTGGAACTCCTCCAACATACCGCCCCTCCGTTGAGGGTAAACACAAAACCCGAGACAGACTTGCTGTCATCTTTGTCACTCTGGAAGCTTGAATCGGCAAAGGACTCGACCCTGAGGTCTCTATTACCGTAAACCAGGAACATCTCCTTAGTCCTTCTCAGGTACTTGAGAATGTTCTTCACTGCTGTCCAGTAGTCCTCCCCTGGGTCTGACTGATACCGGCTTACCGCGCTCAACGCGTAAGCTACATCTGGTCTTGTACATAGCATCGCATACATTATAGATCCTACAGCCGAATCGTAGGGTATAGTGCTCATGCGAACCCTCTCCTCGTCAGTCTTAGGAGACATCTTCTTGGAGAGGGTAATTCCGTGCAATGCGGGTATGTTACCACGCTTGGAACCCTCCATACTAAATCTCTTTAGTACGGTCTCTATGTACCTGGACTGTGAAAGTCCCAATAGTCTCTTGGATCTATTTCTATAGATCTTGATCCCCAGAATGTACGAGGCATCACCCAGGTCCTTCATGGAGAACCTTTGTGACAAAAATAGCTTGACCGATTGTAGCATAGGAACATCATTTCCAATCAAAAGAATGTCGTCCACGTACAAGACTAGGAATACGACAGTTCGTCCTACAATCTTCTTATAAACACAGGGTTCATCTTCGTTCTTGATGAAATCAAATTCCTTGATTGCCTCATCAAAACAGATGTTCCAGCTCCGCGATGCCTGCTTTAATCCATAAATGGATTTAAGCAACTTTCACACTCTTCCGCTGCTCCCACTGTCCACGAAACCTTCTGGTTGATCCATGTAAACGCACTCTTCCAAACAACCGTTTAGGAAAGCCGTTTTAACATCCATCTGCCAGATTTCATAGTCATGGAAGGCAGCAATGGCAAGTAGGATCCGAATGGATTTGAGCATAGCCACCGGAGAAAAAGTTTCGTCATAGTCCAAACCAGGTCTTTGACGAAAACCTTTTGCAACGAGTCTAGCCTTATAGGTTTCCACCTGCCCATCTACACCAAGTTTCTTTTTGTAGATCCATTTGCATCCAACGGGTTTTACCCCAGGTGGAGCAATATCCAAGGTCCACACTTTATTGGCGTACATGGACTCCATTTCGGATTGCATTGCTTCCTGCCACTTATCAGAGTCCCTACTGATAATGGCCTGCCTGAAACTGGTAGGGTCATCTTCTTCCAAGATGCAATCCTCTCGATCCCCGTCTATGAGAAAACCGTAGTATCTCTCGGGCGGATGAGAAATCCTACCAGATCTGCGGAGTGGCTGAGGTTCTTCTGGGGTTATAGAATCTAGCGGTTCCTCCAAATTTTCAGTCACATTTTGTTTTCGCTGAATTTCTTCCAGTTCTACCGAACTCCCACTAGTTTCTTTTGCAAGAAACTCCCTTTCTAAGAAGGTGGCGTGGCGAGATACAAACACCTTCTGTTCCTCGGTTTGGTAGAACAGATATCCCAGTGAGTTTTTAGGATATCCCACAAATTTACACAGAACTGATCGTGCCTCTAGCTTGTCCGGTTTCTGTGTTTTCACATAGGCCGGACAACCCCATATCTTAATAAACTTCAGACATGGTTTCTTACTGCTCCATATTTCATACAGAGTTTTAGGCACAGATTTGGACGGAACCTGATTCAAAAGGTATGCCGCTGTCTGAAGCGCATGTCCCCAGAATGAAAGAGGTAACTCAGCACTACTCATCATGGAGCGAACCATATCCAATAGGGTACGATTCCTCTGCTCCGATACACCGTTGTGCTGTAGTGTATAAGGAGGAGTAAGCTGAGAGAGAATACCATTCTCTTTTAAGTAATCTAGGAATTCCGTGCTTAAGTACTCCCCTCCCCTGTCAGACCGGAGGATCTTGATACTTTTGCCTGTATGGTTCTCTACTCGTTTCTGAATTCCTTGAATTTCTCAAAAGCTTCAGATTTGTGTTTCATCAGATACACATATCCGAACCTAGAGAGATCGTCAATGAATGTGATGAAGTACGAGAACCCACCCCTTGCATGTATAGACATCGGACCGCATACATCACTATGTACGAGTCCCAAGAGCTCTGCTGCTCTTTCTCCATGTCCGGTGAACGGAGATTTGGTCATCTTCCCTTTGAGACAAACTGACAAGTTTCATAAGATGAAAACTCGAACGCATCCAAGAGTCCATCTTTATGCAACTTACTCATTCTTTTCTCTCCGACATGACCAAGTCTACAATGCCACAAGTAGGATTCATTCGTATCTGAATTCTTCCTCTTGCGTGTGTTTTGTATATTGAGAACTGTATTCTGATTTAGAACGTAGATACCATTACACAGTGTACCCTCTGCAACCAGTACATTATCAAGGTAAATGTTCATGATATTCTTTTCAAGAACAAAGTTATATCCATCTTTATCGAGTAAAGAAACTGATATTATGTTGCAAACCATGGAGGGTACATAGTAGCAATCGTTCAAAATCATAGTCTTGCCATTTGGCAATACTAGGTGATATTCACCGACGGCTGCCGCATTAACTTGTGCTCCGTTCGCTACTCTGAGCGACATATCACCAGGTGCAACTTTCCTACTTTTTCTCAGTCCCTGTAATAAATTACAGATATGAGATCCTGATCCGGTATCAAGTACCCAGGAGGTAGGGCTGACCGTAAAACAGTTCTCAATTACAAGAACACCTGAAGTAGATGCAAAACCATGCTTCTTCTTCAACTGGGTATCCTGGAAATCCATACAATCCCTTTTCCCTTTCTCATACTCATGACTGTTGTCACAAGTTAGAGCTGAACCAACTTTCCCCAGTCCCGAATAAGAATTCGGATCGGTCAAGCGATACATTTTATTATCTTGATTAGGGCGTGAAAAGGTTGCTGCCTGGAGAGAGAGAAAAGAAACACTCAGCGTATGCTCTTGCAAGATTAGATTGGTTTATTAATTTATCTTACCAGGATGTCTCCCACTGTTTCCTCAAATTCTTCTTAAAACCTTTAAAAGAAGAACTAGCCGGGTTTTAATTCACGTCACAATACTTGCTTAACCTTTCAGCCAGGCTAGTGTCGGTACTTCGAGGGAGGTTTTCCAACGCTTTCGCGAAGTTCCTTAATTAAAGAACCTCTTTTCCCTGGGGGCGTAGCCCCGCTAACACCTTTCTAGATACCTACTAGGTTTATAGCATTGATCGTTAAGTGAAATAATCTCCCGAGAGTAAACCAACTCATCAGTGGGATCGGGATCCAACTGTCATTATGTGATAACCTAGATGGAATCCACTCTAGCCACCACACTCCAGAAGGTATGCTAAATCTGCAAGTTTCAGTTCTTTTGAAACTCCCGATGTGGTTTTTGCCCCTAGGACCCAAGTGACCTTGACGAATAATCAACAAATCAAAAGGTCCTAGTCAAGTTCAACCCGTCGTTATCCAGGATTGCATTAGACCCGCCCGCATGATCCTTGACGAATAATCAACAAAATCATGTGACCGTCCTAACCAATCGCATCTATCAGTGCAACAGAGAATTATTACTCTGCTACCGTTCACTGTGTCTTGACGAATAATCAACAAACGCAACACGAATACAAAGTATTAATTATCTGAAACGACGGAGGGCTACGGCTGGGTTTTTGGCGAAAAACCCGTTAACGTAATGAACTTGATATCGTTGAAGGAACGTGATACACCTTTTTGAAAATATAGTGGCGAAAACTTTTGCTAAAGAGGTCACTCCCGGTGAAGGGATCTCGGCTCTTTCCTCGTCGAATGAGGTGCAGGATATTCCAAACTGAATACCTCGATGCAAAATAAGAATGATCGACTATAGTGAAGTTATTACCCTGACGCAAATTTTTGTCCAAGGGGTCACTCCCGATGAAGGGATCTCGGCCCTTGCCTCGTCGACTGAGGTGCTGGGCATTCATAACCGAATACCTCGATGCAAAACAAAAATGAACGTCCTTGCAATAACAGCTTTTTGAAAAACTTGTTCCAACAACGTCTTTTAGGTTTATTTTCTTGCATTAGTTCTTTTAATGCGTCCCATCATTTAAATCCTACCATTGCAGAAAACAACCAAAATATGACGTACGCTTATGCCATCCGCATTCGCCACGGGGCCCCGTCATCACCCGTTAGGTTACTTAACTAACGACAGAGCGGGGGCTGGGCTAGCGCGGCTGTAAAACATAAGCAACGCCTAAATAGTTATTATACATAACAATATTGCAATGATAGCCAATCCAGATCACAGATGAACACTTTGGATATTCTAGGAACCCGCGATTCGTTCGAGCCTGCAACGAAAAGCGGATTACACGGTCGCGATGAATAGCCAAAACCCCACCCAAGACCCCTACGGGTGCGGCAAACTACCCGCCAAGTACCCGAAGTGAAGCAATCTCCCTCAACGCCATGAGTAGGCCACTCGGCACTTCGAGATACCCGGTAGTTTGTGCACCCCCTCCATGGGTCTATCCTAGGAGCAAAAAACAGTAAAAAGAATTATACAATGACGGCTACAACCCCGACCCGGTTGTGCGGCCAAACAAATGATATTACATCAATTTATAAATTTATTACATGAATGAAAGAAAAAGAAACTCTCATCTCACATCCACCCCGGCTATTCATCCGCGACAATCCAACGAGTTCATATACACAAACCATCAACAACAATCACAGATCACAGATTTGTATAACCCCGATTAATCGACATATAGCGATTAGCCGACGTTCAATACATAAGAACATCACAGATATAACCAACATAGTCAAAGTGTAGTGAAGTTCGGAAAAATACGGAATTATAGGCCCCCAAAAACAAATTTCTATTCTGGAAAATCTGGGTACATATAATATATCTTAAAAATCCTAAAACCAAGTCAGAAACACTCTGCACCAAAAACGACGCAGCAACTCACCAAGTTGGCCGCGGTTCCGCGGCAATAGCTTGCTATTGCCGCGGAAACGCGGCGCTTTGGTCGAGTCGCTGTCTTGTTTTTGGTGGCTTTCTTCTAAAAACCCTGAGATGATTTTTGGAGTATAACAAATTTTGTTTTGACCAGAAAAATTTTTAACAGAAACTCAAGTTTTTATAACTCGTTTTTTTTTCGATTTTTCCGTTTCCAACTTCGATACACTTCACTACCAAGCTAGTTTATGTTTAACCTGGCTCTGATACCACTGTTAGGTCCACGTTACCTCTCCCGGTACTTTCGGGGTTGCGGAAACGGTAAAACAAAAATTTTCTGGACTTTGTAACATGGACCGTAAAAGCCGGATCTTTGCTAAACAATACACTAGCTACCTAACATTAGATGTTATCTACTCGGTTAGGGGTTATACCTAACTTGAACTCCTTCTCTTCTTGTTGTTCTTCTCTTCTTGTTATTCTTCTCTTCTTGTTGTTCTTCTCTTTGCATGCTCGATGGTTGATCCGGACTTTGGTCACCTCAGCGGCCTCCTTGAGTCGAAGACGATCCACCCGAGAGATGTGCACCGAGCTCCACCTCGAGCCGAGGTAACAAGGGCAAGGAGATTGCTAATCTAGAAGCCCTAGGTTGTGTAGAGAAGATGTATGGATGTGTTTGTCAAGTAGAATCCTTTTTCTCTCAACACATGAGATCAAAGGAAAAATCAAGAGGAGGAAGAAGGAGGAGATTTCTAGCAACCATGGAGCTTCTCATTTCAAGAGAGAGAAAGAGAATGAGCAAATGAAAGGCTTAACCAAGAGAAAACCTAACCATGGTTGCAATAATGCAAAAACATTATCATTACTAATCCCATCAAGATAAAGGTGATGGCTACAAATGACATGACCATTATCATAACAAAAGATAAAGAAAAACCAAAGAATACTTTAGATCTTTCAAGAAGATCCAAGTCAACTTTGGTCAAATAGTCAACAAAGTCAAGATGGTCAAATGGTCAATGTAATTAGCCATAACATAATTATCAATGAAAGGATTAGTAAATAATGTCCCCGGCTCATAATGGCTTTGACCAAACGAAATGTCAAAACCCTAATGAGTCCTCCTCAAAATGGTTTTGACCGAATCAACTGTCAAAACCCTAATGAGCTTGCCACATAACGGTTTTGGCCGAACCAACCGCCAAAACCTTAATGAGGCACCTCCTCTTTCATCGCTCCGGAAAACTGTGCATACACACCTGCATCCGTATTCCGTAGAATGCGGATGCACAGAAGACAAAACAAATTCATCCGTGCAATACTAGGATCTGGCTTAAACCAATGCCCACTAGTATTGCCTGCCCGAACACCACACGCACACGAGTGTACGTAAGTGATCGCAGCCCTGCCGTAAAACCATACGGCCTCTACACGTTTCGCTCAGTGCAGGGAAACTCTCTGTGTGGGACTCTAAAGACTCGACACTACGCTGGCAGTGGGTTTAACCACAGACCGCAAGCGGCACTAGCTGTACGTAACGGTCCCCAGGTAGATGTCGATAAGAAGGCCGATGAGGTAAACCCATCCGAACTCCTACTGAGTCTGTATGTGACAATCTCCGTACAGTCCGGTCTGTTCGTCTGATACATCGCATGGCGGGCCTAGGGGGGCGGTAAATGTCAGTCCCCTAATAGTGGTACAAGTCGTGTCGGAGTGAAGCCCAATACACACTGAGATAATACGGGAAACCTACCAGTATATCTCGCTTGCCCTGGCCAGGGACTACTCGTGTAATGGCTCTCCTAGACACAGCGCGATGTCAACCCCCAATACCGGGAGAGACGAATCCTGTCTAACCGTCACTGCCTCCAAGTGCTTCGGGACTGCTCCCAACTACTACCTGTTTGCACGACTCAGTAGAGCCGTGGTAAGGTAGTAATCAAAGAACAGTGGGAACACACTCGAGGCGAAGTGAAAGTGTCAAGTCAGCGGACTAAGCTGTACTCATGTCACCTGGGAACTGATAACTGACGTAGGTATAATACCAACCATCAGTTCCCGACGAGTCCTGACCAGTGTACTCGTAACCCAACGAGCACCCGCATACTATCTCAAGTACGACGTACCGACGGCTGTGGGACAGACCGTCTCCCGTGCTGGGATGAGAAGCGCATACGCTAGTCTACTCCGGAGTATCGATGCCCTATCTCGGTACTCCCACGACTAGGGACGTGTATAAGGATGTGCTTGTAGATTACCCAGCCCCCACGAGTGTGATCGCCATCACAACGTCGGTAATCAAGCAAAGATCCTAAGGGCTCTACTAATGCGTATAGGTGATATAATAAATAAACACACATGTACACATTAAAGCAGAGACAAACCAAGTAGCATACTACTATATTGAGCAAGATTGTCTGTACAACTGTGAATATCCCAAGCTTCCATCAAGTAATATACATACTAGTATGATACAGTAATGGCCTCTAGGGCATATACACTAACACATATCAAGTTCACTACGTTCACTGTTTCGCCAAAACCATTCTTAGCCCTTCGTCATTTCATTTGGGTATTCTGTAGTATTCAAGCTATGTATTTTGACCAACGCCAAGGCATAGTGTTTGGTAGCTGCTTGGTATTCATTTGTTGCATAGATAGATAAGTTAGTTTGGGACAGTCGTACTTCAATTTGGCCAACGTCAGGGGTATGTACGAATGGGTTCAAATTAACAAGATAATGATGGGTAGAACTTGACATGTGACTTAAGATATTTTGACCAACGCCAAGGTCATAAGAGCATGGGGCAGAAATCCATATCGGGAGTTTCTAAAGAAACTGAAACTTGCTAAGAGATTGCATATCATTTGGAGTGTGATAATTTTGGTAGGATTCCTTCAGCTTTATCACACGATGATATTTGGATCCCGATCCTACTGTGAGTATATGCTACTCATCAGGAGATTCTTTCACTTAACGATCAATGCTATAAACCAAGTAGGTGTCGAGAAAAGTGTCAGCGGGGCTACGCCCCCAGAGAAAAGTGGTTATTTAATTAAGGAACTTCGCGAAAGCGTCGTAAAACCTCCCTCGAAGTACCGACACCGTCCTGGCTGAACGGTTAAGCAAGTATTGTACGGTGAGAATAGTCCTGACTAGTTCTTCCTTTTTGGTTTGAGGAGGGATTCGAGAAACAGTGGGAGCTATCCTGTATAGATAAACTAAAAACCACTCTAAACTTGTAAGAGCATCATGCTAAAGTGTTCCCTCTCTCTCTCATTGCAGCGACCCAGAACATGACATGCCTTAAGTTATTATTAGATAAAAATATTTTGACAGGGCCAAACTATAAAGATTGGTTCCGAATTGTCAAGATGGCAATTACCTATGACAAAATAGGGTATGTCCTTACAACTAAGGCCCTTGCCGTCCCAGGTCCTGAATCCAGTGTCGCGGATAAGGAAATCCGCAAGACCTGGGAGTTAGACTGCGCGAAGACCAAGTGCATCGTGCTTGCCTCTATGAATAATGAACATCAGAGGAGGCACGAGAATATGGATCTAGAATCCATATTTCTCCACACCAAGGAACTGTATGGAGAACAATCTCGTATAGCTAGATACAAGACCTCGAAGAACTTGTTTCAGTCGAGGATGGCCGCCAGATCATCTGTAAGGGAACATGTCCTTAAGATGATTGGCTATATTGAATAGCTCGCAGACCTCGGGACAACATTAGAGAATGAGCTGTATACAGACTTGATTCTCCAGTCCCTTCCTTCCACCTACGCCCAGTTTATCTTGAATTTCAACATTCAAGGTAAAGAAGTTGAACTTCCAGAACTCCTTAACATGTTGAGGAGTGCAGAGGGCACCTTACAAAAGGCAAGGGAAACACCCACTATGTTTGTTCGTGGTGCTTCCTCTTCCAGGTC
This sequence comes from Agapanthus africanus, assembly GCA_030015575.1. NCBI lineage: Eukaryota > Viridiplantae > Streptophyta > Magnoliopsida > Asparagales > Amaryllidaceae > Agapanthus > Agapanthus africanus. The sequence goes on along the minus strand of JASDDO010000012.1, from coordinate 255,523,073 downwards.
CAAGGCAAGGGCCAAAGGAAGGAAGAAGAAGGCCGCTACCAAACCGAGAGGTGGTGTTGGTAAGGTGGGAGTAAAGGCAAAGGCAAAGGTTGTGGTGCCAGTAGTAGCAAAGGACAAATGCTTCCACTGTCGTAGGAAAGGCCATTGGAAGAAAGATTACAAAGCTTGGATTGCCAAGAACCAGGACCCGAGGCAAGTTATGGCTTCGGCTTCAGGTGTGTTTGTAATTGAAAATTGTCTGTCAATCAACTCTAATTTCTGGGTATTGGATACCGGATCAGGATCTCATATATGCAATTCATTGCAGGCACTAAGAAACCTTAGAGTGCTGAAGGTTGGTGATATGACCCTCCAGGTTGCTAACGGAGCTAGCGTGAATGCTGTGTCCGTAGGGGATTATCACCTTGGATTGACGAGTGGACATATTTTGGTTTTGCGCAACTGTTTTTGTGTACCTAGTTTAATGTGTAATATCATATTTGTATGGTTGTTATCAAAAGAAGGTTATGATTTCACGTTTGTAAGCGATGTTGTTAACATCCACCTTAATCATGGTTTGATTGGGTCCGGTACACTAGATAACGGTATATACGTGTTAAGCCAATTATAGATTTTCAATGTCCAGAACACACTAAAAAGAAAGTCTCCAGAAATAAATCAGGCTTTCTTATGGCATTGTAGACTAGGTCACATCAATGAGACAAGGTTAACTAAGTTACATAGAGAAGGATATTTGAATCCGTTTGAATATCAAACTTATGCCACTTGTCAATCATGTCTCAAAGGAAAGATGACAAAGACTCCATTCACTGGACATGGAGTAAGAGCGAGCGAGCTCTTAGGACTCATACACAGCGATGTATGTGGTCCAAACTCTACACATGCAAGAGGCGGTTTTTCATATTTCATTACTTTTATGGATGATTTCTCTAGGTATGGTGTCGCGACCCAAAGTTTGGATGTGACCGGCACTTAGATTGTATAATATCTAAAGATATATACACAACCCGTGTAAGCGGAAAACCAAGATCAAAATCCTTTTTGCGGAATTCTTTATAATAGTTTAGTTTTTAAGTAAAAATCTGTAACACCTTAGGATGTGTTTAGTGGCTAATTATATTTAAATAAAGGGTTTTTTTAACAAAAAGTTTACCAAATTGAGTTTCAAATATTTTTCCAAATTTAATAAATATTTTTCTAGAATTTTCCTAGGCTTGCACACACATGTGCATGTAAACTAGGGTTTTAAAATGAGGTAATACCATGATTAGCAACCATGGTGGGTTTAATCATGGGGATTAAGTCTTTTGGGTTTTAATTAAGTCTAATTAGTTAATTGATGGTTGCTTAAATTTGAATTTCCTTTTGGAGTGTTGACTTGGTGAGAATGAGAGAGAGAGAATGCATCATGGCAAAAGCCATGCTTGCATTTAATGAATAGAGAGTGGATGGGTTGACCTTGGGGATTATCTTTTCTTTTCCTCTCATTCTTGTGTTGTTTCTCTCAACCTCTCACTCATACCCTCTCTCTCACACACACACACCTCAAAGCAGCAGCAGCAGCAGCAAGCTCACCAGCAGCTGAAGCAAGCACAGCAGCAGCCAGAAGCAGCAACAGTGAGCAGCAGCAGCAACACAACTCCAGCTGTAGCTCCTTCCCTCTACTCCTTCTTCTTCCTCCAGCTCCCTAGGGTCGAGTATGGGGTATACTTCTTGAACTTACCCCCTAGTTTGCTTAATTAGTGTACCTAGCTTCGATTAGTGTTTATTGTTGCGTTTTAGTACGATATGTGGTGATTAGTGGAACCTTGACCAAGTGATGTATGAACTGGTTTTAGTAAGTTGATGGAATGTTGTTAGGGCCATGTTAACCCAGCTTAGCCCCCAATTTCACTAAAATACCACCAGATCCCAATTTGATGCAAATTCATCGTTTTAAGCAAATTTTGACTTTCTGTAAACAGCTATCGACCCAGTGAGTTCAGAATAATTTTGAGATGACTGCAGTATAGTTGTTAGGTGCTGATCCCCCAGGTAGAACACGACCCCAAAATTCCGTACAGTGCCCGCCGAAATATTGTTTCTGGCCGCAATTTGCGGCCAGATGGGGAGGGTTTGGGTTGGTGTTTGGCCCTATAGGTGTCTGCTGCTACCCTTAGACTCATGGAATGTATAGTTTTATTTAATTCTTACTGTAGAAAAATCTGGAGCTATATACCTATTTCTCGTATTTTAAACCTTCGCGACACGCGTGATACGTGTGTGGGTTTGGGGTTTCTGCGTATCGCGACGCGTCGGGGTAGTTTCAGACGCGTAATCACACGTTTTAGCGTATCGCGCACACGCGCGCTTGGTTTGCGACGCGGGTTTCTAGTTTGACCTTAATGTCACGTTTTGTGGATTTGAGCTTATATGTGATATATTTTGTGATTCTAGGTTCGCTGGAGAGTGAGACGGACGCTATGAAGAAGGGGAAGCAAGTCGTCGGCTACACTTAGCGCGAGACTTCGGTGAGTAGATTTAACATCTACGGGGAAATCGCCCATATGGCGTTATGCGTCAGGGCTGATAGGACCTTGTAGCAGCATATTACATTTACATACATTGACTGTTCATTGCTACTGTTTAGTGCATACCGCATTCCCTGCTATATGTTTATAAACTAGAATTGATATAACACTGCACCATTACTAATGGTTCATGTTGCACGAGCACTATCCTGCATGTTACACACACACCGTTAGTAATTGCCATGACACTCACACTGTAGAATTTCCATGATCATTATGCTGTAGCTCATCTTTGATGTGACTTGACATGATATTCATACTTGATGCATATATTACATCGCCTTGACTTTTACGTTGGTTTTTGGATTACATGAAATTTCTAGATTTGGGAACCGTGGCTATTTCTAAAAGAATATGTAATCATTTAAAAACCCGGTTTCCCTTGATATGTTATTTCGGTGCGTCCATCATGTGTTTTCTCGGTGCGAGAGTGATATATGTGAACCCGAATCGAGGAGTTGGATGAGGCCGATTACGGGTACATGGTGGACCCGGTATGGTACCCTAGGATGAGAACGGTTTCGCTGTGTAATAGACGGTGAGCCTGGCAGAGGGACCACTACCTACCGGTGATTGGTTGGACCTGGCGGTTATCCGGAGGATACTGACCAGAATCGAGAGATGGATGCGGGATGATCCGTACTGCCGGGGCCGAGGGCCGATACCGCAGACGGAGCCCGTGGGCTGATCCGGACTTACGGAGCTCGATATTTGGGGATTTGCGTGTCGATACGGGACACGAGTATTTTATGATATTTGGGTGTCGATGTTGGGCACTCGTGATTTCTCAGAGATTTACAGGATTTGAGGGCCGAGGAGGGTGCCGGCGCCTGAGTTTATTTTGGATTTGGGGTGGTGTTTTGGGCACCGATTACCTTTCCACGTTGATATTCCGTGTAAATGTTATTTATCCCATGCTCAGCATTGATTATCATGTATCTCATCCTGTAGTTATTTTACCAGACAGAGCATTTGCATGATTATTGCACCTACTGCTTGTCGCATATAGATATTACTTGCTGGCATATGATAGAGTAGCGCAGTACGTGCATGCTCGCGATTTCCTTTATATGTTATCTCTATTCACGAGTTGGCAACTCACCCCCATTGTGCCACAGTATTTGCAGGTTGCCCCTCGGAGTAGTCGCGGCAGGCTGCCCTTTTGCATCTTTTGGCTACAGATACCACTACAGTTGGTGCGAGAGCTGTTTTGCTTTTAGGTGGGTTGTGGTATCTGACTACTTTTATTGTACCCCTTTTGTATCTAGTGTTCTCCATCTACCATATATGTACTGGACTTAGATACTGTGTGAGAACGATGATGTATATTTTTGTATTCTGGTGTCGAGCTCGAGGGAGCCGACTGTTTTTATATGCAGTTTATTATTCTGTGATGTTTACTTATTGCTCATTCTTCGCTACGGCGTCGTATATTACTCTTGTGATGATGGTTTCCGCTTGTGGGCGTGATTGTTTTCGTTTGGGAATGTTTTGATTTCATTATATCTCATTTTCACTCGTATCCTGTTTTATACCCGATTTCGGGGCTACTTTTACAAAGGAAATGCTGCCAAAATTATTTAAATGATAACGTAACTTTAAAAGAACTTATTGAACTATTTAAGGTTTTTTTCTAAATGTCTTAATTAAATGTTTTCAACACTCGCTACTTTTTAAATGGTTTTGATTTCTCGGTCCGGCTTACTTAGTCGCGTTACGCCTGTAGACGTAGCGTGGTTAAGTGCCGGTCACAAGTCAAAATATTCGGGTCGTGACAAAGTTGGTATCAGAGCGTAGGTTTTACCTTTCGGAGTGTAGGATGACCTTGGTATGATGGAGTAGGTAGCTGAAGCAGAGTGGCGTAGCGTGTGTTTGTTCCGCGGCATACTCACGACACGGTACTCCGCCAAGGAGACCTTAGGACTTATTGATTTAAATTCCTTCTTGAGTATATATATTCTTGTGATTCGATTTCCGTATTCTTATCGGATCCTAATTTCCTTTCAGCCATTATGCCGCCAAAGACTACGAGGGCGCAGAGAGCGGTCGCGAGGGCCGAGATTCGAGTTGATTCGTCTGAGACGAGGACTGATCCGGGCAGTACACCGGTTGTTCCTCCCGTGGCAGATCAGATCGCCCCGCTAGGGCTGGTATGCAGGAGATGCGCCAGACGGTGGGATCCAGCATGCAGGAGATACGCCAGATGATAGGATCGCTAGTTAAGACGCTTCGAGCGCAGCGACCAGAGGTAGCTCCACCCGTTACAGAGACCGCGATGGTACCTACCGCACAGCCAGTTGCCCCTGTAGCCACGGAGGTGATTAAAGTATCGCTATAAGAGTTCATGAGGCTGAAGCCTCCGGTCTTCACAGGCACCGATACAGCCAAGGACCCACAGTCTTTCATTAATAGGATGGCCCGGATATGTCGTTCCCTCAGATGCGCAGATGGGAGATGGGTTGAGTTCGCGAGCTTTCGCCTGGAAGGTCTTGCGCAGAAGTGGTGTGATTCAGTTGAGAAGGGCAGAGCGGCAGGTCTTCCTCCTATGACCTGGAAAGAGTTCGTTGCACTGTTCCTTGCCCGCTTTCTCCCACTGAGTGTCAAAGATGCTAGAGCACGCAGGTTCGAGTCCTTACGCCAGACTCCGGAGATGTCAGTGGCAGAGTATGACGTGCTGTTTACAGAGCTAGCAGTTTATGCCTTGTATTTAGTGGCTACCGAGGAGATGCGAGTTAAGAGATTGTCCGAGGCTTGCTCACACCACTGTTCCTTGCGATCCGCGCGCAGCATTATGAGACATACGCAGCAGCTGTAGATGTAGCCTTATTAGTCGAGGAGCCCCTTGCTGAGACTTCGGTAGTTCCAGAGCCGAAGAGAGTTCATGCAGATACATCAGTGCAGAGACAGCCTTTTCGGCGCCGTGACAGGCACCTTGCAAGTGGCAGAGATTCGGTGTGAGGCAGGTTGTTTAGCTCCTATCCCCAGGAGGGTCAACGACCACCATCGGGATGTTACCGTTGCGGGAGTTCTTATCATCGTGTGCGAGATTGTCCTGAGATACCCCGGAGTGAGGCGGCAGCACCACATGTCACATTACCACCTTCACCACCCCGGAGGGCGTTGCTTAATGTACCTACGGTTACTCCGCGTCAGACTCATGCACAGAGAGGTCGTGGTCGCGGAGGATTTGTTCATAGAGAACGAGGTGATCGAGGCAGAGGACAGCCAGCTGCCGGAAGGGGACAGTCAGTCGCAGGTTGTAACATTTCAAAAAAATAAAATATTATTTTTGGGAATTTTTATAATTTAATATTATTTTAATGAATATTTTAATATTTCGGTATAATTAAATACAGATAAATGGGAAAAAATATGGAAAATTCTAAAATATGGTATTTTATGGAATTATGCCATTTTTAAGTTTTTATGATTAATTATATACTAATTTAGTGCTAATCGCGATTAAAAATCGCTAATCGGTTTTTTAGCATTTTTGTGCAAACATGCACATATCATTTTTTTTGTTTTACACTTGTGCATTTCTACCATGTTACTTTGGGTTTACTATTGGTGTGAGAAGGATTTGGGTTAATGAAATTAGAAAAGAAAAGAAAAGAAAGGGAAAAAGGATATTATATTGAGGTATGGGTGAGAAAGAGTAGGTGAGGGTGTTGACTTGGCCATTTCCCTTCATTCCTTTACTCATTTCTTTCCCTTTTCCTTCAATGCTGTTGCTGCTCCTGCTCTTCACCTCCTTCCCATCTTCAACTCCTCAAAACACATCCAAAAACACCTCAAAACCCTATCCCCACTTCACAAATATTGTTCCCAAGCTCACTAGCTACACATTGGACCAAGAAAGTCTTCATTTTGGCGCTGTTGAGGATTCATGAGGGTCTTATGAGGTAATTTCTTCACAATTAGAGTGTTATTGCTTGTGCTTAAGCTTCAATTCAAGTTTCATATCGATATCGTGCAATTTGGTGTATTTGGGACCAACTTAGAGAGGGTTAGGGTAAAGTTGAGATGTTGCTTTGCAATTGGACTTAAATGGTGACCTTAGACCCTATATTGACCAAAACACTGGCCTAGCACAACCTGAAACCCAAAAATACGGAATTACGGAACTTTTCATGTCGGTTTGTGTGATCTGTGAAGGTGTTCTGGAATCTGGAGCAACCCGGAGGCACCAAAAATAAAATTGAGCTGACAGGGAGTCGTGCAGGCACCTAGGAAGCTACCACCAAGACCCGAGCCCCTAACTCAAACCTACGGCCGCAGATTTAATCATTCTGGCCGCAATTTGCGGCCAGAGTAGAAGAGAATCGGTCCATTTTTGTTCCAGGGCTCATTTTGCACTAAATTAGACCCCTCTTATATGCAGTTTTGGCTAATTGTCATCTGGGGAAAATCTAGGAGCATTTTGGTGTGTTTTAGGCGATATTTTCCGTATTTTTAAATGCACTTTCTTGATATTTGGATTTGTATTTGGTTGTCGGGTGTTCGTACATCGACAACAGGGGTTGTTTGTTGGATTTGCATGTTTGGGCCATAGGTTCCAACCTATGAGCACACTGTGCGCTGTATCGGTTTTCTGCCTTGATTTTCATACGCATTGCTATGGTTGATCATTGTAGGTACCTTCACGTGGATTCCGAGGCGACGGAGCATGGCGTTATCGACACCGGCACGCAGGATACAGGTGAGTAGATCTATATCTACGGGGAGAAGTCGGGTGGATGGTGTATAGCACCCCCGCAGTTCGTGGTGATGTATACGAATACGTATACACACAGATATTGATTATATGTTGTTGAGATTATTGATGATAAAGATAGATATTTGGTATTTTTGGATTGGTTTAGTGTAGTTGCGAAACCCTAGAGTAGTGGTCGCACTCACACACGCACGCACACACATACTTGCATACATTCTTTCTTTTATATATGCGTATATGGGAATATATATTTATGTGTTCACATGGGTATGGGACTATGTGTTCATATACTGGATTTGTGGATAGTATTTGGAATTTGAGATGAGTCGATGATATTGGGCTTGAGGCCAGAAGATCGGTGATGTGATTTGGTTCGTATTGAGATACGACATGATGTTTTAGCGGTCTTTTGACGTAGTGATTCTTACACACAGACATGCATACTTAGGTGGTATCGGTATTGTACTAGACGTAGATCAGTACCCCGATCATGATATTTGATAAAGAGAATGCCAGGTGAATAGTATGATGAATGTGATATTAACCCGTACCCAGATTTGGGGATGCCGTACGACGGATTTACGTACGAGCTATATTTTGATGATTGATCCGCACTCTTGACTTGGGATGTCTGATTATAGATATGGTATCGGATATGATATTATTGAGGCGGGATCACCGACTAATATATATACACGTATGTATATGTATCGACTCAGATGTTAGGCGGTTTCCTTACTTGTAGTCCAGCTTGTTAGCTTAGCCCTTTAGTTTAGTTTAGTTGTTAGATTAGATTCGATTCTTACCTATTTCAAAAACTAACGAATCGTGGGTATTTTAAAAGACAGCCCAAGGGATCCTACGGATATTTCAAAAGACGTAACTTTTCATAAAAACACCGTAGCCCCTATTTTCAAAACCCCATGATTTGTGTTATTTCAAAAGGCACCATTTGTAGGACTTATGTTAGATTAATGCAGATTAGTTATAGTTGCGTCTAGTATTCAGCTCCCGCTCATTATTGTGGTTCGCTTCGCATCGCATGCTTATATTATGTTTCATACTCCATTATTGATATCATGCTGTTAGGACACCAGCACCATTACCGATGATGCGTATGTACCACGTACACTTACTTGCCGGCTCACACACATCTTCATCGGTAATTGCTATGTCACGTACACCTTAGAAAATATTATTGCTTGACATAGCCTGTTAGCTAATAGTTTAGACATGATATTAGTGTACTTGCCTTATATGTTAGTTTAGACATTGTAGTTATTACCTGCTACTTCATGCATACTGTTATTCATGGTTATGCCGCATTCATGGATTCTCATGCATATATTCACTATTTTACGTGTTATTGAGGTTTTGGATTCGGATTTCCATGAGATTTTCTGGATTTGGAGGAAAACCGCAAAATCATAAATAAACATTTTCTCTCTTTTAAAATAAAAAGTGCGGTTTTCCCATGATGTATGAGTCGTCCACCATGAGTTTGCTGATGGATTTCGAGACCCGATTCGAGGAGACGGATGAACCGTTTCGGGTACATGGTGGACCCGGTAAGGTACCCCGGGACAAGAAGCGCGTGATGATGATGATGTGAGCCTGGCAGGGGAGCACTACCTACCGGTGATTTTACCCGACGCGTCGGATATCCGGAGGATACCGCCGTGGTCTTGAGATTGATGGTAGGGGCCGGTCTGGACTGACGGCGCCCTGGATATTGAGACTGAGACATTGAGATTTCGAGATATTGAGGTACTGATATTTGATGATACAGGCCAGTCCGGATAGCCGGAGCCTGAGATATTGAGATATTGGGATTTATGTTTTGTGTTGATGCTAGACACTGTTTTTGCTGATTTCATTTATGTTACCTCATTTTAAAAATGCAGAAATCTATCTAAGTTATGAAAGCAGTTCCTTCAGTATATGTATTCTGTTTTCATGCATTCATACATCATCCATATGATATATTGTTATCTGAGGCACTGACACGAGAACTTGGTATTACTGTCATTTCGAAGTATACCCTAGCCATTGCTATAGGCTGCTGGTTATTTTTTTGGGGATGTATATTGATCGTATGACCTAGGATTGCGTCATACATGCGATTTCTGTTCATAGATGTTTTCTATTCACGAGTTGGCAACTCACCCCCGTTGTGCCACAGTTTCTTGCAGGTTCTGCCGTACAGGTTCCATTGCGGCATTTTTGGCACACTGCTTCCTTGCGGGTGAATTGCATTTGGTAGGTGGGTTCTTTTGCATCAAGAACAACCATTGTACTTGTATTATTCATTGTATCTAGAATTCCATCAACCAAAACTTGTATATTGTTTCAGACTTAGACATTAGTGATGTATTATTCGACCTTAGAGTCGCGCTTAGTAGTATTGCGGTTTTCATGCTTATTGGGTTTCTGTTGAGTTTGATCCTCGCCATTCGGCGTTGTATATTATATTGCTTGCGTGGTTGTGACCGTTGATTGACGAAGAGCTAGCTCCCGCTTGGGGATGCCTTTTATCATTGCATATATATATTTTTCTTGTTTTACCCCGTTCGGGGCCAGTATTTACAAAAGAGACTCTGCCGAAATTTTTAGAAAAGACCGTACATTTTTAAAATGCATATTCGGCTTAGTTATTTAAAAACCTTGACTTCAAAACATGTTTTATTTACCTATTAAAAACCATTTTTCTTTATTTATCCTTAAAATGGTTTTAGATTTCTGGGCTTTTGGCTTACTTGGATCAGATGGAGTCCTATAGACTTCATATGGTTCAAGGGCCAGTCACGTGCTCTTTCGGGTCGTGACAAAGTTGGTATCAGAGCCAGGTTTTACCTTCGGAGCGTAGGATGACCCTTGGTTGATGGAATAGGTGACTAAAGTAGAGTGACGTACCGTGGGTATGTTCCGCGGCATATTTACGACACGCCACTCCACTTAAGGAGCCTTAGGATGTACATTTCTTTGCTCAGTATCATATTCATTCCTGATCTGGCTTCATCGGTACCAGTTATGGTTTTGCCGCCACGATTACGGGCAAGGAGAGCTACGGCTAGAGTTGCGGTCAGCATGAGCTCGTTACGAACGAGGACTGACCAGGGCGTGATTCTGGCGACACACGATTGCAGAGATGCGTCTTTTGATTGTGTTTTGCGCCACGAGCGTTGGATAGATCGTTGTATGAGATTACTCGGACGTGCGGATTAGCACCAGGGGATTGAGCCACTGACAGAGGCCAGCCAGATATTGATGACCGTTGGTGTATTGCTACTCATAATGATTGATGCACGGTTCAGCGTGCTGACGAGTGAGCCAGTTATTGCTGCGAACGATGAGATATCGTCCCAGATGTTGGAACTATTGCAGTATGAGATTGTATTAAGAGATGATAGAGGTCGCTAGTCATCCGAGGATGAGAGACTAGGACATGTGGATCGTTCGCTACCCCGACGCGAGGTCATCAGATAGATTGATTCCAGCTGAGACGACTTCACGCAGAGACGTTGAGAGTCGACAGAGACGATCGAATGTCAGAAACCTATTATTCCAACTTTAAAGTATTCGGAAAGACATGCAAGCAATTCTATGGTCCCTCTAGAAGAATGAAACCCTAACTCGACTTAATGACCGTATGAAAGCCTTTGAACCTTAGGGTTTGCGGCAGTTCTGTGGCGCCATTAGTGAGGCTTGGGTTTTCCCTTCTACGGCTGGACCACCGATGCTGTGGTATGTACTCGATACTATTATACTGCACCCAAGATGTTGAGCTCTTGGGGGACTATGAGGATTCGACGAATCGATCGGATGGCTCGACTTAATTCAGATGCTAATCGGTGAGATGCATTTCTTGGGAGACTCCAGATACGAGGATAGCCGTTGGAGCTCAGTCCATGCAGCCACGACAAGACGAGTCCGAAGCAGTCGACATTAGAGAAAAGTGGAGTAAGAGGTTCATACCAGGTCTGGATAAGATGACGTTCCACTCCGCCGACATCAGAGATGATATGCGCATGCCGAGGCATTGTACTTGGATATACCTTCTAGAAACAGTCGTGATGAGTATGCAGCTGTTCCGGAGCAAGAAACATATATAGTAAGGGACGATGACTTTCGGACAGTTAGGCAGAGACGAGACTTGGAAGAGACCTTGAGCAGGATTCCTTCCAGGATACTGCTGCAATGATATTTGCACCCAGGATTAGATATGTCCCGTGCGTTCAGAGAACCAGAGGCCGACGCCAGTGATATGCTGCCTTACGAGTGGTCGCGATGATTGACCGAGAGATGACCAGAGAAGTGCCAGAACGGAATCGTCCCCGTTAGCACATTTGACAGGGCCGATGAGCCGATGGATCGTGAGATTGGTAATCCACAGAGAAGACTTGGACCCAGGAGTGGTCTTGCTACGTACACCAGCAGGCCAGAGTTCAGGATCGTCGACGAGATATGCTACGAGTAACCGCGACAGTTGGCCAGAAATTCTTGGAGGACGCGCTTGAGCAGGATGATTCCGCCATACTTGTTTCGGTATTTTGGGCGATTTATTCGCATGATTTGGTTTTGATGATTGGGTTTCATGATATGTGTTTTCATGCACCATGGTTGTACTTACTGAGTATTTACGATTTTTGCACAGTTGTTGCACTTGATATCGTTTTCGTGCCTTGGTTTCACATGTTTGCGATTTTATGGGATTTAGACATTTGAGTTGATTTGTGCGTATGCACACACACGATTTGGTTCCTGCACTCTGTATAGTTTATATATGCTTGCAATGCAGTGACATGCATTTTGTGCACCTAGTTGCACTGGACTTCGATTTCGATTGGGATGTTCGATGTTTGTTTGGGCAATTTATGCACCTGATTGGATTTTACGCGTGTTTCGACGCTTGATATTGGATTTCATGATTTCGTGCATAATGAATGCAACTGGTTTTGATTTTCGTGCATGTTGAGCGCATGTTTGAGAAGCGATTTCGGTGCACACAAATGCACTAAATCGAGATTCTTCGTGCATGTCAGATGCACCTGATTTTGCTGTCAGGCACCCACGTTGCCCATGACAGATGTTTCATGCACACCCGATGCACTTAGATGTTATTTCTGTGCGCATATATGGCACATATATGGATTTTGATTTCCGTGGCACCAGACGCACGTAGTATTCATATGCGTATTTTGGGATTGATTTCTTATACAGAAGTATGTTTTTATGATATTTGCTATGTGTTTTCATACTGAGCAGGACTAGTCAGATGACAGTACCTGAGTATATTTTGCATGCATTGATAGATTTTGAAGGGATTTCCAAAAGCGAGCTATAGTCTCAGTATTTACCTACGTGTCTGATATGACACGGAACGTTTTAAAATAAGGAAACCCTTCTAAATTGTTTCCAAAACGGCGGAACGTACATATTAAAACAAAGGATATATACGTATATGGCTATTTTCTTATAAGAGACGTCCGCCACTGTGCAGTGTTATGCGCATTGCACAGCGACTTTAAAAGATTTGGCATGCATTTCCTTCAGATATTTACATGTATAGATTTGATATTTACATGTATAGTTCTGATTTATATCATATTGGTTTGCTTTGGATTTGGCATTTGTGTCCTTACCATAACTCCGATGATTGCGGGATGCTTGACGGAGTTTTGTTTTTGAGTTATCTACTCATTACTCATGAGCATGCATTGCGCTATGATGCGTTTACGTATTGATGATTTCGGAGCCCCGACGACTTGGATTTCTTATTGAAATGTTTTAGAAATTGGGGGTTTAAATTTAAATTCGGGGACCGAATTTCTTTTAGGGGGGAAGATTGTAACATTTCAAAAAACTAAAATATTATTTTTGGGAATTTTTATAATTTAATATTATTTTAATGAATATTTTAATATTTCGGTATAATTAAATACAGATAAATGGGAAAAAAATATGGAAAATTCTAAAATATGGTATTTTATGGAATTATGCCATTTTTAAGTTTTTATGATTAATTATATACAAATTTAGTGCTAATCGCGATTAAAAATCGCTAATCGGTTTTTTAGCATTTTTGTGCAAACATGCACATATCATTTTTTTTGTTTTACACTTGTGCATTTCTACCATGTTACTTTGGGTTTACTATTGGTGTGAGAAGGATTTGGGTTAATGAAATTAGAAAAGAAAAGAAAAGAAAGGGAAAAAGGATATTATATTGAGGTATGGGTGAGAAAGAGTAGGTGAGGGTGTTGACTTGGCCATTTCCCTTCATTCCTTTACTCATTTCTTTCCCTCTTCCTTCAATGCTGCTGCTGCTCCTGCTCTTCACCTCCTTCCCCTCTTCAACTCCTCAAAACACATCCAAAAACACCTCAAAACCCTATCCCCACTTCACAAAAATTGTTCCCAAGCTCACTAGCTACACAATGGACCAAGAAAGTCTTCATTTTGGCGCTGTTGAGGATTCATGAGGGTCTTATGAGGTAATTTCTTCACAATTAGAGTGTTATTGCTTGTGCTTAAGCTTCAATTCAAGTTTCATATCGATATCGTGTAATTTGGTGTATTTTGGACCAACTTAGAGAGGGTTAGGGTAAAGTTGAGATGTTGCTTTGCAATTGGACTTAAATGGTGACCTTAGACCCTATATTGACCAAAACACTGGCCTAGCACAACCTGAAACCCAAAAATACGGAATTACGGAACTTTTCATGTCGGTTTGTGTGATCTGTGAAGGTGTTCTGGAATTTGGAGCAACCCGGGGGCACCAAAAATAAAATTGAGCTGACAGGGAGTCGTGCAGGCACCTAGGAAGCTACCACCAAGACCCGAGCCCCTAACTCAAACCTACGGCCGCAGATTTAATCATTCTGGCCGCAATTTGCGGCCAGAGTAGAAGAGAATCGGTCCATTTTTGTTCCAGGGCTCATTTTGCACTAAATTAGACCCCTCCTATATGCAGTTTTGGCTAATTGTCATCTGGGGAAAATCTGGGAGCATTTTTGTGTGTTTTAGGCGATATTTTCCGTATTTTTAAATGCACTTTCTTAATATTTGGATTTGTATTTGGTTGTCGGGTGTTCGTACATCGACAACAGGGGTTGTTTGTTGGATTTGCATGTTTGGGCCATAGGTTCCAACCTATGAGCACACTGTGTGCTGTATCGGTTTTCTGCCTTGATTTTCATACGCATTGCTATGGTTGATCATTGTAGGTACCTTCACGTGGATTCCGAGGCGACGGAGCATGGCGTTATCAACACCGACACGCAGGATACAGGTGAGTAGATCTATATCTACGGGGAGAAGTCGGGTGGATGGCGTATATCACCCCCGCAGTTCGTGGTGATGTATACGAATACGTATACACACAGATATTGATTATATGTTGTTGAGATTATTGATGATAAAGATGGATATTTGGTATTTTTGGATTGGTTTAGTGTAGTTGCGAAACCCTAGAGTAGTGGTCGCACTCACACACGCACGCACACATATACTTGCATACATTCTTTCTTTTATATGTGCGTATATGGGAATATATATTTATGTGTTCACATGGGTATGGGACTATGTGTTCATATACTGGATTTGTGGATAGTATTTGGAATTTGAGATGAGTCGATGATATTGGGCTTGAGGCCAGAAGATCGGTGATGTGATTTGGTTCGTATTGAGATACGACATGATGTTTTAGCGGTCTTTTGACGTAGTGATTCTTACACACAGACATGCATACTTAGGTGGTATCAGTATTGTACTAGACGTAGATCAGTACCCCGATCATGATATTTGATAAAGAGAATGCCAGGTGAATAGTATGATGAATGTGATATTAACCCGTACCCAGATTTGGGGATGCCGTACGACGGATTTACGTACGAGCTATATTTTGATGATTGATCCGCACTCTTGACTTGGGATGTCTGATTATAGATATGGTATCGGATATGATATTATTGAGGCGAGATCACCGACTAATATATATACAGGTATGTATATGTATCGACTCAGATGTTAGGCGGTTTCCTTACCTGTAGTCCAGCTTGTTAGCTTAGCCCTTTAGTTTAGTTTAGTTGTTAGATTAGATTCGATTCTTACCTATTTCAAAAACTAACGAATCGTGGGTATTTTAAAAGACAGCCTAAGGGATCCTACGGATATTTCAAAGGACGTATCTTTTCATAAAAACACCGTAGCCCCTATTTTCAAAACCCCATGATTTGTGTTATTTCAAAAGGCACCATTTGTAGGACTTATGTTAGATTAATGCAGATTAGTTATAGTTGCGTCTAGTATTCAGCTCCCGCTCATTATTGTGGTTCGCTTCGCATCGCATGCTTATATTATGTTTCATACTCCATTATTGATATCATGCTGTTAGGACACCAGCACCATTACCGATGATGCGTATGTACCACGTACACTTACTTGCCAACTCACACACATCTTCATCGGTAATTGCCATGTCACGCACACCTTAGAAAATATTATTGCTTGACATAGCCTGTTAGCTAATAGTTTAGACATGATATTAGTGTACTTGCCTTATATGTTAGTTTAGATATTGTAGTTATTACCTGCTACTTCATGCATACTGTTATTCATTGTTATGCCGCATTCATGGATTCTCATGCATATATTCATTATTTTACGTGTTATTGAGGTTTTAGATTCGGATTTCCTTGAGATTTTCTGGATTTGGAGGAAAACCGCAAAAACATAAATAAACATTTTCTCTCTTTTAAAATAAAAAGTGCGGTTTTCCCATGATGTATGAGTCGTCCACCATGAGTTTGCTGATGGATTTCGAGACCCGATTCGAGGAGACGGATGAACCGTTTCGGGTACATGGTGAACCCGGTAAGGTACCCCGGGACAAGAAGCGCGTGATGATGACGATGTGATCCTGGCAGGGGAGCACTACCTACCGGTGATTTTACCCGACGCGTCGGATATCCGGAGGATACCGCCGTGGTCTTGAGATTGATGGTAGGGGCCGGTCTGGACTGACGGCGCCCTGGATATTGAGACTGAGACATTGAGATTTCGAGATATTGAGGTACTGATATTTGATGATACAGGCCAGTCCGGATAGCCGGAGCCTGAGATATTGAGATATTGGGATTTATGTTTTGTGTCGATGCTAGACACTGTTTATGCTGATTTCATTTATGTTACCTCATTTTAAAAATGCAGAAATCTAACTAAGTTATGAAAGAAGTTCCTTCAGTATATGTATTCTGTTTTCATGCATTCATACATCATCCATATGATATATTGTTATCTGAGGCACTGACACGAGAACTTGGTATTACTGTCATTTAGAAGTATACCCTAGCCATTGCTATAGGCTGCTGGTTATTTTTTTGAGGATGTATATTGATCGTATGACCTAGGATTGCGTCATACATGCGATTTCTGTTCATAGATGTTTTCTATTCATGAGTTGGCAACTCACCCCCGTTGTGCCACAGTTTCTTGCAGGTTCTGCCGTACAGGTTCCATTGCGGCATTTTTGGCACACTGCTTCCTTGAGGGTGAATTGCATTTGGTAGGTGGGTTCTTTTGCATCAAGAACCACCATTGTACTTGTATTATTCATTGTATCTAGAATTCCATCAACCAAAACTTGTATATTGTTTCAGACTTAGACATTAGTGATGTATTATTCGACCTTAGAGTCGCGCTTAGTAGTATTGCGGTTTTCATGCTTATTAGGTTTCTGTTGAGTTTGATCCTCGCCATTCGGCGTTGTATATTATATTGCTTGCGTGGTTGTGACCGTTGATTGACGAAGAGCTAGCTCCCGCTTGGGGATGCCTTTTATCATTGCATATATATATTTTTCTTGTTGTACCTCGTTCGAGGCCAGTATTTACAAAAGAGACTCTGCCGAAATTTTTAGAAAAGACCGTACATTTTTAAAATGCATATTCGGCTTAGTTATTTAAAAACCTTGACTTCAAAACATGTTTTCTTTACCTATTAAAAACCAGTTTTCTTTATTTATCCTTAAAATGGTTTTAGATTTCTGGGCTTTTGGCTTACTTGGATCAGATGGAGTCCTATAGACTTCATATGGTTCAAGGTCCAGTCACGTGCTCTTTCGGGTCGTGACATAGGTGGAGGACATGCACGAGTTTTTGCTTTGACGCATCAGGACGCGCAGGCGTCCAATGCGGTGGTCTCAGGTATCCTTCCAGTATGTTCTGTTGATGCACACGTGTTGTTCGATCCCGGATCCACGCACTCGTACGTATCCACACACTTTGTGCCGACTTTGGGTAGAGAGTCCAGTTTGCTTGATCAGCCGCTTGTTGTGACCACTTCCGTGGGAGAGTCGTTTGTTGCTAGGCACGTATTCCGATCCTGTACCGTCTGTATTGGCGAGAGTGAGTTGCCTGTCGACTTGATCCTTCTTGAGATGTTGGACTTCGACGTTCTTTTGGGCATGTATTGGTTAGCCACGTGCTATGCTGCTGTGGGCTGCCGTGAGAAGACAGTTAGATTCTGTTTCCCCGGCGAGTCGGTTTTTGTTGTGTTGGGGGACCGTGGTGTCGCCCCTCACAGTGTGATTTCTTCTTTTCGCGCTGGACAGCTATTGAGGAAGGGATGTCAGGGATTT
Organism: Agapanthus africanus; assembly: GCA_030015575.1. Classification (NCBI taxonomy): domain Eukaryota; kingdom Viridiplantae; phylum Streptophyta; class Magnoliopsida; order Asparagales; family Amaryllidaceae; genus Agapanthus; species Agapanthus africanus. The sequence goes on along the minus strand of JASDDO010000012.1, from coordinate 255,505,147 downwards.
CTCGCCTATGTTTGCGACGCTAGCGCTACAGAGGTTCCATTGGATCGGGTTCCGGTTGTTAGCGATTTTCCTGATGTGTTCCCTGACGAGCTTCCTGGGCTACCGCCCGAGCGCGACATTTCTTTCTGTATTGATTTGGTTCCTGGCACGGGGCCTATTTCAATACCGCCTTATCAGATGGCCCCGGCGGAACATCGAGAATTGAAGGGTCAGTTGCAAGATTTGATGGATAAGGGACTTATTCGACCCAGTGTTTCTCCTTGGGGTGCTCCAGTCCTGTTCGTCAAGAAGAAGGATGGCAGTTTGCGTATGTATATCGACTACCGCCAGCTGAACAGGGTGAGTGCGGAACAGATATCCCTTTCCACGTATCGACGATTTGTTCGACCAGCTTCAGGGGGCAGGATACTTTTCGAAGATCGATTTACGATCGGGCTATCATCAGCTGCGGGTTCGACAGGAGGACATTCCCAGGACAGCTTTCCATACGCGCTACGACCATTATGAGTTTTTGGTGATGTTGTTCGGACTCACCAATGCGCCAGCAGCATTCATGGACTTGATGAACCGTATTTTCCGTCCATATCTGGATCTGTTCATCATAGTATTCATTGACGATATCTTGGTGTATTCCCGGAGTAGTGAGGAGCACGAGCAGCACCTGCGGATTACACTGCAGACTTTGAGGGAGCACCAGCTTTATGCGAAATTCTCCAAGTGTGCTTTCTGGCTGGACAGCGTAGACTTCTTGGGGCATGTGATTTCATGAGACGGTTTATGTGTAGACCCGAGGAAGATCGAGGCCGTTCAGCGTTGGCCCAGACCCACATCAGTTACGAAGATTCGCACCTTCTTGGGGTTGGTCGGTTACTACAGGCGATTTGTGCAGGACTTCTCCAGTATTGCTACACCTTTGACCGGGTTGACCCGGAAAGGAGTTCCTTTCGATTGGACGGAGGAGTGCGAACACAGTTTTCAGCAGCTACGGACTCGGCTGACTACGGCACCGGTGTTATCATTGCCTTCGGGATCAGGCGGATTTGTGGTCTATTGTGATGCTTCTCAAGTGGGGCTAGGGTGCGTATTGATGCAGCATGACAGGGTGATCGCGTATGCTTCGTGACAATTGAAGAAACATGAACAGAACTACCCCACTCACGATTTGGAGATGGCTGCAGTGGTCTTTGCACTTAAGATCTGGCGACATTACCTATACGGCGAGTCGTGCCAGATATTCACTGATCACAAGAGTTTAAAGTATATATTTCAGCAGCGAGACCTGAACCTTAGACAGCGCTGATGGATGGAGTTAGTGAAGGATTACGACTGCGAGATCTTGTATCACCCGGGCAAGGCGAATGTAGTGGCGGATGCTTTGAGCAGGAGGCCCGGGGGTAGTCTATCTTGTTTGAGCGCAGTACAGGGGTAGTCGTCGGCATATTGGCAGATATTATGCGACAGCAGAGTGCAGTTCGAGTTCACACCGATCGGAGGACAAATTACGCATGTTCGTGCACGCCCACAGTTGGTTGACCGTGTACATGAGGCACAGCACAGTGATGACCGATGTTCAGAGATCAGGACGCAGATTGGATAGGGCAGATTTTCAGAGTTCGTGATCGATGATCAGGGGATGCTGAGATTTGGGACTAGACTGTGCATACCAGATGCTGAGGGGCTACGACGTGAGATTCTTGAGGAGGCACATCGATCGGTGTACAACGTCCATCCCGGTTCCACCAAGATGTATCATGATATGAAAGATGTTTACTGGTGGGACGGAATGAAGTGGGACATCGCAGATTTCTTCTCGAGATGCCTGACTTGTCAGCAAGTCAAGGCCGAGCACCAGAGGCCCGCGGGGGAGCTACAGCCGTTACCCATTCCGGAGTGGAAATAGGAGCAAATTTCGATGGATTTCGTTGTGGGTCTAACCAGGACTAGGCGAGGGTATGACTCCATTTGGGTGATCGTGGATCGTTTGACGAAAGAGGCTCACTTCCTGCCAGTGAAGACGACTTTCGTATTTGCTCAGTACGCCCAGATTTATATCGACGAGATAATACGACTGCACGGAGTCCCGACATGTATCGTGTCCGACAGAGGCACCCAGTTCACCAGCCGACTATGGAAGAGACTTCAGGAGGCTTTGGGCACACTCTTGAGTTTCAGCACAGCATTTCATCCGCAGACCGATGGCCAGTCAGAGCGGACGATTCAGACTCTTGAGGACATGCTCCGAGCGTGCGTTTTAGACTTTGGTGGTAGCTCGGATCATCATTTACCCTTGGTAGAGTTCTCCTACAACAATAGTTTCCAGGATACTATTCAGATGGCACCTTTCGAGGCTCTGTATGGGAGGAGATGTAGATCGCCCTTCTCCTGGACAAAGCTCAGTGAGAGCAGTATTTTGGGGCCCCGGATCGTACAGGAGAAGACCGAGAAGATACAGCTGATTCGAGACAGGATGAGGACAGTTCAGAGCAGGCAGAGATCGTACGCTGATAGGCGCCGCTGCAGATTAGAGTTCGCAGTTGGAGATCACGTTTTTCTGAGGGTCTCTCCGATGAAGGGAGTGATGAGGTTTGGACGGAAGGGGAAGCTTAGCCCCAGATTCATAGGTCCCTTCAAGATCCTCGAGCGTGTGGGCGTAGTGGCTTATCGTTTGGCTCTTCCACCTGACTTCCCAGATGTTCACCCCGTGTTCCACGTGTCGATGCTTCGCGGATACCTACATGACCCTTCGCACATGATTCAGCATCAGACCGTTCAGCTCAAGCGTGACCTTTCGTTCACCGAGCAGCCAGTCGTGATATTGAACCGGCAGGTGAAGAAACTTAGATCGAAGGTCTTGCCATCAGTGAAGGTGCTTTGGCGCAGCCCGAGTGGTGAAGAGATCACTTGGGAAGCCGAGGGCGAGATGCGGAACAAGTTCCCTCATCTCTTTGAAGGTATGCGTAGCTTTATATTTTCAAATTCGGGGACGAATTTCTTTTAAGGGAGGAGATTGTAATACCTTAGGATGTGTTTAGTGGCTAATTATATTTAAATAAAGGGTTTTTGAACAAAAAGTTTACCAAATTGAGTTTCAGATATTTTTCCAAATTTAATAAATATTTTTCTAGAATTTTCCTAGGCTTGCACACACATGTGCATGTAAACTAGGGTTTTAAAATGACGTAATACCATGATTAGCAACCATGGTGGGTTTAATCATGGGGATTAAGTCTTTTGGGTTTTAATTAAGTCTAATTAGTTAATTGATGGTTGCTTTAATTTGAATTTCCTTTTGGAGTGTTGACTTGGTGAGAATGAGAGAGAGAGAATGCATCATGGCAAAAGCCATGCTTGCATTTAATGAAGAGAGAGAGTGGAGGGGTTGACCTTGGGGATTATCTTTTCTTTTCCTCTCATTCTTGTGCTGTTTCTCTCAACCTCTCACTCATACCCTCACACACACAAACCCCCCACACAGCAGCAGCAGCAGCAAGCTCAGCAGCAGCTGAAGCAAGCACAGCAGCAGCCAGAAGCAGCAACAGCAGCAACAGTGAGCAGCAGCAACAACACAACTCCTGCTGCAGCTCCTTCCCTCTACTCCTTCTTTTTCCTCCAGCTCCCTAGGATCGAGTGTGGGGTATACTTCTTGAACTTACCCTCTAGTTTGCTTAATTAGTGTAGCTTAGCTTCGATTAGTGTTTATTGGTGCGTTTTAGTGCGATATGTGGTGATTAGTGGGAACCTTGACCAAGTGATGTATGAACTGGTTTTAGTAAGTTGATGGAATGTTGTTAGGGCCATGTTAACCCAGCTTAGCCCCCAATTTCACTAAAATACCACCAGATCCCAATTTGATGCAAATTCATCGTTTTTAAGCAAATTTTGACTTTCTGTAAACTGCTATCGACCCAGTGAGTTCAGAATAATTTTGAGATGACTGCAGTATAGTTGTTAGGTGTTGATCCCCCAGGTAGAACCCGACCCCCAAATTCCGTACAGTGCCCGCCGAAATATTGTTTCTGGCCGCAATTTGCCGCCAGATGGGGAGGGTTTGGGTTGGTGTTTGGCCCTATAGGTGTCTGCTGCTACCCTTAGACTCATGGAATGTATAATTTTATTTAATTCTTACTGTAGAAAAATATGGAGCTATATACCTATTTCTCGTATTTTAAACCTTCGCGACACGCGTGATACGTGTGTGGGTTTGGGGTTTCTGCGTATCGCGACGCGTCGGGGTCGTTTCAGGCGCGTAATCACACGTTTTAGCGTATCGCGCACATGCACGCTTGGTTTGCGACGCGGGTTTCTAGTTTGACCTTAATATCACATTTTGTGGATTTGAGCTTATATGTGATATATTGTGTGATTCTAGGTTTGCGGGCGAGTGAGACGGACGTTGCGAAGAAGGGGAAGCAAGTCGTCGGCTACACTTAGCGCGAGACTTCGGTGAGTAGATTTAACATCTACGGGGAAATCGCCCGTATGGCGTTATGCGTCAGGGCTGATAGGACCTTGTAGCAGCATATTACATTTACATACATTGACTGTTCATGGCTACTGTTTAGTGCATACCGTATTCCCTGCTATATGTTTATAAACTAGAATTGATAGAACACTGCACCATTACTAACAGTTCATGTTGCACGAGCACTATCCTGCAAGTTACACACACACCGTTAGTAATTTCCATGACACTCATACTGTAGAATTTCCATGATCATTATGTTGTAGCTCATCTTTGATGTGACTTGACATGATATTCATACTTGATGCCTATATTACATCGCCTTGACTTTTACGTTGGTTTTTGGATTACATGAAATTTCTGGATTTAGGAACCGTGGCTATTTCAAAAAGAATATGTAATCATTTAAAAACCCTGTTTCCCTTGATATGTTATTTTGGTGCGTCCACCATGTGTTTTCTCGGTGCGAGAGTGATATATGTGAACCCGAATCGAGGAGTTGGATGAGGCCGATTACGGGTACATGGTAGACCCGGTATGGTATCCCGAGGCGAGAACGGTTTCGCTGTGTAGTAGACGGTGAGCCTGGCAGAGGGACCAGTACCTACCGGTGATTGGTTGGACCTGGCGGTTATCCGGAGGATACTGACCAGAGTCGAGAGATGGATGCGGGATGATCCGTACTGCCGGGGCCGAAGGCCGATACCGCAGACGGAGCCCGTGGGCTGATCCGGACTTACGGAGCCCGATTTATGAGGATTTGTGTGTCGATGCTGGACACGAGTATTTTATGATATTTGGGTGCCGATGTTGGGCACTCGTGATTTCTCAGAGAATTACAGGATTTGAGGGCCGAGGAGGGTGCCGGCGCCTGAGTTTATTTAGGATTTGGGGTGCAGTTTTGGGCACCGATTACCTTTCCACGTTGATATTCCGTGTAGATGTTATTTATCCCATGCTCAACATTGATTATCATGTATCTCATCCTGTAGTTATTTTACCTGACAGAGCATTTGCATGATTATTGCACCTACTGCTTGTCGCATATAGATCTTACGTGCTGGCATATGATAGAGTAGCGCAATACGTGCATGCTCGCGATTACCTTTATATGTTATCTCTATTCACGAGTTGGCAACTCACCCCCGTTTTGCCACAGTATTTGCAGGTTGCCCCTCGGAGTAGTCGCGGCAGGCTGCCCTTTTGCATCTTTTGGCTACAGATACCACTACAGTTGGTGCGAGAGCTGTTTTGCTTTTAGGTGGGTTGTGGTATCTGATTACTTTTATTGTACCCCTTTTGTATCTAGTATTCTCCATCTACCATATATGTTCTGGACTTAGATACTGTGTGAGGACGATGATGTATATTTTTGTATTCTGGTGTCGAGCTCGAGGGAGCCGACTGTTTTTATATGCAGTTTATTATTCTGTGATGTTTACTTATTGCTCATTCTTCGCTACGGCATCGTATATTACTCTTGTGATGATGGTTTCCGCCGGTGGCCGTGATTGTTTCCGTTTGGGAATGTTTTGATTTCATTATATCTCATTTTCACTCGTATCCTGTTTTATACCCGATTTCCGGGTTACTTTTATAAAGGAAATGCTCCCAAAATTATTTAAATGATAACGTAACTTTAAAAGAACTTATTGAACTATTTAAGGTTTTTTTCTAAATGTCTTAATTAAATGTTTTCAACACTCGCTACTTTTTAAATGGTTTTGATTTCTGGGTCCGGCTTACTTAGTCGCGTTACGCCTGTAGACGTAGCGTGGTTAAGTGCCGGTCACGAGTTGAAATATTCGGGTCATGAAAAAATCATAGTTTTTATTGAATTAAAATATAAACAAGCATAAGGTGTTAAATTTGGTTGTGTCCCTAGTTGGACTCAACAATATCAACAGCGGAAAATAACAACTCAATATATAGGATATAAATAAGAATCCCAGACATAAAGAAAAGAAATAACAATTTATAGAACTAAACGATCTCAACTGTCAAATAATATACATATAACCATCTCTCACTCTAAGTCAAAATACAGGTATGATGGTGATTTTCTAGATACAAAATACAATACCAAAAGAGAAGGTTACTACATGTGTAACCCACCTATCAAAAGATGCGGTAAAAGCTGCAAAAGTAGATCTGCACGACCACTAACCGTCCATTCTACCCCTGCAAGGAACTGTGGCACAACGGGGGTGAGTTGCCAACTCAGTGAATATAACTAACATATAACGGTTAATAATGTAAATATGTCGATTATAACTAACTAATATGAGAGCAAGTATGATGTATGATAGCATATGGAAAGCATGAATCTGTACTATAAAACACATAACTAAAACTGAAATCTCATCATTTATCCCAATAAATTTCATCTTTCTGTGTCCATCATCGACACAAAACTTCTATTTCTCTCAGGCATCATTCCTCGAACGATCCTGAAATCAATAATATCGGTCGGTATCCTCTAAATATCTGCCGTATTTTTACCACTATCTCCGGTATCGAGTAACCTCGCTAGGCTCCCCCGCCTCAAATGCGACTTTCCTACCCCTCGGTCTCGACCGGGTCCACCATGTATCCAACTGTATATCTCCCCCACTCAGTATGGATAACGTCAAATCCACGACCGTATACCTCCCCCACTCGGTCCGGAATAAAACCAAATCATAAAACATCTCATGGTGGACATGTCACATCAATCATGAAAATCACTGGATTTATGTAATAGTATTCTAACTCAAAACCATAAATCCTCAATAATACAATTATTTCTTATATCAACATAGAATACACAAATACTAAACATGATGTTAATGATGCAATTTACTACTGTTATTGGTGTTTTAAGATATGATATGAATCGTTTTTTTATAGGAAATTTACTAAGTGTAATAGTGACATGGTAATATCGACGAGGTGTGTGTAACATGTAAGATGTGCACGTGACATAACTCGTCGATACTTGTGCAGTGTCCTAGCAACTAAGCAAGGTATATGTGAATATGAATGCATATTATCGATTTAGCAAACCAAAGTAAAGCATTTATTTAAATAAAACTACGGGCGTAACACGCCATCTTTACAAAATTCCCCGGTAGATGTTTAGTCTACTCACCAGAAAACGTCGTATCTACTCAGGAATTGCCAATCCTTTCCCTTTCCTCGCTGCCTTCGAATTTCCCGTATTTGAATCTAACAACAAAATTTAACTTATATAAGGAAACGGCTATTCCAACACGGCGGAAATGAAAAACACCCATTCCCACGTACTAGTTATATTGCATACGACTATTCCAAGCTATCATACACTTAACCTTACTGGATTCTAACCCTACTCTGCATCACTGCAGAAAACACTTCGCGATACGTTTTAACCGAGTCGTATTTTGGGTTTTTAGATATCTTTTCCGATATAAGCTTCCAGATTTTATATACAGTTTAAATAACTTATTTAAATAATACAAAGATGGCCATAATTTTACACAGAAACCTACCCAACAAGCCAAAACACCCTAGCTTCCTACAAAACCGGCGACGCCGGAATTTTCCCTTTGGTCGTCGGCCCCAATCCGAGCCCTCTGGTTCGTGCTCCTATATTTTGCTCTAGATTCAACATACATCATTTAGACCTTGTTTAGTTAAATCAATTCCTCTCTAAATTACAGCAGATTCAAACAGAACCTAGTTTTTACTAAAATACGATATTATAGAACTTGTTCATTTCAAATTGAACTAATTATAGAATCTCAAACCCTACTTTGGTTAAGAATTTTACCTACACTTAATTTGTTTGAATAACACCCTCCAAGATGCACAAGCTCCTTGTCCTAGCTTGATGGTGAGGAAAATCCAAGAACTTAGCTTTTCTTCTCCTTTCTCTTGTTCTCCTTTGTTTTGTTCTTGTTTTCTTTTCTTTCTTTTATATTTTTTTAGAGTTTAAATTAGCTACTGGACTGAAACAAGTTATATATATGAGAGAAGGAAGGGATAAGGTGAAGGAGGAGGTGTCAATGGCCAAGGGTGTCATCTTCATGTAAGGAGGATGTGTTCGTGTGTGGGTGTGCATGCAAGGAAGAGGTGTCCTTGTATTATCTCTTAATTTTTGTTTTAATTTGCAATAAAATTCTGAGTTAAATTGTTTTCTACCCCTTTTTCATTTACACCCTTAACAAATTTCCATTTGCACAAAAACCTAAACTTTACCTAGAAAACCTTCACAACTTATGTTATTATAAAACACCCTTTTTATTGAAATGAAGCTAAAATTCTCACTAAAACCCTTATAATTTATTTATTTTGCATACTAAAATTTTAAATTAAATTGTTTTACATACATCTTATGAAATTGTTTTATTTGGTTTTAATAACTTTGTAAATTGGCACTTTATTATTTAATTAATTAATTTTATTTATTTCTAAATTTTCTAAATGTTACATATGGATTCATTTTCTTGATGAAACATAAGTCCGAGGCCTTTGAGAAATTCCGAGAATATAAGAATGAAGTAGAAAACCAAACCGGCAAAAGTATCAAGACACTGAGATCTGATCGAGGTGGTGAATACTTAAGTGTCGAGTTCCTGGGTTACCTAAAAGAGAAAGGAATTCTCTCTCAGCTTACTCCTCCATACACACCACAACATAACGGTGTATCGGAGAGACGGAACCGAACCCTATTGGATATTGTATGTTCCATGATGAGTAATGCTGAGTTACCGCGATCTTTCTGGGGTTATGCACTAGAATCAGCTGCATATCTTTTGAACAAGATTTCTACCAAAACTGTGCCTACCACACCATATCAGATGTGGAGTGGGAAGAAACCCTATCTTCAGTATCTGAAGATATGGGGATGTCCAGCTTTTGTTAAAAAGCAGCACGCGGACAAACTCGAGGCACGCTTAGTACAGTGTAAGTTTGTGGGATATCCAAAGAACGCCAAAGGGTATTTTTTCTATTACGCAGAGAAACAAAAGGTTTTTGTTTCTCGTAATGCCCATTTTCTAGAACAGCGGTTTTTAGAAAAGGAAACAAGTGGGAGCGCAATAGAACTGGAAGAAATTCCAGAACCACAAATTACTACTGAAAGTTTGGTAGAGCCAGAAGTTCCAAAAGAACAGGACATTCCCGCACCCCTCTGCAGGAGTAGTAGGCCGTTTCATCCGCCTGAGAGATACTACGGTTTTCTCATAGATGGGGATAGAGAGGATTGCGTCATTGATAATGATGAACCTACTAGCTTCCAGCAGGCCATCCAGAGCGGCGACTCGGTAAGATGGCTGGATGCAATGCGGACCGAGATGGAGTCCATGTACACCAACAAAGTATGGACTTTGGACTTTGCACCAGATGGGGTAAAACCCATAGGATGCAAGTGGAACTTCAGGAAGAAGATGTTGGATATAGTGCCCTCAGAGTCAATTATTGGATCACAGGCACCTTATTGCAATGATTGAGGGAGGACCTATACCGGTAGAACAGTCTTACTTGAGATGATAGTATGCTATCTGGTTTATCTTTATCATCGTGTACTGCTTCAGGTGACCTTACAGGTCGCTATTACACATTGATAGAGCCCTTAGGATTCTTGCTTGACTACCAGCAGTATGATGGCGATCATATACGTGGGAGCTGGGGTCTATAAGCACATCCTTAAAAGGTCCCTAGTCGTGGGAGTATTCGAGACAGGGAATCGTTACTCCAAAGTAGACTAGTGTATACAGTCGAGACCCCGACGAGGGGAGAAGGCCGGTCTCACAAGCCATTGGTCTTAGTTGGTTCACCTAAGACGTATACATGTGCTCATTGGGTTATGAGTACACCGGACATGACTCACCGGGAACCTGCTAGTTGGGATTATACCAGACATCAGATAGCAGTTCCCTGGTGACATGTGTACAGGTTAGTTCATCGACCTGAGATCGTCATTTGTCTCGTGTGAGTTCCCACTGTGCTTTGATTACTACCCTACCACGGCTCAATGGAGTCGTGCAAACAGGTTTTAGTTGGGTACAGTCCCGAGCCACATGGAGGCAGTGAGCGGATCTGCAGGGGTTCGTCTCTCCCGGTATTGGGGGTGTGGTCGCCCAGTGTCTAGGAGAGCCATTACATGAAGCCCTTGGCCAAGGCAGGAGATTTACTGGTAGGTATTCCAGTGGTATCTCAGGGTGTTCTAGGCTACACTCCGACACGACTTGTACCGCTTTTGGGGGTCTGACTTTTACCAACACCCTAGGCCCGCCATACGATGCTCATAGACGAAAGGACCGGACTGTACAGATATTGTTGGATATAGTGCCCTCAGAGTCAATTATTGGATCACAGGCACGTGATTGCAATGATTGAGGGAGGACCTATACCGGTAGGACAATCTTACTCAAGATGATAGTATGCTATCTGGTTTATCTTTATCATCATGTACTGCTTTAGGTGACCTTACAGGTCACTATTGCACGTTGATAGAGCCCCTAGGATTCTTGCTTGACTGCCAGCAGTATGAGGGCGATCATATACGTGGGAGCTAGGGTCTATAAGCACATCCTTAAAAGGTCCCTAGTCGAGGGAGTTTCGAGACAGGGCATCGATACTCCAGAGTAGACTAGTGTATACAGTCGGGACCCCGAAGAGGGACGGTGGCCGGTCTCACAAGCCACTGGTGTCAGTTGGTTCACCTAAGACGTATACAGGTGCTCATGGGGTTATGAGTACACCGGATAGGACTCGCCGGGAACATGCTAGTTGGTCTTATACCTGACGTCAGATAGCAGTTCCCTGGTGACATGTGTACAGGTTAGTTCATCGACCTGAGATCGTCATTTGTCTCATGTGAGTTCCCACTGTACTTTGATTACTACCCTACCACGCTCAAAGGAGACGTGAAAACAGGTTTTAGTTGGGTACAGTCCCGAGCCATATGGAGGCAGTGAGCGGATCTACAGGGGTTCGTCTCTCCCGGTATTGGGGGTGAGGTCGCGCTGTGTCTAGGAGAGCCATTACACGAAGTCCTTGGCCAAGGCAAGAGATATACTGGTAGGTATTCCAGTAGTATCTCAGGGTGTTCTGGGCTACACTCCGACACGACTTGTACCGCTTTTGGGGGTCTGACTTTTACCAACCCCCTAGGCCCGCCATGCGATGCTCATAGACGAACGAACCGGACTGTACGGATATTGTCACTAACAGGCTCAGTAGGGTGTCAGGATGAGTTCGCTCATCGACGTCCCTTTTGGTCAATAACTGGTAGCCCATCACGTATGGCTAATACCTCTAACGTGCTAGTTGTTAAATCCACAGCCAAAGTATTGACGAGTCTTTAGAATCCCCCACAGACCGTTTTCTCAAGTTTCGGGCGAAACGCTGTAGAGGCCGTTTGGAGATATGGCAGGTTTCGATCATATACTTGCGGTATTACACGGATCTTGATTGGACGGATAATACTAGCGGGCTTTGGTTTAAGCCGGATCCTAGTATTGTACAGTGTAGATTTTGTCTCTTTGCATTTGTATTCAGTGGGAATACAAATGCGGGTATGTATATAGAGTCGCGGGGTTTTTCTGTAATTTATTACGGGATCAGTTTCTGAAGTTTCCAGTTTGCATTCAGTTTCGGCCAGTTTTCCTTTGTTCCTTCACGGCCGGATTTTTCTGATGGAGGGGATAATTTGCAAGTTTGAAAATTAGCTAAGTGGAGGGGTTTATTTGTTATTGAGGGATTATGATATTTCTAGCATCATTAGATTCCTTTTGCTTCATGATGGCTAGCGTTTATGGTGATGGATTATGAAAGGATTGATTTGGAAATGGTGTGACTATTTTTCTTCTCATTATGACACATTTCCTACTTGCTTTCTTCTTGGAATTTTTCCTCCACCATTTTTGATAGGGGCCGGCCACTTTGAGTGAGGAGATGAGGTTTTTTATTTTGTGACGGAAATTCATTCATCTCATTTACTTGGTTGCAAAATTCTTAACACCTCTCCAAAGTTCATTTTTCCTTCTCCATCAAATGGCAACTTTAACCCCAATAGAGTCAAACTGTTCTACACTAGCCTACACCATTTCTTGGGCACGTCGGCTTGCCAACTTCATCCCCGAGTTGCCTCGGTCCATAGGTGGGAGCCCGTAAAAGAACACGGCGATGTGGTGCCCATTCCGACGAGGAGCTGAAGACTGGAGATTCCGTGAGGAGATCGAAGTGGAGGCCGAAGACCGAAGGACACGGATCGCTCGGTATATCTTCTTACCCATTCTCTAGTTTGCTAGGATTCGGTTAATGGCCCGATCCGGGTTTTAAAGTGCGCGGTGGTGCCGGTTTACAAGTTTCGTAAAAAGTTTCGTTTCCGCATTCCGGCGTCGGATCGACGCCCGGGGCGCTGCCGTGCATTTACACTAGTATCAGAGCCAGGCCTTTAATGTAGTCTAGCTTGCTCTAACGCGTTTACAAGTTCGATCGAACGGATTTTCCAAAAACCGTGTTTTCGTTGCATTAGTTTTTGTCGAAAAATTTTTTGGCTCGAAATTTTTTTCAGAGTGTTGCAGAAAATTGTGCAGGGTTTTTTAACCATTCTGCAAAATTTTGGTTAGGTGATGCGACAGTATGACCGCGGAAACGCGGCCAAACCCCTGTTTTGGCCGCGGTTCCGCGGTGGAAATAAGTCAACGCCGTACCAAAATTTTCCAGTAGGCTTTATGATATGAAAATAGGGTTTTTGGAATATTCTTTTTGGGCCCAGATGTTTTTGAGTGCTACAGTTGTGCTTGGAGCCCACTTCGGTATATTTAGTCGATCGAAAATTTTAAACATGTTAGTTCACAGTATTTACATTATATCTGCGACCGTGAATGTCACTTGATCGGTAAATCCTGTCTAACTGCTATAGCCCTTTTAGACGGATTTTCGAACGTGACATTCACGTTGATGTTCTGTGTTGTGCTGTGATGTTGCAGATTGGTCGTGGGGATAGCCTGGATGCAATGGTAGTACAGTTTTGTTTTATATGTACATTTGATATTGCGGGGCGAGCGTCCGACATGTGGACTGCCGTCACTGCCTGTTTGTATATTATTCTTTTGGGGCACGACCGGGCTGAGGTCGATGTACCCGTTGTATATTTTACTTTCTGTACTAGGATTGCCCCGCGGAGGGGTGCACGGGTAGCCGGGTTCTAGAGGGCAACGGGCCCGCATCTCATGGCATTGAGACGGAGGGGGCTTCACTTTAGAATTGGCGGGCTATTCGCCGCACTCGTAGGGGGTACCGGTTGACCCAAGGAGGGGTGCCTAAGTTACCGGATTCCGTGAAGTGCTGGGTGGTCCATTTACGTTGTTGAAGCGGGCTGCCTCGCTTCAGTTATTTGGCGGGTAACTTGCCGCGCCCGTAGGGGTCTATGATTTCATTGCACAGGCTATCCACATGACCAGGGGAACGTCGGGTTTCAGTAGCGGCTCTATGAAACCCGGGGATCCCAAATATCTGTATTGTTCTGTGATGCTTATTACATTTCTGTGATGTTGCATTTTATCACGCCTTGAGCGAATATTATATATTGATATATATACTAGTAGATGTTGTATATGTTTTGCATCCGCGCTAGTCCAGTCCCCGCTCTGTCGTTAGTTAAGTAACCTAACGGGTGATGACGGGACCCAGTGGCGAATGCGGATGGCATATATGTACATCATTATTTTCGTTCTTTATTGGTGTGATCAATTGATGGGACTGCGTTGATTCGAATCAATGAAAGCTAAACAAACCAATTCTGATGTTGTTGGAATAATTTTTCAAAAAGCTGTCATTGCAAGGGCGTTCTCTTTTGTTTTGCATAGTGTTATTCGGTTATGAATATCCAGCACCTCAGTCGACGAGGCAAGGGCCGAGATCCCTTCACCGGGAGTGACCCCATGGACAGAAGTTTGCGTCAGGGCAATAACTTCACTATAGTCGATTACTTTTGCTTTGCATCGTGGTATTCAGTTGGAATATACTGCACCTCATTTTACGGTGAAAGAGCCGAGATCCCTTCACCGGGAGTGACCTCTTTAGCAAAGGTTTTCGCCACTATATTTTTATAAAAGCTATCCAATTCCTTCAACGATATCAGGTTCATTACGTTAAAGGTTTTTCGCCAAAAACCATTCGTAGCCCTCCGTCATTTCAGAAAGGTAGCACTTAGTATTCATGTTATGTATGTTGGCCTTCGTCAAGGCATAGTGTATGGTAGCTATTTGTTACTTTTCTGCTGCATAGATAGATGCGTTGGTTTGGGACAGTCATACTACTATTTTGGCCTTCGTCAAGCGTATGTACGGGTGGGTTCAAATTAACCTGGACAATGACGGGTAGAACTTGACATGTGACTTATGATATGTTGGCCTTCGTCAAGGTCATAAGAGCATGGGGTAAAAATCACATCGGGAGTTTCTAAAGAAACTGAAACTTGCCAGATATGCGCATACCTTCTTGAGTGTGATAACGTGAGCGGATTCCGTCACGTTATTATGCGATGATAGTTGGATTTCGATTCCCACTGATGAGTTGGTTTACTCCTCGGGTGATCCCGACTAATTCTTCTTTCAGGTTTGGAGAAGAATTTGACGTTACAGTGGGAGGTTTCCAGATTAGATAAATTGTTAACCATTCTGATCTAGGTTAGAGTGCACGCTGAGTGTTTCTTTTCTCTCTCTCTTTGGCAGCGACCATCACCCAACCCTTGACTATGACTCAGTGACCAAGTTAACCGAACCTTCTTAAACACTGGCTTTTGGATTGTCAGAGTTGCATACCTCATTGCCACTCCTACTTTTACCCTTTTCTCCAGGACACCCCGTATTACTACGAACGTCCACTTCCACAGGATAAAACCATCGTATGGTTATATACGAACTCGAAGGAATTTATTCGAGGATGGTTTCCGATTCTGGAGAAAACGAATAGGACTATTCAGTTGTCTTTTCCTTTTACCTTCTCTCAGGTTGCGAGTACTCTTTGGTTTAGGGGATAGTACACCCATTACGCCTATTGGATAGTCTTTTTCCAAACCTTAGGCTGGTGCCGAATGGTAGGGAATGAAGAAAGCCGATTAGCCTAATTATGGTGTGCAGAAGGTATTAAGTTAAGACAAATAAAGGGATTAGAAGGAGGGCAAAGTAAATTGCGAATGTTATTCACGACCGAACCAAGTATTTCATTACCACCCCCACTTCACCTTTGTATTTCTCCAGGACACTCCGTATCACTACGAAGATCCACAGTTTATTGGATACTCCATCATATGGTTATATACGAACTCGAAAGGAACTTGTTCCAGTTCGGGGATGGATTCTGGTTCAGGAGAAATATGAATAAGGTTTTATTCAGTTGTCTTTTATCTTCACTTTCTCTCGCATTGTGAGTGCTCCTAGGATTAGGAAAGTACACCCATTATGCTTATTGGATAGTCTTCTTCTAAACCATAGGTTGGGGCCGAACTGTAGGGAAGGAAGAAAACCATTTGGCCTAAAAGGGTGTACAGAAGGTAATGACTAAAGACATATAAAGGGATTTGGAGAGATGGCAAAGACATATACGGTTACAGTTGTGAATCTGATAATGGAAGAGGCATTACTAGGAATACCAGGATACCCCATCGAAACATTTCAATGTTTCAGTTTCACTGTGTACTGTTAAAAGAAAACTGATTTCCCAATTAGACACTTACTCCAGGGTATGTATTTACCAGGTATAATTCTCACATCTGTATGGTTTTACAGATGATGAGTGGGAGTAAGTTATTGGGAATTAGGTGATCATCCTCATTATATCGGAATTCCTTGTAATTGGTGATATTTGAGGAAATCACCTCGGTTGTTTGCCGGACGGCAAATATTTGGTTTTGAATATCCACTGTTATGCACCAATTTCAAATTGATATATCTGTACGTCTATTTTTATAGAGTGAGATATAACTTTTTGAAATTATGTCCATCACATTTACCTATATCAGTGGATGGTTAGGTAAGGAGCATTAAACAGCGGTGTAATTCTTCTTAACCATAAGTACAGTTTTCAACCTACGACACACAGCGAATGAGTTATCAGACTCAAGGGACTTATACAGAGTATTGTATGTTGTCCAGTGTCCATTAGGACAGAGGGGTTGGTACTCGTACTAGATTCTGTTTACTTGTGACTTCTCTGGGTCTTAGACATGTGTTTCGTAGAAACACAAGGTCCAAGTTTTGAGAAGTTATAGGTATAAGAATAGAGTGGAGAACCAGGTGTTGCAAGTATCGGGATTTTTCAAGGTGATCGAAGATGTAGATACATGTGTATGGTGTTCAGTTGATAATAATGATTGAGAGAACTTACTTCTCTTTCAGGTTACTCATAATTGGAAGCACTCCTAAATTGAGTAATGCTGATCGGCCTCTTTCCATTTAGTTGACATGCACTGGAGACAGCTGCATGATTTGAATCTGGTTCAATTAAATCAGTGCTTCTATTTAAGTATTGGATATAGAACAGTTCATATCTTAACATTGTAAAGGTACGGGGAGTAGTCCGGCTTATGCTTAAAACCAGACTCTGGATAACTCAAGGCACGTTTCTGTAATGGTTGTTTGTGGGTTGACCCAGGCTATGACGAGGGTTGATTTTCTACCATCTGGAAGATCAATAGTGATATTGTTCTTGACTCGCCATAGTTTTAATAAAAATGGATTTTTTCAGAAAACAGTTGTGGGAGTATGGTAGAACTGGAAGTGATTTCAGAACCACAAACGATTACTGAAAATTTGATAAGAACCTAAAGATTCAATCTGGATTGACTTCCATTGGCCAGTCCGCAGATAAGGTGGGTAACCTCAGGCACCGGAGAGGTACTCCGGTAGCCTCAAGGACGGTGGCAGGGAGGTTCTTGTTTACCCAGACTTGCCATTGTTGTTGTTCCAGACTATGAGACCCGGCGGGAGGATGAGTATAGTGTCGTTCTGAACTGACTTCAGAAGTGTACGTGTATATGACTCTGCCAGAGGGTTGTCGTAGTCAGTGGGAGCAGCGAAAGTATAGTGGACAAGTGGCTTATGTCTATTTATAGACTAAAGAAGATACAGCGGAGATAGATCATCTATTTCTGATGTGACAGTCATAGGTTTGACTTCATCAGAATAGGCGATGGATCTGTTAAGAAGGTAGTAGGGTGTGATGTCCTGGTATTTGGATGACATACACAGAGTAGGAAGTGAAATTCCTATACTACGTTCGGTTGTACTTTGGTTGTCACACAGTGGTTTCTCCACATAGAACTTGGATATTATATCAGACATTCTGGATACTAGATCTATGGTTTTAGGTCTAGATTTGGGAAGTGTCCCAATCAGGGTACCTAGACAGCATTCTAACGGTATTTAGAATGGACGACTCCAGGCATGGTAGTGTACCTGAAAGTGATGGAGTCACCCTCTCTGAAGGAGTCTTACAGACTAAAGGGGAGAGGGATGTGCATGATTGGCAGATCACTTGCTTAGGCAATTGAGTCAATCAAGAGATGTTAAATACCACACCAGATGTTTTTTTGCAGTAGGTGCAATAAGTTTTAGAACATAAGTTGATGTTCTAAGGATATGATGACGGCATCCTCCTTCGGGAGACAGTTATCATTCCAGGCTTCCAAGGTGACATGGATGACAGAGTGACTGTCAGAGTTATAGTTTTCCCTCTGACGAGGGGCAGTATTTTGGACAGGTGGTCCAGGCGGATACTAAGGGAGGCATGGCGCAGGATACTGATTAAGTTCGGTTGTTGATACAGTCTAAGAAGTTTGGATTTGGAGTTCATTTATGAACTAGGTCCCATCACACATCTAAACATATTCTAAGACAAGTATTGCTCATTTCGGGAGATGGGTTTCTCCGCAAACTTGAGATAAAGAGAGACATAGAAAGAAACATCACAGCGGATCCACTCACTGAGGCTATTCCCCGAACGCAATAGTTTCACAAACGAGCTTTGTGAGACTGACTAGTAGAGGAGTTGGGTGTTCGGTATCACACGGGCTGTGAGTATGCGACATCGCAATAATTAGCTTTGAGTGCAAGTGGGAGATTGTTGGATATAGTGCCCTCAGAGTCAATTATTGGATCACAGGCACGTGATTGCAATGATTGAGGGAGGACCTATACCGGTAGGACAGTCTTACTCAACATGATAGTATGCTATCTGGTTTATCTTTATCATCGTGTACTGCTTTAGGTGACCTTACAGGTCACTATTGCACGTTGATAAAGCCCCTAGGATTCTTGCTTGACTGCCAGCAGTATGAGGGCGATCATATACGTGGGAGCTGGGGTCTATAAGCACATCCTTAAAAGGTCCCTAGTCGAGGGAGTTTCGAGACAGGGCATCGATACTCATGAGTAGACTAGTGTATACAGTCGAGACCCCGACGAGGGGCGGTGGCCGGTCTCACAAGCCACTTGTGTCAGTTGGTTCACCTAAGATGTATACAGGAGCTCATTGGGTTATGAGTACACCGGACAGGACTCGCCGGGAACATGCTAGTTGGTCTTATACCTGACGTCGGATAGCAGTTCCATGGTGACATGTGTACAGGTTAGTTCATCGACCTGAGATCGTCATTTGTCTCATGTGAGTTCCCACTGTGCTTTGATTACTACCCTACCACGCTCAAAGGAGACGTGCAAACAGGTTTTAGTTGGGTACAGTCCCGAGCCACATGGAGGCAGTGAGCGGATCTGCAGGGGTTCGTCTCTCCCGGTAATGGGGGTGAGGTCTCGCTGTGTCTAGGAGAGCCATTACACGAAGTCCTTGGCCAAGGCAGGAGATTTACTCGAAGGTATTCCAGTAGTATCTCAGGGTGTTCTGGGCTAGACTCCGACACGACTTGTACCTCTTTTTGGGGTCTGACTTTTACCAACCCCCTAGGCCCGCCATGCGATGCTCATAGACGAACGGACCAGACTGTACGGATATTGTCACTCACAGGCTCAGTAGGGTGTCAGGATGAGTTCGCTCATCGACGTCCCTTTTGGTCAATACCTGGTAGCCCATCACGTATGGCTAATACCTCTGACGTGCTAGCGGTTAAATCCACAACCAAAGTATTGACGAGTCTTTAGAGTCCCCCACAGACCGTTTTCTCAAGTTTCAGGCGAAACGCTGTAGAGCCCATATGGAGATATGGCAGGGTTCGATCATATACGTGCGGTATTACACGGATCATGATCGGACGGATAATACTAGCGGGCTTTGGTTTAAGCCGGATCCTAGTATTGTACAGTGTAGATTTTGTCTCTTTGCATTTGTATTCAGTGGGAATACAAATACGGGTATGTATATACAGTCGCGGGGTTTTTCTATAATTTATTACGGGATCAGTTTCTGAAGTTTCCAGTTTGCATTCAGTTTCAGCCAGTTTTCCTTTGTTCCTTCACGGCCGGATTTTTCTGATTGAGGGGCTAATTTGTAAGTTTGCAAATTAGCTAAGTGGAGGGGTTTATTTTTTATTGAGGGATTATGATATTTCTAGCATCATTAGATTCCTTTTGCTTCATGATGGCTAGCATTTATGGTGATGGATTATGTAGGGATTGATTTGGAAATGGTGTGACCATTTTTCTTCTCATTTTGACACATTTCCCACTTGCTTTCTTCTTGTAATTTTTCCTCCACCATTTGTGATAGGGGCCGGCCACCTTGAGTGAGGAGATGAGGTTTTTCATTTTGTGAGGGAAATTCATTCATCTCATTTGCTTGCTTGCAAAATTCTTAACACCTCTCCAAAGTTCATTTTTCCTTCTGCATCAAATGGCAACTTCAACCCCAATAGAGACAAACTATTCTACACTAGCCTACAGCATTTCTTGGGCACGTCGGCTTTCCAACTTCATCCCCGAGTTGCCTCGGTCCAGAGGTGGGAGCCCATAAAAGAACCCGGCGATGTGGTGCCCATTCCGACGAGGAGCTGAAGACTGGAGATTCCGCGAGGAGATCGGAGTGGAGGCCGAAGACCGAGGGACACAGATCGCCAAAAACTAGACGTAGCCCTCTTTCATTTCTTACAAGTATTACTTAGTGTTCGTGCTGCGTTTGTTGACTGTGTCAAGGCGTAGTGTACGGTAGCTAAGTAGTGTTTGTTTGTGGCATATTAATAGGATTGGTTAGGAAAGTCGTGCGGCCTTGTTGACTGTGTTAAGGGCTTGTACGGGTAGGTTTAATGCAATCCAGGATAATGACGGGTTGAACTTGACTTGGACTCTTTGATTTGTTGACTGTGTCAAGGTCATTTGGGTCCTAGGGGTAAAAATCACATCGGGTGTTTCTAAAGAAACTGAAACTTGCCAGATATGCGCATACCTTCTGGAGTGTGACAACGTGAGTGGATTCCATCACGTTATCATGCGATGATAGTTGGATCTCGATTCCCACTGATGAGTTGGTTTACTCCTCGGGTGATCCCGACTAATTCTTCTTTCAGGTTTGGAGGAGAATTTGAGGTTACAGTGGGAGGTTTTCTGATTGGATAAAGTGATAACCATTCTGATCTAGGTTAGAGT
Organism: Agapanthus africanus; assembly: GCA_030015575.1. NCBI lineage: Eukaryota > Viridiplantae > Streptophyta > Magnoliopsida > Asparagales > Amaryllidaceae > Agapanthus > Agapanthus africanus. Next base: position 255,484,120 of record JASDDO010000012.1, on the reverse strand, counting down.
GCACGCTGAGTGTTTCTTTTCTCTCTCTCTTTGGCTGCGACCATGGCCCGACCCTTGACTATGACTAAGTGACCAAGATTAACCGAACCTTCTTAAACACTGGATTTTGGATTGTCAGAATTGCATACCTCATTGCCACTCCTACTTTTACCCTTTTCTCCAGGACACCCCGTATTACTACGAACGTCCACTTCCATTGGATAAAACCATCATATGGTTATATACGAACTCGAAGGAACTTGTTCTAGATTCGAGGATGGTTTCCGGTTCTGGAGAAAACGAATAGGACTATTCAGTTGTCTTTTCCTATTACCTTCTCTCAGGTTGCAAGTGCTCCTTGGATTAGGACGGTACACCTATTATGCTAATTGGATAGTCTTCTTCCAAACCATAGGCAGGTGCCGAACGGTAGGGAATGAAGAAAACCATTTAGCCTAAAAGGTGTACAGAAGATATTAAGTAAAGACAAATAAAGGGATTAGTAAGAGGGCAAAGTAAACTGCGACTGCTATTCACGACCAAAACAAGTATTTCTTCGCCAATCCTACATCACCTTTGTATTTCTCCATAACACTCCGTATCACTACGAAGATCCACAGTTTATTGGATACTCCATCGTATGGTTATATACGAACTCGAAGGAACTTGTTCCAGTTCGGGGATGGATTCTGGTTCAGGAGAAATAGTAATAAGGTTTATTCGGTTGTCTTTTATCTTCACCTTCTCTCGCATTGCGAGTGCTCCTAGGATTAGGACAGTACACCTATTATGCTTATTGGATAGTCTTCTTCCAAACCATAGGCTGGTGCCGAACGGTAGGGAAGGAAGAAAACCATTTGGCCTAAGAGGGTGTACAGAAGGTAAAGACTAAAGACATATGAAGGAATTTGGAGAGATGGCAAAGAAATATACGGTTATAGTCATGAATCTGGATAATGGAAGAGACATTACTAGGAATACCCGGATACCCCTACGAAACATTTCAATGTTTCAGTTTCGCTCTGTATTGTTAAAAGAAAACTGATTTCCCAATTAGTCCTTGCTCCAGGGTATGTATTTACCTGGTTTGATTCTCACATCTGTATGGTTTTAGAGATGATGAGTGGGAGTAACTTATTGGGAATTAGGTGATCATTCTCATTATATCGGAATTCGTTAAAATTGGTGATATTTGAGGAAATCACCTGGGTTGTTTGCCAGACGGCAAATGTTTGGTTTTGAATATCCGTTATAATACACCAATTTCAAATTGATATATCTGTACGTTTATTTTTATAAAGTGAGATATAACTTTTTGAAATTATGTCCATGACATTTACCTATATCTGTGAATGGTTAGGTAAGGAGCATTAAACAGCGGTGTAATTCTTTTTAACCAAAAGTACAGTTTTCAACCTACGACGCACAGGGATTGAGTTATTAAACTCAGGGGACTTATACAGAGTATTGTATATGTCCAGTGTCCATTAGGACAGAGGGGTTAGTACTCGTACTATATTCTGTTTACATGTGACTTCTCTAGTTCTTAGACATGTGTTTCGTAGAAACACAAGGTCCATGTTTTGAGAAGTTATAGGTATTTGAATAAAGTAGAGAACCAGGTATTGCAAGAATCAGGATTCTTCAAGGTGATCGAAGATGTAGATACTTGTGTGTGGTATTCGGTTAATAGTAATGATTAAGAGAACGTGCTTCTCTTTCAGGTTACTCATAATTGGAAGCACTCCTAAGTTGAGTAATGCTGATCGACCTCTCTCCATTTGGTTGACATGCACTGGAGACAGCTGCATGATTTGAATCTGGTTCAAATTAAATTAGTGCCTCTGTTTCTATATTGGATATAGAACGGTTCATATCTTAACATTGTTAATGTACGGGGAGTTATCCAGCTTATGCTTAAAACCAGACTATGGATAACTCAAGGCACGTTTCCGTAATGGCTGTTTGTGGGTTGACCAGGGCTATGACGTGGGTTGACTTTCTACCATCTGGAAGATCAATAGTGATATTGTTCTTAACTCGCCACAGTTTTAAAAGAAATGTTTTTTTCAGAAAACAGTAGCGGGAGTATGGTAGAACTGGAAGTGATTCCAGAACCGCAAACGATTACTGAAAATTTGATAAGAACCTAAAGATTCAATCTGATTTGACATTCCATTGGCCACTCCGCAGATAAGGTGGGTAACCTCAGGCACTCGAGAGCTACTTCGGTATGCTCAAAGACGGTGACAGGGAGTTTCTTGTTTACCAAGACTTGCCATTGCTGTTGTTCCAGACTGTGAGACCCGGCATGAGGATGAGTATAGCGTCGTTCTAAACTAGCTTTAGAAGCATACGTGTATATGACTCTGCCAGAGGGTTGTCGTAGTCAGTGGGAGCAGCGGAAGAAAAGTGGGCAAGTAGCTTATGTCTATTAATAGACTAAAGCAGATACAGCGGAGATAGATCATCCATTTCTGATGTGACAGTCATAGGTTTGACTTAATCAGAATAGGGGATGGATCTGTTAAGAAGGTAGTAGTGTGTGATGTCCTGGTATTTGGATAACATACACATAGTGGGAAGTGAAATTCCTATACTACGATCGGTTATACTTTGGTTGTCACACAGTAGTTTCTCCACATAGGATTTAGATATTATATCAGACGTTCTGGTTACTAGATCTATGATTTTAGATCTGGATTTGGGTAGTGTCGCAATCTGGGTACTTAGACAGTATTCTAAAGGTGTTTTAGAATGGACGACTCCTGGCATGGTTGTGTACCTGCAGGTGATGGAGTCACCCTCTCTAAAGGTGTCTTACAGACTAAAGGGGAGAGGGATGCGCATGATTGGCAGATCACATGCTTAGGCAATTGAGTTGATCATGAGATGTCAAGTACCACACCAGATGTTGTTTTTGCACGAGATGCAATATGTTGATATTGATCCAATCCTGGAAAAACGATCGGAAGCAGTTTTAGAACATAAGTGGATGTTCTAGGGATATGATAACGGAATCCTCCTTCGGGAGACAGTTATCATTCCAGGCTTCCAGGGTGACCTGGATGACAGAGTGACTGTCAGAGTTATAGTTTTCCCTCTGACGAGGGGCAGTATTTTGGACAGATGGTCCAAGCGGATACTGAGGGAAGCATGCGCAGGATACTGATTGGTTTCAGTTGACAATACAGTCTAAGAAGTTTGGATTTAGAGTTCATTTATGAACTAGGTCCCATCAGACATCCAAACATATTCTAAGACAGGTATTGCTCGTTTCGGGAGATGGGTTTCTCCGCGAACTTGAGATAAAGGGAGACATAGAAAGAAACATCAGAGCGGATCCACTCACAGAGGCTATTCCTCGAACACAATAGTTTCGCAAACGGTTTTTGTGAAACTGATTAGTAGAGGAGTCGGGTGCTCGGTATCACACGGGCTGTGAGTATGCGATATCCAATAATTAGCCTTGAGTGCAAGTGGGAGATTGTTGGATATACTGCCATCAGAGTCAATTATTGGTTCACAGGCACGTGATTGTAATGATTGAGGGAGGACCTATACCGGTAGGACAGTCTTACTCGAGATGATAGAATACTATCCGGTTTATCTTTATCATCGTGTACTACTTCAGGTGACCTTACAGATCACTATTACACATTGATAGAGCCCCTAGGATTCTTGCTTCACTACCAGCAGTATGATGGCGATCATATACGTGGAAGCTGGGGTCTATAAGAACATCCTTAAAAGGTCCCTAGTCATGGGAGTATTCGAGACAGGGCATCGATACTCCGGAGTATGTAGGGTTTCATGGCACGCGCACAAGGTTCTACGAGGCATCAACCAAGCCCGATTAAAAAATTAGCCGTGCCGAACAACCCAAAGCCGGATCTTTAAACTAGGGTTTAGGCGAAAACATGCATGTTAAACTCTTTAACACTAAGTGAGAGGGATTACAACCTTTGTAGATCCGGTCCTTCACTTCAATAGCACCGTGTAGATGTCCCCTTCACTGCGATCGTAAACTCCGGACTCTAGAGAAGCTCTACAAGAATAACGAACGTGCTTTCTTCGATGACTTCGAGGCCGAAGATGATCTACGTCGGGGAGACACTAACTCATGCTATTCCTTCACTAGGTCATGAACTTTGTGAAGAGAACACACTCTACTACATGGCAAGTGGTAGAGGATGAAGAAGTAGGAGGTGGGCTCACTTTAGAATTGATTTTCTCACACTTTTCTCAAACTCCATTAAAGCTAGAAAGCTTTTGTTGAAATGAGGAAAAATAAGAAGTCTAATAAATAATTCATCCAAATGAAAACTTATCCAATGAATTATTGCACCATGATTGAGTTAAGCCCTCATGCTTAACTCATGTAGAGAATTAACCAAAGTATGAGGTTAAGGGTTGGGTTAACTAATATCCTAAGGAATGACAAAAGAGTTGACTTTGTCAATGTTGCATACAAGCTTCTACAAGCATGATAATATTGACTAAAGTCTCCTCTCTTTTGTTATTCTTAAGGAAATAAGTAAACCCTAATTTAACCAAAACTTGATATAAGTCTCATACACCCATCTTGTATGTATCATCAAGCATGATACAAACATGTACACTTGCATATATCACATATAAACAATGTGCATAATCTAGTGAGAAAATAAATCATAAGTGAGCTAATACTAGTTAATGTAATGTAATATATCAAATATATAATTATACATTAAATTATTAAATCGACTCTTGATTTAATAACCCGGATATAACCGACTAATATCATGTGTAACAACTTATCGAATCAACACTTGATCCGATAACCCGGCTATATCGCATACAACCGATCAATGTCACGAATCGCGAGAATAGAATACAGTATCTCATATCGTATTAATATCGGTCCGGCACATATCACATATGTGCTCCTACTTCGTTTCGCTTGCGCCAGGAAACCCCTGTGTAGGACTCTAAAGACTCGTCAATACGCCGGCAGTAGGTGATGATCATATCAAACACCCACAAGCCGCAAGCGGTCTGCTAAACGTAACGGCCACCCGGGTATTGAGCGATCAGAAGATCAACAAATAAACCTGTACATTCTCCTGTGAATCCAATCAGTAACACTCCCGTACAGTCCGGTCTCGTCGTCTGATATGTCGCATATCTCGCCTAGGGGTGGTAAACGTCAGACCCCAGTAGCTCGATAAGTCGTGTCTATATGAGGTCTATAACAGTTTGAGAAACTACTGATAACACTTACCAGTAAATCTCAGCAACCCTGGCCAGGGATTTCCAGTTATAGCAAATCGAACACAGCACAATATCAACTCCCTATACCGGGAGAGACGAATCCCCTCCTATCGCTCATTGCCTCCATGTGATTCGGGACTGTACCCAAAAGCCACCTTTTTGCACGCCCTCTTGGACATGGTATGATGGAAATCAAAGCACAGTGAGAATCATATAAGACTCTATGACGATCTCGGATCAACAGACTACTCTGTATGAGTGTCGCCGGAGAACTGCCATCTGACGTAAGGTATAACACCATCTGGGAGTTCTCGGCGAGTCCGTCCAGTGTACCCAGTCTCTACTGAGCACCCGTACACCATCCTTGATGTCAAACACCGATGTATATGGGATCATCCATCGCCCATCATATGGGTCAAGATGCGTATACGCTAGTCTACTCTGGTGTATCGATGCCCTGTCTCGATACACCATCGACTAGGAACAGTTATAGGATGTACTCGTCGACTACCATGGCCTCACTAGTATGATCTCATCATAGTCCCAGAAGTCGAGTACATATCCTAAGGGCTTTATCAACATGTTACATAGAGACAATCAGAGTACATGTTAAGAAAAAGTACAACCAGATAGCATACTATCATGCCGAGCAAGAAAGTCCTCCCTATATATGTCCTAGCATCCACTACAATATACATCGTATGTACAGTAATGGTCTCTAGGGCATACATATAACTAACAATCTCCCACTTGCACTAGGGCCATCTGTTGTGGTATCATATACCCAACAATTAGCTGCGGTTGAAGTATCTCATACTCAACCATCCCATAAAAGTCTCTACTGGAAAAAAGGCCTCTGTGAGTGGATCCGTGCTGTTGTCCTCTGTGTCTACTCTCCTAATCTCGATCTCCCTGGAGATCAGCCATCTCCATGATCAGGTGAAACTGCCTAAGAATTATATCTGGATTCCTGATGGGACAGGGGTTCCTTGGCTAAAGCCACAACTCCATTGTCACACAATGGTAGGAACGAAGTTCATCTCATGAAATTATATATATCCAGACTGCCTCTTTGGTAGAATCTTTGGTAACGATGTATCTTGCCTTTAATCGTCTAGTAAGTCACGGTATCTAGCTTGGAACTCAACATACCGTCCCTTCATTGAGGGTAAAGACAATGCCTGCGACTGACATTCAGTCATCCTTATCACCCTGGAACCTTTCTAGTGATTATCCCCAGGATCGATTGATACCATCTCACTACAACTAGTGAGTATCCTAACATCCAATTAGATCTATCTCATAGATCCAAAACCCAGGATTTAGGAGGTTTCACGTTGATCCTATACGGAGAATCCTTGTGATAAGCGGAGATTGACCGAGCGTAGCATAGGAAACTCCTTCCCTATCAGAGTATGTCATCCACGTACTCTACGATGATCACCACCATACTCCCTACTACCTTTTTGTATATACAAGGTTCATCTACCATTTTGATGAAGTCAAACTCTTTGACTACCACATCAAAACAGATGTTCCAACTCCGCGATGCCTGTTTTATCATATAAAACATCTTGCACACGTTTCCGCTGCTCCCACTGTCTACAAAGCCCTCTGGCTGTGTACTTATAGACGCTCTTTTCTAAAATATCATTTTGAAAAGCATTCATGACACCCAACCGCCAGATATCGTAGTCATGGTATGTAGCCGTGGCAAGTAGGATCTGGATGGACTTAAGCATAGCTTTGAAAGTCTCAACTTTTCCATGTACACCAAGTAATCTTCTCAAGATATACTTGCTCCTGATGGGGATTTAACCCTTTAGAGAAAGCAACCAAAGTCCATACTTTGTTGGTGTATAAGGATTCCATCTCAGATCGATAAGCATCCAGCCGTTCTTACAGAGTCCCACTCCTGATAGCCTGCTCGAAACTAGTTGGGTCATCATCTCATGATGCAATCCTCGCTCCCACTGTCATAGAGAAACCGAAGTATCTCTCAGGTGGGTGAGGAACCCTACTAGATCGGCGGAGAGGCTGAGGTTCGTTGGAAACTATTGAATCCTTTGGTTCTACCGAATCATCAGCTGCAGTTTGTATAGCTGGAACCTTTCCAGTTCTACATAACAGACCTTGCCTCGAGCTTGTCCGGATTTTGCTTTTAGACATAGGCCGTACAACCCCAAATCTTAACAAACTTAAGATATGGGCTCTTCCCTTTCCATATCACATATGAAGTGGTAGGCAGCTGATTTGATTTGAACCCTATTCAATAGGTATGCAGCTTCACAAGTGCATAATTCTCAAAAGGAAATAGGAAACTCAGTAGTACTCATCATAGAGCGCACCATATCACATATGGTGCTATTGCTCCGCCCCGATACACCGACGTGCTATGGTGTATACAGAGGAGTAATGCTGAGAGAGAATCTCATTCTCCTTTAGAATAGTCCAGAAATTCCGTGCTCAAGTATTCTCCTCCTTGATCTCATCAAAGGACATAATACTTATACCCGTTTTTGGTTCTCTACTTCTAACTTATAATCTGTGAATATCTCAAAAGGTTCAGACTTGTGTTTCAACAGGAACATATGTCTGAATCTTGAGAGATAATCAGTGAATATAATAAAGTACAAAGAACCGGTCTTGGCATGTGTAGACAGGAGACTTTCATACATCAGCATGTATCAATCCCAAGAGTTCACTAACTCTTTCTCTGTTTCCAATAAACAAAGCTATGGTCATCTTATCTTTGTGACATGACCGGCAAGTTTCACAAGATGTAAATTCGAACAGATTTAAATATGCATCTAAATGTAACTTAGCTAGTCTGGCCGCATTGATATGACCTAGTCTACAATGCCTCAAGAAGGATTCGTTCATTTCTGAACTCTTCCTCTCGTGTGTGTTCTGTATACTAAGAACTGTAGTTTGATTTAGAACATCAATGCTTTTAGATAACGTGCCAGAACCGATCAACTCTTGATATAGGAAATGTTCAAAACATTATCCAGTAATACAAAATTATATCATTTCTTTACTAATAAAGAGACTGATATGATGTTGAATATCAGGTTCGGTATCTAATAACATTCTTTCAGAATCAATGTATTCTGGTAATACAGGGTGATAGTGACCAACAGACTTGGTTGCAACTCTTGCACCGTTTCTATCTCATGAAACTCATCACCCGTTCTCAGTTCTCTACCTTTCTGTAGGCCATGTAACAGATTATATATGCGGGATCCTGATCCGGTATCTCATACCCAGGACGTAAAGGATACTGAGAAACAGTTCTCTGTAATGAACACACCCGAAGAAGATGCATCAGCATGCACTTTCTTCGTTTGGCCGGCACGGGAAATCTGGTATTCCCTAATTTCCTGCTCTGTCTTATAACAATTATATGTTGGAGCGGGACCAACATTTCCCAGCTCAGTATAATAAGCGGGTTCGGTCAATACATCTGTATTATTATCTTGATTAAGGAGTGATATGGTCGCTACCTGGAGAGAGAGAGAAGAAAATACTCAGCGTATGCTCTTGCAAGATTAGATTGGTTATCTAATATATCTAATCAGGATGTCTCCCACTTTTTTAATCAAATCTTCCTTCAAACCCTAAAAGGAAAGACTAGCCGGGATTAATTACACGCTAAAGTTCGCCAATCTTTCAGCTAGGCCAGTGTCGGTACTTTGAGGAGGTTCCCCGTGCTTTCGCACGGACCTAATTAAAGTAAACCTCATTTTCCCAGAGGCGTAACCACGTTAACACCTTTCTAGACACCTACTTGATCGGCTAATTGTAATGTGTAAAACTCTCCCAGGAGTAACTCTTACTCGCAGCGGGTATCGGGATCCAACTATCTCATAGAAGGTATGCAATCTCATTGCAAATTTCAACACTTGAAATTCCCAAAAATATTTTACCCCTAGCGTCCTGTGACCTTGACGCAGGCCAATAAACCAAAGTACGCTAGTCAAGTTCAACCCGTCATTTCTTGATTGAATTAAATCCACCCGCACGACCCTTGACGCAGGCCAACAAAGTCGCACGACTACCCTAATCCAATCTGCATCATATGCATAAACAGATAAATACTAGTTAGCAACCGCACACTACGCCTTGACGCAGGCCAACAAACGTAGCACGAATACTAAGTAGGACTTATCTGAAATGACGGAGGGCTACGACAGGTTTTTATGAAAACCCTTTGCGTAATGAACTTGATATCGTTGTAGAATCGAGTGATTTTAAATGGAGTGTTTTTTAGGCTTTTCTAGTTTTGCTAAAGGGGTCACTCCCGGTGAAGGGATCGTCGGCCCTTTCCTCATCGAATAAGGTGCAGGGTATATCATATATACCACTATGCAAAGCAAAAACTATAGAAACAATCAAAAGACAAACCGAGTTTGTTGCATCTGCTAGTTACACTAAAGAGGTCACTCCCGGTGAAGGGATCTCGGCTCTTTCCTTATCAAATAAGGTGCTGGATGTTCTACAAGGAACACCGCTATGCAAAGCAAGAACTAGAGCTACCAGTTTTTAAATAAGTTTCTACAACATCTTTAGGTTTCTTTTAATTTCATTAATCTCATTAATGAAGTCCCATTTTATTATGCTTCACAAGCATCACATTTGAAACGAAATCTGTAATATAACATATATCTCATATATATAATATAAACATTCGTCTCAGGCAGTAATATGATCTCATCACAGAACATTGCAGCAGAAGAACATATATGAAATATTGGATATACTAGGACGTCCGTGTTTTCAATACGAGCCTGTATAAAACACGGATTCCACGATCGTGATGAATAGCCAAACCCACATCCCTAGACCCCTACGAGAGCGGCAAGTAACACTGCTAATTCTAGGGTTAGGAGAACCGATCTCGACTCCTCGAGATGGTCTCCCACTGGACCCTAGAACCCGGTTACTTGTGCTCCCCGCCTTAGGTCTACCTAATGCGGAAAAGTAAATAATATACAATGGTGACATCATCCTCAGCCCGGAAGTGCCCCAATAAAAGAATATTACATACAAATGAATTTTACATGAATGAAAAAGAAAAACTCTCATCTCACATAAAAACCCCGGCTATTCAGAACGCGACGATCCAATATAACATATCACAGCAACACATAATATCTCATATCATCAACGTAAGCAAGTATGCGTATCCCGATTTTCGTTGATGTATAGCAACGAAGCCGGCGATACACCACATACTACGCTTACAGTCACAGAAAAGAAAGTGTAAAACTACAACAGTTGGAATCCGCAACCTCCTTAGACATCGCATGCCTAACCAAATGAATTCCTTAGACATCGCATGCCTAACAATTATAAACCCCGCATTTTAGTCTCATTATCCAAAACTCTTTTCAATATCAAGTTGGGCAATTCAACAAGATTCCCGACATCCTGATCGAATGCTCTTTGCAAACTTTAGTAGACGGCCGCACCCCCGGATGCCGTCGACGAAGTGCACTAAGGCAGAACACCACTGCCGCAAGCACCCAAATGGATGCTTTTGGCGACGGGGTTCTCCTACATTCACTTGGTCGGGGCTATGGGGCGTGGCTATCTGTTAAGTTTACCCGGCAAGTATCCGCGTACGCTACGTGATTGCGACGGACTTTTGATCATATCAAAATTCCGTGGCAACCGATCATCTGAGACTGAACTGCTAGATTTATAACATTCAAATTAGTTATCTCATAACTACCTGTGGATTCAAAATATTGTATCACATTCCAGATAAATAGACAATGTTAAACTTTCCGATCGAATAATCAAACACCCAAGATTTCCCCAATATATCTCAACACTTGAAATCAGTTTAAAAACATCCATCACATGCCACAGTACCAATGGTCCAGCCGTAGAAGGGTCAAGCCAACGTCTCACATGTTGCACGCCGTACTGCCCTAAACCCTAAGGTTTAAAGGCAGTTCAAGACGGTCACATAATCGAGTTAAGGTTTGTTGACTTCTAGAGGGTCCACCGCGTTACTTGCATGACTTAGAACGTTCTTAAACTCGAGAAAAAATCCAACTTTTGAAAAAATTTCCGACAGGGGAAAAATTGAGTTATTGATATCCGTTCGAACTTTTTAACAGTTTCTAAAAATTACCCGGACAATCTAAACAAAGTTAAATTATCCGATCGAATCAACGAGTCCCCAATACAAACCTAGAAAACTCAACAATTGAATGGAATTAAAAAATTCTCAGAAATAAATGACAATAAAGGACCTAAGAAAAAATATATGAAGTTCCAGGGACTAATTCACAATTTTGGCCGAGGAACTGCCGCCAAACCTTTGGTTTGGCCGCGGTTCCGCGGTCATATAAGCGAATTAGTGGGCCGTACTTCACAGTAATTCTTAGTTTTTCCTGCTTGTTTTTCTGAGTATTTTTAATACTGAAAAAATCACATTTTTAGAAAATGTACAGAGAGGGGTATAAACCGGGTATTCGGAGTTCGATTGGACTTTAAACTTCGCCTAGACTTCGCCAAAAGCTCTAGCTTGGCTCTGATACCACTGTAGGGTTTCTAGGCACGCGCACAAAGTTCTATGAGGCATCAACCATGACCGATTAAAAAATTAGCCGTGCCGAACAACCCAAAGCCGGATCTTTAAACTAGGGTTTAGGCAAAAACATGCATGTTAAACTCTTTAACACTAAGTGAGAGGGATTACAACCTTTGAAAATCTGGTCCTTCACTTCAATAGATCCGTGTAGATGTCCCCTTCGCTGCGATCATGAACTCCGGACTCTAGAGAAGCTCCACAAGAAGAACGAACGTGCTTGCTTCAATGAATTCGAGGCCGAAGATGATCTACGTCGGGGAGACACTAACTCAAGCTATTCCTTCACTAGGTCATGAACTTTGGGAAGAGAACACACTCTACTACATGGAAAGTGGTAGAGGATGAAGAAGTAGGAGGTGGGCTCACTTTAGAATTGATTTTCTCACACTTTTCTCAAACTCCATTGAAGCTAGAAAGCTTTTGTTGAAATGAAGAAGAAGAAGAAGTCTAATGAATAATTCATCCAAATGAAAACTTATCCAATGAATTTTTGCACCATGGTTGAGTTAAGCCCTCATGCTTAACTCATGTAGAGAATTAACCAAAGTATGAGGTTAAGGGTTGGGTTAACTGATATCCTAAGGAATGACAAAAGAGTTGACTTTGTCAATGTTGCATACAAGCTTCTACAAGCTTGATAATATTGACTAAAGTCTCCTCTCTTTTGTTATTCTTAAGGAATTAAGTAAACCCTAATTTAACCTAAACTTGATAAAAGTCTCATACACCCATCTTGTATGTATCATCAAGCATGATACAAACATGTACACTTGCATATATCACATATAAACAATGTGCACAATCTAGTGAGAAAATAAATCATAAGTGAGCTAATACTAGTTAATGTAATGTAATATATCAAATATATAATTATACATTAAATTATTAAATCAACTCTTGATTTAATAACCCGGCTATAACCGACTAATATCATGTGTAACAACTTATCGAATCAACACTTGATCCGATAACCCGGCTATATCGCATACAACCAATCAATGTCACGAATCGCGAGAATAGAATACGATATCTCATATCGTATTAATCTCGATCCCGCAAATATCACATATGTGCTCCTACTTCGTTTCCCTTGAGCCAGGAAACCCCTGTGTAGGACTCTAAAGACTCGTCAATACGCCGGCAGTAGGTGATGATTATATCAAACACCCACAAGCCGCAGGCGGTCTGCTAAACGTAACGGTCACCCGGGTATTGAGCGATCAGAAGATCAACAAGTAAGCCTGTACATTCTGTTAGTTATATGTATGCCCTGGAGGCCATTACTGTACATAGGATGTATATTGTAGTGGATGCTGGGACATATATAGGGAGGACTTTCTTGCTCGACATGATAGTATGCTATCTGGTTACTCTTTACCTTAACGTGTATACTGATTGCCTCTCTGTTACATGTTGGTAAAGCCCTTAGGATTTGTACTTGACTACCTGGACTATGATGCGGATCATACCAGTGGAGACATGGTAGTCTATAAGTACATCCTTCAAGGTCCCTAGTCGTGGGTGTATCGAGACGGGGCATCGATATACCAGTGTAGACTAGCGTATACCTTCTCGACCCATACAGATGGGCGATGGATGATCCCATATCCATTGGTGTTTGACATCAGAGATGATATACGGGTGCTCAGTAGAAACTGGGTACACTGGACGGACTCGCCGAGAACTCCCAGATGGTATTATACCTCATGTCAGATGGCAGTTCTCTGGTGACACTGGTACAGGTTAGTCTGTAGACCCGAGATCGTCATAGAGTCTTGTGTGATTCCCACTGTGCTTTGATTTCCACCTTACCGCGTCCAAGAGGGCGTGCAAAACGGTGGCTTTTGGGTACAGTCCCGAATCACATGGAGGCAATGAGCGATAGGAGGGGATTCGTCTCTCCCGGTATAGGGAGTTGATGTTGCACTGTGTTCGATTGGCTATAACCGGAAATCTCTGGCCAGGGTTGCTGAGATTTACTGGTAAGTGTTACCAGTGGTTTCTCGAACTGTTATAGACCTCATATCGACACGACTTATCGAGCTATTGGGGTCTGACGTTTACCACCCCTAGGCGAGATATGCGACATATCAGACGACGAGACCGGACTGTACGGTAAGTGTTGCTGGTTGGATTCATAGGAGTGTGAGTGGGCTTGCTCGTCGATCTTCTGATCGCTCAATACCCGGGTGGCCGTTATGTTTAGCAGACCGCTTGCGGCTTGTGGGTGTTTGATATGATCATCACCTGCTGCCGGCGTATTGACGAGTCTTTAGAGTCCTACACAGAGGTTTCCTGGCTCAAGCGAAACGAAATAGGAGCGCATATGAGATATGTGCGGGACCGAGAATAATGCGAGTATATGATACCGCATTCCATTCTCGCGATGAATGTATCGAATGGTTGTATGTGATATAAACTAGTTATCGAATCAAGGATTGATTCGATAAGCCGATACATTGGATACTAGTCGGTTATATGCGACATGACTGGATCATTGAATCAAGTGTGATTTAATGTATAATTATATATTTGATATATTACTTTGCATTAACTAGTATTGGTTCACTTTAAATGGATTTTCTCACTTGAAATGCACATTGTATATGTGATATATTTTTGTGCACTTGTGTGTATCATGTTTGATGATACATACTCACTAGGGTTTGTGTAATGACTTAAACCATGGTTATATGAGTGGTTAGGGTTTTGTTTATTTACTTATTCATTTATTTATTTATTTTGTTCATTTTGGAAAAAGAAAATGATAAAGAGAAAATGGTGGCTTTCTTTGTTCTTTGCTTGAAGCTTCTTGAAGCTTTAAAGCATCTTTGACTAAAGAAACCATTTTGTCTTCATCTCCTAACCCTAACCATTTAACTAACCTTAGTTTATTATCTACACCTAACTATGGTTGGTATATGATAAGTATTCATATCATTTTCTTTTTTGAGAAAATACTTATCATATTCTATCATCTTCTTCTTCTTCTTCTTCAAGAAGAAAAGCTTGCCTCCATCAATGGAAACTTGAGCAAATGAGTGAGAAATCCAATTCTAAAGTGAACCCACCTCCTATTTCTTCATCCTTTACCTCTTGCCAAGTAGTATAGGGTGTTTTCTTCACAAGTTTCATGACTTGGTGAAGTTGGAGCTTGATCTTGTGTTGCCTCGACGTAGATCATCTTCGGCATCGAAGTCGACGACCTAGCCCGCCCATTTCTCCGTTGAAGACGACGCTAAAGCCTGGGATCCGATGATCGCAGAGAGGGTACACCGTCACGGAGCTATGGAGGTGGAGGACCGGATCTACAAAGGTTGTATGTTCGTTCACTTCTTAGTTAAGTAGTTAACTAGTTGCTTGTTTCGTCAACGATCCGTATTAGGGTTTCTCGGCACTTGTAAAATTTGAAATTGGCATGGTTGATGCCTTGTGAGACCTCATTAGTGTGCCTAGGAACCCTACACATTCTCCTGTGAATCCAATCAGTAACACTCCCGTACAGTCCGGTCTCGTCGTCTGATATGTCGCATATCTCGCCTAGGGGTGGTAAACGTCAGACCCCAGTAGCTCGATAAGTCGTGTCGATATGAGGTCTATAACAGTTCGAGAAACTACTGATAACACTTACCAATAAATCTCAGTAACCCTGGCCAGGGATTTCCGGTTATAGCGAATCGAACACAGCACAACATCAACTCCCTATACCGGGAGAGACGAATCCCCTCCTATCGCTCATTGCCTCCATGTGATTCGGGACTGTACCCAAAAGACACCTTTTTGAACGCCCTCTTGGACGTGGTATGATGGAAATCAAAGCACAGTGGGAATCACATAAGACTCTATGACGATCTCGGGTCAACAGACTACTCTGTACCAGTGTCACCGGAGAACTGCCATCTGACGTAAGGTATAATACCATCTGGGAGTTCTCGGCGAGTCCGTCCAGTATACCCAGTCTCTACTGAGCACCCGTACACCATCCTTGATGTGAAACACCGATGGATATGGGATCATCCATCGCCCATCATATGGGTCAATATGCTTATACGCTAGTCTACTCTGCTGTATAGATGCCCTGTCTCGATACACCCTCAACTAGGAACAGTTATAGGATGTACTCGTCGACTACCGTGGCCCCACTAGTATGATCTCATCATAGTCCCAGTAGTCGAGTACATATCCTAAGGGCTTTATCAACATGTAGCATAGAGACAATCAGAGTACATGTTAAGATAAAGTACAACCAGATAGCATACTATCATGTCGAGAAAGAAAGTCCTCCCTATATATGTCCTAGCATCCACTACAATATACATCGTATATACAGTAATGGCCTCTAGGGCATACATATAACTAACAGAGTAGACTAGTGTATACAGTCGAGACCCCGACGAGGGGCGATGGCCGGTCTTATAAGCCATTGGTGTTAGTTGGTTCACCTAAGATGTATACATGTGCTCATTGGGTTATGAGTACACCGGACAGGACTCGCCGGGAACATGCTAGTTGGGATTATACCAGACGTCAGATAGCAGTTCCCTGGTGACATGTGTACAGGTTAGTTCATCGACCTGAGATCGTCATTTGTCTCGTGTGAGTTCCCACTGTTCTTTGATTACTACCCTACCACGGCTCAAAGGAGTCGTGCAAACAAGTTTTAGTTGGGTACAGTCCCGAGCCACATGGAAGCAGTGAGCGGATCTGCAGGGGTTCGTCTCTCCCGGTATTGGGGGTGAGGTCGCGTTGTGTCTAGGAGAGCCATTACATGAAGTCCTTGGCCAAGGCAGGAGATTTACTGGTAGGTATTCCAGTAGTATCTCACGGTGTTCTGGGCTACACTCCGACATGACTTGTACCGCTTTTGGGGGTCTGACTATTACCAACCCCCTAGGCCCGCCATGCGATGCTCATAGACGAACGGACCGGACTGTACGGATATTGTCACTGATAGGCTTAGTAGGGTGTCAGGATGAGTTCGCTCATCGACCTCCCTTTTGGTCAATACCTGGTAGCCCGTTACGTATAGCTAGTACCTCTGACGTGCTAGTGGTTAAATCCACAGCCAAAGTATTGACGAGTCTTTAGAGTCCCCCACAGACAGTTTCTCAAGTTTTGGGCGAAACGTTGTAGAGGCCGTATGATATATGGCAGGGTTCGATCTTATATGTGCGGTATTGCACGGATCATGATCGGACGGATCATACTAGTGGGCTTTGGTTTAAGCCGGATCCTAGTATTAGATTTGTTGGATTACTTTAGTATCATTGCATTCACATTCAGTCGGAATGTGGATGCAAGTATGTATATACAGGTGAGGGGTATCCTTATGATCCGTCACGTGTTTACTTTAGATGTTGCCTGATCTTTTTGTTGGACCAAACATTTGGATTAATGTTTGGATAATGGAAATTGTGAGCTTAAATCATCATTTTGTGCATTCATTATGACATGGACATACATGGTGACTCATGGTCTCTTTATGTGTGGAAATGTCACATTATTTGATTGTTTTGTGATGATATGAGAGGAAGAGAGAGAGGGGCTGCCATGTGAATATTGTTAGCTCTCATATTATTTTTCCTCACTCACTCTCATTCTATCATAGCATCACAAAAGGAAAAAGATAGCTCTTTCTTCTTCCTCCACCTCTAGCTCATAATTTCCATGAAAGGCATCATCTATAACCTCCATCCAAGCCATGGATGCAAGAGACAAAGTGATCAAAATATACTCTACTTCAACCTTGGGCATGTCGGCTAGTAGTAAAAAGACTTCTCGAGTTGCTTCGGATGAAGCGGGAGCCCGTAAAAAGACTTCTTGATGTGGTGCCCTTTCCGAAGAGGAGATGAAGATCGGAGTTGCCGCGGGGAGATCGGGATGGTGGCCGAAGACCGAAGGACACGGATCGCTCGGTATAGCTCTCTACCCTTTCTCTAGTTAGCTAGTAGTAGGTTAATGGTCCGATCCAAGTTAAGAAAAAGTTTTGTTTCCGCATTTTTGCCTCGGGCAGATGGCGGGGCGCTACCGTGCACTTACAGAAGATTGGTGTAGATGGACAGGTGGAAACCTATAAGGCTAGACTTGTTGCAAAAGGTTTTCGTCAAAGACCTGGTTTGGACTATGACGAAACTTTTTCTCCAGTGGCTATGCTCAAATCCATTCGGATCCTTCTTGCCATTGCCGCCTTCCATGATTATGAGATCTGGCAGATGGACGTAAAGAAGGCTTTTCTAAATGGTAATTTAGAAGAGTGCATTTATATGGATCGGCCAGAAGGTTTCAATCAGAGTGGGAGCAGCGGGAAAGTGTGCAAGTTGCTTAAATCCATTTATGGACTAAAATAGGCATCGCGGAATTGGAACATCTGTTTTGATAAAACGGTCAAAGAATATGACTTTATCAAAAATCCAGATGAACCATGTCAAAAATCAACATGAACCATGTATATATAGTAAAATTGTAGCACGAACTGTCATATTCCTTGTCTTGTACGTGGATGACATTCTATTGATAAAAAATGACATTCCTATGCTACAATCTATCAAAGGATTCTTGTCACACAGGTTCTCTATGAAAGAGCTGGGTGATGCTTCTTACATTCTGGGGATCCAGATCTATCATGATAGATCTAAGAGGATGTTGGGACTTTCGTAGTCCAGGTATATCAACACTATACTGAAAAGATTCAGTATGGAAGATTCTAAGCGCGGTAATTTACCGGCTTGTCACGAAATCACTCTATCCAAAAAGATGTCTCCCAAGACTGTTTTAGAAAGGGATCACTTGTCAGTTATACCCTACGCTTCTGTGGTAGGCTCTATAATGTATGCGATGTTGTGTACCAGAAAAGATGTGGCTTACGCACTGAGCTTGGTAAGCCGGTATCAGTCAGACCCAAGGGAGAAGCACTCGATAGCAGTAAAGAACATTCTCAAGTACCTGAGAAGGACTAAGGATATGTTCTTGGTTTATGGCGGAAAAGACATCCAGATCGAGGCTTTTACTGACTCCAGCTTCCAGAGTGACAAAGATGATTCCAAGTCCATGTCAGGTTATTTCTTTACCCTCAATGGAGGGGCGGTGTGCTGGAAGAGTTCCAAGAAGGACACCGTTGCTTACTCGACCATGGAAGCGGAGTATATCGCAGCTTGCGATGCCGCAAAAGAAGCAATCTGGATGAAGAAGTTTCTAACAGAACTTCAGGTGGTTCCTACAATTGTTAATCCAATACCGCTGTATTCTGACAACAATGGCGCTATAGCTTTAGCGAAGGAACCCCGGTCCCATCAGAAGTCCAGACACATCTTGAGGCGGTATCACCTGATCAGGGAGATCATAGATCGCCAGGAGATCGAGGTCCGGAGAGTTGCTATAGAGGAGAACACTGCAAATCCATTCACAAAGGCCTTACCTCAGACACAGGTCGAGAGGCTATTCGAGATGATATGTTTTCGATATGCCAGTACATGGCCCTAGTGCAAGTGGGAGATTGTTAGTGTATATGACCTAGGGGCCATTATTGTATCATACTAGTTTGTATATTACTTAATGAAAGCTTGGGATATTCACAGTTGTATTAACACTCTTGCTCAACATAGCAGTATGCTACTTGGTTTATATCTATCTTAATATGTGTATATGTATCTTTCAGCATATCGTGAATACATATTGATAGAGCCCTTAGGATCTAGCTTGACTACCAGCGTTGTGATGGCAGTCACACTAGTGGGAGCTGGGTAGTCTACAAAGCACATCCTTTTTCAGGTCCCTAGTCGTAGGATTATCGAGACAGGGCATCGATACTCCAGAGTAGACTAGTGTATACGCTTCTCATCCCAGCAGGGGAGATGGTCTGTTCCATAGCAATTAGTACGTCGTACTGGAGATAGTATACAGGTGCTCGTTAGGTTACGGGTACACCGGACAGGACTCGCAGGGAACTGTTGGTTGGTATTATACCCGTCGTCAGTTAACAGTTCCCAGGTGACATGAGTACAGCATAGTCCGTTGACTTGATACAGCTGCTTCGTCTCGAGTGTGTTCCCATTGTTCTTAGATTGCTACCCTACCACGGCTCAAAGGAGTCGTGCAAACAGGTAGCAGTTGGGTGCAGTCCCGAAGCACTTGGAAGCAGTGGCAGTTAGAAAGGATTCGTCTCTCCCGGTATTGGGAGTTGATATCGCACTGTGTTTGGAGAGCCATTACGCAAAGTTCCTGGCCAGGGCAAACGAGATTTACTGGTAGGATTCCAGTAGCTTCTCAAGGTGTAATGTGCTTCACTCCGACACGACTTATACAGCTTTTAGGGGTCTGACGCTTGCCGCCCCCTAGGCCCGATATGAGATAGTCTTAGACGAACAAACCGGACTCTACGGAGATTGTCACATCAGGCTCAGTAGGAGTTCGGATGGGTTTCCTCATCGGCCTTCGTATCGACATCTACCTGGGGACCGTTACGTACAGCTAGTGCCGCTTGCGGCCTGTAGTTAAACCCACTGCCAGCGTATTGTCGAGTATTTAGAGTCCCACATAGAGAGTTTCCCTGCTTCAGGCGAAACGATATAGAGGTCGTATGGTTTTACGACAGGGTTCGGACATATACGTGTACTAGTGCACGTATGATGTTCGGACAGATTATACTAGTGGGCTTTAGTTTAAGCCAGATTCTAGTATTGGATTATTGGATTTAGGCAGTCTCAGAATATCCATGTTTTACGGATGGGAGGGGCATTCTCGTAATTAGTCGAGAAGCTTCTAGAGGAAAGGTGAGGTGGAGAGCTTATGTGTAATTTGCATTAAATGAATTAGTGACTCATGAGATGATTCATCCAAATGAGTTAATGAAGCATTAATTGTTTTAATGACTCATTAGATGATTCATTCATTTGTATTTAATGAAGCATGATGATATTTCAGCAAGATATTTTATGCTTCATAATATATATACACAATTGAGTTATAATTCATTTCATTCTCACAAACACATTCTCTCTCCTCAAGCTCTCCTCTTCTTAAACCTAACCCTAATCCTCTCATGCGTTGAGATCCCAAGGGTTACCAAGACAAATAGATCCTTAATCCACTACTATATCTTCTAGGTCACTTGGATTAGCAATCCTAGCCACTTAGTTACCTCAAGTGAGAGGTTAAAACTTGGAGGAGGAACCCTTGGGTGGATCTTCTATGACATCGAGGAGGCCGACGAGGAGGTGTGTAGGGTTCCTAGGCACACCCATGAGGTTCTACAACTGATCAACCATGTCCAATTCAAAAATTTCTTGTGCCGAGAAACCCTAATGCTAGATCGTTACTAGAGGTAAGGCGAAACTACAACAAGTTAACAACTTAACTAATAAGTGAAAGGGACTACAACCTTTGAAGATCCGGTCTTCCACTTCTTTAGCTCTGTGATGATGTCCCTCCGCTGCGATCATCGGATCCCGGACTCTGGCGATGGTTTCGTCGGAGAAATGATCGGGCTAGGTCGTCGACTTTGATGCCGAAGATGATCTACGTCGAGGCAACTCAAGATCAAGCTCCATCTTCACTTGGTCATAGAACTTGTGAAGATAACATACTCTACAACATGGCAAGTGGTAGAAGATGAAGAAATAGGAAGTGGGTTCACTTTGGATTTGGATTTCTCACTCATTTTCTCATGGCACCATTGGAGGTAGCATGGTTTCTTCTTCTTGAAGAAGAAGAAGAAGAAAGAATATGATCAGAATAATAAAATCAATTGATGAATAATAATAAATCAAGTGATCTTATCATAATGCAACCATGGGTGAAGCTAACACATTTAGAGAATAATCTAGGGTTTAGGTACATGGTTAGGGTTAAAGGAAAGAAACAAAATGGTCAAAGCTTTTCAAAGCTTCATGAAGCTTCAAGTAAAAAACAAAAGAAGCCAACATTTTATTTCTTGCCCAAAAATGAATAAAGAAAATAAGTAAAGATAACAAAACCTTAACCATTAACCTAAACATGGTTTAAATCAAACATACACCCAAGTTTGCATGTATCATCAAACATGATACAATCAAGTGCACAAAAATATATCACATATACTACTTGTGCACATCAAATGAGAAAATCAATCTTAAGTGAACAAATACTAGTTAATGTAAAGTAATATATCAAATATATAATTATATATTAAATCATTAAATCAACACATGATTTAATGATCCGTTCATATTGCATATAACCGACTAATATCAAGTGTATCAATGTATCGAATAAAACACTTGATTCGGTAACCCGGCTATATGTTATATAACCGTCCGATGATACAAATCGCGAGAATAGAATACAGTATCACATATTGGTATTATTCTCGGTCCCGCACATATCTCATATGCGCTCCTATTTCGTTTCGCTTGAGCCAGGAAACTTCTGTGTAGGACTCTAAAGACTCGTCAATACGCCGGCAGTAGGTGATGATCATATCAAACACCCACAAGCCGCAAGCGGTCTGCTAAACGTAACGGCCACCCGGGTATTGAGCGATCAGAAGATCAACGAGCAAGCCCGCTCACACTCCTGTGAATCCAACCAGTAATACTTACCGTACGGTCCGGTCTGTTCGTCTGATATGTCGCATATCTCGCCTAGGGGTGGTAAACGTCATACCCCAGTAGCTTGATAAGTCATGCCGATGTAAGGTCCATAACATGCGTGAAACTACTGATAACTCTTACCGGTATATCACTGCAACCCTGGCCAGGGATTTGCAGTTATGGCCAGTCGAGCATAGCGCAACATCAACCCCCAATACCGGGAGAGACGAATCCCCTCCTATCGCTCATTGCCTCCATGTGAATCGGGACTGTACCCAAAAACCACCTATTTGCATGACTCAGTAGAGCCGTGGTAGGGTGGAAATCAAAGCACAGTGGGAGACACACAAGACTCTTTGACGATCTCCGGTCAACAGATTAAGCTGTACCAGTGTCACCAAAGAACTGTCATCTGACGTGAGGTATAATACCATCTGGGAGTTCTCGGCGAGTCCGTTCAGTGTACCCAGTCTCCACTGAGCACCCGCATACCATCTCTGATGTCAAAAACCAATGGATATGGGATCATCCATCGCCCATCACATGGGTCGAGAAGATATACGCTAGTCTACACTGGAATATCGATGCCCCGTCTCGATATTCCCACGACTAGGAACATTGAAGGATGTACTCATGGACTACCCAGGCCCCACTAGTATGATCTACATCGTATTCCTGGAAGTCGAGTACACATCCTAAGGGCTTTATCAACATGTAACAGAGAGACAGAAAGTATACATGTTTAGATAAAGAGCAACCAGATAGCATATTATCATGTCCAGCTAGAAAGTCATACATATATATGTCCCAGCATCCACTACAATATAAATGCTATGTACAGTAATGGCCTCTAGGGCATACATATAACTAACAATCTCCCACTTGCACTAGGGCCATCTATAGCAGTGGTTGCAGTATCTCATACTCAACCATCCCATAAAAGTCTCTCTCTGGGAAAAGGCCTTTGTGAGTGGATCCGCCGTGTTATCCTCTGAGTCTACTCTCCTAACCTCGATCACCCTGGAGATCAACTATCTCCATGATCAGGTGATGCTGCCTCAGAATATGTCTGGGTCACTGATGGGACCAGGGTTCCTGGGCCAAAGCCACACCTCCATTGTCACACAATGGTAGGAACCTAGTTCATCTCATGAACCAATATACACCCAAACTTTCTCTTTGGTAGTATCTTTAATAGCGATGTTACCAGCCTTTATCGTCTTGTATGCTACGATATCTAGCTTGGAACTCTTCCAACATACCGTCCCTTTACTGAGGGTAAAGACAATGCCTGCGACTGACATTCAGTCGTCCTTATCACCCTGGAACCTTTCCAATGATTCTCCCAAGGATCGATTGATACCATCTCACTAAACCTAGTGAGAAGCCTAACATCCATTTAGATCTATCTCATAGATCCAAATCCCAGGATTTAGGAGGTATCACTTTGATCCTGTATGGAGAATCCTTGTGATAAGCGGAGATTGACCGAGCGTAGCATAGGAAACTCCTTTCCTATCAAGAGTATGTCATCCACGTACTCTACGAGGATCATTACCATACTCCATACTACGTTTTTTTGTACATACAAGGTTCATCTACCATTTTGATGAAGTCAAACTCTTTGACTACCACATCAAAACAGATGTTCCAACTCCGCGATACCTGCTTTATCCTGTAAAGCAACTTGCACACGTTTCCGCTGCTTCCACTGTTTACGGAGCCCTCTGGCTGTGTACTTATAGACGTTCTCTTCTAAATCATTATTTAGAAAAGCAGTCATGGCACCCAACCACCAGATATCGTAGTCATGGTATGTAGCAATGTTAAGTAGGATCCGGATGGACTTAAGCATAGCCACTGGAAAAGGTTTCATCATTATCCACGCCTGGTCGATGACGAAAAGCTTTAACAAATCTAGCTTTGAAAGTCTCAACTTCTCCATCTACACCAAGTAATCTTCTCAAGATATACTTGCTCCTGATGGGGATTTAACCCTTCAGATATAGCAACCAAAGTCCATACTTTGTTGGTGTACATGGATTCCATCTCAGATCGCTAAGCATCCAGCCATTCTTACAGAGTCCCTACTCTCAATGGCCTGCTCGAAACCAGTTGGGTCATCATCTCATGATGCAATCCTCGCTCCCACTGTCATCGAGAAACCGAAGTATCTCTCAGGCAGGTGAGGAACCCTGCTAGATCGGCGGAGAGGCTGAGGTTCGTCGGGGACTATTGAATCCTTTGGTTCTGTCAAATCATCAGCTGCAGTTTTGTATAGCTAGAACCTTTCCAGTTCTACAGAAATGACCTTGCCTCGAACTTGTTCGGATTTTGCTTTTGACATAGGCCGGACAATCCCAAATCTTAACTTACATAAGAGATAGGTTCTTCCCATACCATATCTTATATGGAGTGGTAGGCACTGATTTGATTCGAATCCAATTCAATAGGTATGCAACTTCTCAAGTGCACAACCCCCAAAAGGAAATAGGAAACTCAGTAGTACTCATCATAGAGCGCACCGTATCTAATATGGTGCGATTGCTCCGCCCCGATACACCGTTGTGCTGTGGTATATTCAGAGGAGTAATACGGAGAGAGAAACTCATTCTCCTTTAGAATAGTCCAGGAATTATATGCACAAGTATTCTCCTCCCTGATCTAATTATAGGACATAATACTTATACCCGGTTTTTGGTTCTCTACTTCTAACTTATATTCTGTGAATATCTCAAAAGTTTCGCACTTGTGTTTCAACAGGAACATATATCTGAATCTTGAGAGATAAACAATGAATGTAATGAAGTACAAAGAACCGGTCTGGGCATATGTAGACAGGGACCTACATACATCACTATGTATCAGTCCCAAGAGTTCACTAACTCTTTCTATGTTTCCAATAAACAGAGCTATGGTCATCTAATCTTTGTGACATGACTGGAAAGTTTCATAAGATGTAAATTCAAACTAATTTAAATATGCATCTAAATGTAACTTCAGCCAGTCGGGTCGCATTGATATGACCTAGTCTACAATGCCTCAAGAAGGATTCGTTCATTTCTGAACTCTTCCTCTTGTGTGTGTTCCGTATATTAGGAACTGTAGTTTGATTTAGAACGTCAATGCTTTTAGATAACGAGCCTGAACCGATCAACTTTTGAAATGTTCAAAACAATATTCAACAATACAAAATTATATCCTTCTTTAATAAATAAAGAGATTGATATGATTTTGTATATCAGGTTCGGTATCTAATAGCATTTGTTCAGAATCAATGTATTGATAATACAGGGTGACAGTGACCAACAGACTTGGCTGCAACACTTGCACCGTTTTCTGTCTCATGAAACTTATTACCCGTTCTCGGTTCTCTGCCTTTCTGTAGCCTTATGTAACAGATTACATATCTGGGATCCTGATCCGGTATCGGATACCTAGGATGTAGAGGACACTGAGAAATAGTTCTTTGTAGTGAACACACCCGAAGAAGATGCATCATATGCACTTTCTTCGTTTGGGCGGCATGGGAATCTTGGTATTCCCCTATTTTCTGCTCTGTCTTATAACAATTATAAGTTGGAGTGGGACCAACGTTCCCCAGCTCAGTATAACAAGCGGGTTCGGTCAATACATCCATATTATTATCTTGATTAAGGCGTGATATGGTCGCTACCTGGAGAGAGAGAAGAAAACACTCTGCGTGTGCTCTTGCAAGATTAGATTGGTTATTTATTTTATCTAATCAGGATGGCTCCCACTGTTTTTATCAAATCTTCCTTCAAACCATAAAAGGAAAGACTAGCCGGGATTAATTACACTCTACAAGTTCGCCAATCGTTCAGCCAGGCCAGTGTCGGTACTTTGAGGGAGGTTCCCCGTGCTTTCGCACGGACCTAATTAAAGTAAACCTCGTTTTCCCAGAGGCGTAACCCCGTTGACACCTTTCTAGACACCTACTTGATCGGCTAATTATAAAGTGCAATACTCTCCCAGGAGTAACAATTACTCGTAGTGGGTATCGGGATCCAACTATCATATAGAAGGTATGCAATCTATTGCAAATTTCAACACTTGAAATTCCCGATAAAGGTTTTTACCCCTAGCACCTATGACCTTAACTATGGTCAACAAATCATAAGCACTAGTCAAGTTCTACCCGTCATTTCGTGATTAATTAGACCCACCCACATGACCCTTAACTAAGGTCAACAAAGTCACGCGACTGTCCTAACTAATCACATCATATGCGGTGTAGGAAGACATCACTTAGCTACCGTACACTGTGCCTTAACTAGGGTCAACAAACACAGCACGAATACTAAGTACTCTACTTCCTAAAATGACGGAGGGTTGCGAATGGTTTTTAATAAAACCTTTAACGCTTTGATCTTGATCTCGTTGCGGAATTAAATGGTTTTTAAATGGAATGTTTTTTAGGCTTTTCTAGTTTTGCTAAAGGGGTCACTCCCGGTGAAGGGATCGTCGGCCCTTTCCTCATCGAATAAGGTGCAGGATATATCATATATACCGTTGTGCAAAGCAAAAACTATAGAAGCAATCAAAAGACAAACCGAGGAATGTAGCATCTGCCAGTTATTGCTAAAGGAGTCACTCCCGGTGAAGGGATCTCGGTCCTTTCCTTATCGAATAAGGTGCAGGATGTTCTACAAGGAACACTGCGATGCAAAGCAAGAACTGTAGCTACCTGTTTTATTTTAAAATTCGATTCCACAACATCTTTTATGTTTATTTTCTTTCATTAATCACATTAATGAATGTCCCATCATTTAAGTCCACCTAAACATCACAGATAAATATAACGTACGCTTATGCCATCCGCATTCGCCTCGATGTCCCGTCTGCACCATTAGGTTAGGTAACTAACGGCAGAGCGGGGCAGGGCCAGCGCGGGTGTAAAACATAAGCAACGTCTATATAATATATCATATATACTATATACAATATCTATCTGAACATATCACATGATCACATCACAGATAACACAGCAGAAAATATCATATGAAGTATTGGATATACTAGGACGTCCGTGTTTTCAATACGAGCCAGTATAAAACACGGATTCCACGGTCGCGATGAATAGCCAAACCCACACCCCTAGACCCCTACGAGAGCGGCATGCAACCCTACCAATTCTAGAGCTAGGAGACCCGCACTCGACTCCTCGAGTTGGTCTCCCACTGGACTCCAGAACCCGGTTACTTGTGCTCTCCTCCTTGGGTCTATCCTAGTGCGGAAAAGTAAATAATATACAAAAGGTGACATCTTCCGCAACCTGAAAGTGCCCCAATAAAAGAATATTACATACAAGTTTTAACATGAATGAAAATGAAAAACACTCATCTCACATAAAAAAAACCCGGCTATTCAAACACGACGATCCAATATAACATATCCAACAACACATAACATCATATGTCATCAACGTAAGTAAATATGCGCATCCCAATTGTCGTTGACATATAGCAACGAAACCGGCGATATCACATATTACACTTACGATCGCAGAAAAGAAAGTGTAAAACAACAACAGTTGGAATCCGCAACCTACTTAGACATTGCAAGCCTAACCATCTGAATTCCTTAGACATCACATGCCTAACAATTATAAACCCCGCATTCTAGTCTCAATATCGAAAACACTTTTCAATATAAAGTCGGGCAATTCAACAAGATTCCCGCCATTTTGATCGAATGCTCGTCGCAAACTTTAATAGGCGGCCGCACCCCCGATGTCGTCGACGAAGTGCACCAAGGCGGAACACCGCTGCCGCGAGCACCCGAACGGATGCTTTCGGCAACGGGGTTCTCCTACAGTCACTTGGTCGGGTCTATGGGGCGTGGCTATCTATTAAGTTTACCGGCGAGTATCCGTGTATACTACGTGATTGCGACGGACTTTTGATCGCATCAAAATCCCGTGGCAACCAATCAAGTATGACTAAACTGCTAGATTCATAACATTCAAATCAGTTATCTCATAACTACTTGTGGATTCCAAGTATTGTATCACATTCCAGATAACTGGAAAATGTTAAACTTTTCGATCGAACAATCAAACACCCAAGTTTTCCCGAAACAGCTCAACACATGAAATAGGTTTAAGAACATTCAGTTCATACCACAGTACCAACGGTCCAGCCGTAGAAGGGTCAAGCCAACGCCTCACATGTGGCACGCCGTACTGCCCCAAACCCTAAGGTTCAAAGGGCAGTTCAAGACGGTCACATAATCGAGTTAAGGTTTGTTGTCTTCTAGAGGGTCCATCGCGTTACTTGCACTACTCAGAACGTCATTAAACTACGGAAAAATCCAACAATTGGAAATTTCCCGGCAGGAAAAAAAGTGGGTATTTATATCCGGTCGAACTTTTTAACATATTCTAAAATACCCGGAAAAACACATAGACTAAATTAGACAATCCGATCGAATCATCGAGTCCCCAAATCAACCCAGAAAAACTCAACTGTTGAGTATCAATTAAAATTTCCCATAAAATACAGCATGTACAGAAAGAAATTAGTGTGCAAAAAGTAAGGGATTACGTCATCATATAGCCGCGGAACCGCCGCATAAGCCAAGCTTGTGCCGCGGTTCCGCGGCGCTTTGGGCGTATCTTTTTGTCATTTTGCACCGTATTTCTTAAAACTTCCTGCTGAATTTTTTAAGCATTTTTAATCTGGAAAAATCCACAGTTTCAAAAATTGTACAGAGAAGGGTTATTTTTAGGGTTTCGGGGTTCGATCGGGTTTCTAACTTCGTCTACTCATCGCCTAAGGCCTTAGCTAGGCTCTGATACCACTGTAGGGTTCCTAGACACACCCATGAGGTTCTACAACTGATCAACCATGTCTAATTCAAAAATTTCTTGTGCCGAGAAACCCTAATGCTAGATCGTTACTAGAGGTAATTCGAAACTACAACAAGTTAACAACTTAACTAATAAGTGAAAGGGACTACAACCTTTGTAGATCCGGTCTTCCACTTCTTTAGCTCCGTGATGATGTCCCTCCGCTGCGATCATCGGATCCCGGACTCTGGCGATGGTTTTGTCGGAGAAATGATCGGGCTAGGTCGTCGACTTTGATGCCGAAGATGATCTACGTCGAGGCAACTCAAGATCAAGCTCCATCTTCACTTGGTCATAGAACTTATGAAGATAACACACTCTACTACATGGCAAGTGGTAGAGGATGAAGAAATAGGAAGTGGGTTCACTTTGGATTTGGATTTCTCACTCATTTTCTCATGGCACCATTGGAGGTAGCATGGTTTCTTCTTCTTGAAGAAGAAGAAGAAGAAGAAAGAATATGATCAGAATAATAAAATCAATTGATGAATAATAATAAATCAAGTGATCTTATCATAATGCAACCATGGGTGAGGCTAACACATGTAGAAAATAAACTAGGGTTTAGGTAAATGGTTAGGGTTAAGGAAAGAAACAAAATGGTCAAAGCTTTTCAAAGCTTCATGAAGCTTCAAGTAAAAAACAAAAGAAGACACCATTTTATTTCTTGCCCAAAAATGAATAAAGAAAATAAGTAAAGATAACAAAACCCTAACCATTAACCTAAACATGGTTTAAATCAAACATACACCCAAGTTTGCATGTATCATCAAACATGATACAATCAAGTGCACAAAAATATATCACATATACTACTTGTGCACATCAAGTGAGAAAATCAATCTTAAGTGAACAAATACTAGTTAATGTAAAGTAATATATCAAATATATAATTATACATTAAATCATTAAATCAACACTTGATTTAATGATCCGGTCATATTGCATATAACCGACTAATATCAAGTGTATCAATGTATCGAATCAACACTTGATTCGGTAACCCAGCTATATGTTATATAACCGTCCGATGATACAAATCGTGAGAATAGAATACAGTATCACATACTGGTATTATTCTCAGTCCCGCACATATCTTATATGCGCTCCTATTTCGTTTCGCTTGAGCCAGGAAACCTCTATGTAGGACTCTAAAGACTCGTCAATACGCCGGCAGTAGGTGATGATCATATCAAACACCCACAAGCCGCAAGCGGTCTGCTAAACGTAACGGCCACCCCGGTATTGAGCGATCAGAAGATCAACGAGCAAGCCTGCTCACACTCCTGTGAATCCAACCAGTAATACTTACCGTACGGTCCGGTCTGTTCGTCTGATATGTCGCATATCTCGCCTAGGGGTGGTAAACGTCAGACCCCAGTAGCTTGATAAGTCATGCCGATGTAAGTTCCATAACAAGCGTGAAACTACTGATAACTCTTACCTGTATATCACTGCAACCCTGGCCAGGGATTTCCAGTTATGGCCAGTCGAGCATAGCGCAACATCAACCCCCAATACCGGGAGAGACGAATCCCCTCCTATCGCTCATTGCCTCCATGTGAATCGGGACTGTACCCAAAAACCACCTGTTTGCACGACTCAGTAGAGCCATGGTAGGGTGGAAATCAAAGCACAGTGGGAGACACACAAGACTCTATGACGATCTCGGGTCAACAGACTAAGATGTACCAGTGTCACCAAAGAACTGCCATCTGACGTGAGGTATAATACCATCTGGGAGTTCTCGGCGAGTCCGTTCAGTGTACCCAGTCTCCACTGAGCACCCGCATACCATCTCTGATGTCAAACACCAATGGATATGGGATCATCCATCGCCCATCACATGGGTCGAGAAGATATACGCCAGTCTACACTGGAATATCGATGCCCCGTCTCGATATTCCCACGAATAGGAACAATGAAGGATGTACTCATGGACTACCCAGGCCCCACTAGTATGATCTACATCATATTCCTGGAAGTCGAGTACACATCCTAAGGGCTTTATCATCATGTAACAGAGAGACAGAAAGTATACATTTTAAGATAAAGAGCAACCAGAGAGCAAACTATCATGTCGAGCAAGAAAGTCATACATATATATGTCCCAGCATCCACTACAATATACATCCTATGTACAGTAATGGCCTCTAGGGCATACATATAACTAACAAGGTGAACTACAAGAACAAGAAGGACTAGTATCTTGAGGTATAATCATCTATCATAGTAGTTTAGCACTTCTAGATAGTTGTTAGTTAGGGTTTAGCAAAGATTAGTAAAGTTAGTCGATGTTAAGTTGAACAAAATGATTGTTTTACCTATTCCGCCTCTCCGCATCCTGTGGGGTGTCTAACGTCGACTTACAGTGTTATCAGAGCCTAGCTAAACCATAACTAACATGTTAGCAAAGTCTTTAGAAATTCGATCGCAAAACGAACCCGAAAAAACGACATTTTCACATAGTTTCTGCCGATTTTAAAACGGGATCTAAAAATTTTTCAGCGACCCTTAAAAATACAAGCAGGGTTTTTTAAGAATTGTGAAGAAATTTAGGATCGTGACTCGTCCAAACCGCCGCAGAACCGCGGACGATCCAAGCGATCCGCCACGGATCCGCGGCCGAGTTGACATCGAGTCAACCCAAATTTGCTCAGTTATTCTTCTGTGTTGATGTTGTATTTTCTAGGATGTTTTGTTTCTGCTCAGGTATTATGTGTAACTCCACGTTACCTCTCCCGGTACTTACGGGCTTGCGGAAATGATGAAAAACGATTTTTCAAGAGGTGGTAACATGGACTCAAAATACGGATCTTTGTTAAACAACTACCTAACAATCTAACTAGAGTTTTACCTACTCGGTTAGGGGGCTATACCTTTCTTGAACTCCTTCGTCTTCAACTCTTTCCGGTGTACGGATTGGCCTCACCTCGTCGTCTCCTTGCGCCGAAGATGGATCCACCTGAAAGCTTCTACCTTTGGCTTCTTCTTCGAACTTGAAGAAACTAGAACACATGGTTTGCTAAACCTTGTGAACTAGGATGAGTAGAGAAGTGATATGGGTTTTCTTTTATCTCTAAGGCAATGTTTCTCAACTCATGAGAGGGTATTGCCTTGAACTAGAAAGAGAGCAAGAGGGAGAGCTCAAGCAAGAGAGAGAAATGAAATTAGAGAATGAGTAACTCTTTTGCCATCCAAACTCTCATAATCCAAAACCATCATAACAAAATAGTAATCAAGTATTATGTGATGGTTCAAGTCAAAATGGCTATATCATTTCATGCACTCATTTTGCAAGAAGAAACAAGCAAGCAAAAGTCTTTGCCATGAAATGATAGCCATTGTCATGATGATGGTCAACTAGTCCAACCTAGTCAACCGGTCAACAAAGTCAACAAGTCAACAAAGTCAACCCCTCAACAACCATGTCACTATAACACTTAATTAATATTATTGTTAATCATATTTCTTATTCTCATTAGGGTTTAGCCAAAAGTCAATAGTCAACAGTCAACAGTCAACAACCCCAATGAGAATCCTCTGCCTCTGTCTCTCTGTCTATTGTGCATACACACCCGCATCCGCGTTCCGAGGAACACAAATACAAACGAGATAAAACCAATCCTAAAATGTACACTAGGATCTGGCTTAAACCAAAGCCCGCTAGTGTTAATTGTCCGGACACCAAACGTGCATAAGTGCACGGATGTGACCGAACCCTGTCGCAAAACCATTCGACCTGTCGCAAAACCATGCGACCTCTACACTTTTGCCTAAAGGCGAATAGCTTTCTGTGTGGGACTCTAAAGACTCGACACTACGCTGGCAGTGAGTTTAACCACAGACCGCAAGCGGCACTAGCTGTGTGTAACGGTCCCAAGGTAGATGCCGACAAGAAGACTGACGAGGTGAAACCCATCTGAACTCCTACTGAGTCTGAATGTGACAATCTCTGTACAGTCCGGTCTGTTTGTCTGATACATCACATGGCGGGCCTAGGGGCGGTAAACGTCAGCCCCCTAATAGCGGTACAAGTCGTGTCGGAGTGTAGCCCAGAACACCCAGAGATAACACTGGAAACCTACCAGTATATCTCGCTTGCCCTGGCTTGTGTAATGGCTCTCCTAGACACAGCGCGATGTCAACCCCCAATACAGGGAGAGACGAATCATGTCTAACCGTCACTGCCTCCAAGTGCTTCAGGATTGCACCCAACTACTACCTATTTGCACGACTCCTTTGAGCCGTGGTAGGGTAGTAATCTAAGTATAGTGGGAACACACTCGAGGCGAAGTGACAGTGTCAAGTCAGCGGACTAAGCTGTACTCATGTCACCTGGGAACTGATAACTGACGATAGGTATAGTACCAACCAACAGTTCCCGACGAGTCCTGTCCAGTGTACTCGTAACCCAACGAGCACCCGCATACTATCTCAAGTACGATGTACTGACGGCTGTGGGACAGATCGTCTCCCACACTGGGATGAGAAGCGCATACGCTAGTCTACTCCGGAGTATCGATGCCCTGTCTCGATAGTCCTGCGACTAGGGACCTGCATAAGGATGTGCTTATAGATTACCCAGCCCCCACTAGTGTGACTGCCATCACAATGCTGGTAATCAAGCAAAGGTCCTAAGGGCTCCACTAATGTGTATAGGTGATATACTAAAATAAACACATGTACACATTAAAGTAGAAACAAACCAAGTAGCATACTACTATATTGAGCAAGATTGTCTATACAAGGTGAATATCCCAAGCTTCCATTAAGTAATATACAAACTAGTATGATACAGTAATGGCCTCTAGGGCATATACACTAACATTATGTGCACAGAGAATTGTTTGGAGTGGATTCATAAGTATTGCTTGATCGAAATTCTAAGATGTTTGGCTAACTGGATTATATCTGTGTTGTGTTTAATGTGTTCGCAAACCTCCCCTAACTGCTAGTATGTCGGTTAGCAGGGGGTTGCACATTTCTGTAATGGTTTTTACTGGTTTATGAATATGAACTTGTTGGATTGTCGTGAATGGATAGCCAGGGATATGAGACAAGTGTTTCTTTCATTCAAATGTAAATTGTAATTTTTTGTAATATTCTTTTGCGGGGCACATCCGGGTTGAGGATGTAGCCACCGTTGTATTATTTCATTAACTGTTTTCTGCTCCCAGGATAGACCCAAGATGGGGTGCACAAACTATCGGGTATTTTGAAATGTTTAGTGGCCTACTCACGTCGTTGAGGGAGACCGCTTCACTTCGGATACTTGACGGGTAGTTTGCCGTACCCGTAGGGGTCTAGGGTGGGGTTTTGGCTATTCATCGCGACTATATAATCCGTCTTTCTTTGCAGGCTCAAAAGGAATGCGGATTCCTAGAAAATCCAATATGTTCATCTGTGATCTGGAATGCCTATTATTGCGTCTGACGAATGTACGATATCTATATATGATATCTAGTAGGCGTCACTTATGTTTTGCACCAGCGCTAGCCCAGCCCCCGCTTTGTCGTTAGTTATGTAACCTAACGGG
Organism: Agapanthus africanus; assembly: GCA_030015575.1. Lineage (NCBI taxonomy): Eukaryota > Viridiplantae > Streptophyta > Magnoliopsida > Asparagales > Amaryllidaceae > Agapanthus > Agapanthus africanus. Next base: position 255,449,306 of record JASDDO010000012.1, on the reverse strand, counting down.
TGAATGACGGGGCCCAGTGGCGAATGCGGATGGCATAAGAGGACGTTGTATTTTCGTTTTTTCTGCAATGATAGATTAATTTATGGGATGCATTATATTAATGCAAAGAAAATAAACAAAAGTTGAATCGTCGGAACAGTTTAAAAGAAACCACTCGGTTATTTTAAAACAGAAGATATTTTTTTAATTGCGGAGCTTAAACCACTTCTTTTAAAAGCTATCAAGTTCCTTCGATCATATCAAGTTCACTACGTTCACGGTTTCGCCAAAACCATTCGTAGCCCTCCGTCATTTCATTAGGGTATTCAGTAGTATTCATGCTATGTATTTTGACCAACGCCAAGACATGGTGTTTGGCAGCTGCTGGGTATTCATTTTTTGCATAGATAGATGAGTTAGTTTGGGACAGTCGTACTGCCATTTGGCCAACGTCAGGGGTATGTACGGATGGGTTCAAATTAACAAGATAATGATGGGTAGAACTTGACATTGACTTATGACATTTTGACCAACGCCAAGGTCATAAGAGCATGGGGCAGAAATCCATATCGGGAGTTTCTAAAGAAACTGAAAATTGCTAAGAGATTGCATACCATTTGGAGTGTGATAATTTTGGTAGGATTCCTTCAGCTTTATCACACGATGATATTTGGATCCCGATCCTACTATGAGTATATGCTACTCATCAAGAGATTCTTTCACTTAACGATCAATGCTATAAACCAAGTAGGTTTCAAGAAAGGTGTCAGCGGGGCTATGCCCCAAGAGAAAAGAGGTTATTTAATTAAGGAACTTCGCGAAAGCGTTGTAAAACCTCCCTCGAAGTACTGACACCGGCCTGGCTGAACGGTTAAGCAAGTATTGTACGGTGAGAATGGTGCTGACTAGTTCTTCCTTTTTAGTTTGAGGAGGGATTCGAGAAACAGTGGGAGCCATCCTGTTTAGATAAACTAAAAACCACTCTAAACTTGCAAGAGCATCATGCTAAAGTGTTCCCTTTCTCTCTCATTGCAGCGACCCAGAACATGACTGGCCTTAAGTTATTATTAGATAAAAATATTTTGACAGGGCCAAACTATAAAGATTGGTTCCGGAATGTCAAGATGGCAATTACCTATGACAAAATAGGGTATGTCCTTACTACTAAAGCCCCTGCCATCCCAGGTCCCGAATCCATTGTCGCGGATAAGGAAATCTGCAAGACCTGGGAGTTAGACTGCGCGGAGGCCAAGTGCATCGTGCTTGCCTTTATGAATAATGAACATCAGAGGAGGCACGAGAATATGGATCTAGAATCCATATTTCTCTACACCAAGGAAATGTATGGAGAGCAATCTCGTATAGCTAGATACGAGACCTCGAAGAACTTGTTTCTGTCGAGGATAGCCGCCGGATCATCTGTAGGGGAACATGTCCTTAAGATGATTGGCTATATTGAAGTGCTCGCGGACCTTGGGACAACATTAGAGAATGAGCTGTATACAGACTTGATTCTCCAGTCCCTTCCTTCCACCTACGCCCAGTTTATCTTGAATTTCAACATTCAAGGTAAAGAAGTTGAACTTCCAGAACTCCTTAACATGTTGAGGAGTGCAGAGGGCACCTTGTAGAAGGCAAGGGAAACACCCACTATGTTTGTTCGTGGTGCTTCCTCTTCCAGGTCCAAGGCAAGGGCCAAAGGAAGGAAGAAGAAGGTCGCTACCAAACCGAGAGGTGGTGTTGGTAAGGTGGGAGTCAAGGGAAAGGCAAAGGTTGTGGTGCCAGTAGTAGCAAAGGACGAATGCTTCCACTTTCGTAGGAAAGGCCATTGGAAGAAAGATTGCAAAGCTTGGATTGCCAAGAACCAGGACCCGAGGCAAGTTGTGGCTTCGGCTTCAGGTGTGTTTGTAATTGAAAATTGTTTGTCAATCAACTCTACTTCATGCGTATTGGATACCGGATCAGGATCTCATATATGCAATTCATTGCAGGAACTGAGAAACCGTAGAGTGATGAAGGTTGGTGATATGACCCTCCAGGTTGCTAACGGAGCTAGCGTGAATGCTGTGTCCGTAGGGGATTATCACCTTGGATTGACGAGTGGAGATATTTTGGTTTTGCGCAACTGTTTTTGTGTACTAGTTTAACGTGTAATATCATATCAGTATCGTTGTTATCAAAAGAAGGTTATGATTTCACGTTTATAAGTGATGTTGTTAACATCCACCTTAATCATAGTTTGATTGGGTCCGGTACACTAGATAACGGTATATACGTGTTAAACCAATTACAGATTTTCAATGTCTGGAACACACTAAAAAGAAAGTCTCCAGAAATAAATCAGGCTTTCTTATGGCATTGTAGACTAGGTCACATCAATGAGACAAGGTTAACTAAGTTATATGGAGAAGGATATTTGAATCCGTTCGAATATCAAACTTATGCCACTTGTCAATCATGTCTCAAAGGAAAGATGACAAAGACTCCATTCACTGGACATGGAGTAAGAGCTAGCAAGCTCTTAGGACTCATACACAGCGATGTATGTGGTCCAATGTCTACACATGCAAGGGGCGGTTTTTCATATTTCATTACTTTTACGGATGATTTCTCTATGTATGGATTCATTTTCTCAATGAAACATAAATCCGAGGCCTATGAGAAATTCCGATAATATAAGAATGAAATAGAAAACCAAACAGGCAAAAGTATGAAGACACTGAGATCTGATCGAGGTGGTGAATACTTAAGTGCCGGGTTCCTGGGTTACCTAAAAGAGAAAGGAATTCTCTCTCAGCTTACTCCTCTATACACTCCACAACATAACGGTATATCGGAGAGACGGAACCGAACCCTATTGGATATGGTCCGTTCCATGATGAGTAATGCTGAGTTACCGCAATCTTTTTGGGGTTATGCACTAGAATCAGCTGCATATCTTTTGAACAGGATTCCTACCAAGCCTGTGCCTACCACACCATATCAGATGTGGAGTGGGAAGAAATTCTATCTTCAGTATCTAAAGATATGGGGATTTCCATCTTTTGTTAAAAAGCAGCATGCGGACAAACTCGAGGCACGCTCAGTACAATGTAAGTTTGTGGGATATCCAAAGAACTCCAAGGGGTATTTTTTCTATTACGTAGAGGAACAAAAGGTTTTTGTTTCTCGTAATGCCCATTTTCTAGAACAGCAGTTTTTAGAAAAGGAAACAAGTGGGAGCGCAATAGAACTAGAAGAAATTCCAGATCCACAAATTACTACTGAAAGTTTTGTAGGGCCAGAAGTTTCAGAAGAACGGGACATTCCCGCACCCCTCCGCAGGAGTAGTAGGCCGTCTCATCCGCCTGAGAGATACTACGGTTTTCTCATAGACGGAGATAGAGAGGATTGCGTCTTTGATAATGATGAACCTACTAGCTTCCAGCAGGCCATCCAGAGCGGCGACTCAGTAAGATGGCTGGATGCAATGCGGACCGAGATGGAGTCCATGTACACCAACAAAGTATGGACTTTGGACTTTGCTCCAGATGGGGTAAAACCCATAGGTAGCAAGTGGATTTTCAGGAAGAAGAATGGTGTGGATGGACAGATGGAAACCTATAAGGCTAGACTTGTTGCAAAGGGTTTTCGTCAAACACCTGGTTTGGACTATGACGAAACTTTTTCTCCAGTGGCTATGCTCAAATCCATTCGGATCCTTCTTTCCATTCCCGCCTTCCATGATTATGAGATCTGGAAGATGGACATAAATACGGCTTTTCAAAATGGTAATTTAGAAGAGTGCGTCTATATGGATCAGCCAGAAGGTTTCAATCAGAGTGGGAGCAGCGGGAAAGTTTGCAAGTTACTTAAATCTATTTATGGACTAAAACAGGCATCGCGGAGTTGAAACATCTGTTTTGATGAAACGGTCAAAGAATATGACTTTATCAAAAATCCAGATGAACCATGTATATATAGTAAAATTGTAGCGCGAACTGTCGTATTCCTCTTCTTGTAAGTGGATGACATTCTAATGATAGAAAATGACATTCCTAGGCTACAATCTGTCAAAGGATTCTTATCACACAGGTTCTCCATGAAAGACCTGGGTGATGCCTCTTACATTCTGGGGATCCAGATCTATCGTGATAGATCTAAGAGGATGTTGGGACTTTCGTAGTCCAGGTATATCAACACTATACTGAAAAGATTCAGTATGGAAGATTCTAAGCGCGGTAATTTACCGGCTTGTCACGGAATCACCCTATCCAAAGAGATGTCTCCCAAGACTGATTTGGAAAAGGATCGCATGTCAGTTATACCCTACGCTTCTGCGGTAGGCTCTATAATGTATACGATGTTGTGTACCAGACCAGATGTAGCTTACGCACTGAGCGTGGTAAGCCGGTATCAGTCAGACCCATGGGAGAAGCACTGGATAGCAGTAAAGAACATTCTCAAGTACCTGAGAAGGACTAAGGATATGTTCTTGGTTTACGGTGGAAAAGAACTCCAGATCGAGGCTTTTGCTGACTCCAGCTTCCAGAGTGACAAGGATGACTCCAAGTCCATGTCAGGTTATGTCTTTACCCTCAATGGAACGGCGGTGTGCTGGAAGAGTTCCATGTAGGACACCGTTGCTGACTCAATGATGGAAGCGGAGTATATCGCTGCTTGCGATGCCGTAAAAGAAGCAGTCTGGATGAAGAAGTTCCTAACAGAACTTCAGGTGGTTCCTACCTTTGTTAATCCAATACTGTCGTATTGTGACAACAACGGCGCTATAGCTTTATCGAAGGAACCCAGGTCCCATCAGAAGTCCAGACACATCTTGAGGCAGTATCACCTGATCAGGGAGATCATAGATCCCCTGGAGATCGAGGTCCGCAGAGTCACTACAAAGGAGAACACTGCAGATCCATTCAAAAAGGCCTTACCTCAGACACAGTTCGAGAGGCTATTCGAGATGATAGGTCTTCGATATGCTAGTACATGGTCCAAGTGCAAGTGGGAGATGGTTTGTGTATATGCCCTAGGGGCCATTATTGTATCATACCAGTTTGTATATTACTTAATGGAAGCTTGGGATATTCACAGTTGTATTAACAGTCTTGCTCAATATAATAGTATGCTACTTGGTTTATATCTATCTTAATATGTGTATATGTTTCTTTTAGCATATCACGAATACATATTGATAGAGCCCTTAGGATCTTGCTTGACTACCAGCGTTATGATGGCAGTCACACTAGTGAGAGCTGGGTAGTCTACAAAGCACATCCTTTTTCAGGTCCCTAGTCGTAGGATTATCGAGACAGGGCATCGATACTCCAGAGTAGACTAGTGTATATGCTTCTCATCCCAGCAGGGGAGATGGTCTGTTCCACAGCCATTAGTACGTTGTACTGGAGATAGTATGCAGGTGCTCGTTAGGTTACGGGTACACCGGACAGGACTCGCAGGGAACTGTTGTTTGGTATTATACCCGTCGTCAGTTAACATTTCCTAGGTGACATGAGTACATCATAGTCCGTTGACTGGATACTGCTGCTTCGTCTCAAGTGTATTCCCAATGTTCTTAGATTGCTACCCTACCACGGCTCAAAGGAGTCGTGCAAACAGGTAGCAGTTGGGTGCAGTCCCGAAGCACTTGGAGGCAGTGGCAGTTAGAAAGGATTCGTCTCTCCCGGTATTGGGAGTTGAAATCGCACTGTGTTTGGAGAGCCATTACGCAAAGTCCCTGGCCAGGGCAAACAAGATTTACTAGTAGGATTCCAGTAGCTTCTCAAGGTTTAATGTGCTTCACTCCGACACGACTGTACGGAGATTGTCACATCAGGCTCAATAGGAGTTCGGATGGGTTTCTTCATCGGCCTTCTTATCGACATCTACCTAGGGACCATTACGTACAGCCAGTGCTGCTTGCAGCCTGTAGTTAAACCCACTGCCAGCGTAGTGTCGAGTCTTTAGAGTCCCACACAGAGAGTTTCCCTGCTTCAGGCGAAACGATATAAAGGTCGTATGGTTTTACCACAGGGTTCGGACATATACGTGTAATTGTGCACGTATGATGTTCGGACAGATTATACTAGCGGGCTTTAGTTTAAGTCAGATTCTAGTATTCGATTATTGGATTTATGCAGTCTCAGAATATCCGTGTTTTACGGATGGGAGGGGCATTCTCGTAATTAGTAGAGAAGCTTCTAGAAGAAAGGTGAGGTGGTGAGCTTATGTGTAATTTGCATTAAATGAATTAGTGGCTCATGAGATGATTCATCCAAATGAGTTAATGAAGCATTAATTGTTTTAATGACTCATTAGATGATTCATTCATTTGTATTAAATGAAGCATGAAGATATTTGTGCAAGATATTTGTGCAAGATATTTTATGCTTCATAATATATATACACAATTGAGTTATAATTCATTTCATTCTCACAAACACATTCTCTCTCCTCAAGCTCTCCTCTTCTTACACCTAACCCTAATCCTCTCATGTGTTAAGATCCCAAGGGTTAGCAAGACTAATAGATCCTTAATCCACTTATATATCTTATAGGTCACTTGGATTAGCAATCCTAGCCACTTAGTTACCTCAAGCGAGAGGTTAAAACTTGGAGGAGGAACTCTCGGGTGGATCTTCTATCACATCGAGGAGCCCGACGAGAAGGTGAACAACAAGAACAAGAAGGACCAGTATCTTGAGGTATAATCATCTATCATAGTAGTTTAGCACTTCTAGATAGTTGTTAGTTAGGGTTTAGCAAAGATCCGTAAAGTTAGTCGATGTTAACTTGAACAAAATGATTGTTTTACCTATTCCACCTCCCCGCATCCTGTGGGGTGTCTAACGTCGACTTACATGGACGCCCTCATACAACCTAACAAACTGGCAACAAGTTTCCAACTAGCTCCAAATTTTTCAATGTATGATGAGGCGATAGGACAAATTGAGAATTTGAGTAGTAAGAGTGAGCAGTACACCCATCCAAATCAAACCTATCCGTTCCAAATTGAATTCAACAACTCCGGTCTTGAAAGTCTATCGAGTGTCCCAAATGATTCACCAATTGAAGATAGAATGTTTAATAAGTTGTGCGACTTTGTAGTGTTTGATTTACCCGATTGTGAAGGGACCCTGTCATGTGAAACCACACCCAATCCTTTTGATCTCTTCACTTCCACTCTAGAACCTGAATTGATTAAAATCCATGCTTTTGATGAGCTGTCTGAGAAATTTGATTTTCACTTGATTGAGGATATCGACGCTGGGAATATTTTGGATGATGAACCCGCGGTTTTGGATGAGTTTTTCTCGCCAATTCATCATGTCCTTTCACTTCCGTGTGGACATCATCCTGAGTCATTAACTGTTTTTCCCGAACTTCATATGCGTCTAGATATTGAAGAGAAATGCATGGATAAGATGAATTTTTAGAAGACTTTTGATGATAGTATTGAGGATAAAACAGTTCTACTTGATGAGTCGGATTTTTCAATTCATCATGTCCTTTCCACCGACTGTGCACACCCTCCTGAACCTTTAACTGATACCCTTCCTCAATCACTTCCATCCAACCTTTCCATCGTTCCCACTTCACGAGCCACCATATTACCTTATGTTAGTTATATGTATGCCCTAAAGGCCATTACCGTACATGAGATGTATATTGTAATGGATGCTGGGACATATATAGGTAGGACTTTCTTGCTCGACATGATAGTACACTATCTGGTTGCTCTTTATCTTAACATGTATACTTTCTGTCTCTCTGTTACATATTGATAAAGCCCTTAGGATGTGTACTCGACTTGCAGGACAATGATGCAGATCATACTAGTGGGGCCTGGGTAGTCCATAAGTACATCATTCAATGTTCCTTGTCGTGGGAATATCGAGACGGGGCATCGATATTCCAGAGTAGACTAGCGTATATCATCTCGACCCATGTGATGGGCGATGGATGATCCCATATCCATTGGTATTTGACATCAGAGATGGTATGCGGGTGCTCAGTGGTGACTGGGTACACTGAACGGACTCGCTGATAACTCCCAGATGGTATTATACCTCACGTCAGATGGCAGTTCTCTGGTGACACTCGTACAGCTTAGTCTGTTGACCCGAGATCGTTATAGAGTCTTGTGTGTCTCCCACTGTGCTTTGATTTCCACCCTACCACGGCTCTACTGAGTCATGCAAATAGGTGGTTTTTGGGTACAGTCCCGATTCACATGGAGGCAATGAGCGATAGGAGGGGATTCGTCTCTCCCGGTATTGGGGGTTGATGTTGCGCTATGCTCGACTGGCCATAACTGGAAATCCCTGGCCAGGGTTGCACTGATTTACTGGTAAGTGTTATCAGTAGTTTCATGCTTGTTATGGACCTTACATCGGCATGACTTATCAAGCTGCTGGGGTCTGACGTTTACCACCCCTAGGCGAGATATGGGACATATCAAACGAACATACCGGACTGTGCGGTAAGTGTTACTGATTGGATTCGCAAGAGTGTGAGCAGGCTTGCTCGTTGATCTTCTGATCGCTCAATACCCGGGTGGTCGTTACGTTTAGCAGACCGCTTGCGTCTTGTGGGTGATTGATATGATCACCACCTACTGCCGACGTATTGACGAGTCTTTAGAGTCCTACACAGAGGTTTCCTGGCTCAAGCGAAACGAAATAGGAGCGCATATGAGATATGTGCGGGACCGAGAATAATACCAGTATGTGATACTGTATTCTATTCTCACGATTTGTATCATCGGACGGTTATATGAGATATAGCCGGGTTACCGAATCAAGTGTTGATTCGATACATTGATGCACTAGATATTAGTCGGTTATATGCGATATGACCGGATCATTAAATCAAGTGTTGATTTAATGATTTAATGTATAATTATATATTTGATATATTACTTTACATTAACAAGTATTGGTTCACTTAAGATTGATTTTCGCACTTGATGTGCACAAGTTGTATATGTGATATATGTTTGTGCACTAGTTTGTATCATGATTGATGATACATGCAAACATGGGTGGGTGGGTGACATACACCATGTTAATTATAATTTAGGTTTTTATTTATCTTAATTATTCAAAATGGTGGCTTCTTTTGTCATGGCTTGAAGCTTCATGAAGCTTGAAGCAACTTTGACAAAGTCCACTCATTTTGTCTTGATTAAGATATTCATTAACCAAACCATTATAATTAACTATGGTTTAGTCTCTACATAGGTTAGCTCACCCATGGTTGCATTATGATAGACTTCACTTGATTATTCATTATATATAATTCATTCTTATTCTTTTCTTCTTCTTCCTCTTCTTCAAGTGAAGAAAAACCTTACTAGAAATTTTTCAAGTGAAGATTTTGAGTGAGAAATCCAAATCCAAAGTGAACCCACTTTCTATTTCTTCATCCTCTACTACTTGCCATTTAGTTTAGGGTGTTCTCTTCACAAAGTTCTTGACCTAGTGAAGATGGAGCTTGAGTTTGAGTTTCCTCGACGTAGATCATCTTCGGCCTCGAAGTCAACGACCTAGCCCGCTCATTTCTCCGAGGAAACCATCTCTAGGGTCCGGGATCCCGATAATCGCAGCGAAGGGACGTCAACATGGAGCTTTAGAACTGAAGGACCTGATCTACAAAGGTTGTAATCCCTTTCACTTGTAGTTAAAATGTTTAACTTGCTAGTTTTCGCATAATCTCTAGTATACGATCTTGGTTAGGGTTGTTCGGCACGGCTATTTTTTTTAATCGGGCATGGTTGATGCCTTGTAGAACTTTGTTAGAGTGCCTAAGAACCCTACAGTGGTATCAGAGCCAAGCTAGAGCTTTACGCGATGTCTATACGAAGTTAAAAGTCCGATCGAACCCGTATAACCCTAATTTAAACCCTTCTCTGGAAATTTTTCAAAACTGTGATTTTTTGTGAATTAAAAATACTCAAAAAAATCAGCAGGGTTTTCTAGGAATTACTGTGCAACATGTGCTCCTAATTCCCTCAAAGCGCCGCGGAACCGCGGCCGTACCCTGGCTTGCGCGGCGGTTCCGCGGCCAAAAAGGTGAATCATGGCACGTGGTTTGCATAGTAATGTCCGTCTGTAATTCCTGATTCTTCTGGATATTTTTATATTTACTCAAGTGTTGAGATTTCTGGGGTGTATTGGGGACTCATTGATTCGATCGGATTATTTAACTTCGTTTAACTTTTTCCGGGTAATTTTTGAAAGTGTTAAAAAGTTCGACCGGATATCAATAACTCACTTTTTCCCCTGCCGGAAAATTTCCAAGTGTTGGATTTTTCCGTAGTTTAAGAACATTCTAAGTCGTGCAAGTAACGCGATGGACCCTCTAGAAGACAACAAACCTTAACTCGATTATGTGACCATCTTGAACTACCTTTTGAACCTTAGGGTTTGGGGCAGTACGGCGTGCCACATGTGAGGCGTTCGCTTGACCCTTCTACGGTTGGACCGTTTGTACTGTGGCATGAAATGGATGTTTTTAAACTCCCCTCAAGTGTTGAGCTATTTGGGAAAACTTGGGTGTTTGATTATTCGATCGGAAAGTTTAACATTGTCTATTTATCTGGAATGTGATACAATATTTGGAATCCACAAGTAGTTATGAGATAACTAATTTGAATGTTATAAACATAGCAGTTTAGTCTCATTTGATCGGTTGCCATGGGATTTTGATGTGATCAAAAGTCCGTCGCAATCACGTAGCGTACGCGGATACTCGCCGGGTAAACTTAATAGATAGCCACGCCCCATAGCCCCGACCAAGTGACTGTAGGAGAACCCCGTAGCCAAAAGCATCCGTTCGGGTGCTCACGGCAGCGGTGTTCCGCCTTAGTGCACTTTGTCGACGGCATCCGGGGGTGCGGCCGTCTACCAAAGTTTGCGACGAGCATTCGATCAAGATGTCGGGAATCTAGTTGTTTCCCGACTGATTATTGAAAAGAATTTTCGATAATGAGACTAAAGTGCGGGGTTTATAATTGTTAGGCATGCTATGTCTAAGGAATTCATTTGGTTAGGCATGAGATGTCTAAGGAGGTTGTGGATTCCAACTGTTGTAGTTTTACACTTTCTTTTCTACGACCGTAAGTGTAATATGTGGTGTATCGCCGGTTTCGTTGCTATACATCAACGACAATTGTGATACACATATTTACTTACGTTGATGACATGTGATGTTATGTGTTGCTGGATATGTTATATTGGATCGCCGTGTTTGAATAGCCGGGCTTTTTTTTATGTGAGATGAGTTTTTTTCATTTTCATTCATGTAAAAACTTTTATGTAATATTATTTTATTGGGGCACTTCCGGGCTGAGGAAGATGTCACTATTGATGTATACTATTTACTTTTCCGCATTAGGATAGACCCAAGGAGGGGAGCACAAGTAACCGGGTTCTAGGGTCCAGTGGGAGACCATCTCGAGGAGTCGAGTCCGGGTCTTCTAACTCTAGAATTGGTAGGGTTGCTTGCCGCTCTCGTAGGGGTCTAGGGGTATGGGATTGGCTATTTATCACGACCGTGAAATCCGTGTTTTATACAGGCTCAAAATAAAACACGGACGTCCTAGTATATCCAATATTTCATATGATGTTTTCTGCTGCGTTATCTGTGATGTGATCATGTGATATGTTCAGATAGATACTGTATATAGTATATATGATATATTGTATAGACGTTGCTTATGTTTTACACCCGCGCTAGCCCTGCCCCGCTCTGCCGTTAGTTACCTAACCTAATGGTGCAGACGGGACATCGAGGCGAATGCGGATGGCATAAGTGTACGTTGTATTTATCTGTGATGTTTAGGTGGACTTAAATGATGGGACATTCATTAATGAGATTAATGAAAGAAAAATAAACTTAAAAGATGTTGTGGAATCGAATTTCAAAAATTAGGTAGCTCTAGTTTTTGCTTTGCATAGCGGTGTTCCTTGTAGAGCATCCAGCACCTTATTCGATAAGGAAAGAGCCGAGATCCCTTCACCGGGAGTGTCCTCTTTAGCAATAACTAGCAGATGCTACAACCTTCGGTTTGTCTTTTGATTGCTTTTCTAGTTCTTTCTTTGCATAGTGGTATTATGAATATCCTGCACCTCATTCGACGAGGAAAGAGCCGAGATCCCTTCACCGGGAGTGACCTCTTTAGCGAAACTAGTAAAAGCCTCAAAAACACTCCATTTAAAACCATTTGATTCCGCAACGAGATCAAGTTCAAAGCGTTAAAGGTTTTCTTAAAAACCATCCGCAACCCTCCGTCATTTTAGGAAGTAGAGTACTTAGTATTCGTGCTGTGTTTTTTGACCATAGTCAAGGCACAGTGTACGGTAGCTATGTGATGTCTTCCTACACAGCATATGATGCGATTAGTTAGGACAGTCGCGTGACTTTGTTGACCTTAGTTAAGGGTCATGTGGGTGGGTCTAATTAATCACGAAATGACGGGTAGAGCTTGACTAGTGCTTATGATTTGTTGACCATAGTTAAGGTCCTAAGTGCTAGGGGTAAAAACCATTATCGGGAGTTTCAAGTGTTGAAATTTGCAATGAGATTGCATACCTTCTATATGATAGTTGGATCCCGATACCCACTGCGAGTAATTGTTACTCCTGGGAGAGTTTTGCACTTTACAATTACCCGATCATGTAGGTGTCTAGAAAGGTGTCAACGGGGTTACGCCCCTGGGAAAATGAGGTTTATTTTAATTAGGTTCGTGCGAAAGCACGGGGAACCTCCCTCAAAGTACCGGCACTGGCCTGGCTGAAAGATTGGCGAACTTGTAGAGTGTAATTAATCCCGGCTAGTCTTTCCTTTTAGGGTTTGAAGGAAGATTTGATAGAAACAGTGGGAGCCATCCTGATTAGATAAAATATATAACCAATCTAATCTTGCAAGAGCGCACGCAGAGTGTTTTCTTCTCTCTCTCCAGGTAGAGACCATGTCACGCCTTAATCAAGATAATAATATGGATGTATTGACCGAACCCGCTTGTTATACTGAGCTGGGGAACGTTGGTCCCGCTCCAACTTATAATTGTTATAAGACAGAGCAGGAAATTAGGGGATTACCAGAATTCCCGTGCCGCCCAAACGAAGAAAGTGCATGATGAGGCATCTTCTTCGGGTGTGCTCGTTACAGAGAACTGTTTCTCAGTATCCTTTACGTCCTAAGTATGAGATACCGGATCAGGATCCCACATATGTAATTTGTTATATGGGATACAGATAGTTAGAGAACTGAGAACGGGTGATAAGTTTCATGAGATAGAAACGGTGCAAGTGTTGCAGCCAAGTCTGTTGGTCACTATCACCCTGTATTACCAGAATACATTGATTCTGAACGAATGTTAATAGATACCAAACCTGATATACAACATCATATCAGTCTCTTTATTAGTAGAGAAAGGATATAATTTTGTATTGTTGGATAATGTTTTGAACATTTCCTATATCAAGAGTTGATCGGTTCAGGCACGTTATCTAAAAGCATTGACATTCTAAATCAAACTATACTTCTTAGTATACAGAATACACACGAGAGGAAGAGTTCAGAAATGAACGAATCCTTCTTGAGGCATTGTAGACTAGGTCATATCAATACGACCCGACTAGCTAAGTTACATATAGATGCATATTTAAATCAATTTAAATTTACATCTTGTGAAACTTGACAGTCATGTCACAAAGATAAGATGACAATAGCTCCATTTAATGGAAACAGAGGAAGGGTCAGTGAACCCTTGGGAACGATACATAGTGATGTATGTAGGTCCCCAGTCTACATATGCCAGGACTGGTTCTTTGTACTTCCTTACATTCACTGATGATCTCTCAAGATTCGGACACATGTTCCTGTTGAAACACATGTCTGAAGCTTTTGGGAAATTCACAGAATATAAGTCAGAAGTAGAGAACCAATACGGGTAGAAGTATTATGTCCTTTGATGTGATCAAGGAGAAGAATACTTGAGCACGAAATTCCTGGACTATTCTAAAGGAGAATGAGATTCTCTCTCAGCATTACTCCTCCGTATACACCCAGCACGTCGGTGTATCGGGGCAGAGAAATCACACCCTATGTGATATGGTGTGCTCTATGATGAGTACTGTTAGTGTATATGCCCTAGAAGCCATTACTGTATCATACTAGTTTGTATATTAATTAATGGAAGCTTGGGATATTCACCTTGTATAAACAATCTTGCTCAAAATAGTAGTATGCTACTTGGTTTGTTTCTACTTCAATGTGTACATGTGTTTATTCTAGTATATCACCTATACACATTAGTGGAGCCCTTAGGATCTTTGCTTGATTACCAGCGTTGTGATGGCAGTCACACTAGTGGGGGCTAGGTAATCTATAAGCACATCCTTATACAGGTCTCTAGTCGCAGGACTATCGAGACAGGGCATCGATACTCCGGAGTAGACTAGCGTATGCGCTTCTCATCCCAGTGTGGGAGATGGTCTATCCCACAGCCATCAGTACGTCGTACTGGAGATAGTATACGGGTGCTCGTTAGGTTACGAGTACACTGGACAGGACTCGTCGGGAACTGACCGGTTGGTATTATACCTATCGTCAGTTATCGGTTCCCAGGTGACATGAGTATAGCATAGTCCGCTGACTTGACACTGTCACTTCGCCTCGAGTGTGTTCCCACTGTACTTTGATTACTACCCTACCACGGCTCAAAAGAGTCGTGCAAACAGGTAGTGGTTGGGTACAGTCCCGAAGCACTTGGAGGCAGTGACGGTTAGACAGGATTCGTCTCTCCCGGTATTGGGGGTTGACATCGCGCTGTGTCTAGGAGAGCCATTACACGAGTAGACCCTGGCCAGGGCAATCGAGATATACTGGTAGGCTTCCAGTGTTATCTCAAGGTGTTTTGGGCTTCACTCCGACACGACTTGTACCGCTATTAGGGGACTGACTTTTACCGCCCCCCAAGGCCCGCCATGCGATGTATCAGACGAACAGACCGGACTGTACGGAGATTGTCACATTCAGGCTCAGTAGGAGTTCAGATGGGTTTCACCTCGTCAGTCTTCTTGTCGGCTTCTACCTGGGGACCGTTACGCACAGCTAGTGCCGCTTGCGGTCTGTGGTTAAACCCACTGCCAGCGTAGTGTCGAGTCTTTAGAGTCCCACACAGAAAGCTATTCGCCTTTAGGCAAAAGAGTAGAGGTCGCATGGTTTTGCGGCAGGTCGCATGGTTTTGCGGCAGGTCGAATGGTTTTGCGACAGGGTTCGGTCACATCCGTGCACTTGTGCACGTACAGTGTCCGGACAGTAGAAACTAGCGGGCTTTGGTTTAAGCCAGATCCTAGTGTATGTATTGGGATTGGATTTATCCAGTTTGTATTCGTGTTCCTCAGAACGCGGATGCGGGTGTGTATGCACAGTTGACAGAGAGACAGAGGCAGAGGATTCTCATTAGGGTTGTTGACCGTTGACTATTGACTTTTTGCTCAACCCTAATGAGAATATGATATGTGATTATCAATTATATTAATTAAGTATTATGGTGACATGGTTGTTGAGGGATTGACTTTGTTGACTTGTTGACTTTTGTTGACTTGTTGACTTTGTTGACCGGTTGACTAGGCTTGACTAGTTGACCATCATGATAACTATAGCTATCATTTCATGGCAAAGACTTTTGCTTGCTTGCTCTTTTGTGCAAAATGAGTGCATGAAATGATATTGCTATGGTTGCTTAAACCATCACATAATACTTGATTGATATGAGGTGTTATGATTATTTTGGATTATGAGAGCCAAATGAGAAAAGTCTTCTCTCATTTTTCTTTCATGCTCATTCTCTCTCTTGTTCTTGAGCTGTCATCTCTTCCTCTTGCTCTCCCTCTCTTGACTCTATGGTTCACTTGTCTCATGAGTTGAGAACCAAGAACCATAGATAAAATCCCATACAAACTCTTCTCTACTCACTCTAGTTCACAAGGTTTGGCAAACCGAGTGAACTAGTTTCTTCAAAGTTCGAAGAAGGAGCCAAAGGTTGAAGCTTTCAGGTGGATCTATCTTCGGCGCAAGGAGACGACGGGGAGAAGCCGATTCGGACGACCATCAAAGCTTGAAGACGAAGGAGTTCGAGAAAAAGAAAGGTATAACCCCCTAACCGAGTAGTTAGCAACTCGTAGTTAGGTTGTTAGTTAGATGTTTAACAAAGATCCGGGTTTTAAGTCCATGTTAACACCTCTAAGAAAATCGTTTTTTATCAAATTCCGCATGCCCGAAAGTACCGGGAGAGGTAGCATGGACTTACAGTGGTATCAGAGCCTAGTTAAACTCTATCTAACATGTTAGCAAAGTAGCTAGAAGATCGATCAAAAGGAAAAGTCGCAAAACGAACCCCGTTTTTAAACTTTCTGTCGATTTTAAAATTGCTGGAAAACATTTTTGAAATACTCCAAAAATCGACTCAGGGTTTTCTGAAGAAACTGCTAAAATTTGACCCCCTAACTCGATCAAAGCGCCGCGGAACCGCGGCCGAGATGACTCGGTCATGGGGTTTCTTCTTTGCAGTTTGCTCATAGGGGTATTTTGGGATTTTTGGAATATATCTTTTTAGCGCAGATTTTCCAGAACGAAAATTTTGTGTTTGGGGCCTAAAAATCCGTATTTTTGATCGAACTTCTAAAAGACTTTAGCTGACGGGTTTTTTCTGTGATGTGATATTTGTATTGAACGTCTACTAATCGCTATATGTCGATTAGTGGGGGTTATACAAACCTGTGATCTGTAATGTTATTGGAATGTGTATATGAATTCATTGGATTGTCGCGGGTGAATAGCGGGGGGTTGTGAGACGAGAGTTTTCTTTTCTTTCAATTCATGTAAATTTGTAAATTAATGTAATAATTATTTGTATGGCCGCACAACCGGGTCGGGGTTGTAGCCGTCATTGTATAATTTCTTTTTACTGTTTTTGCTCCTAGGATAGACCCATGGAGGGGGTGCACAAACTACCGGGTATGCCGAAGTGCCGAGTGGCCTACTCACAGGGATGAGGGAGGTTGCTCCGCTTCGGGTACTTGGCGGGTAGTTTGCCGCACCCGTAGGGGTCTTGGGTGGGGTATTGGCTATTCACCGCGACCGTGTAATCTGCTTTTCGTTACAGGCTCGTACGAATTGCAGGTTCCTAGTATATCCAATGTGTTCATCTGTGATCTGAAATGTCTATCATTGCAATATATCTATATATGATATTATTTAGGCGTTGATTATGTTTTACAGCCACGCTAGCCCAGCCCCCGCTCTGTCGTTAGTTAAGTAACCTAACGGGTAATGACGGGGCCCCGTGGCGAATGCGAATGGCATAAGCGTACGTCATATTTTGGTTGTTTTCTGCAATGGTAGGTTTAAATGATGGGACGCATTAAAAGAACTAATGCAAGAATATCACGCACTAAAAGAACTAATGCAAGAAAATAAACCATGTAAAAGTCGTTGGAACACTTTCGAAAAACCACTCGGTTCTTTTCAAAACAAACTTTTAAAATACGGAGTTTGAGCCACTCCTTTTAAAAGCTATCTCGTTCCATCGATTATATCAAGTTCTCTACGTTCACGGTATCGCCAAAACCATTCGTAGCCCTCCGTTGTTTCATAAGAATAGTCAATAGTATTCAAGCTGTGTTTGTTGGCCAAAGTCAAGGCATAGTTATTGGTAGCTATTGGGTATTCTTGTGCAGCATAGATAGATGCGTTGGTTTGGAACAGTCGTACTGCCTTGTTGGCCAAAGTCAAGGGTAGGTGCGGGTGGATTCAAATTAACCTGGAGAACGACGGGTAGAACTTGACATGTGACTTATGATTTGTTGGCCAAAGTCAAGGTCATAAGAGCATGGGGCAAAAATCCACATCGGGAGTTTCAAAAGAACTGAAACTTGCTAGTATTGCATACCATTTGGAGCGTGATGATTCTGGTAGGATTCCTTCAGTTTCGTCACGCAATGATATTTGGATCCCGATCCTACTGTGAGTATTTGCTACTCCTCGGATTCTCACTTAACGATCAATGCTATAAACCTAGTAGGTGTCTAGAAAGGTGTTAGCGGGGCTACGCCTCCAGGGAAAAGAGGTTCTTAAATTAAGGAACTTCACGAAAGCGTTGGAAAACCTCCCTCGAAGTACCGACACCAGCCTGGCCGAACGGTTAAGCAAGTATTGTACGGTGAGATTGATCCTGACTAATTCTTCCTTTTTGGTTTGAGGAGGGATTCGAGAAACAGTGGGAGCCATCCTGTTTAGACAAACTAAAAACCACTCTAAACTTGCAAGAGCATCATGCTAAGTGTTTCTTCTTCTTTCTCCTAATTGCAGCCACCAATCGAAATGACTGGACTTAAGTTACTTCTAGATAAAAACATACCGACAGGGCCAAACTACAAAGATTGGCTCAGGAATGTCGAAAGGGCAATCACTTACGACAAGCTGGGGTATCTTCTTACCACCAAAGCTCCCCCTGTCCCAAGTCCCACCTCCAGCGTCGCGGATAAGGAAATCCGTAAGACTTGGGAGATTGATAGCGCGAAGGCCAAGTGCCTCGTACTTGCCTCGATGGACAACGAACATCAGAGGAGGCACGAGAATATGGACCTTGAATCCATATTTCTCCATACAAAAGAACTGTATGGAGAGCAATCTCGTATCGCAAGATACGAAGTGTCGAAAAAGTTATTTTCGGCAAGGTTGGCCATCGGATCATCAGTAGCGGAACACGTGCTTAAGATGATTGGCTTCATTGAGGAGCTCGCGGAACTTGGAACCATGTTAGAGAACGAGCTCTATACGGACTTGATTCTCCAGTCCCTTCCTTCCACTTACGCCCAGTTCATACTGAACTTCAACTTACAAGAAAAAAAAGTTGAACTTTCAGAGCTCCTCAACATGCTGAGGAGCACAGAGGGCACCCTACAGAAAGGTAGGGAAACATCCACTTTGTTTTTAGGAGGATCTTCCTCTTCTAGGTCCAAGACGAAAGCCAAGGGAAAGAAGAAGAAAGCCTTCGCCAAACCAAGGGGCGGTGTTAGTAAAGCGGATACGAAGGGAAAAGCAAAAGCAACAAAGAAAGCGGGGCAGCTTGTGGATAAAGAAGAATTCTTCTATTGTCATAAGAAGGGTCACTGGAAGAATGATTGCAGGGCTTGGAAAGCCAGGACACAGGAATTGAAGCAGGTTGCGGCTTCAGCTTCAGGTGTGTATGTTATTGAAAACTGTCTTTCAATAAACTCTACTTCCTGGGTATTGGATACCGGATCAGGATCTCATATCTGTAATTCTTTGCAGGCGTTGAGAAACCGTAGTGTTTTGAAAGCAGGTGACATGACCCTCAGAGTTGCGAACGGAGCTAGCATGGATGCTAAAGCCGTGGGGGACTATCACCTGGGAATGTCAGATGGACATGTTTTGGTTTTGCGTAATTGCTTTTTTGTACCCAACGCAACTTGTAATATCATTTCTGTATCTTTAGTTTCTAAAGAAGGTTATGAATTTGCGTTTGTAAGTAATGTTGTAAACATTCACCTTAATCAAGTTCTGATTGGGTCAGGTACATTGAGCAATGGTATATACGTATTAAACCAACCACAGATTTTCAATGTCCAGAATACACACAAAAGAAAGTCTCCGGAAATAAATCAGACTTTCTTATGCCATTGTAGACTGGGTCACATCAATGAGAGAAGGTTGACGAAGTTACATACAGAAGGATATTTGAATCCGTTCGAATATCAATCGTGTGCCACTTGTCAATCCTGTCTCAAAGGAAAGATGACAAAGACTCCGTTCACTGGACACGGAGTAAGAGCGAGCGAGCTCTTGGGACTCGTACACAGCGATGTGTGCGGTCCAATTTCTATACATGCGCGAAGCGGTTATTCTTACTTCATTACTTTTACGGATGACTTTTCAAGGTACGGTTATGTCTTCTTAATGAAACATAAGTCCGAAGCCTTTGGAAAGTTCCAGGAATATAAGAATGAAGTAGAAAAACAAACCGGCAAAAGTATTAAGATTCTAAGATCGGATCGAGGTGGAGAATACTTAAGTGCCGAGTTCCTGGATTGTTGAAAAGAGAACGGAATTCTCTCTCAGCTTACTCCTCTATACACTCCACAACATAACGGTGTATCGGAGAGACGGAACCGAACCCTATTGGATATGGTACGGTCCATGATGAGTTACGCTGAGTTGCCGCGATCATTCTGGGGGTATGCGCTAGAATCAGCTGCATACCTTTTGAACCGAGTTCCTACTAAGACTGTGCCTACTACACCATATGAGATGTGGTGTGGGAAGAGACCCTATCTTAAGCACATTAAGACATGGGGATGTCCAGCTTTTGTTAAAAAGCAGCATGCGGACAAGCTCGAGGCACGCTCAGTACAGTGTAAGTTCGTGGGATATCCAAAGAACTCCAAGGGATATTTCTTCTACTGCGAAGAGGAACAAAAAGTTCTTGTTTCTCGTCATGCCTACTTCTTGGAAACTGAGTTTTTGGAAACCCAGATAAGTGGGAGCACAGTAGAACTGGAAGAAATTCCATAACCACGAGCTATTACTGAAAGCTTAGTGGAACCTGAGGGTTCAAAAGAACAGGACATTCCTACGCCGCTCCGCAGGAGTAGTAGGTAGTCTCATCCGCCCGAGAGATACTACGTTTTTCTCATAGACGGGGATAGAGAGGATTGCATCATAGATTATGATGAGCCTACTAGCTTCCAGCAAGCCGTTCAGAGTGTCGACTCGGTAAAATGGCTGGATGCAATGCGGACCGAAATGGAGTCCATGTACACCAACAAAGTATGGGCGTTGGACGTTGCTCCAGACGGGGTAAAACCCGTAGGATGCAAGTGGATCTTCAAAAGGAAGATTGGTGTAGATGGACAGGTTGAGACCTATAAAGCTAGACTGGTTGCAAAGGGTTTTCGTCAAAGACCTGGTTTGGACTATGACGAGACCTTTTCTCCAGTAGCTATGCTGAAATCCATTCGGATCCTTCTTGCCATTGCTGCCTTCCACGATTATGAGATTTGGCAGATGGACGTAAAGACAGCTTTTCTAAATGGAAATTTAGAGGAGTGTGTCTATATGGACCAGCCATAGGGTTTCATTCAGAGTGGGAGCAGTGGAAAGGTGTGCAAGTTGCTTAAGTCCATTTACGGACAAAAGCAGGCATCGCGGAGTTGGAACATCTGTTTTGATGAGACGGTCAAGGAATTTGGCTTTATCAAAAATCCAGATGAACCATGCATCTATAGTAGATTTGTAGCGAGAACTGCAGTATTCCTCGTTTTATACGTGGATGACATTCTCTTAATAGGAAATGACATTCCTATGCTACAGTCTGTCAAGGGGTTCTTGTCACACAGGTTCTCCATGAAAGACCTGGGTGATGCCTCATACATCCTGGGGATCCGGATCCATCGTGATAGATCCAAGAGGATATTAGGACTTTCACAGTCCAGGTACATCGACACCATACTGAAAAGATTCAGTATGGAAGATTCCAAGCGCGGTAAGCTACTGGCTTGTCATGGGATCACCCTCTCTAAAGAGATGTCTCCCAAGACTGATTTGGAGAGGGATCACATGTCTATTATACCCTACGCTTCTGCGGTAGGCCCTATAATGTATGCGATGTTGTGTACCAGACCGGATGTAGCTTATGCACTCAGTGTGGTAAGCCGGTATCAGTCAGAGCCAGGGGAGAAACACTGGATAGCGGTAAAGAACATTCTCAAGTACCTGAGAAGGACTAAGGACATGTTCTTGGTGTATGGCGGAAAAGACCTCCAGATCGAGGCCTTTGCTGACTCCAGCTTCCAGAGTGACAAGGATGATTCCAAGTCCATGTCGGGTTTTGTATTTACCCTCAATGGAGGGGCGGTGTGTTGGAAGAGTTCCAAACAGGAAACCATTGCAGACTCGACGATGGAAGCGGAATACATCGCTGCATCTGATGCCGCAAAAGAAGCTGTCTGGATAAAGAAGTTCTTGAAAGAACTTCAGGTGGTTCCGTCCATTGTTGATCCAATACCTCTGTTTTGCGACAACAACGGGGCTATAGCTTTAGCGAAGGAACCCAGGTCCCATCAGAGATCCAGACACATCTTGAGGCGGTATCACCTGATCAGGGAGATCGTGGATCGCCGGGAGATCGAGGTTCGGAGAGTCACTTCAGAAGATAACACTGCAGATCCATTCACCAAGGCCTTGCCCCAGACTCAGTTCGAGCGGCTGATCGAGATGATAGGTCTTCGATACGCCAGTACATGGCCTTAGTGCAAGTGGGAGATTGTTAGTGTATATGCCCTAGAGGCCATTACTGTATCATACTAGTTTGTATATTACTTAATAGAAGCTTTGGATATTCACCTTGTATAAACAATCTTGCTCAAAATAGTAGTATGCTACTTGGTTTGTTTCTACTTCAATGTGTACATGTGTTTATTTTAGTATATCAACTATACACATTAGTGGAGCCCTTAGGATCTTTGCTTGATTACCAGCGTTGTGATGGCAGTCACACTAGTGGGGGCTGGGTAATCTATAAGCACATCCTTATACAGGTCCCTAGTCGCAGGACTATCGAGACAGGGCATCGATACTCCGGAGTAGACTAGCGTATGCGCTTCTCATCCCAGTGTGGGAGATGGTCTGTCCCACAGCCATCAGTACGTCGTACTGGAGATAGTATACGGGTGCTCGTTAGGTTACGAGTACACTAGACAAGACTCGTCGGGAACTGACCGGTTGGTATTATACCTATCGTCAGTTATCAGTTCCCAGGTGACATGAGTACAGCATAGTCCGCTGACTTGATACTGTCACTTCGCCTCGAGTGTGTTCCCACTGTACTTTGATTACTACCCTACCACGGTTCAAAGGAGTCGTGCAAACAGGTAGTTGTTGGGTACAGTCCCGAAGCACTTGGAGGCAGTGACGGTTAGACAGGATTCGTCTCTCCCGGTATTGGGGGTTGACATCGCGCTGTGTCTAGGAGAGCCATTACACGAGTAGTCCCTGGCCAGGGCAATCGAGATATACTGGTAGGCTTCCAGTGTTATCTCAGGGTGTTTTGGGCTTCACTCCGACACGACTTATACCGCTATTAGGGGACTGACGTTTACCGCCCCCCTAGGCCCGCTATGCGATGTATCAGACGAACAGACCGGACTGTACGGAGATTGTCACATTCAGGCTCAGTAGGAGTTCAGATGGGTTTCACCTCGTCAGTCTTCTTGTCGGCTTCTACCTGGGGACCGTTACGCACAGCTAGTGCCGCTTGCGGTCTGTGATTAAACCCACTGCCAGCGTAGTGTCGAGTCTTTAGAGTCCCACACAGAAAGCTATTCGCCTTTAGGCAAAAGAGTAGAGGTCGCATGGTTTTGCGGCAGGTCGCATGGTTTTGCGACAGGGTTCGGTCACATCCGTGCACTTGTGCACGTACAGTGTCCGGACAGTAGACACTAGCGGGCTTTGGTTTAAGCCAGATCCTAGTGTATGTATTGGGATTGGATTTATCCAGTTTGTATTCGTGTTCCTCGGAACGCGGATGCGGGTGTGTATGCACAGTTGACGGAGAGACAGAGGCAGAGGATTCTCATTACGGTTGTTGACCGTTGACCGTTGACTATTGACTTTTCGCTCAACCCTAATGAGAATATGATATGTGATTATCAATTATATTAATTAAGTATTATGGTGACATGGTTGTTGAGGGATTGACTTTGTTGACTTGTTGACTTTTGTTGACTTGTTGACTTTGTTGACCGGTTGACTAGGCTTGACTAGTTGACCATCATGATAACTATAGCTATCATTTCATGGCAAAGACTTTTGCTTGCTTGCTCTTTTGTGCAAAATGAGTGCATGAAATGATATGGCTATGGTTGCTTAAACCATCACATAATACTTGATTGATATGAGGTGTTATGATTGTTTTGGATTTTGGAGCCAAATGAGAAAAGTCTTCTCTCATTTTTTCTTTCATGCTCATTCTCTCTCTTGTTCTTGAGCTCTCATCTCCTCCTCTTGCTCTCCCTCTCTTGACTCTATGGTTCACTTGTCTCATGAGTTGAGAACCAAGAACCATAGATAAAATCCCATACAAACTCTTCTCTACTCACTCTAGTTCACAAGGTTTGGCAAACCGAGTGAACTAGTTTCTTCAAAGTTCGAAGAAGGAGCCAAAGGTTGAAGCTTTCAGGTAGATCTATCTTCGGCGCAAGGAGACGACGGGGAGAAGCCGATTCGGACGACCATCGAAGCTCGAAGACGAAGGAGTTCGAGAAAAAGAAAGGTATAACCCCCTAACCGAGTAGTTAACAACTCGTAGTTAGGTTGTTAGTTAGATGTTTAACAAAGATCCGGGTTTTAAGTCCATGTTACCACCTCTAAGAAAATCGTTTTTTATCAAATTCCGCATGCCCAAAAGTACCGGGAGAGGTAGCATGGACTTACAAGTACTACTGAGTTTCCTATTTCCTTTTGGGAGTTATTCACTTGAGAAGCTGCATACCTATTGAATAGGGTTCCAATCAAATCCATTGCCTACCACTTCATATGTGATATGGAATGGGAAGAGCCCATATCTTAAGTTTGTTAAGATTTGGGGTTGTCCAGCCTATGTCTAAAAGCATAATCCAGACAAGCTCGAGGCAAAGTCAGTTCTATAGAAGTTTGTTGGATATCCCAAGCATACGCAAGGGAATATCTTCTACCAAACCGAGGAACAAAAGATATTTTGTTTCTCAATATGCCACCTTTGTGAAAGGGAATTTCTTGTGAAGAAATTAATGGTCATAAGGTAGAACTGGAAAGAGTTCCAGCTATACAAAATGCAGCGGATGATTTGGTAGAACCAAAAGATTCAATAGTCCCCGACGAACCTCAGCCTCTCCGCCGATCTGGTAAGGTTCCTCATCCGCATGAAAGATACTTCGGTTTCTCGACGACAGTGGGAGAGAGGAATGCATCATGAGATGATGACCCAACTAGTTTCGAGCAGGCCATCGAGAGTAGGGACTCTGTAAGAATGGCTGGATGCTTAGCTATCTGAGATGGAATCCATGTACACCAATAAAGTAAGGACATTGGATGCTATATCTTATGGGTTAAATCCCCATCAGGAGCAAGTATATCTTGAGAAGATTACTTGGTGTAGATGGAAAAGTTGAGACTTTCAAAGCTAGACTTGTTAAAGGTTTTCGTCATCGACCAGGAGTGGAAAATGATGAAACCTTTTTTCCAGTGCCTGTGCTAAAGTCCATCCGGATCCTACTTGACATTGCTACATACCATGACTGCGATATCTGGTGGTTGGGTGTCATGACTACTTTTCTAAACACTGATTTAGAAGAGAACGTCTATAAGTACACAGCCAGAAGGCTTCGTAAACAGTGGGAGCAACGGAAACGTGTGCAAGTTGCTTTACAGAATAAAGCAGGCATCGTTGAGTTGGAACATCTGTTTTGATGTGGTAGTCAAAGAGTTTGACTTCATCAAAATAGTAGATGAACCTTGTACATACAAAAGGTAGTAGAGAGTAAGGTGGTCATCCTCGTATTGTACGTGGACAACATACTCTTGATGGGAAAAGAGTTTCCTATGCTACGCACGGTCAATCTCCTCTTATCACAAGGATTCTCCAAATAGGATCAAAGTGATACCTCCTAAATCCTGGGTTATGGATCTATGCGATAGATCTAAATGGATATTAGGATTCTCACTAGGTGTAGTGAGATGGTATCAATCGATCCTGGGGAGAATCACTGGAAATGTTCCAGGGTGATTAGGACGACTGAATGTCAGTCGCAGGCATTGTCTTTACCCTCAGTGGAGGGACGGTATGTTGGAAGAGTTCCAAGCTAAGATACCGTGGCAAACTAGACGATTAAGGCTGGTGACATCGCTATCAAAGACACTACCAAAGAGACAGTTTGGGTGTATATTGGTTCATGAGATGAACTAGGTTCCTACCATTGTGTGACAATGGAAGTGTGGCTTTGGCCCAGGAACCCCGGTCCCATCAGTGACCCAGACATATTCTGAGGCAGCATCACCTGATCATGGAGATAGCAGATCTCCAGGGTGATCGAGGTTAGGAGAGTAGACTCAGAGGACAACACGGCGGATCCACTCACAAAGGCTTTTTCCCAGAGAGAGACTTTTATGGGATAGTTGAGTATGAGATGCTGCAACCACTGCTACAGATGGCCCTAGTGCAAGTGGGAGATTGTTAGTTATATGTATGCCCTAGAGGCCATTACTGTACATGAGATGTATATTGTAGTGGATGCTGGGACATATATAGGTAGGACTTTCTTGCTCGACATGATAGTACGTTATCTGGTTGCTCTTTATCTTAACATGTATACTTTCTGTCTCTCTGTTACATGTTGATAAAGCCCTTAGGATGTGTACTCGACTTGCAGGACTATGATGCAGATCATACTAGTGGGGCCTGGGTAGTCCATGAGTACATCCTTCAATGTTCCTAGTCGTGGGAATATCGAGATGGGGCAACGATATTCCAGAGTAGACTAGCGTATATCTTCTCGACCCATGTGATGGGCGATGGATGATCCCATATCCATTGGTATTTGACATCAGAGATGGTATGCGGGTGCTCAGTGGTGACTGGGTACACTGAACGGACTCGCCGATAACTCCCAGATGGTATTATACCTCACGTCAGATGACAGTTCTCTGGTGACACTCGTACAGCTTAGTCTGTTGACCCGAGATCGTCATAGAGTTATGTGTGTCTCCTACCGTGCTTTGATTTCCACCCTACCATGGCTCTACTGAGTCGTGCAAACAGGTGGTTTTTGGGTACAGTTCCGATTCACATGGAGGCAATGAGCGATAGGAGGGGATTTGTCTCTCCCGGTATTGGGGGTTGATGTTGCGCTATGCTCGACTGGCCATAACTGGAAATCCTTGAACAGGGCTGCACTGATTTACTGGTAAGTGTTATCAGTAGTTTCATGCTTGTTATGGACCTTACATCGGCATGACTTATCAAGCTGCTGGGGTCTGACGTTTACCACCCCTAGGCGAGATATGCGACATATCAGACGAACAGACCGGACTGTCCGGTAAGTGTTACTGATTGGATTCGCAGGAGTGTGAGCAGGCTTGCTCGTTGATCTTCTGATCGCTCAATACCCGGGTGGCCGTTACGTTTAGCAGACCGCTTGCGGCTTGTGGGTGATTGATATGATCACCACCTACTGCCAGCGTATTGACGAGTCTTTAGAGTCCTACACAGAGGTTTCCTGGCTCAAGCGAAACGAAATAGGAGCGCATATGAGATATGTGCGGGACCGAGAATAATACCAGTATGTGATACTGCATTCTATTCTCGCGATTTGTATCATCGGACGGTTATATGAGATATTGCCGGGTTACCGAATCAAGTGTTGATTCGATACATTGATGCACTAGATATTAGTCAGTTATATGCGATATGACCGGATCATTAAATCAAGTGTTGATTTAATGATTTAATGTATAATTATATATTTGATATATTACTTTACATTAAGTAGTATTGGTTCACTTAAGATTGATTTTCTCACTTGATGTGCACAAGTTGTATATGTGATATATGTTTGTGCACTAGTTTGTATCATGATTGATGATACATGCAAACATGGGTGTGTGTGTAACATACACCATGTTAATTATAATTTAGGTTTTTATTTATCTTAATTATTCAAAATGGTGGCTTCTTTTGTCATGGCATGAAGCTTCATGAAGCTTGAAGCAACTTTGACAAAGTCCACTCATTTTGTCTTGATTAAGATATTCATTAACTAAACCATTATAATTAACTATGGTTTAGTCTCTACATAGGTTAGCTCACCCATGGTTGCATTATGATAGACCTCACTTGATTATTCATTTTATATAATTCATTCTTATTCTTTTCTTCTTCTTCCTCTTCTTCAAGTGAAGAAAAACCTTACTAGAAATTTTTCAAGTGAAGATTTAGAGTGAGAAATCCAAATCCAAAGTGAACCCACTTCCTATTTCATCATCCTCTACTACTTGCTATTTAGTTTAGGGTGTTCCCTTCATAAAGTTCCTGACCTAGTGAAGATGGAGCTTGAGTTTGAGTCTCCTCGACGTAGATCATTTTCGGCCTCGAAGTCAACGACCTAGCCCGCTCATTTCTCCGAAGAAACCATCGCTAGGGTCCGGGATCCCGATAATCGCAGCGAAGGGACGTCAACACGGAGCTTTAGAAGTGAAGGACCGGATCTACAAAGGTTGTAATCCCTTTCACTTGTAGTTAAAATGTTTAACTTGCTAGTTTTCGCATAATCTCTAGTATACGATCCTGGTTAGGGTTGTTCGGCACGACTATTTTTTTTTAATCGGGCATAGTTGATGCCTTATAGAACCTTGTTAGAGTGCCTAGGAACCATACACCTTCTTTTCTTATGTCTGGTTTACAAAGTTCGGTCTACCCATGTTTTCTCACGAATCTTGAGAGGTTTGACCCCATTTCTCAACGGGTTGATAGATTAGTACAATCGCTTTTTACACATTGGTCATTAAAAATTGTACTGATTTATTTACTCCATTACCACCCTCAAGTTCGTATTCCATTTCTTTTTCCCTTCCTCCATTCTTCTCCTCATATACCAGGACCATACACCGCTTCCATTTACATACGGTCTCACGTATTCTCTATTTCTTTCCTCTCCACATTCTTTCACCAGCCCGGGCCTTATCCCGATAGAATTTTTGAATGGTTGGTGCTAACTTTTGGTATGAGTAAGGCCTTGTATAGATTGATATTGTTCTCTCCCCCCTAATCCTGAACATCACCGCTTAAACAGTGGCAACACTATTTCACTTAATTTTGGGGAGGACCTTTTTGTGTATATATATTTTTGGTTTGCTTTTTCTTTTATGTATATAAAAAGAATTAAAGGGAGCGCCGACAATTTTGGCCCTCTTGGTGTAGCCTGACAGTGAGGGCACTGTCAAGTTTAAGTTTGTGGGTATGCTCGGTAAGCTTTCTTTCTTCGCATTCATGTGTATATTTTGCATTTGCATACTTATTTAAAAAACCCATAAAAATAGAAAAAAATTACAAAAATATAAAAACTTTGTCATCGAGTTAGCTAATAGGGTAACTAAGATTTTTATTCCGAAAGTTTAGTTGATACGTTAGAAATAACTAAATCCTAGGCTTAGGAATTGAAAACCCTAAATATAACCCTTCTTCCATTAACCTTGGTAATTATACGTCCTTACAGTTTTTTTTAGAAGTAGGTAATTTTGAGTTCAGTTCTTGAGTTAAGTCGAGATGAAGGGAAAGTATTGAAAGAGTTATTGAAGGATAAGTCTGAAAAATAGTTTCTATTCTTGAGTTCAAATTTAGAAAGTATATACCCTACAAACTGCACATACACGCATCTTGAAACTTGGGATAGTAGAGGATACCTAGAAATACTCTTGCCTGAAAACCAAGTATGAAAGAAAAAACGGTATTTATAGCTAACCACCAAAAAGAGCATCATTGAAAAATATATCCGATCTTGAAAACAAAAAGAAAAATAAAAGAAAAATAAATAAAATCAAGACCTGTAAGTCCACGTTACCTTTCCCGGTTCTTTCGGGCTTGCGGAAATGGTGAAAAACGATTTTTTGGGTTTAGGCAACATGGACTACGAAAACGGATCTTGGCTAAACTACACACTAGCAACTAACAAGAGAATTATCTACTCGATTAGGGGTTATACCTCAACTTGAACTCCTTCTCTTTGACTCTTGATGGTGGTCGGATGGTGCTTTCCTCGTTGCCTTCTCTTGTCGAAGATAGATCCACCTGAGGGTTTCTTCCTTGAGGTCCTTTCTCGAACTTTGAGAAAACCAAAGTGTAACATTTCAAAAAAATAAAATATTATTTTTGGGAATTTTCAAAATTTAATATTAATTTTTAATGAATATTTTAATAGTCGGTATAATTAAATACCGATAAATGGTGAAAATTCCGGAGGAAATTTTGGAAAATTCTAAAATAGGGTATTTTGTGGAAATATGTCATTTTTAAGCTTTTATGGTTACGTAAATGCTATTTTGGTGTTAACCGCGATTAAAAATCGCTAATTGGATTTTTGGCTTTTTGTGCAAAAATGTGCACATAACATTTTCAACACTTGTTTCATGTTTTGGTCATGGTAACCTAGGGTTGAACCATGCATAGATGACCATGGTGGGTTGAACCATTTGGTTAGGTTAATTAGTTTTAACCTAAGGGATTTGGCCTTGTCTAAGGGTGATTAGGGTTAGTTGACCTTGTGTAGGGAGAGAGTGAGCCATGATGGCTTGTGGGTGCTAACATGTGTTAAGAGAAAGAGAGGTGGCTAGGGTGTGCCATGATCCATATCATTCTTTATTACCCTTTGTGCTCTTCACACCCCCTCTCACTCATATCACCCCCTCTCATCACTCACATCCTACCCTCACATCTCCCACTCTCACACTCCACCATACTACAACACTTCACCCTACAACAGCCCCCAATTGTTCAACTTCAGCCACCACCTGCTACTTTACCCACAGCAGCCCATTACATCAGCATCAGCAACATCATCATCTGCTGCAACAGCAGCTGATGCATCAGCCCAATGCCAACACATCAGCCCCAATCTTGCATCAGCCAACCCTACACAGCTAGATGCCACCATAGCCCCACACCTATACACCCTTATCAACACATCAGCACTGCTGTGAAAACAGCCACAGCAGCATCAACTTCACTCAAACCACACCACACCATCACATACCACAACATCAACCCCCCCAACACAAGCAGCCTCAGCAACATACCAACACAACACCCCAACCACAAAACCACCACAACAATTTGCAGCAAGCAATTTCAGCCCAGATAGCAGCTTCAGCATCAGTAACAACAACAACAAAAACAACAACATCAGCAGCAGCTGCTACAGAGCAACTGCAGCAACTCTCCAGCAGCAACCATCCCTCTTCTTCCTCTCTTCTCCTATATCTTAGGATATCCAGAGGTATAACCCCTTAACCCGACTTCTAGCTTGCAAATATATGGTTATTTAGCTGAAAATTTAGTGTTTACTATGTAGTTTAGTGCTAGTTTAGTCATTTTGAGTGAGATTTGGCCAAGAGTTGGTTTTGAATGTTAGTATAGCCTTACTAGGTGCTGTTAAGACCAGTTGAAACAAGATTTGTCCCAGGTTTTCACCAAAATACCAGATAGTTAGAATCGGTGAAATTTAGCGATTTTGTCGACTTTTTGACCTTTCTGGAAACTGCTATCAACCCGGACCTCCTAAAATAAAATTGACTTGGCAGTAGGATGTGCAGGCAGATAGGAACCAACACCCAAAACCCTAGCCACAACCTCCATTTTCTGGCCGCAGTTTTATTCCTTCTGGCCGCAATTTGCGGCCAGAGCAGGAAGGAATTGCCTCGTTTTGCGTGCACGGCCCTATTTCATGTAAACTTGACCCTAGGTATGTATAGTTTTGACTAATTCCTGTTAGGGTAAAATCTGGGTTGATTTTCATGAGTTGGCGTACTATTTACGACTTGTTTTAGCATGGTTTTTAGTATTCGATGATTCGTTTCCGTCGGGTGGCGTTTGAACGCCAACGACCAGTGAGCATTGATGGTGTTTGCATGCACGGCCACAGGTTTTTACCTATGGGCATAGCATGTACCATTTTGGTTTCCGACATGGTTTTCAAATGTTTTAGCATGTGATATTCTTGTACGTACTCACGTGACGTCGAAGCGTTGGAGATGCAAATGGTGACATCGGCACCGGCACGCATAAAGAAAGGTGAGTAGATTTATATCTACGGGGAGAAGTCGGGTGGATGGCGTATAGCACCCCCGCAGTCCGTAGTGATGTATACGGATGCGTATACACACCAACAATGATTTTATATGTTGTTTGGGAAATTATTGATGTTTAGAATGGATAATTGATGAACTTGGATGATTTAGTGTCGCGAAAACCTAGAATAGTGGGTGCACTACACATACACACCCATACATACATACTTGCATACATCCTTACTTCATATATGCATAGACGGGATTCCATATAGATATGTGTTCACATGGGTATGGGACCACGTGTTCACATACGGATTTGAAGATGATACATGGGATTGAGATGAGTCGATGAGTTTGATCTGAGGTTATGATATCGGTGATCTGATAAAATTCATAATTGAGATACGTCTTGATGCTTTAGAGGATTTTGGGGATGATGATGCCATAGGAATGGTGATATATATATTAAGTGATCGACATATGATTATGTTGCGAGATATGATATGACATGACATGATATGACAAGATTAGTATGATAGGCCGCATTCGGCGATGTATACTTCTTGAGATGATTTATGATGATGATATCGATTTATACGAGACTGTCAATCGGAAGCCGGATCATGATGATAGTGATGATATTAGCTTTGTACTGGACGTAGGTCAGTACCCAGATGATGATATTTGATATAGAGAATACTAGACGAATGATATGACGAATGTGATATTGACCCGTACCCAGATTTGGGGATGCCGTACGACGGATTTACGTACGAGCTGTAATTTGATGTTTGATCCGCACTCTTGACTTGGGGGATAACCGATTATAGCAATACGGTATCGGATGTGATATTATCGAGGCGGGATCACCGACTATATGTATATATGTATCGACTCAGAGGTTAGACGGTTTCCCTTACCTACTGTTAGCTTTAGCTCAGCCTTATAGTGGTGTAGCTATACGACTCTTATGACATTAGATGCAGTTTAGTTATCCTGGTATTGGTATTCAGCTCCCGCACATTATTATTATTGCTCTGCATCACATACTTATTATGATTCATATTCTATGGTTGATATCATGCTGTTAGGACACCAGTACCATTACCGATGATGCGTATATACCACGTACACTTACTTGCCAGTTCACACACATCTTCATCGGTAATTGCCATGTCACTACACAGTAGTATTATTGCTGCAGGATATGACCCTTGTATGTGCATACTATTATTCCATGTTGCATGATATACTGTTATACTTGCATTCATTGATATGTCACATACATCATGTTTTCTGATTATGCGCATTGAGATATGTTGTTCTATGATATTTCTGGATTTGGGAACCGTGGGTATTTCAAAGAGATTATGTAATTGTTGTAAAAACCCGGTTACCCCTGATATGATATTTCAGTGCGTCCACCATGTGTTTTCTCGGTGCTGAGAGCGACATGTGAAACCCGATTCGAGGAGGCGGATGAGGCCGATTGCGGGTACATAGTGGGCCCGGTGCGGTACCCCGGGGCAAGAGGATCGCAGATGATGGCGTTGAGCCTGTGCAGAGAAGCACGACCGACCGGTGATTTTACCCGACACGTCGGATATCCGGAGGATACTGTCGTGGTCTTGAGATGGATGGTAGGGGCCGATCTGGACTGACGGTGCCCTGGATTTTATGATTGAGATATTGAGGTACAGAGATTGTGATACAGAGATATCGAGATATTAGGATTTAAGTTTTGTGCCGATGCTGGGCACAGGTTTCATGATGTTTTTCCATGATTTTGACTATATCCTCATATTTACATGCATGATTACATTGATCATACATCATTTGTATATATAACAGGGTATGAGGGCGTTGTTATATATACCCTTACACCAATATTAGTGGAATGGGACGCTAATATATGTGTATTGATATCATTTTAAAAACTTCATCATACCTTTCATGCATTCATACATCATCCATTTATACAATGCTACCTGAGGCACTGACACGGTCATATGGGATTATACTTGGGTTAGATATTTTCCCTAGCCATTGTTATAGGTTGCTGGTTATGTATATTTGAGATTTATATATATTGATCGTATGACCTAGGATCGCGTCATACATGCGATATCTGTTCGTAGATCTTTTTCTACTCACGAGTTGGCAACTCACCCCCGTTGTGCCCCAGTTTCTTACAGGTTTTACCGTACGGGTTTCATTACGGCTTGCGGGCACAGCTTCTTCAGGTGAATTGCTAATAGGTGGGTTATTTGTATCATACCCATCATTATACATTGTATATTATATTTCAGTTGTATCTAGAAGTTCCATCAACCAAAACCTGTACTTAAATGAGATAGAGACCAGTGATGTTTATTCTTTCGACCTTAGAGTCGCCCGTTATATTTCTCTGGGTTTCTTGCAGTTGATTTCTCTTTTCTATTGTGATCCTCACCTTTAGGCGTTGTATATTATGCTACATACTGGTGGATTTGTTATGGTTCTTCCTATACTCTACTACTTTCTTGGTTTGGATTTCTGGGCTCGGCTTACTTAGAGCACGTACGCCTTGAGACGTTCGTAGCCTAAGTGCCGGTCATGTTCCATACTTTCGGGTCGTGACATAAAGTCTCCGGCTTGCTAGACCATCAACCTTAAGAAGAGTAGAGAGTGGCTTAGGGTGTTTTATCTCCAAGGAGAGGTTTCTCAACTCATGAGAATGATTCTCCTTGAACTAGAGGAGGAGCAAGATGAAGAGAAGAGAGAGAACGGTTATGATAAAATGAGAATAGTTTTACAACCATAACAATATATGCGAATTATCAAATTAATAATATTAATCCAAAATGAAAAAGGTGATGGTTGGTTTGATAAGACCATTATCATTTCACATTAAATGATTTTGCAAAGATCAAAGAGTATCTAGAAAAGAAATGATGATGGTCAAAGTTTCAACCATGGTCAACTAGTCAACCTTGGTCAACAAGTCAACAAACCCAACCATGACACGATTTCATTTAAATAACATTATTAATTGATATATCACAAATTTATTAGGGTTTGGAAAAAGACGACTGTCAACTGTGCATACACACCCGTTCCAAAACCCTAATGAAAAACCTCTTCCTCCGCCTCAATCAACTGTGCATACACACCCGCATTCGTGTTCCGAGAAACATGAATACTATGAGATAAAACTAACCCCAAAGCATATACTAGGATCTGGCTCAAAACAGAGCCCGCTAGTAATGTCTGTCCGGACGCCAAACGTGCACAAGTGCGCGGATGTGAACGAACCCTGTCGCAAAACCAAGCGACCTCTACTCTGTTTTGCCCAAAGGCGAATAACCCTCTGTGTGGGACTCTAAAGACTTGACACTACGCTAGCAGTGGGTTTAACCACAGACCGCAAGCGGCACTAGCTGTACGTAACGGTCCCTAGGTAGATGCCGATAAGAAGACTGACGAGGCAAACCCATATGAACTCCTACTGATGCTGAATGTGACAATCTCCGTACAGTCCGGTCTGTTCGTCTGAGAACATCGCATGGCGGGCCTAGGGGGGCGGTAAACGTCAGTCCCCTACTAGCGGTACAAGTCGTGTCGGAGTGTAGCCAAGAACACCTGAGATAACACTGGAAACCTACCAGTCTATCTCGCTTGCCCTGGCCAGGGACTTTGTGCAATGGCTCTCCTAGACACAGCGCGATATCAACCCCCAATACCGGGAGAGACGAATCCTGTCTAACCGTCACTGCCTCCAAGTGCTTCGGGACTGCACCCAAAAACTACCTGTTTGCACGACTCCTTTGAGCCGTGGTAGGGTAGTAATCAAAGTACAGTGGGAACACACTCGAGGCGAAGTGACAGTGTCAAGTCAACGGACTAAGCTGTACTCATGTCACCTGGGAACTGATAACTCACGATAGGTATAGTACCAACCAACAGTTCCCGACGAGTCCTGTCCAGTGTACTCGTAACCTAACGAGCACCTGCATACTATCTCAATTACGGCGTACTGACGGCTGTGGGATAGACCGTCTCCCAAGCTGGGATGATAAGCGTATACGCTAGTCTACTCCGGAGTATCGATGCCCTGTCTCGATAGTCCTACGACTAGGGACCTGCAAAAGGATGTGCTTGTGGATTTCCCAGCCCCCACGAGTGTGACTGCCATCACAACGCTGGTAATCAAGCAAAGATCCTGAGTGCTCCACTAATGTGTAAAGGCGATATGCTAAAAGAAACACATGCACACATTAAAGCAGAAACAAACCAAGTAGCATACTACTATATTGAGCAAGATTTTCTATACAAGGTGAATATCCCAAACTTCCATCAAGTAATATACAAACTAGTATGATACAGTAATGGCCTCTAGGGCATATACACTAACAATCTCCCACTTGCACTAAGGCCATGTACTGGCGTATCGAAGACCTATCATCTCGATCAGCCGCTCGTACTGAGTCTGGGGTAATGTAACGTTTTGAAAATCGTTTCGGTGAAATTTCGAAAAAAACGGTAAAATAAGTGGGTTTTCTGTAAAAAGTCGAAATGCAAATATCTTTATTATAAAATTAAATATACATATTCTAGATATGTAATTGCAATTATTTGGTGTTTATTGAGCCACTGCTGAAATTTCAAATTTTCTGAAAATTTTTCCGAAATTAATTATTTTAATATTATTTTAAGCCGGTAAGAAAATACATTAAATTAGCGATAAATACAAATTTAAATGGGCTAATTTTAATCTTTAAAACCATGTTAATTAAAATCTAGTTGTAATATAATTTTTTAGTATTTTATTTCAAGTTTTAATTGATTTATTTTATGGAAAACAAAAATATAGTTATTTTGAACTAAAACTTGCAAATATGGTATTGTGGGGGGTCTTTTTGCATAGAATTTTTTTGTAAAGTCTCTCACACTCACCCTCACTCCCCTTGGCCGGCCCCACACTATTGTAGCAGCCCAAGAATTTTATTTCCCTCTTTTTGACCTTAAATCATGTGAGAAATGGGTTAAAATAAGGTTTTATATATAGTAAAGTAGGTGGGGGTATTATGGTAATTTGGGAGGGCTTTGGCTTGGATTCTTTTCCACAACTTACCCACACCTCTCCCCACTCCCTCCTCAGCCGAAATTCCTGCAATAAACAGCCCCAAAATTTCCCCTCTCATTTTTCTTCTAAACTCATCAAAATTCATCAAAATTCTATTTAAACTTCACAATTTCAAGCCCATCCTTCATCCATTCTTCTTAACCTTTCTTGCATGGATTTTGGATGCTAGGAGGCCATCTTTGGAGTCAAAATTTCTTGCTAGATCTCTAGATCTAGAGGTATAATTCTTACCTATTTAAATTCTTATGGTTAGATTTCTTTAAATGAGTTGTTTTAGTGTTAATATTGGTGCTATTTTCATCTAGGATCTTCAAGAGAATGGTTTGAGTTAAACTAGGGTTTTTAGCACACCATTATTAAGTTAATTATTCTATTTTGGTATCTAGTGTTTTATACAAACCAAATCTAAGAGTTTAACTTGCTTTTTGGGCTTCAAATTAGTGCTAATTTAGTGTTTCATGTATAGTTTGGGTTGGATTTTTGTTAGTTATAAAATTCAAGAAAGGGTTTGAATGCAAGTTAGGGTTTTGTGAAATTGGTGTATGGTTGTGTAATGTATTAGGCTCTTATGGCTTGTTAAAACAAAGTTAGTAGCTAGTTGTTAATTGTTAGTTTAAAAATTATGATAATTACGCTAATTTGCTAACTAGCTATTTAAAATTGGTTAAATAATTGGGTTAAAAATGTAATTGTGTTTTTATGACATCATTAACATTATTATGAGTGGTTTAATATCTTAGGTTATGCAAAACCAAGCTTAATTGTTGAATTGTGAATTTTGCTTTAAAAGGTGTTAAAAATTGATGTTTTTGCAAACTAGGATTTTGGAATTTATGCAAATTGATGAGAATAAATTATAGGAATGGTTTATATGACTTTGTTATGATATTTAGTGTATATTGTGGATGCTAGGTTCGTTTATACATCGAGTTTTGTACTAAAACGGTGATTTGTGCTTGCTAGATTTTCGGAAAAATGACTTTTTAAGTGAAATTGGGGTTTTTGTGAATTTTAAGCTATTTTATATTATAATTAGTGCTTGTAATTGTACAAATGAGTGTGTTGGGAGTTTTCTCGATGGTTTGGCGTTTGTACGCCGACGTCGAGGGTTTTTGGGTCGATTTGCGAAAGCAACCATAGGTTTTGACCAATGTGGGTTCGTGCGTCGTTTTGGTCATGAGTCGGATTTTAATGCGGTATGGTGCGTTATGATATGTAGGTACCCAATGTGGACTTCGAGACGACAAGCAAGCGCGTGGCGACGTCGGCACCGGCGAACGAGGACCAGGTGAGTAGATTTATATCTACGGGGAGAAGTCGGGTGGATGGCGTATAGCACCCCCGCAGTCCGTGGTTGTGTATACGGATGCGTATACACACCAACAATTTATTATATGTTATTTGGGATTAATAACGATGTTTAGGATGGATATTGGTGTGTTAGATTATTTTAGTGTTGCGAACCCTAGGGTAGTGTTGCACTACACATACACACCTACATACTTGCATACATTCCTATTTATATGTGCTCATTGGATTCTTTATAGTTATGTGATCACATGGGTATGGGACTATGAGTTCACATACGGATTTGAGGATGATACTTGGGATTGAGCTGAGTCGATGAGATTTGTTTTGTGGTTGTGAATCGGTGATATGGCAGGATTCGTACTTAAGGTACGCCCTGGTGTTATAGCGGATCTTGGGGCGGCGATACGGGTGAATAATGTTATAAATAAAATGGTCGACATGTGATCGTGATATGAGGCATGATATGCTAGGATATTGATATTAGGCCGTATCGGGCGATGTATACCCTTGATGATGCTATGTGCTGACGGTATCGGTTTGTACGAGATTGTCGATCTGTAGTCAGATCATAAGTATAATGAGGATATTAGTATTGTACTAGACATAGGTCAGTACCCTAGACTATGATCTTGAATAAAGAGGATACCAGAGGAATGGTGTGAGGAATATGATATTGACCCGTACCCAGATTTGGGGATGCCGTACGACGGATTTACGTACGAGCTATATCTTGATGATTGATTCGCACTCTTGACTTGGGATGGCTGATTGTAGATATGGTATCGGATATGATATTATTGAGGCTGGATAACCGACTAATATATATACAGGTATGTATATGGATCGACTCAGATGTTAGGCGGTTTCCTTACCTGTAGTCCCGCTTGTTAGCTTAGCCCTTTAGTTTAGTTTAGTTGTTAGATTAGATTCGATACTTACCTATTTCAAAAACTAACGAATCGTGGGTATTTTAAAAGACAGCCAAAGGGATCCTACGGCTATTTCAAAAGACGTATCTTTTCATAAAAACACCGTAGCCCCTATTTTCAAAATCCCATGATTCGTGTTATTTCAAAAGGCACAATTTGTAGGACTTATATTAGATTAATGCAGGTTAGTTACAGTTGCGTCTAGTATTCAGCTCCCACTTATTATTGTGGTTCGCTTCGCATCGCATACTTATGTTATAATTTCGTATTGCAATGTTGATATCATATTGTTAGGACACCAGCACCATTACCGATGATGCGTATGTACCACGTACACTTACTTGCCGGCTCACACACATCTTCATAGGTAATTGCCATGTCACGTACACCTTAGAAAATATTATTGCTTGACTTAGCTTGTTAGTTAGTAATTTGACATGATATTAGTGTGCCTGCCTTATATGCCAGCTTAACATTGTAGTTAGTACTTGTCACTTCTTGCATACTGTTATTCATTGTTATGCCTATATTCATGGTTTTTACATGCTATTGATGATTTGGATTCGGATTTCCATGAAATTTTCTGGATTTGGGGGGGGGGGGGGAACCGCAAAACTTATATAAACTGATTTCTCTCTTTTTAAATAAAAAGTGCGGTTTTTCCCATGATGTATGAGTCGTCCACCATGAGTTTGCTGATGGATTTCGAGACCCGATTCGAGGAGACGGATGAACCGTTTCGGGTACATGGTGGACCCGGTAAGGTACCCCGGGGCAAGAAGCGCGTGATGATGACAATGTGAGCCTGGCAGGGGAGCACTACTTACCGGTGATTTTACCCGACGCGTCGGATATCCGGAGGATACCGTCATGGTCTTGAGATGGATGGTAGGGGCCGGTCTGGACTGACGGTGCCCTAGATATTGTGATTGAGACATTGAGATTTCGAGATATTGAGGTACAGAGACTGTGATACAGAGATATCGAGATATTGGGATTACGTTTTGTGCCGATGCTAGGCACTGTTTTATGCTGATTTCATTATGATACCTCATTTTAAAAATACAAAGGAAATCTCACTAAATTATGAAAACGGTTCTTCATTTACATGTATTCTGTTTTCATGCATTCATACCTCATTCATATGATATATTGCTACTTGAGGCACTGACACGGGCACATGAGATTACACTCGGGTTAGATATTTACCCTAGCCTTGTTATAGGCTACGTGTTATTCATATATTTGAGGATATATTATGATCATTGACCTAGGTTGCGTTATTTATGCGATTTCTCTGCGTAGATATTTTTCTATTCACGAGTTGGCAACTCACCCCCGTTGTGCCCCAGTTTCTTGCAGGTTTGCCGTACAGGTTTGTTTACGGCTTGCGGGTATAGTTTCCTTCGGGTGATTTTAGGTGGGTTTACTTGTATCGTACCCCCATTTTATATCTTGTATATTATTATTCTGTTGTATCTAGAAGTTCCATCAACCAAACATGTATTTATTTGAGATAGAAACCAGTGATGTTTATTCTTTCGACCTTAGACTCGCGCGTTGTATTTCTGTGGTTTTCTTGTGGTTTTTGAGTTTCCTTTTGAATTTTAATCCTCGCCCTTGGCGTTGTATATTATATTGCTTGTGTGATTGTGACCGTCGATTGACGAAGAGCTAGCTCCTGCTTGGGGATGCCTTTTTATTGATTTCGTATACTATTCATGTTGTATCCCATTTGGGGGCCAGTATTTACAAAGGAGACTCTGCCGAAATTTTCGGGAAATTTTTGATGTTTTTAAAACCGCCTAATTCGGCTTATGCTATTGAAACTACTTGCTGTAAGTTGGTTTTTCCTGCACTCTACATCTTTCTTGGTTTGGATTTCTGGGTTTTCGGTTTACTTAGATTACGTACGCCTCGAGACGTTCGTAGTTTAAGTGCCGGTCATGTTCCGTACTTTCGGGTCGTGACAAAGTTGGTATCAAAGCGTTAGGTTTTACTTTCGGAGCGTAGGATGACCCTTGGTTGATGGAATAGGTGACTAAAGTAGAGTGACGTACCGTGGGTATGTTCCGCGGCATATTTACGATACGCTACTCCACTTAAGAAGCCTTAGGATGTACATTTCTTTACTCAGTATTATATTCATTCCGATCTAGCCTCATCAGTACCTGTTATGGTTTTTCTGCCATGATTACGGGCAGGGAGATCTACGGCTAGAGTTGCGGTCAGCACGAGCTCGTCACGAACGAGGACTGGGGCGAAATTCCGGCGACACTCGATTGTGGAGATGTGTCTTTTTACTGTGTTTCCGCGGCACGAGCGTTTGGCGGATCGCCTTTATGAGGTTTCTCGGACGTGCCGATCAGTATCAGAGGATTGGGCCACTGACAGAGGCCAGCCAGATTTTGATGACCGTTGGTGTGTTGCTTATTCATGATGGTCGAGGCACTGTTCAGCGTGCAGACAAGCGAGCCAGTTATTGCTGCGAACGATGAGATATTTCCCCAGATGCTGGCGTTAGTGCAGAAGGAGTTGTACTAAGAGATGATAGAAGGTCGCTAGTCATCGAGGATGAATGACTAGGACATGTGGATCGTTCGCCTACCCCGATGCGAGGTCATCAGATAGATTGATTCCAGCTAGAGACGACTTCACGCGGAGACGTTGGGAGTCGACAGAGACGATCGAATGTCAGAAACCTATTATTCCAAGTTTAAAGTAGTCGGAAAGACATGCAGGCAATTCTATGGTCCCTCTAGAAGAATGAAACCCTAACTCGACTTAATGACCGTGTGAAAGCCTTTGAACCTTCGGGTTTGCGGCAGTTCTACGGCGCCATTAGTGAGGCTTGGGTTTGCCCTTCTACGGCTGGACCACCGATGCTGTGGTATGTACTCGATACTATTAAACTGTGCCCAAGATGTTGAGCTCTTAGGGGATTATGAGGTTTTGACGACTCGATCGGATGGCTCGACTTAATTCGGATGCTAGGTGGTGAGATGCATTTCTTGGGAGACTCCAGATACGAGGATAGCCGTTGGAGCTCAGTCCATGCAGCCGCGACAAGACGAGTCCAAAGAAGACGACATTAGAGGAAAGTGAAGTAAGAGGTTCGTACCAGATCTAGATGAGATGACGTTCCACTCCGCCGACATCAGAGATGCGATGCGCATGCCGAGGCATGGTACTTGGATTTACCTTTCAGAAGGAGTCGTGATGAGTATGCAGCCGTTCTGGAACGAGAACAGATCTAGTAAGGAACGATGACTTTCGGACAGTTCGGCAGAGGCAAGATTTGGGAGAGACCTCGACAGGACCTTTCTGGGACAAATTACGAGATGACTTGGACCCAGGAGTGGTCGTGTTACGCACACCAGTAGGCCAGAGTTCATGATCATCGACGAGACGTCCCACTAGTGACCGCGACAGTTGGTCCGAGATTCTCAGAGGATGCACTTGAGCGGTACTATTCCGCCATTATTGATTTCGATGTTTTGGGTGATTGATTCGCATGATTTGATTTTGATGATTGAGGATTTACGATCTTTGCACAGTGTTGCACTTGATATCATTTTCGTGCTTGGTTTCACATGTTTGCGATTTTACGGTTTTAGACATTTGAGTTGATTTTGTGCATATATACGCACACGATTTGGTTTTTGCACGCGGTATAGTTCATATATGCTTGCAGTGCAGTGTTACGTATGTTGTGGATTTAGATGCCCTGGACTTTGATTTCGATGGTGATGTTCGATATTTGTTTTGTGCACCTTGTGCACCTAATTTGATTTTGCGCATGTTCGGCACTTGATATTGGATTTCATGATTTCGTGCACGATGGATGCACCTGATTTGGATTTTCGCGCATGTTGGGCGCATGTTTTGAAGTGTGATTTTGGTGCACACCAGATGCACTAAATCGAGATTTTTCGTGCATGTCAGATGCACCTGATTTTGCTGTCAAGCACACATGTTGCCTATGACAGATGTTTCGTGCACACCCGATGCACTTAGATGTTGTTTCTGTGCATATGTACGGCACATATTTGGATTTTGATTCCGTGCACACAAGACGCACGTAGTATTCATACGCGTATTTTGGGGATTGATTTTTCTTATAGAGCAGTACGTTTTTATGATATTACTATGTGTTTTCGTACTGAGCAGGACTAGTCAGAGGACAGTACCGGAATATATTTTACATGTATAGTTTCGAGTTATATCATATTGGTTTTGCTTTGGATTTGGTATTGATGTCTTCCCCATGACTCCGATGATTGCGGGATGCTTGACGGAGTTCTGATTTGAGTTATATGCTCATTTTTCATGCGCATGCGTTGCGCTACGATTTGTTTTATATATTTATGATTTCGGAGCCCCGGCGATTTGATGGTTTTGGCTGAAATATTTTAGTATTTGGGGGATGTTTTAATTTAAATTCGTGGACCGAATTTCTTTAAGGGGGGAAGATTGTAA
Source organism: Agapanthus africanus (assembly GCA_030015575.1). NCBI lineage: Eukaryota > Viridiplantae > Streptophyta > Magnoliopsida > Asparagales > Amaryllidaceae > Agapanthus > Agapanthus africanus. The sequence goes on along the minus strand of JASDDO010000012.1, from coordinate 255,405,587 downwards.
CGTTTTGAAAATCGTTTCGGTGAAATTTCGAAAAAAACGATAAAATAAGGGGGTTTTCTGTAAAAGTCAAAATGCAAATATCTTTATTATAAAATTAAATATACATATTCTAGATATGTAATTGCTAGTATTTTGTGTTTATTGAGCCACTGCTGAAATTTCAAATTTTCTGAAAATTTTTCCGAAATTAATTATTTTAATATTATTTTACGCCGGTAAGAAAGTACATTAAATTAGCGATAAATACAAATTTAAATGGGTTAATTTTAATCTTTAAAATCATGTTAATTAAAATCTAGTTGTAATATAATTTTTTAGTATTTTATTTCAAGTTTTAATTGATTTATTTTATGGAAAACAAAAATATAGTCATTTTGAACTAAAACTTGCAAATATTGTATTGTGGGGGGTCTTTTTGCATAGAATTTTTTTGTAGAGTCTCTCACACTCACCCTCACTCCCCTTGGCCGGCCCCACACTATTGTAGCAGCCCAAGAATTTTATTTCCCTCTTTTTGATCTTAAATCATGTGAGAAATGGGTTAAAATAAGGTTTTTATATATAGTAAAGTAGGTGGGGGTATTATGGTAATTTGGGAGGGGCTTTGACTTGGATTCTTTTCCACAACTCCCCCACACCTCTCTCCACTCCCTCCTCAGCCGAAATTCCTGCAATAAACGGCCCCAAAATTTCCCCCCTCATTTTTCTTCTAAACTCATCAAAATTTCATCAAAATTCCATTTAAACTTCACAATTTCAAGCCCATCCTTCATCCATTCTTCTTAACCTTTCTTGCATGGATTTTGGATGCTAGGAGGACATCTTTGAAGTCAAAATTTCTTGCTAGATCTCTAGATCTAGAGGTATAATTCTTACCCATTTAAATTCTTATGGTTAGATTTCTTTAAATGAGTTGTTTTAGTGTTAATATTGGTGCTATTTTCATCTAGGATCTTCAAGAAAATGGTTCGAGTTAAACTAGGGTTTTTAGAACACCATTATTAAGTTAATTATTCTATTTTGCTATCTAGTGTTTTATACAAACCAAATCTAAGAGTTTAACTTGTTTTTTGGGCTTCAAATTAGTGCTAATTTAGTGTTTCATGTATAGTTTGGGTTGGATTTTTGTTAGTTATAAAATTCAAGAAAGGGTTTGAATGCAAGTTAGGGTTTTGTGAAATTGGTGTATGGTTGTGTAATGTATTAGGCTCTTATGGCTTGTTAAAACAAAGTTAGTAGCTAGTTGTTAATTGTTAGTTTAAAAATTATGATAATTACGCTAATTTGCTAACTAGCTATTTAAAATTGGTTAAATAATTGGGTTAAAAATGTAATTGTGTTTTTATGACATCATTAACATTATTGTGAGTGGTTTAATATCTTAGGTTATGCAAAACCAAGCTTAATTGTTGAATTGTGAATTTTTCTTTAAAAGGTGTTAAAAATTGATATTTTTGCAAACTATGATTTTGGAATTTATGCAGATTGATGAGAATAAATTATAGGAATGGTTTATATGACTTTGTTATGATATTTAGTGAATATTGTGGATGCTAGGTTCGTTTATACATCGAGTTTTGTACTAAAACGGAGATTTGTGCTTGCTAGATTTTCGGAAAAATGACTTTTTAAGTGAAATTAGGGTTTTTGTGAATTTTAAGCTATTTTATATTATAATTAGTGCTTGTAATTGTACAAATGAGTGTGTTGGGAGTTTTCTCAATGGTTTGGCGTTTGTACGCCGACGTCGAGGGTTTTTGGGTCGATTTGCGAAAGCAACCATAGGTTTTGACCTATGTGGGATTCGTGCGTCGTTTTGGTCATGAGTCGGATTTTAATGCGGTATGGTGCGTTATGATATGTAGGTACCCCATGTGGACTTCGAGACGACAAGCAAGCGCGTGGAGACGTCGGCACCGACGAACGAAGACCAGATGAGTAGATTTATATCTACGGGGAGAAGTCGGGTGGATGGCGTATAGCACCCCCGCAGTCCGTGGTGGTGTATACGGATGCGTATACACACCAACAATTTATTATATGTTATTTGGGATTAATAACGATGTTTAGGATGGATATTGGTGTGTTGGATTATTTTAGTGTTGCGAACCCTAGGGTAGTGTTTCACTACACATACACACCTACATACTTGCATACATTCCTATTTATATGTGCTCATAGGATTCTTTATAGTTATGTGATCACATGGGTATGGGACTTTGTGTTCACATACGGATTTGAGGATGATACTTGGGATTGAGCTAAGTCGATGAGATTTGTTTTGTGGTTGTGATATCGGTGATATGGCAGGATTCGTACTTAAGGTACGCCCTGGTGTTATAGCGGATCTTGGGGCGGCGATACAGGTGAATAGTGTTATAAATAAAATGGTCGACATGTGATCGTGATATGAGGCATGATATGCTAGAATATTGATATTAGGCCGTATCGGGCGATGTATACCCTTGATGATGCTATGTGCTGATGGTATCGGTTTGTACGACTTTGTCGATCTGTAGTCAGATCATGAGTATATTGAGGATATTAGTATTGTACTAGACATAGGTTAGTACCCTAGACTATGATCTTGAATAAAGAGGATACCAGAGGAATGGTGTGAGGAATATGATATTGACCCGTACCCAGATTTGGGAATGCCGTACGACGGATTTACGTACGAGCTATATCTTGATGATTGATTCGCACTCTTGACTTTGGATGGCTGATTGTAGATATGGTATCGGATATGATATTATTGAGGCGTGATCACCGACTAATATATATACAGGTATGTATATGGATCGACTCAGATGTTAGGCGGTTTCCTTACCTGTAGTCCACCTTGTTAGCTTAGCCCTTTAGTTTAGTTTAGTTAGATTAGATTCGATCCTTACCTATTTCAAAAACTAACGAATCGTGGGTATTTTAAAAGACAGCCCAAGGGATCCTACGGATATTTCAAAAGACGTATCTTTTCATAAAAACACCGTAGCCCCTATTTTCAAAACCCCATGATTCGTGTTATTTCAAAAGGCACCATTTGTAGGACTTATATTAGATTAATGCAGGTTAGTTACAGTCGCGTCTAGTATTCAGCTCCCGCTTATTATTGTGGTTCGCTTCGCATCGCATACTTATGTTATAATTTCTTATTGCAATGTTGATATCATATTGTTAGGACACCAGCACCATTACCGATGATGCGTATGTACCACGTACACTTACTTGCCGGCTCACACACATCTTCATCGGTAATTGCCATGTCGCGTACACCTTAGAAAATATTATTGCTTGACTTAGCTTGTTAGTTAGTAATTTGACATGATATTAGTGTGCCTGCCTTATATGCCAGCTTAACATTGTAGTTAGTACTTGTCACTTCATGCATACTGTTATTCATTGTTATGCTTATATTCATGGTTTTTACATGCTATTGATGATTTGGATTCGGATTTCCATGAAATTTTCTGGATTTGGGGAGGGGGGGAAACCGCAAAACTTATATAAACTGATTTCTCTCTTTTTAAATAAAAAGTGCGTTTTTTCCCATGATGTATGAGTCGTCCACCATGAGTTTGCTGATAGATTTCGAGACCCGATTCGAGGAGACGGATGAACCGTTTCGGGTACATGGTGGACCCGGTAAGGTACCCCGGGATAAGAAGCGCGTGATGATGACGATGTGAGCCTGGCAGGGGAGTACTACTTACCGGTGATTTTACCCGACGCGTCGGATATCCGGAGGATACCGTCGTGGTCTTGAGATGGATGGTAGGGGCCGGTCTGGACTGACGGCGCCCTAGTTATTGTGATTGAGACATTGAGATTTCGAGATATTGAGGTACAGAGACTGTGATACAGAGATATCGAGATATTGGGATTACGTTTTGTGCCGATGCTAGGCACTGTTTTATGCTGATTTCATTATGATACCTCATTTTAAAAATACAAAGGAAATCTCACTAAATTATGAAAACGGTTCTTCATTTACATGTATTCTGTTTTCATGCATTCATACCTCATTCATAAGATATATTGCTACTTGAGGCACTGACACGGGCACATGAGATTACACTCGGGTTAGATATTTACCCTAGCCTTGTTATAGGCTACATGTTATTCATATATTTGAGGATATATTATGATCATTGACCTAGGTTGCGTTATTTATGCGATTTCTCTGCGTAGATATTTTTCTATTCACGAGTTGGCAACTCACCCCCGTTGTGCCCCAGTTTCTTGCAGGTTTGCCGTAAAGGTTTGTTTACGGCTTGCGGGTATAGTTTCCTTCGGGTGATTTTCTAGTAGGTTGGTTTACTTGTATCGTACCCCCATTTTATATCTTGTATATTATTATTCTGTTGTATCTAGAAGTTCCATCAACCAAACATGTATTTATTTGAGATAGAGACCAGTGATGTTTATTCTTTCGACCTTAGACTCGCGCGTTGTATTTCTGTGGTTTTCTTGTGGTTTTTGAGTTTCCTTTTGAATTTTGATCCTCGCCCTTGGCGTTGTATATTATATTGCTTGTGTGGTTGTGACCGTCGATTGATGAAGAGCTAGCTCCCGCTTGGGGATTCCTTTTTATTGATTTCGTATACTATTCATGTTGTATCCCATTTGGGGGCTAGTATTTACAAAGGAGACTCTGCCGAAATTTTCGGGAAATTTTTGATGTTTTTAAAACCGCCTAATTCGGCTTATGCTATTGAAACTACTTGCTGTAAGTTGGTTTTTCCTGCACTCTACATCTTTCTTGGTTTGGATTTCTGGGTTTTCGGTTTACTTAGATTACGTACGCCTCGAGACGTTCGTAGTTTAAGTGCCGGTCATATTCCATACTTTCGGGTCGTGACAGGTAAGGCCTTTGTGAATGGATCAGCAGTGTTATCTTCCGTACCAACTCTCCGAACCTCGATCTCGTGGCGACCCACGATCTTCCTGATCAGGTGATACCGCATCAAGATGTGCCTGGACTTCTGATGGGACCTGGGTTCCTTCGCTAAAGCTATAGCCCCGTTGTTGTCGCAATACAGAGGTACTGGATCAACAATGGACGGAACCACCTGAAGTTCTATCAAGAACTTCCTCATCCAGACGGCTTCTTTTGCGACATCAGATACAGCGATATATTCCGCTTCCATCGTCGAGTCAGCAACGGTTTCCTGTTTGGAACTCTTCCAACACACCGCCCCTCCATTGAGGGTAAAGACATAACCCGTCATGGACTTGGAATCATCCTTGTCACTCTGGAAGCTGGAGTCAGCAAAGGCCTCGATCTGGAGATCTTTTCCGCCATACACAAAGAACATCTCCTTAGTCCTTCTCAGGTACTTGAGAATGTTCTTTACCGCTATCCAGTGTTTCTCCCCAGGGTTTGACTGATACCTGCTTACCACACTCAGTGCATAAGCTACATCTGGTCTGGTACACAACATCGCATACATTATAGAGCCTACCGCAGAAGCGTAGGGTATAATAGACATGCGATCCCTTTCCAAATCAGTCTTGGGAGACATCTCTTTGGAGAGGGTGATCCCGTGACAAGCCGGTAGATTACCGCGCTTGGAATCTTCCATACTGAATCTTTTCAGTATGGTGTCGATGTACCTGGACTGTGAAAGTCCTAATATCCTCTTGGATCTGTCACGATAGATCCGGATCCCCAGAATGTAAGAGGCATCATCCAGGTCTTTCATGGAGAACCTGTGTGACAAGAACCCTTTGACAGATTGTAGCATAGGAATGTCATTTCCTATCAAGAGAATGTCATCCACGTATAAAACGAGGAATACGACTGTTCTTTCTACAAATCTACTATAGATGCATGGTTCATCTGGATTTTTGATAAAGCCAAAATATTTGACCGTCTCATCAAAACAGATGTTCCAACTCCGCGATGCCTACTTTAGTCCATAGATGGACTTAAGCAACTTGCACACCTTCCCGCTGCTCCCACTCTGAATGAAACCCTCTGGCTGGTCCATATAGACACACTCCTCTAAATTTCCATTCAGAAAAGCGGTCTTTACGTCCATCTGCCAAATCTCATAATCGTGGAAGGCAGCAATGGCAAGAAGGATCCGAATGGATTTGAGCATAGCCACTGGAGAAAAGGTTTCGTCATAGTCCAAACCATGTCTTTGACGAAAACCCTTTGCAACAAGTCTAGCCTTATAGGTCTCAACCTGTCCATCTACACCAATCTTCCTTTTGAATATCCACTTGCATCCTACGGGTTTTACCCTATCTGGAGCAACGTCCAACGTCCATACTTTGTTGGTGTACATGGACTCCATTTCGGTCCGCATTGCATCCAGCCATTTTACCGAGTCAACGCTTTGAATGGCCTGCTGGAAGCTAGTCGGCTCATCACTATCAATGATGCAATCCTTTCTATCCCCGTCTATGATAAAACCGTATCTCTCGGGCGGATGAGACTGCCTACTACTCCTGCGGAGCGGCGTAGGAATGTCCTGATCTTTCGAACCCTCTGGTTCTACTAAGCTTTCAGTAATAGCTCGTGGTTCTGGAATTTCTTCCAGTTCTATTGCGCTCTCACTTATCTGATTTTCCAAAAACTCAGTTTCTAAGAAGTGGGCATGACGAGAAACAAAAGCTTTTGTTCCTCTTCGCAATAGAAGAAATATCCCTTGGAGTTCTTTGGATATCCCACAAACTTGCACTGTACTGAGCGTGCCTCGAGTTTGTTCGCATGCTGCTTTTTGACAAAAGCTGGACATTCCCATGTTTTAATGTGCTTAAGATAGGGTTTCTTCCCACACCATATCTGATATGGTGTAGTAGGCACAGTCTTAGTTGGAACTCGGTTCAAAAGGTATGCAGCTGATTCTAGTGCATATCCCCGGAATGATCGCGGTAACTCAGCGTTACTCATCATGGAAAGTACCATATCCAATAGGGTCCGGTTCCGTCTCTCCGATACACAGTTATGTTGCGGAGTGTATGGAGGAGTAAGCTGAGAGAGAATTCCATTCTCTTTTAAGTAATCCAGGAACTCGGCACTTAAGTATTCACCACCTCGATCAGATCTTAGTGTCTTGATACTTTTGCCTGTTTGTTTTTCCACTTCATTCTTATATTCCTGGAATTTTCCAAAGGCTTCGGATTTATGTTTCATTAAGAAGACATAACCGTACCTTGAAAAGTCATCCGTAAAAGTAATGAAGTAAGAATAACCGCTTCGTGCATGCGTAGACATTGGACCGCACACGTCGCTGTGTACGAGTCCCAAGAGCTCGCTCGCTCATACCCCGTGTCCAGTGAACGGAGTCTTTGTCATCTTTCCTTTGAGACAGGATTGACAAGTTGCATATGATTGATATTCGAACGGATCCAAATATCCTTCTGTATGTAACTTCGTCAACCTTCTCTCATTGATGTGACCCAGTCTACAATGCCATAAGAAAGCCTGATTTGATTCCGGAGACTTTCTTTTGTGTGTATTCTGGACATTGAAAATCTTTGGTTGGTTTAATACGTATATTCCATTGTTTAATGTACCTGACCCAATCAGAACTTGATTAAGGTGAATGTTTACAACATTACTTTCAAACGCAAATTCATAACCTTCTTTAGAAACTAAAGATACAGAAATGATATTACAAGTTGCATTGGGTACAAAATAACAATTACGCAAAACCAAAACGTGTCCATCTGACAACCCCAGGTGATAGTCCCCCATGGACTCAGTATCCATGCCATCTCCGTTTGCAACTCTGAGGGTCATATCACCTGCCTTCAAAACCCTACGGTTTCTCAACGCCTGCAAAGAATTATAGATATGAGATCCTGATCCGGTATCCAATACCCAGGAAGTAGAGTTTATTGATAGACAGTTTTCAATAACATACACACCTGAAGCTGAAGCCGCAACACGCTTCAGATCCTGTGTTCTGGCCTTCCAAGCCCTGCAATCTTTCTTCCACTGTCCACTCTTGTGACAGTAAAAGCATTCTTCCTTTCCCACAAGTTTTCCCGCTTCCTTTGTTGCTTTTGTCTTTCCCTTCGTATCCACCTTACTAACACCGCCCCTTGGTTTGGCGGGGGTTTTCTTCTTCTTTCCCTTGGCTTTCTCCTTGGACCTAGAAGATGAAGATCCTCCTACAAACAAAGTGGATGTTTCCCTACCTTTCTGTAGGGTGCCCTCTGCACTCCTCAGCATGTTGAGGAGTTCTGATAGTTCAACTTCCTTTTCTTGCAAGTTGAAATTCAGGATGAACTGGGCGTAAGTGGAAGGAAGGGACTGAAGAATCAAGTCCGTATAGAGCTCATTCTCCAACGTGGTCCCAAGGTCCGCGAGCTCCTCAATGAAGCCAATCATCTTAAGCACGTGTTCCGCTACCGGTGATTCGATGGCCAATCTCGCCGAAAACAGCTTTTTCGAGACTTCGTATTGGGCGATACGGGATTGCTCCCCATACAGTTCTTTTGTATGAAGAAATATAGATTCAAGGTCCATATTCTCGTGCCTCCTCTGGTGTTCATTGTCCATAGAGGCAAGCACGAGGCACTTGGCCTTCGCGCAACCAATCTCCCAAGTCTTACGGATTTCTTTATCCGCGACGCTGGAGGTGGGACCTAGGGCAGGGGGAGCTTTGGTGGTAAGGAGATACCCCAACTTGTCGTAAGTGATTGCCATTTTGACATTCCTTAGCCAATCTTTGTAGTTTGTCCCTGTCAGTATGTTTTTATCTAGTAGTAACTTAATTCCAGTCATGATGTTTGGTTGCTGCAATTAGGAGAGAGAGAAGAAACACTTTAGCATGATGCTCTTGCAAGTTTAGAGTGGTTTTTAATTTGTCTAAACAGGATGGCTCCCACTGTCTCTCGAATCCCTCCTCAAACCAAAAAGGAAGAATTAGTCAGGATCAATCTCACCGTACAATACTTGCTTAACCGTTCAGCCAGGCAAGTGTCGGTACTTCGAGTGAGGTTTTCCAACGCTTTCGCGAAGTTCCTTAATTAAATAACCTCTTTTCCCTGGGGGCGCAGCCCCGCTAACACCTTTCTAGACACCTACTAGGTTTATAGCATTGATCGTTAAGCGAGAATTTTCCCGAGGAGTAGCATATACTCACAGTAGGATCGAGATCCAAATATCATTGCGTGACAAAACTGAAGGAATCCTACCAGAATCTTCACACTCCAAATGGTATGCAGCGCTAGCAAGTTTCAGTTCTTTTGAAACTCCCGATGTGGATTTTTGCCCCATGCTCTTATGACCTTGACATTGGCCAACAAATCATAAGTCACATGTTAAGTTCTACCCGTCATTCTCCAGGTTAATTTGAACCCACCCGCACCTACCCTTGACTTTGGCCAACAAGGCAGTACGACTGTCCCAAACCAACACATCTATCTATGCTGCACATGAATACCCAATAGCTACCAATCACTATGCCTTGACTTTGGCCAACAAACATAGCTTGAATACTATTGACCATCCATGTGAAACGACGGAGGGCTACAAATGGTTTTGGAAAAACTGTGAACGTAGTGAACTTGATATAATCGATGGAACGAGATAGCTTTTAAAAAGAGTGGTTTAAGCTCCACGTTTAAAAGTTATTTTGAAAAGAAACCGAGTGGTTTTTGAAAGTGTTCCAACGACTTTTACTTTGGTTTATTTTTCTTGCATTAATTTTAATGCGTCCCATCAATTAATCCTACCATTGCAGAAAACAACGAAAATATGACGTACGCTTATGCCGTCCGCATTCGCCACGGGGTCCCGTCATCACCCGTTAGGTTACTTAACTAACGACAGAGCGGGGGCTGGACTAGCGCGGATGCAAAACATAAGCAACGCCTAAATAGATATCATATAGATATATATAAACATTCGTCACATGCAATGATAGTCATTCCAGATCACAGATGAATACATTGGATATACTAGGAATCTGTAATTCGTACGAGCCTGTAACGAAGAGCGGATTACACAGTCGCGATGAATAGCCAATACCCCACCCCAGACCCCTACGGGTGCGACAAACTACCCGCCAAGTATCCAAAGTGAAGCAACCTCCCTCAACGACGTGAGTTGGCCACTCGACACTTCGAGGAAACCGGTAGTTTGTGCACCCCACCTTGGGTCTATCCCAGGAGCAAAAACAGTAAAAAGAAATTATACAATGACGGCTACAACCCCGACCCGGTTGTGCGGCCATACAAATAATATTACATCAAATTACATATTACAAGAATTGAAAGATAAACAAAACTCTCATCTCACAATTCCCCCCGGCTATTCATCCGCGACAATCCAACGATTTCATATACACAATCCATCAACATTACAGATCACAGATATGTATAACCCCCATTAATCGACGTATAGCGATTAGCAGACGTTCAATACATATATAACATTACAGATATAACCCATTAGCCAAAGTCTACAGAAAATCGACCAAAATACGGATTTGTTACCACCCCAATAACAAATTTGTTCTCTGGAAATTCTGGGCAGAAACAAACCATCTCAAAAATCACAAAATACCACCAGAAATAAACTGTAGGAACCGCGGTGAGTTGGTCGGTTCGCTGGATCGTTTTTCTTGCATGTTCCTTAAAAAGCCTGAGCCGATTTTTAAGACATGATTTATTATTTTTTGAGCAGAAATAAAAATTGGCAGAAACTAGGATTTTTCCGGGGTGTTTCGCGGTTTTTTGTCCGGTCGAAATTCTAGATACTTTGCTAACATGCTAGGGTGTGTTTAGTTAGGCTCTGATACCACTGTAAGTCCACGTTACCTTTCCCGGTTCTTCCGGGCTTGCGGAAATGGTGAAAACGATTTTTAGGGTTTAGGTAACATGGACTACGAAAACGGATCTTGGCTAAACTACACACTAGCAACTAACAAGAGAGTTATCTACTCGGTTAGGGGTTATACCTCAACTTGAAATCCTTCTCTTTGACTCTTGATGGTGGTCGGATGGTGCTTTCCTCGTTGCCTTCTCTTGTCGAAGATGGATCCACCTGAGGGTTTCTTCCTTGAGCTCCTTTCTCGAACTTTGAGAAAACTAAAGTCTCCGGCTTGCTAGACCATCAACCTTAGGAAGAGTAGAGAGTGGCTTATGGTGTTTTATCTCCAAGGAGAGGTTTCTCAACTCATGAGAATGATTCTCCTTGAACTAGAGGAGGAGGAAGATGAAGAGAGGAGAGAGAATGGTTATGATAGAATGAGAATAGTTTTACAACCATAACAATATATGTGAATTATCAAATTAATAATATTAATCCAAAATGAAAAAGGTGATGGTTGGTTTGATAAGACCATTATCATTTCACATTAAATGATTTTGCAAAGATCAAAGAGCATCTAGAAAAGAAATGATGATAGTCAAAGTTTCAACCATGGTCAACTAGTCAACCTTAGTCAACAATTCAACAAACCCAACCATGACACAATTTCATTTAAATAACATTATAAATTAATATATCACAAATTCATTAGGGTTTGGAAAAAGACGACTGTCAACTGTGCATACGCACCCGTTCCAAAACCCTAATGAAAAACCTCTTCCTCCGCCTCAATCAACTGTGCATACACACCCGCATTCGTGTTCCGAGGAACATGAATACTATGAGATAAAACTAACCCCAAAGCATATACTAGGATCTGGCTCAAACCAGAGCCCGCTAGTAATGACTGTCCGGATGCCAAACGTGCACAAGTGCGCGGATGTGAACGAACCCTGTCGCAAAACCATGCGACCTCTACTCTGTTTTGCCCAAAGGCGAATAACCCTCTGTGCGGGAATCTAAAGACTCGACACTACGCTGGCAGTGGGTTTAACCACAAACCGCAAGCGGCACTAGCTGTACGTAACGGTCCCCAGGTAGATGCCGATAAGAAGACTGACGAGGTAAACCCATCTGAACTTCTACTGAGCCTGAATGTGACAATCTACGTACAGTCCGGTCTGTTCGTCTGAGAACATCGCAAGGCGGGCCTAGGGGGGCGGTAAACGTCAGTCCCCTACTAGCGGTACAAGTCGTGTTGGAGTGTAGCCTAGAACACCTGAGATAACACTGGAAACCTACCAGTCTATCTCGCTTCCCCTGGCCAGGGACTTTGTGTAATGCTCTCCTAGACACAGCGTGATATCAAACCCCAATACCGGGAGAGACGAATCCTGTCTAACCGTCACTGCCTCCAAGTGCTTCGGGACTGCACCCAAAAACTACCTGTTTGCACGACTCCTTTGAGCCATGGTAGGGTAGTAATCAAAGTACAGTGGGAACACACTCGAGGCGAAGTGACAGTGTTAAGTCAACGAACTAAGCTGTACTCATGTCACCTAGGAACTGATAACTGACAATAGGTATAGTACCAACCAACAGTTCCCGACGAGTCCTGTCCAGTATACTCGTAACCTAACGAGCACCCGCATACTATCTCAAGTACGGCGTACTGACGGCTGTGGGACAGACCGTCTCCCAAGCTGGGATGAGAAGCGTATACGCTAGTCTACTCTGGAGTATCGATGCCCTGTCTCGATAGTCCTACGACTAAGGACCTGCATAAGGATGTGCTTGTGGATTACCCATCCCCCACGAGTGTGACTGCCATCACAACGCTGGTAATCATGCAAAGATCATAAGGGCTCCACTAATGTGTAAAGGCGATATGCTAAAAGAAACACATGCACACATTAAAGCAGAAACAAACCAAGTAGCATACTACTATATTGAGCAAGATTGTCTATACAAGGTGAATATCCCAAGCTTCCATCAAGTAATATATAAACTAGTATGATACAGTAATGGCCTCTAGGGCATATACACTAACAAGACCTGGAAACTGCTATTTACGCTTTAAGCTCACACATTCAGTAATCGATTGTTAGTGCCTCAAGAAGCATTAGTAGTTGCATGAAAGATGTGTGAGCAAAACCGTCCATCATTAACGAAAAGAAGTAGTATTAGGTATTAGGGCAAGTGTATTATAGCTTGAATTTAATTCTTAAGTGTAAGGATGAAATTTTACACACACGTAGGGGTATACAATCGATGTTTGGAGGAAAGATAGGAATAAAGAATAAGACTTATGTTTTCCGTAAAGATGATAAAAATCCCTGATTAGAGACCGCACTTTAGAAGGAAAACTCAAGAGAAACCGGGTCATTTTAAACTATAAAATCATATAGGATCTAAGGTTGAATAAATAGGAGGCGTGAAACATAAGAGTTGAATATTTCTAACTTAGGATGGTAGAATTTCTAACTTAGATACTAAACTGTAGGAGTAGAATCGACGTTAACTTATGAAACTAGCTTGACGGGATTTTGTGGGTGTAATCCGCTGAAAACCCTCAGGAGATAACACTCCTCCTGCTAGGGACATCTAGAGGTTTAACGGCTTGTTGTCACTGGTGGAAGGCGTAGTGCAGTTTCAATCGCGTTCCCTACGAAAGTGAGGTTAGGATTTTGTTTTGCTCGGGACGAGCAAAATATATGTTTGGGGTTATTTGTTTATCACAGGAAACTGTATTTTAATACCACTCATTCATTATCTGTTTTGTTATAGATCGGTACTATTAAGCAGTGTCTGCTCAGTAAATACAGATTACAGGTATCCGTGATACAATACTTGAAACACACTCAAAATCACGGGTATAACATTTGTGAGCCTACACTGCAACCAGAACTGCAAACCGGTCGATATCCAAAGAGTTATTTTGCAACAAATAAAGTGTACACAATTTTGGTCCAACACATAGCAAGTGTGTGTTAGTGTATATGCCCTAAAGGCCATTACTGTATCATACTAGTTTGTATATTACTTAATGGAAGCTTAGGATATTCACAGTTGTATAGACAATCTTGCTCAAAATGGTAGTATGCTACTTGGTTTGTTTCTACTTTAATGTATACATGTGTTTCTTTTAGCATATCGCCTATACACATTAGTGAAGCCCTTAGGATCTTTGCTTGATTACCAGCGTTGTGATGGCAGTCAAACTAGTGGGGGATGGGTAATCTACAAGCACATCCTTACACAGGTCCCTAATCGTAGGATTATCGAGACGGGGCATCGATACTCCGGAGTAGACTAGCATATGCGCTTCTCATCCCAGCAGGGGAGATGGTCTGTCCCACAGCCGTCAGTACGTCGTACTTGAGATAGTATGTGGGTGCTCGTTAGGTTACGAGTACACTGGACAGGACTCATCGGGAACTGTTGGTTGGTAATATACCTATCGTCAGTTATCAGTTCCCGGGTGACATGAGTACATCTTAGTCCGCTGACTTGACATTGTCACTTCGCCTCGAGTGTGTTCCCACTGTTCTTAGATTGCTACCCTACCACGGCTCAAATGAGTCGTGCAAACAGGTAGCAGTTGGGTGCAGTCCCGAAGCACTTGGAGGCAGTGACGGTTAGACAGGATTCGCCTCTCCCGGTATTGGGGGTTGATATCGCGCTGTGTCTAGGAGAGCCATTACACGAAGTCCCTGGCCAGGGCAAGCGAGATATACTGGTAGGTTTTCCAGTGTTATCTAAGGGTGTTCTGGGCTACACTCCGACACGACTTGTACCGCTATTAGGGGACTGACGTTTACCGCCCCCCTAGGCGCGCCATGCGATATTCTCAGACGAACAGACCGGACTGTACGAAGATTGTCACATTCAGGCTCAGTAGGAGTTCGGATGGGTTCACCTCATCAGTCTTCTTATCGGCATCTACCTGGGGACCGTTACGTACAGCTAGTACCGCTTGCGGCCTGTGGTTAACCCACTGCCAGCGTAGTGTCGAGTCTTTAGAGTCCCACACAGAGGGCTGTTCGCCTTTGGAAAAAACAGAGTAAAGGTCACATGGTTTTGCGACGGGGTTCGTTCACATCCGCGCACTTGTGCACGTTTGGTGTCCGGGCGGTTATTACTAGCGGGCTTTGGTTTAAGCCAGATCCTAGTATATGTTTTGGGATTGGTTTTATCTCATTGTATTCATGTTCCTCGGAACACGGATGCGGGTGTGTATGCACAGTTGACAGAGGCAGAGGCGGAGGATTCTCATTAGGGTTGTTGACCGTTGACTTTTTCTAAACCCTAATGAGAATGAGAAATATGATTAATAGTATTAATTAAGAATTATTGTGCCATGGTTGAGTTGAACATTTGACTTTTGTTGACTTGTAGACTTTGTTGACCAGTTGACCATTGTGGACTTGTTGACCATCATCATTTCATTTCAAATATTCTTCTGGTTCTTTGCAATTGCATTAAATGAATGAAATGATAATGGTCATTCATAAACTAACCATCACAATTTCTTAATTATTATTATTATTATCATAATTCTTAATATGAGAGCATGGTTGTAAAATATCCTCAATTCTTGTTTACACTTTCTCTCTCATAGTTTTTGCTCATCCTCTTCCTCTCTTTCAAAGCTCTCATCTCTCATGTGTTGAGAACCATGAGCTCTTGAGGTAAAACCACCATAACTCCTCTCTACTCATTCAAGGGTTCTAGGTTTTGCAAGCCAAGCACTTTAGTTACCTCTAGGTTGAGGTAAGAGCTCAAGGTAGAGGCCTTCGGGTGGATCCTTCTTCGACAAAAAGAAGACTACGAGGTGGAGCTGTTCAAACCACTCCAAGGAGCAAGAAGAGAAGGAGTTCAAGACTTAAGTATAACCCCTAACCGAGTATCTAAACTTGTAGTTAGTTTGCTAGGTTTTTGTTTAGCAAAGATCCTCTTTTCTAGTCCATGTTGCCTTGTATAAAAATTCGTTTTTACCTATTCCGCCTCCCCGTAAGAACCGGGGTAGGCAACGTGGACTAACAGTGGTATCAGAGCCTAGCTAAACAACAACTAGCATGTTAGCAAAGTATTTAGAATTTTGATCCGAGAAAAAAATCGCAAAACACGTCAAAATCCTCAAGTTTTTGCCGATTTTTAAAACAGCCCTAAAAATATTTCCACACATCTTAAAAATCCGTGCAGGGTTTTCTGGGAACACACAAGAAATCCGAGCCCACGATTCGACCAGACCGCCGTGGAAGCGCGGAGAAACCATGGGTTTCACCGCGGAAGCGCGGCGAAACCATGGGTTTCACCGCGGAAGCACGGCGAAACCATGGGTTTCGCCGTGGATCCGCGGCCGAGTCAACTCGGTCGCGACTCGGATTTATTGCAGTGTTCTTATTTTGACGTTTTGTGGATTTTAAAATATTCTGTTTCTGCCTAGAATTTCCAGAGAACAAAGTTGTGTTTGGGGTAGTAACAGATCCATATTTTTGATCGAAGTTTTGCAGACTTTAGCTGATTGGTTATATGTGTAATATGATATATGCGCTGAACGTCGACTAATCGCTATACGTCGATTTGTAGGGGTTGTGCATATCTGTGATCTGTAATTTTGTTGGATTGTGTATATGAACTTGTTGGATTGTCGCGGATGAATAGCCGGGGGTTGTGAGATGAGAGTTTTCTTTATCTTTCATTTGATGTAATATGTAATTTGATGTAATATTATTTTATAGCCGCACATCCGGGATGAGGTTGTACCCGCCATTGTATATTATTTCTTTTACTATTTTTGCTCCTAGGATAGACCCAAGGTGGGGTGCACAAACTACCGGGTACCTCGAAGTTCCGAGTGGCCTACTCACGTTGTTGAGGGAGGTTGCTTCACTTCGGGTACTTGGCGGGTAGTTTGTCGCACCCGTAGGGGTCTAGGGTAGGGTTTGGCTATTCATCGCGACCGTGTAATCCATCTTTCGTTGCAGGCTCGAACGAAACGCGGATTCCTAGCATATCCAATGTGTTCATCTGTGATCTGGAATGGCTATCATTGCATCTGAAGAATGTATATATCTATATATGATATCTAGTGGGTGTTGCTTATGTTTTGCATCCGCGCTAGTCCAGCCCCCACTCTGTCGTTAGTTAAGTAACCTAACGGGTGATGACGAGGCCCCGTGGCGAATGCGGATGGCATAAGCGTACGTCATATTTTCGTTGTTTTCTGCAATGGTAGGATTAATTGATGGGACGCATTAAATTAATGCAAGAAAATAAACCAAAGTTAAAATCGTTGGAACAATTTTAAAACCACTCGGTTCCTTTTCAAAACAGCTTTTAAACGCGGAGCTCAAACCACTCCTTTTAAAAGCTATCACGTTCCTTTGATTATATCAAGTTCACTACGTTCACAGTTTCGCCAAAACCATTCGTAGCCTTCCATCATTTCAGTTAAATATTCGGAAGTATTCAAGCTATGTATTTTGACCTACGCCAAGGCATAGTGATTGGTAGCTGCCGGATATTTATCTGTTGCATAGATAGATGCGTTGGTTTGAGACAGTCGTACTGCCATTTTGGCCTACGTCAAGGGTATGTACGGGTGGGTTCAAATTAACCTGGTAAATGATGGGTAGAACTTGACATGTGACTTATGATATTTTGGCCTACGTCAAGGTCATAAGAGCATGGGGAAAAAATCCAAATCGGGAGTTTCTAAAGAAACTGAAACTTGCTAGTGCTGCATACCATTTGGAGTGTGATGATTCTGGTAGGATTCCTTCAGTTTTATCACACGATGATATTTAGATCCCGATCCTATTGTGAGTATATGCTACTCCTCGGGAACTTTCTCAAATAACGATTAATGCTATAAACCAAGTAGGTGTCTAGAAAGGTGTTAGCGGGGCTACGCCCACAGGGAAAAGAGGTTATTTAATTAAGGAACTTCGCGAAAGCATCGTAAAACCTCCCATGAAGTACCAACACTGGCCTGGCTGAACGGTTAAGCAAGAATTGTACGGTGAGATTGATCCCGACTAATTCTTATTTTTTTTGGTTTGAGGAAGGATTCGAGAAACAGTGGGAGCCATCCTGTTTAGACAAACTAAAAACCACTCTAAACTTGCAAGAGCATCATGCTAAAATGTTTCTTCTCTCTCTCCTAATTGCAGCGACCAAACATCATGACTAGACTTAAGTTACTACGAGATAAAAACATACTGACAGGGCCAAACTACAAAGATTGGCTCAGGAATGTCAAAATAGCAATCACTTATGACAAGTTGGGGTATCTTCTTACCACCAAAGCTCCCCTTGTCCCAGGTCCTCAATCCAGCGTCGCGGATAAGGAAATCCGTAAGACCTGGGAGATTGATTGCGCGAGGGCCAAGTGCATCGCGCTTGCCTCTATGGACAATGAACATCAGAGGAGGTATGAGGATATGGACCTAGAATCCATATTTCTCCATACAAAAGATCTGTATGGAGAGCAATCCCGTATCGCCAGATACGAATTCTCGAAAAAGTTGTTTTCGGCGGGATTGGCCGTCGGATCATCTGTAGCGGAACACGTGCTTCAGATGATTGGCTACATTGAAGAGCTCGCGGACCTCGGGACCACGTTATAGAACGAGCTCTACACTGACTTGATTCTCCAGTCCCTTCCTTCCACTTACGCCCAGTTTATCCTGAACTTCAACATGCAAGGAAAGGAAGTTGAACTTCCGGAACTCCTCAACATGTTGAGGAGTGCAGAGGGCGCCTTACAGAAAGTAAGGGAAGCATCCACTTTGTCTGTTGGAGGACCTTCCTCTTCTAGGTCCAAGGCGAAAGCGAAGGGAAAGAAGAAGAAGACCCCCACCAAACCAAGCGGCGGTGTTAGTAAAGTGGAAGCCAAGGGAAAGGCAAAGGTAGCAAAGGTAGTGGGACAACTTGTGGGGAAGGAAGAGTGCTTCTACCGTCATAAGAAAGGACACTGGAAGAAAGATTGCAGGGCTTGGAAAGCCAAGAACCAGGACCCGAAGCAAGTTGTGGCTTCGGCTTCACGTGTGTATGTTATTGAAAACCGTCTATCAGTAAACTCTACTTCCTGGGTATTGGATCCCGGATCAGGATCTTATATCTGTAATTCTTTGCAGGCATTGAGAAAGCGTAGGGTTTTGAAGGCAGGTAATATGACCCTCAGAGTTGCAAACGGAGCTGGCATGGATGCTGAGTCCATGGGGGACCATCACTTAGGATTGTCAGATGGACATGTTTTGGTTTTGCGTGACTGTTATTTTGTACCCAGTGCGACTTGTAATATCATATCTATATCTTTAATGTCTAAAGAAGGTTATGATTTTGCATTTGTAAGCGATGTTGTAAACATTCACCTTAATCATGTTCTGATTGGGTCGGGTACATTAAGCAACGGTATATACGTTTTGAACCAACCACAGATTTTCAATGTCCAGAATACACACAAAATAAAGTCTCCAGAAATAAATCATGCTTTCTTATGGCATTGTAGACTGGGTTACATCAATGAGACAAGGTTAACTAAGTTGCATAAAGAAGGATATTTAGATCCGTTCGAATATCAATCATATGCAACTTGTCAATCATGTCTCAAAGGAAAGATGACAAAGACTCCGTTCACTGGACATGGAGTAAAAGCGAGCGAGCTCTTGGGACTCGTACACAGCGATGTATGCGGACCAATGTCTACACATGCGCGAAGTGGTTATTCTTACTTCATTACTTTTACGGATGATTTTTCAAGGTTCTGGCATGTCTTCTTAATGAAGCATAAATTTGAAGCCTTTGAAAAAATCCATGAATACAAGAATGAAGTAGAAAAACAAACAGGAAAAAGTATCAAAACACTGAGATCTGATCGAGGTGGTGAATACTTGAGTGCCGAGTTCCTGGGTTACCTAGAAGAGAATGGAATTCTCTTTCAACATACTCCTCCATACACCACACAACATAATGGTGTATCGGAGAGACGGAACCGAACCCTATTGGATATGGTACGTTCCATGATGAGTAACGCTGAGTTACCGCGATCTTTCTGGGGATATGCACTAGAATCAGCTGCATATCTTTTGAACCGAGTTCCAACTAAGACTGTGCCTACCACACCATATCAGATATGGAGTGGGAAGAAACCCTATCTTCAATATCTGAAGATTTGGGGATGTCCAGCTTTTGTCAAAAAGCAGAATGCGGACAAACTCGAGGCAAGCTCAGTACGGTGCAAGTTTGTAGGATACCCAAAGATCTCCAGGCGGTATCTTTTCTATTACGCAGAAGAACAAAAGGTTTTTGTCTCTCGTAATGCCCACTTTTTGGAACATCAGTTCTTAGAAAAAGAAATAAGTAGGAGCGCAATAGAACTGGAAGAAATTCCAAAACCACAAGCTCCGCAGGTGTAGTAGGCAGTCTCATCCGCCCGAGAGATACTACGGTTTTCTCATAGACGGGGATAGAGAGGATTCCATCATTGATAATGATGAGCCGACTAGCTTCCAGCAGGCCATTCAGAGCGCAGACTCGGTAAAATGGCTAGATGCAATACGGACCGAAATGGTGTCCATGTACACCAACAAAGTATGGACTTTGGACGTTGCTCCAGAAGGTGTAAAACCCGTAGGCTGCAAATGGATCTTCAAAGGGAAGATTGGTGTAGATGGACAGGTTGAGACCTATAAGGCTAGACTTGTTGCAAAGGGTTTTCGTCAAAGACAAGATTTGGACTATGACGAAATCTTTTCTCCAGTGGCTATGCTCAAATCCATTCATATCCTTCTTGCCATTGCTGCCTTCCACGATTATGAGATTTGGCAGATGGACGTAAAGACCGCTTTTCTAAATGGAAATTTAGAGGAGTGTGTCTATATGGACCAGCCATAGGGTTTCATTCAGAGTGGGAGCAGCGGGAAGGTGTGCAAGTTGCTTAAGTCCATTTATGGACTAAAGCAGGCATCGTGGAGTTGGAACATCTGTTTTGATGAGACGGTCAAAGAATTTGGCCTTATCAAAAATCCAGATGAACCATGCATCTATAGTAAAATTGTAGCACGAACTGTCGTATTCCTCGTTTTATACGTGGATGACATTCTCTTGATAGGAAATGACATTCCTATGCTACAATCTGTCAAAGGGTTCTTGTCACACAGGTTCTCCATGAAAGACCTAGGTGATGCCTCTTACATTCTGGGGATCCAGATCCATCGTGATAGGTCTAAGAGGATATTAGGACTTTCACAGTCCAGGTACATCGACACCATACTGAAAAGATTCAGTATGGAAGATAACAAGCGCGGTAATTTACCGACTTGTCACGGGATCACCCTCTCCAAAGAGATGTCTCCCAAGACTGATTTGGAAAGGGATAGAATGTCTATTATACCTTACGCTTCTGCGGTAAGCTCTATAATGTATGCGATATTTTGTACCAGACCAGATGTAGCTTATGCACTGAGTGTGGTAAGCCGGTATCAGTCAAACCCTGGGGAGAAGTACTTGATAGTGGTAAAGAACATTCTGAAGTACCTGAGAAGGACTAAGGACATGTTTTTGGTTTACGGCGGAAAGGACCTGCAGCTGGAGGCCTTTGCTGACTCCAGATTCCAGAGTGACAAGGATGACTCCAAATCCATGTCGGGTTATGTCTTTACCCTCAATGGAGGGGCGGTGTGTTGGAAGAGTTCCAAACAGGAAACCGTTGCTGACTCGACGATGGAAGCCGAATATATCGCTGCATCTGATGCGGCAAAAGAAGCCGTCTGGATGAGGAAGTTCTTGACAGAACTTCAGGTGGTTCCATCAATTATTGATCCAATACCTCTGTATTGTGACAATAACGGGGCTATAGCTTTAGCGAAGGAACCCAGGTCCCATCAGAAGTCCAGACACATCTTAAGGCGGTATCACCTGATCAGGGAGATCGCGGAACGCCGGGAGATCGAGGTTCGGAGGGTTGCTACAGAAGATAACACTGCAGATCCATTCATGAAGGCCTTACCCCAGACTCAGTTCGAGCGGCTGATCGAGATGATAGGTCTTCGATACGCCAGTACATGGCCTTAGTGCATGTGGGAGATTGTTAGTGTGTATGCCATAAAGGCCATTACTGTATCATACTAGTTTGTATATTACTTAATGGAAGCTTGGGATATTCACAGTTGTATAGACAATCTTGCTCAAAATGATAGTATGCTATTTGGTTTCTTTCTACTTTAATGTGTACATGTGTTTCTTTTAGCATATCGCCTATACACATTAGTGAAGCCCTTAGGATCTTTGCTTGATTACCAGCGTTGTGATGGCAGTCACACTAGTGGGGGCTGGGTAATCTACAAGCACATCCTTATACAGGTCCCTAGTCATAGGAGTATCGAGACGGGGCATCGATACTCCGGAGTAGACTAGCGTATGCGCTTCTCATCCCAGCAGGGGAGATGGTCTGTCCCACAGCCGTCAGTACGTCATACTTGAGATAGTATGCGGGTGCTCGTTAGGTTACGAGTACACTGGACTGGACTCGTCGGGAACTGTTGGTTGGTACTATACCTATCGTCAGTTATCAGTTCCCGGGTGACATGAGTACAGCTTAGTCCGCTGACTTGACACTGTCACTTCGCCTCGAGTGTGTTCCCACTGTTCTTAGATTGCTACCCTACCACGGCTCAAATGAGTCATGCAAACAGGTAGCAGTTGGGTGCAGTCCCGAAGCACTTGGAGGCAGTGACGGTTAGACATGATTCGTCTCTCCCGGTATTGGTGGTTGATATCGCATTGTGTCTAGGAGAGCCATTACACGAAGTCCCTGGCCAGGGCAAGCGAGATATACTGGCAGGTTTTCCAGTGTTATCTCAGGGTGTTCTGGGCTACACTCCGACACGACTTGTACCGCTATTAGGGGACCGACGTTTACCGCCCCCTAGGCACGCCATGCGATATTCTCAGACGAACAGACCGGACTGTACGGAGATTGTCACATTCAGGCTCACTAGGAGTTCGGATGGGTTCACCTCATCAGTCTTCTTATCGGCATCTACCTGGGGACCGTTACGTATAGCTAGTACCGCTTGCGGCCTGTGCTTAAACCCACTGCCAGCGTAGTGTCGAGTCTTTAGAGTCCCATACAGAGGGCTGTTCGCCTTTGGGCAAAACAGAGTAGAGGTCGCACTTGTGCACGTTTGGTGTCCGGGCAGTTATTACTATAGGGCTTTGGTTTAAGCCTGATCCTAGTATATGTTTTGGGATTGTTTTTATCTCATTGTATTCGTGTTCCTCTGAACACGGATGCGGGTGTGTATGCACAGTTGACAGAGGCAGAGGATTCTTATTAGGGTTGTTGACCGTTGACTTTTTCTAAACCCTAATGAGAATGAGAAATATGATTAATAATATTAATTAAGAATTATTGTGCCATGGTTGAGTTGAACATTTGACTTTTGTTGACTTGTTGACCGGACCATTATGGACCATCATCGTTTCATTTCAAAGATGCTTCTTGTTCTTTGCAATTGCATTAAATGAATGAAATTATAATTGTCATTCATAAACTAACCATCACAATTACTTAATTATTATTATTATTATCATAATTCCTAATATGAGAGCATGGTTGTAAAATATCCTCAATTCTTGCTTACACTTTCTCTCTCATAGTTTTTGCTCATCCTCTTCCTCTCTCTCAAAACTCTCATCTCTCATGTATTCAGAACCATGAGCTCTTGAGGTAAAACCACCATAACTCCTCTCTACTCATTCTAGGGTTCTAGGTTTAGCAAGCCAAGCACTTTAGTTACCTCTAGGTTGAGTTAGGAGCTCAAGGTAGAGGCCTTCGGGTGGATCCTTCTTCGACAAAGAGAAGACTACGAGGAGGAGCCGTTCAAACCACTCCAAGGAGCAAGAAGAGGAGTTCAAGACTTAGGTATAACTCCCTAACCGAGTAGCTAAACTTGTAGTTAGATTGCTAGGTTTTTGTTTAGCAAAGATCCTCTTTTCTAGTCCATGTTGCCTTGTATAAAAAATCGTTTTTACCTATTCCGCCTCCCCGTAAAAACCGGGGTAGGCAGCGTGGACTTACAGTGTGCACTAGCTCTTTGATGACTTGGACATAGGTGGGGCTGCCATGATGCAAAGGGGACAGGTAGTGGGAACAAGTGGGTGTGTGAGTTAATGCTTAAAAGGATGTGATGTGATATAAAGCTACATGTTTCCCTCCAAATCCCTGAATGCAAACCAGGTTCATATAGAAAAATCATGCTGCACCAGTGGAATTTTTGAGAGAACACAACATCACACAACAAACACGAGCCCATTAGCTCGGACTTGGTCCGGCGACACTCTCCAAAAACCCGGCCCCACCGGTTTTTGCTTGCCCAATGCTCCCCAATTTTGTTCTGTCCATCCCTTGTTGTCACATCATATTATTTTTATTACTTGTTTAATCTTTTTTTGTGCCTATAAATGCCAGATCAGTGAGCAAGGGAAAGAGGGGATTCATACACTCATATACTTTTGGAACTCTTTTTCTTTTTTTCTTTTTTGTTTTAGTTCTTGTACATGGCTATTTCACCTTGAGTTATTTGCCTTCTCTTGATCTTGCAACCTCTTCATTGAGCTTGCAAGTTTAAGTTTTGGTTCTTGAACTCAAGGTTTGTATCATCAATTGAAGATTAATAAAGCTTTCATTTTGCTTTTGGGTTCTTAGTATTTATTTCTTGCCATTAACTTTATTGCAATTTAATTCTTGCCATTTACTTACTTGCAATGTTGTTTTATTCTTTTCTTTTTAACATTTCATTTGCTCTTTCTTGTTGTTGTTTTTATGGTTTGTGAATATGGTGTTGTTTGGAAAGAAAATGCTAATGAAAGTTAAGGATTTCTTTTCTCATTTCCTTTGCCCGATATTTTCCATTGAACTCCGCCCAAACCTTACGCAAGCCCTCCGTTAGGCAGCCTACCCTACCAAGGTATCGGTGATCCCTAACTGTGACCGGTTGCGTTCGGTTTGGCCTGAGGCGAAAGCCAAGAGACAAGAACAGACGGACAAGGGTCAATAAGCCGGATTTCACTAATACCGTGCTTAAACACCCTAATCCACGTTGTTGCCGATTGCTCTAGCTTCAATGGTCAAGCTCGGCACAATGGATTGAGTACAGACTTCACTAACTTAGACTAACTTATCTATTCCTAACAAGCTTATACTTGCATATACATATACAAGCACATAGGTTAGAAACGAACGCTTCCGACCTTGCATTAACTCGTCATAATAAGAACGTAAAACGCACTGTCTCCCTGCAGACGACCCGTACTCATCGCGGATAGCTACACGCAACGCCGTCCTGATTGCGGTTAACTTTAGAACTTAAATAAGACACGGTGAAAACCTGTTAATCAGTGCCGGACACCAATGGCTGTAGGACAGGCTACCTTTCCTTACGAGAATAAGAAACGTATACAATAGTCTACTCCGGGATGTCGATGCCCTGTCTCGAAACCCCAACGACTATAGACAATTTAAGGATGTGCTTATAGACTACCTAAACCCCACGAGTATGATCGCCATCACAACTCTAGTTGTCAAGAAAAGATCCTACGGGCTTTACCAACTGTTGTTATAGTGACCTCAAGTCAATTATTGTAATCGCAGGCACGCGATTGTGATGATTGAGGGGGGACCTATACGGGTAGAACAGTCATAATCGAGATGATAGTATGCTATCTTGTTTGTCTTTATCATCATGTACATGCATTAGGTGGCATTACAGATCACTATTACATGTTGATAGAGCCCATAGGATTCTTTCTTGACTACCAGCATTATGATGGCGATTATATACGTGGGAGCTGGGTGGTCTATAAGCACATCCTTAAATGTCCCTAGTCAAGGGAGTATCGAGACTGGACATCGATACTCCGGAGTAGACTAGTGTATACTTATCGAGACCCCGACGAGGGGCGGTGGCCGGTCTCACAAGCCATTGGTGTCAGTTAGTCACCTAAGATAGTATACAGGTGCTTATTAGGTTATGAGTACACTGGACGGACTCGCCGAGAACATGCTAGTTGGTATTATATATATCGTCAGATAGCAGTTCTCAGGTGACATGAGTACAGGTTAGTCAGTCGACCTTATATCATCATTTGTCTCGTGTGAATTCCCGCTGTGCTTTGATTATTACCCTACCACGGATCAAAGGGGTCGTACAAACAAGTTTTAGTTGGGTACAGTCCCGAGCCACATGGAGGCAGTGAGCGGATCGTCGGGGATTCGTCTCTCCCGGTATTGGGGGTTGATGTTGTTAGTTATATGTATTCCCTAGAGGCCATTACTGTACATACGATGTATATTGTAGCGGATTCTTGGACATATATAGGGAGGACTTTCTTTCTCGACATGATAGTACGCTATCTGGTTGCTCTTTATCTTAACGTGTACTCTGATTGTCTCTATATTACACATTGATAAAGCCCTTAGGATATGTACTCGACTACTGGGACTATGATGAGATCATAATAGTGGGGCCACGGTAGTCGACGAGTACATCCTATAACTGTTCTTAGTCGAGGGTGTATCGAGACAGGGCATCGATACACCAGAGTAGACTACTGTATACGCATCTTGACCCATATAATGGGCGATGGATGATCCCATATCCATCGGTGTTTGACATCAAGGATGGTGTACGGGTGCTCAGTGGAGACTGGGTACACTGGACGGACTCGCCGAGAACTCCCAGATGGTATTATACCTCACGTCAGATGGAAATTCTCTGGTGACACTGGTACAGGTTAGTCTGTAGACCCGTGATCCTCGTAGAGTCTTGTGTGATTCCCACTGTGCTTTGATTTCCATCATTCCACGTCCAAGAGGGCATGCAAAAAGGTGGCTTTTGGGTACAGTCCCGAATCACATGGAGGCAATGAGCGATAGGAGGGGATTCGTCTCTCCAGGTATAGGGAGTTGATGTTGTGCTGTGTTCGATTGGCTATAACTGGAAATCCCTGGCCAGGGTTGCTGAGATTTACTGGTAAGTGTTATCAGTAGTTTCTCGAACTGTTATAGACCTCATATCGACACGACTTATCAAGCTACAAGGGTCTGACGTTTACCACCCCTAGGCGAGATATGCGACATATCAGACGACGAGACCGGACTGTACGGGAGTGTTACTGATTGGATTCATAGGAGAATGTACAGGCTTGCTTGTTGATCTTCTGATCGCTCAATACCTGGGTGGCTGTTACGTTTAGCTGACCGCTTGCAGCTTGTGGGTGTTTGATATGATCATCACCTGCTACCGGCGTATTGACGATTCTTTAGAGTCCTACACAGAGGTTTCTTGACTCAGGAAAAATGGAGTAGGGACACATATGTGATATCTGCAGGACCGAGGATAATGCGATATGAGATACCGTATTATATTCTCGCATTATTTTGATATGAGCCGGATCATCGGATCAAGTGTTGATTCGATGAATCGGTACATGATATATTAGTCGGTTATATTCGATATAGCCGGATTGTCGGATCAAGTGTTGATTCGATAATTTAATGTATAATAATATATATGATATATTGAATTACATTATCTAATATTGGCTCGCTTTATTGATTCATTTTCTCACCGGGTAATACATTGATATATATGCGATATATGTTAATTGTATTATTTTCTTTTGTTACAAATATATATTATATATGTGATATATAATATTGTAACATGATATGATTACTAATGCAACATGTTTAGTGGAGATTAAACAAGGTTAGGGTTTGAATTAGGTTAGTTCTTTCATGAACCTTCTAGAAGGTTTTCTTTTGTTTTGTGCTAAGATATTTTTTAGTGGCTCATTCTTAACCCAACCCAAACCCTTAGCCCTAGTTAAATCTCTACATGAGTTACCCTTGTCATGGTTGACCATGGTTGCATTTGTAATGATATTATCATTTGCATTATTCATCACAAAAGGATTATTTATTGTTCATCTTCTTCTTCCTTCTTGCAAAGCTTTCTAGCTTTGATCCTTGTGATGAAAATATGTGAGATTATGAAAATAAAATAGCGCTAAATTCCTACTTCATCATCCCAATCTATCCTAGCCATTTAGATTAGGGTGTTCACTTCATTTGTGAGTGAGAGCTTGTGTTTAAGAAACTTCAAGGTAGATCATCTTAGTTATCGAAGATCGGAAGCAAGTTTGCATCATTCTCTTCGTGGAGCCTCTCGAGAGTCCGGAACTTGATGATCGCAGCGAAGAGACCTCAACACGGAGCTTATGAAGTGAAGGACCGGACTACAATGGTTGTAATCACAAACTCTTAGATGTTAAAGTGTTTAACATGCTTTGTTTCGCCTAATCTCTAGTTTAAGATCTTGGTTAAGGGTTGTTCGGCACGTCTAAATTTTAAATCGGGCATGGTTGATGCCTCGTAGACTCTTGTAAGAGTGCTTAGTAACCCTACAGTGGTATCAGAGCCAAGCTAGATCTTTAAGCGAATTCTAGGCGAAGTTTAAAGTCCGATCGAACCCCGAAACCCCGGTTTATACCCTTTTCTGGATATTTTGTAAAAATGTGATTTTTCTGCATTAAAAATACTCAAAAAATCACCAGGGAATTCTAAGGTTTATGGTGAAACACGGGCCCACGACAACATCAAGTTGCCGCGGAACCGCGGCAGGAACCTGCTTTCCGCGGAGGTTCCGCGGCCGTACTCTGGTGTTATGGACACGTGTCTTCACAGTTATAACCGTAGCAATATCCTGATTGTTCTTGGAATTTTTAATTATACTCAAGTGTTGAGTTTTCTGGGATGTATTGGGGACTCGTTGATTCGATCGGATAATTTAACTTCGTTTAAGTTTTTCCGGATAATTTTAGAATCTGTTAAAAAGTTTGAACGGATATCAACAACTCACTTTTTCCCCTGTCGGAAAATTATCAAAAGTTGTATTTTTTCTCGAGTTTCAAACTTCCGGAAAATCGTGCAAGTAACGCGGTGGACCCTCTAGAAGAACACAAACCTTAACTCGATTATGTGACCGTCTTGAACTGCCTCTGAACCATAGGGTTTGGGGCAGTACGGCGTTGCCACATGTGAGGCGTTGGCTTGACCCTTCTACGGCTGGACCATTGGTACTGTGGCATATGATGGATATTTTTTGAACTCCGCTCAAGTGTTGAGCTATCTGGGAAAACTTGGGTGTTTGATTATTCGATCGGAAAGTTTAACATTTTCTATTTATCTGGAATGTGATACAATATTTGGAATCCACATGTAGTTATGAGATAACTAATTTGAATGTTATAAATCTAGCAGTTTAGTCTCAGATGATCGGTTGCCACGGAATTTTGATGCGATCAAAAGTCTGTCGCAATCACGTAGCGTACGTGGATACTCGCCGGGTAAACTTAATAGACAGCCACGCACCATAGCCCCGACCAAGTGACTGTAGGAGAACCCCGTCGCTAAAAGCATCCGTTCAGGTGCTCGCGGCAGCGGTGTTCCGCCTTAGTGCACTTCGTCGACGGCATCTGGGGGTGCGGCCGTCTACTAAAGTTTGCGACGAGCATTCGATCAGGATATCGGGAATCTTGTTGAATTGCCCGACTAGATATTGAAAAGTGTTTTCGATAATGAGACTAAAATGCGGGGTTTATAATTGTTAGGCATGCAATGTCTAAGGAATTCATTTTGATAGGCATGCGATGTCTAAGGAGGTTGCGGATTCCAACTGTTGTAGTTTTACACTTTCTTTTCTGTGACCGTAAGCGTAGTATGTGGTGTATCGCCGGCTTCGTTGCTATACATCAACGACAATCAGGATACGCATACTTGCTTACGTTGATGATATGAGATATTATGTGTTGCTGTTATATGTTATATTGGATCGTCGTGTTCTGAATAGCCGGGGGTTTATGTGAGATGAGAGTTTTTCTTTTTCATTCATGTAAAATTCATTTGTATGTAATATTCTTTTATTGGGGCACTTCCGGGCTGAGGATATTGTCACCATTGTATATTATTTACTTTTCCGCATTAGGTAGACCCAAGGCGGGGAGCACAAGTAACCGGGTTCTAGGGTCCAGTGGGAGACCATCTCGAGGAGTCGAGACCGGGTCTCCTAACCGTAGAATTGGCAGTGTTGCTTGCCGCTCTCGTAGGGGTCTAGGAATGTGGGTTTGGCTATTCGTCGCGACCGTGGAATCCGTGTTTTATAAAGGCTCGTATTAAAAACACGGACCTCCTAGTATATCCAATATTTCATATATGTTCTTCTGCTGCAATGTTCTGTGATGAGATCAAATTACTGCCTGAGACGAGTGTTTATATTATATATATGAGATATATGTTATATTGCAGATTTCGTTTCAAATGAGATGCTTGTGAAGCATAATAATATGGGACTTCATTAATGAGATTAATGAAAATAAAAGAAACCTAAAGATCTTGTAGAAACTTGTTTAAAACTGGTAGCTCTAGTTCTTGCTTTGCATAGCGGTGTTCCTTGTAGAATATCCAGCACCTTATTCGATAAGGAAAGAGCTGAGATCCCTTCACCGGAAGTGACCTCTTTAGCGAAACTAGCAGATTCTACAAACTCGGCTTGTCTTTTGATTGTTTTTATAGTTTTTGCTTTGCATAGTGATATTTGTGAAATATCCTGCACCTTATTCGATAAGGAAAGAGCCGACGATCCCTTCACCGGGAGTGACCTCTTTAGCAAAACTAGAAAAGGCCTAAAAAACATTCCATTTAAAATCACTCGATTCTACAACGATATCAAGTTCATTACGCAAAGGGTTTTCTTAAAAACCTGTCGTAGCCTTCGTCATTTCAGATAAGTACTACTTAGTATTCGTGCTGCGTTTGTTGACCTTAGCCAAGGCGTAGTGTGCGGTAGCTAATTGGTGCTTATCTGTATAAGCATATGATGCGATTGAGTTAGGGTAGTCGTGCGACTTTGTTGACATTAGCCAAGGGTCGTGCGGGTGGGTTTAATTCAATCGGAAAATGACAGGTTGAACTTGGCTAGCACTTATGATTTGTTGACCTTAGCCAAGGTCATAAGATGCTAGGGGTAAAATATTATTGGGAATTTCAAGTGTTGAAATTTGCAATGAGATTGCATACCTTCTATGAGATAGTTGGATCCCGATACCCGCTGCGAGTAAGAGTTACTCTTGGGAGAGTTTTACACATTACAATTAGCCGATCAAGTAGGTGTCTAGAAAATTGTTAATGGGGTTACGCCCTTGGGAAAATGAGGTTTACTTTAATTAGGTCCGTGCGAACGCACGGGGAACCTCCCTCAAAGTACCGGCACTGGCCTGGCTGAAAGATTGGTGAACTTGTAGCTTGTAATTAATCCCGGCTAGTCTTTCCTTTTAGGGTTTGAAAGAAGATTTGACTAAAACAGTGGGAGACATCCTGATTAGATAAATTGATAACCAATCTAATCTTGTAAAAGCGCACGTTGAGTGTTTTCTTCTCTCTCTCTCCAGGTAGCGACCATGTCACGCCTTAATCAAGATAATAATACGGATGTATTGACCGAACCCGCTTGTTATACTGAGCTAAGGAACGATTGGTTCCGCTCCAACTTATAATTCTTATAAGATAGAGCAGGAAATAGGGGATTACCAGAATTCCCGTGCCGCCCAAACGAAGAAAGTACATGCTAATGCACCTTCTTCGGGTATGTTCATTACCGAGAACAGTTTCTCAGTATCCTTTACGTCTTGGGTATGAGATACCGGATCAGGATCCCGCAAATGTAATTTGTTACATGGGCTACTGATAGGTAGAAAACTGAGAACGGGTGATAAATTTCATGAGATAGAAACGGTGCAAGTGTTGCAGCCAAGTCTGTTGGTAGTTATCACCCTGTATTACCAGAATACATTGATTCTGAACAAATGTTATTAGATACCGAACCTGATATACAACATCATATCAGTCTCTTTATTAGTAAAGAAGGATATAATTTTGTATTGTTGGATAATGTTTTGAACATTTCCTATATCAAAAGTTGATCGGATCAGGCACGTTATCTAAAAGCATAGACGTTCTAAATCAAACCACAAATCTTAGTGTACAGAACACACACAAGAGGAAGAGTTCAGAAATGAACGAATCCTTCTTGATAGACTAGGTCAGATCAATGCGACCCGACTAGCTGAAGTTACATATAGATGCATATTTAAATTAGTTTGAATTTACATCTTGTGAAACTTGCCGATCATGTCACAGAGATAAGATGACCACAGCTCCGTTTATTGGAAACAGAGAAAGAGTTAGTGTAATCTTAGGATTGATACATGCTGATGTATGAGGTCCCCTGTTTACACATGCCAAGACCGGTTCTTTATACTTCATTACATTCACTGATGATCTCACAAGATTCAGACATATGTTCATATTGAAACACAAGTCCGAAACTTTTGAGATAATCACAGAATATAAGTTAGAAGTAGATAACCAAAAACGGGTATAAGTATTATGTCCTTTGATGAGATCAAGGAGGAGAATGCTTGAGCACGGGATTCCTGGACTATTCTAAAGGAGAATGAGATTCTCTCTCAGCATTACTCCTCTGAATACACTACAACACGTCAGTGTATCGGGGCAGAGCAATCACACCCTATTAGATATGGTGCGCTTTATGATGAGTACTACTGAGTTTCCTATTTCCTTTTCAGAGTAATGCACTTGTGAAGCTGCATACCTATTTAATAGGGTTCCAATTAAATCAGTTGCCTACCACTTCATATGTGATATGGAATGGGAAGAGCCCATATCTTAAGTAAGTTAAGATTTGGGGTTGTCCGGCCTATGTCTAAAAAGCAAAATCAGGACAAGCTCGAGGCAAAGTCAGTTCTGTGGAAGTTTGTTGGATATCCCAAGCATTCGCAAGGGGATATCTTCTACTAAACCGAGAAACAAAAGATGTTTTATTTCTCAGCATGCCACCTTTGTGAAAGGGAATTTCTTGTGAAGAAATTATTGGTCATGAGGTAGAACTGGAAAGAGTTCCAGCTATACAAACTGCAGCTGATGATTTGGTAGAACCAAAGGATTCAATAGTTTCCAACGAACCATAGCCTCTCCACCGATCTAGTAGGGTTCCTCACCCACCTGAGAGATACTTCGGTTTTCTCTATGACAGTGGGGAGCGAGGATTGCATCATGAGATGATGACCTAACAAGTTTCGAGCTGGCCATCAGGAGTGGGACTCTGTAAGAATGGCTGGATGCTTAGCGATCTGAGATGGAATCCTTATACACCAACAAAGTATGGACTTTGGTTGCTTTATCTGAAGGGTTAAATCCCCATCATGAGCAAGTATATCTTGAGAAGATTACTTGGTGTACATGGAAAAGTTAAGACTTTCAAAGCTATACTTAAGTCCATCCAGATCCTACTTGCCACGGCTACATACCATGACTACAATATCTGGCGGTACGGTGTCATGACTGCTTTTCTAAATGATGATTTGGAAGAGAGCGTCTATAAGTACACAACCAAAGGGTTTCGTAGACAGTGGAAGCAGCGGAAATGTGTGCAAGATGTTTTAGGTGATAAATCAGGCATCGCGGAGTTAGAACGTCTGTTTTGATGTGGTAGTCAAAAAGTTTGACTTCATCAAAATGGTAGATGAACCTTGTATATACAAAAAGGTAGTAGAGAGTATGGTGGTGATCCTCGTAGAGTACGTGGATGACATACTCTTGATAGGGAAGGAGTTTCCTATGCTACGCTCAGTCAATCTCCTCTTATCATAAAGATTCTCCATATAGGATGTAGGTGATACCTCCTAAATCCTGAGTTATGGATCTATGAGATAGATCTAATTGGATATTAGGATTCTCACTAGTTGTAGTGAGATGGTATCAATAGATCCTGAGGAGAATCACTGGAAAGGTTCCAGGGTGATAAGGATGACTGAATGTCAGTCGCAGGCATTGTCTTTACCCTCAGTAGAGGGACGGTATGTTGGAAGAGTTCCAAGCTAGATACCGTGACTTACTAGAAGATTAAAGGCAAGATACGTCGTTACCATGGATGCTACCAAAGAGGCAGTTTGGATATATATATAAGTTCATGAGATGAACTTCGTTCCTACCATTGTGTGACAATGGAGTTGTGGCTTATGCTAAGGAACCCCCGTCCCATCAGAAATCCAGATATAATTCCTAGTTGAGGGTGTATCGAGACAGGGCATCGATACACCAGAGTAGACTAGCGTATACGCATCTTGACCCATATGATGGGCGATGGATGATCCCATATCCATCGTTGTTTGACATCAAGGATGGTGTACGGGTGCTCAGTGGAGACTGGGTACACTGGACGGACTCGCCGAGAAATCCCAGATGGTATTATACCTCACGTCAGATGGCAATTCTCTGGTGACACTGGTACAGGTTAGTCTGTAGACCCGAGATCGTCATAGAGTCTTGTGTGATTCCCACTGTTCTTTGATTTCCATCATACCACGTCCAAGAGGGCATGCAAAAAGGTGGCTTTTGGGTACAGTCCCGAATCACATGGAGGCAATGAGCGATAGGAGGGGATTCGTCTCTCCCGGTATAGGGAGTTGATGTTGTGCTGTGTTCGATTGGCTATAACTGGAAATCCCTGGCCAGGGTTGCTGAGATTTACTGGTAAGTGTTATCTGTAGTTTCTCGAACTGTTATAGACCTCATATCGACACGACTTATCAAGCTACTGAGGTCTGACGTTTACCACCCCTAGGCGAGATATGCGACATATCAGACGACGAGACCGGACTGTACGGGAGTGTTACTGATTGGATTCGCAGGAGAATGTACAGGCTTTCTTGTTGATCTTCTGATCGCTCAATACCTGAGTGGCTGTTACGTTTAGCTGACCGCTTGCAGCTTGTGGGTGTTTGATATGATCCTCACCTGCTACCGGCGTATTGACGATTCTTTAGAGTCCTACACAGAGGTTTCTTGACTCAGGCAAAACGGAGTAGGGGCACATATGTGATATGTGCAGGACCGAGGAAAATGCGATATGAGATACCGTATTATATTCTCGCGTTATTTTGATATGAGCCGGATCATCGGATCAAGTGTCGATTCGATGAATCGGTACATGATATATTAGTCGGTTATATTCGATATAGCCGGATTGTCGGATCAAGTGTTGATTCGATAATTTAATGTATAATAATATATACGATATATTGAATTACATTATCTAATATTAGCTCGCTTTATTGATTCATTTTCTCACCGGGTAATACATTGATATATATGCGATATATGTTAATTGTATTATTTTCTTTTGTTACAAATATATATTATATATGTGAGATATAATATTGTAACATGATATGATTACTAATGCAACATGTTTAGTGGAGATTAAACAGGGTTAGGGTTAGAATTGGGTTAGTTCTTTCATGAACCTTCTAGAAGGTTTTCTTTTGTTTTGTGCTAAGATATTTTTTAGTGACTCATTCTTAACCCAACACAAAGCCTTAGCCCTAGTTAAATCTCTACATGAGTTAGCTGATTATTAAGAAATTCTCGTTTTGTCGGTATTTAGAAAATGAATAAAATTCACAATCAAAGAATTGTTTTGACCGCAATCAACTACGGTGTCAGATGTAGATCGTTAGCGAGTGCGGATCGTCCATAGGGATTGTGCGATTCGTTTGTATGTTTGATTTGTTTGAATTGAAAAGTTAATAGAAAAGAAAAGTAAACATGATTCAAGATTTTATCGATGGATTCAAGTGTCACTATTCTAATCAAGAATCAAGAAAATGATAAACAATCGAGAATCGAGTTTCGATGATTTTTCCAACCAAATATCAAGAATCTAAATGAGGCTCGTAGGAATCGATCGGATCTATAGATGTGATGTAATCTCAAGATGTCGTATTCTTATCCTTCGATGAGTTGATACTAGATTGATGATGATCGACGAGAATTGGGGATTTCTAGTGAAACTAGGGTTTCATCATTTATCCCTTGTTCTTTCGTCGATATCGTTCACATTCTAGCCTCTAGTAAATTCAAGAAATGATCGTAGATCCCTAATTTCGAGCGATAACAATCAAGAAAGCATCGCAACGAAACTAGGTCATCGATTCTTGAACTTGCTAGGGTTTACAAAACTCGTAGGACTCAAGACTCGTTTTAAGATTTGTTACATCATCATTCTAATGATCGTCTCGACTCCTCGACGAGCGGAGTTTTACTCAAACATCACAACAAGAACCACAATTACAAATTGAGATCAAATCATGATGCAAGAATTTAAAGAAAGCGAGATTAAAGAATTTCACATTTTATTTATATCAACAATTTCATTACAATGGCTCAAGAACTACAAGAGGAAGAACTCGATTGTCGATTTGGGTTTGCTTGTCTCCGTGAGTCGCGGATCGGCTTGGACCACTTGCTCTATTGAAGATCGGCTCTGCTCCTAAAAGGTTGAAGGGCTTCACGCTTGATTTGGTACTCGGGATCTTGAATTTTTGATTGGAATTAGGGTTAGGGTTTCGCACAAGTCTTGTCACTAGACTTATGGAAGAAGATGAAAAATTGAACTGATTAGAGATTGAAGAAGTAGAGATTCCTTAACCCTAGGTCTAGTCTTCTATTTATAGACTTCCCAAAACCCTAGATCTAGGATTTGAATTTTAAGTTTCCCTCCAAAGGTTTGTTGAGGAGAAGCTTCTAGAAATAGTTTGTTAGGAGCTTAGCTTAGGCTTTAAGCTAGGATTGTTTAAGCTTAGAAACCCTAGTTTGCTGAACTGGCAGAAGCTTCTGGAGTCTTCTGGAACTTGAAGTATATAAAAGGAATGTGGGCCCAGAGATAAGAGTTTTGCACAGAAAAGGGGCTGATGACGTGGCATAAGCGCCGCGGATCCGCGGCGCAAGCAGGCTCCCGCCGCAGATCCGCGGCCATGTTGGAGGCTTGGGGCTTGGTCTTTTCTCTGCTGGTTTGGGCTGATGTTTGGGCCTTTTCCTGATATTTTGAATTTTATTTGGCCTTCTGTATTGCTACCAGATCTTTAGCCTTTGAGTTGGCGTATTCTTGATCAGCTTCTTTTGGCTTTGTTCCTGCAATTTCCGGCACAATTTCTCAAAACAAGTGTTGCGCAATATAGGGATGATGCGATGCCATAAAATACAGTCGATATCCCTTAAAGTGCCGGTTTAAAAGTCTCAAACATGCAATCTGATATTTTACGACTGATTTGCTAATATGTGTAATGTGAATACCGAACACTTCTAGATGAGTGCAAATGATAGGAAAATTGTCGTGTTAAAAATACATTATTTTCGACTGATCAAATTCCCCCAAACTTATTTTCGATCGTCTCGAGCGAACTTTTTATTAAAAAGAAGGAGAAAAATAAAGAAAGAGAAAAACTAACTAGCACACTTTCGTAGGCAACACGATTGCACTGAGCACGTGCAACAAGCCTTTAAACCTCTAGGTGTCCCTAGTAGGAGGAGTGTTGTCTCTTGAGGGTTTTCAGCGGATTGCACCAACAAAATCCAATAATAAAAGAAAGATTATGAATATTACATTTAAAGAAAAGAATTGTAAAAGAAAGACTTTGAAAATTAGGGTTTCCAACTAAGATAGCTTTTCGGTT
Organism: Agapanthus africanus; assembly: GCA_030015575.1. Classification (NCBI taxonomy): domain Eukaryota; kingdom Viridiplantae; phylum Streptophyta; class Magnoliopsida; order Asparagales; family Amaryllidaceae; genus Agapanthus; species Agapanthus africanus. The sequence goes on along the minus strand of JASDDO010000012.1, from coordinate 255,368,149 downwards.
GTCATGAGCCCTATCTTAATGGTCATGAAAGGATGTCGGAAATCACGTCCTCCCTCAATAAAACATCGTCTTATTTTTCATTCCTATCTTCTTCCAAACATCGATCATATAACTCTGCGTGTGTGTAAAGACATCCCTACACCCGGAGAATTCAATTCAAGCTATCATACTTTTGCCCATCAGCCTCAGTACTTTTTAATTAATGAATATTTAGATGGAGTTGCTCACACACTTTCATACGACCGTTAATACTTCTTGAGGTACTAACCGACCGATTACTCATGTGCTTGCTTATTTGGTGTATTTTTCTAGTCTTGCACCACCTCAGGCATAGCAGTGACTCCCAGACCAGTTGGCCTTAGGGCACTAGGTGAAGAAGCACCCTCGCTATATATTTTTTATTTCCCCTTGGTGATAACAAAACCAGTGTTCATTTTTCTCACCACTTTATATTTTCTTCATTTGTTTTTTATTTCCTTCATACTTTTGGTTTTAAAACAAGAGCATTTCAAGGTATCCTCTACTATCCCAGGCTTTAAGACGTGTGTAAGTGCGAATAGCTGGGTATCAACGTTCAAAATGTTTGGCTTCCAGAATAGAAACTATTTTTCAGACTTATTTTTATCCTCAGATTAGTGACGTCCTTCATTTTACTAACCCTTGGGACAACGGCTCATAACTACTTATTACTAGTTCGTATAAGAAAGATTCTAATATTCTTGATTTTCTTAAATTTTTCTAATCTCATGGATGTAATTTTTCACTATCTAATCTTTCATTATCTTATTTATGTACAAAAAATGTTTTTATATTTTGAAAATTTTACATTTTTATGGATTTTGAAAATTTTTAAATTTTTATAAGTTTTTAAAGAAATGTTTTGTGCTTATGCAAATGATATGCAAATGATGCAAAAATAAGCACAAACCTCCCCCAAACTTGTTTTCAACAGTGTCCTCACTGTTGCGAACAGCTATATCTACAAAACCTGTAAGTCTGGGAGGAATTATTAGTGGGGGCAAAATATATAAGTGAAAAACTTCCCCCAAACTTACTCTTTTCACTCACCTCCATTCAAAAAGATGATGCAGTGATATGCAGGACATGGAGATGAGACGGAGGAATTTTAATCAAGATAAACTGGCTCCTGTAAAAACAGGAGCTCCTCCGTGGGGTCAGTGGAAAGATACAGCTTTAGTCTATGTCCATTCACTTTGAAAAATGTGCCGTTTTTAACATTTTCTACTTCTACTGCCCCGTGCGGGTATACAGTCCGCACAACAAAAGGTCCCTTCCACCGAGATCGGAGCTTACCCGCGTGAAGGTGTAATCGTGAATCATAAAGAAGGACTTGTTGACCAGGTGAAAATGTTTTCCTCAAAATGTTTTTATCGTGAAAAACCTTGGTCCTATTCTTTATGATCAAAGCATTATCATAAACTTCATCGCGGAGTTCGCTTAGCTCATTAATTTGCAGCTTCCGAAATTTGAAAGCTTGGTTTAGGTCAAAATTTATTTCCTTAATAGCCCACAATGCTTTATGCTCAATCTCGACTGGTAAATGACATGCCTTCCCAAACACTATCCTATATGGAGACTTCCCTAGGTCGGTTTTAAATGCAGTTCGGAATGCCCAAAGAGCGTCCGTCAATTTGGTCGACCAGTCTTTTCTATTCTTAGCAACAGTCTTCTCCAGGATAAGTTTAATTTGTCTGTTTGAGATTTCAGCCTGCCCGCTTGTTTGGGGATGATAGGGTGTCGAAAGTCGGTGGTTGATTGAGTATTTCGGCATCAAAGTCTCGAAAGACCTGTTGCAGAAATGTGTCCCATTATCGCTAATAATAGCGCATGGGTGTCCAAATCGCGAAAATATATTCTCTTTCAAGAACTTAATGACAACTTTCCTGTCATTAGTGCGACATGGAATGGCTTCCACCCACTTTGAGACATAATCAACCGCCAGCAGTATGTACAAATTCCCAAAGGAGTTGGGAAAGGGACCCATAAAATCAATGTCCCAAACATCGAATATTTCAACAACCAGAATGGGTTGCTGAGGCATTTCATTTCTCTGGGAGATTCTACCCGTGTACTGACATTGTGTACAGGTTTTGCAATAGTCAAATGCGTCCTTGAATAAGGTCGGCCAATAAAATCCACATTGCAAAACCTTCTCCGCCGTCTTTTTAGGACCGAAATGATCCCCACAGGCCTGATCATGACAAAAAGAAAGAACACTCTTGAACTCTTCTTTCGGGACACACCGGCGAATGATCTGATCAGGACAATACTTAAACAAATATGGATCATCCCAGTAAAAGTGTTTTACTTGGGATAGAAAGCGGTATTTGTCCTGTTTTGACCAAACGCTGGGTATAAGTCCCGTGACAAGATAGTTCACAATATCCCTGAACCATGGTTCATTGGATACGCTCAAGAGTTGTTCGTCAGGAAACGAATCATTGATCGGCAGGGTCACAGGGGAAGAAGAGATGCGTGAAAGATGGTCGGCTACTACTGTTTCCTGATTTAAAATCAGGAAAGCTTACGGAAAAGGCTTCAGAAAAGGGTCACGTGCTTACACGTGACCAGCAGTCACGTGTTGGCACGTGACATCTAAAAGCATCGGCAAGGAAAATTCAGTTTCCCAACTACATCGAAGAAAAGGGCTTCAGAAAGAGTCACGTGCTCCCACTTGACCAGGGTCACGTGTTGGCACGTGACACTCAAAAGCGGCAGACTCAATTCCCTGATTGAATCAAGAAAAAGGCTCCAGACGAGGGTCACGTGCTCACACGTGACCAGGGGTCACGTGGTGGCACGTGACAACTAAGCAGCGACCAGAAAGCAGAGCGCAGAAAGAAAAAAGAGGGCTCATTCTAAGGGGGTCACGTGCCCACATATGACCAGGGGTCACGTAGCCACACGTGACCGGCTTTCAAACCCTATCTGTTAACAGAAATTAAATTCTGAGAAAAGACCTCTTAAATCTTTCCAAAGCAACCGATTAAATTAAAGATTTAATGGTGATTAAATATCATCTATCTATGAGAAAATCACGAATTTGGAAAGATTTCCCCGTAAAATCTAACCAAAATAACAAAGGAGAATCTCTGGATTTAAAATCCAATGGTGAATAAAATTCACCTAATAATCCAAAGGTCCAAAACGAATGGTGGATACAAATCAAATCTCTCAATGAAAGATTCATCAAAAACTAATTGACTCGGCTGCTTCTCCTATAAATAGGAGCCAAGAGACACACAAAAAAATATATGCAGGGGGAAGAAAAGAGAGAGAGCATTGATACTTTGGAGGAATTTGGATCTTCTGCAAAAGAAAACCCTAGGTAAGAAAGGGAAGGTTTTTTGAAAGAAAAGAGAATTTAATTCTCAACAGAGTTTAACTCTGATATAAAACAGAAGAACATAGTTCTCTCTTTGGTGGAGGATCTGTAAAGTGCACATCTCCCCTTGAGTTCAGAATTTAATTCTCAATGGGTTGAGATCCTGCCATGCAGATCCAAAGCATAGAGAGGGAATGGAAGCACGAGAATTTAATTCTCACAGAACTATAGGAATATAATTCCTTTAAAAATAAAATTAGGGTTCGACCCTGTGTTATGGGAATTTAATTCCTTCAGAATGAAAAGAATCAGGGTTTAACCCTAGTTAAGAACTTAGTTCTGTTAAAACAACAGAAATTTAATTCCCTTAATCTCATTCCCCAGAATAATTCTTTAACAGAGAGTGGGAGTTTAATTCCTTAAAGCTTTTATTAGGGTTTAACCCTATTCAGTTCTTCACATATATGAGGAATTTAATTCCTACAGAAAATTCAGAGTCCAGAATATAAATCTTCGAAAGGAAGTAGGAATTTAATTCCTCTGAAATTATTGTCAGGGTTCAACCCTACGAGGAATTTAATTCCTGAAAGGGATTAACAGATCTTCTAAAAAAACATACATAGAGGCAGGGTCACGTGTTACCACGTGACCCCCAAAAAAGATCTACAGAAAAGCCCCTTTGAGGCAGTGCCTCACGTGACCCACGTGACCCTTGGCAGAGGCTTTAACATACTCCATTTAAACACCCGTCACGTGATGGCACGTGATGCCCCGAAAGATGCGATATTCTCAGCAGAACAAACGAAAGGAGGGCGCCCTCACGTGCTACCAAGTGACCCCTCTTGCCTTAGCGTCTAACGCTAAATTGGAACCCCTGAATCCAGTGTTAAAACACTGTTTAGCCTTAGTGTTCAACACTAATCAAAGAACTTTATTTGCAGTGTTCAACACTGATTACCTTAGTGTTCAACACTAATTTGAGATTTCTGTTTCCAGTGTTTAACACTGATCTGTTTTAGTGTTTAACACTAATTTGAAAGCCTTGTTGCAGGTGTTTAACACCAACTATCTGTTAGTGTTAAACACTGACTTATCAATCTCATTCCCAGTGTTCAACACTGATTGGTCTTTAGTATTTAACACTTGGCATTGGCCCAATTGGCTAAATGGCCAGAGGCAAAGCCTCTCCTTCAAGGGACCAACAGGAGGGCCAATGTCCCAGACATGATTGGACTTAGCCCAAGCTGGCCATAAGTCCTCAATTCGTAATTAACTGGGATAATGGGCTCATAACATAATTAATTGGTCTTGATCCCAAATTGGGCCAAAGACTATTTAATCCACTCCGGTTCCAGGGTACATCTCTTCACTCCTTTGATACTTGGCGTTGTAATCCCTCAACGTCTTCAAAGAGGTGACGGGTCCCGATGACCACACATTGATATGGACTGTGGGGTCCTTAAACCCATGGACTACGACGTCCTTAACCTTGACCGAGATGTCTTAAAACTAACAATGGACTGTGGGGTCCTTAAACCCATGGACTACGACGTCCTTAACCTTGACCGAGATGTCTTAAAACTAACAATGGACTGTGGGGTCCTTAAACCCATGGACTACGACGTCCTTAACCTTGACCGAGATGTCTTAAAACTAACAATGGACTATGGGGTCCTTAAACCCATGGACTACGACGTCCTTAACCTTGACCGAGATGTCTTAAAACTAACATTGGACCGCAATGTCCTTAAACTACCCATGGACCGCAATGTCCTTAAACTATCCATGGACCGCAATGTCTTTAAACTAGCAATGGACCACTATGTCCCTAAACTGGAGAGGGACCACCATGTCCCTAAACTGGAACAATAGAGCCACAAATGCTCTTTTGCCGGATCTAAACGATCCCATTTAAGTTGATCTTAGCCTCAAATATGGCTAACGTGTCCTTAAACCTTCAAACAGACTGGTCTATGAATCCCTCCAATCAACTTTGGTTCAAGGGTACATCTCGGAACTCCTTTGACACCTGTCGTTGTAATCCTTCAACGCCGTCAGAGAGGTAACGGGTCCCGACGGCCATACATGCAATGGACCACTATGTCCCTAAACTGGAACAATGGAGCTTAAATGCTCTTTTGTCGGAACTAAATGATCCCGTTAAGTTGATCTTAGTCTCAAGTTAGACTAGCGTATCCTTAACAAACGTTTGAGTTGATCTTAGCCTCAAATATGGCTAACGTATCCTCAAACCAAACCCCCAAACCCAAATCTAAGATAATACGGATTTGGACTAGTCCACGCCCTACGGGCGACGACATAACTCGGTCTCCGTAAATAATCCACGGGCAACAAAACACAAAATAAACACACACGACACGATGTGACCATCTGGAGAAGGAGAAAGTTGTTACCGCGATGCGGTAGCGTAATTAACTGCAGGGGCTTGCGCCTGAAGGGAAGAGCGTCCCCACAATCAAAAAACCCCTCAAGCGAGGGGGAATCTGACGAAGTCTGCTACATCGGACGCATCCGTTCAAACCTTCGATGCACGGTGCCATAAATCAACTTGGCATCCTCGGAGAGGTGGACGGATAGCACCAATTAGCATCTGCCCCGAATCTCAGGCGAGACGCCCAGTCGACGCCGCCATTCGGAGGGAAACAGATTCTGGCACGCCCGGTGGGACCTTTTCCTCTTTCCACTCCACACTTCGTGTGTCGTGATTCGCGAGCCAATCACGGTTCGCTAATGGTTGCCCTTGGGTTTCAAGATACTAAGACTTGGCGTCTTGCTTATTGCAGAAAGCAAAGAATCGATGGCTTCTGCGAAAGGCCCCAACTGCTCGGACTACGATTTCAACCAACGCTCTGCCTCGCCAGGAGGTATAGCCTACGGACCCCAAGCTGCTTCGCTATCCACAATGCCCGTGGAACAGGTCACTCGAGCTACCACAGGATTGTTCTTTGGGACCATGCTCCCACCGACAAGCTTCACCGCTCCAGTGCTGACAACGGAAGCTCCCAAGAAGTCGGTCTTTGATCGTCTTACCCTTGACGCGGCCCTTCTCGACGGGTCGCCCAACATCAGCGCCTCGGTCTTCTCTAGATTGGGCCAGAACTCCTGTGGACCCACAATGGGACCTACAATCCCAGAGAAGGCTGCTTCTAAGAAAGTGACCGGTCCTGCTCTTGAAGTCATCAAAGCGGCTTCCCCTGCCAAAAAGTCGGTCTTTACAAGATTGACGGCTCTAGCTCCTGCTTCTGCTACCCAAAGGACATCGGTCTTTGATAGGCTAACACCAGCAGCGACCCCCCACCTACACAGAGGGCAAGACGAAGCCATTCTCACCGCTGAACCAGCGCCGTCCGCTCGACACGCTCGACGTCGCCATTGGCGCCGAGTAAGGAAGGCTGGGGGCAACTCCCCCTCTGGGCTAACTCCATCAGCCCTGACGGCAGAAGTTAATGCTGCTGTTCCAACTGGGAACAGCTTCGAGATGCTAAATAAGGTGTGAAGGAATTCCGCTACTGCGGTGCTAAAGAGGTCTCCTCCCCCACTAAAAAAGGTTGCGGAAATAAAGTCAGAACAGCCCCGATCCCCTCAACGGCTGACTTCCAAAATCTATAAAGTTTGGCGGCAGGCCCGAGATTCGATGATCAATCCAAACTTCTTCCGCCAGCACAAGAAGCTGAAAATCCAACCGGAAGCCAGTCACCAGGTTAAACCACGAAAGGCTGTCTGGGTGCCTGCCTCAACGGCCCCCTCAGCTCCCACTGCTCATAAAAGGAGGAAGCCAGAGAAGATCCCCCAGTCTGCAACGACAGCTAAAAGCACTAAGCCCAGACGCCCTAAGTCTGGGGGCATGATGGTCCATACCGTATACATGGCGTCAGGAAAAGAAGACAGCCGTGCGTCTACAGGTCATAGACCGCTTACACGGTCGGTAACCAAAGCTCAGGAGCTACAGCAGAAGCTCCAGGAAATGATGAATGTTATGGCCGCACTTACCGGGCCAAAAGAAAACCCAGAAACGTCCTCGGACGAACGCCATGAGGAAGAAACCGACGCCGAATTCTTTCGCCGAATACTGGAGAAGAAGGACAAAGAGGCTGCTGAACGAGCAACCAACATACAGCGTATGGGCCTTCGCTTCCAAGATATGATAGGAATGATGATCCAACAGGACCCATCCGCCGAGGATCCCCCAATCGTTCTTGAAGACGACCGAGGAGAAATGTCAAATCCACCACCGGCCCTCTCAACGGCCAAGGAGGAGACAATCTCTAAGGCTGATTTGGTCGACTATATAGCCCAGCAAATCCGGGTTCATCATGCAACTGAGGCAGCTGGTCAAGCCGTAAAAACGGGCCGACCGTATCCAAGCTGGTATGACCAAATCAGATACCCGCCGGGTTATACAATACCAAAATTCCACGTGTATAAGGGGACCGGCAATCCCCATCAACATGTTGCCCAGTTCAGGGCCCTTTGCGGTAACACCGGCGGTGATGATAAACTGTTGCTTCGCCAGTTCATGGGCAGCTTATCAGAAACAGCATTCGAATGGTATTCGGAACTCCCGAACGATTCTATCAAGACGTTCGCTGAAATGGAGCTGCTATTCACTCAGCGATTCGCAAGCGCCAGCGAACGCACTCCAATAACGGCATTGATTAACGCCAGGGTAAAACCAAGCGAAACCTGGGTCCAGTATGCTATACGCTGGCGGAATTTGTGGTCGAAATGCGAGCAACGCATTGAGGAAGCACCCGCAGTGGGCATGTTCGTGGGAACCCTAGACCCTCACGCGACTATCTCCCAGTTTATGATGTTCTTTAAGTCAACCACATTCCAGGCTTTAATCGACAAGTTGGCTCAAATGGACCAGATGGGTCATAGACCACCTCCCCCGAAGTCGGAACCTCGGAATGACAAGGATAAAGGAAGGGCAACCTTCGTCGCGAATGCCCAGCAGCAACCCAACGCCCCGAAGCTGGCGGATCAATTGGAAGAAAGACGCAGGTATTATAATGAGAAGATGAAGCGTCCCTACTCGTTCCCACGAGACAAGACGAAACGGTTATTCGAGCTGGCAGTACGCAACAGACTTATAAACCTACCAAATCCAAGGCGACCGCCATAACCCGCTGAGGTGAATAACCCTAACTATTGCCCTTACCATCAAACGGTAAGTCATCCGATTGAGGATTGCTTCATCTTCAAAGGATGGATTGAAGATCAATACCTCCAGGGGAAGTTTGCACTGTCCAAAAAGTGGAAGGTGAACCCACCACAACCGCATACTTCTAAGAAAGCAGATACACCGGGGGCAACCTATTCCTTTATTGAAGAAGCTCCATGGGAGGTCGTGCTGTCAACTAAAACCAAAAGAATGCTGAGAGACCTTCATGCGTGCCCTGCGATCGAATGGAAGGACCCTCTTGAACCTCAAATTATCGAAGGGATGTTGAAGCCCTGCCCAACTACGAAGACTCGTGATAATGGCCCAAATACTCACGCCCAACCGTCAAAATCTTCGAAGAAAAAGAAGAAGAAATCCAAGAAGCCCGTGAAGCCTGGAGACGAGCACACGAACTTGCAGAAGCAAATCGATGCGCTGGAAGAGTACAATCAAAAGGCGCGAACTCCCGTCACACTGCAAGAGTTCCTCAGCCACATCTTTCAAGAGGACGATGATGGAGAGAGCTCGTCGGATGAATCCGAGGGATATGTGGCGAGTTGTAACGTAATCTCCCACTCGTTTACTGACGATGAGAAAACTCCTGGCACTAAGAAACAGGGGACAGAGCCTGAACCAGAGCGTGTGTGGCCAACAGATGAAATGATCGACGTCTTTCTGGACGAGATTCGTCTAAAGAGTAAAGCGGATCAGGAGCGTGAGATGGCCGCATCGGAAGGAGCCAAATGCAGGCGACTGAACGAAAGAGTTGAAGTACTCCCGCCAGATCGAAAGGCATCCGAGGCAGACAAGAAGATATTCAAGACGAGGAAAAAGTTTGCCAAAGCCATGTCAATGGGAATGAAGCTACCACCCTTGGAAGAAAACACGCTCAATGGGGCGGAGAGGCACCCTGATTATTGTGCATATCATCGGAAAATTTCACACCTCACGGAGGAGTGCGACGCCTTTAGGATATGGTGGCAAGGATATGTTGCTCATCGGCAACATTTTAAGCGCATGAAACGCAAGACTCGTCGGGAACGAAGAAGTACTGCCGACGGGCACACAACAGAACTACCGGCAACTGTTACATGGTTAACGCCGGAGGGTCACAAGTTCTCACCTTTGGGAGCGACTCTGATGAAGAAATGGCTCTGGGCCCTCTCTTTAAAGAATCCGTTTTAGGGAAAGAGGAGGAACCAGAAGCCTACGAAAACATTCAGCGGCTCAATCGTACGCTCCCGGAAAAGAATCTCGGGCCCGCAAATAGAAAAGATAAGGGAAAGGGAAAGGTCACTGAGGATATCACTTTAGATGACCAAGTCATGAAAGAGCTGGCTGCCAAAAACCCTCCCAGGAAGGGTAAGGTGGACTACAATATCCTAGCGCACCTAAGGAAGCTACCTTCTCAGCTTAGCATTCTCGATGCCCTCCTATTATCAAAAGAAGCACGAGATTCACTAATTAAGGCGCTACAAGAACCTGAGCAATTCTAAGCCTTCCTCGCCATTGAAAGGATGAAGGATGAACTGGAGGAAGTGCATACGGCCGACATCACTTTCGGTGACGAAGACCTCCTTCTCGGGACGTGCGACCACAACCGTCCCCTATATGTCTCTGGATACTGCCATGATATCAAGATAGGCAAGATCCCAGTGGATAATGGATCCTCCGTTAATCTTCTTAACGTTCGGGTGTTAAAGGAAATCTGCATGAGTGTGCAACACCTCGCTCGTGACAAAATTACCCATCTCCGGTTTCGATTCACAATCGTCACGGACTCTCGGATCCGTGATACTAACATTACACTTTAGACTACTCGTCACAGACATCAAATTCCATATCATTGACGCCAAGACCGGCTACAACGCCTTGCTCGGTCGTCCTTGGCTACACGAGTACAACATCATCCCTTCTACACAACATCAGTGTATGAAGTACTTTAAGGATGGTTTCGAGTATACCGTAACAGGTGAGCTGAACCCATTTTCCGTGAACGAAGTCCGCAAATACGAAGATGCGAAGTACTTTTTGCCAGATTTCGAGGATACAGAAAGGTGTCGCAGGACGGAGAACAAAGCCGCCGCCACCATCCCTGTTTTCGGGAGCGATACCGAAGAAGAAGAAGAGATGGTTTATGCCGGGCCATCTCAACACAACAACCCGGGGACGTCCGCCCCCATGTTGGTCTTCGGAAGTGACTCGGAAGATGAGGTTAATGCCATGTTCTCCAATCGGCCGTCAATACAAGCACCCCCTAGCGATGATCAGAGTTTGCAAATCACCATGGTGCCGTGAGTACACTACAAGGATCTTGACACACTTCAAGCTTACAATGTGCAGGACCTGCAAACATTTTACGTCCCTCCCAGGCAAAGGGGTGAGAAGGTAATCCTATTCTACCGATCCTCGGAGTCAAAAGTAGAGAAAGAGATTTGGCATGGCGCGGATGCTACACTCGATAGGCTCAAACCCATCCGTCTGCCCAGATACTATACAAATGGATTAAAGAGGCTATTGAAGCGCCAAGGAGTACCCTTAAAACGGACTGTTCGACAAGCTCGGTTCTACAACAGGATTTGGGATGTCCCTGGGACTGAACGCAAATTGCCCAACAGGAAAATGGAAACACTTGGGCTTGGATACGTGAGAGCCGGAAAACGGGAACGGGCCCACAGTAGCTACGCTATATATACCTTTAATGAAGAACAGGACGCCCTGTTAGGAAATGCCAACCCCTCATCAAAACTAGATCCCGCGATTGAAGTGCCGAGTCCGTCGTTTGAAGAACGAATGGACAAGCTTATCAGGAAAGTGGGTCAAAAAGCTCGGGAAGACCACAACCGCGAGATGGCCATCTACGAGAAGGCCAAGACGCAACGTCTGTTTCAACAGGCTGCAAAAGACAAAGATGCTCATCCCTGTCAACCCGTTGTACGAAAGGCCCGATGCAGAGGCAGAAATAAATCAAGAAGCGGAAAGAGGAGCCGACAACAACGACGCAGGATTAGAGAGTTACGTGATCGGGTATTGCGCGGCTCGGATTTGTCCCTCATGAAGAAGATGAGTCGAGCGTACTCCTTCCCCCGCGACAAGACGGAGAGGTTACTCGAGCTCGCTATAAAACATCAAATGATCGTGCTTACAGAGTCTAGACACCCTGAGCAAGCTAACAAGGCGTCTCATCTGAGCTATTGCTCTTATCACCGAGACATAGGACATCCTACCGAAGACTGCTTCACCTTCAAGAACTGGGTCGAGGACCATTACCAACAGGGCAAGTTCGCTTTATCCGACGGCTGGAGGGTAACGCCGCCATAAAAGCACGAACTCAAATCCGCAAAAGCAGAATCAGATCCACCTCAGTCCTGGAAGCGGATTCGCACATGTTACACGATTACGATATTAAAAGAAGAGCCCGAGAACATGGATGACCTTCCCTGGTGCTTTGAGAACAGTGATGATGAGGTGGTCTCAGAATTTCCGCCAGCTCCAAAAGAACTGGAAGATGGAATACATACTACTGCAGATAACCTCAAGAAGATTGAGTTGGGATCGGCAGATGACCCGCGACCGACATTTGTCAGCGAGCTGCTATCTGAAGAAATGGTGGCTGCGTTAAAGAACGTGCTTCTACGGCATAAAGACTGCTTCGCGTGGAACTATTCCGAAATGCCAGGATTGGATCCGGAGATTGCTGTGCATAAATTGGAAATATCCTCAGATATCAAGCCAGTCAAGCAGGCGCCGAGAAGGATGCGACTCGAGCTTGAAATGAGCATCAACGCCGAAGTCAAGAAGCTGATCGATTCTGGATTTATCCAAGAAGTCCAATATCCCGACTGGATCGCCAATATCGTCCCGGTAATGAAGAAAAATGGGACGGTACGCATATGCGTGGATTTCAGGGATCTCAATAAAGCCTGTCCAAAGGACGATTTCCCAGTACCAGTAACCGAGCTAATGATAGATAACACGTCCACTCACGAGGTTTTCTCCTTTATGGACGGTTCATCAGGATACAATCAGATAAAAATGCATCCCGAAGACCAGAAACACACCGCTTTCCGGACCCCTTTGGGTATATTCTGCTACAGGGTTATGCCCTTTGGTCTAAAGAACGCCGGCGCTACCTATCAAAGGGCCATGACAAAGATCTTCGACGACCTCATACATGACATCGTCGAGTGCTATATCGATGACCTTGTAGTAAAGAGCATTTAAAGCATCTGGAGACTGTATTTCAACGCCTTCGGTAATATAATTTGAAGATGAATCCCCTCAAATGCGTGTTTGGAGTCTCCTCGGGTAAATTCCTGGGATTCATCATCCGACACCGAGGTATCGAAATAGATCCATCTAAGATCAAGGCGATCATGGAAATGCCTCCGCCAAGAACCCTCAAACAGTTGCGGTCTCTCCAAGGGAAGCTCGCATACATCCGGCGGTTTATCGCCAATCTTTCAGGCAAATGCCGTCCTTACAGCCACCTGATGAAGAAGGGAACTCCATTCGTTTGGGATCACAAATGCCAAGGTGCACTAGACGAGATCAAGCAGTACCTGCAGAACCCTCTGGTGTTAGCTGCGCCGGTCAAGGGAAAACCCCTCATTCTTTATACAACCGCCCTCGAAGGTTCCTTAGGCGCATTATGGGCACAAGAGAACGATCAAGGAAAAGAGAGAGCTCTTTACTACGTAAGTCGAGTTCTGTTGGGGGCAGAAAGCAACTACTCTCCCATTGAAAAACACTGCTTGGCGTTAATCTTCGCGATAACAAAACTCAGGCACTATACGTTGGCGCACGAAGTCCGTCTCATCTCGAAGGTGGACCCTCTTAAAAATTTGATGTCAAAGGCTATATTGACGGGTCGACTCGCTAAATGGGCTCTACTCCTGATGGAGTTCTCGATAACGTATCGACCTCATAAGGCAGTGAAAGGCCAGGCCATTGCCGACTTCCTTGTTGAGCATCCAGTACCTGCCGGTTCTCCTCTGAACTGCGATTTGCCGGACGAACATGCATTCGATGCGATCGACGGCGGTGATGCCCGATAGGAACTCTATTTTGACGGGGCATCTTCCATGAAGAAGCGCAAACAATGTACCCCCATAATCAAATCGGGAGTAGGCCTCATCTTCCTAACCCCACAAGGAGGGATAATGCGCTTTGCTTTCTCCTTAACAGAATCGAGGACGAACAATGAAGCCGAATACGAAGCTTTGATAGCGGGCCTCGAGATCGCCATTGACATGGGAATTGAAGACCTCCTTATATACGGGGATTCTCAACTGGTCGTTAGTCAAGTAAATGGTTGTAACATTTTCAAAAATATAAAATATTAATTTTGGGAATTTTTATAATTTAATATTATTTTATTGATTATTTTAATATTAAATCTATATTTGAATGCAAATAAATGGAGAAAAATTATGAAAAATTATGGAAAATTCTAAATTGGGTAAATTAGCGATTTATGACATTTTTAAGTTGTTGTGATCATTTTGACACTAATTAAGTGCTAAGCGCGATTAAAATCGCTAATCGGGTTTTTTGACAATTTTGTGCAAAACTTGCACATATCACATTTTTCCTACACTTGTGTATTTTTCTAGCCATGGATTTCTTTTGGGGTTACTATTCTTATGAGAAGGTTTGGATTAATAGAAAAGGGAAAAAGAAAAGAAAAGAGAAAAAGTAATGATGAGGGCAGGTGAGAGAGAGAGTGGACCTTTGACTTTTAACCCTTAGCCATTTCTCTCCCTCCCATTTCTCTCCCTCTTCCTCCTTGTGCTGCTGCTGCCCTAGCCTCATTCTTCCTCCATTAAATCCCCTCACTTCATCTCTAAAACTTCACTAAAATCCCATGTCGGTTTCACAAAAAGTGTGCACGAGCCCGAGATCTACAAGATGGACCTAGAAAGCTTGGATTGTGGCCACTTGGGGCAACTCAAGAAAATTCTTGAGTTGCCAATTGAGGTAATTTCTGAACCATTGTCTTAGTTTTACCTTTACATATACCCCTATGCAAGTTTAGAATCGATATCGGGTGAATTTGTGGACTTGGTGAAAACTAATTAGGGTTTGAAGGATTTGTGAGTTGTGATGGGTAATTTGAGTTCAGTGGAAATTGTATGAGCACCCTAGAGCTAGAAACCCAGCCCAATCCCATTGGAAACCAAGAATACGGAATTTCGGGACTTTATGTCGGTTTGTGTGTGCAGGAAAATCTGGAGTATACTGGAACATTTCTAGGCAAATTCAACAATACCAGGAGCCTAGTTAGTGACCCAGGAGACCACCCTAGGGAGACGGACACCTAACTCCCTAGTGGGGCCGGCCAGGCCGGCCAAACAGTAGATGTGGCCGGCCCCCCTATGATGAAAACTCCCCATTTTGCTTCTGTACCTCATATTTACCCTGCATAGCACCCTGGAGTTGTTGATTTGATCTAGTTTGGCCTGAGATGAAATCTGGGATCATTTTCTCAAGTTGCAGCTTTGAATTTGGATTTGGTTTTGCGTATTTTGAATTCCAGATTTTGGTATTATTGTGTTATCTCGATCGTGTGACGTTTGCACGACTATATCGAGTGATTTCGAGTTGTTTTGCGAATGCTAACCGTAGGTTCTAACCTATAAGCCTTTTGGCGTGTCGTATCGGTTTTAGTGTATCGTATTGGTGTGTTGTGTGTCGTTTCAAGTATTGAATTGGTTTTGATGCGATGCGATACGTGTGATGTGTGTAGGTACACCGCGACGATCCGAGACGATGCGGAAGATGACGGAGACATCGACACCGACACGCAGGATTCAGGTGAGTAGATTATATCTACAGGGGGAAGTCGGGTGTATGGCGTATAGCACCCCCGCAGTCCGTAGATAGATTATTATGCAGTTATTGTGATTATAGGTGTACTATGGATAGTTTAGGGTTAGCAGTGACTAGTGTAGTCATAGTCGCGAACCCTAGGATAGAAATACACCTATACACATACCCTTGTATATCACTTATACTGCACTGTGTTTGATCTTATGGGATGACTTTGGAGATGAGTCGATGATGTGGGCTTGGTGCCCTGGGATCGGTGATTTGATACGATTCATATATGGGATATGACTTGTGATTCTCGCGGGCTGGGGATATGTGTTTACCCCCGCATGCATACTTACTGATGTTACCGTCTTGTACTAGACATAGAGTAGTACTCCAGACTATACGATCTGATGATGGTGATATCTGTTGTGTGATGAGACAGTGAGGTGTTGACCCTACCCAGCTATTGGGGATGCCGTACGACGATTTACCGTGCGAGCCGATATTGATGATAGATCCGCACTCATAATTCGAGGATATCTTACGATATGACATTGAGGCGAGATCACCGACTACACATATATATATAAATACATTGACTCAGATTTAGGTGGTTTCTACACCTACCCCTCCTGATTGACCTGTTACTTAGATGTAGCCTACATAGTAGATACTTCACTGTGGTGTTGACTATTAGATATCTGCTTTTTCATGCTACTCGCATTGCTGGCATATGTTCATTGTTATGCTATTATCATGCTGTTAGAACACCAGCACCATTATCGATGATGCGTATGTTTCACGTACACTATTTGCCGGCTCACACACTTCATCATCGATAATTGCCATGCCACTACACTGTAGTACTATTGCATTCATGAGATGATTCTTCTTTCGACATATGCACATTACTATTCCATGTTGCATGATTTCCGATATGATTACTGTTCTTTACATGTCGCATACATCATGGATTGACTGTATAGCACATCGCATTGGATTTACTTCCTGATGTTGGATTTTCATGTGACTTCTGGTTTTGAGGACCGTGGGGTTATTTATGAAAAGAGGCACTTTTATGAAAACCCGGTACCTCGTGATATGATATTTCGGTGCGTCCACCACGCGTTTTCTCGGTGCTGAGACGTGTGCTTGAAACCCGATTCGAGGAGGTGATGTACCGTTTGCGGGTTCGTGGTGGGCCTTGTATGGTTCCCCTCGGCGAGATGATCGATGGGTTATGCCGATTGAGCCTGGAGGCGGGCGAGTACCTACCGGTGATTTTACCTGAGCTCGGCGGATATCCGGGGGATACCGCCTGGAGCCGAGAGATGGGCATACTGCCGGGGCCGACGGGCCGATATCCGCAGACGGAGCCCAGAGATGGACATGGGTTGACTCATACTGCCGGGGCCGAGGGCCGATATCCGCAGACGGAGCCCCATACGGATGAGGATTTACGTGTCGGTGTTTGGCACGGGTTTCATGATGAGTTTTCCATGATTTTGGTTATATCCTCACATTGCATACATGATGCTTACTGTCAGTGGGTGACAGGTGGACGGGTTCCACATATATACAGACTTGGTTCATATACGGACTGATTTTACACTTATCTTACACCAATATTAGTGGTATGGGACGCTAATATATGTGTATTGATATTATTGATATTTCTTCATTGATACTTCATGCAGACATACCTTACACTGATGACATGCTGTTACCTGAGTACCTGGCACTATATACATGATTAGATGTTACCTTGCCATCTTATTACACTCAGATGTACTCTTGTGGATATTTTACTGATCGTTGACTTAGGATTATGTCTTGCATTCGATTTATCCTTGTAGATGTTTCTATTCACGAGTTGGCAACTCACCCCCGTTGTGCCACAATTCTTGCAGGTTTTGCCGTACAGGTTCTATTGCGGCATTTCTGGCACATTACCTTCTTGCGGGTGATTTGCTTTGGTAGGTGGATTCTTTCGTATCAGGAATCACCTTTGTATTTATTTATTCCATTGTATCTAGAAATTGTCCATCAACCAAAACTTGTATATTCTTTCAGACTCAGAGACAGTGTTGTATTATTCGACCTTAGAGTCGCGCTTAGTAGTATTGCGGTTTTCTTGCTACTTTTGAGCTTTCTTTTGGTTTTGATCCTCGCCACTTGGCGTTGTATATTATCATATCATTGCGTGGTTGTGACCGTCGATTGACGAAGAGCTAGCTCCCGCTTGGGGATGCTTTTATCATTTTATATATTGTTATTCATGTTGTACCCCATTCGGGGCCAGTTTTACAAAGGAAACTCTGCCGAAATTTTTAGAAAAGACTTATTGTTTTCAAAACGTACCTTCGGCTTAGTTATTTAAAAATCTTGATTTTAAACCTGTATTTCTTCACTTCTCTAAACCAGTTTTCCTTATTTATTCTTCAAAATGGTTTTAGATTTCTGGGTTTTTGGCTTACTTGGATCAGATGGAGTCCTATAGGCTTCATATGGTTCAAGTGCCAGTCACGTGCTCTTTCGGGTCGTGACAAAGTTGGTATCAGAGCGCTAGGTTGACCTTGGTTCAAGTTTAAGTTTGACTATGTGGAGCCTAAGGAGTTGTTTTTACACGGAACTTAGGCTTGACCTTACGGAACTTAGACTTGGTCGAGGGGGTGTAAACCCGAACTTTCGTCGTTTTAGGATGACCCTTGGTTGATGGATTAGGTGACTAAAGTAGAGTGACGTACCGTTGGTATGTTCCGCGGCATACTTACGACACGCCACTCCGCTTAAGGAACCTTAGGATGTACATACATTTGAGATTAGTGATTCTCTTCATATCCTGGATTATACATCCATTTGAGATCCCCGATTTTATTAGTTTCATGATCATACCTTCATTGATGTTATCCCTTCCTATGATCATGTATCCACTTTGGATCTGTTGTTTCCTTTCTTTTCATTGATGTGCTCTTTTGATACTCGATTGAGATTCCTGTCACCATGTTTGAGCGCAGTTTGGGCTGCTGCTAGGGTTACGGCCGGTGTGAGCTCGTTTGGTACGAGGGCCGACCATTGTGTTTTCTGGTGACATGGGAACATCTCGAGTTAGTATTGGTGATTGTGACCTCTGGTGGAGGCGAGTGCTTGGTCTTGCACCGGATGATCGAGCCTTTGTTAGAGCTGCCAGCTGAGAGAGAGGACTGTTGATGTACAGCATACCTCAGAGATTGTGATGTCGCCTATCGTGCAGACAGATGGACCAGCTGTTGCTGAGATTGACAGGATGTTGCTTTCGGAGCTTACGAGCTGAGATTGCCGGAGCTTTCAGGCAGATATGCGACAGATGATAGCTAGTCTACCCGATTTGAGAGACGAAGGTGATTCGTCCGATTTTGCGCCAGAGCGGGCCCAGTTGAGTTGAAGATTTCCAGTGTGGAGAGTCTTACTCAGATCTAGAGCAGACCGACTCAGAGATGACCACTTATGTGTTGCCTTTCCTGGAGGATTGAGGCGTTGTTCGGCGTACAGGCGTAGGAGCCAGTTGTTGCTGCAAATGATGAGATATCGCCCAGATGATTGGAGCTACTGCAGCATGAGCATGTTCTTGGAGTTATGATAGCGAGTCGCTAGTCACCCGAGGATGAATGACTAGGACGTGTGGTGAGTTCGTTTACCCCGATGCGAGGTCATCAGGTGGATTGATTCCAGATAGAGACGACTTCACGCAGGTTCGTTGAGAGTCCATTGAGACGATCGAATGTCAGGAGCCATTTTCCAAGTTTAAAGTATACGGAAAGACATGCAGGTGATTCTATGGACCTCTAGAAGAATGAAACCCTAACTCGACTTAATGACCGTGTGACAGCCTTTGAACCTTAGGGTTTACGGCGGTTCCGCGGCGCCATTAGTGAGGCTTGGGTTTGCCCTTCTACGGCTGGACCACCGACGCTGTGGCATGTACTCGATACTATTAAACTGTACCCGAGATGTGAGCTCTTGGGGGATTATGAGGATCTGACGAGTCGATTGAATGGTTCGACATCTTTCGGATATCGTGATGGGACACTGCTTGGGAGACTCCAGATGCGAGCATAGCCGTTGGAGCATAGTACATGCAGCCATGATGAGACGAGTCCGAATCAGTCGACGTTGACGTAGAGTGAAGAAAAGAGTTCGTATGAGGTTTCGACGAGATGACGTTCCACTCCGCTGACATTAGAGATGTGATATACACCCCGAGGCGTGGTATATGGATGTAACTTCCAGAAAGAAGCGCGATAAGTATGCAGCCGTTCCGGATTAAGCTTTAGCTTCAGCATTGGATGATGACTTCCGGGCATTTCGGCAGGATTGAGATTTGAGAAAGGAACCTCGACAGGACCTTTCTGGAGTACGATACGAGAAGACCTAGACCAGGTGTGGTCGTTTTGCGCACACCTAGTTGACCAAGTTCGGATAGAGGAACTTAACCAGATGCGTTGCGAATTGATCAAGGACAGACGAGTGATGAGTTTTCCTCCGATGGTTGGGACGTGTTCCCAAGGACCAGTTCGGCCTGACATCTGCTACAGAGTGATGAAGCTACAGAATACGCGATTTCGAGTCCGTGTGAGAGACTTCAGATTGACCGTGGCCGAGAACAGTGCAGTGCATCGTAGCTTAGCATGACGCCGTAGTGGACGACGATAGAGACAGTTGGAACAAGAGGTTCGTGTGAGACACTGACGAGCTGTCATTGCTTCCGTCGAGACTAGAGACCTGATATGCTTACAGAGACGTTGGGATGTGACCAGTTTCTGAGAAGATATTGTGCTGAGGACACAGGTATCTTTGAGTGAGAAGAGGTTGTGCAGGAGAGCCAGCCTCCGTACAGATCGGCATAGGCATGATTGGAAGAGGTCTTGAGCAGGATTCTTCCAGGACGTTGCTGCAATGATGTTTGCACCCAGGATCGGAGGTGACGTGCATTCAGAAAGCCAGAGGCCGACGCCAGTGATTTGCTGCCTTACGAGTGGTCGTGAGGATTGACCGAGAGGTGACCAGAGAAGTGCCAGAACGGAATCGTCCCCGTTAGCACATCTGACAGGGCCGATGAGCCGATTGACCGCGTGATAGGTAATCCGCAGAGAAGATAAGAATCCAGAGACAGAGGACGCCAGACCGTGAGTAAGAGGCAGGTAGATATCCTGCGCTGCTAGCTGTGGATTGCACCGACTCCTTCTCGACCTTGAAGGAGGAACTACCGAAGACGGTATTTATGATTTGTGATTTTGTGATTCGATTATCACGTATCCGTCATTTTGGATTTCGGTATTTTGGGCGTTCTGTTTGCATGATCTAGTTTTGGTGACTGAGTTTCATGATATTGGTTTTATGCACCCACTGGATATTTATATATATTTTGCGCAGAGTTTTCAGGCATTTTAGTGTTATGCTTTGACTCGTGCACGCTGATGCACACGGTTGTGAGATTTTCCTTTGCGGTACACCTGATTTTGGTTTGAGACGCATTTTATCGTTGATGTTGGCCCGGATTTTGATGGTTGGTTTTGCACTCCGTGCTGGTGATGTGCTTTACACCTATTCGATGTTTGTTATTGGATTTCGTGATTCCGTGCATGTTGAGTGCACAGGGTTTAGATTTTCGTTCGTGCACGATGGATGCACAGATTTGGATTTTCGCGCGTGTTGGGCGCATGTCTTTTTTGATACGATTTTGGTGCGCACCCGATGCACTAAATCGAGATTTCTTCGTGCATGTTAGATGCACCGGACCTTGGCTGTCAGGCACATACGTTGCCCATGACAGAGGTTTCGTGCACACCCGTTGCACCTAGATGTTGTTTTGTGCACCTGTTTAGCACATATTGGATTTTTGATTTCCGTGCGCACCAGACGCACAGGATTGTGTTATGTACATTTTTGAGATTTATTCCCTTTGGAGCAGTACCTTTTATGATGTTGGGTTTTTGCTTTCATGCTGAGCAGGACTAGTCAGTAGACGATACCTGGATATACTTTTGCATGTTTTACATCAACTTTTTACGTGTATAGATTGGATGTCTACATGTGTAGTTCCGATCCATATCATATCGGTTTTGTATTGGATTTGACATTGTGTTTTTACCTTGACTCCGATGATTGCGAGATGCTTGACGGAGTTTTGCTTTTGAGTTATCTGCTCATTTTCTTGCGCATGCATTGCGCTGTGATGTTATATGCGTTGATGATTTCGGAGCCCCGACGACTTTGGTTTATTACTGAGATTGTTTTAGTAGTGGGGTTTTAAATTTAAATTCGGGGACCGAATTTCTTTAAGGGGGGTAGATTGTAACATTTTCAAAAATATAAAATATTAATTTTGGGAATTTTTATAATTTAATATTATTTTATTGATTATTTTAATATTAAATCTATATTTAAATGCAAATAAATGGAGAAAAATTATGAAAAATTATGGAAAATTCTAAATAGGGTAAATTAGTGATTTATGACATTTTTAAGTTGTTGTGATCATTTTGACACTAATTAAGTGCTAAGCGCGATTAAAATCGCTAATCGGGTTTTTTGACAATTTTGTGCAAAACTTGGACATATCACATTTTTCCTACACTTGTGTATTTTTCTAGCCATGGATTTCTTTTGGGGTTACTATTCTTATGAGAAGGTTTGGATTAATAGAAAAGGGAAAAAGAAAAGAAAAGAGAAAAAGTAATGATGAGGGTAGGTGAGAGAGAGAGTGGACCTTTGACTTTTAACCCTTAGCCATTTCTCTCCCTCCCATTTCTCTCCCTCTTCCTCCTTGTGCTGCTGCTGCCCTAGCCTCATTCTTCCTCCACTAAATCCCCTCACTTCATCTCTAAAACTTCACCAAAATCCCATGTCGGTTTCACAAAAAGTGTGCACGAGCCCGAGATCTACAAGATGGACCTAGAAAGCTTGGATTGTGGCCACTTGGGGCAACTCAAGAAAATTCTTGAGTTGCCAATTGAGGTAATTTCTGAACCATTGTCTTAGTTTTACCTTTACATATACCCCTATGCAAGTTTAGAATCGATATCGGGTGAATTTGTGGACTTGGTGAAAACTAGTTAGGGTTTGAAGGATTTGTGAGTTGTGATGGGTAATTTGAGTTCAGTGGAGATTGTATGAGCACCCTAGAGCTAGAAACCCAGCCCAATCCCATTGGAAACCAAGAATACGGAATTTCGGGACTTTATGTCGGTTTGTCTGTGCAGGAAAATCTGGAGTATACTGGAACATTTCTAGGCAAATTCAACAATACCAGGAGCCTAGTTAGTGACCCAGGAGACCACCCTAGGGAGACGGACACCTAACTCCCTAGTGGGGCTGGCCAGGCCGGCCAAACAGTAGATGTGGCCGGCCCCCCTATGATGAAAACTCCCCATTTTGCTTCTGTACCTCATATTTACCCTGCATAGCACCCTGGAGTTGTTGATTTGATCTAGTTTGGCCTGAGATGAAATCTGGGATCATTTTCTCAAGTTGCAGCTTTGAATTTGGATTTGGTTTTGCGTATTTTGAATTCCAGATTTTGGTATTATTGTGTTATCTCGATCGTGTGACGTTTGCACGTCTATATCGAGTGATTTCGAGTTGTTTTGCGAAGGCTAACCGTAGGTTCTAACCTATAAGCCTTTTGGCGTGTCGTATCGGTTTTAGCGTATCGTATTGGTGTGTTGTGTGTCGTTTCAAGTATTGAATTGGTTTTGATGCGATGTGATACGTGTGATGTGTGTAGGTACACCGCGACGATCCGAGACGATGCGGAAGATGACGGAGACATCGACACCGACACGCAGGATTCAGGTGAGTAGATTATATCTACAGGAGGAAGTCGGGTGGATGGCGTATAGCACCCCCGCAGTCCGTAGATAGATTATTATGCAGTTATTGTGATTATAGGTGTACTATGGATAGTTTAGGGTTAGCAGTGACTAGTGTAGTCATAGTCGCGAACCCTAGGATAGAATTACACCTATACACATACCCTTGTATATCACTTATACTGCACTGTGTTTGATCTTATGGGATGACTTTGGAGATGAGTCGATGATGTGGGCTTGGTGCCCTGGGATCGGTGATTTGATACGATTCATATATGGGATATGACTTGTGATTCTCGCGGGCTGGGGATATGTGTTTACCCCCGCATGCATACTTACTGATGTTACCGTCTTGTACTAGACATAGAGTAGTACTCCAGACTATACGATCTGATGATGGTGATATCTGTTGTGTGATGAGACAGTGAGGTGTTGACCCTACCCAGCTATTGGGGATGCCGTACGACGATTTACCGTGCGAGCCGATATTGATGATAGATCCGCACTCATAATTCGAGGATATCTTACGATATGACATTGAGGCGAGATCACCGACTACACATATATATATAAATACATTGACTCAGATTTAGGTGATTTCTACACCTACCCCTCCTGATTGACCTGTTACTTAGATGTAGCCTACATAGTAGATACTTCACTGTGGTGTTGACTATTAGATATCTGCTTTTTCATGCTACTCGCATTGCTGGCATATGTTCATTGTTATGCTATTATCATGCTGTTAGAACACCAGCACCATTATCGATGATGCGTATGTTTCACGTACACTATTTGCCGGCTCACACACTTCATCATCGATAATTGACATGCCACTACACTGTAGTACTATTGCATTCATGAGATGATTATTCTTTCGACATATGCACATTAATATTCCATGTTGCATGATTTCCGATATGATTACTGTTCTTTACATGTCGCATACATCATGGATTGACTGTATAGCACATCGCATTGGATTTACTTCCTGATGTTGGATTTTCATGTGACTTCTGGTTTTGAGGACCGTGGGGTTATTTATGAAAAGAGGCACTTTTATGAAAACCCGGTACCTCGTGATATGATATTTCGGTGCGTCCACCACGCGTTTTCTCGGTGCTGAGACGTGTGCTTGAAACCCGATTCGAGGAGGTGATGTACCGTTTGCGGGTTCGTGGTGGGCCCGGTATGGTTCCCCTCGGCGAGATGATCGATGGGTTATGCCGATTGAGCCTGGAGGCGGGCGAGTACCTACCGGTGATTTTACCTGAGCTCGGCGGATATCCGGGGGATACCGCCTGGAGCCGAGAGATGGGCATACTGCCGGGGCCGACGGGCCGATATCTGCAGACGGAGCCCAGAGATGGACATGGGTTGACTCATTCTGCCGGGGCCGAGGGCCGATATCCGCAGACGGAGCCCCATACGGATGAGGATTTACGTGTCGGTGTTTGGCACGGGTTTCATGATGAGTTTTCCATGATTTTGGTTATATCCTCACATTGCATACATGATGCTTACTGTCAGTGGGTGACAGGTGGACGGGTTCCACATATATACAGACTTGGTTCATATACGGACTGGTTTTACACTTATCTTACACCAATATTAGTGGTATGGGACGCTAATATATGTGTATTGATATTATTGATATTTCTTCATTGATACTTCATGCAGACATACCTTACACTGATGACATGCTGTTACCTGAGTACCTGGCACTATATACATGATTAGATGTTACCTTGCCACCTTATTACACTCAGATGTACTCTTGTGGATATTTTACTGATCGTTGACTTAGGATTATGTCTTGCATTCGATTTATCCTTGTAGATGTTTCTATTCACGAGTTGGCAACTCACCCCCGTTGTGCCACAATTCTTGCAGGTTTTGCCGTACAGGTTCTATTGCGGCATTTCTGGCACATTACCTTCTTGCGGGTGATTTGCTTTGGTAGGTGGATTCTTTCGTATCAGGAATCACCTTTGTATTTATTTATTCCATTGTATCTAGAAATTGTCCATCAACCAAAACTTGTATATTCTTTCAGACTCAGAGACAGTGTTGTATTATTCGACCTTAGAGTCGCGCTTAGTAGTATTGCGGTTTTCTTGCTACTTTTGAGCTTTCTTTTGGTTTTGATCCTCGCCACTTGGCGTTGTATATTATCATATCATTGCGTGGTTGTGACCGTCGATTGACGAAGAGCTAGCTCCCGCTTGGGGATGCCTTTATCATTTTATATATTGTTATTCATGTTGTACCCCATTCGGCGCCAGTTTTACAAAGGAAACTCTGCCGAAATTTTTAGAAAAGACTTATTGTTTTCAAAACGTACCTTCGGCTTAGTTATTTAAAAATCTTGATTTTAAACCTGTATTTCTTCACTTCTCTAAACCAGTTTTCGTTATTTATTCTTCAAAATGGTTTTAGATTTCTGGGCTTTTGGCTTACTTGGATCAGATGGAGTCCTATAGGCTTCATATGGTTCAAGTGCCAGTCACGTGCTCTTTCGGGTCGTGACAATGGTGACTACCAAACGTGCAAACCGGAGCTGGTGAAGTACGGCGAAAAGGTGCAACAACTGTTGACCCAAATTCCCTCCTACACTTTGGAAAGTATACCACGTGCGGAAAATAGCAAAGCAGACGCGTTAGCTAAGCTCGCTAAAGAACTGGCTGACGAGAACCTCGATGACGTCAGAATCGTGGTACAAAGCCGTCGAGTGCTCGCCCCGGTAGAAATATCTCCGGAATTATACGAAGAAAAGGGGGCGACTGAGCAGACGACCCTACAAATAAAGGACCATGAGAAGGCCGAGGACTGGAGGGAAGTCTTCATAGACTACTTTAAGTCCCACCGAATGCCCGAAGAAGCGTCCTCAAGACATCAGCTCATGAAACGAGCTCTATTTTTCGCTTTTGTCAACGACACTCTATACAAGAGATCGTTTGATTCTCTGTGGCTGAGATGCTTAGGACCTGACGAAGCAGAAAGAGTCGTTCAGGAAGTTCACGACGGACTCTGCGGTTCTCACCAAGCAGGCCCGAAGATGAAATTGAAGATCAAACGAATGGGTTATTATTGGCCCACGATGGTCCAAGACTGCCTCGAGTATGCGAAGCAATGCCACTCGTGCCAGATTCATGGAGACTTTATCCACCAACATCCGAATCCACTACACCCAACGGTGGCTAGCTGGTCATTCGAAATGTGGGGGACTGACATAGTCGGCCCCATCGAGCCAGCATCGTCCCGGGGACATCGTTTCATCCTGGCGACAACTGATTACTTCTCCAAATGGGCAGAAGCAGTACCACCGAGGGAAGTGAAGACGGAGAATATCCTCCACTTCTTCAAGACGCACGTCATCTATCGGTTTGGAACCCCACGGCGGATTATCTCCGATAACGGGCCATCCTACAGAAGCCATAAGATTAGCCGCTTCGCGCAGCAGCACAATATAGACTAGAGATATTCTTCAGTTTACAATCCACGAGCTAACGGTCTGGCCGAGGCCTTCAATAAGACCTTGACAAAGATCATAAAAAAGACGGTGTCCCGAAATAAGAAAGACTGGCACGGGAGGCTGCAAGAGGCCCTTTGGGCCTATCGAACTACGTTCAAGACGGCCACGAACACAACGCCGTACGCGTTGGTATTTGGGACGGAGGCAGTGCTCCCCCTTGAGATAGAGTTACCCTCTCTACGAGTGGCGGTCCACTACGAGCTGACGAACGAAGAAAATGCTCACCTTCGGCTCGAGGAGCTTGATGCCCTCGATGAAACCCGGCTCATAGCGCAACAAAATCTAGAGGCCTACAAAGAAAAGATGACGCGCTCATACGAAAGATTGACCAGGCCAAGGACATTCCACCAAGGCGAACTCGTACTAGTAGTCAAAAGACCTATGATCCCCAATCATGCCAAGCGGGGAAAATTTGAGCCGAACTATGAAGGCCCGTACATTATAGATAAGGTCTACCAGGGTGGAGCCTATCTACTCATGGACATGCACGGTGGGAGGCCTTTCAGGCCAATAAACGGCCGCTTCTTAAAGAAATACTATGCTTAATGAGCCACAGCCTGGGTCAATGATAGATGACGACGACTATGTCCGCTCGCTATCTTCCTAAGCTCAGACCTTATAAGCAGTAGCTGTCCTTCCCCTTAACGACGGACCGAAACGTCCTTAAACTATCGACGGACCGATACGTCCTTAAACTAACGATGGACCGAAACGTCCTTAAACTAACGACAGACCGAAATGTCCTTAAACTAACGACGGACCGAAACGTCCCTAAACTACTACCGCAGCATCCTTAGGCTGATGAAATGAATAAAAAAAAGGGAGAAAAAGAAAAATATATATATAAAAAAAATGATAAAAAAAACGGTATGTCCATAAGCAAAATGGGCACGGATGAAAACCCGAAAGGGCTCCGTGAGTAAAAACAGCAGGGCTACCGGCGAGTGTTCGTGAAAACCCGAAAGGGCGCGACCTTGTAAAAAAAAAGAGAAAAAGAAAAAAAAAATGGTATGTCCATAAGCAAAATGGGCACGGATGAAAACCCGAAAGGGCTCCGTAAGTAAAAACAGCAGGACTACCGGCGAGTGTTTGTGAAAACCCGAAAGGGCGCAACCTCGTTAAAAGACACTTATAGGGTCCTCTCGACCTTGTAAGGAGAAACCACCCGCGTGAGATCCTTACGACTCACAAAGGAGCAACACACTTAGGGATCCCCATGATTCCTAAGGAGAAAATACACTTGCGAGATCCTCACGACTCGTAAGGAGAATTCTCTTATGGGACCCTCACGGCTCATGAGATTTGAAAGTCTTAAGTTACAGAAACCTAAACCCGTTCTTAAGAAAATCCCCCACAACCTTCGATACTACCCTACAAAGGGCTCAATACTGACCCTTGTATACAATCCACGGGCGTGAATAAACATTTCCCCAGCAAAGTCCCACCCGTGACTAGGGATATGTCCATATGATGAGCAACCCTTGTAGGTCCTCTCGACCCATAAGGAGAAAGCCCTCTTGTAGGATCCTTACGACTTGCAGAGGAACATACACTTAGGAATCCTCACTATCCCTAGAGAAAGAATACACCTACAAGATACTCACGACTTGTAGGGAGAAATACCTTTGTGAGACCCTTACAGCTCATGAAGTCAAAAGCCTTGGTCGACAGGACCCTTAACCCTGTTTGCTAAGCCACCTTTGTTCAACATCGACAGAGGCAAATGATGATTCGCTCCTGGCAACATCCCAGTTGCAGCGGCGCTGATGTCGAAATCGGTATCTAAAATCCAAGCTTGCGGCGAAAAAGCTAGCAAGCCACGCATGCATACGAAATAGCCGAAATGATGGGGCAACTTGCAATAAAAAGCAGCAAGTAAAAATGTATGCATGAAAAATAGCCGAAATGATGGGGCAACTCGCAATAAAAAGCAGCGAGTAGAAAATAAATAAATAGCCGAAATGATTGCGCACCGCAAAAAATAGCCGAAATGATGGGGCAATCGCGACCTTCGCGATATAAAAGCTGAAACGATAGAGCATCACGGAAAAAGAAATAAAATAAAAATAAAATTTAGGCCCTACAGGTGATGTTCCATCACACCCTGTACACAATCCAAGGGCGTAAACAAAAAGGGAATATACCTCCCCCCAGGTTTCACCAAAGAAAGAAGCTAAATCTCAACGGGTCACAAGCGACCTAGAGATCATCCCAACACTCGTCTCGTAACGACGGACACAACTTCAAGCTAAGCGGAACAGCGGCAACTCCCAGTTCCATGGCTCGGTGGTATACATATCGCCAACAGTCAAACCTCCATCCCGTGAAATGCGGATACAATCAGCAAAATTCCTGGTTAGGTGGAACGCGGATAACGTCACTCTTTGACCCCGTGGAAAACATCCAGAGCGGAGCCTAGTCCTTGCCGAGCACGGCAGTGAACCCGTGTGAAGCATCTAGTGCAAAATTCCTGGTTACGTGGAACGCGGATAACGTCACTCTTTGACCCCGTGGAAAACGTCCAGAGCAGATCCTGGTCCTCGCAGAGCACGGCAGTGAACCCGTGTGAAGCATCCAGAGCGGAGCCTAGCCCTCGCCGAGCACGGCAGTGAACCCGTGTGAAGCATCTAGTGCAAAATTCCTGGTTACGTGGAACGCGGATAACGTCACTCTTTGACCCCGTGGAAAACGTCCAGAGCGGATCCTGGTCCTCGCAGAGCACGGCAGTGAACCCGT
This sequence comes from Agapanthus africanus, assembly GCA_030015575.1. Classification (NCBI taxonomy): domain Eukaryota; kingdom Viridiplantae; phylum Streptophyta; class Magnoliopsida; order Asparagales; family Amaryllidaceae; genus Agapanthus; species Agapanthus africanus. Next base: position 255,338,681 of record JASDDO010000012.1, on the reverse strand, counting down.
GTGAAGCATCGAGAGCGGAGCCTAGTCCTCGCCGAGCACGGCAGTGAACCCGTGTGAAGCATCTAGTGCAAAATTCCTTGTTACGTGGAACGCGGATAACGTCACTCTTTGACCCCACGGAAAACGTCCAGAGCGGATCCTGGTCCTCGCAGAGCACGGCAGTGAACCCGTGTGAAGCATCCAGAGCGGAGCCTAGTCCTCGCCGAGCACGGCAGTGAACCCGTGTGAAGCATCTAGTGCAAGATTCCTGGTTACGTGGAACGCGGATAACGTCACTCTTTGACCCCACGGAAAATGTCCAGAACGGATCCTGGTCCTCGCAGAGCACGGCAGTGAACCCGTGTGAAGCATCCAGAGCGGAGCCTAGTCCTCGCCGAGCACGGCAGTGAACCCGTGTGAAGCATCTAGTGCAAAATTCCTGGTTACGTGGAACGCGGATAACGTCACTCTTTGACCCCGTGGAAAACGTCCAGAGCGGATCCTAGTCCTCGCAGAGCACGTCAGTGAACCCGTGTGAAGCATCCAGAGCGGAGCCTAGTCCTCTCCGAGCACGGCAGTGAACCCGTGTGAAGCATCTAGTGTTAAATTCCAGGTTACGTGGAACGCAGATAACGTCACTCTTTGACCCCGTAGAAAACGTCTAGAGCGGATCCTGGTCCTCGCCGAGCACGGCAGTGAACCCGTGTGAAGCATCTAGTGCAAAATTCCTGGTTACGTGGAACGCGGATAACGTCACTCTTTGACCCCGCGGAAAACGTCTAGAGCGGAGCCTGGTCCTCGCCAAGCACGGCAGTGAACCCGTGTGAAGCATCCAGAGCACATACCGGACTGTGGAGTCCTTAAAATGTAAGTGCACGGCGGCGCCCCGGCCGTTGATCCGACGGCCAAATGCGGAAGCGGTGATAAACTTAAATTTTGCGGACTTAGCAAACCGGCACCACCGCGCACTAAACACCCGGATCGTAACCATTAAACTTATTCTAGCTAACTACAAGAAGGGGAGGAGATATACCGACTGATCCGAGTCCTTCGGTCTTCATCTCCATTCCGATCTCCTCGCGGAATCTCCGTCCCTCTCCTCCTCGTCGGAAAGGGCACCACGAAGCCGGGTACTTTTACGGGCTCCCACCTCAATACCGAGGCAACTCGGGCGCGAAGTTGGCTAGCCGACGTGTCCAAGGAATGCTGTAGAATAGTGTAGTAACCATATCTCTTTGGGGTTTATGAGGTTGCCATTTTGGAGGAATTTTGCATAAGAATTTCATGGATGCTTGATGGAGAATTTGGAGCTTGCAAAAATGAAAAGGGAGCTCGGCCAAAGCAAGATTTTTGCTCACTGGAAAAATGATGTGTGTATCTTCCACAAATTAAAACCATGCAAAGGAAAATCAACACTTCACAGCACACACACACACAAAGAGGGGGGCCCACGAAATTAATCATGAAGAAACATTTTCCTACCAAAAAAAATAAACCTCTCTCCTCACTCACTGGTCATGTGGACGGCCCCCACTATTTGGAGATAATGGAATGAATTAATTCATGGAGAAAAAGGAAAGATAATGATCAAAAATCACTTCCAATTCAAATCCAAAGCCAAATCAACAACCATCCAATTAATGCAAAGGAAGTGACCATAAAGGAATCTCATCATGATAAAGGCACAAATGCAATAAAGCCCTCATCAAAAGTAATTTGCACAATTGCAAATTACCCCCTCCAACGAAAAGTCCGGCCGCGAAGGAATGCAAACTGACAACCTCAGAAAACTGATCCCGTAATAAAATTACAGGAAAACCCCGCTACTGCAAATACATGCCCGCATTTGTATTCCCACTGAACACAAATGCAAAGAGACAAAACTACACTATCAAATACTAGAATCCGGCTTAAGCCAAAGCCGGCTAGTAAAAACCGTCCGATCACGATCCGTGCAATACCGCACGTATCTGTTCGAACCCTGCCATATCTCCATACGGCCTCTACAGCGTTTCGCCCGAAACCTGAGTGACTGAAAGTGTGGTGGACTCTAAAGACTCGTCAATACTATGGCTGTGGATTTAACCACTAGCACGTTAGAGGTATAAGCCAATACGTGACGGGCCACCAGCTATTGACTAAAAGGGACGTCGATGAGCGAACTCATCCTGACACCCTACTGAGCCTGTCAGTGACAATATCCGTACAGTCCGGTCCGTTCGTCTATGAGCATCGCATGTCGGGCCTAGGGGGTTGGTAAAAGTCAGACCCCCAAAAGCGGTACAAGTCGTGTCGGAGTGTAGCCCAGAACACCCTGAGATACTACTGGAATACCTACCAGTAAATCTCCTGCCTTGGCCAAGGACTTCGTGTAATGGCTCTCCTAGACACAGCGCGACCTCACCCCCAATACCGGGAGAGACGAACCCCTGAAGATCCGCTCACTGCCTCCATGTGGCTCGGGACTGTACCCAACTAAAACCTGTTTGCACGACTCCTTTGAGCCGTGGTAGGGTAGTAATCAAAGCACAGTGGGAACTCACACGAGACAAATGACGATCCCCAGGTCGATGAACTAACCTGTACACATGTCACCTGGGAACTGCTATCTGACGTCAGGTATAAGACCAACTAGCATGTTGCCGGCGAGTCCTGTCCGGTGTACTCATAACCCAATGAGCACCTGTATACATCTTAGGTGAACCAACTGACACCAGTGGCTTGTGAGACCGGCCACCGCCCCTCGTCGGGGTCTCGACTGTATACACTAGTCTACTCTGGAGAATCGATGCCCTGTCTCGAAACTCCTACGACTAGGGACCTTTTAAGGATGTGCTTATAGACTCCAGCTCTCACTTATATGATCGCCCTCATACTGCTGGCAGTCAAGCAAGAATCCTAGGGGCTCTATCAACGTGCAATAGCGATACGTCAGGTCACCTAAAGCAGTACACGATGATAAAGGTAAACCAGATAGCATAATATCATCTCGAGTAAGACTGTCCTACCGGGATAGGTCCTCCCTCAATCATTGCAATCACGTGCCTGTGATCCAATAATTGACTCTGAGGGCACTATCTCCAACAGTCTCCCACTTGCACTCAAGGCTAATTATTGCGATGTCGCATACTCACAGCCCGTGTGATACCGAACACCCAACTCCTCTACTAGTCAGTCTCACAAATCCCGTTTGTGAAACTATTGCGGTCAAGGAATAGCCTCAGTGAGTGGATCCGCCTAGATGTTTCTTTCTATGTCTCTCTATATCTCATGTTCGCGGAGAAAGCCATCTCCCGAAATGAGCAATACCTGTCTTAGAATGTCTGGATGTCTGATGGGACCTAGCTCATAAATGAACTCCAAATCCAAACTTCTTAGACTGTATCGTCAACTGAACTTAATCAGTTTCCTGCGCCATGCCACCCTCAGTATTTCCTTGGACCACCTGTCCAAAATACTGCCCCTCGTCAGAAGGAAAACTATAACTCTGACGATCACCCTGTCGTCCATGTCACCTTGGAAACCTGGAATGATAATTGTCTCCCGAAAGAGGCTTTCGTTATCATATCCCTAGAACAGCCACTTATGTTCTAAAACTGCTTCCGACTGTTTCTCCAGGATTGGATTAATATCAACTTATTGCATCTACTGCAAGAACAACATCTGGTGTGGTACTTGACATCTTATGATTGACTCAATTGCCTAAGCAAGTGATCTGTCAATCATGCGTATCCCTCTCCCCTTTAGTCTGTAAGACACCTTTAGAGAGGGTGACTCCATCACCTGCAGGTACACTACCATGCCAGGAGTGGTCCATTCTAAATACTCTTAGAATGCTGTCTAAGTACCCAGATTGGGAAACCACCCAAATCTAGATCTAAAACCATAGATCTAGTAACCAGTATGTCTGATATAATGTCCAAGTCCTTTGTGGAGAAACCACTGTGTGACGACCAAAGTATAACCGATCGTAGTATAGGAATATCACTTCCTACTACCTTCTCAACAGATCCATCCCCTATTCTGATGACGTCAAACCTATGACTGTCACATCAGAAATAGATGATCTATCTCCGCTACATCTGCTTTAATCTATAAATAGACATAAGCCTGATATCCACCAATGCTTCCGCTGCTCCCACTGACTACGACAACCCTCTGGCAGAGTCATATAGACATGCACTTCTAAAGCTAGTTTAGAACGACGCTATACTCATCCTCCTGCCGGGTCACGCAGCCTGGAACAACAACAATGGCAAGTGTGGGTAAACAAGAACTCCCCTGTCACCGTCCTTGAGGCTACCGGAGTACTTCTCGGGTGCCTGAAGTTACCCACCTTATCTGCGGAGTGGCCAATGGAATGTCAAATCAGATTGAATCTTTAGGTTCCTTATCAAATCTTCAGTAATCGTTTGTGGTTCTGGAATCACTTCCAGTTCAACCATACTCCCACTACTGTTTTTGAAAAAATCCATTTTTAATAAAACTGTGGCGAGTCTAGAACAATATTTCTATTGATCTGCCAGATGGTAGAAAGTCAACCCTCGTCATAGCCTGGGTCAACCCACAAACAGCCATTACAGAAATGTGCTTTGAGTTATCCAGAGTCTGGTTTTAATCATAAGCCGGACAACTCCCCGTACCTTAACAATGTTAAGATATGAACTGTACTATATCCAATATAGAACCAGAGGCACTGATTTAATTTAACCAGATTCAAATCATGCAGCTATCTCCAGTGCATGTCAACTAAATGGAGAGAGGCCGATAAGCGTTACTCAACTTAGGAATGCTTCCAATTATGAGTAACCTGAAAGAGAAGAAATTTCTCTTTATCATTACTATCAACTGATTACCATACACAAGTATCTACATCTTCGATCACTTTGAAGAATCCCGATACTTGCTACACCTGGTTCTCTACTCTATTCAAATACCTATAACTCCTCAAAACTTAGACCCTGTGTTTCTACGAAACACATGTCCAAGAACTAGAGAAGTTAAAAGCAAACAGAATATAGTATGAGGACCAACCCCTCTGTCCTAATGGACACTGGACAACATACAATACTCTGTATAAGTCCGCTGAGTCTATCAACTCTTTCACTGCGTGTCGTAGGTTGAAAACTGTACTTATGGTTAAGAAGAATTACACCGCTGTTTAATGCTCCTTACCTAACCATCCACTGATATAGGTAAATGTCATCGACATAATATCAAAAGGTATATCTCACTCTATGAAAATAGACCTACAGATATATCAATTTGAAATTGGTGCACAACAGCGGATATTCAAAACCAAATATTTGTCGACCGGCAAATAGGCCAGATGATCCCCTCAAATATCACCGATTACAACGAATCCCGATATAATGAGGATGATCACCCAATTCCCAATAACTTACTCCCACTCATCATCTGTAAAACCATACAGATGTGTGAATCAAACCTGGTAAATACATACCCTGGAGCAAGTGTCTAATCGGGAAATCAGTTTTCTTTTAACAGTACACAGTTGAATTAAAACATTGAAATGTTTCGATGGGGTATCCTGGTATTCCTAGCAATGCCTCTTCCATTATCCAGATTCACAACTATAACCGTATAATTCTTTGCCACCTCTCCAAATCCCTTTATATGTCTTTAGTCATTACCTTCTGCACACCCCTTAGGCCAAATGGTTTTCTTCCTTCCCTACCGTTCGGCACCAGCCTATGGTTTGGAAGAAGACTATCCAATAAGCATAATGGGTGTACTGTCCTAATCCTAGGAGCACTCGCAATGCGAGAGAAGGTGAAGATAAAAGACAACCGAACAAACCTTATTCCTATTTCTCCTGGACCAGAATCCATCCCCGAACTGGAACAAGTTCCTTTCGAGTTCGTATATAACCATACGATGGAGTATCCAATAAACTGTGGATCTTCGTAGTGATACGGAGTGTCCTGGAGAAATACAAAGGTGATTTAGGATTGGCGAAGAAAAACTTGGTTTGGTCGTGAATATCAGTCGCAATTTACTTTGCCCTCTTACTAATCCCTTGCTTTGTCTTAATCTTAATACCTTCTGCACACCGTTTAGGCTAATTGGTTTTCTTCATTCCCTACCGGTCGGCACCAGCCTAAGGTTTGGAAGAAGACTATCCAATTTGCGTAATAGGTGTACTATCTCCTAAACCAAGGAGTACTCACAACTTGAGAGAAGGTAAAAGGGAAAAGACAACTGAATAATCCTATCCGTTTTCTCCAGAACCGGAAACCATCCTCGAATTCCTTCGAGTTCATATCTAACCATACGATGGTTTTGTCCAATGGAAGTGGACGTTCGTAGCAATACGGGGTGTCCTGGAGAAAAGAGTAAAAGTAGGAGTGGCAATGAGGTTAGCGACTCAAACAATCCAAAAGCCAGTGTTAAGTAGGTTCGGTCAACTTGGTCACTGAGTCATAGTCTAGGGTCGGGTCAATGGTCGCTGCCAAAGAGAGAGAGAAAAGAAACACTCAGCGTGCACTCTAACCTAGATCAGAATGGTTATCACTTTTTCTAATCAGGAAACCTCCCACTGTACCTCAAATTCTCCTCCAAACCTGAAAGAAGAATTAGTCGGGGTCACCCGAGGAGTAAACTAACTCATCAGTAGGAACCGGGATCCAACTATCATCGCATGATAACGTGACGGAATCCGCTCACGGTATCACACTCCAGAATGTATGCGCATATCTGGCAAGTTTCAGTTCTTTTGAAACTCCCGATGTGATTTCTGCCCCATGCTCTTATGACCTTGACGAAGGTCAACAAATCATAAGTCACATGTCAAGTTCCACCCGTCATTGTCCAGGTTAATTTGAACCCACCCGTACAAGCCCTTGACGAAGGTCAACAAGGCTATACGACTGTCCCAAACCAACACATCTATCTATGCAGCAGAAAGGAAACAAGCAGCTACCATGCACTTGTTAGTTATATGTATGCCCTAGAGGCCATTACTGTACATTGGATGTATATTATAGTGGATGCTGGGACATATATAGGGAGGAATTTCTTGCTCGACATGATAGTATGCTATCTGGTTGCTATTTACCTTAACGTGTACACAGATTGTCTCTCTATTACATGTTGGTAAAGCCCTTAGGATGTGTACTTGACTACCTGGACTATGATGCGGATCATACTAGTGGGGACATGGTAGTCCATAAGTACATCCTTCAAAGTCCCTAGTCGTGGGTGTATCGAGATGGGGCATCGATATACCAGAGTAGACTAGCGTATACCTTCTCGACCCATACAGATGGGCGATGGATGATCCCATATCCATTGGTGTTTGACATCGGAGATGATATACGGGTGCTCAGTAGAGACTGGGTACACTGGACGGACTCGCCGAGAACTCCCAGATGGTATTATACCTCACGTCAGATGGCAGTTCTCAGGTGACACTGGTACAGAGTAGTCTGTTGACCCGAGATCGTCATAGAGTCTTGTGTGGTTCCCACTGTGCTTTGATTTCCATCTTACCACGTCCAAGAGGGCGTGCAAAACGGTGGTTTTTGGGTACAGTCCCGAGTCACATGGAGGCAATGAGCGATAGGAGGGGATTCGTCTCTCCCGGTATAGGGAGTTGATGTTGCGCTGTGTTCGATTGGCTATAACAGGAAATCCCTGGCCAGGGTTGCTGAGATTTACTGGTAAGCGTTACCAGTAGTTTCTCGAAGTGTTATAGACCTCATATCGACACGACTTATCGAGTTATTGGGGTCTGATGTTTACCACCCCTAGGCAAGATATGCGACATATCGGACGATCAGACCGGACTGTACGGTAGTGTTACTGGTTGGATTCACTGGAGTGTGAGCGGGCTTGCTCGTCGATCTTCAGATCGCTCAATACCCGGGTGGCCGTTACGTTTAGCAGACCGCTTGCGGCTTGTGGATGTTTGATATGATCATCATCCGCTGTCGGCGTATTGACGAGTCTTTAGAGTCCTACACAGAGGTTTCCTGGCTCAAGCGAAACGAAATAGGAGCGCATATGAGATATGTGCGGGACCGAGAATAATACCAGTATGTGATACTGTATTCGATTCTCGCGATGTGACATTGATCGGTTATATGCGATATAGCCGAGTTATCGGATTAAGTGTTGATTCGATAAGTTGTTACTGATGATACCAGTCGGTTATGTGCGACATGACCGGATCATTGAATCAAGTGTTGATTTAATGATTTAATGCATAATTATATATTTGATATATTACTTTGCATTAACTAGTATTGGTTTACTTTAAATGGATTTTCTCGCTCGGATGTGCGCATTGCATATGCGATATGATTTTGTGCACTTGTTTGTATCATATTTGTTGATGCATGCAAATTAGGGTTTGTGTAAAGAATTGAACCTTGGTTAAAGAAATGGTTAGGGTTTTTATTTGATTATTCATTTATTCATTTGTTTTTATTTTTGGAAAATAAATTGCATAAAATAGAATGGTGGCTTCTTTTGTTTTCTTTCATGAAGCTTCATGAACTTTTGACTTAGTCATCATTTTGTCTCATGCTTAACCCTAACCAATTCTATTAACTCAAGTTAATTATCTACACATAACCATGGTGAGAATTATGATAAGAATGGATTTTATTTATTCTTTAATTCTTATCATAATACTTATGATATTCTACTTCATCTTCTTCTTCACTTCAACACAAGAAGAAAAAGCTTTCTTCATCAATGGTGAATTGAGCAAATGAGTGAGAAATCCAAATCTAAAGTCTACCCACTTCCCCACTTCCTATTTCTTCATCCTCTACCTCTTGCCAAGTAGTAGAGTGTGTTCTCTTCACAAGTTTTTGGACTTGGTGAAGTTGGAGCTTGATTTAGCGATGCCTCGACGTAGATCATCTTCGGCATGGACATCGACGACCTAGCTTGCCCATTCTCCGACGAAGCCGACGCTTGAGCCCGGATTTGATTTGGACAGCGGAGAGGACCTCGTTGTGGAGCTATGGAGGTGGAGCACCGGATCTACAAAGGTTGTATTTCCGTATTCTCATTAGTTAAGTGTTAACTAGTTTTGTTTCGCCTAGATTTCTAGCAAACGATCCGTACATTAGAGTTTCTCGGCACTAGAATTTTTGAAATTGGCATGATCAATGCCTTGTGAGACCTCACTAGAGTGTCTAGGAACCCTACAGTGGTATCAGAGCCTAGCTAGAGCCTTAGGCGAAGTCCAGACGGAAATTGAAGTCCGAACGAACCCGAATCCCGATCACAATCATGCTCTCTGGACATTTTGTAAAATCGTGGATTTTTCCAATTTAAAAGGTGCTAAAAAATTCAACAGGGATTTTTATGAAAAACTGTGAAAAACGAAGAGGTAACTCCGTCATAACGGCGCGGAACCGCGGCCTAATCCCACGTGGCGCGGCGGTTCCGCGGCGCTACTGTTGATTCTTTGATTTCTTTTTGCACAGTAATTCCCTTTTTAAATATGCTGAGTTTTCTGGGATCTTTTAAAATATTTTCCAGAGTTGAATTTTCTGGAATTGTTTTGGGGATTCGGTATATCGATCGGAGTATCAAATTTTGTCTGTGTAGCTTTCCGGATAAATTTTAGAATATGTTAAAAAGTTCGACCGGATATAAATACCCAATTTTTCCCCTGTCGGGAAATTTCCAAGTGTTGGATTTTTCCGTAGTTTAACGACGTTCTAAGTAGTGCAAGTAACACGATGGACCCTCTAGAAGACAACAAACCTTAACTCGATTATGTGACCGTCTTGAACTGCCCTTTGAACCTTCGGGTTTGGGGCAGTACGGCGTGCCACATGTGAGGCGTTGGCTTGACCCTTCTACGGCTGGACCGTTGGTACTGAGGCACGAACTGAATGTTGTCAGACTTATTTCATGTAATGATCTGTATCGGGAAAACTTGGGTGTTCGATTGTTCGATCGAAAAGTTTAACATTTTCTTTTTATCTGGAATGGGATACAATAATTGGAATTCACAATAGTTATGTGATAACTGGATGAATGTTATAAACATAGCAATTTAGTCTCACTTGATCGGTTGCCACCGAATTTTGATGTGATCAAAAGTCCGTCGCAATCACGTAGCGTACGCGGATATTCGCCGGTAAACTTAATAGGCAGCTACATCCCTTAGCCCCGACCAAGTGACTGTAGGAGAACCCCGTCGCCGAAAGCATCCGTTCGGGTGCTCCCGGTAGCGGTGTTCCGCCTTGGTGCACTTTGTCGACGGTATCGGGGGTGCGGCCACCTACTAAAGTTTGCGACGAGCATTCGATCAGGATGTCGAGAATCCTGTTGAATTCCCCGACTTAATGTTGAAAAGAGTTTTCGATAAATGAGACTAAAATGCGGGGTTTATAATTGTTAGGCATGCGATGTCTAAGTAATTCATTTGGTCAGGCATGCGATGTCTGAGGTGGTTGCGGATTCCAACTGTTGTAGTTTTACACTTTCTTTTCTTTGACCGTAAGTGTAATATGTGATATCGCCGGTTTCGTTGCTATATGTCAACGACAATTGGGATGCGCATATTTACTTACGTTGATGACATGTGATGTTATGTATTGCTGGATATGTTATATTGGATCGTCGTGTTTGAATAGCCGGGGGTTTTTATGTGAGATGAGTTTTTTTCATTTTCATTCATGTAAAAACTTGTATGTAATATTCTTTTATTTGGGGCACTTCCAGGTAGCGGAAGTAGTCACCTTTTGTATATTATTTACTTTTCCGCACTAGGATAGACCCAAGGAGGAGGGCACAAGTAACCGGGTTCTGGAGTCCAGTGGGAGACCAACTCGAGGAGTCGAGTCCGGGTCTCCTAACTCTAGAATTGGTAGGGTTGCTTGCCGCTCTCGTAGGGGTCTAGGGGTGTGGGTTTGGCTACTCATCGCGACCGTGGAATCCGTGTTTTATACTGGCTCGTATTGAAAACACGGACGTCCTAGTATATCCAATATTTCATATGTTACTTCTGCTGCGATATCTGTGATGTGATCATGTGATGTTCTGTGATAGATACAGTATATAGTATATATGATATATTATATAGACGTTACTTATGTTTTACACCCGCGCTAGCCCTGCCCAACTCTGTCGGTAGTTACCTAACCTAACGGTGCACGAGGGGACATCGAGGCGAATGCGGATGGCATAAGCGTACGTCGTATTTATCTGTGATGTTTAGGTATTTAAAATGATGGGACTTCATTAATTTGATTAATGAAATAAAAGAAACCTAAGATGTTGTAGAATCGAATTTCAAAATAAAACAGGTAGCTACAGTTCTTGCTTTGCACAGCGGTATATGTGATATATCCTGCACCTTATTCGATAAGGAAAGGACCGAGATCCCTTCACCGGGAGTGACTCCTTTAGCGATAACTGGCAGATGCTACACACTCGGTTTGACTTTTGATTGATTTTAAGTGTTTTTTCTTTGCACAGTGATATATATGATATATCCCGCACCTCATTCGACGAGGAAAGGACCGACGATCCCTTCACCGGGAGTGACTCCTTTAGCAAAACTAGAAAAGCCTCAAAAACACTCCATTTCAAAATTCATTTGATCCTACAACGATATCAAGTTCATTACGCAATAGGTTTTCAGAAAAACCTGTCGTAGCCCTCCGTCATTTCAGATACGTACTAGTTAGTATTCGTGCTGCGGTTGTTTGGCCTCCGTCAAGGCGTAGTGTACGGTAGCTAACTAGTGCTTATCTGCTAGCATATGATGCGATTGGATTAGGGTATTCGTACGGCGTTGTTTGGCCTCCGTCAAGGGTCGTGCGGGTGGGTTTAATTCAATCAGGAAATGACGGGTTGAACTTGACTAGCGGACTATGGGTTGTTTGGCCTCCGTCAAGGTCATAGCGAGCTAGGGGCAAAATATTATCGGGAATTTCAAGTGTTGAAATTTGCAATGAGATTGCATACCTTCTATGAGATAGTTGGATCCCGATACCCGCTGCGAGTAATTGTTACTCCTGGGAGAGTTTTATACATTACAATTAGCCGATCAAGTAGGTGTCTAGAAAGGTGTTAACGAGGTTACGCCTCTGGGAAAACGAGGTTTACATTAATTAGGTTCGTGCGAAAGCACGGGGGACCTCCCTCAAAGTACCGACACTGGCCTGGCTGAAAGATTGGCGAACTTGTAGTGTGTAATTAATCCCGGCTAGTCTTTCCTTTTAGGGTTTGAAGGAAGATTTGATAAAAAGCAGTGGGAGCCATCCTGATTAGATAAAATAATAACCAATCTATTCTTGCAAGAGCGCACGCTGAGTGTTTTCTTCTCTCTCTCTCCTGGTAGCGACCATATTACGCCTTAATCAAGATAATAATACGGATTATTGACCGAACCCGCTTGTTATACTGAGCTGGGGAACGTTGGTCCCACTCCTACTTATAATTGTTATAAGACAGAGCAGGAAATTGGGGAATACCAGATTTCCCGTGCCGCCCAAACGAAGAGAATGCATGCTGATGCATCATCTTCGGGTGTGTTCATTATACAAAACTGTTTCTCAGTATCCTCCGCATCCTTGGTATATGATACCGAATCAGGATCCTAGATATGTAAGATGTTACATAGGGCTACAAAAGGGTAGAAAAACTGAGAACGGGCGATAAGTTTCATGAGGCAGAAAACGGGGCAAGTGTTGCAGCCAAGTCTGTTGGTCACTGTCACCCTGTATTGTAATACATTGATTTTGAACGAATGTTATTAGATACCGAACCTGATATACAAAATCATATCAGTCTCTTTATTAGTAAAGAAATGATAAAATTTTGTATTGTTGGATAATGTTTTGAACATTTCCTATATCAAAAGTTGATCGGTTCAGGCACGTTGTCTAAAAGCATTAATGTTCTAAATCAAACTACAGTTCTAAGTATAGGGAACACACACAAGAGGAAGAGTTCAGATATGAACGGATTCTTCTTAAGGTATTGTAGACTAGGTCATATCAATGCGACCCGACTAGCTGAAGTTACATGTAGATGCATATTTAAATCAGTTTGAATTTACATCTTGTGAAACTTGCCAGTCATGTCACAAAGATAAGATGACACCAGCTCTGTTTATTGGAAACAGAGAAAGAGTTAGTGAACTCTTGGGATGATACATGTTGATGTATATAAGGTCCCCTGTCTACACATACCAAGACCGGTTCTTTATACTTCATTACGTTCTCTGATGATCTCTTTAGATTCAGACCTATGTTCCTGTTGAAACACAAGTCCGAACCTTTTGGAGATATTCACAGAATATAAGTTAGAAGTAGAGAACCAAAATACGGATATAAGTATTATGTCCTTTGATGTGATCAAGGAGGAGAATACTTGTGCATGGAATTCCTGGACTATTCTAAAGGAGAATGAGATTCTCTCTCAGCATTACTCCTCCATATACACCATAGCACGATGGTATATCGGGGCGGAGCAGATACACCCTATTTGATATGGTGTGCTCTATGATGAGTACTACTGAGTTACCTTTTTCCTATTGGGTGTTATGCACTTGTGAAGTTGCATACCTATTGAATAGGGTTTGAATCAAATCAGTGCCTACCACTTCATATGAGATATGGAAAGGGAAGAGCCCATATCGTAAGTTAGTTAAGATTTGGGGTTGACCGGCCTATGTCTAAAAGCACAATCCGGACAAGCTCGAGGCAAAGTTAGTTATGTAGAACTGGAAGTGTTCCAACTATACAAACTACAGCAGATGATTTGGTACAACCAGAGGATTCAGTAGATACCAACGAACCTCAGCCTCTCCGCCGATCTAGTAGGGTTCCTCACCCACCTGAGATATACTTTGGTTTCTCTATGACAGTGGGAGCGAAGATTGCATCATGAGATGATGACCCAACTAGCTTCGAGCTGGCCATCAGGAGTAAGACTCTGTAAGAATGGCTGGATGCTTAGTGATCTGAGATGGAATCCTTATACACCAACAAAGTATGGACTTTAGTTGCTATATCTGAAGGGTTAAATCCCCATCAGGAGCAAGTAAATCTTGAGAAGATTACTTGGTGTACATGGAAAAGTTGAGACTTTCAAAGCTAGACTTGTTAAAGGTTTTCATCATTGACCAGGTATGGATTATGTTGAAACTTTTTCTAAGGATCTATGCTTAAGTCCATCCAGATCCTACTTGCCACGGCTACATACCATGACTACGATATCTGGTGGTTGGGTGTCATGACAGCTCTTCTAAAATGATGTTTTGGAAGAGAGTGTCTATAAGTACACAGCCAGAGGGCCTCGTAGACAGTGGGAGCAGCGGAAACGTGTTCAAGATGCTTTATAGGATAAAGCAGGCATCGCGGAGTTGGAACATCTGTTTTGATGAAATAGTCAAAGAAGTTGACATCATCAAAATGGTAGATGAACCTTGTATAAACAAAAGGTAGTAGGGAGTATGGTGGTGATCCTCGTAGAGTACGTGGATGACATACTCTTGATAAGAAAGGAGTTTCTTATGCTACGCTCGATCAATCTCCGTTTATCACAAAGATTCTCCATATAGGATCAAAGTGATACCTCCTTAATCCTGGGTTTTGGATCTATGAGATAGATTTAATTGGATGTTAGGATTCTCACTAGTTGTAGTGAGATGGTATCAAGCGATCCTGGGGAGAATCACTGGAAGTGTTCCAGGGTGATAAAGACGACTGAATGTCAGTCGCAGGCATTGTCTTTACCCTCAGTAAAGGGACGGTATGTTGGAAGAGTTCCAAGCTAGATACCGTGGCATACTAGACGATAAAGGCAGGATACATCGCTACTAAAGATGCTACCAAAGAAGCTGTTTGGGTGTATATTGGTTCATGAGATGAACTATGTTCCTCCCATTGTGTGACAATGGAGTTGTGGCTTATGCCAAGGAACGCCGGTCCCATCAGTGATCCAGACTTATTCTAAGGCAGTATCACCTGATCATGGAGATGGTTGATCTCCAGGTTGATCGAGGCAAGGAGAGCAGACTTAGAGGATAACACAGCGGATCCACTCACGAAGGCCTATTCCCAGAGAGAGACTTTTATGGGATGGTTGAGTATGAGATACTACAACCACTGCTACAGATGGCCCTAGTGCAAGTGGGAGATTGTTAGTTATATGTATGCCCTAGAGGCCATTACTGTACATTGGATGTATATTGTAGTGGATGCTGGGACATATATAGGGAGGACTTTCTTGCTCGACATGATAGTATGCTATCTGGTTGCTATTTACCTTAACGTGTACACAGATTGTCTCTCTATTACATGTTGGTAAAGCCCTTAGGATGTGTACTTGACTACCTGGACTATGATGCGGATCATACTAGTGGGGACATGGTAGTCCATAAGTACATCCTTCAAAGTCCCTAGTCGTGGGTGTATCGAGATGGGGCATCGATATACCAGAGTAGACTAGCGTATACCTTCTCGACCCATACAGATGGGCGATGGATGATCCCATATCCATTGGTGTTTGACATCGGAGATGATATACGGGTGCTCAGTAGAGACTGGGTACACTGGACGGACTCGCCGAGAACTCCCAGATGGTATTATACCTCACGTCAGATGGCAGTTCTCAGGTGACACTGGTACAGAGTAGTCTGTTGACCCGAGATCGTCATAGAGTCTTGTGTGGTTCCCACTGTGCTTTGATTTCCATCTTACCACGTCCAAGAGGGCGTGCAAAACGGTGGTTTTTGGGTACAGTCCCGAGTCACATGGAGGCAAAGAGCGATAGGAGGGGATTCGTCTCTCCCGGTATAGGGAGTTGATGTTGCGCTGTGTTCGATTGGCTATAACAGGAAATCCCTGGCCAGGGTTGCTGAGATTTACTGGTAAGCGTTACCAGTAGTTTCTCGAAGTGTTATAGACCTCATATCGACACGACTTATCGAGCTATTGGGGTCTGATGTTTACCACCCCTAGGCAAGATATGCGACATATCAGACGATCAGACCGGACTGTACGGTAGTGTTACTGGTTGGATTCACTGGAGTGTGAGCGGGCTTGCTCGTCGATCTTCAGATCGCTCAATACCCGGGTGGCCGTTACGTTTAGCAGACCGCTTGCGGCTTGTGGATGTTTGATATGATCATCATCCGCTGCCGGCGTATTGACGAGTCTTTAGAGTCCTACACAGAGGTTTCCTGGCTCAAGCGAAACGAAATAGGAGCGCATATGAGATATGTGCGGGACCGAGAATAATACCAGTATGTGATACTGTATTCGATTCTCGCGATGTGACATTGATCGGTTATATGCGATATAGCCGAGTTATCGGATCAAGTGTTGATTCGATAAGTTGTTACTGATGATACCAGTCGGTTATGTGCGACATGACCGGATCATTGAATCAAGTGTTGATTTAATGATTTAATGCATAATTATATATTTGATATATTACTTTGCATTAACTAGTATTGGTTTACTTTAAATGGATTTTCTCGCTCGGATGTGCGCATTGCATATGCGATATGATTTTGTGCACTTGTTTGTATCATATTTGTTGATGCATGCAAATTAGGGTTTGTGTAAAGAATTGAACCTTGGTTAAAGAAATGGTTAGGGTTTTTATTTGATTATTAATTTATTCATTTGTTTTTATTTTTGGAAAATAAATTGCATAAAATAGAATGGTGGCTTCTTTTGTTTTCTTTCATGAAGCTTCATGAACTTTTGACTTAGTCATCATTTTGTCTCATGCTTAACCCTAACCAATTCTATTAACTCAAGTTAATTCTCTACACATAACCATGGTGAGAATTATGATAAGAATGGATTTTATTTATTCTTTAATTCTTATCATAATACTTATGATATTCTACTTCATCTTCTTCTTCACTTCAACACAAGAAGAAAAAGCTTTCTTCATCAATGGTGAATTGAGCAAATGAGTGAGAAATCCAAATCTAAAGTCTACCCACTTCCTATTTCTTCATCCTCTACCTCTTGCCAAGTAGTAGAGTGTGTTCTCTTCACAAGTTTTTGGACTTGGTGAAGTTGGAGCTTGATTTAGCGATGCCTCGACGTAGATCATCTTCGGCATGGACATCGACGACCTAGCTTGCCCATTCTCCGACGAAGCCGACGCTTGAGCCCGGATTTGATTTGGACAGCGGAGAGGACCTCGTTGCGGAGCTATGGAGGTGGAGCACCGGATCTACAAAGGTTGTATTTCCGTATTCTCATTAGTTAAGTGTTAACTAGTTTTGTTTCGCCTAGATTTCTAGCAAACGATCCGTACATTAGAGTTTCTCGGCACTAGAATTTTTGAAATTGGCATGATCGATGCCTTGTGAGACCTCACTAGAGTGCCTAGGAACCCTACAGCACTATGCCTTGACGAAGGTCAACAAACATAGCATGAATACTACGTGCTACCCGTCTGAAACGATGGAGGGCTACGAATGGTTTCTGGCGAAAACCTTTAACGTAATGAACTTGATATCGTTGAAGGAACTGATAGCTTTTTAGAAAATATAGTGACGAAAACCTTTACTAAAGAGGTCACTCCCGGTGAAGGGATCTCGGCTCTTTCCCCGTAGAATGGGGTGCAGGATATTCCAAATGAATACCACGATGCAAAGCAAAAGTAATCGGCTATAGTGAAGTTAATGCCCTGACGCAAACTTCTGTCCAAGGGGTCACTCCCGGTGAAGGGATCTCGGCCCTTGCCTCGTCGACTGAGGAGCAGGATATTCCAAATGAATACCACGATGCAAAACAAAAGTGAACGTCCTTGCAATAACAGCTTTTTGAAAAGTGTTCCAACAACATCAGAATAGGTTTTTTTATCTTGCATTGATCCGAATCAACGCAGTCCCATCAATTGATCACACCAATAAAGAACGAAAATATACTGACGTACGTATATGCCATCCGCATTCGCCACTGGGTCCCGTCATCACCCGTTAGGTTAGCTTACTAACGGCAGAGCGGGGACTGGACTAGCGCGGATGAAAAACATATACAACATCTACTAATATATATACCAATATATTATATTTCGCTCAAGGCGTGATAAAATGCAACATCACAGAAATGTACAGCATCACAGAACAATACAGATATCTGGGATCCCCGGGTTTCACAGAGCCACTACTGAAACCCGACGTTCCCCTGGTCGTGTGGATAGCCTGTGCAATGAAATCCTAGACCCCTACGGGTGCGGCAAGTTACCCGCCAAAACCTGAAGCGAGGCAGCCCCCTTCAGCGCCGTAAATGGACCACCCAGCACTTCACGGAATCCGGTAACTTGGGCACCCCTCCTGGGTCAACATGTACCCCCTACGAGTGCGGCGAATAGCCCGCCAATTCTAGAGTGAAGCCCCCTCCGTCCCAATGCCATGAGATGCGGGCTTGTTGCCCTCCAGAACCTGGCTATCCGTGCACCCCTCCACGGGGTAATCCTAGTACAGAAAGTAAAATATACATACAACGGGTACATCGACCGCAACCAGGTCATGCCCCAAAAGAATAATACAAACAGGCAGTGACGGCAGTCCACATGTCGGACGCTCGCCCCGCAATATCAAATGTATATAATACAACAAAACTGTACTAGCATTGCATCCAGGCTATCCCCCACGACCGATCCGCAACATCACAGCAAAAACACAAAACATCAACGTGAAAGTCACGTTCGCAAATCCGTCTAACCGGGCTATAGCAGTTAGACCGGATTTACCGATCAAGTGACATTCACGGTCGCAGATATAATGTAAATACTGTGAAATAATGTGTTTAAAATATCCGATCGATCAAAAATTAACAAGTGGGCCCCCAAGCAATACTGTAGTACTCACAGAAATTCTGGGCCCAAAATTAATATTCCAAATCCCCTAATTACAGCCCAGAAGCCCACTGGAGAATTTCGAAGCATTGATCCCACCAACCTGCGGCGGAACCGCGGCAACAAGGGGGGTTTTACCGCGGTTCCGCGCTCGAGCTGAGGGATCATTGTCTCGAATTTTCCCAGAGTTCTTAGAACTCCCTGCACATCATTCTGAGACCACCTGAAAAAATTTTAGACTTCAAAAAATTTCAACAGAAAACTGATGTGAACTAAAATTGGGTTTTTGGAATTTTGGTCGATCGGAACTGAAAAACACATCAAACAAAACTAGACGAAGTTAATGGCGAGGCTCTGATACCACTGTAAGTGCACGGCGGCGCCCCGGCCGTTGATCCGACGGCCAAATGCGGAAGCGGTGATAAACTTAAATTTTGCGGACTTAGCAAACCGGCACCACCGCGCACTAAACACCCGGATCGTAACCATTAAACTTATTCTAGCTAACTACAAGAAGGGGAGGAGATATACCGACTGATCCGAGTCCTTCGGTCTTCAACTCCATTCCGATCTCCTCGCGGGATCTCCGTCCGTCTCCTCCTCGTCGGAAAGGGCACCACGAAGCCGGGTACTTTTACGGGCTCCCACCTCAATACCGAGGCAACTCTGGAGTGAAGTTGGCTAGCCGACGTGTCCAAGGAATGCTTTAGAATAGTGTAGTAACCATATCTCTTTGGGGTTTATGAGGTTGCCATTTTGGAGGAATTTTGCATAAGAATTTCATGGATACTTGATGGAGAATTTGGAGCTTGCAAAAATGAAAAGGGAGCTCGGCCAAAGCAAGATTTTTGCTCACTGGAAAAATGATGTGTGTATCTTCCACAAATTAAAACCATGCAAAGGAAAATCAACACTTCACAGCACACACACACACAAAGAGGGGGGCCCACGAAATTAATCATGAAGAAACATTTTCCTACCAAAAAAATAAACCTCTCTCCTCACTCACTGGTCATGTGGCCGGCCCCCACTATTTGGAGATAATGGAATGAATTAATTCATGGAGAAAAAGGAAAGATAATGATCAAAAATCACTTCCATTTCAAATCCAAAGCCAAATCAACAACCATCCAATTAATGCAAAGGAAGTGACCATAAAGGAATCTCATCATGATAAAGGCACAAATGCAATAAAGCCCTCATCAAAAGTAATTTGCACAATTGCAAATTACCCCCTCCAACGAAAAGTCCGGCCGCGAAGGAATGCAAACTGGCAACCTCAGAAAACTGATCCCGTAATAAAATTACAGGAAAACCCCGCTACTGCAAATACATGCCCGTATTTGTATTCCCACTGAACACAAATGCAAAGAGACAAAACTACACTATCAAATACTAGAATCCGGCTTAAGCCAAAGCCGGCTAGTAAAAACCGTCCGATCACGATCCGTGCAATACCGCACGTATCTGTTCGAACCCTGCCATATCTCCATACGGTCTCTACAGCGTTTCGCCCGAAACCTGAGTGACTGAAAGTGTGGTGGACTCTAAAGACTCGTCAATACTATGGCTGTGGATTTAACCACTAGCACGTCAGAGGTATAAGCCAATACGTGACGGGCCACCAGCTATTGACTAAAAGGGACGTCGATGAGCGAACTCATCCTGACACCCTACTGAGCCTGTCAGTGACAATATCTGTACAGTCCGGTCCGTTCGTCTATGAGCATCGCATGTCGGGCCTAGGGGGTTAGTAAAAGTCAGACCCCCAAAAGCGGTACAAGTCGTGTCGGAGTGTAGCCCAGAACACCCTGAGATACTACTGGAATACCTACCAGTAAATCTCCTGCCTTGGCCAAGGACTTCGTGTAATGGCTCTCCTAGACACAGCGCGACCTCACCCCCAATACCGGGAGAGACGAACCCCTAAAGATCCGCTCACTGCCTCCATGTGGCTCGGGACTGTACCCAACTAAAACCTGTTTGCACGACTCCTTTGAGCCGTGGTAGGGTAGTAATCAAAGCACAGTGGGAACTCACACGAGACAAATGACGATCCCCAGGTCGTTGAACTAACATGTACACATGTCACCTGGGAACTGCTATCTGACGTCAGGTATAAGACCAACTGGCATGTTCCCGGCGAGTCCTGTCCGGTGTACTCATAACCCAATGAGCACCTGTATACATCTTAGGTGAACCAACTGACACCAGTGGCTTGTGAGACCGGCCACCGCCCCTCGTCGGGGTCTCGACTGTATACACTAGTCTACTCTGGAGAATCGATGCCCTGTCTCGAAACTCCTACGACTAGGGACCTTTTAAGGATGTGCTTATAGACTCCAGCTCTCACTTATATGATCGCCCTCATACTGCTGGCAGTCAAGCAAGAATCCTAGGGGCTCTATCAACGTGCAATAGCGACACGTCAGGTCACCTAAAGCAGTACACGATGATAAAGGTAAACCAGATAGCATACTATCATCTCGAGTAAGACTGTCCTACCGGGATAGGTCCTCCCTCAATCATTGCAATCACGTGCCTGTGATCCAATAATTGACTCTGAGGGCACTATCTCCAACATAAAATCCACGGACTATGATGTCCTTAACCTCGACCGTGATGTCTTAAAACTAACGATCAACCACCCCAATTCCCTACGGATTCTGCCTTGGTTTAAGGGTACATCTCTTCACCCCTTTGATACCTGGCGTTGTAATTCCTCAACGTCTTCAAAGAGGTGACGAGTCCCTGCAACCAAACATCGGACTGTGGAGTCCCTAAATCCACGGACTATGAGGTCCTTAACCTTGACCGTGATGTCTTAAAACTAACATCGGACTGTGGAGTCCCTAAATCCACGGACTATGAGGTCCTTAACCTTGACCGTGATGTCTTAAAACTAACATCGGACTGTGGAGTCCTTAAATCCATGGACTATGAGGTCCTTAACCTTGACCGCGACGTCTTTAAACTATGATACCTGGAGCAGCCCCCTGGCCCCATGAAACACGGACAAGGGCGACCACATCCAGCACTTGCAGGCCCTCACGACCTGTAAGGAAGAAAACTCTCTTGTAAGATCCCTACGACTCTTAAGGGAAAACCCGCTTAAGAATCTTCACGATTCTTAAGAAGGACTTACACCTATGGGATCCTCTCGACCTGTAGGGAGAAAAACTCTTTATGAGACCCTCGTGGCTCATAAAATGCAAAAGTCTTAGGAAGCAGATCTTAACCCTGAATCCTAAGCCATCACTGTCCTGCAAGGAGATCAAGATAGAATATCCGCAGAATACATTCAATAAAAAGGGGACACGCCATTGAGAAGAAAAATGTATCTTTTATTCATAAACCAAAATGGATACAAAGAACAATTCATGAAAGAAACAAAAAAGAAAGATACTCTCATCCATGAGTATGTACAAAAAAGGGGAAAAGATACAAGTCCTCAAGCCGGGGGGGCGGTGCAGTAATTTTACCAGCTCATCGTTCTGTTGCTGAGCCACGGCTTCATGATGCAAGATCTCCAGAAGATGAGCCTCCGCCTGAGCTTGCTGAGCCTGATACGAAGCAAGCCGAGCTTCGAGCTCTTTCTCGGTGGCTTTATGAGCCTCGACCCTCTCACAAGTGAACGTGGCAGCTTTATCAAGAGCCACCACCTTTTTTATGGACTCCTGGAGCACTCGCCAGAGTTCGTATGCTTTGTTGGCCTTGGCTGTGAGGCTGGCCTGAAGCTCGCTCAGCGCCTTAGAAGCCAACTCCCTCTCCGAGAACTTGTGGCCAAGCCTCTTCTCGCATGACGTCATGTTGGCCGCACATCGTGCAATCAGACCCCGCAACTCCGCTTTTGCAGCCACGGCTTCCGAGGAAAGGCGAGAACATTCAAGAGCGTGCAAACAAGCCTCCACCTTCCTACAGAACTCCACCCAGACCCGCACCACCTCCTCGCTATGATAGGTGGCGAGAAAAGGAAGAGAGCTGTTAGCTTCAGCGGCAAACGCTTCAGCCGTGGTCGCGCTACCAGCACGGAGCTCCTCGACGAAAGATGATAGGGAGACAAGGCTCAATTAGGCCAAGCGTTCTGAAGCCCACAAAGCATAAGGGCCGGGCGGCATCACGATGCGCGATCCCAGCGCCATGGAGACTGGCAGGCTGTTCAAATTTGAAAAATGTTAGTAAAATTCTTAAGCACAGAACGAACGGGATTATAATAAAATGTCACTCATCGACAGTCATGCAAGTAAGAGCCGAAGGTTCCCCTGGCCCTTCAACGACCTCGACCTCATCGTCAGCTTCCAAAACTATAAGAGACATCAACGTCATTTCGCAAGATAGTAACAATGCTATGGTAAAAGAAAAAATGGCGAATGACACTAACCTTGCCCGGAAGAAAGGAAAATACGCTGATGGGAGATCGCATGCGAAGCTGCCATCTCCAATAAACGCTGAAATGACTGTCGAGGCGACAGATCAGCGATAGTGGCCGCCAAACCGCGCAATTCTGGAAAAGATAAAAGAGTTTAGACTATGAAAGGGTTGCTAAATTAAAACGCAGAGGGTTACCTTCAACGCTCCTCCCATTCTGAGCCGGGGGGATAGCAGCTTCAACGGTCTCCGCCGTAACATCAGGATTCAACAAAGGAAGAGTAGTCCCGACTACCTCTCTTCCAGCCTCTGAGCCACCCTCAGTAAGGGTCATTGGGGCGGCGACCTCCAAAGGAGCTTCCCCCAAAGGGGCAAGCGCTCCATGATCAAGAACCGCCGCTGGAGGCTCTACCATGAGAGGAGCAGCCTCATCAGACCCCTCCACATCAAGCAAGGCCTCATTGAGAATTCCGGCGGGCTTTAGCTTTAATGGGCCCGTAGAGAGCTCCCCCAGCGTCGAAGATTCTGCACGATTCGAATAAGAATAATGATACATATGCACGGGCATAAATAATCGGAAAGACTACAAAAGAAGCACAACGTACCTATACGCAAAGAAGCCCTCAATATGGCTTCTTCAAGCTGCTGCTCCTTCTCAAGGAGGTGGGCTCGCCGGGGTTCAAGGGTAGACTCATGACCACCGGTCCATAAAGAAAGTGCGTCAGCTGCATCTTCTGAAGCGGCCTGCTTCAAAGCCCTTTCCCCCCATTCCTCCAAAGGACCGATAAATCGCCGCCGAATCCACGAAGGGTCTTCGTAAAAAATTACAGCAGGATAAGACTTCTTCGGAACCTTGGCGTTATGAGATGCGTCTTTTGAACGCCGTATGGCCTCAGCCAACTGTGCGGCCTCCTCATCAGCCGAACTCGGGAAGAGAAGTCCAGCGTCTGACTCTTGCAGGGCCAATGGTTCATCTTCAAGAATAGGCTCAGACTCCGCCAAAGAATCGAGCAGGTTGGTGGCCGCTTTCCTCCGCCGTTTAGACCCAGAGCCGGTCACTGAGGATGACCGCTTCCTCCCTCGTGAAGCCTTAGGGCGGCGCCGGCCCACATCGCCCTCGGCGCCCTCATCCCTATTACTCTCGCTCGGTGCCACAATCGAGGATGACATCGCCATTGTCGACGCCACAGGGGGCGGTGCCGCCACCGGCAGGGGTGCTACTACTGGGGCCCGTTTACCCCGCGATCGGGAACCCAAGGGCATACCAGCTGTTGGAGTAAGGTCTACCCCTGACTCCCCCGGAATGAGCGCGGTGCCAATCTCCCTCAAAGGGAAGCGGACCGGAACCCTCGGTCGCAGCTTAGCCCCCGAAACCTGAGGAGGGGCATCGTGACCAAGAAGCACCCTTCTTTCTTCAAGAATAATTGGGCTGATCCGATGAAGATACCAGCCCGTAAATGCACCCACGCACCGGGGCATGTACTCAGCTTCAGGGACCATGAAACGGGAGCCGGTGTTCAGCCTCATGAAATGATGAGCGGCATCGCGAACGGCATCGAGCGAAGGGATCGGGGCGACTATAAAAGCCTCGAAAGAAACACCCTGGTCGTATCCAAGCTGTCGGGCGAATCGATGCGGATTGTACCGCATGAAAAGAGCTGCACTGTCCTCGCGAAACACCAAGTAGCCCGGTCTAATTGTATACAAATGCGCGGCCTCCCGGGGCTTCAAAGAAGGTGCGTTGTCTTTCGACTGGTCCCAGAGTTGTTGAACTGGACCCGAGGGAGTAGACAAGACCCGATCATTAAAAACCAGCCCGCCAGTGGCGGCGTGAGGAGAAATCAGCACCCGAATAGCCCCGAATTGAGTCGGGTCAGCGGCAGAAGCACCCACCAATCGCATAAGTCGCGGGAAGGGATAGGCGTCGTAAAACGCGGGCCTCTGATGCATAGCGAAAGCCCCCAGCACATGCATTTCGACCCAGGACGTGAAATAATGAAGCGAAAAGTTCACTACATCCACGCCGGGTGTAGAGGTATTAGCTGCGGTGCCCAATCCATGATAGAGGTGCGCCAAGGCCGGGATGCCGATGGCCAACCGCGTCCCCTCAGCAATACGATGAGCCGGGTAGATGACCGAGGCTCTCATGAAGCGGCGATGCATGGGGATAACGAACCAACTGAGCCAAACACTAACAAACCCCATGAAGAACGTCTCCTCGTCCATGCCTGGAACAGCAATGGATTCAAAAGATATCGGCGACATAATAGGGATGTAGTACTGAGGTAAATCCGATTCAGTGGTCGGCAGCTTCTTCGGACCGAACCCAAAGGGGTCTCCAATGTTGGCAAACTTCGGAGCTGTCTTCAATAAGGCGTCCTCGCGAAGGAAACGAGCAATGAAGCTCTTGAAAGTACCACCCTGGTCCTCGGATTCGGTGAATAATCGGTCGAAGATACCTAGCGCCTTGATTAAACTGGGACGCTTGTGGCGGACGGCATTCTCAGCAGACAGGCCGTCAACTGGGGCGGGCTCGGGTTCAAAAATGTACTCGTCAGAAGGCAGCAACTCCTCGTACAGACTACCCCTGATTGGCAACCCCGAGATGTCATAAAATTCGGCCAGAGAGATCGAGACCTCGCGATCTCCTAGAATGAAAGTGTTGGTGGGAAGATTCCATTGGTTCAAAAACGCCTTGACCAACCAGACATGCGGGGACTTATAATGGAAGAGTGACGCGTATATTGCCTGATAAAGCCCGACTTTCTGCAACCGCGCACGATGGGCAGAAAGGATGTAGCGAGCCCAGAGAAGGTAGCCCGTAGGGTGTCGAGGAGTAAGCCCTATCTTATAAATTTGCCCCCACGGGTAGGCCTCACCCTGGCAGATACGCCGCCCCAAGATGTCTATGGCCAGGATCGGATGGTTCGGAATACCGGTCGTCGAAGGCTCGAGCCTCCCCGTTGGAGTCCAGTTGGGCATTTCCACAGCAAAAACCGTCCTCAGAAGGTCCATCGGTAAGAATGGGAAAGTGGGCTCCGTCGGTACCCCGCAAAGAAAACTCCGGCGACCCTGAATAATCTGACTATACCAAGATCCCTATTGAAGAAGGTTGGTGCAGTTCTGGCCATAGGCCCGGATCATCGCCATCGCTTCCTCATCAGATGGTGACTGAGGAAAAGCAGCCTCCGAGCGAGAAAAGGGAAAGCACGGAACAGAAGCCATCGCACCTGAAATCCAATAAAAGAAGACCGTTAAAAGCAAAGTCAGCGATATATATCCATGCATGAACATGAAGACTAGTTAAAGAAATCAACAGCAGATTTTTCTAGGACCATTGGCTACAAAACACATGGGCCCCACAGAATCAGGATGACGGCTCATTAATAATGAGACCAAATAGTTACAATAAAACAAAGGGAATATCCTCATTAAATAAAGAATGGTAACCCTACACATTCCCCCAACAGGATCTGTCTCGGGCTTTACAATGGATCCAACAAGATCAAAGGAATTAAATTCCCATAGAAGACATCATTACAAAGCTCCTGTTTCATTAATTGCATAAGGACAACCTCGGGTCGAGAGACCCCAAGAAGCCTCCGTGTGAAGAAACTGAGTTCTTCATTGGATGTAAATTCCTTATTAAGAGAAGGGAATTAAATTCCCAGAAACATTTTTGGATGGAATTAAATTCCATGGAGTTGAAGCGCCATCATCATCTCCCCAAAGATCATCTAAACCCTAAGAGATCTACAGCTCGAAGGTTAGGTGGTTCCCTGTTCTTATGGAAAAACTTGAAGAAAAATGGGTTCCTTGTTGAAAAAGAGTAAAAACCCTTGTTTTGGATTTAAAATCCAAAGGAATGTGGAAGTTCGCTGTTTGTCCAAGAACATTACCTGAGGAAAAAGGGTCACCAGAACAGAGTTAAACTCTGAAGATTGTTTCAAGATAGAGAACTAAGCTCTGGAAGCGAGAATTAAATTCTCAAGGGAAAAAGTTCTCAGAAGAAGAAGATGAGCAAAGTGAAGGCTCTTCTGAAGAAACATGAGTATTTATAGGAGGTGATGGAAACGTTTCATCTCCCCAAATCCCTAGAGGAATCCAACGGTCACAAAAGGTGACAGCGTTGCACTCGCGTGCGGACACGTGAGAACAACGCTGTGGGGGCATTTGTTTCCTGATTTAAAATCAGGAAAGCTTACGGAAAAGGCTTCAGAAAAGGGTCACGTGCTTACACGTGACCAGCAGTCACGTGTTGGCACGTGACATCTAAAAGCATCGGCAAGGAAAATTCAGTTTCCCAACTACATCGAAGAAAAGGGCTTCAGAAAGGGTCACGAGCTCCCACGTGACCAGGATCACGTGTTGGCACGTGACACTCAAAAGCGGCAGACTCAATTCCCTGATTGAATCAAGAAAAAGGCTCCAGACGAGGGTCACGTGCTCACACGTGACCAGGGGTCACGCGGTGGCACGTGACAACTAAGCAGCGACCAGAAAGCAGAGCGCAGAAAGAAAGAAGAGGGCTCGTTCCAAGGGGGTCACATGCCCACACGTGATCAGGGGTTACGTGGCCACACGTGACCGGCTTTCAAAGCCTATCTGTTAACAGAAATTAAATTCTGAGAAAAGACCTCTTAAATCTTTCCAAAGAAACCGATTGAATTAAAGATTTAAAGATGATTAAATATCATCTATCTATGGGAAAATCTCGAATTTGGAAAGATTTCCCCGTAAAATCTAACCAAAATAACAAAGGAGAATCTATGGATTTAAAATCCAATGGTGAATAAAATTCACCTAATAATCCAAAGGTCCAAAACGAATGGTGGATAAAAATCAAATCTCTCAATGAAAGATTCATCAAAAACTAATTGACTCGGCTGCTTCTCCTATAAATAGGAGCCAAGAGACACACAAAAAAAATATATGCAGAGTGAAGAAAAGAGAGAGAGCCTTGATACTTTGGAGGAATTTGGATCTTCTGCAAAAGAAAACCCTAGGTAAGAAAGGGAAGGTTTTTTGAAAGAAAAGAGAATTTAATTCTCAACACAATTTAACTCTGATATAAAACAGAAGAACATAGTTCTCTCTTTGGTGGAGGATCTGTAAAGTGCACATCTCCCCTTGAGTTGAGAATTTAATTCTCAATGGGTTGAGATCCTGCCATGCAGATCCAAAGCATAGAGAGGGAATGGAAGCACGAGAATTTAATTCTCACAGAACTATAGAAATTTAATTCCTTTAAAATAAAATTAGGGTTCGACCCTGTGTTATGGGAATTTAATTCCTTCAGAATGAAAAGAATCAGGGTTAAACCCTAGTTAAGAACTTAGTTCTGTTAAAACAACAGGAATTTAATTCCCTTAATCTCATTCCCCAGAATTATTCTTTAACAGAGAGTGGGAGTTTAATTCCTTAAAGCTTTTATTAGGGTTTAACCCAATTCAGTTCTTCACATATATGAGGAATTTAATTCCTACAGAAAATTCAGAGTCCAGAATATAAATCTTCAAAAGGAAGTAGGAATTTAATTCCTCTGAAATTATTGTCAGGGTTCAACCCTACGAGGAATTTAATTCCTGAAAGGGAACATACATAGAGGCAGGGTCACGTGTTACCACGTGACCCGCAAAAATGATCTACAGAAAAGTCCCTTTGAGGCAGTGCCTCACGTGACCCACGTGACCCTTGGCAGAGGCTTTAACATACTCCATTTAAACACCCGTCACGTGATGGCACGTGATTCCCCAAAAGATGCGATATTCTCAGCAGAACAAACGAAGGGAGGGCGCCCTCACGTGCTACCACGTGACCCCTCTTGCCTTAGCGTATAACGCTAAATTGGAACCCCTGAATCCAGTGTTAAAACACTGTTTGGCCTTAGTGTTCAACACTAATCAAAGAACTTTATTTGCAGTGTTCAACACTGATTACCTTAGTGTTCAACACTAATTTGAGATTTCTGTTGCCAGTGTTTAACACTGATCTGTTTTAGTGTTTAACACTAATTTGAAAGCCTTGTTGCTGGTGTTTAACACCAACTATCTGTTAGTGTTAAACACTGACTTATCAATCTCATTCCCAGTGTTCAACACTGATTGGTCTTTAGTATTTAACACTAGGCATTGGCCCAATTGGCTAAATGGCCAGAGGCAAAGCCTCTCCTTCAAGGGACCAACAGGAGGGCCGATGTCCCAGACAGATTGGACTTAGCCCAAGCTGGCCATAAGTCCTCAATTCGTAATTAACTGGGCTAATGGGCTCATAACATAATTAATTGGTCTTGATCCCAAATTGGGCCAAAGACTATTTAATCCACTCCGGTTCCAGGGTACATCTCTTCGCTCCTTTGATACTTGGCGTTGTAATCCCTCAACGTCTTCAAAGAGGCGACGGGTCCCGATGACCACACATTGATATGGACTGTGGGGTCCTTAAACCCATGGACTACGACGTCCTTAACCTTGACCGAGATGTCTTAAAACTAACAATGGACTGTGGGGTCCTTAAACCCATGGACTACGACGTCCTTAACCTTGACCGAGATGTCTTAAAACTAACAATGGACTGTGGGGTCCTTAAACCCATGGACTACGACGTCCTTAACCTTGACCGAGATGTCTTAAAACTAACAATGGACTGTGGGGTCCTTAAACCCATGGACTACGACGTCCTTAACCTTGACCGAGATGTCTTAAAACTAACATTGGACCGCAATGTCCTTAAACTACCCATGGACCGTAATGTCCTTAAACTAGCAATGGACCACTATGTCCCTAAACTGGAGAGGGACCACCATGTCCCTAAACTGGAACAATTGAGCCACAAATGCTCTTTTGCCGGATCTAAACGATCCCGTTTAAGTTGATCATAGCCTCAAATATGGCTAACGTGTCCTTAAACCTTCAAACAGACTGGACTATGAATCCCTCCAATCAACTTTGGTTCAAGGGTACATCTCGGAACTCCTTTGACACCTGTCGTTGTAATCCTTCAACGCCGTCAGAGAGGTAACGGGTCCCGACGGCCATACATGCAATGGACCACTATGTCCCTAAACTGGAACAATGGAGCCCAAATGCTCTTTTGTCGGATATAAACGATCCCGTTAAGTTGATCTTAGTCTCAAGTTAGACTAGTGTATCCTTAACAAACGTTTGAGTTGATCTTAGCCTCAAATATGGCTAACGTATCCTCAAACCAAACCCCCAAACCCAAATCTAAGATAATACGGATTTGGACTAGTCCACGCCCTACGGGCGACAACATAACTCGGTCTCAGTAAACAATCCACGGGAAACAAAACACAAAATAAACACACACGACACGAAGTGACCATATGGAGAAGGAGAAAGTTGTTACCACGACGCGGTAGCGTAATTAACTGCAGGGGCTTGCGCCTGCAGGGAAGAGCGTCCCCACAATAAAAAAAACCCCTCAAACGAGGGGGAATCTGACGAAGTCTGCTACATCGGACGCATCCGTTCAAACCTTCGATGCACGGTGCCATAAATTAACTTGGCATCCTCGGAGAGGTGGACGGATAGCACCAATTAGCATCTGTCCCGAATCTCAGGCGAGACGCCCAGTCGACGCCGCCATTCGGAGGGGAACAACTACGTTTTCACATCCTATCTTATCTTTGATAACAAGATCAAATTCTTGTAACAGAAGGATCCAATGTATTCGTCGACCTTTTGCATCTTTCTTCGCCAGAAGATGTTTTAAGGCGGAATGGTCAATGTACACAACTATAGGTGAGCCAATTAAGTAAGGCCTGAATTTTTCTAATGCAAATACAACCGCCAAAAGTTCCTTTTCGGTGGTTGTATAATTGATTTGTGCATCATTCAAGGTCTTACTTGCATAGTATATCACGTGTGGCATCTTTTCGATGTGTTGTCCTAAGACTGCACCTACTGCAAAGTCGGATGCGTCATACATTAGCTCAAAGGGGTAGTCCCAATTTGGAGACGATAGAACAGGGACTGAAGTGAGTGAGTGTTTAAGTGAGTCGAAAGCTGTCTCACAGTCCGAGTCAAAATGGAAGGTCGTATCCTTGGCCAGGAGAAGAGTTAAAGGTCTAGCAATTTTGCTAAAGTCTTTAATAAATCTCCTATAAAAGCCCGCATGGCCAAGGAAAGATCGAATATCTTTGACGCTTTTGGGATGAGGGAGGTTCTGAATGACATGTATCTTAGCTCTGTCAACCTCAATGCCTTTCTGTGAAATAACATGTCCAAGTACAATTCCTTCTTGGACCATGAAATGGCATTTTTCCCAGTTCAAAGTTAAGTTCTTCTCTTTGCAACGAGTAAGAACAGCGTCAAGATTAGCTAGGCAATAAGAAAAAGAGTCTCCAAAAATCGAGAAATCGTCCATAAAGATCTCCAGAAAATTCTCTACAATATCAGAGAATATCCCCATCATACACCGCTGAAAGGTAGCGGGAGCATTGCATAGCCCAAAGGGCATGCGACTGTAAGCAAAGGTACCAAAAGGACAAGTAAAAGTGGTTTTATCTTGATCCTTTTTGGCGATGGGGACCTGATTATAGCCTGAGTATCCGTCCATAAAACAATAATACTCTCGTCCTGCTAAGCGTTCCAGCATTTGATCAATGAATGGTAGAGGAAAGTGGTCTTTCCTCGTGGCAGCATTGAGTTTTCTATAATCGATACATACACGCCACCCTGTTTGGGCGCATGTCTGAATCAACTCATTTGCCTCATTGGTTATAACAGTGATGCCGGATTTCTTAGGAACGACATGTATAGGACTCACCCATTGGCTATCGGAGATGGGGTATATAATACCATTATCTAGGCATTTGACGATCTCTTTCATCACTGCTTCCTTCATGACGGGATTCAACCGTCTATGTGGTTCTCGGGTTGGTCTGGCATCATCCATCATATGTATATGATGTTCAACTATCAAGGGACTAATCCCTTTGATGTCCGCCATACTCCAACCAAACGCATCTTTGTTACATCTCAATACCGATAAAAGTGCATTCTCTTGCTCTAATGCTAGAGAAGCGGATATTATAACCGATAAAGACTCCTTCTCACCTAAATAAGCATATTTAAGATGAGAAGGTAAAATTTTGAGATCTAATTCGGGCGGAGAAATGATAGAAGGAGGGATCATCGAGTGATTTTTGGATTTACAAAGAAGCTCAGAGCCTGTGAAAGATACAGACTCGGGTGGAGAAAAGTCAAGAGTGCAGGACTCAAGTGTAGGAAAAGTGTCCTCACTAAGATCATATGTAAAGTCAAACAGAGATGTGGTAATGTCGTCGAGATCAGTAAAGCAAAGTTCCTCAGCTCCGCAACTATCGGGAGTGTTCTCATGGACAGAGCACACATCAAGAATATGAGCAGAGGGTTCTGATGGCTGACTTCCAACTTTGTAGATATTTAGTTCAATGGTCATATTTCCAAATGATAAGTTCATTGAACCATTTCTACAGTTTATAACAGCGTTGGAAGTGGCAAGGAAAGGACGACCCAGAATCACCGGAATTTGGCCCTGGGGGTTTGCTACAGGTTGTGTGTCAAGCACAATGAAGTATACAGGGAAAACAAATTCCCCGACCTTTATCAACACATCCTCTAGTTCACCCCCTAGTTTGGTGATTGAACGGTCTGCCATTTGGAGAGTGCAGTGAGCAGGTTTCAGCTCTCCAATCCCTAATTGCTCATATACAGAATATGGAAGTAGGTTAACACTTGCACCAAGGTCCAAAAGAGCACGATTTATGTTTTTACCCCCAATAGAAATCGATATTGTAGGACAACCTGGGTCCTTTCGTTTCTTTTGTAGCTGGGGAATAAAAGCAGTGCTAATATTATTAGACATAAAGTCCTTCTTCGGCGCTTGAGTCTTCCTCTTCCTAGTGCACAAGTCCTTAAGAATTTTCGCATAAGCGGGGACATGTTGAATCGCATCTAGGAGAGGGATGTTGATGTTAACCTGTTTGAACATTTCTATAATTTTCTCCATATGTGGACTCGTTATATTACCCCTTAACCGATTCGGGTAAGGAGCTTTCGCAATAAGCACCGGGTCCATCATAGGAGAAGGAAGAGGGGGTAGACGAGATCCCAAAAGAGGAGTGGGGACCATCTGTGGAGAACTATAAGGGTTGGACTGAGGTGTCGAGCCTAGTGGGAAATGGAGAATAGGCTCGCGAGAAGGTGGTGGGGTAGAAGAACAAGGATCAGAAGTAGAAGCGTATGTGTGAGGAAAGGTCTCAGCCGGGGTGTTATTGATTGGATTTTCAATATCATCAATTCCTTCCCCGACATGATTGTTCAGCACTCTTCCCGATCTCAACGTTGTGACGGCATTTACATTGTAATTCCCAGGATTTTGTAGGGTTGAGAAGGAAGTTTCCCCATCATCCTTCGTCATAAAGGTACCTTGACATATGTTTTCAAGGTTCTGTTTAGTGTTTGGGTTAATGCCCTCATATATGATTCGGCAAAGATCCCATCTCGGGATGCCGTGATGAGGACATTGAACCAATAGATCCTTGAAACGTTCAAAGCATTTAGAGAATGGTTCAGTAGGGAGCTGGGTAAATTGATTCAGTTCGCTACGAATTCGAGCTATCTTTTGCATTGGGTAAAATTTCTTAAGGAATGCCGCGACGAATTCTTCCCAATTCGTAATAGAGTGTGCGGTAGTGTTATATAGCCACTTCTCGGCTATATCGCACAAAGTAAATGGAAGAAGTCGTAGACGCATAGCATCCACTGAAAGTTGTGACGTACCCATCATTGCGCATACGTTTTCAAATTTGGTAATAAAAACGTAAGTGTCCTCAGTCTCGAGTCCGTGGAATTTGGGTAAAAGGTTGATGTATTGGGGTTTAATTTCAAAATTATCCCCGTTGGCTGGTGGAATGGATAAGCAGGTCGAAAGAGGACCTCGCAGTGGATAGCACCTCTCTTGGAGAGAGATGCGGGGTGGATTCTGCGCACCAACGGACGGCGGCAGATTAGGGTTAAAGAAGTTCGATGGAGGTGGATCCATCGATGTGGGTGCGGTAGTGGGTAAAGAAGAAGTAAATGGAGAAATACCGACTTCGGAGTCGATAAAGGGTACGCGGACTAAACGGGCACTAGAATCCCGTGTCCAGCCTATCTTGTACTAAAAAGGGTTAGTACAAGTGGCAGCGTTGACTTATAATTAGGGGTAATGAATGAATGAATGCGGTGTTTGTTTTGAAAATAGGACGGATTTTTGAAAAAATGATGCAACACAACAAATGCAGCACACAAAACCCTAATTCTAGGGGTCGCCTAGGTCAGATCTCTAGACCGCTCCTAACTACCAGAAGACAAGACGCAGGATAAATCCTCCACTGCCTCTTTGTCTCTCCTGTGGCCAGGTAAGTGAGATGTTCTCCACTATGTAAGTAGTGGGCCAAATTAAGTAACCACTAGCCTTCGACACACTTGCCTAGACACCACAAGAGAAACGCGGATAAGCAATGAATTACCCACGGCCTTCTTCTGTCCTAAGTGAGCGCGACGGTCCTTAGAGTCATCTCTAGATCTTTTTTTAGTTAATTGGGGTAAATGCGGATGCAAGTTTTGCGGTGTTTGGGGCTTAGGAAGGGTAATGAACTCCCCACCTAATCTGGATTTGGTCTTTGCCCCTTAATGTCCGTATTAATTATGCAAACAACCACAAGAATCAAAACAAGCACAATTTAATTTTGCTATTTTGCGCTCTGTGATTATTTGCAAAGAAGCCTGCACAAAATGTTAATTGGAGCAGATTTTAGAAGGAGATAAGAAAGTGAGAAGTTACCTGCCAAAATTTGCACAGAGAACCCTTCAGCAAGCCGCGGAACCGCCGCAAATGCTGGCTCCCACCGCGCTTCCGCGGTCGTAGGTAATGATCCCTGCACACAATTTTCACAGAGAGCTTCTGTGTAGTCCCTGAGTCCTCTGGAACTCTCCAAAAAATTTTCCAATTTCACAGCAAGCTCCAGATCTCCTTGCAATGAACCACAACAAATCGTTTAGGGTTTTGCACGAATTTTGATCTCAAAATCACAATGGAATAAATCTTTCAATTCAAATTTCAATATGAAACGAATTAGCGCGATCCCCGGCAACGGCGCCATTTGATTATTAAGAAATTCTCGTTGTGTCGGTATTTAGAAAATGAATAAAATTCACAATCAAAGAATTGTTTTGACCGCAATCAACTACGGTGTCAGATGTAGATCGTTAGCGAGTGCGGATCGTCCACAGGGATTGTGCGATTCGTTTGTATGTTTGATTTGTTTGAATTGAAAAGTTAATAGAAAAGAAAAGAAAACATGATTCAAGATTTTATCGATGGATTCAAGTGTCACTATTCTAATCAAGAATCAAGAAAATGATAAACAATCGAGAATCGAGTTTCGATGATTTTTCCAACCAAATATCAAGAATCTAAATGAGGCTCGTAGGAATCGATCGGATCTATAGATGTGATGTAATCTCAAGATGTCATATTCCCATCCTTCGATGAGTTGATACTAGATTGATGATTATCGACGAGAATTGGGGATTTCTAGTGAAACTAGGGTTTCATCATTTATCCCTTGTTCTTTCGTCGATATCATTCACATTCTAGCCTCTAGTAAATTCAAGAAACGATCGTAGATCCCTAATTTCGAGCGATAACAATCAAGAAAGCATCGCAACGAAACTAGTTCATCGATTCTTGAACTTGCTAGTGTTTACAAAACTCGTAGGACTCAAGACTCGTTTTAAGATTTGTTACATCATCATTCTAATGATCGTCTCGACTCCTCGACGAGCGGAGTTTTACTCAAACATCACAACAAGAACCACAATTACAAATTGAGATCGAATCATGATGCAAGAATTTAAAGAAAGCGAGATTAAAGAATTTCACCATTTATTTATATCAACAATTTCATTACAATCGCTCAAGAACTACAAGAGGAAGAACTCGATTGTCGATTTGGCTTCGCTTGTCTCCGTAAGTCGCGGATCGGTGTTCATATCAGAATATTGCATTTTATACCGCCCATTCTTACGCTCGTGTGTTTATAGGTAGGTACTTTTAATCCGTGTTTGTTACATGTTTACAGAATACAGGTTTTTAGTCCAAAATTGTAAAATCTCCACAGTTACGCCAAATGCAGAACATCTGTCGACAGCAGATAAAAGCCGGGTTCCGGTCATCCATATCCGTCCAGTGCCGAGTACCGGTTCCCGATACAAGACATGTGACAGTGGTCATTCATGTCTGGGACAAGCACAGAGCACGAGGTGGGCTGCACAAGAATCAATGGGTGCGCGGAGCTCGAGGGAGAGATAAAGTCAAAAGTAGCATGCAATCTTGGACTTAGAATTCTGAAAATATTCTGGAATTATTATAAGAAAATATATGTACCAAACAGCTGGAAAAAGCCAACCAGGAACCCACAGAAAACCCTACAGTCCAATTCAACCGTACGGCCGCGCATGCGCGGCCAATAGGGGCTATTGGCGGTGCATGCGCGGCTAAGTGGGCGCCGCATCTGCAGGATTTTGGGGGGTAGTTTTGCTACTTCATGTTGAGGCTGCTGGTTGCCCTAGAACTCCAACCCCCTGCCTATAAATACAGCAGTTTTGAGCACAACCAAGGGGAGCATTTTTTGAGTTTTGTTTTAGCCTCATTTTTGTTAGTTTCTTTCTTCTTCTTCTTCATTCCTCCATAAAATTGTAGTGAGAGCTTTTGAGTGGATGTTAATGAAGATGAGGTTGTTTTATCTTTCTTGTTAGTTTGCTCCCCCTTGAGATTTCTGCTTTCTCTTGCTCATTCAATCTCTTCATTGAGGTTGAATGGTTAAGAGTTAGTTATTGATCTAAAGGGTCGTATTTTCTCACGGACTAGCACTTCACTTCACATGCGCTTTCTACCCTTCCCTTGATCTTGCAAGTTCTTCATTGAGCTTGCAAGTTTAAGGGTTGGCTATTGAGCACATGCTTGGCTTGGGTCCTAGTTCCGTATTCTTTTTATTACCCGCTTTTTATTACTTGTCTTTTTATTGCTTGCATTTTATTTCATGCATTTTATTCATGATCTTTAATACTTGTATCTTTTCTTTTCTTTGTTCTTTTCTTTTTGTTCTCTTTTGTTCATATTGTGAATGTTGTAATTATTGTTATTGTTAAGAATTAATACGGTTTTATAAGTTAACATTTCTTTGCCAATTCCTTTTCCCGTTATTTTCCATTTGAACTTCGCCCAAACCATACGCAAGCGCTCCGTTAGACACCCTACCCTGACAAGGTAACGGTGATTTCTAACCACGACCGGTTGCGTTCGGTTTGGCCGGAGGCGAAGGCAAGAGACAAGAACGGAAGGACAAGGGTAAATAAGCCGGATTCCACGAATACCGCGCTTAAATCCCCTAATCCACGTTGTTGCCGACTGCTTAGCTTCAATTGGTCAAGACTCGGCTCAAAGGTTTTTGAGTACGGATTTCTTAGCTTACAATCTCGTATTTTCTTAACAACTTTATACTTGCAGATAAACACATAGGTTAGACAAAACACACATACAGATTCTTTATTGACTCGTCTAAAACAAGAAGGTAAGATAACACCATCTCCCTGTAGACCGACCCGTGCTCAACCGGCTAGCTGCAAAGCGACACCGTCCTGATCGCGGTTACACTTAAATTCTTTGAACATCCGACACGCCAAAAGCGTGCGATCAAATGGCGCCGTTGCCGGGGAGACGGTAGCGTATTTTCTTTCTTGTTATTCGGGTTAATATTCTTTTTGTATATATATAAAAAAAAATATTCCTTTTGTTTTTTTTGGACAATATTTTTGTGGCCAAGTGTCCAGATTTTTGCAGATTTGCAAACTGCGATTGTGGGAGCAAAGTGTACATTCAAAGTTAAGGTGATTACGGAGTACAGTGCCAAAGATCCGGATAGTTTGACCCGCGCAAGCGAACCTTTCAAGCTTACCGGACTCGATTCAACAGGGGTTTCTTAGCCCAAAACTTAAACGGTACGTACTTTACTAACACCTTCTTCTCAAATCCGACGCTTCCAATATACTATTCTTTTGCAGGATTCTTTGCAAGTTCGCTAGCAAACGCCAAAATTGACTAACCCGTATTT
This sequence comes from Agapanthus africanus, assembly GCA_030015575.1. Classification (NCBI taxonomy): domain Eukaryota; kingdom Viridiplantae; phylum Streptophyta; class Magnoliopsida; order Asparagales; family Amaryllidaceae; genus Agapanthus; species Agapanthus africanus. The sequence continues at coordinate 255,300,340 of JASDDO010000012.1, read as the reverse complement.
GTTGCAGCGCCGCGCTTAAAATAAAAAAACGATTGTTTGATTCTTTATAGAATTTTTTGAATTGCGCATTGCATCAATTAATATGGACTTAAGGGCAAGCGAACCCCACAACATACGGTAAAGGATTTCATCACCTTTTCCGTGGCCCACAAATCACGAACTTGAGCATAACGATAACCCGCACAAATTTTAAAAGAAACTAGACTTTAAGCCTTAAGGACTTCGCGCTCACTAGGAGAAGTTAACTGTATTTAGAAGCTTGCTTAACGGTATATTGTTTACGGGGTGTCTAGGAAAGTGTTAACGGCGAAACTGCCAAAAGAGAAAGGGTTATTTAATTAAGGAACTTCGCGAAAGCGTTGGAAAACCTCCCCTTATCTCTGCACTTACCTGGCCTCGTGATCAGTGTATTTTTAAGCCTGTTTCTCGACACAGTTTTACTTCGACAATCAAGTTCTGGAGCAGGTCTAGTTGACCTAGGTTAACCCTAGAACGATTAAGTGTGTGGTATTTTTGTGTCGTGATTATTTTTGTCCATATTTTTTGTGTATATTTCATTCTTTTGCTAACAACTAACTTTAAAAAAAAAAAAATCACATTCATTTTCCCCTCCTTTTCTCTTCCTTTCTTTCCTTTTTTCATCATATCATGGGTACCCCACCTCGCAAAACTCTTGCCGAACTTTGGTACCCACAACCAGACATTACCTCATACGGTTCTTGCTTTGGCCGAACTTCGAACGACCCCTCCATGCCAAAAATTTCATTGAGAGATCGGATAGACGCGTCTATGACAAACAATTTGACTCCGCAATTCACTTCGTATCAACTATTTCAAACAGTCACCCCTTCTTACGTTGATACCCCTTCTTCGAGTCATGTTTCCACTCCAAGACCTATGTCTATTGCTGAACGTATTGAACAATCTCGTAGCCGATCTTTCACTCCTTTCACCACTACAAATTCATGGGATCAACAATTCCATTCACCTTCTTATCCCAATGTTGATCCCACTCCTGTCCAGCCATTCAATTCCTACCAATCCTACCCTATTTTTGCACCTTCCCTAGACATTGCTTCTACACAGCCATTTGGGGGTTTCCAGTATCCAAACGACTTCGAATCTTTTACTGAAACCCCATCACAACCTATGTCTAGTCTGGAACAGTCGTTGGAAGATTTTAGGGTAGCGTCAAGCCAACAGATGATGGATTTGAATGCGTCCATGGCCGCCCTCATGCAACCTAGTGACCCGGTAGCTAGTTTTCAACTAGCTCCAAATTTTTCAATGTATGATGAGGCGGCAGGACAGGCTGTGAATTTGAGTGGAGAGAGTGAGCTATACCCCCTTCTGAATCAAACCTACACCCCACAAATTGAATCCCACAACTCCTGTGTTGAAGGTCTATCAAGTGTCCCAAATGAATTATCAGTTGAAGATAGAATGTTTAATGAGTTGTGCGACTTTGTAGTGTTTGATTTGCCAGATTGTGAAGGGACCTTGCCAAGTGAAACCATTCCCAATCCTTTCGACCTCTACACCTCCATCTTAGAACCTGAATTGATTAATATCCATGCTTTTGATGAGGTGTCTGAGAATATTAATTTTCACTTGATTGAGGATATTGACGCTGGGAACATTTTGGATGATGAACCCGTAGATTTGGCTGAGTTTGTCTGTTCAAATCATCATCCCGAGTCTTTAACTGTTTTTCCCGAACCTCATATGCGTCTGGATTTTGATGAAATATGCATGGATGAGCTTAATTTTGAGGAAAATTTTGAGGATAGTCTTGAGGATGAACCAGTTTTGTTTGATGAGTCGGATTTACCAATTCATCTTGTTCCTTCCACTGACTGTGTACACCCTCCTGAGCCTATAACCGATACCCTTCCTCAACCACTTCCCTCCATCCTGTCCGTCGTTCTGACCTTGCAAGAACCCGTCTCACTTTCATTTACTATGTCTGGTTTACCAGGTTCGGCGTACCCATGGTTTCTTACGAATCTTGAGGGATTCGACCCAATTTCTCGACGAGTAAATATATTAGCACAATCACTTTTCACACATCGCTCATCACAAATTGTGCTAAACTATTTACTCCAGTTACACCCTCAAGTTCGTATTCCACTTCTTTTCCCCTTCCGTCATTCTTCTTCTTCTCTTCCACCGAGACCGGACGCCACTTCTATCCCCACACGGTCTCGCGTGTTTCTTATTTCTTTTCTCTACACTCCATTCTTTCACCAACCGACGCTTTATAACGATAAAATTTTTGAATGGTTGGTGTTAACTTTTGGCCTGTGTAAGGCCTGGTATAGATGGATACTGTTCTTTCCCCCCTAATCCTGAACCTCAACGCTTAACAGTGGAAACACTGTTTTACTTAAGTTTGGGGGGGAATTTTTTTGTATATATTTTTGGTTTTCTTTTTTTTTGGTTTTGTATATAATTTGTTTTTAGGGAGCACCGGCAATTTTGACCCTCTTGGTATAGCCTGACAGTGAGGGCACTGTCAAGTTTAAGTTTGGGGGTGTGCTCGGTAAGCTTTTTTCCTTCGCATTCATATGTATAATTTGCATTTTCATACCTTATTAAAAACCCACAAAAATCAGAAAATTTTCCAAAAATATAAAATCTTTTTGTCAAGTTAGATTGTGGAAGGACTCTGATTCAACATTCGACGGTTTTTGTTTGAAAAGATAAGAATAACTAAATCCTATGTTTGGATTTTGAAAACCTGAAAGATAACTCTCCTTTGAAGTTAACTATAGCTGATATACGTCTTTACATTACACTACACGTGTTGTGAGTCTTGGAAATTAGATGACAAGTCTTTTATGTTTAAAAAACTTTTAAACGGATCAATGATTTCTGAGGATCAAATAGGTTTGTTCTGAAATAAGTAATATCAAGAATAGTTTATGAAGTGAAGTGAATATGTAGGAACGTTATTGATGCCCTAATTGGAACTAAGTCTGAAAAATAACCCATCTGAAACTTGATTGGAATGATTACACACCGAATCCACTAAACACGTCTTTTATCCAAAAAAATAATGGAACTGCCGGTTATATCTCCGTTCGTATTAAATCATCTGATCTTCACGCCAACTGTCTTTTGTTTTTGGACCTAGGTAACTTGAGTAATTAAGTCCGCTGGGGTGTTTCTACACCTAATGCCCTAAAACCAACTGGTTTGGGTGCATTGGCCCAAAGCTCGCTAAGAAGCCTAGAAAGTCCAAGATAAAAACAAAGTCAAGCAAGTGTTCTCTCCGAGTTAAAATTCCTAACGGTTCTTTGTGTGAGAATAATCTTGATAAAAGACAAGCTTTTATAAAAAAAAAATTAACGGAGATATGAAGGTTTTACTCTATGATAAAGACTATTGCACGTTCACAGAGGTGTGTATGAAATGAAAACAAGAAAAAGGTGGAGTGAAGAATAAGACCTAGTTTTCTGTTAGGGAAAATAGAAATTCTGAAGTTGAAACTTTACTGGAAAACGAAACTTGAAAAATGCTTAACTCTCTATAAAACTTATGTGATCCTTTTAAAATTGTTATCTGGGCTTTATTGTGTGACATAATGACTTTATTCGACCTTTCGGGAACTTAACGACACTATTTTTGCACTGCACGTAAAGACATATAAAATCTGTAGTTAAATAAGAAGAGAGATGTGAAAAATAAAGGTTCGATAGTCTAAACTTAGGATTATAGAATTGTTATTTTCTAAAACAAAACTTTAGGACTTGAATCTTAGTTATTGTACAAAGCTAGCTTGACCGGATTTTGTGGGTAGTATCCGCTGAAAACCCTCAGGAGACAACACTCCTCCTACTAGGGACACCTAGAGGTTTAACGGCTTGTTGCACATGCTCAGTGCAATCGCGTTCCCTGCGAAAGTGCGATTATCATTTTATTTTTGTGAATAATTGGTTTTGCTCGGGACGAGCAAAAGTTAAGTTTGGGGGTATTTGTTCATATCAGAATATTGCATTTTATACCGCCCATTCTTACGCTTGTGTGTTTATAGGTAGGTACTTTTAATCCGTGTTTGTTACATGTTTACAGAATACAGGTTTTTAGTCCAAATATTGTAAAATCTCCACAGTTACGCCAAATGCAGAACATCTGTCGACAGCAGATAAAAGCCGGGTTCCGGTCATCCATATCCGTCCAGTGCCGAGTACCGGTTCCCGATACAAGACATGTGGCAGTGGTCATTCATGTCTGGGACAAGCACAAAGCACGTGGTGGGCTGCACAAGAATCAATGGGTGCGCGGAGCTCGAGGGAGAGATAAAGTCAAAAGTAGCATGCAATCTTGGACTTAGAATTCTGAAAATATTCTGGAATTATTATAAGAAAATATATGTACCAAACAGCTGGAAAAAGCCAACCAGGAACCCACAGAAAACCCCACAGTCCAATTCAACCGTACGGCCGCGCATGCGCGGCCAATAGGGGCTATTGGCGGCGCATGCGCGGCTAAGTGGGCGCCGCACTTGCAGGAATTTGGGGGGTAGTTTTGGTACTTCATGTTGAGGCTGCTGGTTGCCCTAGAACTCCAACCCCCTACCTATAAATACAGCAGTTTTGAGCACAACCAAGGGGAGCATTTTTTGAGTTTTGTTTTAGCCTCATTTTTGTTAGTTTCTTTCTTCTTCTTCTTCATTCCTCCATAAAATTGTAGTGAGAGCTTTTGAGTGGATGTTAATGAAGATGAGGTTGTTTTATCTTTCTTATTAGTTTGCTCCCCCTTGAGATTTCTGCTTTCTCTTGCTCATTCAATCTCTTCATTGAGGTTGAATGGTTAAGAGTTAGTTATTGATCTCAAGGGTCGTATTTTCTCACGGGCTAGCACTTCACTTCACATGCGCTTTCTACCCTTCCCTTGATCTTGCAAGTTCTTCATTGAGCTTGCAAGTTTAAGGGTTGGCTATTAAGCACATGCTTGGCTTGGGTCCTAGTTCCGTATTCTTTTTATTACCCGCTTTTTATTACTTGTCTTTTTATTACTTGCATTTTATTTCATGCATTTTATTCATGCTCTTTAATACTTGTATCTTTTCTTTTCTTTGTTCTTTTCTTTTTGTTCTCTTTTGTTCATATTGTGAATGTTGTAATTATTGTTATTGTTAAGAATTAATACGGTTTTATAAGTTAACATTTCTTTGCCAATTCCTTTTCCCGTTATTTTCCATTTGAACTTCGCCCAAACCATACGCAAGCGCTCCGTTAGACACCCTACCCTGACAAGGTAACGGTGATTTCTAACCACGACCGGTTGCGTTCGGTTTGGCCGGAGGCGAAGGTAAGAGACAAGAACGGAAGGACAAGGGTAAATAAGCCGGATTCCACGAATACCGCGCTTAAATCCCCTAATCCACGTTGTTGCCGACTGCTTAGCTTCAATTGGTCAAGACTCGGCTCAAAGGTTTTTGAGTACGGATTTCTTAGCTTACAATCTCGTATTTTCTTAACAACTTTATACTTGCAGATAAACACATAGGTTAGACAAAACACACATACAGATTCTTTATTGACTCGTCTAAAACAAGAAGGTAAGATAACACCATCTCCCTGTGGACCGACCCGTGCTCAACCGGCTAGCTGCAAAGCGACACCGTCCTGATCGCGGTTACACTTAAATTCTTTGAACATCCGACACGCCAAAAGCGTGCGATCAATCGGCTTGGACCACTTGCTCTGTTGAAGATCGGCTCTACTCCTAAAAGGTTGAAGGGCTTCACGCTTGATTTGGTACTCGGGATCTTGAATTTTTGATTGGAATTAGGGTTAGGGTTTCGCACAAGTCTTGTCACTAGACTTATGGAAGAAGATGAAAAATTGAACTAATGATTAGAGATTGAAGAAGTAGAGATTCCTTAACCCTAGGTCTTGGCTTCTATTTATAGACATCCCAAAACCCTAGATCTAGGATTTGAATTTTAAGTTTCCCTCCAAAGGTTTGTTGAGGAGAAGCTTCTAGAAATAGTTTGTTAGGAGCCCTATCTTAATGGTCATGAAAGGATGTCGGAAATCACGTCCTCCCTCAATAAAACATCGTCTTATTTTTCATTCCTATCTTTCTTCCAAACATCGATCATATAACCCTGCGTGTATGTAAAGACATCCCTACACCCGGAGAATTCAATTCAAGCTATCATACTCTTGCCCATCAGCCTCAGTACTTTTTAATTAATGAATATTTAGATGGAGTTGCTCACACACTTTCATGCGACCGTTAATACTTCTTGAGGTACTAACCGACCGATTACTCATGTGCTTGCTTATTTGGTGTATTTTCCTCGTCTTGCACCACCTCAGGCATAGCAGTGACTCCCAGACCAGTTGGCCTTAGGGCACTAGGTGAAGAAGCACCCTCGCTATATATTTTTTATTTGCCCTTGGTGATAACAAAACCAGTGTTCATTTTTCTCACCACTTTATATTTTCTTCATTTTTTTTATTTCCTTCATACTTTTGTCTTTAAAACAAGAGCATTTCAAGGTATCCTCTACTATCCCAGGCTTTAAGACGTGTGTAAGTGCGAATAGCAGGGTATCAACGTTCAAAATGTTTGGCTTCCAGAATAGAAACTATTTTTCAGACTTATTTTTATCCTCAGATTAGTGACGTCCTTCATCTTACTAACCCTTGGGACAACGGCTCATAACTACTTATTACTAGTTCGTATAAGAAAGCTTCTAATTTTCTTGGTTTTCTTAAATTTTTCTAATCTCATGGATGTAATTTTTCACTATCTAATCTTTCATTATCTTATTTATGTACAAAAAATATTTTTATATTTTGAAAATTTTACATTTTTATGGATTTTGAAAATTTTTAAGTTTTTATAAGTTTTTAAAGAAATGTTTTGTGCTTATGCAAATGATATGCAAATGATGCAAAAATAAGCACAAACCTCCCCCAAACTTGTTTTCAACAGTGTCCTCACTGTTGCCAACAGCTATATTTACAAAACCTGTAAGTCTGGGAGGAATTATTAGTGGGGGCAAAATATATAAGTGAAAAACTTCCCCCAAACTTACTCTTTTCACTCACCTCCATTCAAAAAGATGATGCAGTGATATGCAGGACATGGAGATGAGACGGAGGAATTTTAATCAAGATAAACTGGCTCCTGTAAGAACAGGAGCTCCTCCGTGGGGTCAGTGGAAAGATACAGCTTTAGTCTATGTCCATTCACTTTGAAAAATGTGCCATTTTTAACATTTTCTACTTCTACTATCCCGTGCGGTTATACAGTCCGCACAACAAAAGGTCCCTTCCACCGAGATCGGAGCTTACCCGCGTGAAGGTGTAATCGTAAATCATAAAGAAGGACTTGTTGACCAGGTGAAAATGTTTTCCTCAAAATGTTTTTATCGTGAAAAACCTTTGTCCTATTCTTTATGATCACAGTGTTATCATAAGCTTCATCCCGGAGTTCACTTAGCTCATTAATTTGCAGCTTCCGAAAGTTGAAAGCTTGGTTTAGGTCAAAATTTATTTCCTTAATAGCCCACAATGCTTTATGCTCAATCTCGACTGGTAAATGACATGCCTTCCCAAACACTATCCTATATGGAGACATCACTAGGTCGGTTTTAAATGCAGTTCGGAATGCCCAAAGAGCGTCCGTCAGTTTGGTCGACCAGTCTTTTCTATTCTTAGCAACAGTCTTCTCCAGGATAAGTTTGATTTGTCTGTTTGAGATTTCAGCCTGCCCGCTTGTTTGGGGATGATAGGGTGTAGAAAGTCGGTGGTTGATTGAGTATTTCCGCATCAAAGTCTCGAAAGACCTGTTGCAGAAATGTGTCCCATTATCGCTAATAATAGCGCGTGGGTGTCCAAATCGCGAAAAGATATTCTCTTTCAAAAACTTAATGACAACTTTCCTGTCATTAGTGCGACATGGAATAGCTTCCACCCACTTTGAGACATAATCAACCGCCAGCAGTATGTACAAATTCCCAAAGGAGTTGGGAAAGGGACCCATAAAATCAATGCCCCAAACATCGAATATTTCAACAACCAGAATGGGTTGCTGAGGTATTTCATTTCTCTGGGAGATTCTACCCGTGTACTGACATTGTGTACAGGTTTTGCAATAGTCAAATGCGTCCTTGAGTAAGGTCGGTCAATAAAATCCACATTGCAAAACCTTCTCCGCCGTCTTTTTAGGACCGAAATGACCCCCACAGGCCTGATCATGACAAAAAGAAAGAGCACTCTTGAACTCTTCTTTCGGGACACACCGACGAATGATCTGATCAGGACAATACTTAAACAAATATGGATCATCCCAGTAAAAGTGTTTTACTTGGGATAAAAAGCGGTATTTGTCCTATTTTGACCAAACGCTGGGTATAAGTCCCGTGACAAGATAGTTCACAATATCCCTGAACCATGGTTCATTGGATACGCTCAAGAGTTGTTCGTCAGGAAACGAATCATTGATCGGCAGGGTCACAGGGGAAGAAGAGATGCGTGAAAGATGGTCGGCTACTACGTTTTCACATCCTTTCTTATATTTGATAACAAGATCAAATTCTTATAACAGAAGGATCCAACATATTAGTCGACCTTTTGCATCTTTCTTCGCCAGAAGATGTTTTTGTAAGCCCGCGGGGGCGCCCCGGCCGTCGATCCGACGCCGGAAACGCGGAAACAAAAACTTTGCAAAAACTTGCAACCGGCACCACCGCGCACTTTTCACCCGGATCGGGCCATTAACCTAGCTAACTAGCAAAATAGGAAAGAGTAGAGAAGTTATACCAAGCGATCCGTGTCCTTCGGTCTTCGTCTCCACTCCGATCTCCTGCGGAATCTCCGTCCATCTTCGTCTCGTCGGAGAAGCACCACGTAGCCGGAATCTTTTACGGGCTCCCGCCTCTTGACCGAGGCAACTCGGGCGCGAAGTTGGCTAGCCGACGCGTCCAAGGCTTGCTATAGAATAGTGTAGTAGCCATGTATCTTGGGGTTATGAGGTTGCCATGATATGGTGGAGGTGAAGAAAGCAACTCAAAAATGTGCTTATGAACTTGGTAGCATGAAAAATGATATGAAACATTTTTCCTCACTCCAAAATGAAATGATGCTCTCTCTCTCAAATGAAGTGGCCGGCCCTCTCTTCATGGTGGAGATTGGAGAGAGAAAAAGGGCATCAATAATCTAAAAAGAGAAAAAGAAAGGATAATGCTAAAAATAAAGTCACACCATTTCAATTCAACATCCATCAAAATAATAGCAAGTGATAAAGACTAGAATGGAATCTCATCATGATGCAAGTCTCATCAAAAAACCACAAATGCAAGAAAGCCCCTCACTAGTAAGTTAATTGCAAACTTGCAATTAACACCCTCCATCAGAAAGTCCGGCCGTGAAGGAATGAAAGAAAACCGGCCGGAACGGAATGCAAACTGGCAACTTCAGAAAACTGATCCCGTAATAAATTACAGGAAAACCCCGCTACTGCATATACATGCCTGCATTTGTATTCCCACTGAACACAAATGCAAAGAGACAAAACTACACTATCTTATACTAGGATCCGGCTTAAGCCAAAGCCGGCTAGTAAAAAACCGTCCGATCACGATCCGTGCAATACCGCACGTATCTGATCGAACCCTGCCATATCTCCATACGGCCTCTATAGCGTTTCGCCCGAAACCTGAGTAAGTGAGTGTGGTGGACTCTAAAGACTCGTCAATACCTTGGCTGTGGATTTAACCGCAGCACGTCATAGGTATAAGCCAATACGTGACGGGCCACCAGGTATTGACCAAAAGGGACGTCGATGAGCGAACTCATCCTGACACCCTATTGAGCCTGTCCGTGACAATATCCGTACAGTCCGGTCCGTTCGTCTATGAGCATCGCATGGCGGGCCTAGGGGGTTGGTAAAAGTCAGACCCCCAAAAGCGGTACAAGTCGTGTCGGAGTGCAGCCCAGAACACCCTGAGATACTACTGGAATACCTACCAGCAAATCTCCTGCCTTGGCCAAGGACTTTTCTTGTTCTGGCTCTCCTCGACACAGCGCGACCTCACCCCCAATACCGGGAGAGACGAACCCCTGCAGATCCGCTCACTGCCTCCATGTGGCTCGGGACTGTACCCAACTAAAACCTGTTTGCACGACTCCTTTGAGCCGTGGTAGGGTAGTAATCAAAGCACAGTGGGAACTCACACGAGAAAAATGACGATCTCAGGTCGATGAACTAACCTGTACACATGTCACCAGGGAACTGCTATCTGATGTCTGGTATAATCCCAACTAGCAGGTTCCCGGCGAGTCCTGTCCGGTATACTCATAACCCAATGAGCACCTGTATACATCTTAGGTGAACCAACTGACACCAGTGGCTTGTGAGACCGGCCACCGCCCCTCGTCGGGGTCTCGACTGTATACACTAGTCTACTCTGGAGTATCGATGCCCTGTCTCGAAACTCCCACGACTAGGGACCATTTAAGGATGTGCTTATAGACTCCAGCTCTCACTTATATGATCGCCCTCATACTGCTGGTATTCAAGCAAGAATCCTAGGGGCTCTATCAACGTGTAATAGCGACTCATAAGGTCGCCTAAAGCAGTACACGATGATAATGATAAACCAGATAGCATACTATCATCTCGAGTAAGACTGTCCTACTGGGACAGGTCCTCCCCTCAATCATTGCAATCACGTGCCTGTGATCCAATAATTGACTCTGAGGGCACTATCTCCAACAATCTCCCACTTGCACTCAAGGCTAATTATTGCGATGTCGCATACTCACAGCCCGTGTGATACCGAACACCCAACTCCTCTACTAGTCCATCTCACAAAGCTCGTTTGCGAAACTATTGCGTTCGAGGAATAGCCTCAGTGAGTGGATCCGCTCTGGTGTTTCTTTCTATGTCTCTCTCTATCTCAAGTTCGCGGAGAAAACTATCTCCCGAAATGAGCAATACCTGTCTTAGAATATGTTTGGATGTCTGATGGGACCTAGCTCATAAATGAACTCCAAATCCAAACTTCTTAGACTGTATCGTCAACTGAACTTAATCAGTATCCCGCGCCATGCCTTCCCTCAGTATCCACCTGGACCACCTGTCCAAAATACCGCCCCTCGTCAGAAGGAAAACTATAACTCTGACAGCCACTCCGCCATCCAGGTCACCTTGGAAGCCTGGAATGATAACTGTCTCCTAAAGGAGAATGCTGTTATCATTTCCCTAGAACATCCACTTATGTTCTAAAACTGCTTCCGACTGTTTCTCCAGGATTGGATCAATATCAACTTATTGCATCTTCTGCAAGAACAACATCTGGTGTGGTACTTGACATCTCATGATTGACTCAATTGCCTAAGCAAGTGATCCGCCAATCATGCGTATCCCTCTCCCCTTTAGTCTGTAAGACACCTTTAGAGAGGGTGACTCCATTACCTGCAGGTACACCACCATGCCAGGAGTCGTCCATTCTAAATACTCATAGAATGCTGTCAAGGCACCCAGATTAGGAAACCACCCAAATCTAGATCTAAAACCATAGATCTAGTTACCAGAATGTCTGATGTAAGATCCAAGTCCTATGAGGAGAAACTACTGTGTGACGACCAAAGTATAACCGATCGTAATATAGGAGTATCACTTCCTACTCTGTGTATGTCATCATATACCAGGACATCACACCCTACTACCATCTTAACAGATCCATCCCCTATTCTGATAAAGTCAAACATATGAGTGTCATATCAGAAATAGATGATCTATTTCCACTATATCTGCTTTAGTCTATAAATAGACATAAGCCTGATGTCCACCAATGCTTCCGCTGCTCCCACTGACTACAACAACCCTCTGGCAGAGTCATATAGACGTACACTTCTAAAGCTAGTTTAGAACGACTCTATACTCATCCTCCTGCCGGGTCCCACAGTCTGGAACAACAGCAATAACAAGTCTGGGTAAACAAGAACCTTTCTGCCACCGTCCTTGAGGCTACCGAAGTACCTCTCAGGTACCTGAGGTTACCCACCATATCTGCGGAGTGGCCAATGGAATGTCAAACCAGATTGAATCTTTAGGTTCCTATCAAATCTTCAGTAATCGTTTGTGGTTCTGGAATCACTTCCAGTTCTACCATACTCCCACAACAGTTTTCTGAAAAAATCCATTTTATTAAAACTGTGGCGAGTCAAGAACAATATCACTATTGATCTTCCAGATGGTAGAATATCAACCCTCTGCATAGCCCGGGTCAACCCACAAACAGCCATTACAGAAATGTGTCTTGAGTTATCCAGAGTCTGGTTTTAAGCATAAGCTGGACAACTTCCCGTATCTTAACAATGTCAAGATATGAACTGTTCTATATCCAATATAGAAACAGAGGCACTGATTTAATTGAACCAGATTCAAATCATGCAGCTGTCTCCAGTGCATGTCAACTAAATGTAAGGAGGCCGATCAGCGTTACTCAACTTAGGAATGCTTCCAATTATGAGTAATCTGAAAGAGAAGCAAGTTCTCTTAACCACTACTATCAACTGAATACCATGTACAAGTATCTACATCTTCGATCACTTTGAAGAATCCCGATGCTTGCAACACCTGGTTCTCTACTTTATTCTTATACCTATAACTTCTCAAAACTTCGACCCTGTGTTTCTACGAAACACCTGTCTAAGAACTAGAGAAGTCATAAGTAAACAGAAAATAGTACGAGAACCAACCCCTCTGTCCTCATGGACACTGGACAATATACAATACTCTGTATAAGTCCCCTGAGTCTAGTGACTCATTCACTGTGTGTCGTAGGTTGAAAACTGTACTTATGGTTAAGAAGAATTACACCGCTGTTCAATGCTCCTTACCTAACCATCCACTGATATAGGTAAATGTCAAAGACATAATTTCAAAAAGTATATCTCACTCTATAAAAATAGACGTACAGATATATCAATTTGAAATTGGTGCACAACAACGGATATTCAAAACCAAATATTTGCCGACCGGCAAACAACCCAGGTGGCTTCCTCAAATATCACAAATTCCAACGAATCCCGATATAATGAGGATGGTCACCTAATTCCCAATAACTTACTCCCACTCATCATCTGTAAAACCATACAGATGTGAGAATCATACCTGGTAAATACATACCCTGATGTAAGTATCTAATCGGGAAATCAGTTTTCTTTTAACAGTACACAGTGAAATTGAAACATTGAAATGTTTCGATGGGGTATCCTGGTATTCCTAGTAATGCCTCTTCCATTATCTAGATTCACGACTGTAACCTTATAATTCTTTGCCACCTCTCCAAATACCTTTATATGTCTTTAGTCGTTACCTTCTGTACACCCCTTTAGGCCAAATGGTTTTCTTCCTTCCCTACCGTTCGGCACCAGCCTATGGTTTGGAAGAAGACTATCCAATAAGCATAAAGGGTGTACTGTCCTAATCCTAGGAGCACTCGCAACGTGAGAGAAGGTGAAAATAAAAGACACCTGAATGTACTTTATTCCTATTTCTCCTGAACCAGGATCCATCCCCGTACTGGAACAAGTTCCTTTCGAGTTCGTATATAACCATACGATGGATTATCCAATAAACTAGGATCTTCGTAGTGATACGGAGTGTCCTGGAGAAATACAAAGGTGATTTAGGATTGGCGAAGAAATACTTGGTTTGGTCGTGAATAGCAGTCGCACTTTACTTTGCCCTCTTACTAATCCCTTGCTTTGTCTTAACTTGATACCTTCTGTACACCGTTTAGGCTAACTGGTTTTCTTCATTCCCTACCGGTCGGGACCAGCCTATGGTTTGGAAGAAGACTATTCAATTTGCGTAATAGGTGTACTACTCCTAAACCAAGGAGTACTCACAACCTGAGAGAAGGTGAAAAGAAAAGACAACTGAATGGTCCTATCCGTTTTCTCCAGAACCAGAAACCATCCTCGAAGTCCTTCGAGTTCGTATATAACCATACGATGGTTTTGTCCAATTGAAGTGGACGTTCGTAGTAATACGGGGTGTCCCGGAGAAAAGGGTAAAAGTAGGAGTGGCAAAGAAGTTTGCAACTCTGACAATCCAAAAGCCAGTGTTAAGAAGGTTCGGTCAACTTGGTCACTGAGTCATAGTCTAGGGTCGGGTAAATGGTCGCTGCCAAAGAGAGAGAGAAAAGAAACACTCAGCGTGCACTCTAACCTAGATCAGAATGGTTATCACTTTATCTAATCTGGAAACCTCCCACTGTAACTCAAATTCATCTCCAAACCACAAAGAAGAATTAGCCGGGATCACCCGAGGAGTAAACCAACTCATCAGTGGGAATCGGGATCCAACTATCATCGCATGATAACGTGACGGAATCCGCTCACGCTATCATACTCCAGAAGGTATGCGCATATCTGGCAAGTTTCAGTACTTTTGAAACTCCCGATGTGGATTTCTACCCCATGATCTTATGACCTTGACTTTGGCCAACATATCATAAGTCACATGTCAAGTTCTACCCGTCATTTTCCTGGTTAATTTGAACCTACCCGTACCTACCCTTGAATTTGGCCAAAATGGCAGTACGACTGTCCCAAACCAACGCATCTATCTATGCTGCATATGAATACCCAACAGCTACCAAACACTGTGCCTTGACTTTGGCCAACATACACAACTTGAATACTATTAACTATCCATATGAAACGACGGAGGGCTACGAATGGTTTCTGGCGAAAACCTTTAACGTAATGAACTTGATATCGTTGAAGGAACTGATAGCTTTTTAAAAATATAGTGACGAAAACCTTTGCTAAAGAGGTCACTCCCGGTGAAGGGATCTCGGCTCTTTCCCCGTAGAATGAGATGCAGGATATTCCAACTGAATACCACGATGCAAAGCAAAAGTAAACGGTTATAGTGAAGTTATTGCCCTGACACAAACTTCTGTCCAAGGGGTCACTCCCGGTGAAGGGATCTCGGCCCTTGCCTCGTCGACTGAGGAGCAGGATATTCCAACTGAATACCACGATGCAAAACAAAAGAGAACGCCCTTGCAATAACAGCTTTTGAAAAAGTGTTCCAACAACATCAGAAAAGGTTTGTTTATCTTGCATTGATCCGAATCAACGCAGTCCCATCAATTGATCACACCACAAAGAACGAAAATATACTGACGTACGTATATGCCATCCGCATTCGCCACTGGGTCCCGTCATCACCCGTTAGGTTAGCTAACTAACGACAGAGCGGGGACTGGACTAGCGCGGATGAAAAACATATACAACATCTACTAGTATATGTAGGGTGTTTTTCGTCACCCCAGTGAGATGGGAATACGCGAGCGCTTGTCAGGCGTACTACAGATTCCCTCTGCCTAGGGTAGGAGGGGGTTTAATGATTGTGGGGATCCGAATCTCCGGCAGCCGCGGACTAAGCTACCGTTAATTACCCATCGCCTTTGGGGCGAGGGAACCTCCGATTAACGGGTTAAACTGGTCATGCGAACTCAATGTGCAGTGTGCGTGTGCTTTGAAAAGGGGTTTGTATATGTGTGAATTTGTATACATATGTATGTGTATACGTATGTACATAAAAAGAGAGGGAAAAGGCATCCAAGGGATGCGTGGGGGCCACGTGTCGGCACGTGAGCGCCTTGCGCACTTGCGCAGGTGCGCAAGCGCGCGCCACGTGTCGGCGCGCGGGCGCCTTGCGCACTTGCGCAAGCGCGCAGGTGCGCAAGCGCGCACGCCACGTGTCGGCACGCGGGCGCCTTGCGCACTTGCGCAAGCGCGCAGGTGAGCAAGCGCGCGCACGCCACATGTCGGCACGCGGGCGCCTTGCGCACTTGCGCTGCGCGCCGGAGAGGCACAAGAGGCTTTTAGCCTAAAAAATTTTCTCAGAAGAGAAATCAGAGAGGAGTTGGACTCCTGAATGTGTTTTTCTTCTTCCTTTTTTTTTGAGGGTTTAGTGAAAGATGTTCTTCTTCCTCCTCCTCTGTTAGCTGGATCTTGAAGATCAAGAGATGTGGGATTTCAAAATCTTTTCTTTTTGAGATCTGATGGAAGATCTGAGTTCCCCTTGATGGGTTTTGTGGTGAAAAACTATTTAGTTTTGAAAAAGGAAGAGTAAAACTCTTGATTTAATTCAAAAGAAAGAAAAAGGTTTTTGGAACCTTGAAGAAGGAAGAAAGAGCTCAGCTCTGAAATTTTTTTTGGAGAGAGAAAAAAAAGTTGTTGGGATATTTCATTATCCTTGCCTTTATAGGCCATACACTTTACACATAGCCCCTTGGGCTTCACAAAATGGCATTTTGCCTATTTCATGGCTCATGTGCCATTTCTTTTTGCACATAAGCCATGGGCTTTAGAAAAATTTGGCTTTATGCCTATTTTTCTTACATTTATCCATAAATAAAATAAAAGAAATGCAACAAAATTATTTATTACAAAATTTTTTATCTTGGCATGGGGGGAGGCCGGCCGCTTCATGTTCGGGCTCGACCCGGGCATGGGCCCACTGGATCTGGGCTTGGGCCCACTTGGCTTGGGGTTGACTTTGATTTTGACTTGGTCAACCGGGGTGTAAATTTTTACCCCAACAAATTGCCCCCCATCAATAGATGCACACCACATATGTGGGTCGTGTGCATGAAATTGATGGATCTTCTTTCACGTGGAGGCGACTTGATTTGGTTCCCGCCTTTTGGGGAGCTGGCACTGCCCTTTTTACGACATTGACGGTCGTTGCTTGACATGTCTCCGAGACGGAGTGTCCGTGATAATCGTTTTCCCTGGCCCGGAGCTATCTGGTTCCCGCTTTGTAGGAATCCTGCGCTGCCCTTTTTGCGACTTGGACGGTCGGTGCTGCCCTTTTAGCGACGTGGACGGTCGGTTCTGCCCTTTTTGCGACTTGGACGGTCGGTTCTGCCCTTTTTGCGACGTGGACGGTCGGTTCTGCCCTTTTTGCGACTTGGACGGTCGATGCTGCCCTTTTAGCGACTTGGACGGTCGGTGCTGCCCTTTTAGCGACTTGGACGGTCGGTGCTGCCCTTTTAGCGACGTGGACGGTCGGTGCTGCCCTTTTTGCGACTTGGACGGTCGGTGCTGCCCTTTTAGCGACTTGGACGGTCGGTGCTGCCCTTTTAGCGACGTGGACGGTCGGTGCTGCCCTTTTAGCGACTTGGACAGTCGATGCTGCCCTTTTAGCGACTTGGACGGTCGATGCTGCCCTTTTAGCGACGTGGACGGTCGATGCTGCCCTTTTTGCGACTTGGACGATCGATGCTTGATTTGACTTGCTCTGCTTCTTGCAGTGTCAGGGGTAGACTTGACTTGCTCCGCTTCTTGCGGTGTCGAGATTAGATTCTGACTCGCTCCGCTTTCTGCGGTGTCGGAGTGGAAATTGACTTGTTGATTTTGATTTGGGTTGACATCAGCATCGCTATACTGGAATATGGTACCAGGAGCGAATCATCATCTGTCATTGAGAGGATTCTGGGATTTTGGTTTTTGTTTGGCATCTGCATTGCTGCACTGGAATAATGCCAGGAGCAACTCATCATTTGCCCCAAGAGGATTTGGGAAAGATTGGGATTGTTTCACGCCCGTGGATTGTATACGGTTTTGCAGGATGTATGATTCAGACCGTAGGGCCGAAAAAATTTTGGGACTTTGTCGGCGTCTGCATCGCTGCACTGGAATATGGTACCAGGAGCGACTCATCATTCGCCGTTGGGGTATGGGATTTGGAATTTATTTGGCGTCTGCATCGCTGCACTGGAATATGGTACCAGGAGCGACTCATCATTCGCCATTTGGGAATTGGGGAGCGGTGGCTTAGGAGACAGGTTTAGATCCCTATCGCCTAAGGCTTTTCAATTTTATGGGCCGTGAGGGTCCCATAAAAGCATTTTCTCCCTACGAGTCGTAAGGATCCCGCAGGTGTATTTTCTCCTTAGGAGTCGTGAGGACTCCTAAGTGTGTTTTTCCTTTATGAGTCGTAAGGATCCCACAAAGGTTTGTTCTCCTCATATATCGTGAGGACACATGAGTGGGTCTTATCAATGGAGCATCATTCCCAAAGCGGAGACCGGCCGCATAACTGGTGATTACGGTGGGGCATGGGTATGATGAGAATTATTTGAGCCCGTGGATTGTATACGATGGTCAATTTGGGGACCGACCGTAGGGCCGGGAGAATTTTTTAAAAATTGGATTTTGGTTGGCGTCTGCATCGCTGCACTGGAATGTGGTACCAGGAGCGACTCATCATTCGCCGTTTGGGGACTTGGAATTTGGATATTGTTTGGCATCAGCATTGCTGCACTGGAATAATGCCAGGAGAAACTCATCATTTGCCTCGGGAGGACTTGGGATTTGGGTTTTCGGTCGGCATCAGCACCGCTAACACTGAAGCGAAATGCCAGGAGCGAATCATCATTTGCCATTGCCCGTTGGGGAACGATGGCTTAGGAGTTAGGTTTGGGTCCCTACCACCTAAGGCTTTTCAATTTTATGGGCCGTAAGGGTCCCATAAAAGCATTTTCTCCCTACGAGTCGAAAAGATCTTGTAGGTGTATTTTCTCCTTAGGAATCGTGAGGATTCCTAAGTGTGTTGCTCCTTTGTGAGTCGTAAGGATCTCACGCAGGGGTTTTCTCCTCACAAGGTCGAGTGGACTTTGTGAGTGTATTTCACCTCCTTTCCTTTTTACGAGTTTGCGCCCTTTCGGGTTTTCACAGACTCGCCGGTAGTCCTGCTGTTTTTACTCACGGAGCCCTTTCGGGTTTTCATCCGTGCCCGTTTTGCTTGTGGACATACCGTTTTTTTTTTTTTTGGCCGCTGGTGGGACTTTAAAGTAGTCTCACCGGCAGGATTTGGGAGAAATAGGGGTCATTTACGCCCGTGGATTTTATACGGTTTTGCAGGATGTCTGATCCAGACCGTAGGGCTGATGTGCTCAATTCGCCTGTGACTTGGAGCATTCACGTGTAGTATTTCTTGAGATATCGGCCATTGATGGGTGGCATGGGCCTTTCTCCCTCGACACTTATTAGTTGGTAGGATCCTCCGTCAAACACTTTCTCGATGACGTATGGTCCTTCCCAGTTTGGCTCGAATTTTCCCTTGGCATGTCGATTGGGGATAATCGGTCTTTTGAGGACCAACACCAATTCACCTTTCTTGAAGGCGCGGAGACGGGTTATCTTGTCATAAGCCCGTGACATTTGGGCTCGGTATAGCTCCAGATTTTGTTGCACCGCGAGCCTCTTTTCTTCGAGGGCATCAAGTTCTTCAAGTCGAAGGAGCACGTTTTCTTCCTCCGTCAACTCATGTTGGACGGCCATTCTTAAGCTCGGAACTTCAACTTCGAGGGGGAGGACCGCCTCCACTCCGAAGAGCAATGAGTATGGAGTGGACTGAGTTGGAGTACGGTGAGTGGTACGATATGCCCACAATGCCTCGTGAAGCTTGAGATTCCAGTCTCTCTTGTTGGCTGAAGCATTTTTCCTCAGAAGCTTGCATAGAGTCTTATTGAAGGCTTCGGCTAGCCCATTGGCTCTTGGATTATAGATGGAGGAATATCTCCAGTCTATCTTGTGCTGAGTAGCGAACCTTGAGACATTGAAGCTCTTGAAAGAAGGCCCGTTGTCAGAAATGATTCTTCTAGGTGTACCGAAGCGGTATAGAATATTATGCTGGAAGAATGTCAGAATATCCTTTGTCTTGACTTCTTTTAGCGGGACAGCTTCAGCCCACCTGGAGAAGTAGTCTGTCGCGGCCAGTATGAACCGGTGGCCTTTAGATGACGGAGGATCAATTGGGCCAACAATGTCGGTGCCCCAAACTTCGAAGGGCCACGACGCCACTGTAGGATGCAATGGATTGGGATGCTTGTGAATAAAATCACCGTGAATTTGGCAGATATAACATTTCTTCGCATGCTCTCCGCAATCCCGTATCATGGTGGGCCAGTAATACCCAAGCCGTTTGATTTGAAGTCGCATCTTGGGGCCAGATTGGTGAGCACCGCAAACGCCCGAGTGGACATCTTTCATGACCTTTTGGGCTTTGGCCAATGACAGACACCTGAGCCAGAGTTGGTCATATGACCTGCGGTATAACGTGTCATTTACAAACACGTATCGGAGAGCTCTTTTCTTCAGCTGAATCCTCGCAGATTTCTCTTCGGGCAGCTTCTCGTATCGGAGGTACTCTATGAAGGGTTCTCTCCAATCGGGCTCGTCTTGGATGATTGAAGCTTCTTCCGCAGGACTACTCTTCTGTTCCGAACTTTCCTCTTCTCGTAGAGAGACTGGGGGTAGAATTTGCCGGCTCCTGACTGTGATCAGAATTTCGTCCATGTCAGGATCAGCTAGCTCCTTGGCCAAGCGAGCGAGTACATCAGCCTTTCCGTTCAACGCTCTAGGGACTCTCGTTAGTTCAATATGAGTGAACCTTTTCATGAGTTCCACCACTCGACCTCTGTACCGAGCTAACTCGGGTTTGTATATCTTATAGTCGCCGCTTACTTGGTTGACGACAAGCTGGGAGTCACCGTAGACTCGTAGCCGACGGATTTCCATTTCTACGGCAAGCTCCAAACCAGCTATCAGAGCTTCATACTCAGCTTCATTGTTTGTCCGAGGCTCGGTGAGAGCAAAAGAACGCCGTAGGGTTCCCATTGATGGTGTGATGAACACCAATCCTATCCCCGCTTTTATCTCCGGGACGCTTGATTTACTGGAGGTTCTTATCGATGAGGCCCCATCGAAGTAGAGCTCCCAACATGGCTCGTCATTCTCGAGGTGCAGCACTTGTTCGTCGGGTAACTCACAATTTAGCGGCGACCCTTCTGGTATGGGATGAGCAGCGAGAAAGTCTGCAAGAGCTTGCCCTTTTACTGCTTTCTGAGGAGTGTAAACTATGTCAAACTCAAGTAGCATGACAGCCCATCTTGCCATTCTGCCGGCTAGGCTTGCTTTGGTCATCAAGTGTTTGAGCGGATCGACCTTGGAGATCAGCATAACCCGATGAGCGAGCAAATAGTGCCTCAGCTTCTTCACAGCAAATATTAGCGCCAAACATTGCTTTTCGATTGGGGAGTAGTTGTGTTCCGCCCCGACTAGAGTTCGACTGAGGTAGTAGAGGGCATTTTCTTTTCCTTCCTCGTTATTCTGGGCAAGGAGCGTACCGAGTGACTCGTCCAGCGCGGCAGTGTAGAGAATCAGCGGTTTATTTGGAATGGGAGCGGCCAGTACTGGAGGATGCAACAAGTATTGTTTAATGCTTTCAAACACTGCTTGACATTCGGCATCCCAGATAAAAGGAGCTCCTTTCTTCATGAGCTTTGAGAAGGGCCTACATCTCCCTGATAAATTTGAGATAAACCTCCGTATATAAGCAAGCTTGCCTTGAAAAGATCTTAGCTGCGTCAGACTCTTCGGAGGGGGCATCTCCATGATGGCCTTTATCTTTGATGGGTCAACTTCGATCCCTCGATGTCGGACTATGAAGCCCAGGAATCTTCCCGATGACACGCCAAAAGCGCACTTCAGAGGATTCATCTTCAGATCGTATTCCCTCAGTCTGGTGAGAACGGTCCTGAGATCTTGGATATGATCGGCCTTGGCTTTAGTCTTGACGACCAGATCATCAACATAACATTCGACGACTTTATGGATTAGGTCATCAAAGATATTAGTCATCGCCCTTTGATATGTAGCACCTGCGTTCTTCAGTCCGAATGGCATTACCTTGTAGCAATATATTCCGATCGGGGTTCGAAATGCTGTGTGCTTCTCATCCTCAGGCGACATCTTGATCTGATTATATCCAGACGAGCTGTCCATAAAGGCGAACAGTTCGTAATTTGAGGTGTCATCGACCATCATTTCCATGACCGGTAGCGGGAAGTCGTCTTTAGGACATGCCTTATTGAGGTCCCTGAAATCGACACAGATTCGGATCTGCCCATTTTTCTTCTTCACTGGGACTATGCATGCGATCCAGTCTGCATATTTCTCTTCCCTGATGAAGCCGGCATCGATGAGCTTCTTGGTTTCCTCGATGACCTTTTCTTCCAACTCCCTTCTCATTCTTCGAGGAGCTTGTTTGACTGGCTTAACATCAGGAGATATAGCCAGCTTATGCACGGCTACCTCAGGGGAAAGGCCAGGCATTTCTTTGTACGTCCACGCGAAGCAGTCGACGCACTCACGCAGCAGGGCAATTATCTGCTCTTTCATTTCCTTCGACAAGAGTGAGCTGATGTAGGTCGGCCTTGGATTATCGGGCGTTCCTAAGTCAATCTCGGTTAGCTCATCAAAGGTTGCTTGTCCGCCATCTTCGAGCTCTTGAGGAGCTTCTTCTGGCTCGGCTATCTCGTCATCATCATTTGATCTTTCGCTGGTCTCACCAACATGGATCATGTAGCACGCTTTGGAATCAGGTTGAATGTAGCCTATGCCCCGTCTATCTGGAATCCGTCCATCGATGAGTGCTCGGACCTGGGGCGGATACCATAGCCCTTCGTAAAACTTTGCTTCGGACTCTGTTTGATATAACCGGCATCCGCACTTCTTAAAGTATTCCCGCATCTCGGGCGCATAGTATCTGGGATTGAGGAAGGCTCTTATGCCTCTCTCATAGGGAAGGCACGCGACAGAAAGATCGTCCGGGTGCACAACGGGGTTTGACCTGTAAAACAGGATGCCCTTCTGTCCATTTTTCCTCCCGGGCACGTAGAAAGTTTTCAGCTGGTCCACGGTAGAGACTGACAATGCGTCGAGCTCTTTGCACATCCATTCCGGCACCCTTGTGATGGCCAGGGACCCTTCTGCGACTTCGAATGTCTCTCGTAGTCTCGCTTGCTGCATGGGTGGCCAATCTGCACAGCTGTTGCACGGCAGGTCCTCTTCTTCTGACTCTTCAGTGTCACTGCCAAGATGTGGGCGGACTTTGCTGCTAGATGGGCCTTCAGTAACAGATTCGTCCGTATCGCTGCCGAAATGAGGGCGAGTTTTACGGAAGGACGGGATTCCAGCGTCTGACTCATCAGCGTCGCTGCCGAAATGCGGGCGCACTTGGGTGTTTTTGCTTTTGAAAGTGATAGCCGGCGCAGATTTGCTTTTGAGTCTTGGGGCCGTTCTATCCTCAGTCAGTTGTGGCTTAGCATTTTGGTGGTTCATAAAGTACCGAGAATCTTCATATCGGACTTCATGCACACCGAACGGCTGGATGTCTCCGTCAATGCGTCTTTCTTCGCCATTTTTAGTGTACTTCATGCATTGATGGAGAGTTGACGGAATGATGCCGTAATCGTGGAGCCACGGCCTCCCCAAGAGAATCTTATAAGACGTGTCGGCGTCGATCACGTATATCTTAGCTTCAGTTTGCAGATCCCCAAATTTGATTGGCAGAGCTATAGACCCTAGAACTTGCTGGCAATTTTGGTTGAAGCCTTGAATGACAATCCTTTCCCTTGACAGGTGTCGGACGTCCATTGACAAACTCTTCAGAGTTCGCTAGTTCATGATGTTCACTGAGGACCCCGGATCAATCAGTATACGATTAATTCGATCTCCGTCGCTGTACCCGGTCACGTAAAGCGGCCGATTATGCTCAGCCGTTCCCAGTAGCAAGTCTTCATCCTTAAATATGACTGCGGCGGCATACAAAGCATGCTGGGTTTCTTTCATGTTAATTTCCGCAAAGTGAGCCTGATACCGCTCGGGGTTTTGCAGAGCGTGGATGAGAACATCTCTAAGCCCCTTAGATAGGACCAAGGCGTCGTAGATGCTCAGGAGAGACGGAAGCTTCCGGAGATACGCCAAGACATTATATTCCACAGAGGAAGGACTTATGTTTTCATCAGCCGGTTCTCTGCCATCTTCTTCATTAGCGACTTGTTTTTCCTTCCCTTTTGGGGCGTTGCCCTGATTTTGCGGTAGAGCCCTGCCGCTTCTGAGCTGGATTTGATTGGCCTTTGTGGTGAGCTCCTCGTCCTCTTCCGGAAAACAGAGATCATCCTCAGAGTCGCTGCCAAGATGGATGGCGTAGCAGGTCACTACTGGAATTTCTTCATTGGAGCCTTCTTCTAACTCCTCCAGAATTTCAGCCGCTTGTACAGGGAAGAACTCCTTCAATTGAATCAATGTTCTTTCCTTTTGCTCATATTCTTCGAGGGAATCGATATACTTTTGAATGGTCGATCTCCCTGCAGACTCTTTTTCGCGCCGAGCTGCACTTTTCTTCTTCTTGAGCTTCTTGGATTTTGAGCCTGATGGAGCCGCATTGGCAGCTGGACTGGTAGGCTTCTTCTGTCCTTCCCATTCCATCCTGGGTTCTTTCCGAAGTAGCTTTATCATCTTCTTCGTCTTATTAGATATGTGCGTACTCCACGGAGGCCGCGATGAGTCAGTTTCGTTTGTCAGGGCAGCGGGTTCGGCTGTCTGCTCCCAGAAGGCTTCAGCTTCCGTCTGTATAAAGTTGGCGGTTGCAACTTGATTGTTCACCAACACGCTTTTGGACAGCTCGATCTCTCCAGCCTTGTACTGCTTCTCTACCCAGTCTTTGAAGATATAGCAATCCTCGATCGCATGGCTCACTACTCGGTGGTACGGGCAATACAGAGGATTGTCGGTCATTTTTTCTTCTTGGGGTCTTTTCGACTCCGGCAATTGTAGGCCGTTGTTCAAGGCATCTTTAAATATCTTGCGGACCTTGTCCCTTCTGAAAGAGTAAACCTTGTTCTTTTTCTCCTCTAGGGAAGGCCCATCTCCTCCCAGCAATGGCTTTCGAGACCGGTTGGTTTTGGATTCGCCCGCCCTTCGCTTTTCTTCATTGTCGGAGGCATTGAAGACATTGGTACTGCTGGAACTCCCGCTTCTACGGTTGTCGTCCCGCTTGCTTTTCCAGGTTTTGTCTCTCTGAGAGTCCGGCGGGGACTCTTGCTTCGAGCGTTCCAGCATTTGGACTTTCTTGGTTAGCTCCTGAAACGTCTTGAGGCCCGCTGTACACAAGAAGGGGACCATCCAATTGCTGAGGTTCCCAATGAGAAGGCTGACGGACTGGTCCTGCTCCAGCGGCGGTTCGCACTTAACTGTGAGATTACGCCACCGGGCGATAAAGTCGGTGTTGCTTTCATTCTTCCCCGGCTTGGTCCTCACAAGATCGGCTATGGAGATTTTATCACTGACGCTCATGAACCTTTGCCGGAACAGAGACTCCATTTGGGCAAAGGTAATGACGGACCCGTCCGGTATACTCGCATACCAGTCGAAGGCGACGCCGGTCAGGCTGTTGACAAACTGACGAAGAAGGAGCGCATCGTTGCCCCCTGTATTTCCGCATGATGCTTTGAAGTGGGCGACATGCTGGTTTGCATTCCCCGTTCCATCAAATCTTCCGAACTTAGGAATGACGTAGCCGCTTGGGAACTCAATCAGATCGTACTGCGCGGGATATGGCCGCCCACTACTGCCGATTTCTTTCTGAGCTTCAGCTTCGGCCACCAATGTTTTAACCTTGCTGGTTGTTCATATCAGAATATTGCATTTTATACCGCCCATTCTTACGCTCGTGTGTTTATAGGTAGGTACTTTTAATCCGTGTTTGTTACATGTTTACAGAATACAGGTTTCCAGTACAAATATTGCAAATCAGGATAAAATCTCCACAGTTACGCTAAAAGCAGAACATTTGTCGACAGCAGATAAAAGCCGGGTTCCGGTCATCCATATCCGTCCAGTGCCGAGTACCGGTTCCCGATACAAGACATGTGACAGTGGTCATTCATGTCTGGGACAAGCACAGAGCACGAGGTGGGCTGCACAAGAATCAATGGGTGCGCGGAGCTCGAGGGAGATAAAGTCAAAAGTAAAGAAAAGATAGTGCAATCTTGACTTGGAAATCTGCTGATATTGTAGAAGACTTTTGTGTATTCTGAAGATGCCAAACACCAGGAAATAGGGAACCAGGAACAGACACAAAAGTTGACTGCATGATTCCACAGTACGGCCGCGCATGCGCGGCCAAAAGGGGGTTTTGGCCGCGCATGCGCCGCAGTTTGGGGCCCACTCTGCGCCGAATTTCAGGGGTAGTTTGGGTGTTTCAATTCTGGTCTGGTGGATGCCCTAGAATTCCATTTCACCTCCTATAAATACCCCGGACCAGAGCTTAACCAAGGGAGCTTTTTCTTGTTCTTAAATTTTTGTTGTTTTGTTCTTCTTCTTCCTCTTCTTCACTCTTTCTCCATTAAATTGTAGTGAGAGCTCTTGAGTGGAAAATTAATAAAGATGAGGGATTGTTATCTTTCTTGTTAGTTGCTCCCCCTTGAGATTTCTGCTTTCCCTTGCTCATTCAATCTCTTCATTGAGGTTGAATGGTTAAGGGTTAGTTATTGATCTCAAGGGTCGTATTTTCTTCCGGGACTAGCACTTCATTTCACATGCGTTTTCTACCCTTCCCTTGATCTTGCAAGTTCTTCATTGAGCTTGCAAGTTTAAGGGTTGGCTATTGAGCACATGCTTGGCTTGGGTCCTAGTTCCGTATTCTTTTTATTACTCGCTTTTTATTACTTGTCTTTTTATTACTTGCATTTTATTCCATGCGATTTTATTCATGCTCTTTAATACTTGTATCTTTTCTTTTCTTTGTTCTTTTCTTTTTGTTCTCTTTTGTTCATGTTGTAAATGTTGTAATTATTATTGTTAAGATAAAATACGGTTTTATAAGTTAACATTTATTTGCCAATTCCTTTTCCCGTTCTTTTCCATTTGAACTCCGCCCAAACCATACGCAAGCGCTCCGTTAGGCACCGTACCCTGACAAGGTAACGGTGATTCCTAACCACGACCGGTTGCGTTCGGTTTGGCCGGAGGCGAAAGCAAGAGACAAGAACGGAAGGACAAGGGTAAATAAGCCGGATTCCATGAATACCGCGCTTAAATCCCCTAATCCCCGTTGTTGCCGATTGTCTAGTTTCAATTGGTCAAGACTCGGCTCAAAGGTTTTTGAGTACGGATTTCTTAGCTTACAATATCGTATTTTCTTAACAACTTTATACTTGCAGATAAACACATAGGTTAGACAAAACAAACATACAAGATTCTTTATTAACTCGTCTAAGACAAGAAGGTAAGATACACCATCTCCCTGTGGACCGACCCGTGCTCACCGGCTAGCTGCATAGCGACACCGTCCTGATCGCGGTTACACTTTAATTCTTTCATCCGACACGCCAAAAGCGTGCGATCAAATGGCGCCGTTGCCGGGGAGACGGTAGCGTATTTTCTTTCTTGTTATTCGGGTTAATATTCTTTTTGTATATATATAAAAAAAAAATATTCTTTTTGTTTTTTTTTGGACAATATTTTTGTGGGCAAGTGTGCAGATTTTTGCAAGATTTGCAAACTGCGATTGTGGGAGCAAAGTGTACATTCAAAGTTAAGGTGATTACGGAGTACAGTGCCAAAGATCCGGGTAGTTTGACCCGCGCAAGCGAACCTTTCAAGCTTACCGGACTCGATTCAACGGGGGTTTCTTAACCCAAAACTTAAACGGTACGTACTTTACTAACACCTTCTTCTCAAATCCGACGCTTCCAATATACTATTCTTTTGCAGGATTCTGTGCAAGTTCGCTAGCAAACGCCAAAATTGACTAACCCGTATTTGTTGCAGTGCCGCGCTTAAAATAAAAAACGATTGTTTTATTCTTTATAGAATTTTTGAATTGCGCATTGCATACATTAATACGGACTTAAGGGCAAGCGAACCCCATAACATACGGTAAAGGATTTCATCACCTTTTCCGTGGCCCACAAATCACGAACTTGTGCATAACGTTTACCCACACAAAATTTAAAAGAAATTAGACTTTAAGCCTTAAGGACTTCGCGCTCACTAGGAGAAGTTAACTGTATTTAGAAGCTTGCTTAACGGTATATTGTTTACGGGGTGTCTAGGAAAGTGTTAACGGCGAAACCGCCAAAAGAGAAAGGGTTATTTAATTAAGGAACTTCGCGAAAGCGTTGGAAAACCTTCCCTTATCTCTGCACTTACCTGGCCTCGTGATCAGTGTATCTTGAGCCTGTTTCTCGACACAGTTTTACTTCGACAATCAAGTTCTCGAGCAGGTCTAGTTGACCTATGTCACGACCCAAAGTTTGGCCCGTGACCGGCACTTAACCACGTAACGCCTACAGGCGTAACGCGACTAAGTAAGCCGAAAACCCAGAAATCTAAAACCCTTTTTAAGAATAAGTAAAGAACTACATGTTTAAAAAATCAATGTTTTTAAATAACTAAGCCGAATATGCAATTTGAAACAGTACAGTCTTTTCTAAAAATTTCGGCAGAGTTTCTTTTGTAAAACTGGCCCCGAATGGGGTACAACAAGAATGACAATATATATATATGCAATGATAAAGGCATCCCCAAGCGGGAGCTAGCTCTTCGTCAATAGACGGTCACAACCACACATGCAACAATAATATACAACGCCAAGTGGCGAGGATCAAACCCAAAAGAAAGCTCAAGCAACAAGAAACCCCAATACTACTAAGCGCGACTCTAAGGTCGAATAATACAACACTGTCTCTAAGTCTGAAAGAATATACAAGTTTTGGTTGATGGAAATTCTAGATACAATGAGTAAAATGAATACAAGGGTGGTTCTTGATGCGAAAGAATCCACCTACCAAAAGCAAGCCACCCGCAAGAAAGTAGTGTGCCAGAAATGCCGCAATAAAACCTGTACGGCAGAACCTGCAAGAACTGTGGCACAACGGGGGTGAGTTGCCAACTCGTGAATAGAAACATCTACAAGCAGAAACCGAATGCAAGACATACCTAAGTCAACAATCAGTAATATAATCCACAAGAGTACATCTGAGTGTAATAAGGTGGCAAGGTAACATCTAAATAGGTATGTGGTGCCAAGTACTCAGGTAATAACAGGTCATCAGTATAAGGTATGTCTGCAAGAAGTAAATATGATGCAGTATCAAATGATATCAATACACATATATTAGCGTCCCATACCACTAATATTGGTGTAAGGGTATATATAACAGCGCCCTCATACCCTGTTATATATACAAATGAAATATGATAAGTGTAAATCCAGTCTGTATATGATCAATGTCTGTATATGATCCATATCTGTATATGATCTATGTCTGTATATGATCCATATCTGTATATGATCTATGTCTGTATATACGTGGAACCCGTCCACCCGTCACCCAATGACAATAAGCATCATGTATGCAATATGAGGATATAAACAACATCATGGTAAAACATCATGAAACCCGTGCCAAGCATCGACACGTAAATCCTCATCCATATGGGGCTCCGTCTGCGGTATCGGCCCTCGGCCCCGGCAGTACGAGTCAACCCATGTCCATCTCTGGGCTCCGTCTACGGTATCGGCCCTCGGCCCCGGCAGTACGGGTCAACCCATGTCCATCTCTGGGCTCCGGTCGGAATCCTCCAGATATCCGCCGAGCTAAAGTACAATCACCGGTAGGTAGTAGTCCCTCTGCCGGGCTCACCGTCTATCACACAGCGAAACCGTTCTCGCCCCGGGGTACCATACCGGGTCCACCATGTACCCGTAATCGGCCTCAACCGCCTCCTCGATTCGGGTTTTTATATATCACTCTAGCACCGAGAAAACACATGGTGGACGCACCGAAATATCATATCAAGGGAACCGGGTTTTTAAATGATTACATATTTGAAATAGCCACGGTTCCCAAATCCAGAATCACATATAATCCAAACCAAAATGTAAGTCACAAATCTGATATGATATGTGCGTCAAACATAATATCATGTCAAGTCACATATAGATGAGCTACAATATAATGATCAGGTGTGATATAAACATCAATGTGAGTATCAAGTCATGTCACATATAAATGAGCTGCGATATTATGATGCGATGTGACATATGTATCAGGTATGAATATCAAGTCAAAATCATATATGTTTGTGTACAGGTCTATGTGTACAATATGCCATGCAGAAATCATACCATGAATGCAGCAGTACTACAGTGTAGTGACATAGCAATTATCGATGATGAAGTGTGTGAGTCGGCAATCAGTGTACGTGGAACATACGCATCATCGATAATGGTGCTGGTGTCCTAACAGCATGATGGTAATATAACAATAAGCACAAGTGATGCCATGCAAACAGTATGAACAGGTGCAATCGAATAATCAACGCAATAGTGAAGAATCTAACTCAAAAGCTATATCATGCAACCTTGCCTTTTGAAATAAGACGAATCGGGGTCTTTGGTAAAACAAGGGCTACGGTGTTTAGAAAATAGACTCTACACATTTGAAAATATCCGTAGAATCCCCTTTTTCCTATCTTGCAATATTCCCGATTCGTTAGTTTTAAAATAGGTATGACTCTGGTCTAATCTAACATCTACTATGCAACTACTGATCTAAGTATCATGCAAATCTGGAGGGGTATGGAAACCGCCTAAATCTGAGTCGATACATATATAAAGGTATATAGTCGGTGATCTCGCCTCAATGTCACATCATAAGATATCCTCGAGTTATGAGTGCGGATCTATCATCAATATCGGCTCGTACGGTAATCATCGTACGGCATCCCAATAGCTGGGTACGGGTCAACATCTCACTATCTCATCACATAACAGGTATCACTATTATCAGATCACATAGCCTGGGGTACTACTCTATGTCTAGCACCAAACGATACCATCAGTGAAGTATATATGCGGGGTAAACACATATCCCAAGCCCGCAAGAGATCACAAGTCATATCCCACAATGAATCGTATCCAATCACCGATCTCACGTCATCAAGCCCACATCATCGACTCATTACCAACGTCAATCCATATCATCAAACACCGTGTAAGTACAAGTAATATGCAAGGGTGTGTGTATAGGTGTAATTCTATCCTAGGGTTCGCGACTATGAACTACACTAGTCACTTCTACCCTACACTATCCATAATACTTCTAACACAAAGCTACAACACACTAACACTATCACACATCAACTATAAATATATACTAACTACGGACTGCGGGGGTGCTATACGCCATCCACCCGACTTCCCCCTGTAGATATAATCTACTCACCTGCAACATCATTTGCGGACATCACCACGCAATTGCTTGTCGTCCCGAAGTCTTCATGGGTACCTACACATCAAATATCGTATATGCGCATTAAAACCAAATCCAAGCTAAAACGGCGCATGAAATCCAAAACGATACGATAAGGGGGCCTATAGGTGAGAACCTATGGCACGCCTTCAAAACCACATATAAATCCTCTATATCGTCGTATAAACGCCAAATAGTCGAGGCAAAACACAAACCACCATTTCAGAAATGAAAATACGGAATACGGAAACATGAATCCAAAATAACAACTTAGGATATATGTCCCAGATTTCACCCTAGATAGAATCTGTCAAAACTAGAAGTACCCTGGGCCAACACTAGAGGAACTGGGGCTGTGCACAGAAAACAAGGCGATTCCTCACTGGTCTGGCCGCAAATTGCGGCCAGAAAGGAGGTTTTGGCAGCCGGGAAATGGAGTGGGGAGCTAGGGTTTGGGGTGTTGGTTCTATGGTGCCTGCACGTCTCAATTTCCACTCAATATTATTTTAGGGTCCTCGGGGTGATAGCAGATTCAAGTTAACCTGCACAGATTACACAATTTCCCCGATATCGGTTTCTAAAATCCGTATTTCTGGTTCTAGCTTCAGGTTTTGGGTTCCAATTCATGCACTAGGGTGTTTACAAGTCCTCTACTGAGCTCAATTTCACATTACAACTCAAGTTTCTCTCAAACCCTAACTAGGTTTTCATCAAGTCCATAATATCACACAATATCGATATAATCTTAACATGGGCTTATAGGAAAGGCTATAATTGAGCTAAGGGTTCAGTAATTACCTCCATTAGCAACTCAAGAATTTTCTTGAGTTGCCCCTAGTGGCCAAAATCCATGCTTTCTTAGTCCATCTTGTAGATCTCGAGCTCGTGCATCTTTTTAATGAAACCGATATATGGTTTTGGGGTTGTTTCTGAGATGAAATGAGGGATTGAAGAGGGGAGAATGATGAGGAAGAGGCAGCAGCAGCAAGGGAAGGAAGTGGGAGGGAAAAAATGAAGGGAAAACAATGGCTAAGGCTTTGTCAAAGATGCCCATACCCTCTCTCACCAACTCCATTCTAATTTCTTTTCTTTTTCTTTTCTTTTCCTTTTTCTTTTAAATCCCTAACCTTCTTACAAGAATATTAAACCCAAATGATAAATCATGGCAAGAAAATGCACAAGTGTAGAAAATGTGATATGTGCATGTTTTGCACAAAATTGCCAAAAAAACCCGATTAGTGATTTTAATCGCGATTAGCACTAAATTAGTGTCAAATTAATCACAAAAACTTAAAAATGTCATAATTCACTAATTTACCCTATTTTAGAATTTTCCATAATTTTTCATAATTTTTCTAACATTTTTCCTATTTATTTGCATTTAATATTAAAATAATCAATAAAATAATATTAAATAATAAAAATTCCCAAAATTAATATTTTATATTTTTGAAAATGTTACAACCTAGGTGAACCCTAGAACGATTAGGTGTGTGGTATTTCTGTGTCGTGATTTTTTGTCCATATTTTTTGTGTATATTTCATTCTTTTGCTAACAACTAACCAAAAAAAAAAAACACATTCATTTTTCCCCTCCTTTTCTCTACCTTTCTTTTCTTCTCTCTTCATATCATGGGTACTCCTCCTCGCAAAACTCTTGCCGAACTTTGGTACCCACAACCAGACATTACTTCATACGGTTCTTGTTTTGGTCGAACTTCGAACGACCCCTCCATGCCAAAAATTTCCTTGAAAGATCGGATAGACGCGTCTAGGACAAACAACTGGACCCCGCAATCCACTTGGTATCAACCATTTCAAACATTCATCCCTTCTTGCGTTGATACCCCTTTTGAAAGTCCAGTTGTAGCCACCAGACCTATGTCTCTTGCTGAACATATTGAACAATCCCGTAGCCGATCTTTCACTCCTTTCACCACTTCGAATTCTCGGGATCAACAATTCCATTCACCTTCTTATCCCAATGTTGATCCCACTCCTGTCCAGCCATTCAATTCCTACCAATCCTACCCTACTTTTGCACCTTCCCTAGACATTGCTTCTACACCGCCATTTGGGGGTTTCCAGTATCCAACCAACTTCGCATCTTTTACTGAAACCCCATCACAACCTATGTCTAGCTTAGAACAGTCCTTGGAAGAATTTAGGGTAGCTTCACAACAGACGATGGATTTGAATGCGTCCATGGCCGCCCTCATACAACCTAGTGATCCGGTAGCTAGTTTTCAACTAGCTCCTAATTTTTCAATGTATGATGAGGCGGCAGGACAGGCTGTGAATTTGAGTGGAGAAAGTGAGATATACCCCCTTCCAAATCAAACCTACCCGTCCCAAATTGAATCCCACAACTCCTGTTTTGACAATCTATCGAGTCTCCCACAGGATTTATCAATTGAAGATAGAATGATGAATGAGTTGTGCGACTTTGTAGTGTTTGATTTGCCCGATTGTGAAGGGTCTCTTCCAAGTGAAACCGATCCTAAACCTTTTGACCTTTACACCTCCACTTTAGAACCAGAATCGATTAATATCCATGCTTTTGTTGAGGTGTTAGAGAATTTTGATTTTCACTTGATTGAAGATATTGACGCAGGGAACATTTTGGATGATGAACCCGTAGATTTGGCTGAGTTTGTCTCTTCAAATCATCATCCCAAGTCTTTAACTGTTTTTCCCAAACTTCATATGCGTCTGGATTTTGAAGAAAAATGCATGGATGAGCTTAATTTTGAGGAGAACATTGAGGATAGTTTTGAGGATGAAACAGTTCTAGATGATGAGTCGGATTTTCCAATTCATCCTGTTCCTTTCACTGACTATACACACCCTCCAGAAGCCTTACCCGATACCCTTCCTCAACCACTTCCCTCCATCCTTTCAATCGTTCCGACCTTGCAAGAACCCGTCTCACTTTCATTTACTGTGTCTGGTTTACCAAATTCGGCGTACCCATGGTTTCTCACGAACCTTGAGGGATTTGACCCAATCTCTCGACGGGTAAATATATTAGCACAATCGCTTTTTACACATCGCTCATCACAAATTGTGCTAATCTATTTACTCCATTTGCACCCTCAGGTTCGTACTCCACTTCTTTCTCCCATCCGCCATTCTTCTCTTCCACCGAGACCGGACGCCACTTCTATCCCCACACGGTCTCGCGTGTTTCTTATTTCTTTTCTCTACACTCCATTCTTTCACCAACCGTCGCTTTATAACGATAAAAATTTTGAATGGTTGGTGTTAACTTTTGGCCTGTGTAAGGCCTTGTAAAGATGGATACTGTTCTTTCCCCCCTAATCCTGAATTTCAACGCTTAACAGTGGAAACACTGTTTTACTTAAGTTTGGGGGGGACATTTTTTTTGTATATATTTTTTGTTTTCCTTCTTTGTTTTGTATATAATTTGTTTTTAGGAAGCACCGGCAATTTTGACCCTCTTGGTATAGCCTGACAGTGAGGGCACTGTCACGTTTAAGTTTGGGGGTGTGCTCGGTAAGCTTTCTTCCTTCGCATTCATATGTATATTTTGCATCTGCATATTAAATCCATAAAATCCATAAAAATCTGAAAATTTTCTAAAAATATAAAAACTTTTTTGTCAAGTTAGCTTGTGGAAGAACTATGATTCAACATTCGACGGTTTTTGTTTGAAAAGATAGGAATAACTAAATCCTATGTTTGGATTTTGAAAATCTGAAATATAACTCTCCTTTGAAGTTAACTATAGCTGATATACGTCTTTACATTACACTACACGTGTTGTGAGTCTTGGAAATTAGATGACAAGTCTTTTATGTTTAAAAAAAACTTTTAAATAGATAAATGATTTTCTGAGGATCAAATAGGTTTGTTCTGAAATAAGTAATATATCAAGAATAGTTTATGAAGTAAGTGAATATGAAGGAATGTTATTGATGCCTTAATTGGAACTAAGTCTGAAAAATAACCCATCTGAAACTTGATTGGAATGATTACACACCAAACCCACTAAACACGTCTTTTATCCAAAAATAATTGAACTACCGGTTATATCTCCGTTCGTATCGAATCATCATGTTTTTCACGCCAAACTGTCTTTTGTTTTTGGACCTAGGTAACTTGAGTAATTAAGTCAGCTGGGGTGTTTCTACACCTAATGCCCTAAAACCAACTGGTTTGGGTGCATTGGCCCAAAGCTCGCTAAGAAGCCTAGAAAGTCCAGATAAAAACAAAGTCAAGCAAGTGTTCTCTCCGAGTTAAAATTCCTAACGGTTCTTTGTGTGAGAATAATCTTGATAAAAGACAGGCTTTTATAAAAAAATTTAACGGAGATATGAAGGTTTTACTCTATGATAAAGACTATTGCACGTTCACAGAGGTGTGTATGAAATGAAAACAAGAAAAAGGTGGAGTGAAGAATAAGACTTAGTTTCCTGTTAGGGAAGATAGAAATTCTGAAGTTGAAACTTTACTGGAAAACGAAACTTGAAAAATGCTTAACTCTCTATAAAACTTATGTGATCCTTTTAAAATTTTTATCTGGGCTTTATTGTGCGACATGAGGACTTTAATCGACCTTTCTGGAACTTAACGGCACTATTTTGCACTGCACGTAAAGACATATAAAATCTGTAGTTAAATAAGAAGAGAGATGTGAAAAATAAAGGTTCGATAGTCTAAACTTAGGATTATAGAATTGTTATTTTCTAAAACAAAACTTTAGGACTTGAATCTTAGTTATTGTACAAAGCTAGCTTGACCGGATTTTGTGGGTAGTATCCGCTGAAAACCCTCAGGAGACAACACTCCTCCTACTAGGGACACCTAGAGGTTTAATGGCTTGTTGCACATGCTCAGTGCAATCGCGTTCCCTGCGAAAGTGCGGTTATCATTTTATTTTTGTGAATAATTGGTTTTGCTCGGGACGAGCAAAAGTTAAGTTTGGGGGTATTTGTTCATATCAGAATATTGCATTTTATACCGCCCATTCTTACGCTCGTGTGTTTATAGGTAGGTACTTTTAATCCGTGTTTG
This sequence comes from Agapanthus africanus, assembly GCA_030015575.1. NCBI lineage: Eukaryota > Viridiplantae > Streptophyta > Magnoliopsida > Asparagales > Amaryllidaceae > Agapanthus > Agapanthus africanus. The sequence goes on along the minus strand of JASDDO010000012.1, from coordinate 255,264,135 downwards.
TTACATGTTTACAGAATACAGGTTTCCAGTACAAATATTGCAAATCAGGATAAAATCTCCACAGTTACGCTAAAAGCAGAACATTTGTCGACAGCAGATAAAAGCCGGGTTCCGGTCATCCATATCCGTCCAGTGCCGAGTACCGGTTCCCGATACAAGACATGTGACAGTGGTCATTCATGTCTGGGACAAGCACAGAGCACGAGGTGGGCTGCACAAGAATCAATGGGTGCGCGGAGCTCGAGGGAGATAAAGTCAAAAGTAAAGAAAAGATAGTGCAATCTTGACTTGGAAATCTGCTGATATTGTAGAAGACTTTTGTGTATTCTGAAGATGCCAAACACCAGGAAACAGGGAACCAGGAACAGACACAAAAGTTGACTGCATGATTCCACAGTACGGCCGCGCATGCGCGGCCAAAAGGGGGTTTTGGCCGCGCATGCGCCGCAGTTTGGGGCCCACTCTGCGCCGAATTTCAGGGGTAGTTTGGGTGTTTCAATTCTGGTCTGGTGGATGCCCTAGAATTCCATTTCACCTCCTATAAATACCCCGGACCAGAGCTTAACCAAGGGAGCTTTTTCTTGTTCTTAAATTTTTGTTGTTTTGTTCTTCTTCTTCCTCTTCTTCACTCTTTCTCCATTAAATTGTAGTGAGAGCTCTTGAGTGGAAAATTAATAAAGATGAGGGGTTGTTATCTTTCTTGTTAGTTGCTCCCCCTTGAGATTTCTGCTTTCCCTTGCTCATTCAATCTCTTCATTGAGGTTGAATGGTTAAGGGTTAGTTACTGATCTCAAGGGTCGTATTTTCTTCCGGGACTAGCACTTCATTTCACATGTGTTTTCTACCCTTCCATTGATCTTGCAAGTTCTTCATTGAGCTTGCAAGTTTAAGGGTTGGCTATTGAGCACATGCTTGGCTTGGGTCCTAGTTCCGTATTCTTTTTATTACTCGCTTTTTATTACTTGTCTTTTTATTACTTGGATTTTATTCCATGCGATTTTATTCATGCTCTTTAATACTTGTATCTTTTCTTTTCTTTGTTCTTTTCTTTTTGTTCTCTTTTGTTCATGTTGTAAATGTTGTAATTATTATTGTTAAGATAAAATACGGCTTTATAAGTTAACATTTCTTTGCCAATTCCTTTTCCTGTTATTTTCCATTTGAACTCCGCCCAAACCATACGCAAGCGCTCCGTTAGGCACCGTACCCTGACAAGGTAACGGTGATTCCTAACCACGACCGGTTGCGTTCGGTTTGACCGGAGGCGAAAGCAAGAGACAAGAACGGAAGGACAAGGGTAAATAAGCCGGATTCCACGAATACCGCGCTTAAATCCCCTAATCCCCGTTGTTGCCGATTGTCTAGCTTCAATTGGTCAAGACTCGGCTCAAAGGTTTTTGAGTACGGATTTCTTAGCTTACAATCTCGTATTTTCTTAACAACTTTATACTTGCAGATAAACACATAGGTTAGACAATACAAACATACAAGATTCTTTATTAACTCGTCTAAGAAAAGAAGGTAAGATACACCATCTCCCTGTGGACCGACCCGTGCTCACCGGCTAGCTGCATAGCGACACCGTCCTGATCGCGGTTACACTTTAATTCTTTCATCCGACACGCCAAAAGCGTGCGATCACTGGTGACCAAATCCATTATCCGATCCTGTGTTAGCGGGATAGTGCCATCTGGGGCCAAGGCGTCCCCAGAAGCGGAATGTAGCCGGCTTTCATTCGGCTCGACCAGTCTTGGTCCCAAAGGAACAGGCATTGGCTGCCTCGGATTGTCATCACCCGGCTGATTAGTAGCGGCTTGTGCTTGATTAGGAGGCGCTCGAGCAATTTGAGCCGTAAGCTGCATCACCACGTTCGTTAAGTCGTCAATCTTTGAATAGAGCTTGGCCATCTCTTTATCTTTGCTCCTGAGTTGTTTTCGAAGCTCTTGAAGCAGCTCTTGCTCCGCAGTCCTGGGGCGAAAAGTCGGCTCTTCCTCGCTGTCCGAGCTTGACTCTGCATGGACCGAGGGGTCTATCTGCCTATCATCCTCATCGAGAGGGTTTTCTTCATCCAGCAGGGGCGGCTGTTCTTGGGCGGCGGCAACCACATTCAGGCTAGATTGGGCTTGGGATGTGGTGGCCCCGTCCTTGCTTTTGCTGCGAAGGTTGTCGTTGGGGCGCCCGCCCGCCATATAGACCGTATGGATGATATATCCGGCCGTCTCTCTATCATTGGCAGCTGATTTCACGGCTCGCTGTCTTGACCCCCTTGTTTCGGTAGATGGTAGTCGATTAAGGGCGGCTGGCCTAACCAGGTTCTTAAATGGTGCTGGCGCATACTTTCTGGGTTTGCCCCGCTGCTTTCGTGCGGCACAGAGCGCTTGATAGACTCTTGAAGAGATAGTGTCGTACTTTTTCTGTTGGGGCGGGGACACGTCTCTTTGTGGCACTGTTCGGACCGCTGTCTTCTTGATTCTGGCGGTCATGGCGTTTTTCTGAACCCACTTCAGAGGCTCGAAGGAATTGCTGATTCTTACGTCCGACTCAGCCATCGTCGCGGGGCAACCCTGCACTTGGAACTTCACACGATTCCATTTGGCCGAAGCCTTGGCCCTTTTGTTGGCTCGATACCTGAGCCGCTTCTGCCTTAACTTTTCTGTTCTAAGCACCTGGAGGACTTCGGCTCTTTGGGAAGACGCCGCAGACCGGTTGATGGAGGGCCTTGGAGATACGCCCGATTGTGCATTTGTTGGAGTCATCGCCTGAGCTCGTACGCAACATTTAATGTTGCCCTTCGCATCGGAAGTCTTGCCCCCAGCTAGAGCGCCAGGGACTCGTTCAGACACCATCTTAAGTTTCAGTTGTGGTGCCTTGGCGATCACGACATTCGGCCTCTTACCCCTTGAGACCGGCTTGGCCACCTGTTCCGCTGGGATCTCTGCTAAATGAGCGCTTCCGGCAGGGTAGATGATGACAGAGCCAAACTGGCGGGGCGGTTCCTCCCATTGTCGACTGAGGCTTGCGGGGAGAACCACACGAGCGTTGATCTTGACCACGTACGGAATTGGGGTCGCTTTGGAAGTTGAATTCGTCTGGGAAGACATTGTCGTCGAAGGTTGATTGCCGCACGGAAAAAAAAACATCATTTCAGTATAAGCAATCGATATGTATATTTATTGAGTTCGCATGAACGTTTAACCCGAAGTATGGGAGGAGAGATTGGTCCCACCGGGCGTGCCAGAATCTGTAGGGTGTTTTTCGTCACCCCAGTGAGATGGGAATACGCGAGCGCTTGTCAGGCGTACTACAGATTCCCTCTGCCTAGGGTAGGCGGGGGGTTTAATGATTGTGGGGATCCGAATCTCCGGCAGCCGCGGACTAAGCTGCCGTTAATTATCCATCGCCTTTGGGGCGAGGGAACCTCCGATTAACGGGTTAAACTGGTCATGCGAACTCAATGTGCAGTGTGCGTGTGCTTTGAAAGGGGTTTTGGATATATCGGGAGCCACGCAGAGTTTTTACGGGGGTCCCGCTACCCGGATAGCGGGCTGGGGGTCAAGGGGGCTAGCAGCCCCCTTGCGGGGTTCTGGGCAGCGCCCCGGCCCGAAAATTTTTTGGAGGGGGAGAATGTGGCGGAGTATGTATATGTGTGAATTTGTATACATATGTATGTGTATACGTATGTACATAAAAAGAGAGGGAAAAGGCATCCAAGGGATGCGTGGGGGCCACGTGTCGGCACGCGGGCGCCTTGCGCACTTGCGCAGGTGCGCAAGCGCGCGCGCCACGTGTCGGCGCGCGGGCGCCTTGCGCACTTGCGCAGGTGCGCAAGCGCGCGCGCCACGTGTCGGCGCGCGGGCGCCTTGCGCACTTGCGCAAGCGCGCAGGTGCGCAAGCGCGCGCGCCACGTGTCGGCACGCGGGCGCCTTGCGCACTTGCGCAAGCGCGCAGGTGCGCAAGAGCGCGCACGCCACGTGTCGGCACGCGGGCGCCTTGCGCACTTGCGCTGCTCGCCGGAGAGGCACAAGAGGCTTTTAGCCTAAAAAATTTTCTCAGAAGATAAATCAGAGAGGAGTTGGACTCCTGAATGTGTTTTTCTTCTTCCTTTTTTTTTGAGGGTTTAGTGAAAGATGTTCTTCTTCTTCCTCCTCTGTTAGCTGGATCTTGAAGATCAAGAGATGTGGGATTTCAAAATCTTTTCTTTTTGAGATCTGATGGAAGATCTGAGTTCCCCTTGATGGGTTTTGTGGTGAAAAACTATTTAGTTTTGAAAAAGGAAGAGTAAAACTCTTGATTTAATTCAAAAGAAAGAAGAAGGTTTTTGGAACCTTGAAGAAGGAAGAAAGAGCTCAGCTCTGAAATTTTTTTTGGAGAGAGAAAAAAAAGTTGTTGGGATATTTCATTATCCTTGCCTTTATAGGCCATACACTTTACACATAGCCCCTTGGGCTTCACAAAATGGCATTTTGCCTATTTCATGGCTCATGTGCCATTTCTTTTTGCACATAAGCCATGGGCTTTACAAAAATTTGGCTTTATGCCTATTTTTCTTACATTTATCCATAAATAAAATAAAAGAAATGCAACAAAATTATTTATTACAAAATTTTTTATCTTGGCATGGGGGGAGGCCGGCCGCTTCATGTTCGGGCTCGACCCGGGCATGGGCCCACTGGATCTGGGCTTGGGCCCACTTGGCTTGGGGTTGACTTTGATTTTGACTTGGTCAACCGGGGTGTAAATTTTTACCCCAACAGTATATATACAATATATAATTTTCGCTCAAGGCGTGATAAAAATGCAGCAACACAGAAATGTATACCAACACAGATCAATACAGATATCTGGGATCCCCGGGTTTCACAGAGCCGCTGCTGAAACCCGACGTTCCCCTGGTCGTGTGGATAGCCTGTGCATTGAAAACCTAGACCCCTACGGGCGCGGCAAGTCACCCGCCAAAACCTGAAGCGAGGCAGCCCCCTTCAGCAACGTGAATGGACCACCCAGCACTTCACGGAATCTGGTAACTTGGGCACCCCTCCTGGGTCAACCTGTACCCCCTACGAGTGCGGCGAATAGCCCGCCAATTCTAGAGTGAAGCCCCTCCGCCTCAATGTCATGAGATGCGGGCCCGTTGCCCTTTAGAACCCGGCTATCCGTGCACCCCTCCGCAGGGTAATCCTAGTACAGAAAGTAAAATATACATACAACGGGTACATCGACCGCAACCTGGTCGTGCCCCAAAAGAATAATACAATCAGGCAGTGACGGCAGTCCACATGTCGGACGCTCGCCCCGCAATATCAAATGTACATATAAAACAAAACTGTACTAATATTGCATCCAGGGTATCCACCACGACCGATCCGCAACAACACAGCAATACACAGAACATCAACATGAATGTCACGTTCGCAAATCCGTCTAAAAGGGCTATAGCAGATAGACAGGATTTACCGATCGAGTGACATTCACGGTCGCAGATATAATGTAAATACTGTGAACTGGCATGTTTAAAATATCCGATCGAACAAATTTATCAAAGTGGGCCCCAAGCAATACTGTAGCACTTACAGAAAATCTGGGCCCAAAAATAATATCCCAAAACCCCTATTTCTTATTCAAAAGCCCACTGGAAAAAATTTGGTTCAACGATTCCTCTTATCCACCGTGGAACAGCGGCCAAACCAGGGGTTTGGCCGCGTTTCCGCGGTCGAAGTAAGGAATCACTGAACCGTATTTTTCTAGAATTCTTAGAATTTCTTGCATGTCTTTCTGCAATCACCTGAAAAATTTTTGGAGCTTGAAAAATTTCAACAGAGAATACATGCATACAAAATACGGTTTTTAGGAAATTTTGTTCGATCGGATTTTAAACACACTAGACCAAGCTAGGCATGGTTAATGGCGTGGCTCTGATACAAATGTAAGCCCGCGGGGGCGCCCCGGCCGTCGATCCGACGCCGGAAACGCGGAAACAAAAACTTTGCAAAAACTTGCAACCGGCACCACCGCGCACTTTTCACCCGGATCGGGCCATTAACCTAGCTAACTAGCAAAATAGAAAAGAGTAAAGAAGTTATACCAAGCGATCCGTGTCCTTCGGTCTTCGTCTCCACTCCGATCTCCTGCGGAATCTCCGTCCATCTTCGTCTCGTCGGAGAAGCACCACGTAGCCGGAATCTTTTACGGGCTCCCGCCTCTTGACCGAGGCAACTCGGGCGCGAAGTTGGCTAGCCGACGCGTCCAAGGCTTGCTATAGAATAGTGTAGTAGCCATGTATCTTGGGGTTATGAGGTTGCCATGATATGGTGGAGGTGAAGAAAGCAACTCAAAAATGTGCTTATGAACTTGGTAGCATGAAAAATGATATGAAACATTTTTCCTCACTCCAAAATGAAATGATGCTCTCTCTCTCAAATGAAGTGGCCGGCCCTCTCTTCATGGTGGAGATTGGAGAGAGAAAAAGGGCATCAATAATCTAAAAAGAGAAAAAGAAAGGATAATGCTAAAAATAAAGTCACACCATTTCAATTCAACATCCATCAAAATAATAGCAAGTGATAAAGACTAGAATGGAATCTCATCATGATGCAAGTCTCATCAAAAAACCACAAATGCAAGAAAGCCCTTCACTAGTAAGTTAATTGCAAACTTGCAATTAACACCCTCCATCAGAAAGTCCGGCCGTGAAGGAATGAAAGAAAACCGGCCCGAACGGAATGCAAGCTGGCAACTTCAGAAAACTGATCCCGTAATAAATTACAGGAAAACCCCGCTATTGCATATACATGCCCGCATTTGTATTCCCACTGAATACAAATGCAAAGAGACAAAACTACACTATCTTATACTAGGATCCGGCTTAAGCCAAAGCCGGCTAGTAAAAAACCGTCCTTTCAAGATCCGTGCAATACCGCACGTATCTGATCGAACCCTGCCATATCTCTATACGGCCTCTATAGCGTTTCGCCCGAAACCTGAGTAAGTGAGTGTGGTGGACTTTAAAGACTCGTCAATACCTTTGCTGTGGATTTAACCGCAGCACGTCAGAGGTATAAGCCAATACGTGACGGGCCACCAGGTATTGACCAAAAGGGACGTCGATGAGCGAACTCATCCTAACACCCTACTGAGCCTGTCGGTGACAGTCCGGTCCGTTCGTCTATGAGCATCGCATGGCGGGCCTAAGGGGTTGGTAAAAGTCAGACCCCTAAAAGCGGTACAAGTCGTGTCGGAGTGTAGCCCAGAACACCCTGAGATACTACTGGAATACCTACCAGCAAATCTCCTGCCTTGGCCAAGGACTTTTCATGTTCTGGCTCTCCTCGACACAGCGCGACCTCACCCCAAATACCAGGAGAGACGAACCCCTGCAGATCCGCTCACTGCCTCCATGTGGCTCGGGACTGTACCCAACTAAAACCTGTTTGCACGACTCCTTTGAGCCGTGGTAGGGTAGTAATCAAAGCACAGTGGGAACTCACACGAGACAAATGACGATCTCAGGTCGATGAACTAACCTGTACACATGTCACCAGGGAACTGCTATCTGACGTCTGGTATAATCCCAACTAGCAGGTTCCCGGCGAGTCTTGTCCGGTGTACTCATAACCCAATGAGCACCTGTATACATCTTAGGTGAACCAACTGACACCAGTGGCTTGTGAGACCGGCCACCGCCCCTCGTCGGGGTCTCGACTGTATACACTAGTCTACTCTGGAGTATCGATGCCCTGTCTCGAAACTCCCACGACTAGGGACCATTTAAGGATGTGCTTATAGACTCCAGCTCTCACTTATATGATCGCCCTCATACTGCTTGTATTCAAGCAAGAATCCTAGGGGCTCTATCAACGTGTAATAGCGACTCATAAGGTCGCCTAATGCAGTACACGATGATAAAGATAAACCAAATAGCATACTATCATCTCGAGTAAGACTGTCCTACTGGGACAGGTCCTCCCCTCAATCATTGCAATCACGTGCCTGTGATCCAATAATTGACTCTGAGGGCACTATCTCCAACAGTTTTAAGGCGGAATGGTCAGTGTACACAACTATAGGTGAGCCAATTTAGTATGGCCTGAATTTTTCTAATGCAAATACAACCGCCAAAAGTTCCTTTTCGGTGGTTGTATAATTGATTTGTTCATCATTCAAGGTCTTACTTGCATAGTATATCACGTGTGGCATCTTTTCGATGTGCTGTCCTAAGACTATACCTACTGCAAAGTCGGATGCGTCACACATCAGCTCAAAGGGGTAGTCCCAATTTGGAGACGATAGAACAGGGGCTGAAGTGAGTGAGTGTTTAAGTGAGTCGAAAGCTGTCTCACAGTCCGAGTCAAAATGGAAGGTCGTATCCTTGGCCAGGAGAAGAGTTAAAGGTCTAGCAATTTTGCTAAAGTCCTTAATATATCTCCTATAAAAGCCCGCATGGCCAAGGAAAGATCGAATATGTTTGACGCTTTTGGGATGAGGGAGGTTTTGAATGACATCTATCTTAGCTCTGTCAACCTCAATGCCTTTCTGTGAAATAACATGTCCAAGTACAATTCCTTCTTGGACCATGAAATGGAATTTTTCCCAGTTCAAAGTTAAGTTCTTCTCTTTGCAACGAGTAAGAAAAGCGTCAAGATTCGCTAGGCAATAAGAAAAGAGTCTCCAAAAATCGAGAAATCGTCCATAAAGATCTCCAGAAAATTCTCTACCATATCAGAGAATATCCCCATCATACACCGCTGAAAGGTAGCGAGAGCATTGCATAGCCCAAAGGGCATGCGACTGTAAGCAAAGGTACCAAAAGGACAAGTAAAAGTGGTTTTATCTTGATCCATTTTGGCGATGGGGACCTGATTATAGCCTGAGTATCCGTCCATAAAACAATAATACTCTCGTCCTGCTAAGCGTTCCAGCATTTGATCAATGAATGGTAGAGGAAAGTGGTCTTTCCTCGTGGCAGCATTGAGTTTTCTATAATCGATACATACACGCCACCCTGTTTGGGCGCATGTCTGAATCAACTCATTTTCCTCATTGGTTATAACAGTGATGCCGGATTTCTTAGGAACGACATGTATAGGACTCACCCATTGGCTATCGGAGATGGGGTATATAATACCATTATCTAGGCATTTGACGATCTCTTTCATCACTGCTTCCTTCATGACGGGATTCAACCGTCTCTGTGGTTCTCGGGTTGGTCTGGCATCATCCATCACATGTATATGATGTTCAACAATCAAGGGACTAATCCCTTTGATGTCGGCCATACTCCAACCAAACGCCTCTTTGTTAGATCTCAATACCGATAAAAGTGCATTCTCTTGCTCTAATGCTAGAAAAGCGGATATTATAACCGGTAAAGACTCCTTCTCACCTAAATAAGCATATTTAAGATGAGAAGGTAAAATTTTAAGATCTAATTCGGGCGGAGAAATGATAGAAGGAGGGATCATCGAGTGATTTTTGGATTTACAAAGAAGCTCAGAGCCTGTGAAAGATACAGACTCGGGTGGAGAAAAGTCAAGAGTGCAGGACTCAAGTGTAGGAAAAGTGTCCTCACTAAGATCATGTGTAAAGTCAAACAGAGATGTGGTAATGTCGTCGAGATCAGTAAAGAAAAGTTCCTCAGCTCCGCAACTATCGGGAGCGATCTCGTGGACAGAGCACACATCAAGAACATGAGCAGAGGGTTCTGATGGCTGACTTCCAACTTTGTAGATGTTTAGTTCAATGGTCATATTTCCAAATGATAAGTTCATTGAACCATTTCTACAGTTTATAACAGCGTTGGAAGTGGCAAGGAAAGGACGACCCAGAATCACCGGAATTTGGCCCCGGGGGTTTGCTACAGGTTGTGTGTCAAGCACAATGAAGTCTATGTTAGTGTATATGCCCTAGAGGCCATTACTGTATCATACTAGTTTGTATATTACTTAATGGAAGCTTGGGATATTCACCTTGTATAAACAATCCTGCTCAATATAGTAGTATGCTACTTGGTTTGTTTTTCTATTTCAATGTGTACATGTGTTTATTTTAGTATATCACCTATACACATTAGTGGAGCCCTTAGGATCTTTGCTTGATTACCAGCGTTGTGATGGCAGTCACACTAGTGGGGGCTGGGTAATCTATAAGCACATCCTTATACAGGTCCCTAGTCGCAGGACTATCGAGACAGGGCATCGATACTCCGGAGTAGACTAGCGTATGCACTTCTCATCCCAGTGTGGGAGATGGTCTGTCCCACAGCCATCAGTACGTCGTACTGGAGATAGTATACGGGTGCTCGTTAGGTTACGAGTACACTGGACAGGACTCGTCGGGAACTGACCGGTTGGTATTATACCTATCGTCAGTTATCAGTTCCCAGGTGCATGAGTACAGCTTAGTCCGCTGACTTGACACTGTCACTTCGCCTCGAGTGTGTTCCCACTGTACTTTGATTACTACCCTACCACGGCTCAAAGGAGTCGTGCAAACAGGTAGTGGTTGGGTACAGTCCCGAAGCACTTGGAGGCAGTGACGGTTAGACAGGATTCGTCTCTCCCGGTATTGGGGGTTGACATCGCGCTGTGTCTAGGAGAGCCATTACACGAGTAGTCCCTGGCCAGGGCAATCGAGATATACTGGTAGGCTTCCAGTGTTATCTCAGGGTGTTTTGGGCTTCACTCCGACACGACTTGTACCGCTATTAGGGAACTGACGTTTACCGCCCCCCTAGGCCCGCCATGCTATGTATCAGACGAACAGACCGGACTGTACGGAGATTGTCACATTCAGGCTCAGTAGGAGTTCAGATGGGTTTCACCTCGTCAGTCTTCTTGTCGGCTTCTACCTGGGGACCGTTACGCACAACTAGTGCCGCTTGCGGTCTGTGGTTAAACCCACTGCCAGCGTAGTGTCGAGTCTTTAGAGTCCCACACAGAAAGCTATTCGCCTTTAGGAAAAAGAGTAGAAGTCGCATGGTTTTGCGACAGGTCGCATGGTTTTGCGACAGGGTTCGGTCACATCCGTGCACTTATGCACGTACAGTGTCCGGACAGTTTACACTAGCGGGCTTTGGTTTAAGCCAGATCTTAGTGTACGTATTGAGATTGGATTTATCCAGTATGTATTCGTGTTCCTCGGAACGCGGATGCGGGTGTGTATGCACAGTTGACGGAGAGACAGAGGCAGAGGATTCTCATTAGGGTTGTTGACCGTTGACCGTTGACTGTTGACCATTGACTTTTTGCTCAACCCTAATGAGAATATGATATATGATTAACAATAATATTAATTAAGTATTATGGTGACATGGTTGTTGAGGGGTTGACTATGTTGACTTGTTGACTTTGTTGACCGGTTGACTAGGTTTGACTAGTTGACCATCATGATGACAATGGCTATCATTTCATGGCAAAGACTTTTGCTTGCTTGTTCTCTTATGCAAAATGAGTGCATGAAATTATATGGCTATTGTCGCTTAAACCATTTACACAGTACTTGATTACTATTTTTGTGATGATGGTTTTGGATTATGAGAGCCAAGAGAGAAAAGTCTTTCTCATTCTATCATTCTCATTCTCTCTCTTGTTCTTGAGCTCTCATCTCCTTCCTCTTGCTCTCCCTCTCTTTTTGTTTATGGTTCACTTGTCTCATGTGTTGAGAACCAAGAACCATAGAGTAAAATCCCAACACACTCTTCTCTACTCATTCTAGTTCTTAAGGTTTAGCAAACCAAGTGAACTAGTTTCTTCAAAGATCGAAGAAGAAGCCAAAGGTAGAAGCTTTCGAGGTAGATCTATCTTCGGCGCAAGGAGGCGACGGAGTGAAGGCGATCCGGACAACCATCGAGGCTTGAAGACGAAGGAGATCAAAAAAGAAAGGTATAACCCCCTAACCGAGTAGTTAACAACTCCTAGTTAGGTTGTTAGTTAGATGTTTAACAAAGATCCGGTTTTGAGTCCATGTTACCACCTCTAGAAAAATTGTTTTTCACCTAATTCCGCATGCTCGAAAGTACCGGGAGAGGTAGCATGGACTTACAGTGGTATCAGAGCCTAGTTAAACTCTATCTAACATGTTAGCAAAGTAGCTAGAAGATCGATCAAAGAAAAAGTCACGAAACGAACCCGAAAAGTCAAGTTTCTGCCGATTTTTATTCTGTTCAAAAGTTGATAATTTTCATCTTAAAAATCGGCTCAGGCTTTTATTTGAATAACCACCAAATTTGGTCCCACGATCGATTCAAAGCGCCGCGGAAACGCGGCGGGAGCACGCTCCCGCCGCGGTTCCGCGGCCGAGTTGACTCGGCCGGGGTCCATCTTTGGTGCAGTGTATTTCTGGGGTTGTTTTGGGATTTTTGGAATATGTATTTTCTGCCCAGATTTTCCACAACGAAAATTTTGTGTTTGGGGCCTATAAATCCGTATTTTTGATCGAACTTCTAAAAGACTTAAGCTGACGGGTTTTTTTCTGTGATGTGATATTTGTATTGAACGTCTACTAATCGCTATATGTCGATTAGTGGGGGTTATACAAATCTGTAATCTGTAATGTCATTGGAATGTGTATATGAATTCATTGGATTGTCGCGGGTGAATAGCCGGGGGTTGTGAGACGAGAGTTTTCTTTTCTTTCAATTCATGTAAATTTGTAAATTGATGTAATAATTATTTGTATGGCCGCACAACCGGGTCGGGGTTGTAGCCGTCATTGTATAATTTCTTTTTACTGTTTTTGCTCCTAGGATAGACCCATGGAGGGGGTGCACAAACTACCGGGTATGCCGAAGTGCCGAGTGGCCTACTCACGGGGATGAGGGAGGTTGCTTCGCTTCGGGTACTTGGCGGGTAGTTTGCCGCACCCGTAGGGGTCTTGGGTGGGGTATTGGCTATTCACCGCGATCGTGTAATCTGCTTTTCGTTACAGGCTCGTACGAATTGTGGGTTCCTAGTATATCCAATATGTTCATCTGTGATCTGAAATGTCTATCATTGCAATATATCTATGTATGATATTATTTAGGCGTTGCTTATGTTTTACAGCCGCGCTAGCCCAGCCCCCGCTCTGTCGTTAGTTAAGTAACCTAACGGGTAATGACGGGGCCCCGTGGCGAATGCGAATGGCATAAGCGTACGTCATATTTTGGTTGTTTTCTGCAATGGTAGGATTAAATGATGGGACGCATTAAAAGAACTAATGCAAGAATATCACGCATTAAAAGAACTAATGCAAGAAAATAAACCATGTAAAAGTCGTTGGAACACTTTCGAAAAACCACTCGGTTCTTTTCAAAACAAACTTTTAAAATACGGAGTTTGAGCCACTCCTTTTAAAAGCTATCTCGTTCCATCGATTATATCAAGTTCTCTACGTTCACGGTTTCGCCAAAACCATTCGTAGCCCTCCGTCGTTTCACATGAATAGTCAATAGTATTCAAGCTGTGTTTGTTGGCCAAAGTCAAGGCATAGTGATTGGTAGCTATTGGGTATTCATGTGCAGCATAGATAGATGCGTTGGTTTGGAACAGTCGTACTGCCTTGTTGGCCAAAGTCAAGAGTAGGTGCGGGTGGATTCAAATTAACCTGGAGAACGACGGGTAGAACTTGACATGTGACTTATGATTTGTTGGCCAAAGTCAAGGTCATAAGAGCATGGGGCAAAAATCCATATCGGGAGTTTCATAAGTACTGAAACTTGCTAGCGTTGCATACCATTTGGAGTGTGATGATTCTGGTAGGATTCCTTCAGTTTCGTCACGCGATGATATTTGGATCCCGATCCTACTGTGAGTATATGCTACTCCTCGGGAAATTTTTCACTTAACGATCAATGCTATAAACCTAGTAGGTGTCTAGAAAGGTGTTAGCGGGGCTACGCCCCCAGGGAAAAGAGGTTCTTAAATTAAGGAACTTCGCGAAAGCGTTGGAAAACCTCCCTCGAAGTACCGACACCAGCCTGGCCGAACGGTTAAGCAAGTATTGTACGGTGAGATTGATCCTGACTAATTCTTCCTTTTTGGTTTTAAGGAGGGATTCGAGAAACAGTGGGAGCCATCCTGTTTAAACAAACTAAAAACCACTCTAAACTTGCAAGAGCATCATGCTGAGTGTTTCTTCTTCTCTCTCCTAATTGCAGCGACCAATCGACATGACTGGACTTAAGTTACTTCTAGATAAAAACATACTGACAGGGCCAAACTACAAAGATTGGTTCAGGAATGTCAAAATGGCAATCACTTACGACAAGCTGGGGTATCTTCTTACCACCAAAGCTCCCCCTGTCCCAAGTCCCACCTCCAGCGTCGCGGATAAGGAAATCCGTAAGACTTGGGAGATTGATAGCGCGAAGGCCAAGTGCCTCGTACTTGTCTCGATGGACAACGAACATCAGAGGAGGCACGAGAATATGGACCTTGAATCCATATTTCTCCATACAAAAGAACTGTATGGAGAGCAATCTCGTATCGCAAGATACGAAGTGTCGAAGAAGTTATTTTCGGCAAGGTTGGCCATCGGATCATCGGTAGCGGAACACGTGCTTAATATGATTGGCTTCATTGAAGAGCTCGCGGAACTTGGAACCACGTTAGAGAACGAGCTCTATACGGACTTGATTCTCCAGTCCCTTCTTTCCACTTACGCCCAGTTTATCCTGAACTTCAACTTACAAGAAAAAGAAGTTGAACTTTCAGAACTCCTCAACATGCTGAGGAGTGCAGAGGGCACCCTACAGAAAGGTAGGGAAACATCCACTTTGTTTGTAGGAGGATCTTCCTCTTCTAGGTCCAAGGCGAAAGCCAAGGGAAAGAAGAAGAAAGCCTTCGCCAAACCAAGGGGCAGTGTTAGTAAAGTGGATACGAAGGGAAAAGCAAAGGCAACAAAGAAAGCGGGGCAGCTTGTGGATAAAGAAGAATGCTTCTATTGTCATAAGAAAGGTCACTGGAAGAATGATTGCAGGGCTTGGAAAGCCAGGACACAGGAATTGAAGCAGATTGCGGCTTCACCTTCAGGTGTGTATGTTATTGAAAACTGTCTTTCAATAAACTCTACTTCCTGGGTATTGGATACCGGATTAGGATCTCATATCTGTAATTCTTTGCAGGCGTTGAGAAACCGTAGGGTTTTGAAGGCAGGTGACATGACCCTCAGAGTTGCAAACGGAGCTAGCATGGATGCTAAGGCCGTGGGGGACTATCACCTGGGAATGTCAGATGGACATGTTTTGGTTTTGCGTAATTGCTTTTTTGTACCCAACGCAACTTGTAATATCATTTCTGTATCTTTAGTTTCTAAAGAAGGTTATGAATTTGCGTTTGTAAGTAATGTTGTAAACATTCACCTTAATCAAGTTCTGATTGGGTCAGGTACATTGAGCAATGGTATATACGTATTAAACCAACCACAGATTTTCAATGTCCAGAATACACACAAAAGAAAGTCTCCGGAAATTAATCAGACTTTCTTATGGCATTGTAGACTGGGTCACATCAATGAGAGAAGGTTGACGAAGTTACATACAGAAGGATATTTGAATCCGTTCGAATATCAATCGTATGCCACTTGTCAATCCTGTCTCAAAGGAAAGATGACAAAGACTCCGTTCACTGGACACGGAGTAAGAGCGAGCGAGCTCTTGGGACTCGTACATAGCGACGTGTGCGGTCCAATGTCTACACATGCGCGAAGCGGTTATTCTTACTTCATTACTTTTACGGATGACTTTTCAAGGTACGGTTATGTCTTCTTAATGAAACATAAGTCCGAAGCCTTTGGAAAATTCCAGGAATATAAGAATGAAGTAGAAAAACAAACCGGCAAAAGTATTAAGATTCTAAGATTGGATCGAGGTGGAGAAAACTTGAGTGCCGAGTTCCTGGATTATTTAAAAGAGAACGGAATTCTCTCTCAGCTTACTCCTCCATACACTCCGCAACATAACGGTGTATCGGAAAGACGGAACCGAACCCTATTGGATATGGTACGGTCCATGATGAGTAACGCTGAGTTACCGCGATCATTCTGGGGGTATGCGCTAGAATCAGCTGCATACCTTTTGAACCGAGTTCCTACTAGGACTGTGCCTACTACACCATATGAGATGTGGTGTGGGAAGAGACCCTATCTTAAGCACATTAAGACATGGGGATGTCCAGCTTTTGTTAAAAAGAAGCATGCGGACAAGCTCGAGGCACGCTCAGTACAGTGTAAGTTCGTGGGATATCCAAAGAACTCCAAGGGATATTTCTTCTACTGCGAAGAGGAACAAAAAGTTCTTGTTTCTCGTCATGCCTACTTCTTGGAAACTGAGTTTTTGGAAACCCAGATAAGTGGGAGCACAGTAGAACTGGAAGAAATTCCAGAACCACGAGCTATTACTGAAAGCTTAGTGGAACCTGAGGGTTCAAAAGAACAGGACATTCCTACGCCGCTCCGCAGAAGTAGTAGGCAGTCTCATCCGCCCGAGAGATACTACGGTTTTCTCATAGACGGGGATAGAGAGGATTGCATCATAGATTATGATGAGCCTACTAGCTTCCAGCAAGCCGTTCAGAGCGTCGACTCGGTAAAATGGCTGGATGCAATGCGGACCGAAATGGAGTCCATGTACACCAACAAAGTATGGACGTTGGACATTGCTCCAGACGGGGTAAAACCCGTAGGATGCAAGTGGATCTTCAAAAGGAAGATTGGTGTAGATGGATAGGTTGAGACCTATAAAGCTAGACTGGTTGCAAAGGGTTTTCGTCAAAGACCTGGTTTGGACTATGACGAGACCTTTTCTCCAGTAGCTATGCTGAAATCCATTCGGATCCTTCTTGCCATTGCTGCCTTCCACGATTATGAGATTTGGCAGATGGACGTAAAGACAGCTTTTCTAAATGGAAATTTAGAGGAGTGTGTCTATATGGACCAGCCAGAGGGTTTCATTCAGAGTGGGAGCAGCGGAAAGGTGTGCAAGTTGCTTAAGTCCATTTACGGACTAAAGCAGGCATCGCGGAGTTGGAACATCTGTTTTGATGAGACGGTCAAGGAATTTGGCTTTATCAAAAATCCAGATGAACCATGCATCTATAGTAGATTTGTAGCGAGAACTGTAGTATTCCTCGTTTTATACGTAGATGACATTCTCTTAATAGGTTATGACATTCCTATGCTACAATCTGTCAAGGGGTTCTTGTCACACAGGTTCTCCATGAAAGACCTGGGTGATGCCTCATACATCCTGGGGATCCGGATCCATCGTGATAGATCCAAGAGGATATTAGGACTTTCACAGTCCAGGTACATCGACACCATACTGAAATGATTCAGTATGGAAGATTCCAAGCGCGGTAATCTACCGGCTTGTCACGGGATCACCCTCTCCAAAGAGATGTCTCCCAAGACTGATTTGGAAAGGGATCGCATGTCTATTATACCCTACGCTTCTGCGGTAGGCTCTATAATGTATGCGATGTTGTGTACCAGACCGGATGTAGCTTATGCACTGAGTGTGGTAAGCCGGTATCAGTCAAACCCTGGGGAGAAACACTGGATAGCGGTAAAGAACATTCTCAAGTACCTTAGAAGGACTAAGGAGATGTTCTTGGTGTATGGCGGAAAAGACCTCCAGATCGAGGCCTTTGCTGACTCCAGCTTCCAGAGTGACAAGGATGATTCCAAGTCCATGTCGGGTTTTGTCTTTACCCTCAATGGAGGGGCGGTGTGTTGGAAGAGTTCCAAACAGGAAACCTTTGCAGACTCGACGATGGAAGCGGAATACATCGCTGCATCTGATGCCACAAAAGAAGCTGTCTGGATGAGGAAGTTCTTGAATGAACTTCAGGTGGTTCCGTCCATTGTTGATCCAATACCTCTGTATTGCGACAACAACGGGGCTATAGCTTTAGCGAAGGAACCCAGGTCCCATCAGAGATCCAGACACATCTTGAGGCGGTATCACCTGATCAGGGAGATCGTGGATCGCCAGGAGATTGAGGTTCGGAGGGTCGCTTCAGAAGATAACACTGCAGATCCATTCACCAAGGCCTTTCCCCAGACTCAGTTCGAGCGGCCGATCGAGATGATAGGTCTTCGATACGCCAGTACATGGCCTTAGTGCAAGTGGGAGATTGTTAGTGTATATGCCCTAGAGGCCATTACTGTATCATACTAGTTTGTATATTACTTAATGGAAGCTTGGGATATTCACCTTGTATAAACAATCTTGCTCAATATAGTAGTATGCTACTTGGTTTGTTTCTACTTCAATGTGTACATGTGTTTATTTTAGTATATCACCTATACACATTAGTGGAGCCCTTAGGATCTTTGCTTGATTACCAGCGTTGTGATGGCAGTCACACTAGTGGGGGCTGGGTAATCTATAAGCACATCCTTATACAGGTCCCTAGTCGCAGGACTATCGAGACAGGGCATCGATACTCCGGAGTAGACTAGCGTATGCGCTTCTCATCCCAGTGTGGGAGATGGTCTGTCCCACAGCCATCAGTACGTCGTACTGGAGATAGTATACGGGTGCTCGTTAGGTTACGAGTACACTGGACAGGACTCGTCGGGAACTGACCGGTTGGTATTATACCTATCGTCAGTTATCAGTTCCCAGGTGACATGAGTACAGCTTAATCCGCTGACTTGACACTGTCACTTCGCCTCGAGTGTGTTCCCACTGTACTTTGATTACTACCCTACCACGGCTCAAAGGAGTCGTGCAAACAGGTAGTGGTTGGGTACAGTCCCGAAGCACTTGGAGGCAGTGACGGTTAGACAGGATTCGTCTCTCCCGGTATTGGGGGTTGACATCGCGCTGTGTCTAGGAGACCCATTACACGAGTAGTCCCTGGCCAGGGCAATCGAGATATACTGGTAGGCTTCCAGTGTTATCTCAGGGTGTTTTGGGCTTCACTCCGACACGACTTGTACCGCTATTAGGGGACTGACGTTTACCGCCCCCTAGGCCCGCCATGCGATGTATCAGACGAACAGACCGGACTGTATGGAGATTGTCACATTCAGGCTCAGTAGGAGTTCAGATGGGTTTCACCTCGTCAGTCTTCTTGTCGGCTTCTACCTGGGGACCGTTACGCACAGCTAGTGCCGCTTGCGGTCTGTGGTTAAACCCACTGCCAGCGTAGTGTCGAGTCTTTAGAGTCCCACACAGAAAGCTATTCGCCTTTAGGCAAAAGAGTAGAGGTCGCATGGTTTTGCGACAGGTCGCATGATTTTGCGACAGGGTTCGGTCACATCCGTGCACTTATGCACGTACAGTGTCCGGACAGTTTACACTAGCGGGCTTTGGTTTAAGCCAGATCCTAGTGTACGTATTGGGATTGGATTTATCCAGTATGTATTCGTGTTCCTCGGAACGCGGATGCGGGTGTGTATGCACAGTTGACGGAGAGACAGAGGCAGAGGATTCTCATTAGGGTTGTTGACCGTTGACTGTTGACCATTGACTTTTTGCTCAACCCTAATGAGAATATGATATATGATTAACAATAATATTAATTAAGTATTATGGTGACATGGTTGTTGAGGGGTTGACTTTGTTGACTTGTTGACCGGTTGACTAGGTTTGACTAGTTGACCATCATGATGACAATGGCTATCATTTCATGGCAAAGACTTTTGCTTGCTTGTTCTCTTATGCAAAATGAGTGCATGAAATGATATGGCTATTGTAGCTTAAACCATTTACACAATACTTCATTACTATTTTTGTGATGATGGTTTTGGATTATGAGAGCCAAGAGAGAAAAGTCTTTCTCATTCTATCATTCTCATTCTCTCTCTTGTTCTTGAGCTCTCATCTCCTTCCTATTGCTCTCCCTCTCTTTTTGTTTATGGTTCACTTGTCTCATGTGTTGAGAACCAAGAACCATAGAGTAAAATCCCAACACACTCTTCTCTACTCATTCTAGTTCATAAGGTTTAGCAAACCAAGTGAACTAGTTTCTTCAAAGATCGAAGAAGAAGCCAAAGGTAGAAGCTTTCGAGGTGGATCTATCTTCGGCGCAAGGAGACGACGGAGTGAAGGCAATCCGGACAACCATCGAAGCTTGAAGACGAAGGAGATCAAGAAAGAAAGGTATAACCCCCTAACCGAGTAGTTAACAACTCCTAGTTAGGTTGTTAGTTAGATGTTTAACAAAGATCCGATTTTGAGTCCATGTTACCACCTCTAGAAAATTTGTTTTTCACCTAATTCCGCATGCCCGAAAGTACCGGGAGAGGTAGCATGGACTTACAGTCTACAGGGAAAACAAATTCCCCGACCTTTATCAACACATCCTCTAGTTCACCCCTTAGTTTGGTGATTGAACGGTCTGCCATTTGGAGAGTGCAGTGAGCAGGTTTCAGCTCTCCAATCCCTATTTGCTCATATACAGAATATGGAAGTAGGTTAACACTTGCACCAAGTTCCAAAAGAGCACGATTTATGTTTTTACCCCCAATAGAAATCGATATTGTAGGACATCCTGGGTCCTTTCGTTTCTTTGGTAGCTGGGGAATAAAAGCAGTGCTAATATTATTTGACATAAATACCTTCTTCGGTACTTGATTTTTCCTCTTCCTAGTGCACAAGTCCTTAAGAATTTTCGCATAAGCGGGGACTTGTTGAATCGCATCTAGGAGAGGGATGTTGATGTTAACCTGTTTGAACATTTCCATAATTTTCTCCATATGTGGACTCGTTATATTACCCCTTAACCGATTCGGGTAAGGAGCTTTCGCAATAAGCGCCGGGTCCATCATAAGAGAAGGAAGAGGGGGTAGACGAGATCCCAAAAGAGGAGTGGGGACCGTCTGTGGAGAACTATAAGGGTTGGGCTGAGGTTTCGAGCCTAGTGGGAAATGGAGAATAGGCTCGCGAGAAGGTGGAGGGGTAGAAGAACAAGGATCATAAGTAGAAGTGTGTGTGCGAGGAAAGGTCTCAGCCGGGGTGTTATTGATAGGATTTTCAATATCATCAATTCCTTCCCCGACATGATTGTTCAGCACTCTTCCCGATCTCAACGTTGTGACGACATTTACATTGTAATGCCCAGGATTTTGTAGGGGTTGAGAGGGAAGTTTCCCTTTTTCTCTCGCACTCATTTCAGTTTTAAGTCGTGCTATTTCAGCTTCCATTGATCTGATACTCTCAGCTTGGGACGCTGAGTTTTTCTTTATCTCACTGACGGAAGTTCTAACCTCAGCCGAAACCTCTATGAAATTTGACAAGAGTGATTTCATGGTTTGAGTGAATTGAGAGAGTTCGTCAGAACCGGTCAACTGCATAGGATTAGACTGTGCAGGAGTGTTGACCTGGTTGTGGAAATTTTGTGACTGGTAGGGGTGCTGAGTGAGTTGAAGTGGTTGCTGTTGTGATGGAAGAGCCCTTTGGAAATTATTTTGGCTTGGAACCGTGTTTTGAGATTGTTGTTGGTTCCAAGCAAAATTCGGGTGATTCCTCCAACCCTGATTGTACGTGGAAGAATATGAATCGTTTCTAGGTCTTTGAAATGCGGCATTTGTATGCTCGTGACCTTGTAACGCAGAGTTTAATGGACATTCTTCCGTTAAATGAGACGGATCAGAACAGCAGCCACATACAGTTTTGGGGAGCGACATTGGGTTTAGGGAGGCTGTAGAAAATTTGTGTTCCATAGCTTCGAGCTTCTTTTGCATTGATGCCATCTCATCTCGAACACCTATGGACACATCTATTTGGTGCACTCCACCCCTATTCAATGGTTGGGTTCCACTCTCCCACTGTAGTGATTTTTCAGCGAACTCTTCTAAAAACTTCCAAGCTTCCCCATCATCCTTAGTCATAAAGGTACCTTGACACATGTTTTCAAGGTTCTATTTAGTGTTTGGGTTAATGCCCTCATATTTGATTCGGCAAAGATCCCATCTCGGGATGCCGTGATGAGGACATTGAACTAATAGATCCTTGAAACGTTCAAAGCATTTAGAGAATGGTTCAGTAGGGAGCTGGGTAAATTGATTCAGTTCGCTACGGATTCGAGCTGTCTTTTGCATTGGGTAAATTTCTTAAGGAATGTCGCGACGAATTCTTCCCAATTCGTAATAGAGTGTGCGGTAGTGTTATATAGCCACTTCTCGGCTATATCGCACAAAGTAAATGGAAGAAGTCGTAGACGCATAGCATCCACTGAAAGTTGTGACGTACCCATCATTGCGCATACGTTTTCAAATTTGGTAATGAAAACGTAAGCGTCCTCAGTCTCGAGTCCGTGGAATTTGGGTAAAAGGTTGATGTATTGGGGTTTAATTTCAAAATTATCCCCGTTGGCTGGTGGAATGGATAAGCAGGTCGAAAGAGGACCTCGCAGTGGATAGCACCTCTCTTGGAGAGAGATGCGGGGTGGATTCTGCGCACCAACGGACGGCGGCAGATTAGGGTTAAAGAAGTTCGATGGAGGTGGATCCATCGATGTGGGTGTGGTAGTGGGTAAAGAAGAAGTAAATGGAGAAATACCGACTTCGGAGTCAATAAAGGGTACGCGGACTAAACGGGCACTAGAATCCCGTGTCCAGCGTATCTTGTACTAAAAAGGGTTAGTACAAGTGGCAGCGTTGACTTATAATTAGGGGTAATGAATGAATGAATGCGGTGTTTGTTTTGAAAATAGGATGGATTTTTGAAAAAATGATGCAACACAACAAATGCAGCACACAAAACCCTAATTCTAGGGGTCGCCTAGGTCAGATCTCTAGACCGCTCCTCACTACCAGAAGACAAGACGCAGGATAAATCCTCCACTGCCTCTTTGTCTCTCCTGTGGCCAGGTAAGTGCCAGGTAAGTGAGAGGTTCTCCACTACGTAAGTAGTGGGCCTAATTAAGTAACCACTAGCCTTCGACACACTTTCTTAGACACCACAAAAGAAACGTGGATAAGCATTGAATTACCCACCGCCTTCTTCTGTCCTAAGTGAGCGCGACGGTCCTTAGAGTCATCTCTAGATCTTTTTTTAGTTAATTGGGGTAAATGCGGATGCAAGTTTTGCGGTTTTTGGGGCTTAGGAAGGGTAATGAACTCCCCACCTAATCTGGATTTGGTCTTTGCCCCTTAATGTCCGTATTAATTATGCAAACAACCACAAGAATCAAAACAAGCACAATTTAATTTTGCTATTTTGTGCGCTACGATTATTTGCAAAGAAGCCTGCACAAAATGTTAATTGGACCAGATTTTAGAAGGAGATAAGAAAGTAAGAAGTTACCTGCCAAAATTTGCACAGAGAACCCTTCAGCAAGCCTCGGAACCGCCGCAAATGCTGGCTCCCACCGCGCTTCCGCGGTCGTAGGTAATGATCCCTGCACACAATTTTCACAGAGAGCTTCTGTGTAGTCCCTGAGTCCTCTGGAACTCTCCAAAAAAATTTCCAATTTCACAGCAAGCTCCAGATCTCCTTGCAATGAACCACAACAAATCGTTTAGGGTTTTGCACGAATTTTGATCTCAAAATCACAATGGAATAAATCTTTCAATTCAAATTTCAATATGAAACGAATTAGCGCGCGATCCCCGGCAACGGCGCCATTTGATTATTAAGAAATTCTCGTTGTGTCGGTATTTAGAAAATGAATAAAATTCACAATCAAAGAATTGTTTTGACCGCAATCAACTACGGTGTCAGATGTAGATCGTTATCGAGTGCGGATCGTCCACAGGGATTGTGCGATTCGTTTGTATGTTTGATTTGTTTGAATTGAAAAGTTAATAGAAAAGAAAAGAAAACATGATTCAAGATTTTATCGATGGATTCAAGTGTCACTATTCTAATCAAGAATCAAGAAAATGATAAACAATCGAGAATCGAGTTTCGATGATTTTTCCAACCAAATATCAAGAATCTAAATGAGGCTCGTAGGAATCGATCGGATCTATAGATGTGATGTAATCTCAAGATGTCGTATTCCTATCCTTCGATGAGTTGATACTAGATTGATGATTATCGACGAGAATTGGGGATTTCTAGTGAAACTAGGGTTTCATCATTTATCCCTTGTTCTTTCGTCGATATCATTCACATTCTAGCCTCTAGTAAATTCAAGAAACGATCGTAGATCCCTAATTTCGAGCGATAACAATCAAGAAAGCATCGCAACGAAACTAGGTCATTGATTCTTGAACTTGCTAGGGTTTACAAAACTCGTAGGACTCAAGGCTCATTTTAAGATTTGTTACATCATCATTCTAATGATCGTCTCAACTCCTCGACGAGCGGAGTTTTACTCAAACATCACAACAAGAACCACAATTACAAATTGAGATCGAATTATGATGCAAGAATTTAAAGAAAGAGAGATTAAAGAATTTCACCTTTTATTTATATCAACAATTTCATTACAATCGCTCAAGAACTACAAGAGGAAGAACTCGATTGTCGATTTGGCTTCGCTTGTCTCCGTGAGTCGTGGATCGGCTTGGACCACTTGCTCTGTTGAAGATCGGCTCTGCTCCTAAAAGGTTGAAGGGCTTCACGCTTGATTTGGTACTCGGGATCTTGAATTTTTGATTGGAATTAGGGTTAGGGTTTCGCACAAGTCTTGTCACTAAACTTATGAAAGAAGATGAAAAATTGAACTAATGATTAGAGATTGAAGAAGTAGAGATTCCTTAACCCTAGGTCTAGGCTTCTATTTATAGACTTCCCAAAACCCTAGATCTAGGATTTGAATTTTAAGTTTCCCTCCAAAGGTTTGTTGAGGAGAAGCTTCTAGAAATAGTTTGTTAGGAGCTTAGCTTAGGCTTTAAGCTAGGATTGTTTAAGCTTAGAAACCCTAGTTTGCTGAACTGGCAGAAGCTTCTGGAGTCTTCTGGAACTTGAAGTATATAAAAGGAATGTGGGCCCAGAGATAAGAGTTTTGCACAGAAAAGGGGCTGATCGCCGCGGATCCGCGGCCATGTTGAAGGCTTGGGGCTTGGTCTTTTCTCTGCTGGTTTGGGCTGATGTTTTGGACTTTTCCTGATATTTTGAATTTTATTTGGCCTTCTGTATTGCTACCAGATCTTTAGCCTTTGAGTTGGCGTATTCTTGATCAGCTTCTTTTGGCTTTGTTCCTGCAATTTCCTGCACAATTTCTCAAAACAAGTGTTGCGCAATATATGGATGATGCGATGCCATAAAATACAGTCAATATCCCTTAAAGTGCCGGTTTAAAAGTCTCACACATGCAATCTGATATTTTACGACTGATTTGCTAATATGTGTAATGTGAATACCGAACACTTCTAGATGAGTGCAAATGATAGGAAAATTGCCGTGTTAAAAATACATTATTTTCGACTGATCATTAGCCTTGTCATGGTTGACCATGGTTGCATTTGTAATGATATTATCATTTGCATTATTCATCACAAAAGGATTATTCATTGTTCATCTTCTTCTTCCATGTTGCAAAGCTTTCTAGCTTTGATTCTTGTGATGAAAATGGGTGAGATTATGAAAATAAAATAGAGCTAAATTCCTACTTCATCATCCTAATATATCCTAGCCATTTAGATTTGGGTGTTTACTTCATTTGTGAGTGAGAGCTTGCGTTTAAGAAACTTCAAGGTAGATCATCTTAGTTATCGAAGATCGGAAGCAAGTTTGCATCATTCTCTTCGTGGAGCCTCTCGAGAGTCCGGAACTTGATGATCGCTGCAAAGGAACCTCAACACGGAGCTTATGAAGTGAAGGACCGGAATACAAAGGTTGTAATCCCAAACTCTTAGATGTTAAAGTGTTTAACATGCTTTGTTTCGCCTAATCTCTAGTTTATGATCTTGGTTAAGGGTTGTTCGGCACGTCTAAATTTTAAATCGAGCATGGTTGATGCCTCGTAGACCCTTGTGAGAGTGCCCAGTAACCCTACAGATATCGCACAGTGCACGGGTGGCCATCACCAGAAATCCTTGGCCTAGGTAGTCGAGAATTACTGATTTGGATCAGTAGTTTCTCAGTGGGTGATGGTCTTCATACCGACACGAAATTTCGCATTATTCGGGGTCTGACTTTATTCACCCCCCTAGACTTGATATGCGATACTCTTAGAAGAAAAGACCAGACAGTACAGAGATTGTCACTGACAAGCTTAGTAGGGGTTTGGATGAGTTTGCTTGTCGGCCTTCCTTTTGCTCAATACCTGGATAGCCATTACGTACAGCTAGTACCGCTGACGTGCTTGTGGGTAAACCCACTACCAGCGTATTGACGAGCCTTTAGAGTCCCATACAAAGGGTTGTCACGGTTCAGGCGATATGATATAGATGACGTATGTTGGTACATACACTGTTAGTTATATGTATGCCTTAGAGGCCATTACTATACATGAGATGTATATTGTAGTGGATGCTTGGACATATACAAGGAGGACTTTCTTGCTCGACATGATAGTATGCTATCTGGTTACTCTTTACCTTAACGTGTACACTGATTGTCTCTCTGCTACATGTTGGTAAAGCCCTTAGGGTGTGTACTTGACTACCTGGACTATGATGAGGATCATACTAGTGGGGACATGGTAGTCCATAAGTACATCCTTCAAGGTCCCTAGTCGTGGGTGTATCGAGACGGGGCATCGATATACCAGAGTAGACTAGCGTATAGCTTCTCGACCCATATAGATGGGCGATGGATGATCCCATATCCATTGGTGTTTGACATCAGAGATGATATGCGGGTGCTCAGTGGAGACTGGGTACACTGGACGGACTCGCCGAGAACTCCCAGATGGTATTATACCTCACGTCAGATGGCAGTTCTCTGGTGACACTGGTACAGGTTAGTCTGTAGACCCGAGATCGTCATAGAGTCTTGTGTGATTCCCACTGTGCGTTGATTTCCACCTTACCACGTCCAAGAGGGCGTGCAAAACGGTGGTTTTTGGGTACAGTCCCGAGTCATATGGAGGAAATGAGTGATAGGGGGGTTTTGTCTCTCTCGGTATTGGGGGTTGATGTTGCGCTATGCTCGATTGCCCATAACAGGGAAGTCCCTGTCCAGGGCTGGTTTAGAGATTCACTGGTAAGTGTTACCAGTAATTTCTCGACCCGTTATGAGCCTCATATCGGCATGACTTATCGGTTATTGGGGTCTGACGTTTACCACCCCTAGACATGATATGCGACATATCAGACGAGGAGACCAGACTGTACGGTAGTGTCACTGTCAGGATTTTTGCAGGAGTTGGAGTGGGCTTGCTTACTGATCTTCTGATCGCTCAATACCCAGGTAGCCGTTACGTCCAGCTAGTACCGCTGATGGCTTATGGGTGCTTGATATGATCATCACCTACTGTCGGCGTATTGACGAGTCTTTAGAGTCCTACATAGAGGTTTTACTGGCTCAGGCAAAACGAAATAGGAGCGCATATGTGATATGTGCGGGACCGAGAATAATTCGAGTATGTGATACCGTATTCTATTCTCGCGATGTTTGTATCGATCGGTTATATGCGATATAACCAGGTTATCGAATCAAGGGTTGATTCGATAAGTCGATACGTTGGATGTTAGTCGGTTATATGTGATATAACCGGATTATTAAGTCAAGTGTTGATTTAATAATTTAGTGTATAATTGTATATGTGATATACTAATTTACATTAAATAACATTGGTTCACTTAAGCATTTGTTTTTCTCACTTATGCACAACTTAATATATATGTGATATATATTTATTTGTGTTCATTTTGTATCATGGTTGCTGATACACTCTACATGGGTGTATGAGACATATACCATTATAATTATATTGGTGGGGTTTTAATATACAAAGTAAATACAAAATTAGTGGATAATTGTTCAAGTGCATGAAGCTTCATGAAGCTTGTGAGTGCATTGACCAAAGTCCATTAGTTTTGTTTTACTTAGGATATTTATAAACCTAACTTCTATAATTAGCCATGGTTATGTCTCTACATGAGTTAGTATTTGATACCCACTCACCCATGGTTATCTCTCTCTCTCTCTTGATTAGTTTTTCATTCTCATTTTTGAGCTCATCTTCTTCCTCCTTCAAATGCTTGCTAGGGTTTCATAAAGAGAGAGAAATATAGTGAGAAAAGAAATTATAAAGTGTACACATTTCCTATTTCACCATCCTCTACTAGACTAGCACTTTAGTATAGGGTGTTTGCTTCACTTTGGTGAAGTGGTAGCTTGAGTTCGTATTCCCTCGACGTAGATCATCTTCGGCCTCGAAGACTTCAAGCAAAACCGTTGCCCTCTTCTCATGGAGCCGTCCGAGAGTCCGGGAGTTCGATGATCGCAGCGAAGGGACTACAACAAGGAGCGTTAGAAGTGAAGGACCGATCTACAAAGGTTGTATTTCGTATTCACTTAGTCGTAAATGATATTTACTTGCATGTGAAACCCTAATTATCTAGCAAAGATCTAGTTTAGGGTTGTTCGGCACGGCTAAAATTTTAATCGGGCATGGTTGATGCCTTGTAGAACCTTGTTAGAGTGCCTAGTAACCCTACATACACGTGTCCGATTAAATATGTGTACAGGCTACACAGACTTTTATCGGACGGTTGATAATACTAGCGGTTTAGGATTGAGCTGGATTATTAAATCAAGTTTTGATTTTGTTGGATATAGTGCCCTCAAAGTCAATTATTGGATCGCAGGCACGTGATTGCAATGATTGAGGGAGGACCTATACCGGTAGGACAGTCTTACTCGAGATGATAGTATCCTATCTGGTTTGTCTTTATCATCGTGTACATGCTTTAGGTGACATTACAGATCTCTATTACATGTTGATAGAGCCTTTAGGATTCTTGCTTGACTACCCGCAGTATGATGGCGATCATATACGTGAGAGCTGGGTAGTCTATAAGCACATCCTTAAAGTGTCCCTAGTCGTGGGAGTTTCGAGAATGGGCATCGATACTCCGAGAGTAGACTAGTGTATACGGATCGAGACCCCGACGAGAGGCGGTGGCTGGTCTCACAAGACATTGGTGTCAGTTGGTTCACCTAAGACGTTGATTGAAACGATTTCGGATTGTGTAGTTGGAAAATTGTATATAGAAATCACAACCAAAAATATTTTGACCGCAATCAATAACGGTGTCGAATGTAGCGCGTTAGTAAGTGCGGATCTTCCACAAAGAAAGTGTAATCGTTCGTGTTTCGATTTAGATGAGTTGAAACTTTAAAGAAAAGAAAAGAAACAATTATTCATGATTTGTAAATTGAAGTTCAAGAATTAGGAAAATCTAGTCTAAATCAAGAAACGATAAAATCAAGAATTGAGAATTTGTGATGATTTCCAAATCAAATATCAAAAATCGAAATGAGGCTCGTAGGAATCAATCGGATCTATAGATGTGATGAAATCTAGCGATTACGTATTTTTATCCATCGATGAATTGATACTAGACCGATGATGATCAACGAGAATTAGGGATTTCTTATGAAACTAGGGTTTCATCATCTATCCCTTGTTCCTTCGTCGATATCATTCACATTCTAGCCTCTAGTAAATTCAAGAACCGATCGTGGATCCCTAATTTCGAGCGATCACAATCAAGAAAGTATCGCAACGAAACTAGGTCGTCGATTCTTCAATTTACTAGGGTTTACAAAACTCGTAGGACTTAAGAATCGTTTTAAGATTTATTACATCATCATTCTATTGATCGTCTCGACTCCTTTACGAGCGGAGTTTTACTCAAACATCATAACAAGAACCACAATCACAAATTGAGATAGAATCATGATGCAAGAATTTAAAGAAAGCAAGATTAAAGAATTTCACCTTTTATTTATCAACAATTCCATTACAAATCGCTCAAGAACTACAAGAGGAAAAACTCGATCGTCGATTTAGTTTCGCTCGTCTCCTTGAGTCGTGGATCGGCTTGGATCACATGCTCGATTGAAGATCGGCTCCGCTCCTAAAAGGTTGAAGGCTTCTTTCTTGATTGGTACTCGGGATCTTGAATTTGGCTTGGATTTTGGATTAGGGCTACAAGATGTGTCACTCAACTTGTAGATGGAAGAATTGGGGAAGATGAAGATTAGCCATTAACCCTAAATCTAGGATCCTTTTTATAGACCATCAAAACCCTAGATCTAGGATTTCAAATTTGAATTTTCCCTCCAAAAGTTTGTTAATCCGAGCCTTCTAGATGAAGTTTGTCAATCCGAGCCTTCTAGATGAGCCACGTAGATAATCGGGAGTCTTCTGGAAGCTTGAACCGTTATTAGAGACACGTGTAAGAAAATTGAGGAGCTGAAGCCATAGAGCCGCTGCGGTTCTGCGGCGCAAGCGGGCTCCCACCGCGGAACCGCGGCGCTTTTGAAGCTTTAGTGCTTGATCTTTCACTGGTAATTATTGGGCTGACTTATGGGCCTTTATAAAATATGTTAAATCTTATTTGGCTTTCTGTATCACTGCCAGATCTCAGATCTTTGAGTTGACGTATCTTTTATCAGCACTTTGACAATTTTGGCCTGTCTCCTGGAATTTCTTGCACAGACTTCGAAACAAGTGTTGCACAATATAGAGATGATGCGATGCCATGATAAACAGTCAATTTCCTTCATAAATGTCGGTTTTAGAGTATACACATGCATTCTGGTATTTCAGGACTGTTTTACTAATATGTGCTATATGAATGCCGAACACTTCTAGATGAGTGCAAATGATAGGGAAATTGCCGTGTTAAAAATGCTGTATTTTCGACTGATCAAATTCCCCCAAACTTATTTTCGATCGTCTCGAGCGAACTGTTTTATTAAAAAGAGAAGGAGAAAATAAAGAAAGAGAAAAACTAACTAGCACATTTTCGTAGGAAACACGATTGCACTGAGCACGTGCAACAAGCCTTTAAACCTCTAGGTGTCCCTAGTAAGAGGAGTGTTGTCTCCTGAGGGTTTTCAGCGGATTGCACCTACAAAATCCAATAATAAAAGGAAGATCATGAATATTACATTTAAAGACAAGAATTGTAAAAGAAAAGCCTTGAAAATTAGGGTTTCCAACTAATCTAGCTTTTCAGTTGTCATGAGCCATATCTTAATAGTCATGAAAAGATGTCAGAAATCACGTCCTCCCTCAATAAAATATCGTCTTATTCTTCATTCCTATCTTTCTTCCAAACATCGATCATATAACCCTGCGTGTGTGTAAAGACATCCCTACACCCGGAGAATTCAATTCAAGCTATCATACTCTTGTCCATCAGCCTCGGTACTTTTTAATTAATGAATATTTAGATGAAGTTGCTCACACACTTTCATGCGACCGTTAATACTTCTTGAGGTACTTACCGACCGATTACTCATGTGCTTGCTTATTTGGTGTTTTTCCTCGTCTTGCACCACCTAAGGCTTAGCAGTGACTCCCAGACCAGTTGGCCTTAGGGCACTAGGTGAAGAAGCACCCTCGCTATATTTTTTTATTGCTGCCTTGGGGATAATAAAACCAGTGTTCATTTTTCTCACCATTTTATATTTTATTCATATTTTTTTTTCCTTCATACTTTTGGCTTTAAGACAAGAGCATTTCAAGGTATCCTCTACTATCCCGAGCTTCAAGACGTGTGTAAGTGCGAATAGCAGGGTATCAACGTTCAAAATGTTTGGCTTCCAGAATAGAAACTATTTTTCATACTTATTTTTATCCTCAGATTAGTGACTTCCTTCATCTTACTAACTCTTGGGACAACGGCTCATAACTACTTATTACTAGTTCGTTTAAGAAAACTTCTAATTTTCTTGGTTTTCTTAAATTTTTCAAATCTTTTGGATGTAATTTTTCACTATCTGATCTTTTATTATCTTATTTATGTACAAAAAAAATTTCTATCTTTTGAAATTTTTTAAATTTTTATAGGTTTTGAAAATAATATGTTTTGTGCTTATGCAAATGATATGCAAATGATGCAAAAAAAATAAGCACAAACCTCCCCCAAACTTGTTTTCAACAGTGTCATCACTGTTGCCTTCAGCTAAATCTCAAAAACCTGTAAGCTTGGGAGGAAATTTATTAATGGGGGCAAAATATTTAAGTGAAGAACCTCCCCCAAACTTATTTTTGGCTCATCATTTTGTAAAAATTTTCTTTTCAAGAGCCAGAAAAAATGCCCCCCCCCCAAACTTGAGTTATGCAATGTTAATCTTTTGAAAATCATATGAGGGGGTCAAAAATCAGTGGTCGATGCCAAGCTTTGCAAAGACCGAAGGTTAACACCAACCATTCAAAAAATTTATCAATGCAGTGCTCTGGTTGGTGGAAGAAGAAGTGGAGAAAGGTTAAGTGGTGGAATAGAATGTGTGTGTGTCTTATTTTGGAGAGATGATGCAGTGAATGTGATGGATTACTCGCATTCTTTTTACAGTTCAGAAGAAGGGGTGGAGGTTCAATTTCATTGATTTGGAGATGATTCATCTCAACACCCGTGTCATTCAAAAATGCGAGTTCTTCAGCGAAAATTTCCTCAAAAGTTCCATCTATACCCCGATGAATAATGTCATCACAAAGTGCGGGGTGATCTTCAGACTCTAAAAACAGTTCATAATCAGTGTTAATTGTTGACCCGGACATCTCGGTAGAAGAGTCCGTATGTGTTTGATACATAGTTGGGTCAAACAATAACGTATGAAAAGAGTCGAGATCAGTATGAGGATCATCAAATTCGCTGCTGTCGACATCCATTAAGTCGACAGAACAGACCTGAGCAGTAGGTTCGGAGGGTACACTTCCCAACTTGTAAATGTTCAGCTCAATTGACCTATTCCCGAAGGATAGGATCATAGAACCATTACGACAGTTGATGATAGCGTTGGAAGTGGCCAAAAAGGGGCGACCTAAAATCACCGGAATTTGATTCCGTGGGTTCGCTACAGGTTGTGTATCAATTACAATAAAGTCCACAAGGAAGATAAATTCTCCAATTTTTATTAACACATCCTCCAGTTCACCCCTAGGTTTGGTGATTGATCGGTCAGCCATCTGGAGAATTATGCTCGAGGGCTTTAACACTCCGACACCTAGTTGCTCATAAACCGAGTATGGAAGCAAGTTAACACTAGCGCCAAGGTCTAGTAGAGCACGGTTGATGTGTTTTTTCCCAATAGAAATGAAAATAGTAGGACAGCCAGGGTCCTTATGTTTCCTCGGTACTTGTTGGGGGAAAGTTGTGTCTACTGTCTTTGCCATGAATATCTTCTTGGGCACTTGAGTCTTCCTCTTCCTAGTGCACAAGTTCTTAAGGGTTTTCGCATAGGACGGAACTTTCTGGATGGCATCTAGGAGAGGGATGTTGATGTTAACTTGCTTAAACATGTCCATAATCTTCTCCATATGTGGACTCGATTTGTTAGCCCTTAACCGATTAGGATAAGGTGCTTTAGCAATAAGCGCTGGGTCCATCATAGGAGAAGGAAGTTTGTGTGGACCCGATCCCAAAATAGAAGTGGGGATCGTCGGTGGAGAACTAGAAGAGTGTAACGTTTTGAAAATCGTTTCGGTGAAATTTCGAAAAAACGGTAAAATAAGAGGGTTTTCTGTAAAAAGTCAAAATGCAAATATCTTTATTATAAAATTAAATATACATATTCTATCTATGTAATTGCTAGTATTTGGAGTTTATTGAGCAACTGGCGAAATTTCAAATTTTCTGAAAAAAAATTATTTTAATATTATTTTAAGCCGTCACTAATACATTTAATTAGGGAAAATTACAAATTGGAATGGGTTGATACAAATTTTATAATTCTTGACACACTAAACTGACATGTAAAATATTGTTTCTGAAACGAAATCGTTTGCCAAAACGGTTTAGAAATTATTGAAGAAAAATGCTTTTTTTTAGTGAATTTAGTGTAAATGGTTGTTTGGAGTATAACATTTATCTTTTTCCCCCACACCCACACCCACACTCACTCACCCCCATCCCCTTGTGGTTGAAATTCAGCAGCACTTCCCCCCATTTCCCCATTCCATTCCACACAAATAAGAAAAGAAAACAAAAAGAAAAGTATAAGAAAAGAGGTATGGTTGTGTTGACCTTGGACTTCTTTGACTTGTCAATACTTTCCCCACCTCATTCTCTCTCCAATCTCCCCAAAATTGGCCGAACCCTCCTCTTTCTCACTGCTGCAACAGCCCCCTCTCCTCTTTCTCATTTCACCTCAAAATTCCATCATAAAATGCCCAAAAATCAACACAAAAACCTCACAAAATCAAAATCCAATCTCTACCCATTTTTCCTTGGCCCATCTAGCATGGATCTTGGTGAAAAGAGAGCAATTTGGGAGGCTTAGATTCTTGCTAGATCTCTTATTGGGAGGTATAAATCTTAACCCATGTCTTAATTGTTGGTTAATTACTCCAATTTAGTTAAATTTGGTATTTAATTGTTGTTAAATTGCAAACTTGAATTGTGGGATTAATGGAAATATGTGAGATTAAAATCAAGATAGGGTTTCATCACATCATTAAGGTTTCCATGAGTAGATTAACATGTTAATACTTGCTAAAACCTAATCTAGTTACTAGTTTCAAATTGTTAGTTGGAAATTGTGATAAATGTGCTATTTTGCTAACTAGGTTTTTTAGAAATTGATTTATAATTGGGATTAAAATCTAAATTAAGGTTTCATGTCATCATTAATATTATAATGAGTGTTTTAATGACTTTGGACCATGCAAAATCAAGCGTAGTTATTGTTTTGTGCATTTTTAGTTGAAATTGTTAAAATTAAATAAATTGCAAAACTAGAATTTTTATTTTTATAAGAATTGATGATATTAAATTCTTGAAATGGGTTGTATGACTTATTTGAGATGTTTAATAAGTATTATAGCCACTAGATTTGTTTAAACGTCGAGTTTTGTACTAAAACGGGTAATTTTTGCTTGCTGGATTTTCGGAAAAATGCCTTTTAAGGTGAATTTGGGGTTTTTGTGAATTTTAACATATTTTATAGTATAGTTAGTGTTCGTGGATGCGCAAATGAGTGTGTTTGGGTTTTCTCGATGGTTTGACGTTTGTACATCGACATCGAGGGTTGGTTTGACTATTCTTGCATGCGTAGGCGATAGGTTTTGACCTATGCGTGATACGCGTGCCGATTTGATTTTCGTATGCCGTTTCGATTTCGAATTTGGTTTTAATGCTATACGGTGTGTTATGATATGTAGGTACCCCATGTGGACTTCAAGATGACAAGCAAGCGCGTGGCGACGTCGGCACCGGCGAGCGAGGACCATGTGAGTAGATTTATATCTACGGGGAGAAGTCGGGTGGATGGCGTATAGCACCCCCGCAGTCCGTAGTGTAGCTCATATATATATGTTTATATAGGTGTTTTATGATACGAGAATGTTCATTCATGTTATGTTTATGTGTTCATGGTTTACCTTTGGGTTAGTTGCGAAACCCTAGAGTAGTTGTTATACCCACATACGCACACACAGACTTGCATACTTTACCTTCTTGTGCGTAGATTGGGATGTGTATATATGTATATATGCGTGGGTATGGGACTATGCATATGTACATTCATATATGCATGCATGGATAATGAGGATAGTACTTGGGATTTATGATGAGTCGATGAGATTTGATTTGAGGCCGTAAGATCGGTGATATAGCAGGGTTCGTATTTGAGATACGACATGACGTTGTAGCGGGTCCTTGACGTAGTGTTTCACACACGTGCATGCATACTTAGGCGGTATCAGTATTGTACTAGACGTAGATCAGTACCCCGATCATGATATTTGATAAAGAGGATACTAGGTGAATAGTATGATGAATGTGATATTGACCCGTACCCAGATTTGGGGATGCCGTACGACGGATTTATGTACGAGCTATATTTTGATGATTGATCTGCACTCTTGACTTGGGATGTCTGGTTATAGATATGGTATCGGATATGATATTATTGAGGTGGGATCACCGACTAATATATATATACAGGTATGTATATGTATCGACTCAGATGTTAGGCGGTTTCCTTACCTGCGGTCCAGCTTGTTAACTTTGTCCTTTAGTTTAGTTTAGTTGTTAGATTAGATTCGATTCTTACCTATTTCAAAAACTAACGAATAGTGGGTATTTTAAAAGACAGCCCAAGGGATCTTACGGATATTTCAAAAGACGTATCTTTTCATAAAAACACCGTAGCCCTTATTTTCAAAACCCCATGATTCGTGTTATTTCAAAAGGCACCATTTGTAGGATTTATATTAGGGTAATGCAAATTAGTTATCGTTGTGTTTAGTATTTAGCTCCCGCTCATTATTACTGTTCGCTCCGCATCGCATACTTATATTATAATTTCTTATTGCATTGTTGATATCATACTGTTAGGACACCTGCACCATTACCGATGATGTGTATGTACCACGTACACTTGCTTGCCGGCTCACACACATCTTCATCGGTAATTGCCATGTCACGCACACCTTAGAAAATATTATCGCCTAATGTAGCTTGTTAACTAGTAGTTTTGACATGATGATTAGTTGCTTGCATTATATGTTAGTTTAAACATTGTAGTTGTTACTTGTCACTTCGTACACACTGTTATTCATTATATGCCGTATTCATGGATGCTCATGCTTATATTCATGGGTTTATATGCTATTGATGATTTGGATTCGGATTTCTATGAGATTTTCTGGATTTGGGGGAAAACCGCAAAACTTGTATAAGCTTCTTCCCTCTCTTTTAAATAAAAAGTGTGGTTTTCCCATGATGTATGAGTCGTCCACCATGAATTTGCTGATGGATTTCGAGACCCGATTCGAGGAGTGGAGGAACCGTTTCGGATACATAGTGGGCCCGGTGCGGTACCCCGGGGCAAGAGGATCGTGTTGTTGACGTTGAGCCTGGCAGGGGAGCACTACCGACCGGTGATATTACCCGACGCGTCGGATATCCGGAGGATACCGTCGTGGTCTTGAGATGGATGGTAGGGACCGGTCTGGACTGACGGCGCCCTAGATATTGTGATTGAGACATTGAGATTTCGAGATATTGAGGTACAGAGACTGTGATATAGAGATATCGAGATATTGGGATTACGTTTTGTGCCGATGCTAGGCATTGTTTTATGTTGATTTCATTATGATACCTCATTTTAAAAATTCAAAGGAAATCTCACTAAATGATGAAAACAGTTTCTTCATTTACATGTATTCTGTTTTCATGCATTCATACCTCATTCATATGATATATTGCTACCTGAGGCACTGACACGGGCACATGAGATTACACTCGGGTTAGATATTTACCCTAGCCTTTGTTATAGACTGCATGTTATATATAATTGAGGATATATCATGATCATTGACCTAGGTTGCGTTATTTATGCGATTTCTTTCCGTAGATGTTTTTCTATTCACGAGTTGGCAACTCACCCCCGTTGTGCCCCAGTTTCTTGCAGGTTTTGCCATACAGGTTTCATTACGGCTTTGCTGGCACTGCTTCCCATTTCCGGGTGACTTGCTAGTAGGTGGGTTTACTTGTATCGTACCCCCATTATATATCTTGTATATCATTATTCTGTTGTATCTAGAAGTTCCATCAACCAAACATGTATGTATTTCTGAGATAGAGATCAGTGATGTTATTCTTTCGACCTTAGAGTCGCGCGTTTTTTTCCTGTGGATTTCTTGTTGTTTTGAGTTCCTTTTGAGTTTTGATCCTCGCCCTTGGCGTTGTATATTATATTGCTTGTGTGGTTGTGACCGTCGATTGATGAAGAGCTAGCTCCCGCTTGGGGATGCCTTTTATTGATTTCGTATACTATTCATGTTGTATCCCGTTTGGGGGCCTGTATTTACAAAGGAGACTCTTCCGAAATTTTCAGGAAATATTTGATGTTTTTAAAAACGCATAATTCGGCTTATGCTATTAAAACTACTTGATTTAAATTTGTTTTCCTTCACTCTACTACTTTTCTTGGTTTGGATTTCTGGGATTTTGGCTTACTTAGATTACGAACGCCTCGAGACGTTTCGTAGTTTTAGTGCCGGTCATGTTCCGTACTTTCGGGACGTGACAAAGTTGGTATCAGAGCGTTAGGTTTTACCTTCGGAGCGTAGGATGACCCTTGGTTGATGGAATAGGTGACTAAAGTAGAGTGACGTACCGTGGGTATGTTCCGTGGCATACTTACGATACGCTACTCCACTTAAGAAGCCTTAGGGTGTACATTTCTTTGTTCGGTATTATATTATTTCCTATGATCTAGCCTCATCGGTAACAGTTATGGTTTTGCTGCCATGATTACGGGCAGGGAGAGCTACGGCTACAGTTGCGGTCAGCACGAGCTCGTTAAGAACGAGGACTGACCAGGGCGTAATTTCGGCGACACACGATTGCAGAGATGTGTCTTTTTATTATGTTTTCGCGCCACGAGCGTTTGATGGATCGTTGTATGAGGTTACTCAGACGTGCAGATCAGCACCAGAGGATTGGGCCACCGACAGAGGCCAACCAGATTTTGATTACCGTTGGCGTATTGCTTACTCCTGATGATTGAAGCACTGTTCAGCGTGCAGACGAGTGAGCCAGTCATTGCCGCGAACGACGAGATATCGCCCCAGATGTTGGAGCTATTGCAGTACGAGTTGTACTAAGAGATGATAGAAGGTTGCTAGTCACCGAGGATGAATGACTAGGACATGTAGTTCGTTCGCTACCCCGATGCGAGGTCATCAGATAGATTGATTCCAGCAAGAGACGACTTCACGCGGAGACGTTGAGAGTCGACAGAGACGATCGAATGTCAGAAACCTATTATTCCAAGTTTAAAGTATTCGGAAAGACATGCAGGCAATTCTATGGACCCTCTAGAAGAATGAAACCCTAACTCGACTTAATGAACGTGTGAAAGCCTTTGAACCTTAGGGTTTGTGGCAGTTCCGCGGCGCCATTAGTGAGGCTTAGGTTTGCCCTTCTACGGCTGGACCACTGATGCTATGGTATGTACTCGATACTGTTAAACTGTACCAAGATGTTGAGCTCTTGGGAGGATTATGAGGTTTTGACGAATCGATCAAATGGTTCGACTTCATTCGGATGCTATGCGATGAGATGCATTTCTTGGGAGACTCCAGATACGAGGATAGCCGTTAGAGCTCAATCCATGCAGCCAAAACGAGACGAGTCCGAAGCAGTCGACATTGGAGAAAAGTGGAGTAAGAGGTTCGTACGAGATCTTGATGAGACGACGTTCCACTCCGCCGACATCAGAGATGCGATACGCATGCCGATGCATTGTACTGGGATGTACCTTCCAGAAGGAGTCGCGATGAGTATGCAGCCGTTCTGGAACAAGAAATAGATATGGTAAAAGGATGAGAACTTCCGGACAGTTCGGTAGAGACGAGATTTGGGAGAGATCTCGATAGGACCTTTCTGGAATAAATTACGAGAAGACTTGGACCCAGGAGTGGTCATGTTATGCACACCGGCAGGCCAGAGTTCAGGATCGTCGACGAGACATGCTATGAGCGACCACGACAGTTGGCCAGAGATTCTTGGAGGATGTGCTTGAATAGAACTATTCCGCCATACTTGATTTCAGTATTTTGGGCTATCTATACGCATGATTGATTTTGATGATTGAGTTTCGTGATATTTGTTTTCATGCACCATGGTCGCACCTACTGAGTATTTACGATTTTTGCACAGTTGTTGCACTTGATATCATTTTCGTGCCTTGGTTTCTCACATTTATGATTTTATGGGTTTCATACAGTTGAGTTGATTTTGTGCGTATATACGCACACGATTTGGTTTTTGCACTCGGTATGGTTCACATATACTTGCAGTGCAGTGATACGCATTTTGTGCACACCAGATGCACTAAATCGAGATTTTTTCGTGCATGTCAGATGCACCTGATTTTGCTGTCAGGCACACATGTTGCCTACGACAGATGCTTTGTGCACACCCGATGCACTTAGATCTTGTTTCTGTGCACTTGTATGGCACGTATATGGATTTTGATTGTCGTGCGCACCAGACGCACGTAGTATTCACACGCGTATTTTGGGATTGATTTCTTATAGAGCAGTACGTTTTTTTTTATGATAATTGCGATGTGTTTTCGTACTAAGCAGGACTAGTCAGAGGACAGTACCTGAATGTATTTTGCATGCATTGATAGCTATTGAAGGGAATTCCAAAAAGCGAGCTATAGTCTCAGTATTTACCTACGTGTCTGATATGACGCGAAACGTTTAAAACAAGGAAAACCCTTCTAAATTGTTTCCCAAAACGGCGGAACGTACATTTCAAACAAAGGTATATATGTATATAGTTATTTTCTTATGATAGACGTCCGCCACTGTGCAGTGTTATGTGCATTGCACAGCAACTTAAAGGATTTGGCATGCATTTCTTCCTGATATTTGCATGTATAGTTCCGATTTATAGCATATCGGTCTTGCTTGAGATTTGGCATTCGTGTCTTCACCTTGACTCCGATAATTGCGGGATGCTTGACGGAGTTTTGATTTCGAGTTATCTACTCATTACTCATGCGCATGCATTGCGCTATGATGTGTTTATGTATTTATGATTTCGGAGCCCCGGCGATTTGATGGTTTTGGCTGAAATATTTTAGTATTTGGGGGGGAGTTTTAATTTAAATTCGGGGACCGAATTTCTTTAAGGGGGGAAGATTGTAACGTTTTGAAAATCGTTTCGGTGAAATTTCGAAAAAACAGTAATATAAGGGGGTTTTCTGTAAAAAGTCAAAATGCAAATATCTTTATTATAAAATTAAATATACATATTCTAGCTATGTAATTGCTAGTATTTGGTGTTTATTGAGCCACTGGCGGAATTTCAAATTTTCTGAAAAAAAATTATTTTAATATTATTTTAAGCCGTCACTAATACATTTAATTAGGGAAAATTAAAAATTGGAATGGGTTGATACAAATTTTATAATTCTTGACACACTAAACTGACATGTAAAATATTGTTTCTGAGACGAAATCGTTTGCCAAAACGGTTTAGAAATTATTGAAGAAAAAGGCTTTTTTTAGTGAATTTAGTGTAAATGGTTGTTTGGAGTATAACATTTATCTTTTTCCCCCACACCCACACCCACACTCACTCACCCCCATCCCCTTGTGGCTGAAATTCAGCAGCACTTCCCCCCATTTCCCCATTCCATTCCACACAAATAAGAAAAGTAAACAAAAAGAAAAGTATAAGAAAAGAGGTATGGTTGTGTTGACCTTGGACTTCTTTGACTTATCAATACTTTCCCCACCTCATTCTCTCTCCAATCTCCCCAAAATTGGCCGAACCCTCCTCTTTCTCACTGCTGCAACAGCCCCCTCTCTTCTCTTTCTCATTTCACCTCAAAATTTCATCATAAAATGCCCAAAAATCAACACAAAAACCTCACAAAATCAAAATCCAATCTCTACCCATTTTTCCTTGGCCCATCTAGCATGGATCTTGGTGAAAAGAGAGCAATTTGGGAGGCTTAGATTCTTGCTAGATCTCTTATTGGGAGGTATATATCTTAACCCATGTCTTAATTGTTGGTTAATTACTCCAATTTAGTTAAATTTGGTGTTTAATTGTTGTTAAATTGCAAACTTGAATTGTGGGATTAATGGAAATATGTGAGATTAAAATGAAGATAGGGTTTTATCACATCTTTAAGGTTGCCATGAGTAGATTAACATGTTAATACTTTCTAAAACCTAATCTAGTTACTAGTTTCAAATTGTTAGTTGGAAATTGTGATAAATGTGCTATTTTGCTAACTAGGTTTTTTAGAAATTGATTTATAATTGGGATTAAAATCTAAATTAAGGTTTCATGTCATCATTAATATTATAATGAGTGTTTTAATGACTTTGGACCATGCAAAATCAAGCGTAGTTATTGTTTTGTGCATTTTTAGTTGAAATTGTTAAAATTAGATAAATTGCAAAACTAGAATTTTTATTTTTATAAGAATTGATGATATTAAATTCTTGAAATGGGTTGTATGACTTATTTGAGATGTTTAATAAGTATTATAGCCGCTAGATTTGTTTAAACGTCGAGTTTTGTACTAAAACGGGTAATTTTTGCTTGCTAGATTTTCGGAAAAATGCCTTTTAAGGCGAATTTGGGGTTTTTGTGAATTTTAACATATTTTATAGTATAGTTAGTGTTCGTGGATGCGCAAATGAGTGTGTTTGGGTTTTCTCGATGGTTTGACGTTTGTACATCGACATCGAGGGTTGGTTTGACTATTCTTGCATGCGTAGGCGATAGGTTTTGACCTATGCGTGATACGCGTGCCGATTTGATTTTCGAATGCCGTTTCGATTTCGAATTTGGTTTTAATG
Organism: Agapanthus africanus; assembly: GCA_030015575.1. Taxonomy (NCBI): domain Eukaryota; kingdom Viridiplantae; phylum Streptophyta; class Magnoliopsida; order Asparagales; family Amaryllidaceae; genus Agapanthus; species Agapanthus africanus. The sequence continues at coordinate 255,221,791 of JASDDO010000012.1, read as the reverse complement.
CTATACGGTGCGTTATGATATGTAGGTACCCCATGTGGACTTCAAGACGACAAGCAAGCGCGTGGCGACGTCGGCACCTGCGAGCGAGGACCAGGTGAGTAGATTTATATCTACGGGGAGAAGTCGGGTGGATGGCGTATAACACCCCCGCAGTCCGTAGTGTAGCTCATATATATATGTTTATGTAGGTGTTTTATGATACGAGAATGTTCATTCATGTTATGTTTATGTGTTCATGGTTTACCTTTGGGTTAGTTGCGAAACCCTAGAGTAGTTGTTATACCCACATACGCGCACACAGACTTGCATACTTTACCTTCTTGTGCGTAGATTGGGATGTGTATATATGTATATATGCGTAGGTATGGGACTATGCATATGTACATTCATATATGCATGCATGGATAATGAGGATAGTACTTTGGATTTATGATGAGTCGATGAGATTTGATTTGAGGCCGTGAGATCGGTGATATAGCAGGGTTCGTATTTGAGATACGACATGACGTTGTAGCGGGTCCTTGACGTAGTGTTTCACACACGTGCATGCATACTTAGGTGGTATCAGTATTGTACTAGACGTAGATCAGTACCCCGATCATGATATTTGATAAAGAGGATACTAGGTGAATAGTATGATGAATGTGATATTGACCCGTACCCAGATTTGGGGATGCCGTACGACGGATTTTTGTACGAGCTATATTTTGATGATTGATCCGCACTCTTGACTTGGGATGTCTGGTTATAGATATGGTATCGGATATGATATTATTGAGGCGGGATCACCGACTAATATATATATGTTGGAGATAGTGCCCTCAGAGTCAATTATTGGGTCACATGCACGTGATTGCAATGATTGAGGGAGGACCTATCCCGGGAAGACAGTCTTACTCGAGATGATAGTACGCTATCTGGTTTACCTTTATCATCGTGCACTGCTTTAGGTGACCTGACATGTCGCTATTGCACGTTGATAGAGCCCCTAGGATTCTTGCTTGACTGCCAGCAGTATGAGGGCGATCATATAAGTGAGAGCTGGAGTCTATAAGCACATCCTTAAAAGGTCCCTAGTCGTGGGAGTTTCGAGACAGGGCATCGATTCTCCAGAGTAGACTAGTGTATACAGTCGAGACCCCGACGAGGGGCGGTGGCCGGTCTCACAAGCCACTGGTGTCAGTTGGTTCACCTAAGATGTATACAGGTGCTCATTGGGTTATGAGTATACCGGACAGGACTCGCCGGGAACATGCTAGTTGGTCTTATACCTGACGTCAGATAGCAGTTCCCAGGTGACATGTGTACAGGTTAGTTCATCGACCTGGGGATCGTCATTTGTCTCGTGTGAGTTCCCACTGTGCTTTGATTACTACCCTACCACGGCTCAAAGGAGTCGTGCAAACAGGTTTTAGTTGGGTACAGTCCCGAGCCACATGGAGGCAGTGAGCGGATCTTCGGGGGTTCGTCTCTCCCGGTATTAGGGGTGAGGTCGCGCTGTGTCTAGGAGAGCCATTACACGAAGACCTTGGCCAAGGCAGGAGATTTACTGGTAGGTATTCCAGTAGTATCTCAGGGTGTTCTGGGCTACACTCCGACACGACTTGTACCGCTTTTGGGGGCCTGACTTTTACCAACCCCCTAGGCCCGACATGCGATGCTCATAGACGAACGGACCGGACTGTACGGATATTGTCACTGACAGGCTCAGTAGGGTGTCAGGATGAGTTCGCTCATCGACGTCCCTTTTAGTCAATAGCTGGTGGCCCGTTACGTATTGGCTTATACCTCTGACGTGCTAGTGGTTAAATCCACAGTCATAGTATTGACGAGTCTTTAGAGTCCACCACACTTTCAGTTACTCAAGCTTTCGGGCGAAACGCTGTAGAGGCCGTATGGAGATATGGCAGGGTCCGATCAGATACGTGCGGTATTGCACGGATCAGGATCGGACAGTTTTGTACTAGTGGCCGTATGGTTATATGGCAGCGTTCGATCAGATACGTGCGGTATTGCACGGATCAGGATCGGACGGATATTACTATCCGGCTTTGGTTTAAGCCGGATCCTAGTATAGTACAGTATAGATTTTGTCTCATTGCATTTGTATCCGGACGGAATACAGATGTGGGTGTGTATGCACAGTATCGGGGTTTTCCTGTAATTTATTACGGGACCAGTTTTCTGGGGTTGCCAGTTTGCATTCCGTTCCGGCCGGTTTTCCTTTGTTCTTTCCCGGCCGGACTTTTCCGATGGAGGGGGTTATTTGCTATTGTGCAAATAACATTAGTGGAGGGGTTTTATTGCATAAGTTTTGATATGATAGCATCTTTTCTTTTGTTGCACCATTCTTGCATTTATTTGTGTTTTGAGAGGGTATGGAGTGAAGTATGGTTGATGTTTATTTGTCCCTTGATGTGGTCACCTCTTGATTTCTCCTACCCTCACCTCCCTTCATGGATTAGAATTGATCCCTCCACCATTTCCATAAAAAGATTGGCCGGCCACATTTTTGGAGAGAGAGAGAGTGGTTCATTTTGTGAGAAGATATATATGTTCATATCATTTTTCATGCAAAGATTGATAGCTTCATTTCCCTCCAAAGCTCAATCTTCATTCCTCCATCCAAAGGCAACAAACCCCAAAGAGACAAAGCACTACACTTCCTACAGCACATCTTGAGCATGTCGAGTTGCCGGCTTCACGCCCGAGTTGCCTCGGTATAGAGGCGGGAGCCCGTAAAAGATGCAGGCGACGTGGTGCCCTTCCGGCGAGGAGATCGGAGTGGAGATGAAGACCGGAGGACTCGGATCAGTCGGTACATCTCTAACCTATCTTCTTACTTAGCTTAGACTAGTTTAATGGCACGATCCGGGTGTTTAGTGCGCGGTGGTGCCGGTTTGCAAAGTCCGCAAAATTAAAGTTAATCACCGTTTCCGCGTTTGGCCGTCGGATTGACGGCCGGGGCGCCGCCGTGCACTTACAATATATACAGGTATGTATATGTATCGACTCAGATGTTAGGCGGTTTCCTTACCTGCGGTCCAGCTTGTTAACTTTGTCCTTTAGTTTAGTTTAGTTGTTAGATTAGATTCGATTCTTACCTATTTCAAAAACTAATGAATCGTGGGTATTTTAAAAGACAGCCCAAGGGATCCTACGGATATTTCAAAAGACGTATCTTTTCATAAAAACACCGTAGCCCCTATTTTCAAAACCCCATGATTCGTGTTATTTCAAAAGGCACCATTTGTAGGATTTATATTACGGTAATGCAGATTAGTTATCGTTGTGTTTAGTATTTAGCTCCCGCTCATTATTACTGTTCGCTCCGCATCGCATACTTATATTATAATTTCTTATTGCATTGTTGATATCATACTGTTAGGACACCAGCACCATTACCGATGATGCGTATGTACCACGTACACTTGCTTGCCGGCTCACACACATCTTCATCGGTAATTTCCATGTCACGCACACCTTAGAAAATATTATCGCCTAATGTAGCTTGTTAACTAGTAGTTTTGACATGATGATTAGTTGCTTGCATTATATGTTAGTTTAAACATTGTAGTTGTTACTTGTCACTTCGTGCATACTGTTATTCATTATATGCCGTATTCATGGATGCTCATGCTTATATTCATGGGTTTATATGCTATTGATGATTTGGATTCGGATTTCTATGAGATTTTCTGGATTTGGGGGAAAACCGCAAAACTTGTATAAGCTTCTTCCCTCTCTTTTAAATAAAAAGTGTGGTTTTCCCATGATGTATGAGTCGTCCACCATGAGTTTGCTGATGGATTTCGAGACCCGATTCGAGGAGTGGAGGAACCGTTTCGGGTACATGGTGGGCCCGGTGCGGTACCCCGGGGCAAGAGGATCGTGTTGTTGACGTTGAGCCTGGCAGGGGAGCACTACCGACCGGTGATATTACCCGACGCGTCGGATATCCGGAGGATACCGTCGTGGTCTTGAGATGGATGGTAGGGGCCGGTCTGGACTGATGGCGCCCTAGATATTGTGATTGAGACATTGAGATTTCGAGATATTGAGGTACAGAGACTGTGATACAGAGATATCGAGATATTGGGATTACGTTTTGTGCCGATACTAAGCACTGTTTTATGCTGATTTCATTATGATACCTCATTTTAAAAATTCAAAGGAAATCTCACTAAATGATGAAAACAGTTTCTTCATTTACATGTATTCTGTTTTCATGCATTCATACCTCATTCATATGATATATTGCTACCTGAGGCACAGACACGGCACATGAGATTACATTCGGGTTAGATATTTACCCTAGCCTTTGTTATAGGCTGCATGTTATATATAATTGAGGATATATTATGATCATTGACCTAGGTTGCGTTATTTATGCGATTTCTTTCCGTAGATGTTTTTCTATTCACGAGTTGGCAACTCACCCCCGTTGTGCCCCAGTTTCTTGCAGGTTTTGCCGTACAGGTTTCATTACGGCTTTGCTGGCACTGCTTCCCATTTCTGGGTGACTTGCTAGTAGGTGGGTTTACTTGTATCGTACCCCCATTATATATCTTGTATATCATTATTCTGTTGTATCTAGAAGTTCCATCAACCAAACATGTATGTATTTCTGAGATAGAGACCAGTGATGTTATTCTTTCGACCTTAGAGTCACGCGTTTTTTTCCTGTGGATTTCTTGTTGTTTTGAGTTCCTTTTGAGTTTTGATCCTCGCCCTTGGCGTTGTATATTATATTGCTTGTGTGGTTGTTACCGTCGATTGACGAAGAGCTAGCTCCCGCTTGGGGATGCCTTTTATTGATTTCGTATACTATTCATGTTGTATCCCGTTTGGGGGCCTGTATTTACAAAGGAGACTCTGCCGAAATTTTCAGGAAATATTTGATGTTTTTAAAAACGCATAATTCGGCTTATGCTATTAAAACTACTTGATTTAAATTTGTTTTCCTTCACTCTACTACTTTTCTTGGTTTGGATTTCTAGGATTTCGGCTTACTTAGATTACGAACGCCTCGAGACGTTTCGTAGTTTAAGTGCCGGTCATGTTCCGTACTTTCGGGACGTGACAAAGAGATGGGCTGAGGTAGCGGGCCTTGTGGGAAACAAAGAATAGGCCCGCAAGAAGGTGGTGGGGTAGAAGAACTGGGGTCAGAATTAGAAGTGGAAGTGGAAGGAAAGGTCTCAGCCGGGGTATCATTGATAGATTTTTCAGTGTCATCAATCTCTTCCCCAACGTGGTTGTCAAGCACTCTTCCAGATCTCAACGTGATTGCACTCACATGATGTGAATAGCCAGGATTGGGCAAAGGTTGAGCTGGAAGTTTCCCTTTCTCTCTTGCACTCATTTCGGCTTTTAGTTGTGCAATTTGTGCTTCCATCGATTTGATATTCTCATTTTGAGAGACAATGATCTTCATCACATTCTCGACGGAAGATTGCAAACTTGCCGTCCCGTGGATGGATTGTTTCATGAAAGTATCCAAGGTTTGTGCTAGTGCAGAGGTATTATCAGTGCCGGTCAATTGCAAAGAGTTTTCATGTGGTGCAAAAGTGTTGGCCGGATTTTGGAAGTTTTGTGATTGGAAGGGGTGCTGACTCAATTGAAGTTGTGGTTGCTGTTGTGGTGGAGGGACCCTTTGGAAATTGTTTTGGGTTGGAACGGTGTTTTGAGATTGTGATTGGTTCCAAGCAAAATTAGGGTGATTCCTCCAACCCTGATTATATGTGGAAGAATATGGATCGTTTCTAGGTCTTTGAAATGCGGCATTGGTATGCTCATGACCTTGAAACGGAGAATTTCGTGGACATTCTTCCGTCAAATGAGAAGGATCAGAATAGCATCCACATACAATTTTGGAGAGTGACATTTGGTTTAGGGCGGCGGCTAAAAATTTGTTTTCCATAGCGTCGAATTTCTTGTGTAAAGCTGAAATTTTAGCTCTAACTCCTATGGAAATATCATTGCCATCCCTAGACGATTGACTCACACCCTCCCACTGTAAAGATTTTTCAACGAAATCTTCTAAAAATTTCCAGGCTTCCCCATCATCTTTAGTCATGAAGTTGCCTTGACACATGGATTCAAGGATCTGTCTTGTGTTAGGATTAATGCCCTCATAAATGATTCGGCACAGTTCCCATCTAGGGATTCCGTGATGAGGACATTGAACTAACAGATCCTTGAAGCGTTCAAGACATTTTGAAAATGGTTCATTTGGAAGCTGGGTGAATTGATTGATTTCGCTACGGACTCGAGTTGTTTTATGATGTGGATAGAATTTCTTAAGGAATGCTTTGACGAATTCTTCCCAATTTGAAATAGAATGTGCGGTAGTGTTATACAGCCACTTCTCGGCTATATCGCACAAAGTAAATGGGAGAAGACGTAGACGCATAGCATCCATAGAAAGTTGTGAGGTACCCATCATTGCGCATACATTTTCAAATTTGGTGATAAAGGCATATGCGTCTTCAGTCTCGAGACCGTGAAATTTTGGTAGAAGGTTGATGTATTGGGGTCTAATTTCAAAATTTTCCCCGCTGGCTGGTGGAATGGAAAGACAGGTGGAAAGGGGACCTCGTGTAGGATAGCACCTCTCTTGGAGAGAGATGCGAGGTGGATTCTGCGCACCAACGGACGGCGGCAGAGTAGTGGAAAAGAAGTTCGATGGAGACAGATCCATCGATGTGGGTGTGGTGGTGGGTAAAGAAAAGGGTAAATGTAGAAATACCGACTTTTGGGTCGATAAAAGGAAACGCGGACTTAACGGGCACTAGAATCCCGTGTCCAGCCTATCATGCACTAAAAAGGGTTAGTACAAGTGGCAGCGTGACTTATAATTAGGGGAAATGAATGAATGAATGCGGTGTTTGTTTTGAAAAATGATACGGATTTTTGAAAATATGATGCAAGCACAACAAATGCAACACACAAAACCCTAATTCTAGTGGTCACCTAGGTCAAATCTCTAGACCGCTCCTAACTGCCAAAAGACAAGTCGCAGGATAAATCCTCCACTGCCTCTTTGTCTCTCCTGTGGCCAGGTAAGTGCCAGGTAAGTGGGAGGTTCTCCACTACGTAAGTAGTGGGCCTAATTAAGTAACCACTAGCCTTCGACACACTTGCCTTAGACACCACAAAAGAAACGCGGATAAGCAATGAATTACCCACGGCCTTCTCTTATCCTAAGTGAGCGCGATGGTCCTTAGAGTCATCTCTAAATCTTTTTCTAGTTAATGAGGGTAAATGCGGATGCAAGTTTGTGATTTTTGGGGCTTAGGAAGGGTAATGAACTCCCCCACCTAATCTGAATTTGGCTGTGCCCCTTAATTTCCGTATTAATATGTAAACAACCAAAAATCAAAACACGCACAATTTATTTTTGCTTTTTGCGCGGCGCTGCGATTTTTGCAAAGAAACCTGCACAAAATGTTAATTGGAGCAGATGAGGGGAGACATAAGAAAGTCAGAGGGTTACAGAAATTTTTATGCAGCGATGACGTCAGCATGCGGCGGTTCCGCCGCGGGAGCTTGATAATGCCGCGGAATCGCGGTCCTTTGAACTGTTCACTGCGCGAAAATTTAACAGAGAGCTTCTGTAGATCCCCTGAGTCCTCTGGAATTCTCCAAAAAAAATTCCAATTGCACATCAAGCTCCAGATTTCCTCGCAACAAATCACAACAACTTGTATTAGTGTTTGCGTGAATTTTGATCTAAAAATTATAATGGAATAAATCTTTCAATTCAAATTTCAAATAAAGAACGAATTAGCGCGCGATCCCCGGCAACGGCGCCATTTGATTGATCTTATTTCTCGTTGTCGGTATTTAGAAAATTGTAAAGAAATCACAACCAAAAATATTTTGACCGCAATCAATAACGGTGTAGAATGTAGCGCGTTAGTAAGTGCGGATCGTCCACAGGGAAAGTATAATCGTTCGTTTTTCGATTTAGCTGAGTTGAAACTTTAAAGAAAAGAAACAATTATTCATGATTTGTAAATTGAAGTTCAAGAATTAGGAAAATCTAGTCTAAATCAAGAAACGATAAAATCAAGAATTGAGAATTTGTGATGATTTCCAAATCAAATATCAAGAATCGAAATGAGGCTCGTAGAAATCGATCGGATCTATAGATGTGATGAAATCTAGCGATTACATATTCTTATCCATCGATGAATTGATACTAGATCGATGATGATCAACGAGAATTAGGGATTTCTTGTGAAACTAGGGTTTCATCATCTATCCCTTGTTCCTTCGTCGATATCATTCACATTCTAGCCTCTAGTAAATTCAAAAACCGATCGTGGATCCCTAATTTCGAGCGATCACAATCAAGAAAGTATCGCAACGAAACTAGGTCGTCGATTCTTCAATTTGCTAGGGTTTACAAAACTCGTAGGACTTAAGAATCGTTTTAAGATTTGTTACATCATCATTCTATTGATCGTCTCGACTCCTTTACGAACGGAGTTTTACTCAAACATCACAACAAGAACCACAATCACAAATTGAGATAGAATCATGATGCAAGAATTTAAAGAAAGCAAGATTAAAGAATTTCACCTTTTATTTATCAACAATTCTGTTACAAATCACTCAAGAACTACAAGAGGAAAAACTCGATCGTCGATTTGGCTTCGTTCGTCTCTTTGAGTCGCGGATCGGCTTGGATCACTTGCTCGATTGAAGATCGGCTCCGCTCCTAAAAGGTTGAAGGCTTCTTGCTTGATTGGTACTCGGGATCTTGAATTTGGCTTGGATTTTGGATTAGGGCTACAAGATGTGTCACTCAACTTATAGATGGAAGAATTGGGGAAGATGAAGATTAGCCATTAACCCTAGATCTAGGATCCTTTTTATAGACCATCAAAACCCTAGATCTAGGATTTCAAATTTGAATTTTCCCTCCAAAAGTTTGTTAATCCGAGCCTTCTAGATGAAGTTTGTTAATCCGAGCCTTCTAGATGAGCCACGTGGATAATCGGGAGTCTTCTGGAAGCTTGAACCGTTATTAGAGACACGTGTAAGAAAATTGAGGAGCTGAAGCCATAGAGCCGCCGCGGTTCCGCGGCGCAAGCGGGCTCCCGCCGCGGAACCGCGGCGCTTTTGAAGCTTTAGTGCTTGATCTTTCACTGGTAATTAATGGGCTGACTTATGGGCCTTTATAAAATATGTTAAATCTTATTTGGCTTTCTGTATCACTGCCAGATCTCAGATCTTTGAGTTGACGTAGCTTTTATCAGCACTTTGACAATTTTGGCCTGTCTCCTGGAATTTCCTGCACAGACTTCGAAACAAGTGTTGCACAATATAGGCATGATGCGATGCCATGATAAACAGTCAATTTCCTTCATAAATGTGTAAGTCCACGTTACCTCTCCCGGTACTTACGGGCTTGCGGAAATGATGAAAAACGATTTTTCAAGAGGTGGTAACATGGACTCAAAATACGGATCTTTGTTAAACAACTAACTAACAAACCTAACAAGAGTTTTACCTACTCGGTTAGGGGGTTATACCTTTCTTGAACTCCTTCGTCTTCAACTCTTTCCGGTGTACGGACCTCACCTCGTCGTCTCCTTGCGCCGAAAATGGATCCACCTGAAAGCTTCTACCTTTGTCTTCTTCTTCGAACTTGAAGAAACTAGAACACTTGGTTTGCTAAACCTTGTGAAATAGGATGAGTAGAGAAGTGATATAGGTTTTCTTTTATCTCTAAGGCAATGTTTCTCAACTCATGAGAGGGTGTTGCCTTGAGCTAGAGAGAGAGCAAGAGGAAGAGCAAAAGGGAGAGCTCAAGCAAGAGAGAGAAAGCAAATGAGAGAATGAGAAAGTCTTTTGCCATCCAAGCTCTCATAATCCAAAACCATCATAACAAATAATAGTAATCAAGTATTATGTGATGGTTCAAGTCAAAATGGCCATATCATTTCATGCACTCATTTTGCAAGAAGAAACAAGCAAGCAAAAGTCTTTGCCATGAAATGATAGCCATTGTCATGATGATGGTCAACTAGTCCAACCTAGTCAACCGGTCAACAAGTCAACAAAGTCAACCCCTCAACAACCATGTCACTATAATACTTAATTAATATTATTGTTAATTATATTTCTTATTCTCATTAAGGTTTAGCAAAAATTCAATAGTCAACAGTCAATAGTCAACAACCCCAATGAGAATCCTCTGCCTCTGTCCCTCTGTCAACTGTGCATACACACCCGCATCCGCGTTCCGAGGAACACGAATACAAACGAGATAAAACCAATCCCAAAACGTACACTAGGATCTGGCTTAAACCAAAGCCCGCTAGTGTTAACTGTCCGGACACCAAACGTGCACAAGTGCACGGATGTGACCGAACCCTGTCGCAAAACCATGCGACCTGTCGCAAAACCATGCGACCTCTACTCTTTTGCCTAAAGGCGAATAGCTTTCTGAGTGGGACTCTAAAGACTCGACACTACGCTGGCAGTGGGTTTAACCACAGACCGCAAGAGGCACTAGCTGTGCGTAACGGTCCCCAGGTAGATGCCGACAAGAAGACTGACGAGGTGAAACCCATCTGAACTGCTACTGAGTCTGAATGTTACAATCTCGATACAGTCTGGTCTGTTCGTCTGATAACATCGCATGGCGGGCCTAAGGGGCGTTAAACGTCAGTCCCCTAATAGCGGTACAAGTCGTGTCGGAGTGTAGCCCAGAACACCCTGAGATAACACTGGAAACCTACCAGTATATCTCGCTTGCCCTGGCCAGGGACTACTTGTGTAATGGCTCTCCTAGACACAGCGCGATGTCAACCCCCAATACCGGGAGAGACGAATCCTGTCTAACCGTCACTGCCTCCAAGTGCTTCAGGACTGCACCCAACTACTACCTGTTTGCACGACTCCTTTGAGCCGTGGTAGGGTAGTAATCAAAGTACAGTGGGAACACACTCGAGGCGAAGTGACAGTGTCAAGTCAGCGGACTAAGCTGTACTCATGTCACCTGGGAACTGATAACTGACGATAGGTATAGTACCAACCAACAGTTCCCGACGAGTCCTGTCCAGTGTACTCGTAACCTAACGAGCACCCGCATACTATCTCAAGTACGACGTATTGACGGCTGTGGGACAGACCGTCTCCCACACTGGGATGAGAAACGCATACGCTAGTCTACTCCGGAGTATCGATGCCCTGTCTCGATAGTCCTGTGAGTAGGGACCTACATAAGGATGTGCTTATAGATTACCCAGCCCCCACGAGTGTGACTGCCATCACAACGCTGGTAATCAAGAAAAGATCCTAAGGGCTCCACTAATGTGTATAGGTGATATACTAAAATAAACACATGTACACATTAAAGTAGAAACAAACCAAGTAGCATACTACTATATTGAGCAAGATTGTCTATACAAGGTGAATATCCCAAGCTTCCATTAAGTAATATACAAACTAGTATGATACAGTAATGGCCTCTAGGGCATATACACTAAAAAAATGTCGGTTTTAGAGTATACACATGCAATCTGGTATTTCAGGACTATTTTGCTAATATGTGCTATATGAATGTCGAACACTTCTAGATGAGTGCAAATGATAGGGAAATTGCCGTCTTAAAAATGCAGTATTTTCGACTGATCAGACGTATATAGGTACTCATTGGGATATGAGTACACCGTACGGACTCGTCGGGAACATGCTAGTTGGTATCATACCCATCGTCAGATAGTAGTTCCCTGGTGACATGTGTACAGGTTAATCAATCGACCTAAGATCGTTATTTGTCTCGTGTGAGTTCCCACTGTGCTTTGATTACTACCCTACCACGGCTCAAAGGAGTCTTGCAAACAAGTTTTAGTTGGGTACAGTCCCGATACACATGGAGGCAGTGAGCGGATCGGCAGGGGATTCGTCTCTCCCGGTATTGGGAGTGAGGTCGCACTGTGTATGGAGAGCCATTACACGAAATCCCTGGCCAGGGTAAGCGTGATTTACTAGTAGGTATTCCAGTAGTTTCTCAGGGTGTTCTGGGCTACACTCCGGCACGACTTATACCGCTTTTGGGGGTCTGACGTTTACCAGCCCCCTAGGCCCGATATGCGATACTCATAGGCGAACGGACCGGACTGTACGGACATTGTCACTGACAGGCTCAGTAGGGTTTCAGGATGAGTTCGCTCATCGGAATCCCTTTTGCTCAATACCTTGGCAGCTGTTACGTACAGCTAGTACCACTGAATTGCTTGGGGTTAAACCCACTGCCAGAGTATTGACGAGTCTTTAGAGTCCCCTATAGAAAGTTTCCTAAGTTCGGGTGAAACGTTGTAGAGGCCGTATGGTTTTATGGAAGGGTTCAATCATATACGTGCACTTGTGCATGGATCATGATCGGACGGATCATACTAATGGGCTTTGGTTTAAGCCGGATCCTAGTATTAGATTTGTTGGATTACTTTCGTCTCATTGCATTCGTATTCAGTCGGAATGCGGATGCAGGTATCTATATACAGATGAGGGGTATTCTTGTGATCCGTCATGAGTTTACTTTAGTTGATGCCATATCTTTTTTATTGGATTAAAAATTTAGTTTAGATGTTTAGTGTAAGAAAATGTGAGTGTAAGTTTTGTCCATATGCATCATTTCATGCCACATGCACATGGTGACTCATGGTCTTGGTTTGTGTGACCATTATTGTGACATGGATTGATTTTGGGACTAATTATGATTAGTGGGGGATATTTTGGAGAGAGAGGGCAGCCAAGTAGGGACTTGGGTTTTTGGTTATTGATATATTCTCTCTCTCTCAAAATATAACACACAACATAAGCCATTTCACTTCTTCTTCTCTTGAGCTCACATTCTCCTCTAATGGCTTCTTCTTCAACCTCCACGCATCCCTCTCATGAGTTGAGAATCCATGGGTGTCTTGAGACAAAGTGATCACACACATTCCCTACGTCACCTTGGACATGTCGGCTAGCAAACTTCATGTTTGAGTTGCTTCGGTTTTGAAGCAGGAGCCCGTAAAAAGATTCCTTGACGTGGTGCCATTTCGACGAGGAGACTGGAGATCGAGCTTGATCGGAGATGCCGCGAGGAGCTAAGGATGGTGGCTAAAGACTAAAGGACACGGATCGATCGGTATATCCATTCTAACTTCTTAGTAGTTGCTAGTATAGGGTTAATGGAACGATCCGGGTGAAAGTCTGCGTTAGCGCCAGTTTATAAAAGTTTTTGTTCCGCGTTTGGCCTCGGATTGACGGCCGGGGCGCTACCGTAGACTTACATGGTATCTGAGCCAAATTATTAACCGTATACCAGTTGGTTTAGAAAATGGTAAAGTATCGAAACCGAAACAAACCCGAAGCAACACCCGATACATTGCAGTTCTGTCAATTTTCAAAGTGTCTTCTAAAATTATTTAAACAAGTGCAGAAGACTATTTAACTGACCACTAGACTGCACCCTAAACACGAGACCCATCCCTCGGATTTTGGCCGAGCACATGCTCAAGAAATCCGAGGTCGCCGGCCATTCTGGGGAGTTTTGACTTCGTTTTTTGGGTGCAGTCTAGTCTCTGTAATGTTGGTTCAGAGGTGTTGTTTGTTTAGCCCAGTTTTGATATTTTCTAACGTTATTTAAAGTTTACAGTGCATTACATTTCTATCTGCGACCGTGAATATCATTCGAGCGGTAAATCTTGTCTAATTGCTATAGCTCTTTTAGACAGGTTTGCGAACATGACATTCACGTTGATGTTCTGTGTTGTGCTGTGATGTTGCGAATTTGTCGTGGTGGATATCTTGAGTGCAATGGTAGTGTAGTTTGGATATATTTGTACATTTGATATCGTGGGGCGAGCGTTCGACATGTGGACTGTTGTCACTGCCTGTTTGTATATTATTCTTTGGGGGCACGACCGGGTTGAGGTCATACACCCGTTGTACATATTTTCTTTTCTATACTAGGATTACCCCGCGGTGGAGTGCACGGATAGCCGGGTTCTAGAGGGTAATGGGCCCGCATCTCATGGCTTTGAGACGGAGGGGGCTTCACTCTAGAATTGGCGGGCTATTCTCCGCACTCGTAGGGGGTATAGGTTGACCCAAAGAGGGGTGCTCAAGTTACCGGATTCCGTGAAGTGCTGGGTAGTCTATTCACTTTGCTGAAGGGGGCTGCCTCGCTTCTGGTTTTGGCGGGTAACTTGCCGCACTCATAGGGGTCTAGGTTTTCATTGCACAGGCTATCCACACGACCAGGGGAACGTTGGGTTTCACTTGCGGCTCAAAGGAAACCCGGGGCTCCCAGATTATCTGTATTGTTCTGTGATGCTTATTAACTTTCTGTGATGTTGCATTTATCACTCCTGGAGCGATTATTATATATTGCTATATATATACTAATAGATGTTGTACATGTTTTACACCCGCGCTAATCCATTCCCCGCTCTGTCGTTAGTTAAGTAACCTAACGAGTGATGACGGGACCCAGTGGCGAATGCGGATGGCATATACGTACATTATATTTTCGTTCTTTTATGGTGTGATTAATTGATAGGACTGCGTTGATTCAGATCAATGCAAGGAAAACAAACCTATTCGATGTTGTTGGAAAAATTTTCAAAAAGCTGTTATTATAAGGACACTTTCTTTTGTTTTGCACAGAGGTATTCGGTTATGAATATCCAGCACCTCATTCGACGAGGCAAGGGCCGAGATCCCTTCATCGGGAGTGACCCCTTGGGAAGAGATTTGCGCCAGGGTAATAACTTCACTATAGTCAATTACCTTTTTCTTTGCATCGCGGTATTCAGTTGGAATATCCTGCACCTCATTCTATGAGGAAAGAAACGAGATCCCTTCACCGGGAGTGACCTCTTTAGCAAAGGTTTTCGCCACTATATTTTTGTAAAAAGCTATCTGATTCCTTCAACGATATCAAGTTCATTACGTTAAAGGTTTTTCGCCAAAAACCATTCGTAGCCCTCCGTCATTTCAGACGGGTAGCACTTAGTATTCATGCTATGTTTGTTGGCCTTATTCAAGGCATAGTGTATGGTAGCTATTTGTTACTTTTCTGTTGCATAGATAGATGCGTTGGTTTGGGACAGTCATACAGCCTTGTTGGACCTAGTCAAGGGCTTGTACGGGTGGGTTCAAATTAACCTGGACAATGACGGGTAGAACTTGACATGTGACTTATGATTTGATGGCCTTAGTCAAGGTCATAAGTGCATGGGGTAATAATCACATCGGGAGTTTCTAAAGAAACTGAAACTTGCCAGGCATGCGCATACCTTCTGGATTGTGATAACGTGAGTGGATTCCATCATGTTATCATGCGATGATAGTTGGATCCCGATTCCCACTGATGAGTTGGTTTACTCCTCGGGTGATCCCGACTAATTCTTCTTTCAGGTTTGGAGGAGAATTTGAGGATACAGTGGGAGATATCCTGATTAGATAAAGTGATTAACCATTCTGATCTAGGTTAGAGTACACGCAGAGTGTTTCTTTTCTCTCTCTCTTTAGCAGCGATCGTGGCCCGACCCTAGACTATAACTCTGTGACCAAGTTAACCGAATTTTCTTAAAACACTGGCTTTTGGATTGTCTGAGTTGCATACATCATTGCCACTCCTTCTTTTACCCTTTGCATTTCTCCAGAATACCCCGTATTACTACGAACATCCACTTCCATTGGATAAATCCATCGTATGGTTATATACGAACTCGAAGGAACTTGTTCCAGATTCAAGGATGGATTCTGGTTCTGGAGAAAATGAATAGGACTATTCAGTTGTATTTTCCTTCTACCTTCTGTCAGGATGCGAGGGCTCCTAGGATTAGGAGAGAGTACACCTATTGAACTTATTGGATAGTCTTCTTCCAAACCATAGGCAGGTGTCGAATGGTAGGGAATGAAGAAAACCAATTATCCTAAGCGTAGTGTACAGAAGGTAATAAGTAAAGACAAATAAAGGGATTAGAATGAGGGCAAAGTAAATTGCAACTGCTATCATTCACGACCAAACCACGCATTTCATCGCCACTCCTACTTCACCTTTGTATTTCTCCAGAATACCCCGTTTCACTACGAACATCCACTTCCATTGGATAAATCCATCGTATGGTTATATATGAACTCAAAGGAACTTGTTCCAGTTTGAGAATGGATTCTGGTTCGGGAGAAATAAGAATAAGGTTTATTCAGTTGTCTTTTATCTTTACCTTCTCACAGGTTGCGAGTGCTCCTCGGATTAGGACAGTACACCAATTACGCTTACTGGATAGTCTTCTTCCAAACCATAGGCTGGTGCCGAACGGTAGGGAAGGAAGAAAACCATTTAGCCTAACGATGGTGTACAGAAGATAATGAGTAAAGACAAATAAAGGGATTTAGAAAGATGGCAAAGAAATATACGGTTACAGTCATGAAACTGATAATGGAAGAGGCATTACTAGGAATACCCGAATACCCCTTCGAAACATTTTCATGTTTCAGTTTCACTATGCGTTGTTAAATGAAAACTGATTTCCCAATTAGATACTTACTCCAGGGTATGTATTTACCAGGTTTGGTTCTCACATCTGTATGGTTTTACAGATGATGAGTGGGAGTAAGTTATTGGGAATTAGGTGATCTTTTAGTTATATGTATGCCCTAGAGGCCATTACTGTACATACGATGTATATTGTAGTGGATGCTTAGACATATATAGGGAGGACTTTCTTGCTTGACATGATAGTATGCTATCTGGTTACACTTTATCTTAACATGTACTCTGATTGTCTCTATGTTACATGTTGATAAAGCCCTTAGGATGAGTACTTGACTACCAGGACTATGATGCGGATCATACTAGTGGGGACAGTGTAGTCGCCAAGTACATCCTTCAAATGTTCCTAGTCGTGGGAGTACCGAAACAGGGCATCGATACTCCAGAGTAGACTAGTGTATGCGCTTCTTGACAAATATGATGGGCGATGGATGATCACATATCCATTGGTGTTTGACATCAGAGAAAGTATACGGGTGCTCGGTGGAGACTGGGTACACTGGATGGACTCGCCGAGAACTCCCAGATGGTATTATACCTCACGTCAGATAGCAGTTCTCTGGTGACACTGGTACAGGTTAGTCTGTAGACCCGAGATCGTCATAGAGTCTTGTGTGATTCCCACTGTGCTTTGATTCCATCATACCACGTCTAAGTGGGCATGCAAAATGGTGGCTTTTGGGTACAGTCCCAAATCACATGGAGGCAATGAGCGATAGGAAGGGATTCATCTCTTCCGGTATAGGGAGTTGATGTTGCGCTGTGTTCGATTGGCTATAACTGGAAATCCCTGGCCAGGGTTGCTAAGATTTATTGATAAGTGTTATCAGTAGTTTCTCGAACTGTTATAGACCTCATATCGACACGACTTATCAAGCTACTGGGGTCTGACGTTTACCACCCCTAGGCGAGATATGCGACATATAAGACGATCTGTACGGGAGTGTTACTGACTGGATTCGCAGGAGAAAGTACAGGCTTGCTTGTTGATCTTCTGATCGCTCAATACCTGGGTGGTTGTTACATTTAGCTGACTGCTTGCAGCTTGTGGGTGTTTGATATGATCATCACCTACTGCCGGCGTATTGACGATTCTTTAGAGTCCTACACAGAGGTTTCTTGACTCAGGCAAAACGGAGTAGGAGCACATATATGATATGTGCGGGACCGAGAACAATGTGTGTATGTGATACCGTATTAAATTCTCGCGATATGAGATATCGGCCGGGTATTTATGATATAGCCGGGTCATCGGATCAAGTGTTGATTCGATGAACTGATACAGATTATATTAGTTGGTTATTTGTGAAATAGCCGGATTATCGGATCAAGTGTTAATTCGATAATTTAATGTATAACTATATATTTGATATATTAAATTGCATTAACTGATATAAGCTCACTAAAAGATTCTTTTTCTCACTCGGGTAATACATTGATATATATGCGATATATGTTAATTGTATTATTTTCTTTTGTTACAATAAATATTGTATATGTGATATATAATATTGTAACATGTTATGGTTATAAATTCAATATGTTTTTTGGAGTTTAAATATGGTTAGGGTTTGGATTAGGGTTAAACATTCATGAAGCTTTCAAGAAGCTTCTTGAAGCTTTGACTTTGACTTAGATATTTTGTGATATTTCTTTAACTCAACCCAACCCTTTAACCATAGTTAAATCTCTACATGGGTTAAGTCTTCATACTTAACCAATGGTTGCATTTCTAACCTCACTTGAGTTTTCATTATTGATCACAAAAGAAATAGATCACCTTCTTCCTTCTTCTTCTTTGCATGAAAAGCTTTCTAGCTTTTTATGATGTGATGAAAATGAGTGAGATTAAGAAAACAAATGAGAGCTAAATTCCTACTTCATCATCCTAATCTATTCTTGCAAATTAGATTAGGGTGTTCACTTCATTTAGTGAGTGAGAGACTGTGTTAAAGAAACTTCAAGGTAGATCATCTTAGTTATCGAAGATCGGAAGTAAGCTTGCATCTTTCTCTTCGTGGAGCCTCTCTAGAGTTCGGGAACTTGATGATCGCAGCGAAAGGACCACAACACGGAGCTTTAGAAGTGAAGGAACGGACTACAAAGGTTGTAATCCCTATCTCTTAGATGTATAGTTGTTTACATGCTTTCTTTCGCTTAATCTCTAGTTTAAAGATCTTGGTTTGGGTTGTTCGGCACGTCTAAATAGTTAAATCGGGAATTGTTGATGCCTTATAGACACTTGTGAGAGTGCCTAGTAACCCTACAGTGGTATCAGAGCCAAGCAAGAGCTTTAGACAAAGTCTAGGCGAAGTTTAAAGTCAAATCGAACTCCGAATACCCGTAAAACCCTAGTTTCTGGAAAAAATTTCAAAAGTTGACATTTTTAATATTAAAAATACTCAGAAAAATAAGCTGGGAAATATAAGGATTACTGTGCAAAACGAGACGCTAACACCATTAAAGCGCCGCGGAACCACGGCCGTACCATGGCTTGCGCGGTGGTTCCGTGGCGAAATAGTAGCATTAGGTTTTGTTTTTTGCACAGTAAAATCCGTATGTTTTTCTATATGTTTCTGGGAATTTTTAATTATACTCAATTGTTGAGTTTTCTGGGGACTCGTTGATTCGATCGGATAATTTAACTTCGTTTAAGTTTTTCCGGATAATTTTTAGCACGTGTTAAAAAGTTTGAACGGATATCAATAACTCGCTTTTTCCTCTGTCGGAAAATTTTCAAAAGTTGGATTTTTTCTCGAGTTTGAAACTTTCGTAAATACGTGCAAGTAACGCGGTGGACCCTCTAGAAGAACACAAATCTTAACTCGATTATGTGACCGTCTAAACCGCCTCTGAACCTTAAGGTTTGGGGCAGTACGGCGTTGCCACATGTTAGGCGTTGGCTTGACCCTTCTACGGCTGGACCATTGGTACTGTGGCATGTGATGGATACTTTTTGAACTCCGCTCAAGTATTGAGCTATTTGGGAAATCTTGGGTGTTTGTTTATTCGATCGGAAAGTTTAACATTTTCAAATTATCTGGAATGTGATACAATATTTGGAATCCACAAATAGTTATGAGATAACTAATTTGAATGTTATAAATCTAGCAGTTTAGTCTTAGATGATCGATTGCCACGGGATTTTGATGCGATCAAAAGTCCGTCGCAATCACGTAGCGTACGCGGATACTCGCCGGGTAAACTTAATAGATAGCCATGCCCCATAGCCCCGACCAAGTGACTGTAGGAGAACCCCGTCGCCAAAAGCATCCGTTCGGGTGCTCGCGGCAGCGGTGTTCCGCCTTAGTGCACTTCGTCGACGGCATCCGGGGGTGCGGCCGTCTACTAAAGTTTCAACGAGCATTCGATCAGGATGTCGGGAATCTTGTTGAATTGACCGCTTAGATATTGAAAAGTGTTTTCGAGATCGAGACTAAAATGCGGGGTTTATAATTGTTAGGCATGTGATGTCTAAGGAATTCATTTGGTTAGGCATGAGATGTCTGAGGAGGTTGCGGATTCCAACTGTTGTAGTTTTACACTTTCTTTTCTGCGACCGTAAGCGTAGTATGCGGTGTATCACCGGCTTCATTGCTATATATCAACGACAATCGGGATACGCATGCTTGCTTACGTTGATGATATGAGATATTATGTGTTGCTGTGATATGTTATATTGGATCGTCGTGTTCTGAATAGCCGGAGGTTTTATGTGAGATGAGGGTTTTTATTTTCATTCATGTAAAATTCATTTGTATGTAATATTCTTTTATTGTGGCACTTCGGGCTGAGGATGATGTCACCATTGTATATTATTTACTTTTCCGCATCAGGTAGACCCAAGGTGGGGAGCATAAGTAACCGGGTTCTAGGGTACAGTGGGAGACCATCTCGAGGAGTCGAGACCGGGTCTCCTAACCCTAGAATTGGCAGTGTTTCTTGCCGCTCTCGTAGGGGTCTAGGGATGTGGGTTTGGCTATTCATCACGACCGTGGAATCCGTGTTTTACACAGGCTCGTATTAAAAACACGGACCTCCTAGTATATCCAATATTTCATATATGTTCTTTTGCTGCAATGTTCTGTGATGAGATCATATTACTGCCTGAGACGAATGTTTATATTATATATATGAGATATATGTTATATTGCAGATTTCGTTTCAAATGAGATGCTTGTGAAGCATAATAAAATGGGACTTCATTAATGAGATTAATGATACTAAAAGAGACCTAAAGATGTTGTAGAAACTTGTCTCAAAAACTGGTAGCTCTAGTTCTTGCTTTGCATAGCGGTGTTCCTTGTAGAACATCCAGCACCTTATTCGATAAGGAAAGAGCCGAGATCCCTTCACCGGGAGTGACCTCTTTAGCGAAACTAGCAGATGCTATAAACTCAGTTTGTCTTTTGATTGTTTTTATAGTTTTTGATTTGCATAGTGATATTTGTGAAATATCCTGCACCTTATTCGATGAGGAAAGAGCCGACGATCCCTTCACCGGGAGTGACCTCTTTAGCAAAACTAGAAAAGGCCTCAAAAACATTCCATTAAAAATCACTCGATTCTACAACGATATCAAGTTCATTACGCAAAGGGTTTTCTTATAAACCTTTCGTAGACCTCCGTCATTTCAGATAAGTACTTCATAGTATTCATGTTGCGTTTGTTGGCCTGCGTTAAGGCGTAGTGTGCGGTAGCTATTTATGCTTATCTGCAAAAGTATATGATGCGATTGAGTTAGGGTAGTCGTGCGACTTTGTTGGCCTGCGTCAAGGGTCGTGCGGGTAGGTTTAATTCAATCGGGAAATGACGGGTTGAACTTGACTAGCGGACTATGGTTTGTTGGCCTGCGTCAAGGTCATAGGACGCTAGGGGTAAAATATTATTGGGAATTTCAAGTGTTGAAATTTGCAATGAGATTGCATACCTTCTATGAGATAGTTGAATCCCGATACCCGCTGCGAGTAAGAGTTACTCCTAGGAGAGTTTTACACATTACAATTAGCTGATCAAGTAGGTGTCTAGAAAGGTGTTAACGGGGTTACGCCCCTGGGAAAACAAGGTTTATTTTAATTAGGTCCGTGCGAATGCGCGGGGAACCTCCCTCAAAGTACCGGCACTGGCCAAGCTGAAAAATTGGCGAACTTGTAGAGTGTAATTAATCCCGGCTAGTCTTTCCTTTTAGGGTTTGAAGGAAGATTTGACTAAAACAGTGGGAGACATCCTGATTAGATAAATTGATAACCAATCTAATCTTGTAAAAGCGCATGCTGAGTGTTTTCTTCTCTCTCTCTCTCCTGGTTGCGACAATGTCACGCCTTAATCAAGATAATAATACGGATATATTGACCAAACCCGCTTGTTATACTGCGCTAGGGAACATTGGTCCCGCTCCAACTTATAATTGTTATAAGACAGAGAAGGAAATATGGGATTACCAGAATTCCCGTGCCGCCCAAACGAAGAAAGTACATGTTGATGCATCTTCTTCGGGTGTGTTCATTACCGAGAACGGTTTCTCAGTATCCTTTACGTCCTGGGTATGAGATACCGGATCAGGATCCCGCAAATGTAATTTGTTACATGGGCTACAGAGAGGTTGAGAACTGAGAATGGGTGATAAGTTTCAAGCGTTGGAAATAAGGCAAGTGTTGCAGCCAAGTCTGTTGGCAGTTATCACTCTGTATTACCAGAATACATTGATTCTGAACAAATGTTATTATATAGCGAACCTGATATACAACATCATATCAGTCTCTTTATAAGTAAAGAAAGGATATAATTTTGTATTGTTGGATAATGTTTTGAACATTTCCTATATCAAGAGTTGATCGGTTCAGGCACGTTATCTAAAAGCATAGACGTTCTAAATCAAACCACAGTTCTCAACGTACAGAACACACACTAGAGGAAGAGTTCAGAAATGAACGAATCCTTCTTGAGGCATTGTAGACTAGGCCATATCAATACGACCCGACTAGCTGAAGTTACATAAAGATGCATATTTAAATTAGTTTAGATTTACATCTTGTAAAACTTGCCAGTCATGTCACAGAGATAAGATGACCACAGCTCCGTTTATTGGAAACAGAGAAAGAGTTTGTTAACTCTTGGGATTGATACATGCTGATGTATGAAGATCCCCTGTCTACACATGCCAGGACCGGTTCTTTGTACTTCATTACATTCACTGATGATCTCTCAAGATTCAGACATATGTTCATGTTGAAACACAAGTCCGAAACTTTTGAGATAATCACAGAATATAAGTTAGAAGTAGAGAACCAAAAATGGGTATAAGTATTATGCCATTTGATGAGATCAAGGAGGAGAATACTTGAGCATGGGATTCCTGGACTATTCTAAAGGAGAATGAGATTCTCTCTCAGCATTACTCCTCCGAATACACCACAGCACGTCGGTGTATCGGGGACGAGCAATCACACCCTATTTGATATGGTGCGCTCTATGATGAGTACTACTAATTTTCCTATTTCCTTTTGGGAGTTATGCACTTGTGAAGCTGCATACCTATTGAATAGGGTTCCAATCAAATCAGTTGCCTACCACTTCATATGTGATATGGAATGGGAAGAGCCCATATCTTAAGTAAGTTAAGATTTGGGGTTGTCCGGCCTATGTCTAAAAGCAAAATCCGTACAAGCTCGAGGCAAAGTCAGTTCTGTGGAAGTTTGTTGGATATCCCAAGCATTCGCAAAGGAATATCTTCTACCAAACCGAGGAACAAAAGATGTTTTGTTTCTCAGCATGCCACCTTTGTGAAAGGGAATTTCTTGTGAAGAAATTATTGGTCATGAGGTAGAACTGGAAAGAGTTCCAGCTATACAAACTGCAGCTGATGATTTGGTAGAACCAAAGGATTCAATAGTTTCCAACGAAGCTCAGCCTCTCCGCCGATCTAGTAGGGTTCCTCACCCACCTGAGAGATACTTCGGTTTTCTCTATGACAGTGGGAGCGAGGATTGAATCATTAGATGATGACCCAACTATTTTCGAGCTGGCCATCAGGAGTGGGACTCTGTAAGAATGGCTGGATGCTTATCGATCTGAGATGGAATCCTTATACACCAACAAAGTATGGACTTCGGTTGCTTTATCTGAAGGGTTAAATCACTATCAGGAGCAAGTATATCTTGAGAAGATTACTTGGTGTACATGGAAAAGTTGAGACTTTCAAAGCTATGCTTAAGTCCATCCAGATCCTACTTGCCACGGCTACATACCATGACTACGATATCTGGCGGTTGGGTGTCATGACTGCTTTTCTAAATGATGATTTGGAAAAGAGCGACTATAAGTACACAGCCAGAGGGCTTCGTAGACAGTGGGAGCAGCGGAAACGTGAGCAAGATGTTTTATGAGATAAATCAGGCATCACGTGTAAGTCCACGTTGCCCACCCCGGTGCTTGCGGGGAGGCGGAAAACGGAATAAAAATCGGATTTTTATGAGCTTAGGCAACATGGACAAGACTTTGAAGGATCTTTGCTAAACAAAAACAAGCTAAAGCTAACTAGAAACTAGCTAAGTGCTAGAAAGGTTATACCTTGGGCTTTAAGTCCTTCTCTCCTTGCTCCTTGGAGTGGTGGAAGGAGGTCACCTTGGTCGTCTTCTCACGTCGAAGAAAGATCCACCCGAAAGCCTCAACCTTTGGCTTCAACTCCAAGCTAGAAGTAACTAAGGTGCAAGAAGTGCTAATCCTTGAACCCTAGATGAGAGTAGAGATGATCAAGAGAGGGTTTTTCTCAAGCTCAAGTGTTTCTCAACACATGAGAGGGGAGAGCTTGAGGGAGAGGAAGAACAAGAGAGAGAAAAGAAATGATAGAATGAGAATAATGTGAACCATTCTCACTAATATGTGTATATTATTTTAATTAGATAATTAGCTAGATAATTGTCATGGTTAACCATGACATGACCATTATCATTTCAATTTGCAAGGATCAAAAAGAATCTTCCAAAAGAAATGATGATGGTCAAAGTGTCAACCATAGTCAACAAGTCAAGGAGGTCAAATGGTCAACAACCATAACCATGCACAATTATTAAACTAATTATCAATTAACCATAATACACACATAAGCATTAGGGTTAATAAAATGACAATAGTCATTAACCCTAATCAAAGTCCTCTCCCTCTGTCTCAAGCAACTGTGCATACGCACCCGCATTCGTGATCCGAGGAACACGAATACAATGAGGAAAACCAATACCAAATCATATACTAGGATCCGGCTTAAACCAAAGCCCGCTAGTATAAACTGTCCGGACAGCAAACGTGCACAAGTGCGCGGATTTGAATGAACCCTGTCGCAAAACCATGCGACCTCTACTCATTTTGCCTAAAGGCGAATAGCTCTCTGTGTGGGACTCTAAAGACTCGACACTACGCTGGCAGTGGGTTTAACCACAGACCGCAAGCGGCACTAGCTGTACGTAACGGTCCCCAGGTAGATGTCGATAAGAAGACTGACGAGGTGAACCCCATCTGAACTCCTACTGAGCCTGTATGTGACAATCTCCGTACAGTCCGGTCTGTTCGTCTGATACATCGCATGGCGGGCATAGGGGGCGGTGAACGTCAGTCCCCTAATAGCGGTACAAGTCGTGTCGGAGTGTAGCCCAGAACACCCTGAGATAACACTGGAAACCTACCAGTATATCTCGCTTGCCCTGGCCCGGGACTACTCGTGTAATGGCTCTCCTGGACACAGCGCGATGTCAACCCCCAATACCGGGAGAGACGAATCCTGTCTAACCGTCACTGCCTCCAAGTGCTTCGGGACTGCACCCAAAAACTACCTGTTTGCACGACTCCTTTGAGCCGTGGTAGGGTAGTAATCAAAGTGCAGTGGGAACACACTCGAGGCGAAGTGACAGTGTCAAGTCAGCGGACTAAGCTGTACTCATGTCACCTGGGAACTGATAACTGACGATAGGTATAATACCAACCAACAGTCCTCGACGAGTCCTGTCCAGTGTACTCGTAACCTAACGAGCACCCGTATACTATCCCAAGTACGACGTACTGACAGCTGTGGGACAGACCGTCTCCCACACTGGGATGAGAAGCGCATACGCTAGTCTACTCTGGAGTATCGATGCCCTGTCTCGATAGTCCAACGACTAGGGACCTGTATAAGGATGTGCTTATAGATCACCCAGCTCCCACGAGTGTGAGCGCCATCACAACGCTGGTAATCAAGCAAAGATCCTAAGCGCTCTACTAATATGTATATCAGCTATATGCTAAAAGAAACACATGCACATATTAAAGCAGAGACAAACCAAGTAGCATACTACCATTTCGAGCAAGATTGTATATACAACTGTGAATATCCTAAGCTTCCATCAAGTAATATACAAACTAGTATGATACAGTAATGGCCTCTAGGGCATATACACTAACAATCTCCCACTTGCACTAAGGCCATGTACTGGCGTATCGAAGACCTATCATCTCGATCAGCCGCTCGAACTGAGTCAGGGATAGGGCCTTCGTGAGTGGATCTGCAGTGTTGTTCTCCGTATTTACTCTCTTCACCTCGATCTCCTGGCGATCTATGATCTCCCTGATCAGGTGGTACCGCCTCAAAATGTGCCTGGACTTCTGATGGGACTTGGGTTCCTTCGCTAAAGCTATAGCGCCGTTGTTGTCGCAATACAGCGGTATTGGATCAACAATGGTAGGAACCACCTGAAGCTCCTTGAGGAACTTCTTCATCCAGACATTTTCCTTTGCGGCATCGCAAGCAGCTATGTACTCCGCTTCCATAGTTGAGTCAGCAACGGTCTCCTGCTTGGAACTCTTCCAGCAAACCGCCCCTCCATTGAGGGTAAAGACATAACCCGACATGGACTTGGAGTAATCCTTGTCACTCTGGAAGCTGGAGTCAGCAAAGGCCTCAAGCTGGAGGTCTTTTCCGCCATACACCAAGAACATCTCCTTAGTCCTTCTCAGGTACTTGAGAATGTTCTTTACCGCTATCTAGTGTTTCTCCCCTGGGTTCGACTGATACCTGTTAGTGTTTATGCCCTAGAAGGCCATTACTGTATCATACTAGCTTGTATATTACTTAATGGAAGCTTGGGATATTCACATGTATATAACAGTCTTGCTAAACATGGTAGTATGCTACTTGGTTTTTCTATCTTAATATGTGAGTATACGTATTGATAGAGCTCTTAGGATCTTGCTTGGCTACCAGCGTTGTGATGGCAGTCACACTAGTGGGGGCTGGGTAGTCTACAAGCACATCCTTATTCAGGTCCCTGGTCGTTGGATTATCGAGACAGAGCATCGATACTCCGGAGTAGACTAGTGTGTACGCTTCTCATCCCAGTTGGGGAGATGGTCTGTCCCACAGCCATCAGTACGTCGTACTGGAGATAGTATACAGGTGCTCGTTAGGTTACGGGTACACCGGACAGGACTCACAGGGAACTGTAGGTTGGTTTGATACCAGTCGTCAGTGAACAGTTCCCAGGTGACATGAGTACAGCGTAGTCCGCAGACTTGACACTGCTACTTCGCCTCGAGTGTGTCCCACTGTTCTTAGATTGCTACCCTACCACGGCTCTATGGAGTCGTGCAAACAGGTAGCAGTTGGGTGCAGTCCCGAGCACTTGGAGGCAGTGGCGGTTAGACAGGATTCGTCCCTCCCGGTATTGGGAGTAGATATCGTGCTGTGTCAGAGAGCCATTACGCAAAGTCCCTGGCCAGGGCAAGCGAGTTTTGCTGGTAGGTTCCAGCAGTTTCTCAGGGTGTAATGGGCTTCACTCCGACACGACTTATACCGCTATTAGGGGACTGACGCTTGCCGCCCCCCTAGGCCCGATATGCGATAGTCATGGACGAACGGACCGGACTGTATGGAGATTGTCACATCAGACTCAGTAGGAGTTCGGATGGGTTTACTCATCGGCCTTCTTATCGACAACTACCTGGGGACCGTTACGTACAGCTAGTGCCGCTTGCGGTCTGTGGTTAAACCCACTGCCAGCGTAGTAGTCGAGTCTCTAGAGTCCCACACAGAGAGTTTCCTACTCCAGGCGAAACGATATAGAGGTTGCATGGTTTTGCGACAAAGGGTTCGGACGCATACGTGCGTTTACGCGCGTACGACTTTCGGACAGATTTTACCAGTCGGCTTTGGTTTAAGCCAGTTACTGGTATCCGGTTATTGTTTTTTTACAGTCTAAAGTTTTTCCGTATTTTT
Source organism: Agapanthus africanus (assembly GCA_030015575.1). Classification (NCBI taxonomy): domain Eukaryota; kingdom Viridiplantae; phylum Streptophyta; class Magnoliopsida; order Asparagales; family Amaryllidaceae; genus Agapanthus; species Agapanthus africanus. The sequence continues at coordinate 255,193,979 of JASDDO010000012.1, read as the reverse complement.
GCGGATCGTAGGGGCGTTCTCGTAATTACTCGAGAAGCTTCTAGAAGATGTGACTAAGGAGGTTTGTTTTGGAAAGAGAGTGAGTCATAGTGGTGATTCATTCACTTCATTAATGCACATTTATTGCTTAATGACTCATGTTAATGAATCATCACAAGATATTTTGTGAAGCATGCTTATTCATTTCCTTTTATGATTATTTGATAAAAAGAATGCTTCATAATATTATGATACACTCTCTCTCTTCTCTCATTATCATATCACACATTCTCTCTCCTCAAGCTCTCATCTTCAAACCCTAATCCTTAATCCTCATGTGTTGAGATCAAAGGATTAGTTAGACTAAACAATCCATAACCCTCACTCTATATCATCCTCTCATCTTTGATTAGCAATCAAAGTTGATTAGTTACCTCAAGTTAGAGGTTTAGCTTGGAGTTTCGCTCTCGGGTGGATCGTCTACTACCTAGAGAAGGCCGAGGAGAACCAAGGAGGACGTAAAGAAGAAGGACCGGTTCATTAGGTATAATCCCTAATCACTTATGTAATGAAACTCATAAGAATACGGTTTTTTAGGGTTTAGCTTCGATTCATGCGGTTAGTCGATGTTAGTTGTTTAAACTTGATAAGTTTTTGTAAATTCCGCCTCCCCATAAGTACTGGGGTGTACTACATCGACTTACAGTGGTATCAGAGCCTCGCTAAACACTAAATAACTTAATCGCAAATTTGTACGAATTTCGAACGAAAAAACGAACCCGGAAAACCCTAGTTCTGTTAAGTTTCTGTCGGAGTGAAAATGAAGTCCTAAAATTTTTCTGGAGTGTTCAGAGAGCTAGAAATGGGTCCAGGAGAACACCCAAGAAATTCGAGCCCATGAATCGGCAACGCGGCCGCGGAAGCGCGGCGGATCGGTGGGATCTGCCGCGCATCCGCGGCGCTTTGGCCGAGTCATGGACTCGTTTTTCTTGTGTGGGTCCCCTGTGACATTTGGGGTTTTCTGGGATATTTAATTATTGCTCAGGTTACTGTTTAACAGAGCAGATTTTGGAGCAATTTTGAAGTTGTTTATTCGATCGAAAAATACAGTATTTGCGTATTGGATTATATCTGTGATTGTTTGATGTGTTCGTAAACCTCCCCCAACTGCTAGTATGTCGGTTGGCAGGGGGTTGCACATTTCTGAAATGGTTATATCTGTTTGTGCATATAAACTGTATTGGACTGTTGTGGTGTATAGCCGGGGTTAGCAAAGGGTTATTGTTATAATTCATTTGTTGTAAATGTAATTTGTTGTAATATTATTTTCGCGGGGCACTTCCAGGTTGCGGTTGTAGCCACCGTTGTATTATTTCATTTTACTGTTTTTGCTCCTAGGACTGACCCAAGGTGGGGTACACAGACTGCCGGGTGGGTAGTTTGCCGTACCCGTAGGGGTCGAGGGTGGGGTAAACGGCTATTCATCACAACTGTGTAATCTGTCTTTTCTTGCAGGCTCAAAAGAAATACAGATTGCTTGCAAATCCAATATTGTTTATCTGTGTTCTGGAATGAATATCATTGCGTCAGACGAATGTAAAATATCTATATTTATTATAGCTATTTAGACGTCACTTATGTTTTACACCCGCGCTAGCCCAGCCCCCGCTCTGTCGTTAGTTAAGTAACCTAACGGGTGATGACGGGACCCCGTGGCGAATGCGGATGGCATAAGAGGACGTTATATTTTCGTTGTTTTCTGCAATGATAGGTTAATGATGGGACGCATTATCTGTAATGCAAAGTAAAACAAACCAAAGTTTTAATCGTTGGAACAATTTAAAAGAAACCACTCGGTTATTTTTAAAACAGATATTTTTAAATGCGGAGATTTAACCACTCCTTTTAAAAGCTATCAGGTTCCTTCGGTTATATCAAGTTCACTACGTTCACGGTTTCGCCAAAACCATTCGTAGCCCTCCGTCATTTCATCTGGGTATTCAGTAGTATTCAAGCTATGTATTTTGACCTAACGCCAAGGCATAGTGTTTGGTAGCTGCTGGATATTCATTTGTTGCATAGATAGATGAGTTAGTTTGGGACAGTCGTATTATCATTTTGGCCGAACGTCAAGGATATATACGGATGGGTTCAAACTGACAGGATAATGATGGGTAGAACTTGACATGTGACTTATGACATTTTGACCTAACGCCAAGGTCATAAGAGCATGGGGCAAAAACTAATATCGGGAATTTCTAAAGAAACTGAAATTTGCAAAGAGATGCATACCATTTGGAGTTTGATGAATGTTGGTAGGATTCCTTCAACATTATCATACGATGATATTTGGATCCCGATCCTACTGTGAGTATATGCTACTTATCAGGATATTCGTCGCTTAACGATCAATGCTATAAACCTAGTAGGTGTCCAGAAAAGTGTCAGCGGGGTTACGCCCCCAGAGAAAAGAGGTTATTTAATTAAGGAACTTCGCGAAAGCGTTGGAAAACCTCCCTCGAAGTATCGACACCGGCCTGGCTGAACGGTTAAGCAAGTATTGTACGGTGAGAATAGTCTTGGCTAATTCTTCTTTTATGGTTTGAGGAAGGATTTGAGAAACAGTGGGAGCCATCCAGTTTAGATAAATTAAAAACCACTCTAAACTTGCAAGAGCATCATGCTAAAGAGTTTTCTTCTCTCTCTCCTAATTGCAGCGACCCTGAAAATGACTGGACTTAAGTTACTTTTAGAGAAAAATATACTGACGGGGCCAAACTATAAAGATTGGCTGCGGAATGTCAAGATGGCTTTGACCTATGACAAACTGGGGTACGTCCTCACCGCTACAGCACCTGCTGCCCTTGGTCCCAAATCCAGCAATGCGGATAAGGAAATCCGTAAAACCTGGGATTTAGATTGCGCGAGAGCCAAGTGCATCGTGCTTGCCTCGATGAACAATGAACATCAGAGGAGGCACGAGGATATGTCCTTAGATGGCATATTTCTCCATACAAAGGAACTTTATGGAGAGCAATCTCGTATAGCAAGATACGAGACCTCTAAGAAATTATTTCGAGCGAGGTTGGCTGTCGGGTCATCCGTAGGTGAACATGTCCTACAGATGATTGGCTATATAGAAGAGCTCGCGGACCTTGGGACGACTTTGGATAATGAGCTCTATACAGACCTTGTTCTCCAGTCCCTTCCTCCCACCTACGCCCAGTTTATCCTCAACTTCAATCTTCAAGGAAAAGAAGTTGAACTTGCGGAACTCCTGAACATGTTAAGGAGTGCAGAGGGCACCTTGCAGAAGGCAAGGGAAACACCCGCTATGTTTGTTGGCGGTTCATCTTCTTCCGGGTCCAAGGCTAGGGCCAAAGGAAGGAAGAAGAAGGCCGCACCCAGACCTAGAGGAGGTGTTAGTAAGGTGGGAAAGAAGGGAAAGAAAAAGTTTACAGCACCGGTAGTTGGCCTGGATGAGTGCTTCCATTGTCACAGGAAAGGGCACTGGAAGAAGGATTGCAAGGCGTGGAACGCCAAGAACCAGGAACCGAAGCAAGCTGTGGCTTCGACTTCAGGTGTGTTTGTAATTGAGAATTGTCTGTCGATCAACTCTACTTCCTGGGTATTGGATACCGGGTCAGGATCTCATATTTGCAATTCATTGCAGGCACTGAGAAACCGTAGAGTGCTGAAGGAAGGTGATATGATCCTCAGGGTTGCTAACGGAGCTAGCGTGGGAGCTGCGTCCGTCGGGGATTATCACCTAGGATTGACGAGTGGACACATTTTGGTTTTACATAACTGTTATTTTGTACCCAGCTTAACGTGTAATATCATATCAGTTTCCTTGTTATCAAATAAAGGTTATGATTTCACGTTTGTAAGAGATGTTGTCAACATCCACCTTAATCATGGTTTGATTGGGTCCGGTACTCTAAATAACGGCATATATGTGTTAAACCAACTCCAAATTTTCAATGTCCAGAACACACTAAAAAGAAAGTCTCCAGATTTAAATAAAGCTTTCTTATGGCATTGTAGACTGGGTCACATCAATGAGAGAAGGTTGACTAAGTTGCATAGAGAAGGATATTTGGACACGTTCGAATATCAAACTTATGACACTTGTCAATCTTGTCTCAAAGGAAAGATGACAAAGACTCCATTTACTGGACAAGGAGTAAGAGCGAGCGAGCTCTTAGGACTCATACACAGTGATGTATGCGGTCCAATGTCTACACATGCGAGAGGTGGTTTTTCCTATTTCATTACTTTCACGGATGATTACTCAAGATACGGATTCATTTATCTGATGAAACATAAATCCGAGGCTTTTGAGAAATTCCAAGAGTATAAGAATGAAGTAGAAAACCAAACCGGCAAAAGTATTAAGACACTAAGATCTGATCGAGGTGGAGAATACTTGAGTGCCGAGTTCCTAGGTTACCTAAAAGAGAAAGGAATTCTCTCTCAGCTTACTCCTCCATACACTCCACAGCATAACGGTGTATCGGAGAGACGGAATCGAACCCTATTGGATATGGTACGATCCATGATGAGTAATGCTGAGTTACCGCGATCTTTCTGGGGACATGCGCTAGAATCAGCGGCATATCTTTTGAACATGGTACCTACCAAGACTGTGCCTACCACTCCATATCAGATGTGGAGTGGGAAGAAACCCCATCTACAGTATATAAAGATTTGGGGATGTCCAGCTTTTGTTAAAAAGCAGCATGTGGACAAGCTCGAGGCACGATCAGTAAAATGTTTGTTTGTGGGATATCCAAAGCACTCCAGGGGATATCTATTCTATTACGCAGAGGAACAGAAGGTATTTGTTTCTCGTAATGCCCATTTTCTAGAACATCAGTTTTTAGAAAAGGAATCAAGTGGGAGCGAAATAGAACTGGAAGAAATTCCAGAACCACAAACTGCTGCTGAAAGTTTGGTAGAACCAGAGGTTCAAGAAGAACAGAACATTCCCGCACCCCTCCGCAGGAGTAGTAGGCCGTCTCGTCCGCCTGAGAGATACTACGGTTTTCTCATAGATGGGGATAGAGAGGATTGCATCATAGATGATGATGAACCTACTGACTTCAGGCAGGCCATCCAGAGCGGCGACTCGGTACGATGGCTAGATGCAATGCGGACCGAAATGGAGTCCATGTACACCAACAAAGTATGGACTTTGGACTTTGCTCCAGATGGGGTAAAACCCATAGGATGCAAATGGATCTTCAAGAAAAAGATTGGTGTAGATGGACAGGTGGAAACCTATAAGGCTAGACTTGTTGCAAAGGGTTTTCGTCAAAGACCTGGTTTGGACTATGACGAAACTTTTTCTCCAGTGGCTATGCTCAAATCCATTCGGGTCCTTCTTGCTATTGCTGCCTTCCATGATTATGAAATCTGGCAGATGGACGTAAAGACGGCTTTTCTGAATGGAAATTTAGAAGAGAGCGTCTATATGGATCAGCCAGAGGGTTTCAATCAGAGTGGGAGCAGCGGGAAAGTATGCAAGCTGCTTAAGTCCATTTATGGACTAAAGCAGGCATCGCGGAGTTGGAACATCTGTTTTGATGAGACAGTCAAAGAATATGACTTTATCAAAAATCCAGATGAACCGTGCATATATAGTAAAGTTGTGGCCAGAAGTGTCGTATTCCTCGTCTTGTACGTGGATGACATTCTATTGATAGGAAATGACATTCCTATGCTACAATCTGTCAAAGGATTCTTGTCACACAGGTTCTCCATGAAAGACCTGGGTGATGCCTCTTACATTCTGGGGATCCGGATCTATCGTGATAGATCCAAGAGGATGTTGGGACTTTCGCAGTCCAGGTATATCGACACTGTACTGAAAAGATTCAGTATGGAAGATTCTAAGCGCGGTAATCTACCGGCTTGTCACGGAATCACCCTCTCCAAAGAGATGTCTCCCAAGACTGATTTGGAAAGGGAACGCATGTCTATTATACCCTACGCTTCTGCGGTAGGCTCTATAATGTATGCGATGTTGTGTACCAGACCAGATGTAGCTTACGCACTAAGCGTGGTAAGCCGGTATCAGTCAGACCCAGGGGAGAAGCACTGGATAGCAGTAAAGAACATTCTCAAGTACCTGAGGAGGACTAAGGAGATGTTCTTGGTTTACGGCGGAAAAGACCTCAGGTTGGAGGCCTTTGCTGATTCCGGCTTCCAGAGTGATAAGGACGATTCCAAGTCCATGTCGGGTTATGTCTTTACCCTCAATGGAGGGGCGGTGTGCTGGAAGAGCTCCAAGCAGGACACCGTTGCTGACTCGACGATGGAAGCGGAGTATATAGCTGCTTGCGATGCCGCAAAAGAAGCAGTCTGGATGAAGAAGTTCCTAACAGAACTTCAGGTGGTTCCTACCATAGTTGATCCAATACCTCTGTATTGCGACAACAACGGAGCTATAGCTTTAGCGAAGGAACCAAGGTCCCATCAGAAGTCCAGACACATCTTAAGGCGGTATCACCTGATCAGGGAGATCATTGATCGTCAGGAGATCGAGGTTCGGAGAGTTGCTTCAGAAGAGAACATTGCTGATCCATTCACGAAGGCCCTTCCTCAGATTCAGTTCGAGAGGCTACTCGAGATCATTGGTCTGCGATATGCCAGTACATGGCCCTAGTGCAAGTGGGAGATTGTTAGTGTTTATGCCCTAGAAGGCCATTACTGTATCATACTAGCTTGTATATTACTTAATGGAAGCTTGGGATATTCACATGTATATAACAGTCTTGCTAAACATGGTAGTATGCTACTTGGTTTTTCTATCTTAATATGTGAGTATACGTATTGATAGAGCTCTTAGGATCTTGCTTGGCTACCAGCGTTGTGATGGCAGTCACACTAGTGGGGGCTGGGTAGTCTACAAGCACATCCTTATTCAGGTCCCTGGTCGTTGGATTATCGAGACAGAGCATCGATACTCCGGAGTAGACTAGTGTGTACGCTTCTCATCCCAGTTGGGGAGATGGTCTGTCCCACAGCCATCAGTACGTCGTACTGGAGATAGTATACAGGTGCTCGTTAGGTTACGGGTACACCGGACAGGACTCACAGGGAACTGTAGGTTGGTTTGATACCAGTCGTCAGTGAACAGTTCCCAGGTGACATGAGTACAGCGTAGTCCGCAGACTTGACACTGCTACTTCGCCTCGAGTGTGTCCCACTGTTCTTAGATTGCTACCCTACCACGGCTCTATGGAGTCGTGCAAACAGGTAGCAGTTGGGTGCAGTCCCGAGCACTTGGAGGCAGTGGCGGTTAGACAGGATTCGTCCCTCCCGGTATTGGGAGTAGATATCGTGCTGTGTCAGAGAGCCATTACGCAAAGTCCCTGGCCAGGGCAAGCGAGTTTTGCTGGTAGGTTCCAGCAGTTTCTCAGGGTGTAATGGGCTTCACTCCGACACGACTTATACCGCTATTAGGGGACTGACGCTTGCCGCCCCCCTAGGCCCGATATGCGATAGTCATGGACGAACGGACCGGACTGTATGGAGATTGTCACATCAGACTCAGTAGGAGTTCGGATGGGTTTACTCATCGGCCTTCTTATCGACAACTACCTGGGGACCGTTACGTACAGCTAGTGCCGCTTGCGGTCTGTGGTTAAACCCACTGCCAGCGTAGTAGTCGAGTCTCTAGAGTCCCACACAGAGAGTTTCCTACTCCAGGCGAAACGATATAGAGGTTGCATGGTTTTGCGACAAAGGGTTCGGACGCATACGTGCGTTTACGCGCGTACGACTTTCGGACAGATTTTACCAGTCGGCTTTGGTTTAAGCCAGTTACTGGTATCCGGTTATTGTTTTTTTACAGTCTAAAGTTTTTCCGTATTTTTGCGGATCGGAGGGGCGTTCTCGTAATTACTCGAGAAGCTTCTAGAAGATGTGACTAAGGAGGTTTGTTTTGGAAAGAGAGTGAGTCATAGTGGTGATTCATTCACTTCATTAATGCACATTTATTGCTTAATGACTCATGTTAATGAATCATCACAAGATATTTTGTGAAGCATGCTTATTCATTTCCTTTTATGATTATTTGATAAAAAGAATGCTTCATAATATTATGATACACTCTCTCTCTTCTCTCATTATCATATCACACATTCTCTCTCCTCAAGCTCTCATCTTCAAACCCTAATCCTTAATCCTCATGTGTTGAGATCAAAGGATTAGTTAGACTAAACAATCCATAACCCTCACTCTATATCATCCTCTCATCTTTGATTAGCAATCAAAGTTGATTAGTTACCTCAAGTTAGAGGTTTAGCTTGGAGTTTCGCTCTCGGGTGGATCGTCTACTACCTAGAGAAGGCCGAGGAGAACCAAGGAGGACGTAAAGAAGAAGGACCGGTTCATTAGGTATAATCCCTAATCACTTATGTAATGAAACTCATAAGAATACGGTTTTTTAGGGTTTAGCTTCGATTCATGCGGTTAGTCGATGTTAGTTGTTTAAACTTGATAAGTTTTTGTAAATTCCGCCTCCCCATAAGTACTGGGGTGTACTACATCGACTTACAATACCGGCTTACAACGCTCAACGCGTATGCTACATCTGGTCTGGTACACAACATCACATACATTATAGAGCCTACCGCAGAAGAGTAGGGTATAATAGACATGCGATCCCTCTCCAAATCAGTCTTGGGAGACATCTCTTTGGAGAGGGTGATCCCGTGACAAGCCGGTAGATTACCGCGCTTGGAATCTTCCATACTGAATCTTTTCAGTATGGTGTCGAGGTACCTTGACTGTGAAAGTCCCAACATCCTCTTAGATCTATCACGATAGATCTGGATCCCCAGAATGTAGTTTGCATCACCCAGGTCCATCATGGAGAACCTCTGTGACAAAAATCCTTTGACTGACTGTAGCATAGGAATATCATTTCCTATTAGGAGAATGTCATCCACGTACAAGACGAGGAATACCACAGTTCTCCCTACAATCTTACTGTAAATGCATGGTTCATCTGGGTTTTTGATAAAGTCGAATTCTTTGACAGTATCATCAAAGCAGATGTTCCAACTCCGCGATGCCTGCTTAAATCCATAGATGGACTTTAGCAACTTGCACACTATACCGCTGCTCCCACTCTGAATGAATCCCTCCGGCTGATCCATATAGACGCACTCTTCCAAATTTCCATTTAGGAAAGTCGTCTTTACGTCCATCTGCCAGATTTCATAATCGTGGAAGGCAGCAATGGAAAGAAGGATCCGAATGGATTTCAGCATAGCCACTGGAGAAAAGGTCTCGTCATAGTCCAAACCAGGTCTTTGACGAAAACCCTTTGCAACAAGTCTAGCTTTATAGGTCTCAACCTGCCCATCTACACCAATCTTCTTTCTGAAGATCCATTTGCAGCCTACGGGTTTTACCCCTTCTGGAGCAAAGTCCAAAGTCCAAAATTTGTTGGTGTACATGGACTCCATCTCGGCCCGCATTGCATCCAGCCATTTTACCGAGTCGCCGCTCTGGATGGCTTGCTGGAAGCTAGTAGGCTCACCATAATCCATGGTGCAATCCTCTCTATCCCCGTCTATGAGAAAACCGTAGTATCTCTCGGGCGGATGAGACTGCCTACTACTCCTGCGGAGTGGCGCTGGGATGTCCGGTTCTCTTGAAACTTCTGGTTCTTCCAAGCTTTCAGTAATAGCTTGTGGTTCTGGAATTTCTTCCAGTTCTATTGCGCTCCCACTTATCTGATTTTCTAAAAATTCAGTTTCCAAGAAGTGGGCATGCTGAGAAACAAAAACCTTTTGTTCCTCTGCGGAATAGAAAAGATACCCTCTGGAGTTCTTTAGGTATCCCACAAACTTACACAGTACTGAGCGTGCCTCGAGCTTGTCCGCATGCTGCTTTTTTACAAAAGCTGGACATCCCCACATTTTAAGGTACTTGAGACAGGGTTTCTTCCCACTCCACATCTGATATGGGGTGGTAGGCACAGTCTTGGTTGGAGCCTTGTTCAAGAGATATGCAGCTGTTTCTAGCGCATAACCCCAGAAGGATCGCGGCAACTCAGCCTTACTCATCATGGAACGAACCATATCCAATAGGGTTCGATTCCGCCTTTCCGATACACCGTTGTGTTGTGGTGTGTATGGAGGAGTAAGCTGAGAGAGAATTCCATTCTCTTTTAAGTAGCCCAGAAACTCAGCACTCAAGTATTCACCACCTCGATCAGATCTCAGTGTCTTGATACTTGTGCCTGTTTGTTTTTCAACTTCATTCTTGTATTCTTGAAATTTCTCAAAGGCCTCGGATTTGTGCTTCATCAAGAAGACATGCCCATACCTAGAGAAATCATCTGTGAAAGTAATGAAGTATGAATAACCACTTCGCGCATGTGTAGACATTGGACCACACACATCACTGTGTATGAGTCCCAAGAGCTCGATTGCTCTTTCTCCGTGTCCAGTGAACGAAGTCTTTGTCATCTTTCCCATGAGACAAGATTCACAAGTGGCATAAGACTGATACTTAAACGGATTTAAGTATCCCTCTTTATGTAACTTTGTTAACCGTATCTCATTAATGTGACCAAGTCTACAATGCCATAAGAAAGCCTGATTTGTTTCCGGAGATTTTCTTTTAAGTGTGTTCTGGACACTGAAGATCTGAGCTTGATTCAATACGTATATACCGTTTTGTAATGTACCAGACCCAATCAGAACTTGATTTAGGTGGATGTTAACTACATCGCTTACAAAAGTAAAATCATATCCTTCCTTAGAAATTAAGGATACAGATATGATATTACAAGTCGCACCTGGTACATAAAAACAGTTACGCAGAATCAATATCTGCCCAGTTGTCAGTCCTAGATGATATTCCCCTACGGATTCAGCATACATGCTCATTCCGTTAGCTACCCTGAGAGTCATATCACCTTTCCTGATAACCCTACGGTTTCTCAGAGCCTGTAACGAGTTACAGATATGAGATCCTGATCCGGTATCCAATACCCAGGAAGTAGGGTTAACTGACATACAGTTCTCTATTACAAACACACCCGAAGCCGAAGCCACAACATGCTTCGAATTCTGGCTACTGGCTTTGCAAGCCCTGCAATCCTTCTGCCCATGTTCATTCCCCTAACAATAAGAACATCCCTCTTTTACTGCATCCATTCCTGAAACTTCTGCCTTTCTCTTTCTTTCTACTTCCCTGGTTTCCTTCAGGGTAGTAGGTAGAGACTGTTGAACAAAGTCAGCATCTGACCCGTTCTTCAACGTGGTCTTCAGGTCCGAGAGCTCAATAGAGCTGGTCTCTGTAAGGACGTTGCCCCCTACAGATGACCCGATAGCCAACCTCGCTGGAAGCAATTCGTTCGAGGTCTCATATCTTGCGATACGAGATTGCTCTCCATATAAAACATTGTTATGGAGGAAGATAGAAGCTGAGTCCATCTTCTCGTGCTGCCTCTGGTATATACCAGCAACTGAGGCTAATACGAGGCACTTGGCTTTCGCACAGTCTTCTTCCGATGTCCTACGGATATCAATATCCGTGACAGGGGAAACTGGACCTGAGACGGTAGGGGTGGGATCAGTCAAGAGGTGTCCCAGCTTGTCCTGGGAAATGGACATCTGGACAGACCTTTGTCAGTCATAACAGTCAGATTCAGTCAACTTTTTATCTAGATGTAACCTAGGTGCGGTCATTGGGTCGCTGCAATTAAGAGAGAGAGAAGAAAACACTTTAGCATGATGCTCTTGCAAGTTTAGAGTGGTTTTTAATTTGTCTAAACTGGATGGCTCCCACTGTCTCTCGAATCCCTTCTCAAACCGTAAAGAAAAGATTAGTCAGGATCAATCTCACCGTACAATACTTGCTTAACCGTTCAGCCAGGCCAGTGTCGGTACTTCGAGGGAGGTTTTCCAACGCTTTCGCGAAGTTCCTTAATTAAGTAACCTCTTTTCCCTGTGGGCGTAGCCCCGCTAACACCTTTCTAGACACCTACTAGGTTTATAGCATTGATCGTTAAGTGAGAACTTTCCTGAGGAGTAGCATATACTCACAGTAGGATCGGGATCCAAATATCATCGCGTGATAAAACCGAAGGAATCCTACCAGAATCATCACACTCCAAATGGTATGCAGCGCTAGCAAGTTTCAGTACTTATGAAACTCCCGATGTGGATTTTTGCCCCATGCTCTTATGACCTTGACGAAGGTCAACAAATCATAAGTCACATGTCAAGTTCTACCCGTCATTATCCAGGTTAATTTGAACCCACCCGCACATACCCTTGACGAAGGTCAACAAGGTAGTACAACTGTCCCAAACCAACGCATCTATCTATGCTACATATGAACACCCAACAGCTACCAATCACTATGCCTTGACGAAGGTCAACAAACATAGCTTGAATACTATTGAATATCTATACGAAATGACGGAGGGCTACGAATGGTTTTGGCGAAACCGTGAACGTAGTGAACTTGATCTAATCGATGGAACGAGATAGCTTTTAAAAGGAGTGGTTCATGCTCCGCGTTTAAAAGTTTAGTTTTGAAAAGAACCGAGTGGTTTTCAAAGTGTTCCAATCGACTTTTACTTGGTTTATTTTCTTTCATTAGTTCTTTTAATGCGTCCCATCATTTAATCCTACCATTGCAGAAAACAACCAAAATATGACGTACGCTTATGCCATTCGCATTCGCCACGGGGCCCCGTCATCACCCGTTAGGTTACTTAACTAACGACAGAGCGGGGGCTGGGCTAGCGCGGCTGTAAAACATAAGCAACGCCTAAATAGTTATCATATATAAATATATAGCAATGATAGACATTACAGATCACAGATGAATACATTGGATATACTAGGAATCCGCAATCCGTTCGAGCCTGCAACGAAAAGAGGATTACACGGTCGCGGTGAATAGCCAATACCCCACCCAAGACCCCTATGGGTGCGGCAAACTACCCGCCAAGTACCCGAAGCGAAGCAACCTCCCTCACCACCGTGAGTAGGCCACTCGGCACTTTGAGATACCCGGTAGTTTGTGCACCCCCTCCATGGGTCTATCCTAGGAGCAAAAACAGTAAAAAGAATTATACAATGACGGCTACAATCCCGACCCGGTTGTGCGGCCAAACAAATAATAATATTACATCAATTTACATATTTACAATGAATGAAAGAAAAGCAACACTCGTCTCACATCCACCCCGGCTATTCATCCGCGACAATCCAACCCATTCATATACACATACCATCATCAATCACAGATCACAGATATGTATAACCACGACTAATCGATATAAAGCGATTAGCCGACGTTCAATACATATAATCATCACAGATATAACCTTTTAGTCAAAGTGTATTGAAGTTCGAAAAAAAAAATACGGATTTATAGGCCCCCAAAAATAAATTTCTATTCTAGAAAATCTGGACACATATAAACTATCTTAAAAATCCTAAAACCAAGCCATAAGAAAACTGCACCAAACTCGACTCAGTGAAGAGTCAAAACGGCGGCGGTTCCGCGGCAATAGCTTGCTATTGCCGCTGAACCGCGGCGGTTTAGACGACTCACTGGACCGGGTTTGCTGTGTTTCTTAATAAAACCGTGAGATGATTTTTGGAGTATAACAAATTTTGTTTTGACCAGAAAATATTTTTACAGAAACTTAGGGTTTCGAAAACTTGGTTTTTCGATTTTTTTCGATTCGAACTTCGATACACTCTACTACCTAGCTAGTTTATGTTTAGTTAGGCTCTGATACCACTGTAAGTCCACGTTGCCCACCCCGGTGCTTGCGGGGAGGCGGAAAACGGAATAAAAATCGGATTTTTATGAGCTTAGGCAACATGGACTAGACTTTGAAGGATCTTTGCTAAACAAAAACAGGCTAAAGCTAACTAGAAACTAGCTAAGTGCTAGAAAGGTTATAGCTTGGGCTTTAAGTCCTTCTCTCCTTGCTCCTTGGAGTGGTGGAAGGAGGTCACCTTGGTCGTCTTCTCACGTCGAAGAAAGATCCACCCGAAAGCCTCAACCTTTGGCTTCAACTCCAAGCTAAAAGTAACTAGGGTGCAAGAAGTGCTAATCCTTGAACCCTAGATGAGAGTAGAGATGATCAAGAGAGGGTTTTTCTCAAGCTCAAGTGTTTCTCAACACATGAGAGGGGAGAGCTTGAGGGAGAGGAAGAACAAGAGAGAGAAAAGAAATGATAGAATGAGAATAATGTGAACCATTCTCACTAATATGTGTATATTATTTTAATTAGATAATTAGCTAGATAATTGTCATGGTTAATCATGACATGACCATTATCATTTCAATTTGCAAGGATCAAAAAGCATCTTCCAAAAGAAATGATGATGGTCAAAGTGTCAACCATAGTCAACAAGTCAAGGAGGTCAAATGGTCAACAACCATAACCATGCACAATTATTAAACTAATTATCAATTAACCATAATACACACATAAGCATTAGGATTAATAAAATGACAATAGTCATTAACCCTAATCAAAGTCATCTCCCTCTGTCTCAAGCAACTGTGCATACGCACCCGCATTCGTGATCCGAGGAACACGAATACAATGAGAAAAACCAATCCCAAATCATATACTAGGATCCGGCTTAAACCAAAGCCCGCTAGTATAAACTGTCCGGACAGCAAACGTGCACAAGTGCGCGGATGTGAACGAACCCTGTCGCAAAACCATGCGACCTCTACTCATTTTGCCTAAAGGAGAATAGCTCTCTGTGTGGGACTCTAAAGACTCGACACTACGCTGGCAGTGGGTTTAACCACAGACCGCAAGCGGCACTAGCTGTACGTAACGGTCCCCAGGTAGATGTCGATAAGAAGACTGACAAGGTGAACCCCATCTGAACTCCTACTGCGCCTGTATGTGACAATCTCCGTACAGTCCGGTCTGTTCGTCTGATACATCGCATGGCGGGCCTAGGGGGCGGTGAACGTCAGTCCTCTAATAGCGGTACAAGTCGTGTCGGAGTGTAGCCCAGAACACCCTGAGATAACACTGGAAACCTACCAGTATATCTCGCTTGCCCTGGCCAGGGACTACTCGTGTAATGGCTCTCCTAGACACAGCGCGATGTCAACCCCCAATACCGGGAGAGACGAATCCTGTCTAACCGTCACTGCCTCCAAGTGCTTCGGGACTGCACCCAACTACCACCTGTTTGCACGACTCCTTTAGGCCATGGTAGGGTAGTAATCAAAGTGCAGTGGGAACACACTCGAGGCGAAGTGACAGTGTCAAGTCAGCGGACTAAGCTGTACTCATGTCACCTGGGAACTGATAACTGACGATAGGTATAATACCAACCAACAGTCCCCGAAGAGTCCTGTCCAGTGTACTCGTAACCTAACGAGCACCCGTATACTATCCCAAGTACGACGTACTGACGGCTGTGGGACAGACCGTCTCCCACACTGGGATGAGAAGCGCATACGCTAGTCTACTCCGGAGTATCGATGCCCTGTCTCGATAGTCCAACGACTAGGGACCTGTATAAGGATGTGCTTATAGATCACCCAGCTCCCACGAGTGTGAGCGCCATCACAACGCTGGTAATCAAGCAAAGATCCTAAGGGCTCTACTAATATGTATATCAGCTATATTCTAAAAGAAACACATGCACATATTAAAGCAGAGACAAACCAAGTAGCATACTACCATTTCGAGCAAGATTGTATATACAACTGTGAATATCCCAAGCTTCCATCAAGTAATATACAAACTAGTATGATACAGTAATGGCCTCTTGGGCATATACACTAACATCACGGAGTTGGAACATATTTTTTGATAGTCAAAGAGTTCGACTTCATCAAAATAGTAGATGAACCTTGTATATAAAAATAGGTAGTAGAGAGTATGGTGGTGATCCTCGTAGAGTACGGGGATGACATACTTTTGATAGGGAAGGAGTTTCCTATGCTACGCTCGGTCAATCTTCTCTTATCACAATGATTCTCCATATAGGATCAAGGTGATACCTCTTAAATCCTGGGTTGTGGATCTATGGGATAGATCTAATTGGATGATTAGGAATCTCACTGGTTGTAGTGAGAAGGTATCAAACGATCCTGGGGAGAATCACTGGAAAGGTTCTAGGGTGATAAGGACGATTGAATGTCAGTCGCAGGCTTTGTCTTTACCCTCAGTGGAGGGACGGTATGTTGGAAGAGTTCCAAACTAGATACCGTGACATACTAGACGATTAAAGGCAAGATACATCGTTACCAAGGATGCTACCAAAGTGGCAGTATGGATATATTCTAGTTCATAAGATGAACTTCGTTCCTACCATTGTGTGACAATGGAGTTGTGGCTTATGCCGAGGAACCTCCGTCCCATCAGAAATCCAGATATAATTCTTAGGCAGTATCACCTGATCATGGAGATGGTTGATCTCCAGGGAGATCGAGATTAGGAGAGTAGACACAGAGGACAACAGCGCGGATCCACTCATAAAGACCTTTTTCTTACTAGAGACTTTTATGGGATGGTTGAGTATGAGATACTTCAACCAAAGCTAATTGTTGGGTATGTGATACCACAACAGATGGCCCTAGTGCAAGTGGGAGATTGTTAGTTATATGTATGCCCTAGAGGCCATTACTGTACATACGATATATATTGTAGTGGATGCTTGGACATATATAGGGAGGACTTTCTTGCTCGACATGATAATTGTTAGTGTATATGCCCTAGAGGCCATTACTGTATCATACTAGTTTGTATATTACTTAATGGATGCTTGGGATATTCACCTTGTATATACAATCTTACTCAAAATAGTAGTATGCTACTTGGTTTGTTTCTACTTCAATGTGTACATGTGTTTATTTTTGTATATCGCCTATACACATTAGTAGAGCCCTTAGGATCTTTGCTTGATTACCAGCGATGTGATGGCCGTCACACTAGTGGGGCTGGGTAATCTATAAGCACATCCTTATGCAGGTCCCTGGTCGCAGGACTATCGAGACAGGGCATCGATACTCCGGAGTAGACCAGCGCATGCGCTTCTCATCCCAGTGTGGGAGACGGTCTGTCCCACAGCCGTCAGTACGTCGTACTTGAGATAGTATGCGGGTGCTCGTTAGGTTACGGGTACACTGGACAGGACTCGTCGGGAACTGACTAGTTGGTATTATGCCTATCGTCAGTTATCAGTTCCCAGGTGACATGAGTATAGCTTAGTCCGCTGACTTGACACTGTCACTTCGCCTCGAGTGTGTTCCCACTGTACTTTGATCACTACCCTACCACGGCTCAAAGGAGTCGTGCAAACAGGTGGTGGTTGGGTGCAGTCCCGAAGCACTTGGAGGCAGTGACGGTTAGACAGGATTCGTCTCTCCCGGTATTGGGGGTTGACATCGCGCTGTGTCTAGGAGAGCTATTACACGAGTAGTCCCTGGCCAGGGCAAACGAGATATACTGGTAGGCTTCCAGTGTTATCTCAGGATGTTTTGGGCTTCGCTCTGGCACGACTTGTACCGCTATTGGGGGACTGACGTTTACCGCCCCCTAGGCCCGCCATGCGATGTATCAGACGAACAGACCGGACTGTACGGAGAATGTCACACTCAGGCTCAGTAGGAGTTCAGATGGGTTTCGCCTCGTCGATCTTCTTATCGGCATTACCTGGGGACCGTTACGCACAGCTAGTGCCGCTTGCGGTCTGTGGTTGAACCCACTGCCAGCGTAGTGTCGAGTCTTTAGAGTCCCACACAGAAAGCTTTTCGCCTTTAGGCAAAAGAGTAGAGGTCGCATGGTATTGCGACAGGTCGCATGGTTTTGCGACAGGGTTCGGTCACATCCGTGCACTTGTGCACGTACAGTGTCCGGACAGTTTACACTAGCGGGCTTTGGTTTAAGCCAGATCCTAGTGTACCTTATGGGATTGGATTTATCCAGTTTGCATTCGTGTTCCTCGGAACGCGGATGCGGGTGTGTATGCACAGTTGACAGGGAGGCACAGACAGCGGATTCTCATTAGGGTTGTTGACAGTTGACCGTTGACTTTTTGACTTTTTGCTCAACCCTAATGAGAATATGATATGTGATTAACTATTATATTAATTAAGTATTATGGTGACTTGGTTGTTGACTTTTGTTGACTTTGTTGACTTGTTGACTTTTGTTGACTTTGTTGACCGGTTGACTAGGCTTGACTAGTTGACCATCATGATAACCATGGCTATCATTTAATGCCAAAGACTTTTACTTGCTTGCTCATTTGAGTAAAATGAGTGCATGACATGATAAGGTTATGGTTGCTTCAACCATCACATAAGACTTTTATTGATATGATGAGTTATGATTACTCTGGATTATGAGAGGGTGAGAGACAAAAGAGAGCCTCATTCTTTCTTGCTCATTCTCTCTCTTGTTCTTGAGCTCTCCATTTTGCTCTCACCCTCTTGCTCTTGCTCCCTCTCTTTAATCTATGGTTCTCTTGTCTCATGAGTTGAGAATCAAGAACCATAGATAAAATCCCATTCTATTTCTTCTCTACTCATTCTAGTTCACTAGGTTTAGCAAACCAAGTGAACTAGTTTTCTTCAAAGACCGAAGAAGGAGCTAAAGGTTGGAGCTTTCAGGTGGATCTATCTTCGGCGTACGGAGACGACGAGAAGAAGCCATCGGACCACCATCGGAGCTTGAAGAAGAAGGAGTTCAAGACAAGCTAGGTATAACCCCCTAACCGAGTAGCTAGAAACTCATAGTTAGGATGTTAGATAGAAGTTTAACCAAGATCCGGGTTATAGGTCCATGTTACCACCTCCGTAAAAATTGTTATTTACCAAATTCCGCATTCCCGAAAGTTCCGGGAGAGGTAGCATGGACTTACAGTGGTATCAGAGCCTAGTTAAACTCTATCTAACTTGTTAGCAAGTAACTAGAAGATCGATCAAAGAAAAAGTCCCGAAAACAAAACCCCAAATTTTGCAGTTTCTGTCGATTTTTCCACTGTTCAAAAGTTGATTATTTTAACACCTAAAATCGGCTCAGGCTTTTCTGTGGGCACTCACCAAAAATGGTCCGATGTTCGAGTCAACGAGCCGCGGAAACGCGGCGGGAGCTCGCTCCCGCCGCGGATCCGCGGCCGAGTCGACTCGGCCGAGGTCAATTTTTGGTGCAGTGTTTTTATGGGGGTATTTTGGGATTTTTGGAATATATATTTTCTGCCCAGATTTTCCAGAACGAAAATTTCTTTTTTGGGGTCCCGAAAATCCATATTTTTGATCGAACTTCTAAAAGACTTAAGCTAACGGGTTTTCTGTAATGTGATATTTGTACTGAACGTCTACTAATCGCTATATGTCGATTAGTGGGGATTATACAAATCTGTGATCTGTAATGTGCTGGAATGTGTATATAAATATGTTGGATTGTCGCGGGTGAATAGCCGGGGGTTGTGAGACAAGAGTTTTCTTTTCTTTCAATTCATGTAAATTTGTAAATTGATGTAATAATTATTTGTATGGCCGCACAACCGGGTCGGGGTTGTAGCCGTCATTGTATAATTTCTTTTTACTGTTTTTGCTCCTAGGATAGACCCATGGAGTGGTGCACAAACTACCGGGTATGCCGAAGTGTCGAGTGGCCTACTCATGGAGATGAGGGAGGTTGCTACGCTTCGGGTACTTGGCGGGTAGTTTGCCGCACCCGTAGGGGTCTTGGGTGGGGTATTGTCTATTCACCGCGACCGTGTAATCTGTTTTGTTACAGGCTCGTACAAATTACAGATTCCTAGTATATCCAATGTATTTATCTGTGATCTGAAATGTTTATCATTGAAGTATATCTATATATAATATTATTTAGGCGTTGCTTATGTTTTACAGACGCGCTAGCCCAGCCCCCGCTCTGTCGTTAGTTAAGTAACCTAACGGGTAATGACGGGGCCCAGTGGCGAATGCGAATGGCATAAGCGTAAGTCATATTTTGGTTGTTTTCTGCAATGGTAGGATTAAATGATGGGACGCATTAAAAGAAATAATGCAAGAATATCACGCATTAAAAGAACTAATGCATGATAATAAACCAAGTTAAAGTCGTTGGAACACTTTCGAAAAACCACTCGGTTCTTTTCAAAACAAACTTTTAAAATACGGAGTTTGAGCCACTCCATTTAAAAGCTATCTCGTTCCATCGACTAAATCAAGTTCACTACGTTCACGGTTTTGCCAAAACCATTCGTAGCCCTCCGTCGTTTCACATGAATAGTCAATAGTATTCAAGCTGTGTTTGTTGGCCAAAGTCAAGGCATGGTGATTGGTAGCTATTGGGTATTCATGTGCAGCATAGATAGATGCGTTGGTTTGGAACAGTCGTACTGCCTTGTTGGCCAAAGTCAAGGGTATGTACGGGTGGATTCAAATTAACCTGGAGAACGACGGGTAGAACTTGACATGTGACTTATGATTTGTTGGCCAAAGTCAAGGTCATAAGAGCATGGGGCAAAAATCCACATCGGGAGTTTCATAAGTACTGAAACTTGCTAGATTTGCATACCATTTGGAGTGTGATGATTCTGGTAGGATTCCTTCAGTTTCGTCACGCGATGATATTTGGATCCCGATCCTACTGTGAGTATATGCTACTCCTCGGGAAATTTCTCACTTAACGATCAATGCTATAAACCTAGTAGGTGCCTAGAAAGGTGTTAGCGGGGCTACGCCCCCAGGGAAAAGAGGTTCTTTAATTAAGGAACTTCGCGAAAGCGTTGGAAAACCTCCCTCGAAGTACCGACACCGGCCTGGCTGAACGGTTAAGCAAGAATTGTACGGTGGGATTGATCCTGACTAATTCTTCCTTTATGGTTTGAGGAGGGATTCGAGAAACAGTGGGAGCCATCCTGTTTAGACAAACTAAAAACCACTCTAAACTTGCAAGAGCATCATGCTGAGTGTTTCTTCTTCTCTCCAAATTGCAGCGACCAATCAACATGACTGGACTTAAGTTACTCCTAGATAAAAACAAACTGACAGGGCCAAACTACAAAGATTGGCTCAGGAATGTCAAGATAGCAATCACTTATGACAAGCTGGGGTATCTTCTTACCACCAAAGCTCCCCCTGTCCCTGGTCCAACTTCCAGCGTCGCGGATAAGGAAATCCGCAAGACTTGGGAGATTGATAGCACGAAGGCCAAGTGCCTCCTGCTTGCCTCGATGGACAACGAACATCAGAGGAGGCATGAGAATATGGACATGGAATCCATATTGCTCCATACAAAAGAACTGTATGGAGAGCAATCTCGTATCGCAAGATACGAAGCGTCGAAAAAGTTATTTTCGACAAGAATGGTCGTCGGATCATCAGTAGCCGAGCACGTGCTAAAGATGATCGGCTACATTGAGGAGCTCGCTGACCTAGGGATCACATTGGAGAGTGAGCTATATACGAATATAGTTCTCCAGTCCCTTCCTTCCACTTACGCCCAGTTCATACTGAACTTTAACTTACAAGAAAAAGAGGTTGAACTTTCAGAGCTCCTCAACATGCTGAGGAGCGCAGAGGGCACCCTACAGAAAGGTAGGGAAACATCCACTTTGTTTGTAGGAGGATCATCTTCTTCTAGGTCCAAGACGAAAGCCAAGGGAAAGAAGAAGAAGGCCCCCGCCAAACCAAGGGACGGTGTTAGTAAAGTGGATACGAAGGGAAAAGGTAAAGCAACAAAGATAGCGGGGAAGCTTGTGGATAAGGAAGAATGCTTCTATTGTCATAAGAAAGGACACTGGAAGAATGATTGCAGGGCCTGGAAGGCCAGAACACAGGAATTGAAGCAGGTTGCAGCTTCAGCTTCAGGTGTGTATATTATTGAAAACTGTCTTTCAATAAACTCTACTTCCTGGGTATTGGATACCGGATCAGGATCTCATATCTGTAATTCTTTGCAGGCGTTGAGAAACCGTAGTGTTTTGAAAGCAGGTGACATGACCCTCAGAGTTGCGAACGGAGCTAGCATGGATGCTAAAGCCGTGGGGGACTATCACCTGGAAATGTCAGATGGACATGTTTTGGTTTTGCGTAATTGCTTTTTTGTACCCAACGCAACTTGTAATATCATTTCTGTATCTTTAGTTTCTAAAGAAGGTTATGAATTTGCGTTTGTAAGTAATGTTGTAAACATTCACCTTAATCAAGTTCTGATTGGGTCAGGTACTTTGAGTAATGGTATATACGTATTAAACCAACCACAGATTTTTAATGTCCAGAATACACACAAAAGAAAGTCTCCAGAAATAAATCAGACTTTCTTATGGCATTGTAGATTGGGTCACATCAATGAGAGAAGGTTGACTAAGTTACATACACAAGGGTATTTGAATGCGTTCGAATATCAGTCGTATGCCACTTGTCAATCCTGTCTCAAAGGAAAGATGACAAAGACTCCGTTTACTGGACATGGAGTAAGAGCGAGCGAGCTCTTGGGACTCGTACACAGTGACGTGTGCGGTCCAATGTCTACACATGCCCGAAGCGGACATTCTTACTTCATTACTTTTACGGATGACTTCTCAAGGTACGGTTATGTCTTCTTAATGAAACATAAGTCCGAGGCCTTTGGAAAATTCCAGGAGTATAAGAATGAAGTAGAGAAACAGACCGGCAAAAGTATTAAGATTCTAAGATCGGATCGAGGTGGAGAATACTTAAGTGCCGAGTTCCTGGACTATTTAAAAGAGAACGGAATTCTCTCTCAGCTTACTCCTCCTTACACCCCGCAACATAACGGTGTATCGGAGAGACGGAACCGCACCCTATTGGATATGGTGCGGTCCATGATGGGTAACGCTGAGTTACCGCGATCATTCTGGGGGTATGCGCTAGAATCAGCTGCGTACCTTTTGAACCGAGTTCCGACTAAAACTGTGCCTTCCACACCATATGAAATGTGGTGTGGGAAGAGACCCTATCTTAAGCACATTAAGACATGGGGATGTCCGGATTTTGTCAAAAAGCAGCATGCGGACAAGCTCGAGGCACGCTCAGTACAGTGCAAGTTTGTGGGGTATCCAAAGAACTCAAAAGGATATTTCTTCTACTGTGAAGAGGAACAAAAAGTTCTTGTTTCTCGTCATGCCTACTTCTTGGAAACTGAGTTTTTGGAAAACCAGATAAGTGGGAGCACAGTAGAACTGGAAGAAATTCCAGAACCACGGACTATTACTGAAAGTTTAGTGGAACCAGAAGGTTCGGAAGAACAGGACATTCCTACGCCGCTCCGCAGATGTAGTAGGCAGTCTCATCCGCCTGAGAGATACTACGGTTTCTCATAGACGGGGATAGAGAGGATTGCATCATAGATTATGATGAGCCTACTAGCTTCCAGCAGGCCGTTCAGAGCATTGACTCAGTGAAATGGCTGGATGCAATGCGGACCGAAATGGAGTCCATGTACACCAACAAGGTATGGACGTTGGACATTGCTCCAGACGGGGTAAAACCCGTAGGATTCAAGTGGATCTTCAAAAGGAAGATTGGTGTAGATGGACAGGTTGAGACCTATAAAGCTAGGCTGGTAGCAAAGGGTTTTCGTCAAAGACCTGGCTTGGACTATGACGAAACCTTTTCTCCAGTAGCCATGCTGAAATCCATTCGGATCCTTCTTGCCATTGCTGCCTTCCACGATTATGAGATTTGGCAGATGGACGTAAAGACAGCTTTTCTAAATGGAAATTTAGAGGAGTGTGTCTATATGGACCAGCCAGAGGGTTTCATTCAGAGTGGGAGCAGCGGAAAAGTGTGCAAGTTGCTTAAGTCCATCTATGGACTAAAGCAGGCATCGCGAAGTTGGAACATCTGCTTTGATGAGACGGTCAAAGAATTTGGCTTTATCAAAAATCCAGATGAACCATGCATCTATAGTAGATTTGTAGCGAGAACTGTAGTATTCCTCATTTTATACGTGGATGACATTCTCTTAATAGGAAATGACATTCCTATGCTACAATCTGTCAAGGGGTTCTTGTCACACAGGTTCTCCATGAAAGACCTGGGTGATGCCTCATACATTCTGGGTATCCGGATCTACCGTGACAGATCCAAGAGGATATTAGGACTTTCACAGTCCAGGTACATCGACACCATACTGAAGAGATTCAGTATGGAAGATTCCAAGCGCGGTAACCTACCGGCTTGTCACGGGATCACCCTCTCTAAAGAGATGTCTCCCAAGACTGATTTGGAGAGGGATCGCATGTCTATTATACCCTCCGCTTCTGCGGTAGGCTCTATAATGTATGCGATGTTGTGTACCAGACCGGATGTAGCTTATGCACTGAGTGTGGTAAGCCGGTATCAGTCAAACCCTGGGGAGAAACACTGGATAGCGGTAAAGAACATTCTCAAGTATCTGAGAAGGACTAAGGAGATGTTCTTGGTGTATGGCGGAAAAGACCTCCAGATCGAGGCCTTTGCTGACTCCAGCTTCCAGAGTGACAAGGATGATTCCAAGTCCATGTCGGGTTTTGTCTTTACCCTCAATGGAGGGGCGGTGTGTTGGAAGAGCTCCAAACAGGAAACCGTTGCAGACTCGACGATGGAAGCGGAATACATCGCTGCATCTGATGCCGCAAAAGAAGCTGTCTGGATGAGGAAGTTCTTGAAAGAACTTCAGGTGGTTCCGTCCATTGTTGATCCAATACCTCTGTATTGCGACAACAACGGGGCTATAGCTTTAGCGAAAGAACCCAGGTCCCATCAGAGATCCAGGCACATCTTGAGGCGGTATCACCTGATCAGGGAGATCGTGGATCGCCAGGAGATAGAGGTTCGGAGAGTCGCTTCAGAAGACAACACTGCAGATCCATTCACCAAGGCCTTGCCCCAGACTCAGTTCGAGCGGCTGATCGAGATGATAGGTCTTCGATACGCCAGTACATGGCCTTAGTGCAAGTGGGAGATTGTTAGTGTATATGCCCTAGAGGCCATTACTATATCATACTAGTTTGTATATTACTTAATGGATGCTTGGGATATTCACCTTGTATATACAATCTTACTCAAAATAGTAGTATGCTACTTGGTTTGTTTCTACTTCAATGTGTACATGTGTTTATTTTTGTATATCGCCTATACACATTAGTAGAGCCCTTAGGATCTTTGCTTGATTACCAGCAATGTGATGGCCGTCACACTAGTGGGGCTGGGTAATCTATAAGCACATCCTTATGCAGGTCCCTGGTCGCAGGACTATCGAGACAGGGCATCGATACTCCGGAGTAGACCAGCGCATGCGCTTCTCATCCCAGTGTGGGAGACGGTCTGTCCCACAGCCGTCAGTACGTCGTACTTGAGATAGTATGCGGGTGCTCGTTAGGTTACGGGTACACTGGACAGGACTCGTCGGGAACTGACTAGTTGGTATTATGCCTATCGTCGGTTATCAGTTCCCAGGTGACATGAGTACAGCTTAGTCCGCTGACTTGACACTGTCACTTCGCCTCGAGTGTGTTCCCACTGTACTTTGATCACTACCCTACCACGGCTCAAAGGAGTCGTGCAAACAGGTGGTGGTTGGGTGCAGTCCCAAAGCAATTGGAGGCAGTGACGGTTAGACAGGATTCGTCTCTCCCGGTATTGGGGGTTGACATCGCGCTGTGTCTAGGAGAGCCATTACACGAGTAGTCCCTGGCCAGGGCAAACGAGATATACTGGTAGGCTTGCAGTGTTATCTCAGGGTGTTTTGGGCTTCGCTCCGGCACGACTTGTACCGCTATTGGGGGACTGACGTTTACCGCCCCCTAGGCCCGCCATGCGATGTATCAGACGAACAGACCGGACTGTACGGAGAATGTCACACTCAGGCTCAGTAGGAGTTCATATGGGTTTCGCCTCGTCGGTCTTCTTATCGGCATTACCTGGGGACCGTTACGCACAGCTAGTGCCGCTTGCGGTCTGTGGTTAAACCCACTGCCAGCGTAGTGTCGAGTCTTTAGAGTCCCACACAGAAAGCTTTTCGCCTTTAGGCAAAAGAGTAGAGGTCGCATGGTATTGCGATAGGTCGCATGGTTTTGCGACAGGGTTCGGTCACATCCGTGCACTTGTGCACGTACAGTGTCCGGACAGTTTACACTAGCGGGCTTTGGTTTAAGCCAAATCCTAGTGTACCTTATGGGATTGGATTTATCCAGTTTGCATTCGTGTTCCTCGGAACGCGGATGCGGGTGTGTATGCACAGTTGACAGGGAGGCACAGACAGCGGATTCTCATTAGGGTTGTTGATAGTTGACCGTTGACTTTTTGACTTTTTGCTCAACCCTAATGAGAATATGATATGTGATTAACTATTATATTAATTAAGTATTATGGTGACTTGGTTGTTGACTTTTGTTGACTTGTTGACTTTTGTTGACTTGTTGACTTTGTTGACCGGTTGACTAGGCTTGACTAGTTGACCATCATGATAACCATGGCTATCATTTCATGCCAAAGACTTTTACTTGCTTGCTCATTTGAGTAAAATGAGTGCATGACATGATAAGGTTATGGTTGCTTCAACCATCACATAAGACTTTTATTGATATGATGAGTTATGATTACTATGGATTATGAGAGGGTGAGAGACAAAAGAGAGCCTCATTCTTTCTTGCTCATTCTCTCTCTTGTTCTTGAGCTCTCCATTTTGCTCTCACCCTCTTGCTCTTGCTCCTGCTCCCTCTCTTTAATATATGGTTCTCTTGTCTCATGAGTTGAGAATCAAGAACCATAGATAAAATCCCATTCTATTTCTTCTCTACTCATTCTAGTTCACTAGGTTTAGCAAACCAAGTGAACTAGTTTTCTTCAAAGAACGAAGAAGGAGCTAAAGGTTGGAGCTTTCAGGTGGATCTATCTTCGGCGTACGGAGACGACGAGAAGAAGCCATCGGACCACCATCGGAGCTTGAAGAAGAAGGAGTTCAAGACAAGCTAGGTATAACCCCCTAACCGAGTAGCTAGAAACTCATAGTTAGGATGTTAGATAGAAGTTTAACCAAGATCCGGGTTATAGGTCCATGTTACCACCTCCGTAAAAATTGTTATTTACCAAATTCCGCATTCCCGAAAGTACCGGGAGAGGTAGCATGGACTTACAATAATATGCTATCTGGTTACACTTTATCTTAACATGTACTCTGATTGTCTCTATGTTACATGTTGATAAAGCCTTTAGGATGAGTACTTGACTACCAGGACTATGATGTGGATCATACTAGTGAGGACAATGTAGTCTCCAAGTACATCCTTCAAATTTTCCTAGTCGTGGGAGTACCGAGATAAGGCATCGATACTCCAGAGTAGACTAGCGTATGCGCTTATTGACCCATATCATGGGCGATGGATGATCCCATATCCATTGGTGTTTGACATCAGAGAAGGTATACGGGTTCTCAGTGGAGACTGGGTACACTGGACGGACTCGCCGAGAACTCCCAGATGGTATTATACCTTACGTCAGATGGCAGTTCTCTGGTGACACTGGTACAGGTTAGTCTGTAGACCCGAGATCGTCATAGAGTCTTGTGTGATTCCCACTGTGCTTTGATTTCCATCATACCACGTCCAAGTGGGCGTGGAAAAAGGTGGCTTTGGGTACAGTCCCGAATCAAATGGAAGCAATGAGCGATAGGAGGGGATTCGTCTCACCCGGTATAGGGAGTTGATGTTGCGCTGTGTTCGATTGGCTATAATTGGAAATCCCTGGCCAGGGTTGCTGAGATTTACTGATAAGTGTTATCAGTAGTTTCTCGAACTGTTATAGACCTCATATCGACACGACTTATCAAGCTACTGGGATCTGACGTTTACCACCCCTAGACGAGATATGCGATATATCAGACGAAGAGAACGGACTGTACGGGAGTGATACTGACTGGATTCGCAGGAGAAAGTACAGGCTTTCTTGTTGATCTTCTGATCGATCAATACCTAGGTGGCTGTTACATTTAGCTGACCGCTTGCAGCTTGTGGGTGTTTGATATGATCATCACCTACTGCCGGCTTATTGATGATTCTTTAGAGCCCTGTGTAGAAGTTTCTTGACTCAGGCAAAACGGAGTAGGAGTACGTATATGATATGTGCGGGACCGAGAACAATGCGTGTATGTGATACCGTATTAGATTCTCACGATATGAGATATCGACCGGGTATATGTAATATAGCCGGGTCATCGGATCAAGTGTTGATTCGATGAACTGATACAGATTATATTAGTCGGTTATTTGTGAAATAGACGGATTATCGGATCAAGTGTTGATTCGATAATTTAATGTATAATTATATATTTGATATATTAAATTGCATTAACTGATATAAACTCGCTAAAAGATTCTTTTTCTCACTCGGGTAATACATTGATATATATGCGATATATGTTAATTGTATTATTTTCTTTTGTTACAATAAATATTGTATATATGATATATAATATTGTAACATGTTATGGTTATAAATGCAATATGTTTTGTGGAGTTTAAATATGGTTAGGGTTTGGATTGGGGTTAAACATTCATGAAGCTTTCAAGAAGCTTCATGAAGCTTTAACTTTGACTTAGATATTTTGTGATATTTCTTTAACCCAACCCAACCCTTTAACCATAGTTAAATATCTAAATGGGTTAAGTCTTCATACTTAACCCATGGTTACATTTCTAACCTCACTTGAGTTTTCATTATTCATCACAAAAGAAATTGATCATCTTCTTCCTTCTTCTTCTTTGCATGAAAAGCTTTCTAGCTTTTTATGATGTGATGATAATGAGTGAGATTAAGAAAACAGATGAGAGCTAAATTCCTACTTCATCATCCTAATCTATTCTTTCCAATTAGATTAGGATGTTCACTTCATTTAGTGAGTGAGATCCTGTGTTAAAGAAACTTCAAGGTAGATCATCTTAGTTATCGAAGATCGGAATCAGGCTTGCATCTTTCTCTTCATGGAGCCTCTCTAGAGTTCGGGAACTTGATGATCGCAGCGAAGGGACCACAACACGGAGCTTTAGAAGTGAAGGAACGGACTACAAAGGTTGTAATCCCTATCTCTTATATGTAAAGTTGTTTACATGCTTTCTTTCGCCTAATCTCTAGTTTAAAGATCTTGGTTAGGGTTGTTCGGCACGTCTAAATTTTAAATCGGGCATGGTTGATGCCTTATAGACCCTTGTGAGAGTGCCTAGTAACCCTACATGATCATCCTCATTATATCGGAATTCGAAGTAATTGGTGATATTTGAGGAAATCACTTGGGTTTTTTGCCTGACGGCAAATATTTGGTTTTGAATATCCATTGTTATGCACCAATTTCAAGCTGATATATCTGTACGTTTATTTTATAAAGTGAGATATAACTTTTTTAAATTATGTCTATGACATTTACCTATATCAATTGATGGTTAGGTAAGGAGCATTCAACAGCGGTGTAATTCTTCATAACCATAGTACAGTTTTTAACCTACGACGCACAGGGTTTGAGTTATTCAACTCAGCGTACTTATACAAAGTATTGTATGTTGTCCAGTGTCCATTAGGATAGAGGGGTTGGTCCTCGTACTATATTCTATTTACTTGTGACTTCTCAAGTTTTAGACACGTGTTTCGTAGAAAAACAAGGTCCAAGTTTTGAGAAGTTATAGGTACAAGAATAAAATAGAGAACCACGTGTAGCAAGTATCGGGATTCTTCAAGGTGATCAAAGATGTAGATACTTGTGTTTGGTATTCAGTCGATTGTAATAATTTTGAGAACTTGCTTCTCTTTCAGGTTACTCATAATTGGATGCACTCCTAAGTTGAGTAATGCTGATCGGCCTCTCTCCATTTAGTTGACATGCACTGGAGACAGCTGCATGATTTGAATCTGGTTCCAATTAAATCAGTGCCTCTGTTTCTATAATGTATATAGAATGGTTCATATCTTAACGATGTTAAGGTACGGGGAGTTGCCCGGCTTATGCTTAAAACCAGACACTGGATAGCTCAAGGCACGTTTCTGTAATGGTTTTTTGTGGGTTCACCCGGGCTATGACGAGGGTTAACTTTCTACCATCTGGAAGATCAATAGTGATATTGATCTTGACTCGCCACAGTTTTAGTAAAATGGATTTTTTTCAGAAAACAGTAGTGGGAGTATGGTAGAACTGGAAGTGATTCCAGAACCACAAACGATTACTGAAAATTTAATAGGACCTAAAGATTCAATCAGGATTGACATTCCATTAGCCACTCCGCAGATATGGTGGGTAACCTCAGGCACCCGAGAGGTACTCTGGTAGCCTCAATGATGGTGACAGGGAGGTTCTTGTTTACCCAGACTTGCCATTACTGTTGTTCTAGACTATGAGACCCGGCAGAAGGATGAGTATAGCGTCGTTCTAAACTAGCTTTAGAAGTGCACGTGTATATACTCTGCCAGAGGGTTGTCATAGTCAGTGGGAGCAGCGGAAGCATAGTGAACAAGTAGCTTGTGTCTATTTATATACTAAAGCAGATATAGCGGGGATAGATCATCTATTTTTGATGTGACGGTCATGGGTTTTGACTTCATCAGAATAGGAGATGGATCTGTTAAGAAGGTAGTAGGGTGTGATGTCCTGGTATTTGGATGACATACACAGAGTAGGAAGTGAAATTCCTATACTACGATCGGATACTATGGTTGTCACACAGTGGTTTCTCCACATAGGATATGGATATAATATCAGGCATTCTGGATACTAGATCTATGGTTTTAGATCTAGATTTGGGAAGTGTCCCAATCTCGGTACTTAGACAGTATTCTAAAGGTGTTTTAGAATAGACGACTCCTGGCATGGTGGTGTACCTGCAGGTGATGGAGTCACCCTCTCTAAAGGTGTCTTACAGACTAAAGGGGAGAGGGATGTGCATGATTGGCATATCACTTGCTTAGGCAATTGAGTTGATCATGAGATATCAAGTACCACACCAGATGTTGTTTTTGCATAGATGCAATAAGTTGATATTAATCCAATCCTGGAGAAATGTTCGGAAGCAGTTTTAGAACATAAGTGGATGTTCTAGTGATATGATAACGGAGCCTCCTTCGGGAGACAGTTATCGTTCAAGACTTCCAAGGTGACTTGGATGACAGAGTGACTGTCAGAGTTATAGTTTTTCCTCTGACGAGGGGCAGTAGTTTGGACAAGTGGTCCAAGCGGATACTGGGGGAGGCATGGTGCAGGATACTGATTAAATTCAGTTGACGATACAGTTTAAGATGTAAACTGGATTTGGAGTTCATTTGTGAACTGGTTCCCATCAGATATCCAAACATAATCTAAGACAGGTATTACTCAATTCGGGAGATGGCATTCTCCGCGAATTTGAGATAAAGAGAGACATAAAAAGAAACATCAGGGCGGATCCACTCACTGAGGCTATTTCTCAAACTCAATAGTTTTACAAACGAGTTTTGTGAAACTGATTAGTAGAGGAATTGGGTATTCGGTATCACACGGGCTGTGAGTATGCGACACCGCAATAATTAGCCTTAAGTGTGTTGGATATAGTGCCCTCAAAGTCAATTATTGGATCGCAGGCACGTGATTGCAATGATTGAGGGAGGACCTATGCCGGTAGGACAATCTTACTCAGGATGATTGCATACTATCTGGTTTGTCTTTATCATCATGTACATGTTTTAGGTGACATTGTGGTTCACTATTACACGTTGATGGAGAAAAGTATGCTACCATGGTTTATCTTTATCATCGTGTACTGCTTTAGGTGACCTTACAGGTCGCTATTACACGTTGATAGAGTCCTTAGGATTCTTGCTTGACTAACAGCAGTATGATGGGGATCATATACGTGGGAGCTGGGGTCTATAAGCACATCCTTAAAAGGTCCTAGTGGTGGGAGTTTCGAGACTGGGCATCGATACTCCATTAGTAGACTAGTGTATACAGTCGAGACTCCGACGAGGGGCGGTGTCCGGTCTCACAAGCCATTGGTGTAAGTTGATTCACCTAAGATGTATACAGGTGCTCATTGGGTTATGAGTACACCGGACAGGACTCGCCGGGAACATACTAGTTGGTATTATACCTAGCGTCAGATAGCAGTTCCCTGGTAACATGTGTACAGGTTAGTTCATCGACCTTAGATCGTCATTTGTCTCGTGTGAGTTCCCACTGTACTTTGATTACTACCCTACCACGGCTCAAAGGAGTCGTGCAAACAGGTTTTAGTTGGGTACAGTCCCGAGCCATATGGAGGCAGTGAGCGGATCGGCAGGGGTTCGTCTCTCTCGGTATTGGGGGTGAGGTCGTGCTGTGTCTAGGAGAGCCAATACACGAAGTCCTTGGCCAAGGCAGGAGATTTACTGGTAGGTATTCCAGTAGTATCTCAGGGTGTTCTGGGCTACACTCTGACACGACTTGTACCGCTTTTGGGGGACTGACTTTTACCAACCCCCTAGGCCCGACATACGATGCTCATAGACAAACGGACCGGACTGTACGGATATTGTCACTAACAGGCTCAGTAGGGTGTCAGGATGAGTTCGCTCATCGACCTCCCTTTTGGTCAATACCTGGTAGCTCGTTACGTACGGCTAATACCTCTGACGTGCTAGTGGTTAAATCCACAGCCAAAGTATTGACGAGTCTTTAGAGTCACCCACAGACAGTTTCTCAAGTTTCGTGCGAAACGTTGTATAGGCCGTATGATATATGGCAGGGTTCGATCTTATACGTGCGATATTGCACGGATCAAGATCGGACGGATCATACTAGTGGGTTTTGGTTTAAGCCGGATCCTAGTATTATATTTGTTGGATTACTTTAGTCTCATCGCATTCGCATTCAGTCGGAATGCGGATGCAGGTATGTATATACAGGTGAGGGGCATCCTTGTGATCCGTCACGAGTTTACTTTAGATGTTGTCGTATCTTTTTATTGTTGCAAACATTTGGATTAATGTTTTCTAATGGAAATTGTAAGCTAGAATTTCATCATGAGATGCATTAATGTGACATAGACATTTATCAGGACTCATGGTCTCTTTTTTAGCAAAAGTGTCACATTAATGGATTGTCTAGTGAGGATATGAGAGGAAGAGAGAGAGAGGGGTTGCCATGGTTGTAGTTATGGTCTTGTATTTTTATCATCTCACACTCTCTCTTACTCTCATTCTATCACAAGAAAAGATGACACAAAAGGAAAAGAAAAGAGCTCTCTTCTTCTTCTTCTTCCTCTAGCTTGCATTCTCCATTAATGGCAATATCTCTAACCTCCATCCAAGCAATGGATGCAAGAGGTAAACTGATCACAAACATTCTCTACAAAATCTTGGATACGTCGGCTAGCACACTTCGTGCCCGAGATGCTTCGGACGAAGCGGGAGCCCGTAAAAAGACTTCTCGATGTGGTGCCCTTTCCGACGAGGAGATGAAGACCGGAGTTGCCGCGGGGAGCTTGGGATGGTGGCCGAAGACCGAAGGACACGGATCGCTCGGTATAGCTCTCTACCCCTTTCTCTAGTTAGCTAGTAGTAGGTTAATGGTCCGATCCGGGTTTATAGTCCGCGGTAGCGCCGGTTTTCTAGTTTTGAAAAAGTTTCGTTTCCGCATTTTGGCCTCGGACAGACGGCCGGGTCGCTACCGTAGACCTACATGATATCAGAGCCACGCCATTAACCGTTACTAGCTTGCTCTAACGTGTTTACAAGTTCGATCGAACGAATTTTCTAAAACCGCAATTTCAAAATCACAGTTTCTGTCGAAATTTTTCTGTGGTCAAAAAATTATTTGGTGTGCTGCAGAAAATCAGGCGGGGTTTTTTATAGGCACTGCAGAAATTTGGTAGTGCAATTCCTCAGAAGAGCCGCGGAACCGCGGCCTAACCCCTATTTTGGCCGCGGTTTCGCCGCCATTTTATCTTTTCATTGTACCAAATCTCTTCAGTAGGTCTCTATGTTGGAATTGGGGTTTTTGGTATATTCTGTTTGGGCCCAGATTTATTTTGAGTGCTACAGTTGTGCTTGGGGCCCACTTCGGGAAATTTTATCAATCGAAAATTTTAAACATGTTAGTTCACAGTATTTACAGTATATCTGCGACCGTGAATGTCATTTGATCGGTAAATCCTGTCTGATTGCTATAGCCCTTTTATACGGATTTGCGAACGTGACATTCACGTTGATGTTCTGTGTTGTGCTGTGATGTTGCGGATTTGTCGTGGTGGATAGCCTGGATGCAATGGTAGTACCGTTTTGGTATTTTTATGTACATTTGATATTGCGGGGCGAGCGTCCGACATGTGGACTGCCGTCACTGCCTGTTTGTATAATATTCTTTTAGGGCACGACCGGGCTGAGGTCGATGTACCCGTTGTATATTTTACTTTTTTTACTAGGATTACCCTGCGGAGGGGTGCACGGGTAGCCGGGTTCTAGAGGGCAACGGGCCCGCATCTCATGGCGTTTGATACGGAGGGGGTTTCACTCTAGAATTGGCGGGCTATTCGCCGCACTCGTAGGGGGTACAGGTTGACCCAAGGATGGGTGCTCAAGTTACCAGATTCCGTGAAGTGTTGGGTGGCCCATTCACGTTGTTGAAAGGGGCTGCCTCGCTTTAGGTTTTGGCGGGTAACTTGCCGCGCCCGTAGGGGTCTAGGATTTCATTGCACAGGATATCCACACGACCAGGGGAATGTCGGGTTTCAGTAGCGGCTCTATGAAACCCGGGGATCCCAGATATCTGTATTGTTCTGTGATGCTTATAACATTTCTGTGATGTTGCATTTTATCACGCCTTGAGCGAATATTATATATTGATATATATACTAGTAGATGTTGTATATGTTTTGCATCCGCGCTAGTCCAGTCCCCGCTCTGTCCTTAGTTAAGTAACCTAACGGGTGATGACGGGACCCAGTGGCGAATGCGGATGGCATATACGTACATCATTATTTTCGTTCTTTTGTGGTGTGATTAATTGATGGGACTGCATTGATTCGGATCAACGCAAGCTAAACAAACCTATTCTGATATTGTTGGAACATTTTTCAAAAAGCTGTTATTGCAAGGGCATTCTCTTTTGGTTTGCACAGTGATATTCGATTATGAATATCCAGCACCTCAGTCGACAAGGCAAGGGCCGAGATCCCTTCACCGGGAGTGATCCCTTAGACAGAAGTTTGCGTCAGGGTAATAACTTCACTATAGTCGATTGCCTTTTTCTTTGCATCGTGGTATTCAGTTGGAATATCCTGCACCTCATTCTACGGGGAAAGAGCCGAGATCCCTTCACCGGGAGTGACCTCTTTAGCAAAGGTTTTCGCCACTATATTTTATAAAAAAGCTATCCAGTTCCTTCAACGATATCAAGTTCATTACGTTAAAGGTTTTTCGCCAAAAACCATTCGTAGCCCTCCGTCATTTCAGAAAGGTAGCACTTAGTATTCATGCTATGTATGTTGGCCTTCGTCAAGGCATGGTGTATGGTAGCTATTTGTTACTTTTCTGCAGCATAGATAGATGCGTTGATTTAGGACAGTCGTACTACTATTTTGGCCTTCGTCAAGGGTATGTACAGGTGGGTTCAAATTAACCTGGATAATGACGGGTAGAACTTGACATGTGACTTATGATATGTTGGCTTTCGTCAAGGTCATAAGAGCATGGGGTAAAAATCACATCGGGAGTTTCTAAAGAGACTGTTGCCAGGCATGCGCATACCTTCTGGAGTGTGATAACGTGAGTGGATTCCGTCACGTTATCATGCGATGATAGTTGGATCCTGATTCCCACTGATGAGTTGGTTTACTCCTCGGGTGATCCCGACTAATTCTTCTTTCAGGTTTGGAAGAGAATTTGAGGTTACAGTGGGAGGTTTCCTGATTAGATAAAGTGATAACCATTCTGATCTAGGTTAGAGTGCACGCTGAGTGTTTCTTTTCTCTCTCTCTTTGGCAGCGACCATGACCCGACCCTTGACTATGACTCAGTGACCAAGTTAACCGAACCTTCTTAAACACTGGCTTTTGGATTGTCAGAGTTGCATACATCGTTGCCACTCCTACTTTTACCCTTTTCTCCAGGACACCCCATATTACTACGAATGTCCACTTCCATTAGATAAAACCATCGTATGGTTATATAAGAACTCGAAGGAACTTGTTCCAGATTCGAGGATGGTTTCTGATTCTGGAGAAAACGAATAGGACTATTCAGTTGTCTTTTCCTTTTACCTTCTCTCAGGTTGCGAGTGCTCCTTGGATTAGGACAGTACACCTATTACGCTTATTGGATAGTCTTTTTCCAAACCATAGGCAGGTGTCGAACGGTAGGGAATGAAGAAAACCAATTAGCCTAACGAAGGTGTGCAGAAGGTAATAAGTTAAGACAAATAAAGGGATTAGTTAGAGGGCAAAGTAATTTGCGACTGCTATTCACGACCAAACCAAGTATTTCTTCGCCAATCCTACATCACCTTTGTATTTCTCCAAAACACTCCGTATCACTACGAAGATCCACAGTTTATTGGATACTCCATCGTATGATTATATACGAACTCGAAGGAACTTGTTCCAGTTCGGGGATGGATTCTGGTTCAGGAGAAATAGGAATAAGGTTTATTCAGTTGTTTTTTATCTTTACCTTCTCTCGGGTTGCGAGTGCTCCTAGGATTAGGACAGTACACCCATTATGCTTATTGGATAGTCTTCTTCCAAACCATAAGCTGGTGCCGAAAGGTAGGGAAGGAAGAAAACCATTTAGCCTAAGAGGGTGTATAGAAGGTAATGACTAAAGACATATGAAGGGATTTGGAGAGATGGCAAAGAAATATACAGTTACAGTTGTGAATCTGATAATGGAAGAGGCATTACTAAGGAATACCCGGATACCCCTTCGAAACATTTACATGTTTCAGTTTCACTGTGTATTGTTAAAAGAAAACTGTCCCAATTAGTCCTTGCTCCAGGGTATGTATTTACCAGGTGTGATTCTCACATCTGTATGGTTTTACAGATGATGAGTGGGAGTAAGTTATTGGGAATTGGGTGATCATCCTCATTATATCGGGATTCGTTGTAATTGGTGATATTTGAGAAAATCGCCTGGGTTGTTTGCCGGACGGCAAATATTTGGTTTTGAATATCCGTTGTAATGCACCAATTTTAAAATTGATATATCTGTACGTTTATTTTTTATAAAGTGAGATATAACTTTTTGAAATTATGTCCATGACATTTACCTATATCAGTGGATGGTTAGGTAAGGAGCATTAAAACAACGGTGTAATTCTTCTTAACCATAAGTACAATTTTCAACCTACGACACACAGGGAATGAGTTATTAGACTCAGGGGACTTATACAGAGTATTGTATGTTGTCCAGTGTCCATGAGGACATAGGGGT
This sequence comes from Agapanthus africanus, assembly GCA_030015575.1. Lineage (NCBI taxonomy): Eukaryota > Viridiplantae > Streptophyta > Magnoliopsida > Asparagales > Amaryllidaceae > Agapanthus > Agapanthus africanus. Next base: position 255,156,578 of record JASDDO010000012.1, on the reverse strand, counting down.
TGGTACCCGTACTATATTCTGTTTACTTGTGACTTCTCTAGTTCTTAGACATGTGTTTCGTAGAAATACAAGATCCAAGTTTTGAGAAGTTATATGTATAAGAATAAAGTAGAGAACCAGATATTGCAAGTATCAGGATTCTTCAAGGTGATCGAAGATGTAGATACTTGTGTATGGTATTCAGTTGATAGTAATGATTAAGAGAAATTGCTTCTCTTTCAGGTTACTCATAATTGGAAGCACTCCTAAGTTGAGTAATGCTGATCAGCCTCTTTCCATTTAGTTGACATGCACTGGAGATAGCTGCATGATTTGAATCTGGTTCCAATTAAATCTGTGCCTCTATTTCTATATTGGATATAAAATAGTTCATATCTTAACATTGTTAAGGTACGGGGAGTTGTCTGGCTTATGCTTAAAACCAGACTCTGGATAACTCAAGGCACGTTTCTGTAATGGCTGTTTGTGGGTTGACCCGGGCTATGACGAGGGTTGACTATCTACCATCTGGAAGATCAGTAGTGATATTGTTCTTGACTCGCCACAGTTTTAGTAAAATGGACTTTTTTTTTTCAGAAAACAGTAGTGGGAGTATGGTAAAACTGGAAGTGATTCCAGAACCGCAAACGATTACTGAAAATTTGATAAGAACCTAAAGATTCAATCTGGTTTGACATTCCATTGGCCACTCCGCAGATATGGTGGGTAACCTCAGGAACCCGAGAGGTACTCAGGTATGCTCAAAGACGGTGACAGGGAGGTTCTTGTTTACCCAGATTTGACACTATTGTTGTTCCAGGCTATGAGACTCGGCAAGAGGATGAGTATAGAGTCGTTCTAAACTAGTTTTAGAAGTGTACGTGTATATGACTCTGCCAGATGGTTGTCGTAGTCAGTGGGAGCAGCGGAAGCATAGTGGACAAGTAGCTTATGTCTATTTATGGACTAAAGCAGATATAGCGGAGATAGATCATCTATTTCTGATGTGACAGTCATAGGTTTGACTTCATCAGAATAGGGGATGGATCTGTTAAGAAGGTAGTAGGGTGTGATGTCCTGGTATTTGGATGACATACACAGAGTAGGAAGTGAAATTCCTATACTACGAACGGTTATACTTTGGTTGTCACACAGTGGTTTTTCCACATAGGGCTAGGATATTATATCTGACATTCTGGTTACTAGGTATATGGTTTTAGATCTAGATTTGTGTAGTTTCCCAATCTGGGTACTTAGACAGCATTCTAAAGGTGTTTTAGAATGGACGACTTCTGGCACGGTAGTGTACCTGCAGGTGATGGAGTCACCCTCTCTAAAGGCGTCTTACAGACTAAAGAAGAGAGGGATGTGTATGATTGGCAGATCACTTGCTTAGGCAATTGAGTCAATCATGAGATTTCAAGTACCACACCAGATGTTGTTTTTGCAGTAGATGGAATAAGTTGATATTGATCCAATCCTGGAGAAACATTCGGAAGCAGTTTTAGAACATAAGTGGATGTTCTAGGGATATGATAACAGCCTCTTTTAGGAGACAGTTATTTTAACTTTCCAGAAAATAAAATATTATTTTTTTCTTTGAGAATTTAAAATAATAAAATAATGAGCTTTTGTAAGACAATAAAAATATCTTCAGCGATGGGCCTAAAAATATTTGTGCTTGAGGAGTTTGTCACAAATTGGTGTTGTTGTAGCATGTATGTGTACATATACATATATATATATATATATATATATATATATATATATTTTTAAATCACTGTGTGTGTATATTTATATGGTATGGTTAGAGTTATCACCATTTTTCCCTAGTTCCCTTGTTTCCCCCTTAGTTATTCCTGGGTTACCTCATTTCTTTCCTCCCCCACTCTGGAAAATTCCAAAAAAAAAGGGGGTTCCCCATCTTGAGGGAGGGAAAGAGAGAGCCCTGGGATTGGCGATCTCGCGACGCGCAACCCCGCCGCCGCCGCCGACTTCTCCTCAGTCTCTCTCCCTCCCTCCCAAATTGAAACCCTAACCCTATTAATGGCGTGTGCGGCATCTCCTCCCATGAGCCAAGCGCGCTTCCTGTTCTTCTCCGATGACGTCGTCTTCAATGTCGTGGCCAAGAAGGAGGCGGATCCTCACGAATGGGTGTGCCTCTCCCACGTCTCCACCCGCTTCACCTTCCTCATCGCCACCTGCTACTTCCGATCGAGATGCCCTTCCTCCGTCTCCGATCTCGTCGCCTGCTCCTAATCATCGCAGCTCTCGCCTTCTCTTTCTCCTCAACAAGCTTCCAATTGTCATCGGTTTAATCTCTCCCAATTTTGACAAAATCAATAGTATTCTTTTCTAGAATTAGATTCAGATCCAGAATTTCTGTCAAAAGCATCAAGAAAATCCTCAAGATACATTTCCCTGCCTGGATTGGAGCTGCTATGGTGTTGAATTGGGTTTTTGATCTTAATTTCCTTCGTTTCTGCATTGATTTGGGTTTTCTTCGCTGCTTCTTAAGTTTTTGAGAGGATTCGACTTTGTTACAGTCTTGGAGGCAGATCTGCTCCTATTTTTGCTTGCAGTTTTTTGGGCTCTTCAATTTGAGGCAGATTTGATTCCAGTTGATTGCTTCATGGTCTTCAGAGATCTTAGCTTTGGTAATCTCGTGATCTTTCTTTTTGTTTTTCAATGGAACCTGATCATCAATTCAAAATGGTTGATAGTGAGATTTCTAAGGCTAATAAATCATATGTCGCTGTTGTCATGGGTAATAATTTGGGTTTTTTGATCCGAAGATTACTTTTGAAGAGAAAAATGTTGTGATTCAGGAAAATGGTATATATGCAATTTACTTTATGGGAGGCCTTTAGTTGCTGATATCAGAATTTTTTTGATCCAAAATGTGGTTCTGAAAAATGAATTTGATATAAGTTTTCTTGATACCAGGCATATATTAATCAGATTGAAAGATAGTTTTGATTTTATTAAGTTTTGGATGAAAGAAGTGATATACATTCAGGAATTCTCTTTTAGAATATTCAAATGGCATCCACTATATTCTACTAAAAAAATAACCCAGTTCAATTCCTGCATAGGTGATTCTCCCAAGATTACCTCCAAAATTCTTACAACCATAGCATGCTCAAATCTATAGTCAAACCTCTTCGAGAGTTAATTGCTATGGATGAGAGCACTGTGAGATGTGGTAGAACAGAGAGAGCAAGGGTCTGTATTGAATTGGACTTATTAAAAAATTTACCAAATAAAATCTGGATTGGTACATACTAAGCATAGATTTGCTCAAATTTACAAATTGGAGAAAAAGTTTGATTATTGCTCTCACTGTTATAAACAAGGGCATAATCAGAAAAATTGTAAAAAGGTTCAGGAGGGTATTTCAGTACAAAAAGTTTCATAAGTTCTCACGAGGAGGTTTTAATTCATGGTATTTTACCTCAGAAACAGAAAATTAAAAAATGCATGGCAAAGAAAAAGATTTTAATAAACTAGAGGAGCTTTCATTAGTTGATAAAAGAAATCAGGTGATAGAAAACTTATCTGATATTGGTGCTGGACATCAAGATATTGTGGATATGCAGGGAGTAAATTCTACAGATGTTGCCAGTTCTTCATTTTTAATTGCAGATAAACAATGCAGTGGGGTTAGCTCTGGATTATCCATAGTTGAAATTGCTGATTTATCCCAGGTACAAGATGTTGATACCGATAACCGGTCTACAGCTTTAATAGCAGATATAGCAGAGATTACTGAGCTTACAGCTTTAATAGCATATCAATATAATAATGTATGGTTACTCTCATGTGCTAGTTAGACATTGCATTTATTACATAGAAACTTCATGCATTCACATTTTCATATTATCATGCAGTATTGTGGGGCTTATGCCGATACTCATTATTACTTACTCATGATTTTGGGATTTTGGATTTCTATGAGATTTCTGGATTTTGGGGAAAACCGCAAGAATATATATAAGAACTTCTCTCTCTCTCACTCTCTTTTTGAAATATAAGCTGCGGTTTTATCGTGATGTATGTGTCGCCCACCATGAGATTTCATGTTTTCTGTTGGATTTCGAGACCCTATTCGAGGAGTGGATGAACCGTCTCGGGTACATGGTGGGCCCGGTATGGTACCCCGGGGCAAGAAGATCGAGTTGTAGACGATGAGCCTGGCAGGGGAAGACTACCTACCGGTGATGTCTGGCGCGGCGGATATCCGGAGGATACCGACCGTTATCGTGAGATTTGATGATATGGGCCGATCCGGACCGACGGAGCCCGAGATATTGAGACTTGAGATATTGAGACATTGAGATATATATATATATATATATATATATATATATATATATATATGTTTTGTGTCGATACTTGACACGGATTTCCATGGATTTCATTGATGATATTTCAGTTAATCCAGAAGAATCTTTTCTATGATAAAAGTAAAGGTTTTCTTCTACAGATATATCCAGATTTTGTGGTTGATTGTTTTTCATTCATGATGCATACATATACATACATGACATGATACCACTTAGTGACACTGACACGAGCACCGAGTATTACACTTGTGTATAGTTTATTACCATATCATTACTAGATGTCTAGTGTTATGTTGAGTATATTATATGACCTTGGAGAGCGTCGTGCACGCGATTTCTACTCTCGAGTTGGCAACTTACCCCCGTTATGCCAAATTTTATTACAGGTTCGATGTACAGGTTTTCCTTGGCAGCTTGCTGGCACATCATTTCATTCAGGGTGATTTGCACGGTAGGTTGGTTCACTTGTATCTGGACCAACGTTGTACTTTTATTATTTCATTGGTATCTAGTAAGCTCTATCAACCAAACTTGTATTACTTATTAACTTTATTGGACCAGTTGTTTATTTCGACCTTAGAGTCGCGCATGTATTATTCTGGGTTGGTGGATTTGTTTTCTTTTGAGTTTGAGCCTCGCCTTTTGGCGTTGTATATTCTTGTGCTTGTTGTGGTTGTTTCCGCCTGTTGGCGTAGAGCTAGCTCCCGCTTGGGGATGCCATTTTATCGTTTGTATATATCATACTTGTTTGTACCCGTTTGGGGCCAGTTTTTACAAAGGAGACTTTGCCGAAATTTTTGAGAAAATTGGATGTTGCTTTTAAACTTGTTTTCTACATGTTTTCCTTTACTTCTTCTTCTTTTATGGTTTAGATTTCTGGGCTTCGGTTTACTTAGGTTACGTTGCGCCTCTAGACGCTTCGTAATCTAAGTGCCAGTCACGTTCCATACTTTCGGGTCGTGACAGTTATCATTCCAGGCTTCCAAGGTGACCTGAATGACAGAGTGGCTGTCAGAGTTATAGTTTTCCCTCTGACGAGGGGCTGTATTTTGGACAGGTGGGCTAAGCGGATACTGAGGGAGGCATGGCGCAGGATACTGATTGGTTTCAGTTGACGATACAGTCTAAGAAGTTTGGATTTGGAGTTCATTTATGAACTAGGTCCCATCAGATATCCAGACATATTCTAAGACAGGTATTGCTCATTTCGGGAGATGGCTTTTTCCGCGAACTTGAGATGAAGAGAGACATAGAAAGAAACATCAGGGCGGATCCACTAGCTGAGGCTATTCCTCGAACGCAATAGTTTCACAAATGGGCTTTGTGAGACTGATCAGTAGAGGAGTTGGGTGTTCGGTATCACACGGGCTGTGAGTATGCGACATCGCAATAATTAGCCTTGAGTGCAAGTGGGAGATTGTTGGATATAGTGCCTTCAGAGTCAATTATTGGATCGCAGGCACGTGATTGCAAAGATTGAGGGAGGACCTATGCCGGTAGGACAATCTTACTCAGGATGATTGTATACTATCTGGTTTGTCTTTATCATCATGTACATGTTTTAGGTGACATTGTGGTTCACTATTACACGTTGATGGAGAATAGTATGCTACCATGGTTTATCTTTATCATCGTGTACTGCTTTAGGTGACCTTACAGGTCGCTATTACACGTTGATAGAGCCCTTAGGATTCTTGCTTGACTACCAGCAGTATGATGGCGATCATATACATGGGAGCTGGGGCTATAAGCACATCCTTAAAAGGTCCCTAGTCGTGGGAGTTTCGAGACTGGGCATCGATACTCTATTAGTAGACTAGTGTATACAGTCGAGACCCCGACGAGGGGCGGTGGCCGGTCTCACAAGCCATTGGTGTAAGTTGGTTCACCTAAGATGTATACAGGTGCTCATTGGGTTATGAGTACACCGGACATGACTCGCCGGAAACATGCTAGTTGGTATTATACCTAGCGTCAGATAGCAGTTCCTTGGTGACATGTGTACATGTTAGTTCATCGACCTGAGATCGTCATTTATCTCGTGTGAGTTCCCACTGTACTTTGATTACTACCCTACCACGGCTCAAAGGAGTCGTGCAAACAGGTTTTAGTTGGGTACAGTCCCGAGCCACATGGAGGCAGTGAGCGGATCGGCAGGGGTTCGTCTCTTTCGGTATTAGGGCTGAGGTTGCGCAGTGTCTAGGAGAGCCATTACATGAAGTCCTTGGCCAAGGCAGGAGATTTACTGGTAGGTATTCCAGTAGTATCTCAGGGTGTTCTGGGCTACACTCCGACACGACTTGTACCGCTTTTGGGGTCTGAATTTTACCAACCCCCTAGGCCCGACATGCGATACTCATAGACGAACAGACCGGACTGTATGGATATTGTCACTGACAGACTCAGTAGGGTGTCAGGATGAGTTCGCTCATCGACCTCCCTTTTGGTCAATACCTGGTAGCTCGTTACGTACGTCTAATACCTCTGACGTGCTAGTGGCTAAATCCACAGCCAAAGTATTGACGAGTCTTTAGAGTCCCCCATAGACAGTTTCTCAAGTTTCGGGCGAAATGTTGTAGAGGCCGTATGATATATGGCAGGGTTCGATCTTATACGTGCAGTATTGCACGGATCATGATCGGACGGATCATACTAGTGGACTTTGGTTTAAGCCGGATCCTAGTATTAGATTTGTTGGATTACTTTAGTCTCATCGCATTCGCATTCAGTCGGAAAGCGGATGCAGGTATGTATATACAGGTGAGGGGTATCCTTGTGATCCGTCACGAGTTTACTTTAGATGTTGCCGTACCTTTTTATTGTTGCAAACATTTGGATTAATGTTTGCTAATGGAAATTGTGAGCTAGAATTTCATCATGAGATGCATTAATGTGACATAGACATTTATCATAACTCATGGTCTCTTTTTTAGCAAAAATGTCACATTAATGGATTGTCTAGTGATGATATGAGAGGAAGAGAGAGAGGGGGGCTGCCATGGTTGTATTTTTGGTCTTGTATTTTTATGATCTCACACTTTCTCTTACTCTCATTCTATCACAAGAAAAGATGACACAAAAGGAAAAGAAAAGAGCCCTCTTCTTCTTCTTCTTCCTCTAGCTTGCATTCTCCATTAATGGCAATATCTCTAACCTCCATCCAAGCAATGGATACAAGAGGCAAAGTGATCACAAACATTCTCTACAACATCTTCGACACGTCGGCTAGCACACTTCGTGCCCGAGTTTCTTCGGACGAAGCGGGAGCCCGTAAAAAGACTTCTCGATGTGGTGCCCTTTCCGACGAGGAGATGAAGACCGGAGTTGACGTGGGGAGCTTGGGATGGTGGTCGAAGACCGAAGGACACGGATCGCTCGGTATAGCTCTCTACCTCTTTCTCTCGTTAGCTAGTAGTAGGTTAATGGTCCGATCCGGGTTTATAATCCGCGGTAGCGCCGGTTTTCTAGTTTTGAAAAAGTTTTATTTCCGCATTTTGGCCTCGGACAGACGGCCGGGGCACTACCGTAGACTTACAAAGTGCAAGTGGGAGATTGTTGGATATAGTGCCCTCAAAGTCAATTATTGGATCGCAGGCACGTGATTGCAATGATTGAGGGAGGACCTATACCGGTAGAACAGTCTTACTCGAGATGATAGTATGCTATCTGGTTTGTCTTTATCACCGTGTACATGCTTTAGGTGACATTACAGATCACTATTACATGTTAATAGAGCCCTTAGGATTCTGCTTGACTACCAGCAGTATGATGGCGATCATATACGTGAGAGCTGGGCAGTCTATAAGCACATCCTTAAAGTGTCCCTAGTCGTGGGAGTTTCGAGACTGGGCATCGATACTCCGAGAGTAGACTAGTGTATACGGATCGAGACCCCGACGAGGGGCGGTGGCCTGTCTTACAAGCCATTGGTGTCAGTTGGTTCACCTAAGATGTATACAGGTGCTCATTGGGTTATGAGTACACCGGACGGACTCGTCGGGAACATGCTAGTTGGTATTATACCCATCGTCAGATAGCAGTTCCCTGGTGACATGTGTACAGGTTAATCTATCGACCTAAGATAGTCATTTGTCTCGTGTGAGTTCCCACTGTGCTTTGATTACTACCCTGCCACGGCTCAAAGGAGTCGTACAAACATGTTTTAGTTGGGTACAGTCCCGAGCCACATGGAGGCGGTGAGCGGATCGGCAGGGGATTCGTCTCTCCCGATATTGGGGGTGAGGTCGCGCTGTGTCTGGAGAGCCATTACACGAAATCCCTAGCCAGGGTAAGCGAGATTTAATGGTAGGTATTCCAGTAGTTTCTCAGGGTGTTCTGGGCTACACTCCGACACGACTTATACCGCTTTTGAGGGTCTAACGTTTACCAGCCCCCTAGGCCCGATATGCGATACTCATAGGCGAACGGACCGGACTGTACGGACATTGTCACTGACAAGCTCAGTAGGGTTTCAGGATGAGTTCGCTCATTGGCCTCCCTTTTGCTCAATACCTTGGCAGCCGTTATGTACAGCTAGTACCACTGACGTGCTTGTGGTTAAACCCACTGCCAGCATATTGACGAGTCTTTAGAGTCCCCCACAGAAAGTTTTCCAAGTTCGGGCGAAAAGTTGTAGATGTCGTATGGTTTTATGGAAGGGTTTGATCATATATGTGCACTTGTGCACGGATCATGATCGGACGGATCATACTAGCGGGCTTTAGTTTAAGCCGGATCCTAGTATTAGATTTGTTGGATTACTTTCGTCTTATTGCATTGGTATTCAGTCGGAATGCGGAGGCAGGTATGTATATACAGATGAGGGGTATTCTTGTGATCCGTCACGAGTTTACTTTAGTTGATGCCATATCTTTTTTATTGGATTAAACATTTAGTTTAGATGTTTAGTGGAGGAAAATGTGAGTGCAAGTTTTGTCCATATGCATCATTTCATGCCACATGCACATGGTGACTCATGGTCTTGGTTTGTGTGACCATTATTGTGACATGGATTAATTTTGGGACTAATTATGATTAGTGGGGGATATTTTGGGGAGAGAGGGCAGCCAAGTAGGGGCTTGGGTTTTTGGTTATTGATATATTCTCTCTCTCTCAAAATATAACGCACAACATAAGCCATTTCACTTCTTCTTCTCTTGAGCTCACATTCTCCTCTAATGGCTTCTTCTTCAACCTCCACACATCCCTCTCATGAGTTGAGAATCCATGGGTGTCTTGAGACAAAGTGATCACACGCATTCTCTACTTCATCTTGGACATGTCGGCTAGCAAACTTCATGTTCGAGTTGCTTCGGTTTTGAAGCAGGAGCCCGTAAAAAGATTCCTTGACGTGGTGCCATTTCGACGAGAAGACTGGAGATCGAGCTTGATTGGAGATGCCGCGAGGAGCTAAGGATGATGGCTAAAGACCGAAGGACACGGATCGATCGGTATAGTCATTCTAACTTCTTAGTAGTTGCTAGTACAGGGTTAATGGAACGATCCGGGTGAAATTCTGCGTTAGCGCCAGTTTATAAAAGTTTTTGTTCCGCGTTTGGCCTCGGATTGACGGCCGGGGCGCTACCGTAGACTTACAGATTTAATAATTTATATATATATGTATGTATGTATGTATGTATGTATGTATGCATGTATTCTAGTATTATTGTTCACTATTCATTTTCTCTCTTATCTATTCGTATTTTTATTCGAATACGCGTATATGTATTTTGATACGTATACCGGATTGTATTTCGTATTTATACGGAATATTTTCTAGAAGATTGACACCTCATTATATGATTTTTCTTTTCAAAAAATCATTTTGGAAATGAGGTGGAGAGGTGAGGTGGCATGAGCATGATGGAGTTATATAGAGAGGTATGGCTAAGAATTTGTTTATTGTAAAATGGATGAGATATTTTTTTCATGGTTGAAAACACTTAGCCATTCTTCTACATGACACACACTACACTCATTTTCACTCTTGATTTCATTCATGACATACTCTTTGGAGACTTAGCCATTTCTTGAGTTGGTCATGCCATAGTTTTCCTCACATCCTCTTTCTTCTTCTTTGATTGCTCATTTGAGCATGAGGTATGAGAGAAAAAAGATAGTTAGATATTCCTACACCCCACACTTCATTGCACGCAACCTTGAAACGTCGGTTGCTTCGCTAGGCGAAGCTGGAGCCTGCATCGTCTCTGTCGGGTGGATCATCATCGATGAAGGAAGACCGGCGACCAAGTTCAGATCAGGACACCTCAAGAAACTTGGGAGCATAGTGGAAGACCGAAGGAATTGTTTTGTTTGGTATACCATTCTAACTTCGTAGTTTAGCTCTTTGTAGATTGCTAGTATAAGTTTATGGTTCCATCTTGGGCGGGTTTTGTTTACGCCAAGATTTTTTAAACGCCAGTTTTTTGTTCTGCATCGGCCACGATAGATGGCCAAGGCGCTGGCAAAATCCAACACCAACATGTATTAGAGATATGTAGTATAAATAAAACATATACACATGTTGAGGCAAATGCAAACCAGATAGCATACTATCATATCGAGCAAGACTGTCATATATATATATATATATATATATATATATATATATATATATTTATATATATATATATATCCCAAGTTGTCACGACCCAAAATTGGCCCGTGACGGCCCTAATACTACGCAACGCCCTAAGACGTAACGTAGTAAAAGAAAGCCAAAACCCAGAAGTCTAAACCATAAAAAATACGGAAAAGATAATATATGTTTTGAAACATTTGAAATCGCAACCCAAATTCTTTAAAAGTCTTACTTTCTTTCCTTAAAATTTTAGCAACACCCCTTTTTGTAAAAACTAGCCAAGATGACTACAATACAATATACGACGCCGTAGCGAAGAAATAAAGACAGTAGAGAGAAAGCTGTATATAAAAGACAAGAAATCCACAATAATACACAGTAACGTCCTCACCAAGTCTCTAAGTCAACTATACAATAGTAGATGGAGAGTACAAATATAACGAATGTACAATAAGAAATACAGATGACCACCAAAACCCACCTAAGCAAAATAGTGCTGTGAGCTGATGCGGTATCTGTAGCAAAAGATAAATAGCTGAATAGCGGAATAGCCTGCCTCGACTACTCTGGGGAACAACCTGAAACACATGTGGCACAACGGGGGTGAGTTGCCAACTCGTGAATAGTATAAAACATATGCAGGTAATCGCCGGAATGCACGTACAGCATGAATCTAAGATAAGCGATTACGGTAATAACATGTCATGCAAATGCTGAATAAAGGAGAGTACACTAGCAGGTACAATCAATATGTGAAGCAATAGTAACATGACAATAATATGCAATAACCATGCAGTAGAGATATGAGAATGTAAATATGCAACTAACATAAGGGTACACTAACAGGTACTACCAATATATGAAACTGTGCATAAAATAGATAAGGGTGAGGTATAGGGTGGAATATGTCATTTCCACGGAAACCTGACATCGTGGCAGGATCACAATCCATCAAGACACTCCAATCCCAAATCCTTAAATCAGCCCCCACATTGGGCACTCACATCATATAAGTCTCACATCTCCTCAATGTACAATATCGAGTAATCTCCTATATCCCGAATGTACAAATCAGCAATCACATAGGTATGTCCAATATCCAATCCCAATGAATCACCTAATACCCCAAGTCAAATCTCAAGTAAGAATCTAACATCCTAAAGGTAAATACACAGAAATAAGTATGATGGGGGCAATACACATATATTAGCGTCCCATTCCACTAATATTGGTGTAAGGGTATATATAACAACGGCTAAATCCCCTGTTATATATACAAAGGTGTTAAAGAAATATCATGAAAACAGTGTGCCAAGCATCGACACATAAATCCTGACCACGTATCATACGCTATCCCGAAAGTACGAGTGCCTAGCTCTAACCCTCGCCTTTCGACGTATGCATACGTACATGACTCCAAGCGGTGTCTCCGTGATCCCCCGCTGAGTCATGGGTACTGTCACCGGTAGGTACTCGCCCGCCTCCAGGCTCAATCGGCAAAATCCATCGATCTTCTTGCCGAGGGGAACCATACCGGGCCCCACCATGTACCCTCTACAGCCTCGACGCCTCCTCGTAGGGGTATATACATATCAGCACCGATAAAGCTCATGGTGGATGCGCAAATATCATATCAAGGAAACCGGGTTTTTCAATGTATGCATAATTTCATGAACTCCCGCGGTTCCCAAATCCAGAAAACATCATCTAAAATCCCAATAATAATGCGCAAATCCAGGAATAAATATATGCTATATAACTGAAATGCAAGCATATAAATGAGAATATGTAGCTGAAACCAGATGTATGCGAAACCCATAAGGTACAGCTAAGTAACATCAGTAAAGGTAAATATATGATTGCAACTGAATATGTGTGTAACATACAAGTGTAGCAATGTATAGGTATCTACCTATAGGAACTGATGTCATATACCCCCCTGGGTATAAGAAGAATATGAGTAAGATATCCCCCGGTATAAGTAAAATATGTAGAAGGTATACCTGTAGCAGTATCACAAGGTGTAAATGTACCTATCACTAAAGGTATGATACACTATAGGTATACCGGTAGCTAGATGTCATGTGTGGTAAGAAATAGTAGCTATAGGGGGTAGTGTGTGACATGGCAATTATTGACGGTGTGTGTGTAGCATACAATCCGTGCTCATGCAACATGAACCGTCAATAATGTATGCAGTGTCCTACGGCTGCTAGTCACAGTATAACTATATCAAGGAAATACAGTAAAGGCGCCATTCTACAATGACGTAGAATGCGCGACAGGTATTTGAATCCTATCCCAGACGCATAACGCCATGCGGACGATTCCCCTGTAGATGTTAAATCTACTCACCTACACTCCACGCTTGGTGAATCCTACCATCTGCTCCCCCTGTAGTAGTGTCCGTAGTTCCTGCCTGCAAACCTGCAAATACGACATGAAATCATATATAAGCCAAAATATTCCGCGAAACGCGATATCGAACCAAAACGAGAAACTCGCGTCGCGAACTAAACGCGCGTGTGCACGATACGCTGAATCGTGTGTGTACGCGTCTAAAACCATCGCGACACGCCGCGATACGCTGGATCACAGAACCCTCTCACGTATCGCGCGTATCGCGCAAACACAACTAACACCAAAACGATATATGACCCCAGATTTTCCTACAGGTAAGATATCACAAAACTAGACATGCCAAAGACCTAGACAACACAGCAGGGAACCCTACACAAAACCCCAACACCCCAGTCCCCTTCTGGGCCGCAATTGGCGGCCAATATGAATAAATTGGCGGCCAGAGTTGGGAGTTAGGGGGTCGTGCTCTGGTGGTGGTGTCTAGACCTAGGTATCATGTCCCAGTCTTCTCAATTTCACTCTGTAAGGTCCGGGTCCAAAGCAGCTCTCAGATGTCATAATTATCGCTTTAAAACACCAATTTGGTAAACTTTTTATTAAAAACCATATATTAAAATATAATTAGCTACAAAACACATTCTAAGGTGTTACAATCTCCCCCACTTAAAAGAAATTCGTCCCCGAATTTTAAAAATATACTATTACGCGTACCTTCAAAGAGAAGATTAAAATCCTCAAAACTCGCTCGCAGCCTCCCAAGTGACTATCTCAATATACGGCTACGTCCAAGGAAACCCTTCACAGATGGCAAGACCCTTGACTGATGTCCCTCCACCTGCCGAGCCATTAACACACATGGCTGCTGGTGAACGAAAGATCGCGTCCAGCTAAATGGTCTGATGCTAGATCATGTGAGAAGGTCAAGAAGGTAATTGCAAAGCATTATCACAAGGAATAGAGGGTGAAAATCCAATCATCTGGGCGGAAGTGCCAATTTAAAGGCAACGAAACTAACTCGCTTATAGATCTCAGAAGGACCTAAATCCTGGGATAAGCTTCCCAAAATCCAACACTTCATTCATTGGAAAGTCCATAGGAATACATGATCTGTCCCTGCGAACTCGAGTCTATGGCTAACACAGTATGCATAAGACCTCAGTTCGCAATGGACAATTCCCATCCTGACCTAACACAGCTGGACTATCTCCGAAGTCTCTAGACTAGCTGGGATCCAAGGTCCTACTTACGCAGAGTCAGAAAAACAACAGACCGGTGATCGACACGACCTAACCCCTAAACCTAAAGGTGGCCAATTAGAGTGTCTCCTGATAACAGCTATCGAAGGAGAACCCTAACGATGGCGAGTGACGATCCCAAACTGCTGACAACAATCCAAACAAACACTCAACTTTAACAAAAACAACTGAGCAAATTGAGTATAACCGGACGACAAGAATCCGAATGGAGTCACACCCTGACCAAACTTGGGTAGAAACCATAACGAAATTCGTGGAGATCTGCTCCCATTCCTATTTCGGAACGGTAAAAGGTTGCAACTCTCCAGCCGGCCTCAGATGCTCGACTCAAGCACACAACAAGACTGACACCTTGAAATGAAACCTGAAACTTCTCTTTACATCCCTGTCCACTCGTAACTATCTCACAAGTCACGCCAAAGCTGGTGGAACTTGAATGAATACTGAGAGTTGACTGATGTGCTTACTCTAGGATTGCACGTCCCTACCTGATAATGTCAGGTACACAAACGTGTCCCTAACTTAGCACGTCATTGTCACAAATCAAGGTCTCCGAATCATTACCCAGCCGAGTATACTCAAGTATCTCTGACGACGAGCATCGACGGGCAGTGTCTCGCGAAAACGATTTAAGGGAAGTGGTCGGACGCGGACATGAGCAAGCTGTCCCCTCCGTAGAGACGAACTTACGCTGTACTCAACGATCACACAAGGACTGTAAATCTGCAGAAGACTATCACAACAATCAAGTCCGCTGCAGGAAGATGTACATTAAGCTCTAGTGGTCCGTGAAAATCTGACACGACTCTCAAACAAGTAGTGTCCCCATATCTCCAACGCAAAACCACCGCGGCCATCTCCAGATCATGAGTGGAATATCCTTCTCGTACTTCCTCCAAATGTAGGGAAGCAAAAGCGATGACTCTGTAGTGTCACATCAGTACACCCTCGAGCCCACTCAAGAAACATTGCAGTTAAACAACAAAGTCGCCCGAACCAAAAGCAAAGAAAGAACTGATACAGTTGTTAACCGAATCTCCAACTGCCGAAAACTCCGTACACATGCCTCAGTCCACAGAAAAGAAACCTCCTTTCCGGTCAATTCAGTCGACGGTGCAACACTACTCTAGCAATCCTGCATGAAACGGCGGTAAAACCTGCTAAGCCCAACAATCTGCGGATCTCCGTCCAGCACACAAGTCTGGGCCTAAGCTGTACGGCCACGATTTCCCTCGGAACCATACGAAGCCGTCTCCCGTGACTACAAGACCTAGGAGTCAACACAAAACAAGCCTGAAGAAACACTCCGAGAATTTAGCAACTGCTGGTGCTCTCCCAGTATCTGCATAACAAATCCTCAAGTGCTACTACTGTCCCTCAAGATACATTAGATAGACCAGAATGTCATAAATAACACAACAGAAACTGGTCGAGGAACGGCCTGAAGAAATCTGGTTCATCACATCTACGAATGCTGCTAGGGCATCAGGGAATCCAACGACTTACTGATACACACAAAGCCCGTAGCACGCATAAGGCAGTCTTCGAAATGCCATCACTCCGAATCCGCAATAATGATGACCTGATCCCAAACAAACGTAGAAAATGTCTCGCACTCTGGAGCTGATCGAAGAAATCGTCACGGCGCGGTGAAGGATACCTATCCGCACCGTAAGCCGGTTCAATTGACGATCCGTCGATACCCAACCCTAAACTGCCGTCTTCCTCCCTGACGAACAGAAATAGGAGCTTCCAAAAGCGAAACACTCCAACGCACAAAACTCCCCAAACCACAACTCTGCAGCTGATCCTTAAGCTCCCAAGCTTCGCCGGCTCATCCGGAACAACGTCGGAAAAACTCTCGCACGAAAGAAACCCGGTTCAATAATCCCACTGTGGCTCCGGTATCACGAATGAACGCCAAGAATCCACGACATCTCCTCAGTAGCCGACTAGCGAAAAAGGCTGAATTCAAGCTGTAAGAGGCGGCACAACTATCCACCTGTACAATAAGAACTGACTTGCCGGGAAAACAGACCTGACTGTTTCCTCACGGTAGTTCACAGACGCCTAACACGTAGTTAACCAGTCCGTGCCCAGGAGAACGTCAAATCCAACATCTCTATAAGGATCAAAACGACGGACGAATCTCTATCTCCTATCCGATTGGCACAAAACTGAAATACGTGTCGCGCAACAAAAGAATCGCTGACAGAAGTTAAAACAGCTAACTACGACTAATCTACCCAACCACGGTACGAGCAAGAAAACAAACGAATACATGAAAAGAACATATAAATCAAGGGTACCTGAAAACTTCACATTGGACGTCTGCACGTCCCGATGAGTAGAAGCAAACTCCTGTGTCTGCCCTCTACTCGCAGCTGGATGAACTCCTCTGGTAGACTGAGCCCTCTGAGCGAATCTTCCACGTCCAAGGCCTCTCTGAAAACGATCCTGACGAGGTGCCAAGGAACAATTCCTGACGAAGTGCTGAAGGCTCCCGCATCGAAAACATCCACGTGCTGACTGTTGACCATCCTGGGGATGAGAGCTGAACGACTGTCCTCGTCCTAAGCCTCTGCTACTCCCGCGACGGCCACAAAATCTGTCCCAACGACCAAACCTCTGTCTCTGGGCTGGTACACTCGTACGAGTCCTCCACTGTCCTGGAACTCTCTGAGCCTCTGGAATATGCGCCTCATCAACTGGAGCTGCAACCACTGGTGCTATGTAGGTGACGGACTATTGCATGCTGACCGTAAGCGACAACTGAGTGACAGGGGTAACAACCTCCTGTCGTAGCTCCCGAACGATATCAACCAAAGAACTCATCGTCTGGCGGAAGTCCTGCATCTCTACCAAAAGCCTATCAATAGTATATGCCGTAGGCTGATCCGTCTGCACCTGTGCAACTAGAGTGCCATCCTGGTCAGTACTCGTCTCACCCGAGCCAACTCTGACCTTGGCCCTCGCTGCATCACTCTGAGTCCCCATAGTCATCGGCGGCAAGGCTATAAATAGATATAAGATGAGATTCGATAAGAATAAGGAAATCGAATCTCAAGGATATGAATCATCAAGGAAGGAATGTCAAGCAAATTGTACTTAGGTCACTTTAGGCGAAGTATCGCATCGTGGGTATGCTGCAGATATACACACACTACGTTACTTTGCTTAAGCTACCTACTCCATCATACTAAGGTCATCCTACACTCCGAAAGGTAAAACCTAACGCTCTGATACCAACTTTGTCACGACCCAAAATTGGCCCGTGACGGCCCTAATACTACGCAACGCCCTAAGACGTAACGTAGTAAAAGAAAGCCAAAACCCAGAAGTCTAAACCATAAAAAATACGGAAAAGATAATATATGTTTTGAAACATTTGAAATCGCAACCCAAATTCTTTAAAAGTCTTACTTTCTTTCCTTAAAATTTCAGCAACACCCTTTTTTGTAAAAACTAGCCAAGATGACTACAATACAATATACGACGCCGTAGCGAAGAAATAAAGACAGTAGAGAGAAAGCTGTATATAAAAGACAACAAATCCACAATAATACACAGTAACGTCCTCACCAAGTCTCTAAGTCAACTATACAATAGTAGATGGAGAGTACAAATACAACGAATGTACAATAAGAAATACAGATGACCACCAAAACCCACCTAAGCAAAATAGTGTTGTGAGCTGATGCGGTATCTGTAGCAAAAGATAAATAGCTGAATAGCGGAATAGCCTGCCTCGACTACTCTGGGGAACAACCTGAAACACCTGTAGCACAACGGGGGTGAGTTGCCAACTCGTGAATAGTATAAAACATATGCAGGTAATCGCAGGAATGCACGTACAGCATGAATCTAAGATAAGCGATTACGGTAATAACATGTCATGCAAATGCTGAATAAAGGAGAGTACACTAGCAGGTACAATCAATATGTGAAGCAATAGTAACATGACAATAATATGCAATAACCATGCAGTAGGGATATGAGAATGTAAATATGCAACTAACATAAGGGTACACTAACAGGTACTACCAATATATGAAACTGTGCATAAAATAGATAAGGGTGAGGTATAGGGTGGAATATGTCATTTCCACGGAAACCTGACATCGTGGCAGGATCACAATCCATCAAGACACTCCAATCCCAAATCCTTAAATCAGCCCCCACATTGGGCACTCACATCATATAAGTCTCACATCTCCTCAATGTACAATATCAAGTAATCTCCTATATCCCGAATGTACAAATCAGCAATCACATAGGTATGTCCAATATCCAATCCCAATGAATCACCTAATACCCCAAGTCAAATCTCAAGTAAGAATCTAACATCCTAAAGGTAAATACACAGAAATAAGTATGATGGGGGCAATACACATATATTAGCGTCCCATTCCACTAATATTGGTGTAAGGGTATATATAACAACGGCTAAATCCCCTGTTATATATACAAAGGTGTTAAAGAAATATCATGAAAACAGTGTTCCAAGCATCGACACATAAATCCTGACCACGTATCATACGCTATCCCGAAAGCACGAGTGCCTAGCTCTGACCCTCGCCTTTCGACGTATGCATACGTACATGACTCCAAGCGGTGTCTCCGTGATCCCCCGCCGAGTCATGGGTACTGTCACCGGTAGGTACTCGCCCGCCTCCAGGCTCAATCGGCAAAATCCATCGATCTTCTTGCCGAGGGGAACCATACCGGGCCCCACCATGTACCCTCTACAGCCTCGACGCCTCCTCGTAGGGGTATATACATATCAGCACCGATAAAGCTCATGGTGGATGCGCAAATATCATATCAAGGAAACCGGGTTTTTCAATGTATGCATAATTTCATGAACTCCCGGGGTTCCCAAATCCAGAAAACATCATCTAAAATCCCAATAATAATGCGCAAATCCAGGAATAAATATATGCTATATAACTGAAATGCAAGCATATAAATGAGAATATGTAGCTGAAACCAGATGTATGTGAAACCCATAAGGTACAGCTAAGTAACATCAGTAAAGATAAATATATGATTGCAACTGAATATGTGTGTAACATACAAGTGTAGCAATGTATAGGTATCTACCTATAGGAACTGATGTCGTATACCCCCCTGGGTATAAGAAGAATATGAGTAAGATATCCCCCGGTATAAGTAAAATATGTAGAAGGTATACCTGTAGCAGTATCGCAAGGTGTAAATGTACCTATCACTAAAGGTATGATACACTATAGGTATACCGGTAGCTAGATGTCATGTGTGGTAAGCAATAGTAGCTATAGGGGGTAGTGTGTGACATGGCAATTATTGACGGTGTGTGTGTAGCATACAATCCGTGCTCGTGCAACATGAACCGTCAATAATGTATGCAGTGTCCTACGGCTGCTAGTCACAGTATAACTATATCAAGGAAATACAGTAAAGGCGCCATTCTACAATGACGTAGAATGCGCGACAGGTATTTGAATCCTAGCCCAGACGCATAACGCCATGCGGGCGATTCCCCTGTAGATGTTAAATCTACTCACCTACACTCCACGCTAGGTGAATTCTACCATCTGCTCCCCCTGTAGTAGTGTCCGTAGTTCCTGCCTGCAAACCTGCAAATACGACATGAAATCATATATAAGCCAAAATATTCCGCGAAACGCGATATCGAACCAAAACGAGAAACTCGCGTCGCGAACTAAACGCGCGTGTACACGATACGCTGAATCGTGTGTGTACGCGTCTAAAACCATCGCGACACGCCGCGATACGCTGGATCACAGAACCCTCTCACGTATCGCGCGTATCGCGCAAACACAACTAACACCAAAACGATATATGACCCCAGATTTTCCTACAGGTAAGATATCACAAAACTAGACATGCCAAAGACCTAGACAACACAGCAGGGGACCCTACACAAAACCCCAACACCCCAGTCCCCTTCTGGGCCGCAATTGGCGGCCAATATGAATAAATTGGCGGCCAGAGTTAGGAGTTAGGGGGTCGTGCTCTGGTGGTGGTGTCTAGACCTAGGTATCATGTCTCAGTCTTCTCAATTTCACTCTGTAAGGTCCGGGTCCAAAGCAGCTCTCAGATGTCACAATTATCGCTTTAAAACACCAATTTGGTAAACTTTTTATTAAAAACCATATATTAAAATATAATTAGCTACAAAACACATTCTAAGGTGTTACACAAGTATCTATATGTAATATACAATCATGTACTATACAATAGTGCTTCTAACATATCCAACAAGTGGTACATGATAGGTTATTGTTGTTGTTGTTCTTCGCTCAAACTCTAGTTTGATGCATACTTATTTACCTTCCGCAATATACATGTTTAACCATGGCTTAGTTGTTTCACCGCTTATGCATACGGTTTCTAATTTGTTATGCGAATTCTACTCACGAGTTGGTAATTCACCACCGTTGTGCTAAAGTTCTTGCAGGTTGGTCGCTTGGATCGACAACGACAATCAGAGAGCTCTTTTGGGCATGGTTGCATCTTTATCCTTGAGCTTGATAGGTTAGAATTCGTTCGGCATTTGTCTTGTATATATTTTTGTACGTAGAAATACTCCATCAACCACGTCTAGTGTATTTGCTAGAGACCTTAGACGTTGTATTATTGTTATAGTCGTGGAGTCGGCTTGACTTTATTTATATATAGTGTTTATTACTTTCCGCTTGTTGTTCTCCGCCTTTAGGCATCGTATATTATGTGTGGATTGTATTTCCACCGTGTCGACGTCGAGTTAGCTCCCGTGTGGGGATGCGGTTAATTTACGGCTGTTGTACAGGAATTTTATTTAAAAAATTTACAAATGAGGAGTTGTCTATTTTTTTCAAACCTGAACTCTTTCAAAACCAGATTTATTTCATTTTATAAACCTTTTATTAAAACTTCACCTCTATTTCTCTTATATATGGTTTAGATTCCTGGTTTTGGCTTACTTGGGTTACGATAGGATCCACTGGATTTCACGTGATCCTTGTACTGGTCACGTTCCTTTCCGGGTCATGACAAAGCCTGCCAAACAAACAAATTTTGGCAAAAAATTAACCACTTTCAACTTTGTACTTTCTTTTTTTCTTACTATTTTTTAACTTTCCTACTTTCTTTTTTTTCTTACCAATTGTCATCTTTTTTTCTTACTAATTTTCTTACCAATTGCCATCTTTTTTTCTTAACAATTGCCAATCTTTTTTTCTTAACAATTGCCAAACATGTCGTTAGCATAACTACAACTCTAAAATCTAAAATTTCATAAATGAGAAATTTCTAATTTAAACATGTGGCAGTCCATTTATTGTCCCAATTAGGGATAAATTTGTAGCTTTTTATATAGAACACATTTGTTTAGAATCATGAAGGAAAACAAGCTTCTTGACATTTTAAATGGACTTGAAATTAAAAAAGAACACAACAAAAACGGACAAGTAAAAAGAAGCCAAAACTAATCCACGAGAACATTAATTAAAAAATTCCAATACTAATTAGCAGTGCCTATAAATTTACGATAACACCTTAGTAGTACATATATAACATACACCGGCAGAAATTTGGTCCAAAGAAAAAAATTATTAAAATCTCTACAACATGAGCCCCCGCCACAACCTCATTAGGCTATCTATCATCAACCCTTTCTAGAACAAAAGTTCAATAGAAACGCCCAAAGATGAAATATTCAGATCTTTACACCACACGTTTATTCCCTTTGTTCCTTGTTAGGGGCAGACAATCAAATGGGACGATTCTTCTCACCAACTTCCATTATTATAAGGCACTATCAACAGCTTCAGAGGCTTTTATTAAACAACTAAAACACCGCCCTTTATTTATATATTCCTCTTTACACAAGCAAACATGCATGCCCACCTCTTTCTTAGCTCCCAGGATACACGCATGTGTTGTAACCTACACAAACATCACGAAGCCATAATCAAATTCTTTTATAATGTATTTCTTCCAAATAGGAAAAAGAAATGATTTAAGGAGAGAGTGCCGCTACGCAACCCCCGCATTGCGCGTCGCTACGCAGCACATCTAAAAAGGGGGTGGGGCCATGCCATTACGGTGGGGCCCATTGCTCCACTCCCCTGTTTACCGCTAATGCGTGGCGCTGCGCCACTAACCTCCTGATTTAATATATGTACAGTTATCTAGAAATCTTTCAAATTACTTTATTAAGAAATCATCAGTTCTCAGCTTATCCCTGATTTTTTTAAAGCATACTAAAAAATTCTGAATTATTTATCTGATTTTTCCCGAATTCATCTTTAATTCATTGATATTATCTTAGTCATCCTTTTCTACGGAACTTTTTTTTTGTGCACATTAAGGAATTGGATGGTGCGAATTTTAAGAAGTTAATTTATGGACACGGGCATTTTTGGCAATTGGTAAGTGAAAAGAAATTAGGAAAGTAGAAAATAGTAGGTAAATAATAGGAGAGTGAAATGGAGATAAAGTGAAAAGAAAGTATCAATTCTTGTTTACTTTGTTAAATAGAAAATAGGAAAGAAGGTCATGCAATTACGCAGCACATCTAAAATCTAATAAAATAACAAGGAACAAAGTGGGATTGGATTGTTTGTTTAGAATAGTATGCTTTAAAAAAAGTACAAAAGAATAGTAGAAAATAAGTAAGTATATTCACATTCCTCCAATGAAAATAAAGTATCAATTCTTGTTTGTTGGCGTATTTGTGGCAATGAAAAGTGAGATTGGATTGTTTGTTTAGAATAGTATGCTTTAAAAAAAGTACAAAAGAATAGTAGAAAATAAGTAAGTATATTCACATTCCTCCAATGAAAATAAAGTATCAATTCTTGTTTGTTGGCGTATTTGTGGCAATGAAAAGTGAGATTGGATTGTTTGTTTAGAATAGTAGAAAATAAGTAAGTACAAAAGAAAATCTAATAAAATAACAAAAGAATATTCACATTCCTCCAATTTCTCTTCACTTTCTAAACTTCGACGAAGAAAGTGAAATGCATCAAAAATCCCATGCGGCAAGAAACTAGAAAAGTACTTGCTTTTTCTAATCCAAACAACTAAACTACTTTCTATACCCTCACTTTCTCCTCTACTTTCCATTTACCAAACACTTCCGCAAGTAAGAAAAAATATGCGAGCTAAATTCGATAAGCTAGAGTAGAGTTGTCCGCATATTCAAGAATTTTCACTATCGGAGAAACCAAAGAGAACAAGCTTCAATTAAAAAATCATATTATATATTTTATAAGAATCCTTAAATAATTTAATGCAGAGCTTTAAATCAAGTTAGTTATAATATAGAAAGTTATAGTTTTCTTATATAGAAAAAGCACAATGATACTCAAACCCACCAAAATATAATCCAAAAAATAATTGTAGATAGTGGGAATTAAACCCTAAACCATTTGTCAGAAAACAAAACACGGTAGTACTTGAACTCCAACTTCACAAAACTAGTTTATAACATATATCAGTGTATTTTTTCAAAAAATTCAAATAGGGGTAGACGCTGAAAACTTGTAATATCTTACCAAGATTTTAAAAAAGATACAAAGAAATTAGAAACATACATGTTTACTCATTTTTAAAACCTTTAACGAGCGAACGTTTAAATCAGATAGGGACGAAACAAAACAAAGATTTTGAGGGTTTTGGAAATTGACCAAAAGGACCCGACGTTCAAGACTTCCGATCGATAAACGCAAACACTTACCGTTAATTATGCCCTATTGTCTCAGGCTGAGCCTAGACGAGATACCATGATATATTTGTTCCAACAGAACAAATATATGAAGGTTTAGAATATATATTAAAAAATCCTAAAATTAATTACCCATTAAAACACTTACTTGGATTCTGGGACGTCAGTACCGCGGACTGCCGAAAGTCACAGTTCCACGGATTCCTCCCAGAAATCTGATACAACATATTCATTGCATATGCCGCATGCGACCTCACTGTATTCGGATCATAACACACACCCCCTGCCTGTATTGTGCTGCAATCCACTCCCTGCTGCGCGCACGCATAGTCCAGGTCCGCCTGCAGCTCCTGATCCGTCGCTTCTGCCTTCGGAACACACCACCCCTTCCCCTGACTCTTCGAGGGTGAATTCGAAGGCGGCGAATTCACTGGCACCGAGCTCGATTTCGATAGCCCAACATCGTAACTCATGGAAAGGTCGGGATGGAACAGCCCGAATGATCGCTCTGATGTGGGCCCTGGCTTCAGATCCTCATCGTATAGCGCAAAAATGTAGGTGTCCAAAGATTTCCCAGGCATTAGTGGTGTCCCGACCTGTTAATTGTAATGGTAGTTTGAATTATCCGATAATATAATAATTTAGTTTGAATTATCCTACAATCTAAAAGCTTAAGCTTAAATTTGTTCAGTTCTTGACATGGTATTACAATGCACCAGGCTTCAAGGAGTCCTCCGTTCAACCTTCTCATTGTTAATTAATATAATTAGGGTAAATAGCACTAAAATACCCTTTAATTATCGTAGTATTTTCACTAAACTTGCTTGATTTTTTTTATTACAGTAAAATCCCTAACACTTTTGTTTTTATTTTTAAGGGATTTTTTCAAACTAAAATACCCTCGGGTAGCACTTAATATAATTAAAAAAGAACATTAAGCTAGTTTAGTGAAAGCAGTGATAGTTCGAGGTAATTTATTGTAATTTAAACATATATTTATTTACCCTGTTCATTCTTCCTGTGAAAGCGAGAGTTTCCACCCGAGGTATTTCCATGTGGCCCAAGGTGGATATTAACTGTTAATGTAAGTATATTAAATCTTAAGCTTTGGGTAGAACAATTGTTGACCGTACCATTGATTTCAGATGCTGGATCAAATTTCCGTTGAATGCTTTGGCGTTTTCGACTGTGGCGCCATTCTCATTGGTATCACCACGATAAGGCCAGCCGGTTTCGGCGATGGAGAAAGTGAGGTCGGGGAAGCCGGCACGGGCTAATGCGGATTTAATTGCATCGAGCTGGGCGTCCCACATGTTCATGTAGTTGATGTTGGTGTTGGGGTCGAAGCGGCCAGGGTTGGGCTTGAATAAGCAGAAGGCAAGGGTTTCGGGTCGCGGATCGTCGCGGTAGGCGAAGTATGGGTATGGGTTTATCATGAACTGAGATTCCGTTTGCTTCAAGAATCCAAGAATGCCCTGAAAACATGAATATGTATATTCCTTGAAAATTAAAATTAAAATCGGTAATATGCTTGCATATAATTAGGTAATAATTTAATTCAAATTGTAGCAGATGGTCAGTATCCATATATATAGTGATTATCTAAATGGGCGCCAAATCAAGTTTAATTTCCATAACTAAGAAGATGATTAAAGTAAAACTGAAATTTCACAAAATAACCTAAAGCATTCAGCGTATTTTTGATAAATACTTTTAGACTATTTTTTGCTACAAATTGGCTCTCCAAACTTAGTCAATTGCAAATATCTTGAACCTCTCTTGTTTTGAATTCGATTTAAAAAGAAGAAGATGTGTATAAAGTTAAAGAGATTTCATTCAAAAGATATTTATGAAAAGCTAAGCATCTTTATTCGCAATTTATTACGAGTAATTTAAAGTGAAAGTGTTGAAACATCTAACAATAATACCAAATTAAGAAGTCACCTGAAGCGCAGGCAGCAGCTCGGCGTCAAACACCCCCGACGACGGCGGATCGGACGCCGCCAGGACCGCCATGGTGTTCACCGTCGATACCTTCACCGAATTCAGCCCCGCCGCCGCGAGGGCATTCTGGAGGTTCTGCATCGCCGGCAGCAGCTGAGACGCCAGCCCCGCGTCGTTCGACTCGAGCACCTCGTTCCCAACGGCGACGACCGAGATCCTTGACGCGGGGACGAAGGGCGAGACGTTGGCGGCGACCCACTGGGACGCGGCCGCGGGGGACGCTGCGAGGTTCGGGATGTCGCCGTTGGCGGCGCCGATGACGATGGAGATGTTGGTTCCGGCGAGGGCCTTGATCATGGCCGGGTCAGCGCCGTAGAGGCGGACTTTGGAGATGGAGGTGGAGACAAGGAGCTTGGCGGTGGCCTCCGGCGGCGGGAGGTTGTCGGCGACTTGGCCGTAGTCGACGCCGATGAACGATTGGGAGCCTGCAAAATTGAGAATGGTTAGTGAACGATAGATTCTTGAAAACAGAGAAGAGATTAATTAGACAGAAATTGATTGATCACTTGTTGAGGAGAAAGAGAGGGCGAGAGCTGCGAGTATTAGGAGCAGGCGATGAGATGGCGCCATGCTTTGTTGCTTGGAAGAAAAGGGATGCGGGGTGGATTTGGGTGAAGAAATAGACAGGAGGTAGGGGATGAGTGTCAGTATGGTAAATAAGAGAGGCGATCGGAAGCGTTTTTGGGAGGTTGAGGATGGAGTGAGGAAAGGGGTGTGGAAATTTCTTGGCATGGTTTTTCTTTGAGATTTTGAGGGTGGATTGGTCACGTGGTCGTCGGCAGAAGCCACGTGTCAGTGGGGCCGGGGGAAGACATCCAACAATCGTCTGGATTTCAATAATAGATGGGGACAATTAATACCGTTTGAATTTTCGTTTCTATTTTCATATGTTTATTAGTATTTATTTATTTGAGATGTTGACTACTTATTAAATAACGGCTAGTTTCTGAGCAACCGTATTTTCTGAGGTGATCCTTTCGCGGTAATTATTCCGTTCTGCAGTGCGGGTAAATTTTTTTAAAAAATTACTTTTGGATATTGGATATTGTTTCCTGATGGAGTTGTGAATCTACTTCGGATGTTATCCTCCGTCGATCAGTCACGAGTGATGATGAACGGTTGAGAATGGCTTCTAGGGTTACCTCCTTGAACGTGTGGATCTCAATGGGTTTGAGTTTGGATGAAGCCGAGCTATCTGCAAAGAAGTCCCGGGGTGGTTGCACCACCGAGGACCATCTGACGATCAAGTTAGTCGAGCTATTTGGGCAGAGTAGCGGCCTATTTGATTGGAATTGCCTTACCTGAATCGTCTGGGAGAGGGGTTTTATAGCAGTCGTTTGGAACGAGCTGGCGCGAGATCTCCGCCGTCAATTGCGTTCAGGACGTTACGTCTGCGCTAATGGCGGGATCCCCCATTAACGACGAGATATGTTCGTTAATGGAAGGATACGCTAACGTGGAACGTGGGATGGTAGGCGGCGGATATCTCGCTTTGGGCGAGATACGCGGAGCTGTATCGGAGAAGCCTGGGCTCTATGTTCTCGGCTGCTCGGTAGGATCGAAAAGGCTTAGCTCGGTGGGAGGCTCGGAGACGAGCGAGAGGCCGAGGCAACCGGGTTCATGTGATAGCTCGGAGACAAGCAGGGAGGGATGAGAAAGCTCAGCATATAGGTGGGCTCGGAGACGAGACGATGGTTATTTGTAAGGTGGGCGTAGGAGTGCTCAGGCATCCATAGACGGTCGGGATATACCCAGCCCGGGGGAGTGCCTCCGATGCGTAATGTTGGCTTATGTTCCGCAAGTCCCTGGACACGTCATCTGCCATGTGTTACTGTTGGATATAGTGCTCTTAGAGTCAATTATTGGATCACAGGCACGTGATTGCAATGATTGAGGGAGGATCTATGCCGGTAGGACAGTCTTACTCAAGATGATAGTATGCTATCTGGTTTATCTTTATCATCGTGTACTGCTTTAGGTGACATTACTGTAACGTTTTGAAAATCGTTTCGGTGAAATTTCGAAAAAAAACGGTAAAATAAGGAGGTTTTCTGTAAAAAGTCAAAATACAAATATCTTATTATAAAAATTAAATATACATATTCTAGCTATGTAATTGCTAGTATTTGGTGTTTATTGAGCCACTGGTGAAATTTCAAATTTTCTGAAAAAAATTATTTTAATACTATTTTAAGCCGTCACTAATATATTTAATTAGGGAAAATTACAAATTGGAATGAGTTGAAACAAATTTTGTGCATCATAAAACTTTAAATAAAATTTTATCATGTGGTTTTTGAAACGAAATCGTTTGCCAAAACGGTTTAGAAAATATCGAAGAAAAAGGCTTTTTTCGGTGAAATTAGTGTAAATGGTTGTTTGGGGTATAACATTTATCTTTTTCCCCCACACCCACACCCACACTCACTCACCCCCATCCCCATGTGGCTGAATTCAGCAGCACATCCCCCCCCCATTTCCCCACTCCATTCCACACAAAAAAGAAAAGAAAAAAAAAGAAAAAGGGAATTGAAAGAATGTCAAAAGGGGGTGTAGACTTTGTCTTTTTCTCCCCATTTTTCTCCACCTCCCCTCTCTCTCCTCCCCCACTCCCTTTATGGCCGAAAATTCCTGCACAAACAGCCCTCTTTCTCCCCCCCATTGTTCCATCTCTTTTGCTTCAAAAAATTCATCAAATACCCATCAAAAAAATCCCAAAATCGAAATCTAGTTCTTACCCATTTTAGTGTAGCCTTAGATGCATGGATCTTGGTGCAAGGATTTCATTTTGGAGGTCTAGATTTCATGTTTGATCATAGATTTGTGAGGTATAAATCTTGGCTTTTTGTTTAATTTGTTGCTAATACTTTAGTCTAGCTTAATTATAAGTTTAATGGTGGTTTAATTGTGTGTTTGAAAGTTCAAGAAAAGAACTTGAATGCAAGTGAGTGTTTGTGAAATTCAAGAGAAGAATTTGAATCATGTTAGGGTTTTATGTTATGAGATTATACTTGTGTGATGTTTTGACATATTAATGGTTGCTAAATCAAATTAAGTTGTTAGTTGTTAGTTAAAAATTGTGATAATTACACTAATTTGCTATCTAGGTTTTTGGAAATGTTTAAATAATTGGGTTTAAAATTATAATTAGTTTTTTTTATGACTTCATTAACATTATTAAGTGTGGTTTAATGTCTTTAGTTCATACAAATCCAAACTAAATTGTTGTTTATGCATTTTTGCTAAAATGGTTGAAATTTGGGTAAAATTGCAAACTAGTTTTTTTTGAACGTATATAGTTTGATGAGATTAAATTGTGGTTATGGGTTATATGACTTATTTAAGTTATTTAATAAGTATTATGGCCGCTAGAATTGTTTAAACGTCGAGTTTTGTACTAAAACGGGAAATTTTGCTTGCTAGTTTTTCGGAAAAACGGCTTTTAAAGTGAATTTGGGGTTTTTGTGAGTTTTAACCTATTTTATATTAAAATTAGTGTTCGCGAATGTGCAAATGTGTGTATTTGGGTTTTTCTCGATGGTCTGGCGTTTGTACGCCGATGTCGAGGGTTTTCGGGTTGATTTGTGGAAGCAACCATAGGTTTTGACCTATGTGGGATTCGTGTGTCGTTTTGGTCATGAGTCGGATTTTAATGCGATGCGGTGCGTTATGATATGTAGGTACCCCCATGTGGACTTCGAGACGACAAGCATGTTAGTTATATGTATGCCCTAGAGGCCATTACTGTACATAGGATGTATATTGTAGTGGATGCTGGGACATATATAGGGAGGACTTTCTTGCTCGACATGATAGTATGCTATCTGGTTGCTCTTTACCTTAACGTGTGCACTGATTGTCTCTCTGTTACATGTTGGTAAAGCCCTTATGATGTGTACTTGACTATCTGGACTATGATGCGGATCATACTAGTGGGGACATGGTAGTCCATAAGTACATCCTTCAAAGTCCCTAGTCGTGGGTGTATCGAGATGGGGCATCGATATACCAGAGTAGACTAGCGTGTACCTTCTCGACCCATACAGATGGGCGATGGATGATCCCATATCCATCGGTGTTTGACATCAGAGATGATATACGGGTGCTCAGTAGAGACTGGGTACACTGGACGGACTCGCCGAGAACTCCCAGATGGTATTATACCTCACGTCAGATGGCAGTTCTCTGGTGACACTGGTACAGAGTAGTTTGTTGACCCGAGATCGTCATAGAGTCTTGTGTAGTTCCTACTGTGCTTTGATTTCCATCTTACCACGTCCAAGAGGGCGTGCAAAACGGTGGTTTTTGGGTACAGTCCCGAGTCACATGGAGGCAATGAGCGATAGGAGGGGATTCGTCTCTCCCGGTATAGGGAGTTGATGTTGCGCTGTGTTCGATTGGCTATAACAGGAAATCCCTGGCCAGGGTTGCTGAGATTTACTGGTAAGTGTTACCAGTAGTTTCTCGAATTGTTATAGACCTCATATCGACACGACTTATCGAGCTATTGGGGTTTGACGTTTACCACCCCTAGGCGAGATATGCGACATATCAGACGATCAGACCGGACTGTACGGTAGTGTTACTGGTTGGATTCACTGGAGTGTGAGCGGGCTTGCTCGTCGATCTTCAGATCGCTCAATACCCGGGTGGCCGTTACGTTTAGCAGACCGCTTGCGGCTTGTGGGTGTTTGATATGATCATCATCTGCTGCCGGCGTATTGACGAGTCTTTAGAGTCCTACACAGAGGTTTCCTGGCTCAAGCGAAACGAAATAGGAGCGCATATGAGATATGTGCGGGACCGAGAATAATGCGTGTATGTGATACCGTATTCCATTCTCGCGATGAATGTATCGAATGGTTATATGCGATATAACCTAGTTATCGAATCAAAGGTTGATTCGATAAGCCGATACATTGAATACTAGTCGGTTATATGCGATATGACCGGATCGTTAAATCAAGTGTTGATTTAATGATTTATTGTATAATTATATATTTGATATATTACTTTGCATTAACTAGTATCGGTTCACTTTAAATGGATTTTCTCGCTCGGGTGTGCGCATTGCATATGCGATATGATTTTGTGCACTTGCTTGTATCATGTTTGATGATACATGCAATACTTGGTTAAATGTATGTTTAAACCATAGTTAGTTAATGGTTAAGGGTTTTAAATGATTTATTTATTGTTTTATTTATTTTTGGCAAAAGGAAAATGGTGGCTTTATTTATTTCTTTTGTTGAAGTTTCTTGAACTTTTGAAAAGTCCACCATTTTTGTTTTATGCCAAACCCTAACCACTCACTAACTTTGGTTAACTCTCTACACTTAACTATGGTAAGTGTTATGATAAGTATTGATTTTTCTTTTGATTATTAATTAACTTATCATATCATTTCTTCTTCTTCTTCCTTGAACTCAAGAAGAAAAAGCTTTCTTCATCAA